>CM060990.1:634870389-637270389 GCA_030765065.1 Deroplatys truncata
TTAAGGATAAATTCATTCTATACATTCATTCAATGTATACGCGCGCACACCTATAAATTCACACAAATTTCTTTGATTTTTATAGCTTATTAGTGGGTATACAAATTATTCTTAGGAAAGTTTATTTTCCTACATGCCTACTTAATTTAATGGAGATAAACATTTCCGGAAATGCCTGCATTACATATACAAAAGCAATAGCTAAAGTCAAATCTTTTAGAACTGGACGCTATACGCTGGCCTTAAAATCCCATACTGTTTTCCATGCAATCGCCAGAAATCCCTGAAATTCGATGGGACTTAAAAAGAGTGATAAAGTATTGAATAAATGGAAATGTTAATAAGGGATAGCTCGGAAATGGGTAATGCCACAAAAACTACTTTTTTGTGCAGTAAGGTTTCGTCTACCGCTTAAGGTTCAGCAGTTATGCAAGATTATGTAAAACGTTTTCCTAATAAAGAGTTCACAGGCTATACCCAGAAAGTTCAAGATAATCATTTTATTTCTCATATATATATATATATATATATATACACACACACACACACACACACACACTCTACGTGATCAAAAGCATCCGGACACCTGGCTGAAAATGACGTACAAGTTCGTGGTGCCCTCCATCGGTAATGCTGGAAGTCAATATGGTGTTGGCCCACCCTTAGCCTTGATGACAGCGTTCACTCTCGCAGGCATACTTTCAATCAGGTGCTGGAAGGTTTCTTGGGGAAAGGCAGCCCATTCTTCACGGAGTGCGGAACTGAGGAGAGGTATCGATGTAGGTCGGTGAGGCCTGGCACGAAGTCGGCGTTCCAGAACATCCCAAATGTGTTCTATAGGATTCAAGTCAGGACTCTGTGCAGGTCAGTCCGTTACAGGGATGTTATTGTCGTGTAACCACTCCGCCACAGCCCGTGCAGTATGAACAGGTGCTCGATCGTGTTGAAAGATGCAATCGCCATCCCCGAATTGCTCTTCAACAGTGGGAAGCAAAACAGGTGCTTAAAATATCAATGTAGGCCTGCGCTGTGATCGTGCCACGCAAAACAACAAGGGGTGCAAGCCCCCTCCAGGAAAAACACGACCACATCATAACACCACCGCCTCCGAATTTCACTGTTGGCACTACACACGCTGGCAGATGACGTTCATCGGGCATTCGCCATACCCATACCCTGCCATCGGATCGCCACATTGTGTACCGTGATGCGTCACTTCATACAACGTTTTGCCACTGTTCAATCGTGCTCCTTACATCAAGCGAGGCGTCGTTTGGCATTTTCCTGCGTGATGTGTGGTTTATGAGCAGCCGCTCGACCATGGAATCCAAGGTTTCTCACCTCAACTTAACTGCCATATTACTTGGAGTGGATCCTGATGCAGTTTGGAATTCCTGTGTGATGGTCTGGATAGATGTCTGCCTATGACTCTTTACGAACGTCTTCAAATGTCGGTGGTTTGTGTCATTCAACAGACGAGGTCGACCTGTACGCTTTTGTGCTGTACATGTCCCTTCACGTTTCCACTTCACTATCACATCAGAAACAGTGGACCTAGGGATGTTTAGGAGTGTGGAAATCTCGCGTACAGACTTCTGACACAAGTGATCACCCAATCACCTGACCACGTTCGAAGCCCGTGAGTTCCACGGAGCGTCCCATTCTGCTGTTTTACGATGTTACTGAGGTCGCGGATAATGAGTACCAGGCAGTAGGTGACAGCACAATGCACCTAAGATGAAAAACATATGTTTGCGGGGGTGTCCGGATACTTTTGATCGCATAGTGTGTGTATACGTATATATATATATATATATATATATATATATATATATTTCTTAATGGTTTGATTTTCTAAAAAAAAATAAAAATAAAAAAAAAAAAAAAAGCTCTAACGATTTTGATTAAAATACCACATATTAAAGATATTTACATGAGAAACAAATATGCATTTCTTGAATTTTCTGGGAATAGCCCGTAACTACCTCTTTATTCGGAAGAAGTTTTGCATAATCTTGTACACTTACTAATAAACGCTAGAGGGTAAAGAAAGTCATGTGAATGTAACACGTCGGATTTTTTAATTTCTCTACCACGTACCTACCTTACAGAGAACGTAAATATACAGGGTGGATCATTAAGTTGAGACTATGCAATATCTCCAAAACTAAGCGTTGTAGAAAGAAACGTCTTCAATAAAAGTTGCTAGATATTATGAGGAAAAGTAAATGCCGTTTGTGTTTTGTTTGAAAGGCGTTATGATGGTCATTTTAGGGTCAGTTTATTTTTTTTTTAAATGGGAGCCTATATTTTGTATGCTGTCTTCTCATTAGAAAATGGTTTGTAAAAAGCTGTTTATTTTCTGATGACGAATAAGGAACCAAAATAAAAAATGTTGTTTCCCAATTACGAAACGAAACTTGACCCTCAAAGGACCATCCATGGATGGTCCAACCATTCATTGCACTCTTCGTACACAGCCATTCAGAATTTTGTTGTTCTTTACGTTTGTGTAAGAACAATTGCAACGTTTTTTATATAAATTCTGTTTAGTTTTTTATGAGTAAGAAAACAACATAAAAAGGTAGGTTCCCATTTAAAAAAATTAAATCGACCATAAAATGATCATCATAACGTCCTTCAAACAAAACACGACTAATGGCATTTACTTTCCCCCATAATATCAAGCAACATTTATTTAACACATTTCTTTCTACAACGCTTAGTTTTGGAAATACTGTACAGTCTCAACGTAAATGGTGCACCCTGTATATATGGTATTTCAATAAAAAAACGTTAAAGGCATTTTTTAGGAAAACCAAAATTTCAAAAAATGTTCTATGTAAAGAGTCGTTTGGGGTTGAGGGACTTTCTTGAAAATTTTGGAGTCACACCTTTGGAAGGTTGAGACAGAATGTACCCGAATTAATTTTATAATGTGTTAATTTATTTAGTGTTTAATTTGATATATAAATGATATGTGTGTATAATGTGAACACCATGTAAATAGCCATTTTTGTATAATGTAATGTTTGTCTTATATATATAATGTTCCTGTGTCACTAGTTTAGAATGTCTTCAACTCTGCCGTTTGTAGAAAATACGTTATTGGCATGTGCAGAGGAAACCGGGATCTTTTGTGTTAGTCTAGGGTAAGGTTTTATGGCTTTATTTGTCTCCGCTCCGGAAGCATAGCGTGAGGGAAAATAACACAGAACGGAAATTTACCGAGAGAAGCCCGGGAAAAAGTCACGTGATATATACAAACTAATCAATAAAAATATATATAAATTAAATAATATTTAGCCACGCTGAGAGAACCGCGAAAATTCCTCCAATAAGAAATCCGATCCTAAAATTTCAAGTGGGGGGGTCGTATTCCACAAATAGTCGATATTTACCCCAAATTCCAAGGCGTTGACTTGTAGAAACAGACGAGGAATCCACGCTACTCCGTATGAAAAAGTTGGCGCGCAAATGGTGTTCTTTTGTGCGGACGTGTAAATGTGACCAATCACATATTAATTAACAATGTTTCGGTGATTCTCGAGTTCTAGAAGTGAACAGGAACATTATTCAGTGTTTTTAAAGTGAGAAGTGACAATAAATTGCAGTTACCCAAACATTATGAGTAATGAATTCACCTCTGAGCTCCTTGTACCACCACCGAGATCGACGAGCTTATTAGCAATCCTGATAGACAAAGTCCATGCAGACATCTCCGCTGAGAACCAACTAGCCAGGGCAACAGCGAGAATTACCGTACAATTAAATCAACCAGCCAGGGCAACAAGATGAAGCCACGCCGGATGGAGAACATAAAGCAGGTATAGTGAATTTTACCATTACTTCTGCTGTATCTGCCACTACACCGCGTTCGACTCCAACTCGCGCGGGCATCGAATCCGGGACTGCAACCAATGGCGCAGTCTTCGAAGCATAGAGAAGCGCGACGCAAGGTGCTGAATCTAAATACCCAGTTTGGAATTTGTGCAACATTTCACTTTTGAGTTATGCTGTTCACAGCGCGCAAGCAAACGGATTTTTTTCTAAAACTGTTTTTTTTTATTTATTCAAGGGACCTCAAAACGTATTTCCGGTGAAGTTTCAGTATAACATTTTTGGGCGGAGTAAAATACTTCCTTTTCATTAAGCATGTAGTAGAGAAAGTAAAAATTAAATGTCTTCAAGTGTCACACAGTTGCTGTAACGGTTACATGACAGATCCGACCCATGACATTCTCGCGCTGGTAGAATTTAGTGACATTTCCGCTCGGGTGCTATTACACTAATGTTTCAGAGTAATGGTGAACTGTATACCACCCCTGAACGTCCCCACTTTGTCTGGCCAGTGTGTGGTTGTGGCATTTACTACCGCCTAATGAGCGATTCTAATCATCGCTCATTCTCCTTGTAGGTCTGCGTGCATAGCCAGCTTTTTGAGAAAACCACTATGGAGATAACAGAAACCACCAAAGGTAGGCCATTATTGCTTTTCAATGGTCATAGTTATCGAATGGGTAAAAACAATAAGGAAACCGTAATCCACTGGCAATGTATAAATGAGAGAAATGAAAACTGCAAGGCACTGATTTCAACTTAGCATGGCTCTCTTGGGAAGGGAAGTAAAGCCGGTGGTCCCGTGTCGTAGATTTACGACACGTAAAAGAACCTCAAGCCTGATAGAGACCTCTGAGTAAAATTACCGGTCTTTCACGTCCAATATAGAATGGGACGCTAAGGACCACAGCAGTTAAAGAGCGTCCATAAACAAAAATCAATTTAATTTTGACGGATTAAAAAGAAACGGTTTTAGGTGAAGTGCCTCATAGTAGTATACCAGATGTAGCAGCATGTGAAGTTGCTGTGCAGTTGAATAAGCAAGAAAACGAGCCAGGGACAGCGATTCTATTTAAAAAAAACCTACCTTGAACAAGTGGGCCAGATTTTCAACAAAGGATTTGATCTTGTTACTCATTTGCCGTTTCAGAATTCTGCACCGGATGAGAAGGAAGACCTTGGGTTCGTTACAAGATCCTGCTCACTCTGAAAATATTTTAATACCTTTAGAATGCTTTCTTCTTCATGAAGAACTCCTAGGACCAAGGGAGAGAAAGCTTGTGTTTGCTAGTGCAAAAGGCAAAACTGCTTCGACTGTTTAGTGCCTTCTTTCAAACAAGAAGAAAGAAACATATGATCGATTCTTCATCACCATCAAGAAGCTTATTCCTGGATGTTCTCCCGATTTAGTGGTCATGGACGTCGAGACAGTTGCTACCGAATCCTTCAGGACCTTGTTTCCGTCTACAAAGACATCGGCTGCAATTTTCACTTCAACCAGTGTTTGTGGAGGAAAGTGCAGCAGCTTGGCCTTGTGGACAGCTACAATGAAGACGAAGAAGTGAGGTTACACGTTCTCATGTGTGCTGCTCTGGCTCATATTTCGCCAGATGGACTTGATGACGGATGACTGCTCATACAAGAAGACACTCCTGAAAATGAACAACTGAGAAGCTTCTACGATTACTCTTTATAATAATCGATGGAGAACTCAAATCTTCCAAGATACATTCGGTGTTGCTATGGAGGACAGAAGCCTGGAATCGAAGACTAAACGGAATGGTAACCAGAGTGCATCCTAATGTGTACACCTTAATTTCAATTTTTAGGCATGATGCTGAGTACTATGGTCACACATTTGATACACAAGCCCTTCATTTAGACGGCAATAAGAGGAGAAAACAAGCTTTAAGAAATGATAAGGCACTGCTGAAAGCTGGGGAAACATTAAGGAATGCCGTAGATTTCAATGCATGCCTGAAAACTATAGCCTATATACAGGAGCTTGAATAAAATTTGGTATTCCAACTTAAAAATGCGTGTGAATATTTCTCTGTCTGCATGTACATAATATTATGATAAATTTCTTTGAAAAGCAACTAAAAAATGAAAGGAAAACAGGGGAACGACAAGAGACTACCTTCATGGACTGTTTCCTGGAAACGGCTTTTAAGTCTGTTTAAAATATTTATGAAATCACTAAAACGCATCAAGGCTCCACTCGAATTATTTATCTTACTTTCTCCGCACCTGGAGTAGGGGAAATATTGTATTCCAATAAAAAATTGGATGCCAAGTTTCATCGGTATACGTTCCGAGGTCCTTGAATAAATAAAATAATAAAAAAAGGATAAAGATGCGTGTGTTTGTGTGCGAACATGAGAAGTCGGATGAATGCCAAAGTTTATATAAAGTCCTGCACAAACTGCCCTTTAGATGAAAAGAATTTTCGTTAATTTTAATTTTCTCCAAAACTGCTCTAACGATTTTGATTAAAATGACAAATGGTTGCGACAATAACATCACAAATAAAATGAATATCATAAATTTTCTGGGAATACACCGTGAGCTCCGCTTTACAGTAAGTGAATATTAGAAAATGGAAGCCATAAGGGATAGGAAGAGATGTTTTTTCAGAAAAAAAAAATGGAGCTTATTAAAATACACAACTTTGCTTAAATAACTTTATTCCTAGCTTCAAGCCATTTCGATATATTTCATGCTAAATAGTTATATTTTGCCAAAATTAAGTGAATTTGATAAAAACAGCTCAAAATTCATGGTTGTGTTTTTTACCGTAATGATCTCATGACAAGATACAGAACCGCACTGTCGTTAAATAATCACACATTATTTACTATTAGTATTATTGTTAGATATAGAATAAACGCTTTTAATTCCCAAGCTCTGGTTTCGTGTTTGAATTCTGCTTAGGCTTATCCACTGGCTCTTTGGTCATTATCTGATACATTTCCTATGAAAATAAATTGAAAACTCATGATAATAATAATAATAATATAGTAATATGAAATAATAACAATAACAATAATAAAATAATATTAATAGTAACTGTAATAATAATGGATAGACTGCTGATAAATAATAAAACAAAGGGAAAATATATTAAAGCATAAAACTAATCCCTATTTATATCAAAGTTAAGCTGTTGATTATAGTAAGCAGAACTGACAATGATCTGGGTGTACAATAATACAGATGATTGTTACACATTAGCTAAGCTCTACACACAAAAAATATACCTACGAACGTTTGTGGGATATCTATATAATTTCTAAATTATGGGTTCAACTGAAGAGTAATAAAGAACAAAACGTGTCGGAAAAATTATGCTTCAATCCTGGGTTTTCTCAAATACTCATTCATTACTAAAGACAATCTGCAGCCATCTGCTTGGTGCCTATTCTAAGCCCCTGGTACACGATCAAACTTTTTTTTTCAATTCTCAAGAGTTTCCAAGAAAAATTGCGAAATGTTTTTCAATATGTGACAAGATTGGAGAAGACCTGGCAAGACTTGACAATGTCAAAAATGTGTATTTTACAAGTTGTCTCTTCGCCAAACTGAAACCCTTCAGAACACATTGATAATTTATCACGCGCAAAGCAATTTAGTATTTGCAACACAGTATAACAATTAGCAATAAAATATTGTTCTTTACTAATATTATGTAGCACTTTCACGTATTATATCCAATGAAATCACATTACGAGTGTGGAATACAATGGAAATAACACCAACTGATAGGTTAACCACACTATAACATTGCATTAATGTATATTTAGTTCGGAAATCTGCCTGGTAATTATTTCTTTATAACCACCTTCATCTGCTCCATCTTGTGATAATCCACGGAGCTCTCGACGTACAGACATGGTCAGCTTCTGTATAACCTAAACACTTTGCATAGGACATATCTTGGTCAGGTAGCCATTTTTGTTTACTTTTCGCTTTCAGCCATGTTGCAGATTTCGTGACGCACTGAATACTCGCATTGCGTTGGCCAAAACCATCAAATCATTGTGAAATCTTTGACCGTTTAGAGCATGACCTTATTTGCTTTCAAGACTTTCAAAGAGTTTAAAAGTATTGGAAGAAATTTGACAAGAAAAGTTGTTAAGTGCGACACTCTTGGAATGTATTGAATTTGACAAAAATTTGATCGTGTACAAACGACTTTGGCCCTCCTCTCAGAAAGAATTAGAATAGTATTTCATAATGTGTAGATAATTTAAACGGTTCCATATTCATGGTTCACGCCGAGTTCATGGATTACAAGATTATAAAACACTTAAAGAAGCAACATTTCAGTAATTATATTTTTATTCCAGGCAGATGTTTTCTACAAACTTCGTGTTTTATCAAAAACGAATCTGCTAGGAAGATTCTTTTTCTTTTACTGTATGTATACATTACTCTTTAGATTCTCTCGTGGAGGGGGAAGAGAGGAAAATACATTTAGTTAAAGTGGAGCTACCTATAACCTGTTTTCGCCCAAACTAATTAAGAAAGGTTGGTTTGGTGCGAAAATGTCACGGTGCGTAAGTGTCGCGCACCGGTTTTAGAAACCCATTAAGAAAACATAATTATTCTTCAGGTAGAAGGGATAGTTGCTTGAAGTTTTTAACGTCTCTTAACCTGGTAGGTTACATCCGACGATTAAATGAAATGGGTGACATGATACACAAATGAGCCCCTGGATCCATAGAGCTTAAAGTTATCCGACATTCGTCTTCTCAGGATAAGGGAAAACACCGTAAAAAAACCTTATCCATGTTAACTCACCCTAACCGAGATTCGAAGGGATACTATTGCCATACTGACAACAATACATAAGGGTACAACGGGATGGGGCAGAAGAGTGCAAACCATCCTACACTTAACAACATTGGGCTTTTCCTGAAATTCGACAATTGACTGGTCACTGGGTTTTTAAAGTAACTGCCAGCTTCCATGAAAAACAATGAAGTACTAATACAAACAATTAAAAAGAATAAAGAAAATACTTTAAAATAGGTAATGTTAATAGACTTATATGAATATAATGAGTATATAGTATATGCTTCATTTTTTCAAGTAAATACTCACTTTGGTAAGAATAAAACCTTTCTAGTATCTACTTCATTTTGAGAACATACTCAAGTAATGGAAGCAGAGTAGAACATACTCAGGCATTCATCTTACAAGAGTATGTACTCATATTTGTTATGAATAAAAGCTGGTATATTTTCAGTTATATGAGTTCATGCTCCTCTCATGCTGAGCATGGTTAGATGCATAGGTGCTCACTTCTGGGTGTATACTGATTTTTATTTCACTTAAAATTAAAGATGAAGAGAATGCCACAATTTATGCGCTGTATAGTACTGTGGAAAAGTTACAAACATAGCCATGAGCATTAAAGAAATTTCAAAATCCTACATTGTTTCAGAAAAACATAACCTAGAAGTAACTTTGAAAGTCAGGTTTATTAATTAGCCTTCCTGTGTAATGTGTTAGATACATACCTACTCATACCTTTATAAGAAATCTATTTCATAGTATACCTAACTAGTGTAAATATCTTGGGATTAAAAAAAACAGTCTGATGACTTCATCCAGCATCTCATGATTATGACTTTCCAATCCACAACTATTCCTTTCTTTTTGCTTATAACCATTTTATTTATTGGTTTTCTAACATTGCCATGAACATTCAAGGAGTTTCAATACCTGTATTGCTTCATGAAAGCATAATCTCGAAGTATCTTTGAAAGTCATAATTAAGCTTACTGTTTAAAACCCTAACGCCAAAATTCAGTTGCTTAGGAAGTTAGATTACTTGTAACAAAACTGTTTCGTATAAAAGGTGTGAACATCCTAGGATTCTAGAAATAATTTGATTTGAATCTGCATCCGGCACCTTATAATTATGACTTTAGAATCTGTGAATATTTTCCTTTTGTCTGATTTATTGATAACAGACTGGCCTATTTCATTTTATTCATTGTTTTACTAATTTAATTTACGAAAGCTATGCTTTTGTATGTGTTGCTTCAATTAGTTGTTCATTTCTTGAAGGACTTAATATTGTTCTAACATTTCTGCTGAAACTTGTTATGCAACACAGAATAATTCCTGAGTAGTTTTGATGAAACAGAACCAAATATTATAAAATCTACTCCTCTAATTCATAATACCAAACCACAACACAACACCACACCACACCACACCATCAACGAAGCTAGTATGTGGTAAAAAACTGTAGATAACACGAGTATAGGTATACTTACATTTAAGTGAACAAGATGCCTGTGGGGACGAGTATATACTCACGTGAGATAGTAGGCTTTTATTCTTATGAAAACGAGTATGTTCTCATTGAGCTGAGTATATAATCACAGAAAGAGTTCATACTCATGAGTACAAACTTTGATAAAGTACTTGCTTTTTATTCATATGACCCATAGTATCATTACAATAGCAAATAGAGACCGGCCACGTGCACTGGCTGGATCGATTTGCCGCACCAGTAGGCTGTTCTATTTTTTACTATTGTTATTTAAGGTAAAAGAGAAGTGCCAACTAACATAATATAAAAACACTGCTCAGCATGTAAGAAATGCTGCAAAGAATGAGACTGTTCAGGCCTTTCTAAAGGATGTCCAGAACCAGAATGTAGGTCAGGGGGAAAAAATAAAATCAGCGCCCTTATAGCTGCAAACATTCTGTTTGGAAAGTGTAGATCGAAACACTGAAGCAGCGTTTGGGCGCCTACACTAATATGAAGATTTTAGAGGAGTCAACACTTAGAAAATATTATCTAACTCCACATTATGAATCGCTAAATTTATAGTGCTTAGGAGGTCATTTCTGGCGGGTGCTACTACTGCAATTTGTCAACTGTTTATGTTTGTCCATGTTCATTGTCACAAATGTATAAACACTGTACATAGTGTAGGAAAACTGAAGTCCTTTAATAATTGTTTTAAATAATTTCAGTGATTGGAGAAATAAGGGATGAAAGAAGTTCTTCTTATTTCTGAATATCTGTTGACGAAACAACTGACAGCTGTATGCGAGCAACTGCCAATGTTGTAATTGGAAAATTCAATTCCGAGGCAGCTAGTAAACCTCATTTGATCGCAACAAGAACGTTGGAAGTTGCTTTAATTTTTAAGAGGTTCAAGTTTTTATTTTATTTCTTCCTGAACTGGTGTTCTCTGGCCAGATGAAGCAAATGATAATAAATTTCTTCTTTCCTTAACAGAAGGCGCGACAAGAGAACGTATTTTCTAATAGAAATAATGAAAAAATACGCGATTGTTCACTGTGGCTTTGATTTATAGATCATTATCACAGTTAATATTATAAGGTTGTTTTTCTTATCGAATGTCATGTATTTAGATGATCAATGTTAAAATTATTAAACATAAAATACAGTACAGTATTTATTTCCAATAATAAAATAACTTTCTAAAACAAGTATGTATAATTACCCCTCAACAATCACAAAAAAAATGTTTTTAGTATAGTTTATCTTAAGCGCCTATTTTGGATTTTAGTGTCTTTTTGCTTGCCTATTTTGACGTTTTTAGTGCCTACACGTACGAACTCGTGTGAAAATAACTTGCTTGAATAGAATAACATCCTTGATTGTATCAGATTCCTGGGGCACAACATCATTTTTTTCCCCCGGCTGAATACTTAGAAACGTTATCCGTATTGTCTATGTTCTGTTGCTCTTTCTGAATTTCGTGTCATAATGTGAATTTTCAATTTGAATATTAAAATTCTTGAAATAACAAGAATTGATTTAAATGGATACCCGGTTCTACCCTTCCTGTGGGGCAAAACCTAACTGTTCATTTTTTGTTAAATACCGTTAAAAGTGATAAGCATTTATAGGTCCAAAGTACCCTGTTACGCCACGCCTACCCAGTCCCATATCCCATACGACATACACTAGTCGGTACTACAGCTGTTTTCAGAAAGCTCGAATGTAACACCTTTAATTATGCGATTTTAACAAGATTAATGTTGCTGGCAAGTTTGACAATGAGTGAACCCTTTACTTAACGCTTATTTAATTTGATCAGCCATATAATGGTTAAACATCAAAGATCCGCAATTGCTGAAAATTGGTTTATTTGTGCAACCATTATTAGAATACATTTAGCAAACAGTCTATTTAAATTACGATATGTGCACAAACAGTAGAAATCCTGATAATATTACATGCATTTTATTCAGATTATGTATGTAGTTACTCGGTACTTGCATCCAGTATTATTAAAGGTGTTTTAATTGCACTTTTTGTTTAAGCATACTTCTGTTTAATATTGTTTTAAACATAAAAGTTGTAAACTCTTAATTAATCCACATTTTTTACTACTGTTGCCATCGTTTTGACTATTATACATCCAGCGCTAGCACAGCACTTCAAGCGACAGTGTTACGAAGTCGAGTTTACCTTCTCGCGTTGTGGGACTACACTAGCCTGCATTTTCAAACTTTTTGTCAGATGATTTCTTAAAAGTAGGTGTTCTTGAATCAAGTCTTTATGCTGATTCAAGAAATAACTTCCGTTTTTTTTTCTAGCCACAAAATAAGCAATGTTTTGACAATTTTACTAATGAGCGTAGAAAAGTATTCAAATTCCATTTCACACAAGGTGAGTTTTTATTCAAGAAACATTTTAAGAATACTCTCAAGAACTCCCCTAATTTATTTCATGACTACATTTTAACAAAACAAGAAGCCAAAGGGTTTCATTTAACTTTTTTCAAACTTTCTCTTCTTTGACTTCCTTGCAGATCCTTGAAGATGACCGTCCCTCCTCAACATCCAACAGTAGTCGGCCATCATAGTTTCATTCCATCTCCCCTGGTACCTCCTCTCCATTTCCTTAATATTTTGGTGAAAACGTTCACCCCGCTCTTCACTATAATGTCCCAGATTTTCTGAAAGTAGTCGATATGTGAATGCAGAAAATGCACCTTTACACTCATGTACAACCTATCTTCTTGAAATTTTCCAACATTGTTTCGACAATGGCCTTGTAATCAGGATCTTTATTATTGCCTAAGAAGTTTTCAGTAACTGACCGGAAGGCGGTCCATGCTTCTATTTCTCTCTCATTCATTGTCTTCTCAAAATCTTCATCCTTCATCAATTTCTTTATTTGAGGACCAACAAAAACTCCAGCCTTTAATTTGTCTTGTGTAATGATGGGAAATTTCTTGGAAAGGTACTTGAAGCAGGGTCCAGCCTGTGGTAGAGCCCTTACAAATTGCTTCATCAAGCCCAATTTTATGTGTAGTGGCGGAAGGAATATCTTTATATGTCTATATCTCTATATTTTTGAAGTGAAATTATGAAAAAAACTGTACGTGATAGAAAAAAAACTAAAAGCCGTTCTGAAATCAGCATAAAAAGTGAGTCAGAATCACTTATTAGTTTTCAGTCATCCCATATCATGCAGACTAGTGTTATCCTTGCCATCTGTCTATCTTTATGCAGAGGATGCACAATTATCCAAGGTTACTTTGGTAGCGGCAAAGTTCAAGAACCGCTGGGTTATAGTATTCTGTCTTCCGGTCTGATACCACGCGTTATCGCGGTAGGCCGCTAAATCTGCATTAACGAATACAATTCACCTCCTTTATCATTATCTAGGCTTCTTGAGCTCTACCCGAATTCTTTACTATTGTAAAGCTGACCATATTAAACATGAAATCTAAGGCAATACCGCTTCTTTTTCACATTCTCTACCAGTAAATAGTAGGGACAGAAGGTATTGCATTCCAACTAAAAATTAGACACCGAGATGTCGTCGGAAATGCATGTTTTGAGGTCCTCTACATAAAAAAGTCATATTTAGAAAAAGGTCCACGCGTGTGCGCCTTTGAACAGCATAACTCAAAAACGAACAATCGGACAAATACCACGCTTGGTACTTAGGTTCAGTATCTTTCAAAGATGCGACACGAAGATTTCCAAGAAAATTCCCCCATCCCAAGCTAACCTTTACATGGAAAATTTTTCGAAATTGTTGACTTTCTAAAAGATTGCTCTAACGATTTTTATTAAACCAAAACTAACTATGGTATAACGGGGGGGGGCAGAGGACCTACGGATGACCAATAAAATGTTTATTTGGAATTTTCTGGGAATAGCTTGTGAATGAAGTTGCCTTCATTCGAAAGGAATTTTGTATAATCTTTTACAACTGTTAAACGTTAAGCGATAGACGAAAAAAACACAATTTATTTCATTTTTTTTTCTTTCTTTCTTTCTTTCTTGTGTCATCAGCCTTTTCCGAGATATCCGTTATTAATGTTGCGAATTGTTCAATACTTAGCCATTCTTTTAAACCCCTGCCGATTTTCAATTTTCTCGCGATATCATGGAAAGAGTACGGCATTTTAAGCCCAGCATTAGCGTTTAGTTGTAAAACGTCTTTGTATATATAAGAAATGTGTAATGCAGATATTTCCGGTAATGTTTATCTGGATTAAAATGAAGTTAAACGACAGAGGGTAGAGAAAGACATGGAAATGTAACATAAGATTTTTTACTTCGTTTTTTTAATTTTATTTGATAAAAGCAAACTATATCTTCTGGCTAAAATGAATATGTGAAGCCAATTCAAAGCTCAAAATTGTTGAATGGTAACAGTTGCACCTTTTTAACAACCGAACATTAGTTACTGTGCTCTAAAACAATCAATTGTGAGATGTTCAAGAAAAACCAAAAGCACAAAAATGTTATTCGAACAAACTGTGTGTTTTAAGGACATTTACTTTTTTTTTTTGTTTTTGTTTACCGGTTGTACAAGATTGTATAAAATCCATTTTGAACAAACAGGACTTCACAGGCTATTCCTAAAAAGTTCAAGACGTACGTTTAAATTTATCATATAAACATATTTAATGTATGGTGTGTTCATCAAAATCGCTTTAGACGTTTTGGAGAGAATAAAAAATTTCGAAAAATTTCCATGTAAAGGATAGTTGGGTTAGGGAGACCTTCTTGAAAATCTTTGCAAGATATTGAACTTAAATACCAAGTTTGGTATATATCTGACTTTTCGTTTACGAGTTATGCTGCTTACAGACCCACAGACATGCAGACTGACACAGACACACACGGACCTTTATCTAAAAATGATTTTTGGCAGAATTCAGGAGGCCTCAAAACATGTATTTCCGGTGAAATTTCGATATTAAATTTTTGTGTGGAACGCAACACCTAAAATTACCTACTGTGAACGTGGTAGAGAAAATACAAAGCGAGTCAGTGGGGGAGTGTATGTATGCGTGACTTTTTTCTTTATTGGTTTTTAATTCGGGCATCCATCTTGCTAATTGGTTTATCAGTACTTTGAGCCGCCCACCATTAGTATGGATTCTGTGTGTTTCCGGACGTGGGTGAGGCTTTCATGTAGTTTCAGATGGTCGGAATGAATGTGTGTGCGGTAGTTGATGATGTCGGCCTGTGCTTGATGTGTTGTGTCCGCATCCCAGTGACTGAGGCCTCCAAGCTGCTCAGCCGCTCGCGGGATTCTTGAAGGATGTGGCAGATGTGAAATTACCGAGTTTGTTAAGGTGGCTTTAATGCGCTGGAGCTTTCTCTGTATAGATGCGGTGGCTTCTGGGTCCTCTACTGATGCTATCTCTGGATATTGTCGTTTAGTCTCGAAAGTTGTCTGGAAGCGGAGCGGCTGTGTTGGTGGCGCTGGACGAGATGTCTCGGCCGGCAGAGGTGACAGCAGCTGCCCCTGCTGTCGGAGCGAAGCATTGCTAGCGGTGCTAGAGGGGCCGCGCTCCCGGCAGGTGCCTGGGGAGCAGCCGGCGAGTCGGATCTGACTGGGTCCGGTGTCGACGTGTGATGGCAATCCTCCTCGGCAAATGCCGGGGGAGCAGTGGTAGTTCCTTTCACTGCGGGTTCGGCGATTCTTCTTCTTGCCCATCTCTCGGCGAAGTCCCCAGACAAAGAGGCCTTTGAGCAAAATTACCGAACTTTAACCCCAATATAGAATGGGACGCTAAGGGCCACAGCAGTTAAACAGCGTCCATGATTAAAAAAGAAAAGAAAAAATGGTTTCACCGTGCTTGCATGTAGGTAACTGCTTACCTTCCATCTTGCTTAACCGTCATCGTTTCCCGATAAGAACAAGTTTAGTGCGTTGTTTTTCGGTTCTCTCCCCTCTCTCTCCCTCTTTCAACTTAAAGACGAATGTCCTATAAATGTCTCTGGGTTCCTTAGCTGTTTAGCGCCTTTAACCCCCATATCATCATCATCATCATCATCATCATCATCATCATCATCCATGTCATGCGTAGACTGTGTATCAGCAATAATAGCAGGCATTAAACTGGTGATATATTCTATAAAATAACAGAAATAAATTCGTTCCTTCTAATGTGTTATCTTCCGATTAAAAAACAAAGAAAGGGGAAAAGAAAGACATTCAGAGTCCTTTAGGAGGAATTACACTCATTCTCGTGCAGATAAACACATTCCACTCTGATATTTTCTTCTTATTAAGGCTGGATATTGCACTGGAAAGTTGGCCCGCATGCTTAAGTAATCTCAGGTTTTTAATTTACTTTCCAAATGACGTGTATTTTAATTAAAAATGGACAGCCCAGTGTGGGACCAAACGTAGCTTACAATTCGTTCAGCTTAGGTTCAATATCTTCCAGAGATGCGACACGAAGGCTTTAAGGAAATCCTCCCACCCCAGATTACCCTTTACATGGAACATTTTTCGAAAATTTTAATTTTCTCAAAAATGGCTAACGATTTTGATTAAAATATCATATGTTTAAGATATTTTCATGACAAATGAAATGTGTATCTCGAATTTTCTGGGAATGTCTCCAAAAGTATTCTTCATTGTGAACGACTTTTACATAACTGGTAAACCATAAGAGATAGACAAAATTTTACTGCACAAAGAAATGTAGATCGCGCTAAAATACACAATTTATGTCATATACATTTTTGTTGTTGAGTGAACCATTTTCCAGATATTGCTTGTTTTCCCTTAAATTTTCCAATACTTATACTTTTTCTCAAATTCGTTATTCTTTTTTTTTGTCCTGGTAATGCAAAGAGAATGGAATACTCCACATAGCAACCACCTCTTAAAATATTTGACTATAGCTTAAAGCCTAGCAATTCCCCTTGCATCTACAAGAAAATTAGCAATAAGATTAACATCTGGATTAACATGAAGCATATGGGGAATAAGCCTTTGTAAAAATAGTTAGTACAAGAGTAGAAAAAGTCATGTGAGAGTAACACATCAGATTTTTTTTAAATGCTTTCTGGGGCACCGTTATCCCTCACTGTAAGATTAAGTAAGACATTTAAGTAACATAATTTGCTATAGATTTAATGAAAAAAAAATCGTAATACAATTGGAGGGGGTAGCTCGTAGCTCAGCGCTAGAGCACCTGCCTGCACCGATAATGGTTCCGGGGTAGATTCCCGGTTGGGGGCGGGATATTTCTCTTGCCAAAATTATTCTTTGTCCTCCCCAGAGTCCGGAAGTGTGTGTGTGTGTGTGTGTGTGTGCGCGCGTGCGTGCGTGCGTGTGCGTGCGCGCTGTTGTCAATTTAAAATATGTAAAATGTATTGTTTCAATAAGTAGTCGCTAACACAGGTAATTGATGTGGGTTAACATTTTATTGGAGGACAGAGGACATCAAAATCTCAACCTTTTTCTTTTCTTGAATTTTAGATTACGCTTTGCTTGTACCTTTAGGGATGCTAATTGTCATTACACAGTATTCAGTGTGTATGGTATTATTCAACCACAATAATATTGCTAACGAATCGGTTGAACTGAAGCTTTGTTTATTACTGCGTTGATCTTATTGGTTTTAAAAATATTTATTTCTAATAAGAGCTACCCACGCCTATGAATTTTTACCACGTGCCTAGTAGGCAGAGAAGGTATTGAATTCCACCCAAAAATACGATACCAAGATATCACCGGAAATACATGTTTTGAGACCCTCTGAGTCCAAAATTTTTTTTAGAAAAAAGGCCCATGTGACTGAACAGCGTAACTCAAAAACGAAAAATCGGACAAATACCAAACTTGGTATTAAAGTTCAGTACCTTCCAAAGATGCGACACGAAGATTTTCATGAAAATACTTCCACCGCCAACTACCCTTTACATGAAACATTTTTCGATTTTTTTTATTCTCTGACGATTTTGATTAAAATACCATATATTAAAGATATTTACATGCCAAGTAAAATGTATATCTGGAATTTTCTGCAAACAGCCTGTGAAGCCTTCTTCATTCGGAAGGAATTTTGTATAATCTTGTTTAACTGGTAAACGTTAAGCAATAGACGAAAACGTATTACACAAAAAATGTAGATCTCTTTAAAACACACAATTTATTTCAAATAACTTTTTTGAGGCATCAGCCATTTCGGAGATAGCGGCTATTATGGCTCGAATTGTTTAATACTGTCATTCTGGTCCTGTCGATTTGCAGTTGTTTCTCCCGATGTCATGCAAAGAGTGCGGAGTTTTGAGGCTACTGTATAGTGTCCGGTTCTTAAACATTTGACTATCGCTATTCCGTTTGTATCTATAACGAAATGTGTAATGAAGCTATTTCCAGAAAGGCTTGCCTCGATTCAAATGAAGTAAACGGGAAAATAAGCTTTCGTAAGAATAATTTGTATACTCGCTAAAAAGCGATAATGCAACATATCAGATTTTCTTCTGAATAATCACCTAAGAAACACATCCAAATAGAAGCCAAATTTGACACAATAGTGAAAATAGAACGATCTAAAGCTTCACCTTTTGTTATGGTATACAAATTTGATGTACAATAACTTTTCAGTTTTTAGTTTTAATAATTAAAATACTTACCAACGAAAAGCTAAGAAAGGGATTAGTGAAATACTTTGTGTGAAGTCTGTCGTTCAATAATGTGGCAAGTTTGACTGTGAGATGAAAGAAAATGGAAGCATTGGAAACGTGGATTAGTAAATGAATGAGACATGTAAAATGAATGTACAAAATAAGTAATGAAGGTAATTAACAAGAGTGATGAAGAAAATAAAAAGAGGAAATGAAACTCGCTGGCAAACTGAATGAGAAGCCATTCTTGTTTTTAGAAATTCGCTGGAACGAATGTGCGTTAGTTAAAAAAATTGCGAAAAGAATGACATATCAGGTATTAGAAAACTTTACAGATATACTCTGACGAAGAGGAGAGAAAGAAAGAAAGAAAGAAAGGAAGGAAAAAAACGGAAAAGAGGGAAACAGATGGAAGGCTGGGTTTGTTGAAAACTATGATTCTTTGCTGAAAAAAATTCACATTTTAGATTCAGTACTTTTTAATTTAGCCACTGTACACGGATATCTCCACAAGCTACAACATTAGAAAGATTTTTTTTTCCTTGCTCAAAACACAACTATTTCTTTCGCCTTAAATCTGTTTTCATCATAAGGTACAAATTTCTATCTGCAATATTTTGTATTTCTTTTTTAAACTCTGTAAGTGAGATATTTCGATTATTTTACCTCTTGCCCCATTACACGCGTCCTTAGGGGAGAGTAATTAAGATGTTTATATGCTGGTCTTTAATTGGGACCCAAGTGTGTTTTATATCAAGCTTCGTAACAAAGGATAAATACAAAGAAAGAAACAAACACAAACACAAACACACACACACACACACACATTTGTGACTTCAGGGTAATCTATTATAAAGGTAAATATCAGTAACAATTTTACCCAGAACCGAAAATTACCAGAAAATTTACGATTACAATTTTCCTGAATGTTTAGAAAAGCTAGAGCAGTTTTAAATATAAACCTAAAATATGAGAGCCAAAATTTTAAATTTCCTTAAGAGGAACAAAACACGATGAATCTGCAAGTGTAATTATTTAATACTTCACTTCCTTGTATGTAAAGTGCAAAAAACTTTTTTGTATTATTTCGCTCAAATAATTAAAAAATAAAATTCCCCATTAACGTCACACTTCACAAATGCATTTCTTGTCACTTTAAATAATATGTCGATGACATCTACGTTATTGCAATAAATGTATGTAAATAATATTGTAAACACTACATATGAAAATAAATGTAAATAGACAATACTCTAAACAATACATATAAAAAAGTTGTTGCAATTTTTAAAAAATTCTAGAAGGAATAAAATGAAGATATTTGAAAAAACCACAGAACACGTAAACTGCAATTTCCTTTGTTTTTTCTGCTTACAAGAAATATAATTTTCTCTCTGTTAACTGGCTGTTGGATTTTTTTAAACTGGTGACGAATACTTTCAGAAGTAACTGTCTTATAGGTATACGGTACACAACGGAGGGGGACACCTCGCGCACTGCAACCTACATAGATCTATCGCGGCTAACATCCCCCCAGCAGGAAAGGATGAAGTGAAGGAACCACAGGAGGCTAGAGGCCGCAGGCCACAGAGACAGGCCACAGAGACGCACTGAAGTCTAATAATTTCTCGCTCGAAGACTCGTAGCCCTGCTGGAGCTGCGTAAAGAGGGTCGAACGACCCATCGACCAAGTCCCCCTCTATTGTCCACGGGGAGTACTCGTTCTTTTGAGCAAGCATCCGCGCCATCTGTCCGGCACTGCCATACGCCACGATACCTACCTCACCTGAAACATGAGAAGGAAATGGAATGAAAGGGAAAGACGGAAAGGAAATCGTGGTAGATGAGAAACCACCCCAGCATTCCTCTACCGACCAGGGAAAACCACGAAAAACACAAGGTGAGTGGGAATAGAACCCGGGACTACCCGAATGCGAGTTTCTCATGTTACTGCGGAGAGATCTCACTCGGTAAGGTTTTTTTAAATGTATAAAATTTAGCTTTTGAGGGGGGGATTTCGGGAATAGGACGTGATTGTAGGAGAGGAGTGGAAGGGAGACGTTAGGAGGGATATTGGGGTTCCGCATTTGCACCACCGTTAGTGCGAAAGCTGGAGTAAGGAATGTCCGAGTGGCAGCCATGACCTTGCCAGGGCACTAGCTGCCACACTCGGAAGTTTCAGGAGGTGGATAGGAGTTTTCTTTATTCGTTAAATTTTATTCTGATTGTGGCTGTGCACCTGAGTGGATTGGGATGGATTCCGGTGACGGATGTTGCGATACTTTGTCGCTAGTCGTTGCCTTTGTTGGAGATTGTCTTCATGGCGGTTGTTCCTGATGTAAGTTTCGAAAAACTGCAGGTTGCGTAGGGGGCGCTTGTCCAGTGGAGTGAGCAACTGAGTGTCAGATAGTAGTCGTCGTCGGTCTGTTCTGCTGTGTCTGGTTGCGAAAGTTCTGTAGTGGTCGATGAAGCTGAAGTGGCCGGTTGAGTATTGAGTCGTCGTCGGTATGTTCTGCTGTGTCCGGTTGCGAAAGTTCTGTAGTGGTCGATGAAGCTGAAGTGGCCGGTTGAGTATTGAGTCGTCGTCGGTCTGTTCTGCTGTGTCTGGTTGCGAAAGTTCTGTAGCGGTCGATGAAGCTGAAGTGGCCGGTTGAGTATTGAGATGGTCGTCCAATTGCGTGGTGATTTGGTTGAGGCTCCTTATCAGAGACCGCAAGGAGGTAGTAAGTGCCTCCTGTTGGTGAGTCCAGTTGATGAAATTCTTGAGTGTTGACGTGTAGGCGGCGATTAGAGCGTGTAGGTCCTGGAAAGTGGCCTCAATGCTGTTGAGGTGTGGAGATGGAGGTGATGGTCTCTTCTACAGAGGCCAGTCGGGTGCTGATGACCAGCACCTCCGCCTGGAGGTCCTTGGTAGCATGGTCAACGGCGGTAGTTTGAACTAGAGCTGTCCTTGTTGGCGCTGGAGGCGCTGAGTAGGTTGGGTGTTGGTGGCGTCGGCGGGGATAGAGGGGGCACTGCGCCTGCCCGGTGAAGTGGCCGAAGCCATCGCAGGTGGCACAGTACCAGCGGCGGTTCCTCAAATCGTGCTGCATGCAGTTGGCCGCGCCACAGTAGTGGCACCTCGTTCAGCTGCGCAGGACGAAGCTCCGTGGCCAGAGCTGCAGCAGCGGCGACACGGTACCTGGCGATCTACCTTGCTAGCCTCAATGCGTAGAAGCTGCCCTATCAAGGCCAGGCTTGCCCTCAAGGCAGCTTGGTAATCGCCAGGGCCGGCGAGCTCCAGTCGGACGAGCGGTGTTGGTCCTCCCCGTGTGATGATTCTGGTTTCCTTCATTGCAGAGGGCCACTGTTGTTGTGCTGCAGTGACGGTGAAGCATGCCGCGAGGTCCAGAGGTACTCCTTATACAACGGCGCTGTGTCTCCCAGGAGGGGTGAGCGGCGCAGGCGACGTCAGCTGTGACTGCAGTAAAGATTGAGTTTCCTCGGGAAGACGGTGTTGGCTAGCTGGTGTGGCAGCGTTTGCGGCTGCAGTCTGGGCGAAGCGGCAGCGGCGGTAGAGTGGCGGCCGTCCCGGCAGTTGCCGAGGGAGCGGCCGGCAAATCGGCGAGGCTGGGACCGTGCTCACCGCAGGTGTCGGCGGTCGGTGCTTCTGGCAGAGCTTCGGCGACTCGGCGTGATCTCTTCTTCTTACCCATCCTACACTGTCCTCACTCGGTAAGTAACTAACTTACAGCCAAATTCTGTGACGGAAGAGCAGAATGTGTCTGCGTAATCGACAGGGTGCGATTTTGAATCTCTGTTGTGGCGAGCTGCCTAGATAAGCTTCCTTTCCGACTTTTGCCTTGTCCTAGAATAGGCATAATCAAATGGTTGGTAGTAAGAGTTAACAGCACAATTTACGCACAGCAGCGATGTTGCGCAAGTAGGCGGGTAGCGTTTCCTCACTTTGACGGGCTCGTTAAAAACAAGATGGTTGTAACAAATGTTATAGTTTATATCAAAAGTATGTTTTAGAAAT
This sequence comes from Deroplatys truncata, assembly GCA_030765065.1. Classification (NCBI taxonomy): domain Eukaryota; kingdom Metazoa; phylum Arthropoda; class Insecta; order Mantodea; family Mantidae; genus Deroplatys; species Deroplatys truncata. The sequence continues at coordinate 634,893,149 of CM060990.1, forward strand.
AACGGTAGAACCGTACGGTTGTTATTATTTACGAGACTGAGAATGTACCCATATCATATAAAACAGTGTTATATAAACCTCAAATAGAAAAGTTTTAAAAAGATCTGATGTTTTACATTCACATGACTTTCTCTATCCACTATCGTTTATTTTTATACAACTTCTACAAAATATTCTTGCGAGAGCTTATTTTTCTATTTCATGTTAACAGAGATAGCTCATTTGCAGAAGTAAGTTCCATTACACATTTCGCTGTAAGCACATCAGGGATAGCGGAAACAGAATCGATAGTCGGTTGTTTAGAAGTAGTTCGCTGTGGCTTTAAAATTCCATACTGTTTCCACACATCCAGAGAAACAAATTGCTATAAATAGCGAAAGCATTTGCAAACAAATAACGAAGTATTGAACAATTCAAACCAATTTTAATGGATAGCTCGGGAATCCACACAAAAAAATTCTGATGTGTTACACTCACATGACTTTCTCTACTCTTGTACAAACTATTTTTACAAACGCTTATTCTCCATATGCTTCATGTTAATCGAGATGTTAATCTTATTGCTAATTTTCTTGTAGGTGCAAGGGGAATATGGTAGGCTTTAAGGGATAGTCAAATATTTTAAGAGCTGATTGCTATGTGGCGCATTCCATTCTCTTTGTATGTCCAGGATAAAAAAATGAATAACGCATTCCCATTTGAGAAAAAGTATTGGAAAATTTAAGGGAATAACAAGCAATATCTCGAAAATGGTTCACTCAACAACAAAAAAAAATGTATATGACATAAACGGTGTATTTTAACGCGCTCTACATTTTTTGTGTAGTAAAATTTTGTCTATCTCTTATGGTTTACCAGTTATGCAAAAGTTGTTCACAATGAAGAATACTTTTGGAGACATTCCCAGAAAATTCGAGATATACATTTCATTTGTCATGAAAATATCTTAAACATATGATATTTTAATCAAAATCGTTAGAGCCATTTTTGAGAAAATTAAAATTTTTGAAAAATGTTCCATGTAAAGGGTAATCTGGGATGGGGGGATTTTCTTGAAAACCTTCGCGTCGCATCTCTGGAAGATACTGAACCTAAATACCAAGTTTCGTGTTTATCCGATTGTTCGTTTCTGAGTTATGCTGTTCACACACACACACACGCGCGCGCGCGCGCGCGCGCGTTTCCAAAAATGCTTTTTTTTTTGATTCGGAGGGTCTCAAAACATATATTTCCGGTGAAATCTCGACATGGATATTTTGGGTGGAATACAATACTTCCCCTACTTACTATACGTAGTAGAGAAAGTAAAAAGGTTTATTGGGAAGAAATTGTGTCCTTTAAAGAGATCTACATTTTTTTTCCCCAGTAAGTTTTCTCTCTTTCTTATCGTTTACCCGTTAAGCAAGATTAGACAAAATTGCTTCCGAATGAAATGGACTTAACATTTTATTCTCAGGGAATTAAAGATATAAATTTTATTTATCATGTAAATATATTAAATATGTCAGATTTTAATCAAAACTCTTAGAGCCATTTTTGAGAAAATAAAACATTTCGAAAAATGTTTCATGTAAAGGATAGTTTTGGGGAGAGGGATTTTATCGAAAATCTTCGTGTCGCGTCTTTGGAAGATACTGAACTTGAATTCCGAGTATGGTATTTATCGCACTTTTCATTTTTGAGTTTCGCTGTTTTTTTCCCTCCCTCTCTCTCTCTCTCTCTCTCTCTCTCTCTCTCTCTGCCACACACATGGACCTTTTTCTAAAAACCCTTTTTTGTATTCCGGGTGTCCTAAAACATGTATTTCTGGTAAAATTCCGGTATCGAATATTTGGGTGGAATGCAATACCTTCTCTACTACTCTGTACGTGATTGAGAAAATTAACAATGAATGTGGGGTTCAATTTGGAAATACGAAAAAACTGATGTTACATTCACGTAACTTTCTCTACCCTCTTTCATTTATTAACAGGTAAACAAATTATTCTGAAGAAAGTTTCCCAATGTACTTTATTTTAATCCAGATAAACCTTCCTGAAATAGCTGCATTACATATTTCGTTACAGATTTAAAGGGAATAGCGATAATCAAATGTTTTAGAACTGGACCTTATACGCTGGCTTTTAAATTCCATACTCTTTCCATGAAATCGCGAGAAACAACTGAAAATCGACAGGAATTCAAAAGAATGACAAGTATTACGTTTTCGTCTATCGCTTAACGTTTACCTGTTATACAACATTTTATAAAATTCCTTTCAAATGAAGTGGACTTCACAGGTTTTTTGCAGGAAGATTCAAGATATACGTTTTATATGTAATGTAATTATCTTTAAAGTATGGTATTTTAATAAAAATCGTTAGCCATTTTTGAGAAAATAAATTTCGAAAATGTTCCATGTAAAACATAATTTGGGGCGGAGGGATTTTCTTGAAAATTTTCATGTCACATCTTTGGAAAGTAATTAAGTTTGGTATTTATTCGTTTTTGAGTTGTGCTGTTCACAGACACAAACACAGAGCTTTTTTTCTAAAAATGCGTTTCTAGAATTCAGGGGGCCTCAAAACTTGTATTTCTGGTAAAACCTCAGAATCGAATTTTTGGGTAGAACGCAATACCTTCTCTGCTTACTATATACTTGATAGAGAAAGTAACAAAGAGAACAAAACAAAAAAGGGGGCATATGATCAGAGGTATTCAAAACCAAAGACAGAAGACACTCAAGGTTCGTCTTCAGGGGAGGAAGACCAGAACGAAGCTGTATTTTCAGCAATGAGATCTGCGCTAAAGCAGGTTCCAAGGAAGGATGGATTCAGTGTTGCAAGTGCCAGGGATGGGCTAATGAAGCAAGTTCTAATGCAGAGGAAGGTGATGACAGAATCCTTGAATAATGGCTTGAGTTACATTTCTACTGTCCATTCCAAACTAGAGTTCCCTCTGATGTAAACAGAAGCACGTGCTTCTTCTTGTCACGAACCCAAGAATATACTCTTACGCCAACGTAAATAGTTCCTTAATACATGTATTGTATTATGAAATATTAGAGCAGGATAGGTATAGAACTGCAGATTTTATTGCGGTTATCATAAGAACTCATCGCTAAAGGTAATGGATATATACTAGCTGTTAAGAGATTGGAAAATATGATTTTCGTCTGCTATTGCGCTAACGCCGAGAGCATCTTGCTGGTTAATACCAACCAAATGCACGACCGCCACTCTCTTACATATACAAGAAATGGCAATGAATTCCCAGAGGTGCTATCTGAGTACCGAATAAACACTTTGCGTAACACAGGATATATGATAAGCGAACAGACATTCATAATACACTAACACACATATGCTCAGCTCAGGTCAAATCTTGTGATTTAGTCAGTTGGTATTTGAGCTCACATGGCAGAGGAAGGGTCGTGTAGTGCGAATAAACTGTTCAAACACAGAAGCGGGAAACAGTTAAAAATTGGCTAAAAACAAATACTTCATATATTCAACTCGCTATTACAAAAATACCCGACACTTGCATTATTGCATATTACGAAACTAATATCGGATTTTACAGGGGTTTCAGTGAGAAGTGTAACGAAAACGAGCAGGGAAAATAAACAGACATAATACAACATAGAAGAGGATAAAATGTGGGAACTTGTTTTAAGTGCGACAGTGCTGTGGAATTGTGAATAAGCTTGTCATTATTTTGGAGAGTAGTTCTGATTCTGATACGGCAGCTGAGTCATTTCCGGAGGATTCGGATTTGGGTGTTGCACTTTTGCCCGAGGATTGTGATTAACGTAAGTAAAGTATTCATTGCCGATTACTTATAAAATCGATTGTTACCTCAGGTTGCATTTTGAACTATGATTCTCACACAGGGCGCCTTTTTATAGATTAAATAGTGTTCAACAAGCACGTGAGAGGGGAACAAGCAGCCATTATGGGCGGGGATTGCGAACTACTTTCGCGCGGATAATACAAGGAGTTTGTTTTCAGTGAAAGGCACTCTAGTTTGGAATGGACAGTAGGGCACAGCAAAATTTAATTTTTTCCCCCGAGCTGAAGAACTAGAAACCTTATCGATATTGCCTATGTGCTCTTGTTCGTTCTGAAACACATGTCAATTTGATTTTTCAATTTGAATATTGAATTTCTAGAAATAACAAGAATTGATTTGCATAAGCTGATAAACGAATTAATTTATGGAATAAAAATGTAGTTTTAAACATTCAAACATCAGAATTTGTAGATAATTAATTGTTCTTCCACACAAGCCATGTGGAAGGACAATGCCTAGCCGGGATTTGAACCACGGATTTTCCGGTTACCATCCGGTTTTTGTTTGTTTATTTATTTATTTATGGATGCTCTTTACCGTCCGGTGGTGGTCTACCGGCAGCTTGCGATAATAGCATAGTTGCTTACGGAAACCGGGAAATCCGTGGTTCAAATCCCGGCTATGGCATTGAATTTTTAAGACATCTGATTCTACCTTTTCATTAGAATTTGGCTTATAGATGGAAGCGTATTGTTCATTTTTTAAAATACCGTTAAAAATATAAGTAATTAAAGGTTCAAAGTATAGGTACCCGGTTTTGTCCCACCTTTCATTAGGCATGCACTAATTGGTGCAACAGCTGTTTTAGAAAACCCGAATTTCTTCTTCTTCACTTCAAGGATTAGGCATTTCACCTGTTTTCCGTATTCGCAGTCTTTACTTTACTCCCATCTTTTTCTGGGGCATCCGATGTCTCTTTTTCCTAACGGTTTATATTTATTGTCCTATTCTCTCTTCACTTATGCGGTCCATGTGCTTTTTCCAATTTTTCCGAATTTAACACCTTTAATTACCCGAGGTTAACAAGATTATCGATCGTGGTGAATTCGACTAGCTCTTTCATTTGCAAATTATCGATTTTGATCAGGAATTCGATCCTATTTGTAGGTGATCAATTGTTTACTGAAAAGGTACTTATATTATGCCGATAAATAACACAACTTGAAATCAGGTGACTTAAATTCTATAATGTGCGCAAATGATAGTAATCCTGAGAATATAGTGAGGACATTATTCTGTATACGGGTAGGAGCTATGAGATGTTACGAAACTTACGGAACCATAACACACTACGAAGTGACTTATCCTTTCTGAATGTTACAGATATACATAATAATCAGTAATGCGCTGATTGCTTAATGGTTTAAGGGCATTTATGAAATACTGCGAGTTTTGTTCAGTTCTCACAAAATACACACATTTAAGAGAACACGCATCTCAAACGAGGCAATCATGCTGTCGTGATTCTGCTGCCAACATTGCAGTGAAAAATTACCAACACCTGGTAGTGCAGCCAGCATCTGAAGGGGAAAAATGAATTATAAACAACAGCCGAAGGATTTTTTTTTAAGGAGAGGTGACAGGAGCACTTTCGCAATAAAGATGGAAAACTGGAAAACACGCACTTAAAAAGTCATTTTTATTTCTTTAATGGTACTAATACAGAGAATGAACTGTAATACACTTATTGCTTAACGTCGGGACTTAAAAAGAATGAAGTATTGAACAAATCCAACCACTAATAACGGATATCTAGCAAATCGTTGATGCCACAAAAGTTATTTGAAATAAATTGTGTGCTTTAAAGAAATCTACATTTTTTGTGTAGTACGTTTTCGTCTATCGCTTAACGTCTACCACTTACACGAGATTATATAAAATTCCTTCCGAATAAAAAGTACCTCACAGGCTATTCCCAGAAAATTCAAAACCTATACATTTTATTTGTCATGTAAAAAGCTTTAATATATAGTATTTTAATCAAAATCGTTAGAACCGTTTTTTAGAAAATCAAAAACTTCGCAAAGTTTTCCATGTAAAGGGTAGTTTGGGGTGGGAGATTTACTTGAAAATTTTCATGTCGCACCTTTGGAAGATACTGAACCCAAATACCAAGTTTGATATTTATCCGACTTTTCGTTTTTGAGTTATGCTGTTCACAAACGCCTACATTTTTCTAAAAATGATTTTTTAATTCAGGGGCCTCAAAACATGCATTTCCATTAAAATCTCTGTATCGAATTTTTGGGTGGAATGCAATACCTTCTCTACCTACTACTGTGTACGTGCAAGAGAAAGCAAAAAAACGAGAATTGGTGGCATTTGTTGCACGCCATGTTATTCCTCACTAGTTACGTAATCTGGTATTCCCGCAAACCTTACACAATACGCTCTGTCTTTTTACCTCACTTTAGCTACCTTTTCGTTGTTTCGCGAAATTCCGTTAGCCACATTTTTTTTATCACGTTGGCACTAACTGCGATCGCCAGGAAGGGTCCAATATTATGGATAAATTAGCACACTACACAATCTAGTCTACATATCAAAAAATCTGATGTGTTACACTCACATGACTTTCTCTACTCTTGTACAAACTATTTTTACAAACGCTTATTCTCCATCTACTTCATGTTAATCGAGATAAACATTTGCAGACTCTATCTTATTGCTAATTTTCTTGTAGATGTAAGGAGAATATATATTTACAAGGGCAATATAGAAATACAGTAGCCTTTAAGCATAGACATTACTCTTAGTAGATGGTTGCTATGTGCAGCACCATTCTCTTTGCCACAGATTAATACTCTTTTCATATCCAAGACAAACGAATTCCCATTTGAGAAAATAAGTATTGAAAAATTTAAGGGAGTAACAAGCAATATCTCGAAAATGGTTCACTCAACAAAAAAATGTAGATATATGACATAAATTGTGTATTTTAACGCGATCTACATTTTTTGTGTAGTAAACGTTTGTCTATCTCTTATGGTTCTCAGTTATGCAAAAGTCGTTCACAATGAAGAATACTTTTGGAGACATTCCCAGAAAATGCAAGATATACATTTTATTTGTCATGAAAATATCTTAAACGTGTGATATTTTAATCAAAATCGTTAGCCATTTTTGAGAAAATTAAAATTTACGAAAAATGTTCCATGTAAAGGGTAATCTGGGGTGGGGGGATTTTCTTGAAAACCTTCGTGTCGCATATATGGAAGATGCTGAACCAAGTTTGGTGTTTATCCGACTGTTCGTTTCTGAGTTATGCTGTTTAGACACACAGACGGACACGTTTCCAAAAATGATTTTTTTTATTCAGGGGGTCTCAAAACATATATTTCCGGTGAAATCTCGGTATCGAATTTCTGGGTGGAATACAATACTTCCCCTATTTACTATACGTTAGTAGAGAAAGTAAAAACACATCCTGCTTTTCTAACACACAAAATACCAATATTGCGAGTGGTGGGGTGACAAATTTTATAGTCGTAACATTTTCTAAATAACATTCCTCTTCAAACTACAATTGAAACCTCAGCAGTTAGAATCAGATTATATTTCATTGTTACCATTTACAATGTATATCCTCCCAATAGCCAGGACTTGAATATCAATGAACTGGACAGCAATCTCACCCAGGCCGTTTTTACTCTTAGGAGACTTTAACAGTCATAATATCCTATGGCGATCTTCAGAAACAAACAGACAGACAAATTACAGAACAGTGGCTGAATAATCACAATAATCTCACTGTTACACACAGGTTTAACCACGCTCTTTAATGTGAGCAACGCTTCGAAAAGTACAATACACTTGAGTTTTTCATCCAATGACATTGCAATAAAATATCCCGGTCTCGAAATCAGCACCTATACGACAGCGATCACTATCCTTTAAACATAAAGTTATGGGATAATTAAACTCACCAGAAATGGCTCATCAATAAAGAAAACTGGCCTTTATTTTAACAAAACTAGAATTTGTAAACGCATGTTACATATATTGTCCAACAGTTCACTAATCTAATTACATCTGGAGCTCAATTTGCTATCCCTAAAAGCTGTGGAATAGTGCACAAACGTTCTCATAAAAGTTAAGGCATTTGGAAAGTTTGAATAGTATAGATCTGCAGAATATCAATACCATTGCATATAAAGTGCTAGGGTAAGAGCGTGTTACGTCCTAAGTCAACAATGGTCCAGTCTTAGTGATTTCACCTCTTCCATTACCAGTGAAACTCCCATTTCAGCTCTCTGGGCTAAGATAAAGTCAATTAGTGGGTGTAAAACATTTTCCTTCCCCAAAGTCTGGAAGATAATGGCACTAACTGCAACGATTCTATCACTATCAGCATCCTGTTTGCTAACATCTTGCCATTAATTCAAGTAACTTTGATCCAACATTTTCGAAACGGATCTCTACTAAAATCACCTGATAGCTGCGTAGTTCAAATTCCCTGTGTTTAATAAAATCAGCTTTGTATTTTTTTTAATTAAATAAATTTTGAAAATTCTCTACCTAGGCAGTAGAAAAGCAAGCCAGCGAGAACATTTTTTGTTATTGGGTTTACAAAGCGGACCAAGCGAGAGGAAATGTGGAGGAGGGTTGGAGAAATTTTTAAAAGAAGCAGAATCATGTAACTTCTTGCATTCACTGTGTATGACAAAAGTCATCCATCTATTTAGCTAACAAGCGCCAGGCAGAATGAGTAAGGATCTAACACCAGCTGTAAGGAACTGTGTTACAACGCGGACCAAGCGAGAGGAAATGTTGAGGAGGGTTGGAGACATTTTTAAATAAGCGGAATCATGTAACTTTTTGCATTCACTGTGTATGACAAACAAAAGTCATCCATTTATTAAGCTAACAGGCGCCAGGCAGTAAAAGTCTTAACATCAGCTGTAAGGAACTGCAAGTTTATAGCTCGTGGAACACTGAAGTTATGTAGGCTATTCATTTAATATTTTACGTAAATATTTATAGTTATGGAGAGAGAAGTAAGGAAGAGACGAAATGTTAGTAAACTAAGAAGAAATGTAAAATAATAATGGTGTTAGATTATTCAAATAAAATTATGTTAGTAAGCCGGTAAAAGAAACAGCTAAGGTTACGGGGAGTTAGGAAACAGTAGTGTATAGGAGAAAAAAGGAAAGAATGAAAAGACCTCTATGGACGCCATAAAAAAAACCAAAAAGGAGGGAAAACAAAAACACACTAGGTTAAGGCAATGTGATGGAGTAAAGTAAAGCGAAATGCGGCGCAATGTTCATTCTTTGCTCTTTGAACACATTCCACCTACGTCAAATGTAACTTTGTCAGGGGTAAACAGTGATGATACCATGCCAACTTAAAAGCTTTTATCATTTTATATCTCCGCATTTGTTTGGTAAAGTATTTTTATGCTTGTAAAATCATATTTCGAAATCCTAAAAATACAAAGAGAAGAGATAAAGTGCAGGTGAAGATGAAACAGCTTACAATAGCCTTAAATAATAATGCAGACATTTCACAGGATACGAGTCACATTAGATTGGTCGATCGCAGGCTGAGCGCCAAAGCTTTAAGGAAGCCGGAGTCGACGGTTTGGCAACACAGCCCGAAATGCCACTAGTCGGCTGGGACAACACATTCAACATTTATTAATTTCTTACCTTTTTGTATACTTTACGTATAGGAACTGAAATGTTTGGTGACATATTTAGTAGTTCGCAATAGCACACCCCAACTAGACGGTAATCATCAATGACATTCACTCTATCTTACGCCGAATGCATTTATTATCACCCACTAATTCTTTAATGCAATAACATCATAATACGGTAATGCAATCATTAATATTAATAAATCTGCAAGGATAATTGAGTAAATTCAGTTTCCCTAGAAATTTACTTAAGTTTTATCCCATTTGCTTAAGATTCAGATATCGGGTACAGCAAATAATACATATAATTTGTCGTTTTCAGAACTACTGTATTCTTTTGTCAGATCTGAGGATTGAAGGAAAAGGATTAAAGGTTATTAAAAATAAAGAATAAAAATTTTAGACATTGTTTTATTTGCATGTTTATACAACTAGAATTATAGAGGATCACTTCATTTTCTCTTAAATACAGACAACTTCCTTAATTTGACTGAGTTAAGGCTGGTTACATTACATAATTTAAATTATTTTTGTAATTGTTTAACAGTGTAGCAGCTAGTCATACATGAGTTACCACAAAAGCAAAAACATTTAATAATTATAGGATGAGAAGTAACAACAAATTCTTCTCTCAAGAAACTTGTTTTGAACTTCCCCGTGGAGAAGGCTGACATAACCTAAGCATAAATGTAAAGCCTTAACATATCATTTGGAAAATATGAGATAAATAAGGATAAATGCCTTTTAAAATATGTTGTGTTTTATCTGCATACGACATTTCACTTCCTATGAAATACAAGCAACTGCCTTCTTTTGACTGAGCTAATGCATGCAATTCACTGTACCATTTCAATGTTTTCTGTAACTGTTTAACAGTATGTTGGCTAGGGAATTTACCATCAAGTCATATATAGTGCTAAATGAGTTACATGAGTTTTCTGCCAAACCAGTAACTACTCCACCTTTGTACTGAAAACTTGGGTTTATCCAATTTTTTTTAAATGCGATTGTTTGAATCACTACTTGGTGTGACACCAAAAGAAGAAATAAGCTTCTGCAATTGTTTTGGATGAGGTAAACACAGAAGCCGATTTGTTCTTACAGCACCATATGCTGCATGGGACTGTTCAAAAATCATAAAGGCACACAGCATGATATTTACAAAGCATTTCTTTTTTTTTTCTTTTTCTTCTTTTTTCATTGCACTCAAGAGTAGCTGTTGACTTAGGAAATCTAACTGAAAATTATTTTCTCTTTCATCTAGTCCTGAATTTTCCAGAAATCTAATGCTATCTCTAAGTTTTTCCAAAGTTTCAGTATTACTAACTTTATCAGTATTTATTGTCATTTATCACATACCTTATTAGGTTATTTTCTAACTGTGACCACCTTGTAACCGAGATTTCCGGGCAAAATCAATTTTAAATCACTAGCACTCACAACAGCTGAGCCTGTACACACTTGAATTCACTTTTACATTGCTGCAATTTTAGTTATATCCTCCACAGATAACTGATAAAAACATACCATATCACTCAACATTAGATAATTCCACTTATTCACCTCTGAAAGTTTCTGAAGAAAGTTATTATGCTTCATTCTTCTTTTTTTTCTCCTTTCACTAGGATCCCTTCGTGTTACTTAATTTCTTGGGCTGATTAAATAGGTGGGGAGGTTAGGAAAAATCCGCGGTGTTGCTCCAGGTCGTAGTTTTGGTCCAGCACGTGCATTGTATCTCGTTCCCTTCTGAATCATGATAAACATCTAGATAACTACATCTTCAGTTTCAAAATGCTTTATGCATACTACAGATCTCTTCGTTGGACTCCAGTCCTTTCTCGGAATCCGTTTGACCCACGTACTGGTATTTCAGAATAAGCAAGGAACTTGAACGCAGTTACGTAGCTGCTCTTCTTGGAAACGTAATTACTGTTAGTGTCTGGCCCACAGCATTTATTAGGCATCTAAAAAAGATAAATAAAAACATGTATTTTTATTCCAGCAGAAATAAAACCAAAATGTTAAAATCGAAATGATCTAACCACTCATCGTTAGAATTAACGTAAAAGTATAAACAGCACATAGGCAACCTTTCGCTTTTATAAATAATTACCTATACATTATAGGTATGGGCTAAACTTACCAATGAAAGCATTAAACTGTAGGCGATTATCACCACTGGCTGTGTTATTGATTCACGCTATCCATGAAAACCTCTTTTATTCAATTTTCAATCAAGCATCGCACTTCACTAGGGAGTAGGAAACGAAGCCAGCCAAGCCAGCCGACTTCACACTGTTGCCAAGTTTATTGACTCCAGTTTCCTTAAAGCTGGCTGTGGTACGTATGTAGAGTACATGTGGCAACAGTCAGCCCTATTTAACATACACTGTAAACAGGACATGATTTTCAAGGCCCGTTTTAAAAACGGTGTAAATTAAAATGTATAATATTATGATCCATAAAATGCATTTAAGTTGCATAAGCAACATTCATCCTGAAACCATTAAATAGTTAAGGGGATACATCTTGTTTGATTAAAGAAAAATGTTTTGTATTTGAATTCTCAAATAAATTAAATCAGTGAAAAAAATCATAAATCTAAATACCATATGGATGAAATAGGTAGCCTAAACATTGTTGTTCCTGGTACAGATAAAACTTATTTTGGACTGTGACCCATTTCTCAAGCTTTGAACTCCACTTATGGAAAGATAATCATATATGTATATTGGTTGCAGAATGAGCATGATACTTTTTCAAAATTCTATTATCACTGTTTGTTACTTTTATCTTTTTAAATGTATATGGACCCTGATAACACTGCAACTAAGGCTAAGACTGCTTAAACTACCTTTTCTGTCAGTTTCCTTTATTAATTAAAGCCGCTCAAGTATTTTCCTTATCCCTCAATTGCTTTTACCCATAATCACAACAAATCCTATATTAACCTTCCAAAAATAATATGCGAAAGCAATTTTATACTGAAGACAATTAGAACTGTTACATAAAAGTTTGTTCAAAGAACAAGCCCCAAAATATGTGCCTATGCAATGCATTTAACTTGAGCACAGTCTGGATTGTGGCTTTGGAATTTCACAGGACTAATTACACATTACTTACTGCCTCTGAAGGAAAAGTACAAGTTCTTACCTGAAAGCTTACATATTTGACAATTCCGCAAATTGGAAGCCCAAGAAAAGGTAATTCAATATTTCAAACAGTTCTTAGGAAGAATTAAATTTAAGGGCATATGTAGATTTCCTAAACAAGATGGGAATTAAGCTCCGAGGAGAAATTTTTTTGATTATTAAAAGTCATAATCATATAGGTATCTGAGCATATTTCGCCTGTTTTCATGATTGAGCTGTTTCTCTCAATATAAAAATGCATGGAACTTAATTTTGTTTTACGTCATACAAGCTTCAAATAAATATACATTCAGAAGCAATGAAGATAAATATTCATCTTATCTAGCACGGTAGACACACAACACCAAAAATAATACAGTACAAAACAATAAAGTGTTTAGGAACAAATTACTAGAAAGAAATAACAATCTTGACAATTATATTGTTTTAATGATGTTATTTAATACATTACTTAGTAAACTGTGGTTATTTATTTCAGAGAATGTTAAGATAGAAATATTATTTCACAAATACACCAACAATAATTGTGACAATGTTAATTTATTTTAATGTTAGGAAAAATCACAATGCAAACTTACAGCAAATGGAACGGGAATCTTAACACAGATGTGTATATTAATACAATGTCTGCAAGTAATTTTTGCAGCACTTGAGTAATACTAGCTTCTTATATTTGGCAAAGGTATTAGGCAGGCTGTCTTCACAAGCTTCATGCACTGTAGTTAGTCCTCAGCTCTCAAGAACATGAAACACAACAGTAAACAAGATTGTAAATATATTTCAGGTGTGTAACTGAGAAAACAAATTGGGGCATTTACAGATTGAAGCCTATCTTAACTGATATCAACACTTCATTGAGCATATTCTCTCATGCTACCCGACTACAGCTGATGACATCATGCATGAAACAATGTGGTAATTAAAGTGTCGAGAGAACTGCTTACTTTATGAAAAATATAATCATTGTCAGTCAAAATGCACCATTATCATTTAAGAACACCAAAATAAATTATAGTAAGTACAACTAAAATGAAGTAGTTTTCAATAATTTAATAGGGGCAGTGCCATTAGTGCTTGTAGCAGACCTAGTGATTCTTCCATACACTGTCTGCTTGAAAGTAAGTGAGCAAAATATTTTCAAAAGAATAGTTTCTTTGTGAACAATAATATTGCATTGAGAGGAATGAAAACATGTTTGGTGAAATAAATATCATGATTATTAACCAGAAATGAGGTAATGCATTACTCTGAACTACCTTGTAATTTTATTAAAATATCTTGCATAGCAGTGAAGGCTAAAATCATATTCTTCATGAAATAAATGGCATTAACAAGTGGAAATAAGATATATTATTTATAGAAATTATGTAGAAGCAAATGTTTGACTTGATTTCTAACACTAGTTTTAACTTTCTGTAACAATCAGCATGCTAAGATGAAACAAAACATACAAATAAAATGTATAGACAATAATCGGCAAGAAGCATGAATGCATATACTGGCATCTTAAAATCCAATGTGCTAATCTCAACGGTGATCAACTACTCTTCCTCCTGTTTTAGTCCATACTGTGAAGACAATTGAAACATCTGATAAAATGTAAGTAATTACTTGTTGGATTAGAGATCTATGGAAGAAACCAATCAAAATGCTGCAGTTTAAGTAGCACAATGAAAGGAAGCTTTGTAATTGTAGCAATTTATTTTATAGCATGCTGTTCATTACTATAAATGTTAATTTCCGCCCCACTAATGCTATCACTAACCTCTTTGTTTTCAGGTTTACTGGTTCCAAAAGTGCAGTCAATTCATCAAACTCTCCAGCTTTGTTTAGGTTCTCTATTTGGATTGCTGTTAGAAGAAAACTGTAAAACAAAGCATAATTTACTGCTGCAATTTATTCAATACAATGCTACAGTGAATCACATTTATGTAAGTAATATTAGCGTTTATGACATGCAATGCTAGTACAAACCTTTTAATGCAGCCCTGAAGTTGCAGCAACTGGCTCCAAAGGTATGGCCAATTCTTCTTCCTCCAGACTATCCTCATCGCTTTCTCTCAGCTCTATAAGAAACTCCTCTACCTCTGGTGCATTTCTCACTTCTCCAGTGTAATATTTAATAATTATGTTTTCTGCATGCTTTACCTCATTTCTCCACATTCCTGGTGTTGCCTATTAAAATATTGGCATTAATACTACTATCATCATCATAATATTGTGAAAGCTCAACATTTTGAAACTCTTATAGTTAAAATACCAACTATCTTCTAGCTGGTTAAGTGCCTCCTTCCACACAGCTCTAGTTTGATTCAGTCCATGTCCTGATTATATTAGATTTGGATGCATTCTGTAGGTTCTTTGATGACCAAAAGGCCTTGAACATACAACATGTCAAAAACTTTTATATTTCTATTGTATTGAAATTAATAAAACTCGGCTTTTACAGTCTGTGTCACTGCACAAGGCATTACATCCTTATTTGCATGCAAGGAGTGTCAGGATTTTACATGGCCCTGAAGCTACTAACTTATTATAATAATTCTTCATTACTGACCACACAAGCTCTATGGCATTGAAAAACTAGTGGTAATGGTAAGGGGGAAGTATCAATACTGTATGGCCTTCTTTCACTAATATTTCATCACTGACATATCTGAAGCATTTTTATTAGTTATTACTCTATAAGTATTAACTGAATTAGAAATTATTTCATTTTGATATTATGAAAGAAACTGAATTACTGCTTCAATTCATTCTGCATAACTGATGCAATTCATTTTTGTTTGCATTGTCTGGCATTGACACTCCATTTTGTCTCAACCAGGTCTGAAAACAAAAAGAAAAGTAAGATTTCATACTCAATAAACACAATTAATAAACATTGCTTATTTCTTAAAATGCATAAAGATTATAAATACCTACCATTAAATGATCTTTTCTCCACTTTGATGTTGGCTGTTATTCTGTAACTTTGTTGTGGTATGATGCATAACATCAGACAGGGTCCTATACTCCTCAATCCAGCAAAAAGCTGTTTCTCCAACCATTTCTGAAATGTTTCGCTGTTCATTGCACCATGATAATCTTGACCAGTCTTCAGATTGGAAGAAAATATCTAATCTGCACATTTGATACAAAGAATACACAGGTGATACTATTAAAATCCAGAAAAACAACAAAAGAATATGATTCTGAAGCAGCATATAATTCATCAAGGACTACTTTACCAGGAATAAAGTCACCTTTTGTTCCAGCATGTAGAATAACCAATCTTTCTCCCTCGCAGGTTTATGCATGACTCCCTTATGTTTATCATAAACAATCTCGGGTTTATTCCATGAATATGTTGCAGACCCTATAAAATATAGTTGGAAATCAAATAATCATGAGTAATACCTTCACATTAAAGGTTTTCTTAAAAGCTATCATCCATGTATCTTATTTGAAACACTGTTACAAGCTTACCATTCATAAAAATCCATGTTTCATCCAGAAAGACCACAGGATTTGGTCTTTCGCTTTCCAGGTTTTTCACATATCCTCTTAAAAAGCAAGATCTCTTGAATTGAATCTCTGGAGTTTTTCTTACATATACAAGACCATTCTCCTTGGTCCACTTAAAGCCCATTTCCTTTAAAATAATTCCTATGATGTGAGTGATCCATTATACAGATATGTCTCATTATTCTCTCTCATATGTTGTAGCACAAGCTTAGCTGGTACTCTTTGTTCTGCACGTAAATAAAAAAAAGAATATAACATGAGCATATTTGTGCTTGTAAACCATAAAGAGGCCATAAATAGAATTTGTCTTACCACGGTTTAGTCTATCATATAAATCGCCCAATAGCTTCCTTAGCAAAATCATCAATAGCATTACAGAACGAGCTCTATTCTTGTGTTTCCCAGGTGTGACAAATGGCTCCCCCTTCTCAAATGTCATTACTTTTTGCACTGTACAAAATCCATGCTATAATAGAGATAAGCATATAAATATTAGGTTATTAACACCAGCTGAAAACAAAAACATGCCTTTACTAAAAATCCACCAAATAAACTAAATGCTGCTTGCCCAGATATTATAATACCCAGCGCGCGCGCGCACACACACACACACCCGTTGTGTAGCAAATATGAGAAACATATCGTCTACTTACCCCTAAAAGACTTGCAATTCTTGTCACGAGAGCCACTTTACTTACACAGACACACTCTTCAGCTTCAGCTTTCAATTTTTGGTACATGTTAGCAATTGACTTTAACCTCAAATATTATAGGGTTAAAGTAAGATGAATTTTAAACATTAATAATGCTTTTGCATCGTTAGGATACAAAACATGATGTACTCACCTTTGGCAAATCTTGTTCTGCAATAACACTTTTAGATAAAATCCCTTCCGAACGCTAAATATCGTAATTTATTTAATGCGCTACCGTGTTGTGAACACAGTAACAGCAATAACAATAATTGTATGCACTATAACAGTTCAAAACAAACCCATGCACACACGGGGAATACAATGGCGTCTTCTAAACAAGCGAATCTTGTTTAAAATCTACCAGTTTCCTCACCTGATTCTACCTCCAAAATAATGACGATGCGATACCACCAACTACGGCCGTATCTTTACCATGGGTGTATGGTGAATGTATGGTATTTACCAGTTGATGGTACTGATGCAATGTAACAGATCGAATATCACCAAATATAACCAGACAGCGCTATAATGGGGGGAAATGTCACAGTTGGTTTTTGGTGAATTCCGGTATACCGTTTACTGTATAGCCAATAGCCAGAGTCGAGGTGCGCGCCAGAGCGGCATTGTTAATTCAAATTTCGAATCACGATATCTTGTGACATGCGGAAAAGCTAGCGGATTAAATTTTACCGTGATTTTATTGACAAAAATCTACCTATATATCGCCGTAGAAAGAAATCGGGCCTGTTCAGTTGGGATCCTTCTCTTGCAAGTATGCTACGCCTCTTGAATTTCTCTCACGTCTCACAATAAAATCTAGAAACTACCAGACTACAAGATCCCAACTTTCTACACTAGATTCGCTCTTAGGTTGATCCGCGGCAAAACAAACACACGTGGTCAGTGCACCGTGGTGCAACACGGTAGCAATGCGCCCAGGAAAGTAGTCCCATGCTAATCTCTGAATTTTAGAATGAATTTATCCTTAAATAGTATAATATTCTATACAAATACCTAAAGTTTTATTTAACGCCGATTTATACCGTAAAACAGAGCTACAAGTCCCATGACGCAATTCGTATGAGTCACCTGACATCGGGTAAGCGCAGAATATTGTTTACAGCCAGAAACCAGCAGTTGTGTTTGGTATCATGGGAGACGGTGAATTTGTTCTTGTGTTTTCGTCGAATTACGTAAAGCATTAGCCGCGCAAACCATTGACTAGTGGTGAAAAAACAATAGTGTTGAATCTTTATTATAAGTTATGTGAGAAACATCCAACACTTTCCACGAAAGAAATCGTGAAATTAACTTCTGAGTTCACTGGTGTTTCGAGTACAAGTATAAACAGTGCTTGTGCAGAAAAATCTGAATCGAGAAAAGTAGTTACACCCGGAAAAAAAAGAAATATGAAATACGCGATGCAAGAATATAGTGATTTTAAGAAGAATGCAATTCGCGTAACAGTGCACAATTTCTTTTTTTAAAATGAGCCGCCAACAGTTAATAAAGTGCCGCTTCCAGAGAGCGAATAAATTAGGTTATCGCATACCTGTTACTTTATTTTTAGCTCATTTATTTTAGAATTAACAATTATTATATGTGCAAACGTTTATTTTGTTGCAACTATCAATCTTATCACCTTTAACCCTTAACAGAATATGCCAGTCACTGTTTCAGTTGTCGAAATAAGGACTCGGTTCTTTTTTGCACCACGTGCCGATTGTACTCGCCACATGGTCTGAAAATATGACAGTATTTGTAGTGCGAATGGCGGAAGTATACATTATAGCGGTGCACTGGTCACCTGGGGTTTGTTTTGACGCGGATCAATCTAAGAGTGAATACAGAGTAAAGAAATAACTGGATGGGGGAAGCGAATGGTTAGTCATACTGTTCATACACACAGTGATACAATATGAGTCACAACATAGATGTGTCCGATAGAGACACCCAGTCTCTGGGGAATTTCCTGTACCTTGAGAGGATTACTCATTCAGGTGGATTGAAGAATGTTGATGGTAACTCCCTGCTGTTTCTTAGAAATTTCCACGCCTCGATGAAAAGAACAAAATCTAATCTGAAGCTGAGACAACAGGGCAAACAAGCAGTATCACGTGCTCACGCGAAGTATATAGAGGGTGGAGAAACTCCTTTCTCGTTCGATATTACGTGTCTACGAGCAGACCCAAAGTTAACCTTTCATGCCGGGCAGGATAGTTCCTGCGCTAGACAGTTCCATTCCTTCCCACAATAAATTCATTAAATTCGCTAGGGCTAGGGCTAGGCCACTGCAGAATAAATGCCTCCAGAGATGGGAAAGAATATAATACAGGCTGGCCTCGTAGCTCATCGGTAGAGCTGTGCGAGGGGTCCGGGATTCGATTCCCGGCTGAGGGTGGGGAATCTTCATTAACCAATATTATTCCCTATCCTCCCCAAAGTCTGGAAATATGAATGAGAGTGTGAATACATGTGTGGTCTAATGAATAAAACCCGAAGTTTACCAGAAATCCAACAACAAGCGAATACTGGCTAACAGCATTGTGTGTAGGCAATATATTCCAAAGGAAAGGCAGCCGATAAGACCCCAGTTTAAGGTGGGGTATAAATGGAACTAATTAATATTAGGGATGGGACCTCGATACCGTCGATACCCTCCACACCCGGTGGTATCGAAATATACTTTGAAACAAACCTACGATACTTTAATTTTTAAGCTTTGCATCATTGAAAGTTTTTGTGTTTAACTTTACGCTAGATAAGGAATGGAACGAGTCGACACTCGCACTTGTCCCCAAAGATTGCTGGATTATAGTTCTTGATAGACCTTGACTGCGTTTCCTGTGGGTGAATCAATGCAACATTCAATAGATTCTTGTGTCTAAAATGAAAACATTTAAACTAATGGGGAAGGAGTAGAGGTACTTATGTAACATGCAGCGTTAACTGAGTTGTGAATGAAGCTGATTTAGCTGATGCACTAAATCACGTTTCTGCAATAGCCTGCCTTGGTGACTCACTCTCAGACATTATATTTACCTACTCCGGTGACCAAAATCTGTGAATCCAGCAGAAACAAATCAGAACTTAAGATGTGAGAAATACTTTTTCTTTCCTTCCATCTGTTAGTTTGCGTTTACGCAAGTCAAACTTGGGTCACGAGGGTAGCTTACAAGTATACTGTACGACCAATTTCCATAATATCGATAGAAAATCCTTTAAAGTAAAGTTTTCACCACAAAATATAATTATATGAAAAGGGAAACAAAGAAATTATTATTATTATTATTATTATTATTATTATTATTATTATTATTATTAGGCTTGACTAACAGCAGAGAATATATAGCCTGTATATATAATCCATCAATTTTTCCCTTGCTAGCCAATATAAATTGTGTATCTTCCCATCTGGTACAGCTTTCCTCAATTCTGGGCATTCTAGTAGGTGTTCTCCATTTAAAATCTTGTCACCATTGCAAATTTTACATGCTTTGTCATTCATAAAACCAAACCTATGTAGATGTTCCGCCAGACAGTCATGTCTAGTGGCTAATCTGAAGTGAGCAACGGCTTCTTTCCTTGGGACATTTTTTATTTTTTGTACTATTACTTTTATGTTAGAGTAATTTTTGTTAGTAATTTCCTTTTGAATATTATATTGGCATTTTAGTTCTATATTAATTTTGACATTTTTTAGCTTCATATCTAGTCCACAAGACTTTATAGATTTTGAATATAACACTGCACCCTTTTTGGACAGAAAGTCTGCTGTCTCATTACCATTCACTCTCACACGTGCTGGTATCCACAGTAATATTATCTGTTGAAATTTTGTTTGGAGTAATCAATAATAAGATCTCACATCCTTAATATTATAAGATTCATCTGGACTATCATATCGTTCTATTGCTTGAATGGCAGAAACTGAGTCTGTGAGAACAACCACTTTATTTTCTTTTATATCAGTCCTGTAGTACACTATGTGATCAAAAGTATCCGCACACCCCCATAAACATACGTTTTTCATCTTAGGTGCATTGCGCTGCCACCTACTGCCTGGTACTCATCCGCGACCTCAGTAGTTACTAGACATCGTGAAACAGCAGAATGGGACGCTCCGTGGAACTGATGGACTTCAAACGTGGTCAGGTAATTGGGTGTCACTTGTGTCATAAGTCTGTACGCGAGATTTCCACACTCCTAAACATCCCTAAGTCCACTGTTTCTGATGTGATAGTGAAGTGGAAACGCGAAGGGACATGTACAGCACAAAAGCGTACAGGCCGACCTCGTCTGTTGACTGAACAGCGACCGCCGACATTTGAATAGTGTCGTAAAGAGTAATAGGCAGACATCTATCTAGACCATCAAACAGGAATTCCAAACTGCATCAGGATCCACTCCAAGTACTATGACAGGCATGAAGTGAGAAACCTTGGATTGCGTGGTCGAGCGGCTGCTCATAAGCCACACATCATGCAGGAAAATGCCAAACGACACCTTGCTTGGTGTAAGGAGCGTCAACATTACACGATTAAACAGTGGCAAAACGTTGTGTGGAGTGACGAATCAAGGAACACAATGTGGCGATCCGATGGCAGGGTGTGGGTATGGCGAATGCCCGGTGAACGTCATCTGCCAGCGTGTGTAGTGCCAACAGTGAAATCTAGAGGTGGTGGTGTTATGGTGTGGCCGTGTTTTTCCTGGAGGGGGCTTGCACACCTTGTTGTTTTGCGTGGCACTATCACAGCGCAGACCTACATTGATACTTTAAGCACCTTCTTGCTTCCCACTGCTGAAGAGCAATTCGGGGATAGCGATTGCATCTTTCAACACGATCGAGCACCTGTTCATACTGCACGGGCTGTGGCGGAGTGGTTACACAACAATAACATCCCTGTAATGGACTGACCTGCACACAGTCCTGACTTGAATCCTATAGAACACATTTGGGATGTTTTAGAACGCCGACTTCGTGCCAGGCCTCACCAACCTACATCGATACCATTCCCCAAGAAACCTTCCAGCACCTGATTGAAAGTATGCCTGCGAGAGTGAACGCTGTCATCAAGGCTAAGGTTGGGCCAACACCATATTGACTTCCAGCATTACCGATGGAGGGCGCCACGAACTTGAACGCTATTTTCAGCCAGGTGTCCGGATACTTTTGATTACGTAGTGTATATCTGTTCTAATGCTCGTTGTATTGCAACGACTTCACCATCAAAATTTGTGGATTGTCTAAGCAATGTAAAATAATGTGAAAAGTATTTATAGTATATACCACCTCCCACATTATTTGTCAATTTATCTGCAGAATCATCTGTATAGCTTCTAAGCTACTCTGTTTCCGGGAATTGATTATGTAGATGTTCAAGTGTAGCAATTCTGCATACTTCTGGTGAGTCTTCTTGTTTATTTAGTTGTTTTATCAGCTCTTTATTTGCTACTACCTTGATAAAATCCATTGGATTAGTTCTAGGAGGATAAAATATATATATAAAATAATTTTTATATATGAATACGAAAAACATTGCTGCCATTTTGAGAATGTCAAACAGGAACAATTCCGGAATTAGCATATAATACAAAATTGGTTACATGCGTTTAAACACAGAAAACTACTAATAAGAACATAATTCAGTGAAGAAGCTGTCCGTTTACAGTTTTTTATAAAGTGAGTATCGAGTATGTGTGCTCAAAAATCAGTATCGGTATCAAGTTTCGAGAAACGGTGGTCTCACTAATATATAATACAGGTTAAAAGAACAAACAAATTAAATTCGCAGTGGAGGCCTCTGAATAAAAAAGCATTTTTAGAAAAAGGACCAGTGTGTTTGTGCCCGAAGATTTTCAAGAAAATCCTTCTGCCTCAAACAACCTTTACATGGAAAAATCTCGATATTTTTTATTTTCTCAAAGATGGCTCTAACCATTTTGATTACAGCACCATATATTTGAGATATTTGAATAACAAATAAAATGTGTATCTTGAATTTTCTGTGACAGTCTGCGAAGTCCTCTTCATTCGGAAGGAATTTTGTATATAAAAAAGTCGCTATTCAGTTGCTTCTCGCGATGTCAGGGGAAGAGCATCGAACCCCCATGTTCCTACATCGAAATGTGTAATGGAACTAGTTCTGCAAAGGCTTATATCGGTTAACTTGAAGTAGAAAAAATAAGCTTTCTTAAGAAAACTTTGTTGAAGCTATATATATATATATATATATATATACATACACATATAGTGGTAAGTATTACAATATATAGGGTTAACTACTGAAAATTTGGCCCTGGCCACTTTATTTCAGTAGACATCCATTCTGCATACAAAATTGATTATATTATATTTACTGTCCACACCCATTTATTTTTCACTTGATATAAGAATTGTCCAATCTTCTTACTGTCTTTATAAAACATTTCCACTACCGCTATATTTCTATCTAACCTGATCCATTTCTTATTAACATACAGTTTTTTCCAAATTTCCGACCCTTGGCATTTAAATATCACTTCTTATTTCATTATCCAACATATCTACACAGTTATTACTTATTTTCCAAATTTCTATCTGTCTTTTTTTTGTTGCTCTTATCCTCCCCATACAATTCATTGAAATATTCCATCCAATCTCCCGGTTGTATACTGGGTTTTGTTACATATTTACTATACATTGGTTTTAATAACCTTCCATGCCTCATTTACATTCGACCAAGTTTCTTTGACTCCTTTACTCAACGTCTACTTTACGAAGAAGCCTATACCTCCAGATGCCCTCCCTTTTCTTGCTAACATATCTCCTTTTATCCCTACGTACTCAAATTCTTTTACATAAAATTCTTTTACCTAAATTCTGGTCCTCTTTTAACACCATTTCAGCTGCCGCAAGGTAGTCAAGTTTCGTAATTATCTAATTTAAACTCCCCGCGTATATTTATTTATTTTTTAACTCCCTCACAGTTCCAGAATCCAGGCCGCTTTATATTTTCTCTTCCCTATGCGAGTCTGATCTGAATCTAAATGGTTCTATGTTTTTTGCTCCTTAATTGTATCCCTTCTCTCGAAGACGGTTTACTTTTACCCAAAACTAAAATAATGCCATGTTCAGATGATACGATGCTATCTTATTCCCCTTCTGTGCACTCCCCACTACTCAGTTGCCATACCTTCTTTCTTTCCAACACCAAATTACGTGCCGCTATTGCTTCCCCTCTTCTCGGTGACACTATATAGAAGCTATATAAAAATAAACGATAATGGATATAGAAAGTAATGTGAATGTATCAATATTTTTTTGGAATTGCAATGGTTAAGTTTTGTTTCCCCACCTCTGTGCCAACTTTGTTATTCCAAGAGGTGTACAGTATAGAAAGGTCCGCTGTAATAATGGTATGCAGGCTCGAGCACACTTAAGTAAATCAACAATAAAGTTTCTGAATGGAGTATAAGGTGGCCTACCTTCTCGCTGGTGGTTCGTCTCTTGATCTCGGCGATGATCCAGGGAAGCATTGGACGAGAGAACCTTTTGTCCATCGCTGTGAACCCAAGGTAGTCTACAGGATACAGGACCGTAGTTGTGTCGGCCATTTTGTCTAGCACCGTTATAGTTTTATTGTACTTGTTAAAGAATATTTATCATGACAATATGACACATCACAGATGCATATTTCACTTGATATGTTTCATTGTTGGCTGAACACGCAGCAAAATGGAAGTTGTGTTTGGAAAGGCATTGCATCCTGAAAGCCAGGTGATACGATCAATACTGCTGCTGGATGATTTCCAATTCTTCCTGAAATTGAAAGTAAATTGAATAAGGATTACGTTACGCACAGTACAATTTATCTAACAATTATCTAATTTAAGCTAATCAAAGGCATACAAGTGGCCCATTATCTTGAGAAAAAATTGACACAAGCAGAAGTAGATGGAGAGTGAAGACATGGGAAGATAGTAGCAAAAATGTGTCGCAGTTCTCAATGGCTTGTGTTATCTTATTTGTTGGGCGCTTATTGTTTAATTATTTTTTTAATTTGGGTTCTTTGTCCTCCGGCTAGCTATTATAACTCAGTCGAGCACGTGTCTCTAAGCAGGGCGTGTAAACGGAAAGGAGTTGTTGCTAAAAGATAACATTGATAAAAAAAATCTGAATCTAGACTTTCTTTGCCGTCACACTTAATTAATAATTTACATATTTAATCTTTATACACGCCTGACTGAAACTGTGATATTTCCGAATGTAACTACAGTCGGTTTAGTTGCCGCGCAACAATTACTTCGCGTACTTTACATTTTTTTAACTAACTCTGCGACGTGCACCTCGTGAGAGATTCTTCAGAATTGTGCGACACTTGCTTATGGCTCGAGAATATATACTCCTTCACCTCGAATTGCCTAAACATTATAATAGAGCTGCTATTGGTTACCAAATTGCGCCCACTTTAGCGTCTGTTTTGGTCAGCCAATCACTACTACTAACATATATGCTCTAGGGAAGATATTCCCTCCATTTCTAAAGAAAGGCACGCTACCCTGACGTCATTTGTTTGTCTCTTCCTAGTGATAAACAACTCACCCCCTCGGTTTATTGTTACCCACTTCTTTTGTCAGTTTCAGTTAGGCCGTGTAAACTTATTTCCTAACAATAGTTATGGCTAACAAACATCTAAAATCCTGTACATACAATAATATTAATTTACACTACAATCAATCTGGCATTCACAGCATGTTATGATATAAAATATTGCCTCAAATGTTACTTCGTTTTTCATGTCCTTTTCACTTCGCCACCAAAAAGCACGAACAGCAACTGGTGTTCAGCCCTATCCCTTCCACTCCCTAACTCACACCCTTTCGTTCATGGGTCCTGTAAACCCGCGCGGAAGCTTTCCGCATGCATGAATCTGGAACTGGGGATTAAATGTTTGCCTATAAATGGGTTTTAATTAGGCAATACGTACTTTGTTACATGCAGGATGGGAAGCAAAACTCAGATGTTGATATCACAAACTCGATTTTTGGCAGATATGAGCTCACATTTCAAAATTACACATTTTAAATCTTGTTACATAAAGTAAACTTTAAACTGGTAAAAGTTATGCAACAACAAATATTTCACAAGTACTAATGCTCTACCAACAGAGTTATTTGGAAAAAAAATGCGTATTTTAACGAGTCTAAGCCTTTTTCTTTAGTAAATTTATATTTCTCTGGCAAGAGCAGTTATATACTATGCAGTTAGAAGATAGATGAATTCAGGCTATTTACAGACATTTCATTCATGCCAACAGCACCATTATAGCCATTTCGAGAAAAAACGAGATGATTTTGTTTTAAATGCGAGTAGTGTTTTTGAATGAGAGAAACTGAATCTCATGAACTTTAGGCCCTACACCCTTAAATATGCCGGAGGTAAACAGTACTTGTCCAACTTTTAGTTTTGGATCTGATATCTCTCTCTCTCTCTCTCTCTCTCTCTCTCTCTCTCACACACACACACACACACACACACACACACATACATGCACGCGCCAATTCCGATTCCCTCTCTTTATAACATTACTATAGATTTTACATTAAGCTTGCATAGGTCGTTTAAGTAAACGAGTCTCTAAGAACCACAGCAGTTAAGAGCGTCCATAAATAGATTCTGAGCAACAAAACAAAAGTCAAACACAGCACGAAAAAGCCTACGCCATTTGAGTGACAGAAACTTTATTTTGCGATACATCCACTTTATTTCTACACCGGCTCCAGAAAGTATTCGTATCTAATTGAGAAAATTCCCCCCAAAAATTTAGAACGGGATCGCAAACTCTAAAAAATAAAGTTTATAGGAACAATCCCCACATCATAGACGAACATAAGGACAATATAAAAGCAGAAATTATTAACATTACGCAAGAAGAATTTTTGTGTGTGTGTGTGTGTGTGTGTGTGTGTGTGTGTGTGTGTGTGAATAGTAATTTCATTCGACGATGACAAGATTGTCTTCGCGCAGATGGACACCACTTTCAACAACACTTATACAAGGTTAGTACTCATTAGTATGTTACTAATACCCTTGAAAGTAAGTAACCCGGGAATTACGGAACGGAAAACTCCGTAGTGTAGTAGACTGTGTGCAGAGCATGCATTCGCGTGATCCGTGGCCTTGGCATGAAACAAAGGCACTGTATATATAAGACCTGTTTAAAAATCTTCAGTATTTCAGCCTGGGGCTGTAACTTTGAACAACACGTAATTTTCAGCTCTCGCATATTCCTGAAGAAAGCCGAAAATTACAGATTGTCCTAAAGTTACCCCGCTTTACGGTACGTTTCTGATGTCGCACGGAGGGTAGAAAGCGTTCTAATCAAAAGACTAGCAGAATCCGTGACTATGATCACGTCCCCCCCCTTTCTTTTTTCTTTTTTAGATTTTTAAAAGCTTTTATTTGTTTTGGCAGCAGTCGCTCAGCGTACAACGCTATACCACTTATATGAATACACAAACAAAACTGGCAAAACTACATAAGCCGTGGATAACAAATGCAAAACCAGTAGGAAAACAAGAAACAGTAAAGGAGGTCAACCTTAATCAGGTTCTTTGGTAACGCAAGAGAGAATTTAATATAAAAGATGGAACTGCGGGATTAGAGGGGATTATCTTCCTCAAACGACGCTTCGAATCCTGGTGAGGTGGGAAGATCCCGGCCGAGAAAAAAGAATGCTACTCCGGAGACTGTTGTGGTTTATGAAGTTCTGAGGTTGAGTGCGAATAAACTGACGAATGTTGAGGACACCACTCCCACGATGTAGCTGCGTGTTGCATAGAGGTCTGCACGGGCCAAAACTCTTAGACTCGGCCCAGTCCAGTCCAGTCCGCCCAGCCCGGGCCCAATTATCTAATTTTGTTTTAAATAAAACTATTTTGCAGTTGTTGATGATGATGATGATAATGATTGTTATTATTCTACGCTGCCTGCAGCGCGAAAGGGCTTGGGTCCGCTCCGCTACCGACATTTGAATCTTTTCCCCTGCTGGGGGGGGGCGGGGGGAGCTGGTAAGGGATACACTCAGGTCTTTGGGATCAATTGAGGATTCTCTTTACAGAAATAGTAGCGGCTGAGGTCTGCAATCCGCATGTAGTAGCGGCATGTTGACGGCATACTGTCTTATTGACCACATGTCGCCCCTATTACTGCACTCTGCCCAGGATGTCCTGGGTGTAGGTGGACATAGGGAGGGGGAGTTCGCAGCTGCCGTGCTGTTGTAATGTTATTCGAATTGGCAGACACGAGCATTTATTTATTACTATTAGTGTTTCTACTGCTACGGATGTGTGCATGTTGCGATAATTGGGCTATTCCGGGATTTCAACATTGTGAACCGATAAATTAATTTATCTTCGTATTTTCAACCATGAGCCTGGCAAGAGCCCGACAAACATTTTTCAAATTAAGCCCGAACCCCGCCCGTGCTGACCGCTAGTGTTGCAGATAAACCAGGGTGCGTCAAATGCAATACGGGAGTACTTTTTTTTCCCTGGGGGGACTAGTGCTTTCAGTTTACTTAGAGCTGCTGCACCCCACACAGGGGAGGCATAGATTAACAAAAAGTGGGTGTATATTATAAATATGTGACCTCCGGAAAAATACCTTATCCAGGCAACCTACCCCAAACGAGATTCGAACTCGGCACCTCTTAAATGTGCAGCATACACGCTACCCCCACACCAAGAGGTGGGTAATGTTCGCTTTATCGCACTAAATATGGAGATTCATTTCCCTCTCCACCCCTTTCACTTTTTCGCTCTCTTTAACTCTCCTCCTCTCTCTGTACAACTTAGATGAGATATGTTTTGAAAACTGGTCACTAGTTTCTTCTGGGGTGTCAATCAACAGGAGGCGTGTTTTTAAAGTAAGTACTGTTTTAATATTTTGCCGTTGCAGTCGCGATTTTTTGCATACCCAACCACTTCCTCCACTTATTAGGAAGACAGATGCAGCTGTGAGCGATCGTCACTTCCCCCCCTGTTGTTAGAACATTTCGAAACATTCAAAACAATCGAACGACCCGCCGAAGTCAGATCAGTGATTTGCGTTTTGAATGCGAGAATGTTACGCCAGCAAACATTCATCGCCAATTGTGAGGTTTATGGGGAAACAATGATGAGTGACAATGCCCGGACACACACAATCTAACACACTCAAGATCTGATCGCATCATTTGGTTGGGAGCAATTCGACCACGTTCCCTACAGTCCGGATTTGGCACCAAGCGATTTTCATCTGTTTCTTTATCTGAAGAAATTCCTTGGCGGAAAACATTTCAACGACGACGATGTGGAAAAAGAAATGCAGACTTGGCTTTCATCACGGGCGGCATCATTCTTTGACGAAGACATGCAAAAACTGGTTTCCCGTTACAAGTGCTTGAATAACGGCGATGATTATGTGGAGAAGTAGTGTAAGGTAATGAATGATAATGTATTTGGAAAATAATGCTGTGTTATTTTTAAAAAAGTTATCGGTACCTACTTTAAAAACATGCCTCGTAAAACTTGTAACACGAAGTAAAGGTTCAACAGTACACAAATGTGTGCCTCTTCTTTATGCTAGCAAAGCAAATGGATCTATGACGTTTCCCATAGTATCCGGTGTAGAAGCGGTAATAATAAATTCTTTGTATAAATTCTTAAATATTCATTCATGTTAGCTTGTTTCCTTGATGCTTAGGGATTGGAACTGGATATTTTTGCACAGCACACCGCGTGAAATTTACAGAGAATTTATAAGTGTGCTGGAAAGAATTATAAGTACTATTTGCGATATTTTTCTCTGTGCAATTGAGAAATAGTAACTAGGGATGGGATCTCGATGCCGTCGATACCTCGATCCTCGGTGGTATCGAAGTATTTCTAATACTTTTAAATTTTTAAGTTTTGCATTATTGAAAGTTGTTACGTTTAACTTTGTGCTAGATAGGGTATGAAAGGAGTCGATACTTCATGTTATTGGCTTGCACTTATCCCCAAAGAGTTGCTGGACTATAGTTCTTGATAGACCTTTGCAGCAATGAATGCAACATTCCACAATCTTGTGTCTAAATGAAAACATGAAAAATAACGGTGCTGACGCACTAAGTCACGTTTCTGCAACAGCCTGGCTTGGTGACTCACTCTCAGCCATTATATTTACCTACTCCGGTAATCAAACTCTGTGAATCCTGCAGAAACAAATCAGAACTTATGACATGAGATAATACAGCGTATGGAATTTTTTTTTTCACGATTGCTTGTTTTCTTAAACAAAAAGTTTTTATTCCTTTATATCTCTGCATTTCATATAATACTTACTTGATTTTTTCTTCAAAATTTTAATTGCGTTAGATATAGATAGATAGATAGATAGATAGATAGATAGATAGATAGATAGATAGATAGATAGATAGATAGATAGATAGATATTGCTAAAAACATTTACACATGTATAGCAACGTCAAATGTTAAATATTACAATAATTCAATCTTATAAAATTGCTGGACGTTATAGAGAGATTTTACTTCAATATCATTAAAATCTGTCTTTTAAAAATGTCGTATATAAGTGTCTTCATTTTATCCGGTAAACTACTGAATAGATTAATGGATGATACTTCAAAGCTATTTTGTGTTTTACTATACTTACATTTACCAAAATAAATATTGTTGCTACTTCGTATCGGATAATTATGAATAGTTTTACACAGATTATACCGTTGTAGATTCCTCTTAATGTACAATAGACAATTCAAAATATATATACAAGGAAGAGTGAGGATTCCAAGTTCAATAAAATTGTGGTTTACAATGTGCTTTTGGCGGAACTCCACATACTATTCTTATCGCTCTCTTTTGTAAAATAAAAAGCTTATTAGCATAGGTATGGTTGCCGCAAAGTAAGACACCATAATTTAAAATGGAGTATATATTACTGTAATACACCGACAGTAATGACTTTTTATTTATTGTTTGGCTCAGTACACGTAGCATGAACAGTCCTTTACTCAGTTTCCCTGAGATGTAGTCTATGTGGGATTTCTACCTTAATTTATAAAATGTATAGATTCAAGATAAATGCCTAAGAATTTGACTGATGAAAGATTAGAGTCCGCAGAACTGAGATCCACAGTCTTATCTTGATTAAGTAAGAGTCACACCAGTGATTTACTCCTTAAGTTATATCTTTAAGTTTACTTGTGAGAGTATAATTGTTATTACAACATATATTTAATGCTAAATCATCAGCAAATAAAAACGTTTTTAGGCATTCATCTTGTATAGCTCCAGGAAGATCATTGATATACACCAGAAAGAAAACAGGTCCCAGTACTGAGCCCTGCGGGACACCATGCTTTATCCTTTTAAAACTAGACTTTCTGTCACTAACATAAGTAGCCTGATATGTCACTTAGGTAAGAACGTATTAAATTTATACTGATATCATAAAAACCATAGTAGGCTAATATGCCTTTGTATTAAACAGGTATATGCAAATGTATGAGGGTGGGTAGTAGAGAGGCTTAATCCACAAACTTACCATGTTTCTGTGTGTTGTATGGCTAATTACTTATTAACGGATGAAAAAATATATGTTTTGCGGTAGTTGTAAATAGTAGTAGAGTGGTATAACACACACATTACTTTTAGTTGTTTGAGTTTCATGTAGAATATATTACCTTTAGTTTATATTTTCAAGATTGCAGAATAAAGAAGAATTGTTAGTATTTGTTTTTCTATGGATAGAAAATCCTTTAAAAGAAAGTTTTCAGCACAAAATATAGTTACATAAAAAGGGAAGCAAAGAAAAAAGATTATTATTATTATTATTATTATTATTATTATTATTATTATCCTTGGCATTATAAAGAAAAAATACTGCGAATTGGAGAATGTCAAACAGGAACAATTTTGTTTATACGTAGAAAGCTACTAATAAGAACCTAATTCAGTGAGCAAGCTATCTTTACACTTCTTTATAAAGTGAGTATCAAGTATCGCTGCTCAAAAATCAGTATCGGTATCGACTATCTAGAAATAGTTGTATCGTCCCATCACTAGAAATAACTAAACGAATAAAATCTATTCTACAGCACTGGATACAATACAGTACTTTAATTGTGTGATCAAAATTACTACTGGATGTAACTTCGTCTTGCATTTATAGTGAATAAATATAAAAACAAAAACGCTTATTATAACACGAGACATGAACCCTTGCTCTTCAAGCCCACCTCTTTTGTTTCCGGACCATAATTCACTCCATCACATTAAGCTGTTTCTCTTTGTATCATCCTGCTTTCAGACCTACGCCAAAAATTGTTTTTTTTGTTTTTGTTTTAACCTTCTTCGGCTAATTTGCATTTGTACAACATAAAATGATTTCTACTGGTTAGGCACGGGAAGGAATAAATGTTACAAGAGGCGTAGCTGCAGAAGAATATTTGTGGGAGGGGGGAAAAGGAATGATGTTGCATATTCATGGAAACCAAAGGGCGGCTTATATACGTATTGTATGAGAAAAATAAAAATAGCAGGGCATGTTAAGAAATATAAGAATGCTATTACAATCTTATTTTGTACCAACAATTTTCCACGCTCTTGCTTCTTTGGGCGCTGAAGATCTGAGGCATGGTTTCCCTTTTCTTATGCCATCAATTTTGCCTGCCACACATGCACACTACTTTGTATTTGAGAAGGCTGAACAAAATGCTATTGCTTTCTTATGAGATACACCTGACAACTGCACGTTGGTACTGCAGACTTCACTTGTCGACTTCGGACAAAGTAGTTAGCTACTTTTGCTGTAGTTTAGCTGAGACTGAGCTCGTGGAGTTACCCTGTAGCTTCGGACCTCCCCTCATGGAGTTTATAAAACAAAAAGGGATTGGACACCTTTCTGAAGTATTAAGGATATTGACCCGGGTAACAGATATGCCAGTAAAAACATTACAGACCATGTATGAAGCAATGGTTAGGTCCTCATTACTATACGGCAGTGAAGTGTGGGGATGGGAGAGGGGGATAATGTAAATAAAATACAATGCAATTTCTGGAAGCGCATTCTAGGGTTGGGGAGGGGTACTTCAAACTACGGAGTTCTTCGTGAGGTAGGATGCTGGGAAGATGCTGTATTTGCTAAACTAAACGTAGTTAGGTACTGGCTGCGAATAATTAAAGGTGATCAAACAACTCTGAGAGCAATACGTTATCGTCATCAAATGAACAACATAGAGCATCCAAAATGGTGGGCGGTGGGGTTGCAACGCGAATTATCAAAAATTGGCTTAAATGATATCTGGCAAAGGGGTAATGAAAATACACACAGTGCCGTGAGAAAAGTCAAAAGACGACTATGCGATATAACCAAGCAGAAAATAGAATCTGAATGTAGACAAAGATCAACATTGGAGCTACAAAATGAAATAAAAACTAGGTGTGGTAAGGAAACATATATTTTGGAATTGAGTATAAAACAGAGGACTGGAATAGCATGGCTTAGGTTGGGAGGGTGGAAAGCTCGCAAGATTGTTGATGGCAGAAGGATTTGCCCATTATGCGGGGAACAAGAAGACTGGACGCATATTTTGGCAGCATGCGTGCAGACGCATTAGGAAAAAAACTATTACCGGAAGTATTTTTGGCTTCCAACAGACGGAGGACAGTATGCTGGGACTTGATTCTAAACAGTCAAAACTGGCCAAGCTTGGGCACATACTTAATGGAAATACGTGTACTAAGAGATAAGGTGTTTGTGTAATTTTTCCTTAAACATATGTGGTGCTTGAGTACTTGTGCGCGACTCTGTGTGTGTGTGTGTGTGTGTGTGTGTGTGTGTGTGTGTGATTCAGAATGTTTTTCAATTTTATATGTATGTATATAGTGCGGTGATTAAAAAAAATAATTGTTTTCTGGTCGATTCAGCAAGTCACGTATACAGTCCAGGTATTTTTCTAGAGACCATGTACGGTCTTATGACCCATGTGACTGTTATGCAATTAATGTAATACTAAATACTTAATAAATACCACCACCACCACCACTTTTGGTGACTGAAGGAGCGGGAATGGGAGGAAGGAAAGTTTTACTCTTCATGCCTGGTATCATACCTTGTTCTGCGCGTTGCCAGTAATTTAATGTTTCTTCCCATATTGCTTGCAAGTTTAGTTTACAATATTTAGTAGATTGGGTGCGAGTATAATAAGAATGTGTATTTAGCAGAGCTACCAGTTCTATTCCGAAATAATGGTGGCCACGCTGTGGCTTTTGTTTTTAAAGAAGGAATATTGCCACATCATGAGCATAGGATTCCAGAAGCTCTTTATTTATATAAAACAAAAATCGCATTACGAGCAGAGTGTTAGAGAAACTTTTAATTACTAAAATATGTAGAGTATGCTGCGGTTTCATCTAACTTAGAATCTTATCCTTATTACGAAAGATTGGAGAAACTGTTTATTACTTGGGTGAACCTCTACATTCCCTTAATTACAGTTGAAGCGTGGGTGAAGGAATTGCTTTTCCTTGCGAAAACATATCAGCGAGTATCTAGCGTAGAACTTGTTCTAAAATAGAAGCTAAAGTTGGAAACTCTGGTTCTACTTTTTAGAGTATAAACACAAGTTTATTTTAGCTATAAAATGGAAGTTATTACAAACAAAATCTTCGCTAGTCCTTTAAATGATTTGCAGGTAAATAAGGAAAATCGGCCGCTATTTGTTGAAAAATAATAAATATATTTAAATGCTACAGTCCTTATGCAATTTCTGAAAACTTTCTGTTAATCTAGAGATTATAAACCTGTGGCACGCCACATGAATGCAGTAGATTATTATTTACTATTTTCTCTACCGCGTAGGTATCTAGTAGGTAGTGGAAGTATTAGGGATGGGATCTTGATACGTTGGTAGGATACTCTCGATACTCGGTGATATCGAAGCATGTCTAATACTTTGAGATAAATCTTCGATACTTTCACGATACTTTTGAATGTTTAAGTTTTGCTTTATTGAAAGCTGTTGCGTTTATCTTTACGCTAGATAAGGAATGAAAGGAGTCGAGAATTCATGTTATTTGCTCGCACTTATCCCCAAAGAGTTACTGGACTGTAGTTCTTGATAGACCTTTGCTACGATGAATACAACATTCCATAGACTCTTGTGTCTAAATGAAAACATGAAAAATAACGGTGCTGACGCACTAAATCACGTTTCTACAATAACTTGGCTTAGTGACTCACTCTCAGCCATTATATTTACCTACTCTGGTGACTAAAATCTGTGAATCCAGGAGAAACAAATAAGAACAAATGACGTGAGATAATACAGGGTATGGAAATATATGTTCTTTGCTCGTGATCTTAAAAACAAATCTTTTATTCCTTCATATCTCTGCATTTCATGTAATACTTCTTTGATTTTTTCTTCAAATTTGTAATTGTGTCTAATATGCTTTTGTGTTAAACAGGTATATGGCTAGTAAGAGGGTCGGTGGTAGAGAGGCTTACTACGTTTCTGAGTGTTATATGGCTAATTACTTATTAAAGAATTAAAAAATGTGTGTGTTGTGGTAGTTGTGAATAGTGGTAGAATGGTATAACATACACATTATTTTTAGTTGAGTTTCATGTAAAATATACTACCAATTAGTTTGTATCTTCAAGATTGCAGAATATGGAAGAGTTGCTAGTATTTGTTTTTCTATGGATAGAAAATCCTTTAAAAGAAAGTTTTCAGCACAAAATATAGTTCAATAAAACGGGAAGCAAAAACAAAAAGTATTACTATTATTATCATCATCCTCCTTGACTAACAATAGGGGGTATATAACCTGTGGCATTGTCAAGAAAAAATACTGCCATTTGGAGAATGTCAAACAGGCGTTTATACGCAGAAAGCTACTGATAAGAACATAATTCTGTAAACAAGCTATCTTTACACTTTTTTATAAAGTTAGTATCGAATATCGATGCTCATAAATGAGTATCGGTATCGAGTATCGAAAAATAGTGGTATCGTCCCATCACTAGATTAGATAACAGCTATTTTGCAATCACAGTGATCACTCTCGACGTTCATTAACACTCACAGTGATTGAGAGTGATTATGACCCGCAGTTCATGATCACTGTGCAAGTGATAGGCAGTGATACTGTGTAAAGGTGAACGACGCAGTAACAACCGTAGCTCTAGCTACCAGCTCATTTGCTTTATTATAATATTAGTACTGTACTAAATGTAAAAATCTGATGTGTTGCACTCACATGACTTTCTCTATTCTTGTACAAACTATTTATACGAACACTTATTCTCCATCTACCTCATGTTAATCTTATTGCTAATTTTCTTGTAGGTGCAAGGTGAATATGGTAGGCTTTAAGCGATAGTCAAATCTTTTAAGAGCTGGTTGCTATGTAGATCATTCCATTCTCTTTGCATGTCCAGGACATAAAAAAAGAATAACGAAATCCCATTTGAGAAAAAGTATAAGTATAGGAAAATTCATATCTCGGAAATGGTTTACTCCACAAAAAAAATGTATATGACATAAATTGTGTATTTTAACGAGATCGACATTTTTTGTGTAGTAAAACTTTGTCTATCTCTTACGATTTACCAGTTATGCAAAAGTCATTTAGAACGAAGATGACTTTTGGGGATACTCCCAGAAAATTCAAGATATACATTTCATTTATTATGAAACTATCTTAAATATACTATATTTTAATCAAAATCATTATAGACATTTTTTGAAAAATCATCGTGTCGCATCTTTGAAATATACTGAACCTAAATACCAAGTTTGGTATTTATCCGGCTTTTCGTTTTTGAGTTGTGCTGTTCACAGACACAAACACGGGCCTTTTTCTAAAAATGCTTTTTTGTTTATTCAGGGGCCTCAAAACACGAATTTTTGGGTGGAATGCAATACTTCCCGCACTTACTATACGTAGTAGAGAAAGTAAAAATGAGAAAATCTGCTAATCGTTAATAAAGCGACCTTTTAAGACTCTGCATGTGGGTCATACTCGTGTTATACTTCTATTTTTTAAGAAATGTTATGCAGAAGATGTAGAATTGTGTGTGATAAGAGTTATGCTTATAGTGGCGTACATTTTTAGCAAGGAATAAAATAAGGTTACATGATAATCGGCAAAAACAAATGATCCTTAACCTCTCGTAAGAACTGAACAGCTTAATAGCCTAACCTAATGCAAATATTCACAAGATAATATTTATTCCTTCACAATTCCCACTTGAGTTAGAGCTTTACATTAAATATGTAGCAATATTAAGATTTCGGTATAAACTGTATACTGTGGAGTAATAGGCTATATTGCAAATTAAAACTTGCAATGAAAATGTAAAACCAAGCATTGTTGAGGTGCTCTACATTTATGATTTTACAGTTATGTTACCCATTCATCTAAAGCAGTGGTGGCGAAAGCTCGACTCGCGAGGCACTGTGACTCGCAGGCGCAACTCCTTTTCTAGCCGTCTATTCATTTGTTACCCATGTGCTGCTGAGTGGTGTAGTGCGTGTTGCATATCTGATGACTCGAGAGAGAAAGGATTTTCGCCACTCCTGATCTAAAGCATTACTTCGCCTTTTAAAATGACCCATTCTCTTACAAATACATTTAATTTGAGAGAATCTTTATATGCACTGGGAAACTATACTAGCCAGGACTATACTTAAAAAGTACTATCACCAGTTTAAAAAAATTTAAGCGACAAATACCACACAGTAAAATCATAAATTTGTTACTAACCATTCATTCACAACTCAACTGATATTCTTTTATCAGCAAACAAAATTAAATCACTAGGGGTTTATGGGCGTACAATGAAAATAAATCAGTTGTGACAGAAAAAACTTTCATTCACCATGCGACATTCATAAGAAAAATAACTGATTTGCAGCTCATAAATTGATCGTTCATAACAAAATGCTTTTTTTTATGGTTTTGGCAGCTTTAAACATTAATATAAATTAGACTCCTCCCCTTCACATAGCTACAGGAACTGTATAAAAATAAATGATAACGAGTAAAGAAAATCATGTGTATGTAACGCATCAGATTTGTTAAGGGAACTTCAAAACGTGTATTTCCGGTGAAATCTCGAAGTTTTGTAAGGAATATATTTTCCCTACTTAAGTAGTAGAAAAAGTAAAAATATAAAAACAGATTTCATGGTGCCAAAACGATGGCAAACTTTCCCTAATTTAGGTGTTTATAAAACACTGTAAACTGCATCAAAATCTGTTAATAGTAAAATACATAGAAGTTAATTTTAATAGCTGTGTGAATCTACACAGATGTGGTAGTGGCTCTAAAATTAAATTTTAAAAATGTTACAATATATCAGACTTTACCTTTTTAAAACGAAATTTAGAGTCCGCCAAATAATGTTTGTCTTAAGCATTGAGGTTTATTCAGTAAATATATATTCAACATTAAATTAATGTATCCAAGAGACTATTTATAAAAATACGTAAGAACAACCCACAACCTACAGGCGACAATCTGCTCTTAGTTCTCTTCCTTGGTGATGAAAATAATGCGTTTTATGTCCAACAGACGAATATTTAATGCCGCCAAAGCCGGTAAGATACTCAGCCTCAAGGCGTAGCCGAGGGATGTTTTTTAGAAGGTAAGGAGTGTAGCGGTTGCAACCATTTTCAACAAAGAGAACTAAGAGCAGATTTGCCCCTACAGGAAACATTAGTTAAACAATTTAGCTCCATATTCTACTAAATTGAAATTTGACTTGAAAGTAATTGTGTTCTCAGAGTGGAAGCTTCCTTGGTCATGAATTGTGGACTACGTAAACGCGGACATTGCTTTCGTAGCCGCGTGAAGCGGCCACCGAGAAGTGCTCACTGCGATGGTATATGACGGTTACGGTTCGCAGTTAACTTTGCTGCGCTACGCAGTGAAGAACTTTGTAAGTGCGATCACTGCCAATCACTTTTAATCCACAGTGATCACAACTCAGTTTAGCTCGAGGTGCAGCTTTACAGTGAAGAACTTTAGAAGTGCGATCACTTTTAATCATCCCAATCACTGCCTCGCGAGCAATTCGATCACAGGAGTGATCGTGATTTTTCGTTCACAGTGATAAAATCGCAGGTAGTGATATTTAGCTCTCTCTAGGAAGTATTGCATCCCTAAAGCGCTGTCCACACTGATTAACATTTAACAAAACTTGTCAAGTGCAACATGTTAATCGTTTGCATGTTGGCCAAATTTTGATTGCAGAATTGACTTAACATGTTAACCGAAACAGTTGAGCTTGACATTTTTAACATGTTGGATGTTTTCCGCTTTTAATGGAAAACTTGTTAAGTCAATTCAAGTCAATTCGCTCTCTGTGTATGTGATTGGGTGAACTTCGGAAGTTTCCAAGACTATAAACATGGCAGCTATTGTGATTCCTTCATGCTATTGTGTTCAGTAGTTCCATGTCGACTCGTTCTGTGCTTATATCTTTGATTTGGTTTGCTTCATGTAAAGTTATGGAATGGACGAAAGAAAAGACACTTTCATTAATAAAATCTTTGTTGAGGCTATCATTATGGAACATGGTAATATATGTAATAAAAAGGATGGACAATTATACCAAACTGAGTGCAATTTATTATTGTTCCAGAGGCAATATCACAAAGTACAAAAAAATTAACAACCTCACTTTGCTAGAGAATTGCAAAAAACGCTCAAGTCTGGCAGCTGGAATGGCTACTCTCAAATGTGTGTCCTTTTTGTGAATTATAGGTTAGAAACCTTGCTCAAAACAAAGTTGAAGTCACTTTGACTTGTTCTCAAGAAATTGAAGTCAAACCTGCTCAGAATGTTTAACTCAATCAAAATATTTCACTCCTGTGCCGATTAACAAGATAGAGCCTCATCACCTTCCACTTTTCTTTTTATTACATATCAAACACAGATAAAAATAGCAATAGTGAAATCCTAATCAGTGGAGTCCATTTTGCTTTTAGTTACATTTGGTTGTCCCAACAAGTCAACTGGTGTGGATAGAATGTTAAATGTTCACAGTTACAACATGTTGAAGGCATTTAACATGTTGAATGAGACATTTTGTTAATTGTTGAATGTTAACTGATGATATGTTGAACATTGTGGACTCACCTATACACACACTCGATGTCGAGATTTCACCGGAAATACATATTTGAGTTCCCTGAATCCAAAAAAGGA
Organism: Deroplatys truncata; assembly: GCA_030765065.1. NCBI lineage: Eukaryota > Metazoa > Arthropoda > Insecta > Mantodea > Mantidae > Deroplatys > Deroplatys truncata. The sequence goes on from CM060990.1 coordinate 634,933,222, forward strand.
TTTTTATAAAAACATCCATGCGTATGTGTATGTTTGTGTGTGTGTGTGTGTGTGTGTGTGTGTGTGTGTGAACAGTGTAACTCTAAAAGGAAATATTGGATAGATGCCAAACTTGGTATTTAATTTCAGTATCTTCCAAAGGTGTGACACAAAGATTTTCAAGAATATCTCCCATCCCCAAACTGCCATTTACATGTAAACTTTTTCGTTATTTTGTATTTTCTCAAAAATGTGTCTAATGACTTTGATTTAAATATCATATATGCAAAATATTCACATGACAAATAAAATATATTTATTTAAATTTTCTAGAAATATCTTGTGAGGTTGCTACTGGTCTGAATTCTTCATTTTTTCCAAAGCTGACCCATTCAGTTGTTTCTCGCGATGTATGGAAAGAGTATGGAATTTCAAGGCCAGCATTTGTGACGTTTAGCAGGGTTTTAAGAGTTGAGTTTAGTTTAGTATATTTAGGGGAGTTATACATTCAGGGATTGACAGTATGGTCTGGTAGTGACGTAGAGATTAGAGGGCGGAGTTAACAGCTATTTCACTAACGCGTATATCTTGCTGTTTACTTGTGCTGTCGTGGGAGGTCAACATGCGGTGAACACACGCACCCCTTCTTCCGATTACCAGGTACTGATTTTACTTTTCTCTTTTTATAATAGATTAGCTTAATTGTTCTTTTTTAAATTCGCGTTAAGTTCTTGAAGATGTCTTCCCTTTCCTTCCGGTTCATCAAGTATGTGCAATAATGCATGAATAGTTACGCTACGCTTCCCATGTCCGATCCTGTATACTATGTAAAGTTTCCGGTACCTTACTCTATCATCTTTATTTGTTTATGCTCGATCATGCCAAAATGTAGTATTTATACGACTGGTAGCAGTACTTTAATGGGCTTCATTCGAGTACACCTGTTAATTACAGCATTGGTATTCGACCAATCAGAAGTGGCCACATAACGTTGTGAAAGCGCAAGTATCGATTATTCTGCGCAGTACGTCTCACAACGCTAGCAACTTTGTTTGACACAGGGCTACAAGGTCATGTATTGTAACCATAGATAAAGAATAACACATCACTCAAACCAGAAACGAATACTTATGAAACCTTTAATTTAGATACATGGTCGAGCATAAACAGTCGTATGAAACTTGAGTATAATGGTGATTAAAACGCTCGTATGATAATTATTCGCTTCGCTTGGTTAACAATAATACTCGCATTGTAATTAATACCATTATAGTCTCGTTGCACAATATACTATTAAAATCGCGACATTTGGCGCAAGCGCCGGTAAAGATTTTGTCTGAATACTTTGTTAGAATCTTATACTACATCTTAAATTTACGATGATCCGATAACTTGTCTTTGGCATCACGTGGTCGCTAAGGTAGCATTCTGGTTATGTTTTAGGTAACTGTGTGGTTGATAATACCTTGAAAGTAGCTTCTTTACTATAATTTGGTCAGTTTTAGAATTATTTGGATGAAATTTCTGTTTTCTGATGTAATTTTGTGCACATTTTAAAACTTTAGTGATTTTCTTTGTTTCGGCTGGCGTTATAAATTCCGTGACTATATTAGCATTGTTTTTCGTCATGATATTTTAAATTAATTTAAACTCAGTTTCTTTAGTGTATTTCCCTGTTCCTTTGGTGCACTTTTCTTGGTTATGTGAATTTTATTACTATTTGCGTCTTAGAAATTGTGCTTAACGACACCACGTGGTGCTACCTTTTGCCGTATATTTTCTAAGTTCTAGCTCAATTTAGACTTTTGGTGACAAATTCAAACATTCTTTTGAAATTTATGTTGCATTTTTTATATTGTGTGCAGTTTTTAAATGTTTCATTGCTATGTAATTCTGCGCATTCTTCGTGTTTCAATTTCTATGTAACTACAGAGCGAGCCAAAAAACTACGAACAGCCTGCGCGGTGCTTTTTCCTGTCCTCGTCCCCGGCGCTCGTTGCCGTCTGCCGCCATCATAGAAAGGCGCGGATGAAACCATACAACATTTTTAAAACTACTTTTAAAGGCTTTACTTGCCAACTTTATGAAAGGAAATACTGAAACTGGCTACCGTCGTTGTCCATTAATTTTTGGCACCTCTTTGGGAAACTATCCATCACTATTATAATTTTTTGTTTTTGTTTAATGAATTAAAGGTTTGATTGTAAATTTATTAAGGGGATTTAAATTTCCTTTTTACCAAGGTTTTATATTCATAATATGATATTAGAATGCAATTCGAAAATACTTTAGTTTATAATAATATATTTAATAGAATATGTTTATCTTATTTAATTAACTAAAAAAACAGGAAGACACACTCTTATGTATTTATTATTAAAACCCCCATTTTTTTCTTCCCATCCATAATGGATAGTTTCCTAAAGAGGTGCCAAAAATGTATGGACAACGACGGTGGCCAGTTTCAGCATTTCCTTTCATGAAGTTGGTAGTAAAACCTTTAAAAGTAGTTTTAAAAATGTCGTATGGTTTCATCCGCGCATTTCTATGATAGCGGCAGGCGCCAACGAGCTCCGAGGATGCGGACAGGAAAAACAGTGCGCAGGCGGTTCGTAGTTTTTTGGCTCACCCTGTACATTTGGTGCTTCTGCCTTATTTTATTTTGTGCTTTCCCTCTCTTTACTGTAAATCAAATAGAACTAGAAGTGCGTTAACATAGTGGTTATAGTGTGATGGAAAAGAAAGCTAAGTCAATGTGAAGTGGAAATGTGCTATAAGTGAGTTACAACTGTTTTCAATGTGCTAAAGGTTTTGGATTTTTATACGCTGTTATTTTGTGTCACCAAGGTATGTGTTAATAGTGTGTGATTCTTACATGTTAATAAGAGGTTGTCGCGGTAGGTGAGATTTTTTTTTTTTTTTTTTTTTTTTTGTAAACTTCACTTGAAATTGTTTTCAGTGAAGAAAGTGAAGACGTCCTTTTCTGTGTTGAAATCTTGATTTGCAAAATCAAGTGGCTTAAAATTTAAGTCTTAGAATATGTAGCTGTGTGCTCAACCCCTTTCAGAATCTCGCCGTGGACGCTCAGTTTTAATAATAGTGGTTATTATTTCTGTATGATTTGTATAACTTGTGGTAGATATAGTATTATTTCAAGTGATATTTTCCATGCTGCTTTCTTTTGGTGTGTTTGATTCCATTTTATGTTATATTTTTGTAGTAGTTATGTTGGTAGTTAGCTTGTATATTTGATATTCCTATTACGAGTTTGGAAATTGCAAAATTTTGGTTAGTGCCTTAAAGACAAATTTTTAACATGTTTGATTACACTATAGTTGAAGCGAAGAAATCCAACACGGTCTATCTCCAGATTTTGTATTACACTAAGAAGTTAAATGTACTTTTTCTATGTTGGTAGCTATGTGATCCTCTGCCTTAAACTTTAAATAGTTATCTTAAATCATTCTTTCTATTTTTCAGTGCAATATCCTCTTTAATGGCACCCTTTTCTTTCTTGCTGAATGTTTTAAAGGTCGTCTTATTTGTGTACGAATATTGTGCTGAAATGCTGTGTCGTTTCCTAATGCAGTTAATTTTATTGGTATTAAATGGATGCTTTGTTCTTTCATAGCAGTGGTTTCTTTATGATTTTCCAAGAGACATGTTCCTAAGTAGCGTGTTTCCTTACAATTACATGCAGAATGTTTGACCTTTTTGGGTTTCTGGTAGTGACACTGTGGGACAGCTGTCGCTATTTCAGCGGTGTCTAGTGAATGTTCGAGCACTTCGACTTCATTATGACAGAGGTATGTATGGTTGTGTAAATGTTGTGGTTTCTGGTAGTCATGTTGCTGTGGGACAGCCTTCACTATTCCAGAAGTGTCTAAAATGCACCAATTAAGGACTTTATTATGACAGGGGATGTATGTGTATACATAATAAATAAGTGCTATACTCTCATTGTACATGTATGTGAGGGCATATTTTCTGATGCGTTAGTAGGTACACCGCTAAATTTGTTATGTAAACTCACGAAGTTTCACCATTAGCTGATATTTGTTATATAAGGTATGTTGCAGATTTGCTTTGAGCATTATTCAGCGTGCAGTGTTTCAGCCATGTTAGTAATACAAAGAGAGCCAAAAGACTACGAACCGGCTGCGCGTCTTTCCTGTCCGCGTCCTCGGGGCTCGTTGCCGTCTGCCGCCATCATAGAAAGGCGCGGATGAAACCATACAACATCTTTAAAACTACTTTTAAAGGCTTTACTTAACAACTTTATGAAAGTGTGTTTGAGGACAGAACTATTAGTAGAGATTTGTGGTCCCCTCGGTCCCCCGACCTAACCCCCTGCAATTTCTATCTCTGGGATTACTTAAAACAAAGTGTGCAAGACAAACCCACGCACCCTGGAAGAACTAAAACAAAATACCCGCCAGGAAATTGCCAGCATTTCTCAACGTGAACTACGGCGAGTGCTGGATAGTTTCCTAAAGAGGTGCCAAAAATGTATGGACAACGACGGTGGCCAGTTTCAGCATCTCCTTTCATAAAGTTGGCAAGTAAAGCCCTTAAAAGTAGTTTTAAAGATGTATGGTTTCATCCGCGCCTTTCTATGATAGCGGCAGACGGCAACGAGCACCGAGGACGCGGACAAAAAAAACACCGCGCAGCCACCTCGTAGTTTTTTGGCTCACCCTGTAGTACATCAGTTCATGGAATCCACTCGTGTTAATAAGAAATGTGGGAAGATTGTGTATAGATATCCTGGAAAACAACAAATTCGTGAGTATATGAGGTAATGTGTACCAAAGTGTATCACATGTAAAACTTTTATAATGTATTCTGTGGTGACTTTGCTAACTGTGTTTGGTAATGAAGTGTATTATTTGCGTATGTGCTATGAAGTGCTTAATTCTTTTTATTCTTTTGAAGGGTGAATAGTTTGCTTTTGCTGTATTTCCATGAGTCATGGCGAGAATGTTTATTTGCTTATGATGATGTAGTGTACAGTAGACCCTCGTTTAACCGAATTCCAAGGGACCGAAAAATAGCCAATTTGGTTTAACGAAGTTTGAATTAACGATGGTTTGTAAAAATAGTCTCGTGTTATCTGAAATGGTAAAATACGACTGTTGAGTTCATTTTCTCTCTTGTTATGCGTACCAACGAATGAGGGTGTTCCACTTCTAAGAAAAAGTAAAAATAACTATTGTATACGGTATATGTGGCATTTGTTTGAGAAAGTATACCGTCAAATGCTTGTCGTAATTTTTTTTAAAACAGTACTATTTGAAACAATATTCTACTCATTGAATTAGTGAGTCGTATAATACAACAAATGATATCCTTAAGAAATAGTTTAAATATGCCGTTCTTTTAACACTAAGTTTTAATCGGAACACTTGTTTTAGTTAAAACTCTTATCCATTACACATTTTAGTTCTATAATTTGAAAAAATCATTAATTGTTGTTGGCGGACCGTTGGTCGTAATATTATGGCACTCTCTGAAGATACCTCATCCAGGGCAGTCTGAAATGCCACGGAGATATCAGAAGTGGCAGCAAATCTCTTGAGAACAGAAATTGCAGCTGTAACTTCAGCGCGGGGTCACGGTGTCGTATCTACATGTTCCTCCTCAGAAGATGACAGTAGAGAATTATCATTCTCTTCTGCATCATCAGCAAATGACTGGTTCTTCAGTAGCACAGATGTTGTCTACCTATGTCCATTCTTCCATAATGACGGTACAAGAGGGCACCAACCGGGTGTAAGCGTGTAGAAGATTGTATCCACATTATAAGTTCAGATGTGGATCATCAGTTTCCTGTTCAGTTTCAGCAGCGTTATCAGTTGCTGTCCAGGCCTTCTTAAAACAGTTATAATGTCTGTTGTAACTTCATCCCCAGCAGCAGATATGTTGCGGATAGCTTGCAGTACATTCCAATGTGGAACTGTTTCTTGTAGTTCTATTGCACTGATGGCAGCCTTAACCAATCGACGTCTGTAATTACGCTTCATTGAGGCGATTATTCCTTGATCCAATGGTTGCAGATGGCTCGTAGTGTTAGCTAATAAGAAGACAAGTTTTATGTTCGGAAGTTCCAGGTCATCGAACTGATGTGCCGAGCAGTGGTCCAAAGTTAGCAAAATGTTCTTTTTTCTCGCAGCCATTTGTTGTTGAATCTTCAAGAGATTTGGTCATTCAAGCTTTATTGTTATTCTCGTACTGACTTGACAGATTGAATAGGTTGACCTTTTTAAAACAACGTGGAGTTTTGTATTTTCCAATCATTAATGGTTTGAGCTTCTCAGAACCATCTGAATTACAACACAGGACCACATTCAGTCTCTTCTTGCTGCATTTTCCGCCCTTGGCACGTAGTGGTTTTTGAGGTATCAAGTTATACAAAACGCTTGCTTCACCCATATTAAACATATTTCTTAGGTGATGATGAGAGAGCTTAGATTGAAAGTCCCGCGCCCACTCATTGGCATCTTCCTCGTTTACTCTATGTGGCTCCCCACAGACACTGACAGCACTCATTTTAAGCCCCTTCTGAAAACGCCATAGCCATCCCTGAGAATACACAAACCCAGAAATTCCTTCTATCTTGAGGATTTCCCGAGCCTTCTTTTGAAGCACGGGGCCGGACAGTGAAAAAGAAAATTGAGAAAAATTATGTGAAATGCGTAACGGAAAATATCGCAGTGCACGCACAACATACATATTCGGTTTAAACGAAGAATAACATATGAAATATGTAATGAGGGGACCAAATTTTAGTTCGTAGTACGAATTATCCGAAATTCGAATTAGCGAGGGTCTATTGTATACTGTTGTATCACTGAATCTTCTTTCTTTCATGTTTTCATTATGGTGCTGTGATTATTTGGTTTTGCAGAGTTACTGCATAATTTTTTGAGTAATAATTTTGATGATGAAGTTTTGCCTCGTTGGGACTGCAGCAGGATGGTGGTAGTGTTACTGTGTGTGAGATGTTTGTGTGTACTGTTTTTTTTTATTAGTGTGTTGCTTCGATGGGATTGCTACAATGTGCCCTTGATGAGATTTCAATATTTTTGGTCTGATTTGCAAAGTTGCTGAAATGTGCTCCTGGATTAACTAAGATACAAATGCTATTTGGCTTGATGGTGTTGCTGTGATATCTGCATCATGGCTGTGTGCGATAACATTGTGAGATGTTCATGTAATAATGAGTTTATTTTTATTGAGTTTTAATGCAAAAATTTTTGTGCTTTAAGCATGTTTTCTTTCACAGCTTCATTCTGACACTGCAATTATTGGTGTAACAATACAGAGATAGCACATACTTTCTGCTCCTAATGTATTAATGGGTTTAATTTGTGTGCATTTTCATATGCTTTAATGATTAGATATATGATCGAGATATACTTAGCATTACTTACTTAGCATTTTCAATGAGCTTTGTTGCAGATTCTATTACCATGTGTACGTATAGAAGAATGATTTAATATTTCCTGCGCAGGAGTGGTATTTTTCAGTATTTACAGATATTAGCATACGTAGTTATAATTGTAGCATTTGGTAACTTATGTTTAATTTTTTAGTATTAAGTAATTTTGATTTTAGTATGGATAGCTATGTTGAATATTTTGCATTTTATTTGGGAATCATAACAGTGTAGAGCTCATCTCTGTTCTCCTTCGTATGTATATCTACACTACGTGATCAAAAGTATCTGGACACCCCCACAAACATACGTTTTTCATTTCGGGTGATTGTGCTGCCACCTACTGCTGGTACTCATTATCCGCTAACTCAGTAGTCATTAGACATCGTGAAACAGCAGAATGGGACGCTCCGTGGAACTCACGGACTTCGAACGTGGTCAGGTGATTGGGTGTCACTTGTCAGAAGTCTGTACGCGAGATTTCCACACTCCTAAACATTCCTAGGTCCACTGTTTCTGACGTGATAGTGAAGTGGAAACGTGAAGGGACATGTACAGCACAAAAGCGTACAGGCCGACCTCGTCTGTTGACTGACACAAACCACCGACATTTGAAGACGGTCGTAAAGAGTCATAGGCAGACATCTATCCAGACCATCACACAGGAATTCCAAACTGCATCAGGATCCACTCCAAGTACTATGACAGGCGTGAGGTGAGAAACCTTGGATTCCATGGACGAGCGGCTCCTCATAAACCACACATCGCGCAGGAAAATGCCAAACGACTCCTCGCTTGATGTAAGGAGCACGATTGAACAGTGGCAAAACGTTGTATGAAGTGACGCATCACGGTACACAATGTGGCGATCCGATGGCAGGGTGTGGGTATGGCGAATGCCCGGTGAACGTCATCCGCCAGCGTGTGTAGTGTCACAGTGAAATTCGGAGGTGGTGGTGTTATGGTGTGGCCGTGTTTTTCCTGGAGGGGGCTTGCACTCCTTGTTGTTTTGCGTGGCACGATCACAGCGCAAACCTACATTGATATTTTAAGTACCTTCTTGCTTCCCACTGTTGAAGAGCAATTCGGGGATGGCGATTGCATCTTTCAACACGATCGAGCACCTGTTCATACTGCACGGGCTGTGGCGGAGTGGTTACACGACAAAAACATCCCTGTAATGGACTGGCCTGCACAGAGTCCTGACTTGAATCCTATAGAACACCTTTGGGATGTTTTGGAACGCCGACTTCGTGCCAGGCCTCACCGACCTACATCGATACCTCTCCTCAGTTCCTCACTCCGTGAAGAATGGGCAGCCATTCCCCAAGAAACCTTCCAGCACCTGATTGAAAGTATGCCTGCGAGAGTGAACGCTGCCATCAAGGCTAAGCATTACCAATAGAGGACGCCACGAACTTGTACGTCATTTTCAGCCAGGTGTCCGTATACTTTTGATCACGTAGTGTATGAGTGGTAAGCGCGCTTGTTCAATTATTTCATAATTTTGTAATGTAGATTAGTACCAGCTGGTTTGGTTAAGTTCTGGGATCCCAATTAAGTTTCTTGCGTTACTTTTAATTGCAATTTTTATATCTTGCTTTGGTGTCAATATGATTTGACTTATCTATACAACCACCACATATTTTGCTACTGTCATACTTATTTGTTATGTTTCGTTATTTGCTGTCAAAGTTTTGCTTTTAAATTCATTGCTTATGTCATTATGCAATACCTTTTTCTGAAAACTGTATTCATTTTTGCAAATTTAGCTAATTTTTTGCACTGTTTTAAATGTATTTTTATATTCTATAAGGAATGACATACACTGTTAATATTCTATTTGTAGTAGTAATAGCGGTTTGAGTGGCGCAAAACTGCGATGGTCATCAGCGCCACCCTCTGGTTATAAATTTATTCAAGTCAGTACATCAATACAATAAAAACAAAACAAGTACAAGTCAACTCAGATAACAGAAGCAGTTCTGGTTATATAGATAATCACATCCGGGTACAAAACCAACACAATCAGAGCATTCACAGAGAGAAACACCAGGATTACAAAAATAGAAATAGGAAATCAACAAATGCAAAAATTAATCAATAGAAATCTCACAGAATATGGCAAATAAGAACTAACCCTGAGCAAATGTAAACGTACAATGCAATTCTACACAGTTATAAGAAAATAACACATGAGGAACTTCCTTCCTTAATAATCCAATTAAGGCGATCAGAGGAAGTAAGGGAAGTTAGACGGGAATGGGGAAAGAATAGTAAGCAATATATTGAATTTAAATGGAGGGAGGAACAGAGGGTAGAATTTAAACTAACATTAGATTCTAGGCATGGTCAAATATGTCAACAGGGAATGAGTTTTAAATATTGGTACAGACTATTAAATTTAGAAGAGAAGAACTTGTTGAGGCAGTGTTTGGAATTCCAAGAAAGGAGCTTAAAGAAAAATGGGTGGAGTTATAGTATACAAACTAATTTGGAAAATAATGGTCTGGGAGAAATTTGGAGAAGGAGGGAAAATAATGTTAAGGGTTTTTGGAAAGAAGCTAGGCAAAGGTTTGAAGATATAGAGATACAAAATTTATTTAGTAACATTGGGAAGAAAAGTTCCTTGGAATCATATATATTAATAAAAAATGTATGGGCTAGACAACAGTATGTGGATAACTCAAATAAGGAACAAAGAGAAAGTATAGCCTGGCTACGAGCAGGTGTATGGAGACTAATAGAATGAGAAATGGGTTCCCACAGAACCAGTATCCAATATATGGGGGGAAAGAGAAGATTTAGAACATATCGTTTTTGACTGTAAAGGTACACAGCATTGGAGAAAGGAAGCTATAAATGGGAAATGGTTCAAACTGGACAGGAAAGTAGCTTTAAGCAAGATTTTTAACAAGAATAGTAAAAAGGTAGGAGAGTACCTGTCCGAAGTAAAAAAGAAATGGTTATGGACAATAAAAATAGATGTAAATTAATTGCATCATGTGATGTTAAGTTATGTAATTATATTATTATTATTATTATTATTATTATTATTATTATTATTATTATTATTATTATAATATTAGTATTATAAGATTATTATTTTGGTATCATTACTATTATTTATTATTATTATCATCATTTTTATGTTATAGAGTGTAATATGGGTAGAATATGGCAAGATAACAGCTTGGGCTGATGTATAGCCATATTATAAGGAAGATTGCTAGCACAAATAAATAATCCAATTAATTCCAATCACAAACTGTCCATGCAAGGCACCAACCTGGACACTTTGTTCATGCAACACTTGCCTCCCCGTCACTCCAGCACCAAAATCACCCAATAACATCAACGTATCCATAAACTCCTTCACCATACTCTCCCTCCAAACCCTCACGAAAACTCTTCCCTGTCAACTCGCCCTTTCCTCCACAGACGTACACAGAAAGTATAGTCACATTTCGAAATTGGCTCTTAAGTCTATTTTAAACAATCCTCCATTAACTGGGTCCAACTCTATTAGGCTCTTGTTTATTCCCTTTGCGATAATAAATCCTATCTTGTGTTGGCCAGGCTCAGTCCACAATACAATAATGTGTAATGCTGTTTATCTATTCTTGCTTTTCCACTCTCAACTTTTTTCACTGCTGTCCACCTCTGTGCGGTGCTCATTCCACAACTTGTCGAGAACCTTGAACACGTTTTTGGTTTCGTATGGCACTCTGACTCCTAGAAGAATTTAGCCATGCCATTATAATTTTTTGTTGTGTGAATTCATAGTAACAAACACTTACTTGTTGAATCAATTCACATATATACAATTTTTATCTTTTATTATATTATATAGCTTCAGACATTTTGCATTCTATAATAATAATTTACTGTTATTGTCACCACAAAACATTACTCCAGCTATTGTATTTTTTTGTCCATTTTTGTAATGTAAGTCATAAGTGTTGTTCCTTATTTTGTTTCGCCCAGGACGTCATCGATATTGGTGTCCGGGGGAGGTGGGACGTTTAGCAGATTTTTAGGGGTTTACTTTACTACAGCGTGAGCCAAAAGACTCCGAATTGCCTACGCGGTGTTTTTCCTGCCCGTGTCCTCGGCGCTCGTTGCCGTCTACCGCTAAAATAAACAGGCGCGGATGAAACCATACAACATTTATAAAACTACTTTTAAAGGCGTTACTTACCAATTTATGAAAGGAAATGCTGAAACTGGCCACCGTCGTTGTCCACACATTTTGGCACCTCTTTAGGAAACTATCCATCATGGAATTTTTGGGTGGAATTTTCCAAACGATGACCGATGTCGTCTAATATTTTTTCGGTAAGAACTGAATGCCGTATTTTAGATTTCTTAGCCTGAGCCCTTCCCGTGGCCTGAAATTTACTGTAAAGTTAATGGATTGTTGTACAGCCTGGAATTTTTACACCTGGAAATCTTTCTGCAAATCGTACTTTCACTTGGCGAGCTGACCGAGTTAACACATACGAATCATAAATAAATACACGCTGTGCAGTAGAAAACATATACTGAGCCATAATATACTTTGTGACTAAGTACAGTACAAAATAATAAATAACTCGTAATAACTGAATTACATCACATCACCGTCAACTCAAAACTGCGCTTCACACTGCAGAGCAAAACCACAACAGCGTGACTTTGTTTATAGCAGCAGTGTGTAATCATGTTTTTATCAGATTTCCACACGCCCAGTGGAAAAACAGCGCGCAGCCGGTAATATTGTCCATAAAATACCCTTCCGGTGTAACGTAAAACAAAGTGTACAAGACAACCCCACACACCCTGGAAGAATTAAAACAAAATATCCGCCAGGAAATTTCTCAACGTGAACTACGGCGAGTGATGGATAGTTTCCTAAAGAGATGCCAAAAATGTATACAACGACGGCGGCCAGTTTCAGCATCTCATTTTAGTAAGTAAAGCCTTTAAAAGTAGTTTTAAAAATATTTTATGGTTTCATCCGCGCCTTTCTATGATATCGGCAGACGGCAACGAGCGCCGAGGACGCGGACAGGAAAAACACCGCGCAGCCGGTTCGGAGTCTTTTGGCTCACTCTGTATATTTGGGGGAGTTATACGTTCAAGTATTAGCAGTATAGGACCGGTAGTGAAGTAGAGATGAGAGGGCGGAATTTACAGGTATTTTACTAACGCGTATACAGTTATCTCTCTCTTTACGTGTGTTGTCGTGAGACAGTCAACATGGGTTGAGAGCACGCACCCCTTCTTCCGACCACCAGGTATTGGTTTTGTATTTCTATTTTTATGATAAATTAACTGAATTGTTCTTTTTGAATACATGTTAAGTTCTTGAACATGTTTTCCAGTTCCTTTCGGTTCATCAAGTATGTGCAATAATGCATGAATAGTTACGTTACGCTTCCCATGTCCGATCCTGTAATACAAAGTAAAGTTTCCGTACCTTACTCTACCATATTTGTTTGTTTGTTTGAGATCGCGGCATTATAATGACTCTCTTATTAACATTTGACTGTGGCTTCGGTCTCCCTTTGTACGCGCAACCAGATTGTAGTGTAACTGCTTCTGCAAACATTTATTTTAATTAACATAAAGCAGAGAGAAAAAGAATGCTTTGCAAAAATAGCTTGTAGAAGCTATATAAAAATAAAGGATAGTGGCAGAGAATTTCATATGAATGGGATGCACAGGAGGTCTGTACTTCATCTCATGCACTGTATTTTTATACAGGTTATGCCTCTTCTGGCGAAAACTCAAATTAGGAAGGCACTGCAGGTTTTACATCATAGTACTGTTTGCCAACTTTTCAATGATTATCTTTTGTCTCTAACCCTATTTTTATCAAACGTTTTCGTACATACACTGCCGTTTGTGAAAATTCCAACACCAACAAAGAATTTCCCGAATAACTCCAAACTTGGTGGAAGTGTAGAAGAGTGTGCAAGCAATAAGTGATAAGGTTTGCAGAGAGATGGGGTACACGTAGGCCGAGGAGAGCCCTCTCGTGTCGGTCCGACAAAGTCAGTGTTGCGCCCAGTGTAGTCAGTGCAGAGCTGTTAAACAAGGTGGAAACAATAAAGTGAGTGCCTGTATACCTCGTCGACGTCAAAGGAAACCATATCGGCATGCGAGTGAGTTCGAACGGGACAGAATGATCGGTCTCCGCGAAGCGGGTTTGTCATACCGTGACATTTCGGCTCGTACAGGGAATGCTGCGACGACAGTGATGCGTATGTGGAAGCAGTGGATAGATGAAGGTCGTACGCAGTGAAGAGAGGGTACTGGACCACGTAACATGACCACAACACGGGATGACCGTCATCTTGTCCGCATGCCCATAACGGACCGTACAGCTTCATCCACAGTGTTGGTTCAACGCTGGAGCACTACAAGTGTGAACTTGTCTGCAACTCTTCGTCGCCGTCTGCTGCAGGTTGGACTGGTTGCATGCATGCAATTACGTCGGCTTCCATTGTCCAGAAACCACAGCTCCTCCGACTGCAATGAACACGTGAACACCGTCACTGGGGTGCTGACTGGCAAAATGTAGTCTTTTGGACGAGTCCCGCTTCAACGTGTCCTACAGTGATTGCCGCGTACGTGTCCGGCGGTACCGTGGTGAGCGCAACCTGGAGGACTGCATTGTTGAACGGCATAGCGGACAAACACCAGGTATGATGGTTTGGGGCGCCATTGGTTATAACAACCAATCTCACTTCCTACGAATTGAGTGCACTTTGAACAGCAACCGGCGCCTAACTGTGGTTGTAGAGCCTGAGGTACTCCCCCTGCTTCAGGCATCTCCACAGGCCACATATTGCGAGGAATGTACAGGCCTTCTTCGAAGAGCGACGGGTACCATTGCTTCCCTGGCCTGCACGTTCGCCTGTCATTTCGCCCATCGAACATGTCTGGGATATAGTTGGTCGGCACCTGGTGTGTCACGGTCCTCCAGTAACCAGTGTCACGGATTTGTGGGCTCGAATACAAACTGCGTGGAGGGAAATCCCTCAGGAACTTATTCAGAACCTTTTGATTCAATGCCATGGCGTATAGCAGCTCTAATTGCAGCGCATGGAGGCCACAGCAAATACTGAATATTAGGGCTCAAAGGTCATGTATAGATTTGAAAAGTTTATCTTTTTTTACTTGTCATGTAGCTAACCTGTGGTATTAAGTTCATTGAATTCGTGCGTTTCCTTCTTGGTGTTGCAATTTCCACAAACGGCAGTGTATGTGAACGTTTCACACAGTGCTCTCTAAAACCGATTTTCCGGGACTCAAGGACACAAGCGTTTGCAGTTGAGTTTGCTTGAGTGGCATCATCTACTACTTTAAGATGTAGGAGCACAAAAGAGCATTTGCAAGAGAGGAAACAACTAAAACACATATCTGCAAAGCCTTTACAGGCAAAAGTTACATTAACGATGTAAATTTGTTGAAGAAACACTATGGCTTTGAGTGGGAATAATTTCTACAAGGATTTAGTTAATTGTTTGTTTGTTTTGAGTCTTTTAGCATTGTATGTTTTCTCCCGTAATACGGGGAGCTGGCCCGTCATTACAACCCCCCACCTGGAAGACCTGGTTATTTTTGTTCAAAATTTTCTTCCTCTAGCCTTTGACGATCCTGCGTCAAACTAATAGGCAGCAGCTGTCCTATCCTGATAAGGGACATTACAGGGCACCGTCATCCAGGCCACACGAACCCTGGATTTTTAAAGAGGTTTACCCTATCACTCCCCTATTTACCCAGACTTGTGACAGGCAGAGCCTATCATTACGTAACTAGATCTAGTAATGGTGGCCCCCCCCAAAAAAAACGCAATACGATGCGAATTCCAATGAATCAAAATTACACCCTACTCTCAATTTCTTTTTTGCAGACGACCAAGGAATAACACAGAATATTGAGGACGCTTCATACTTGATAAGAAAATTAACTGAAAAATCTAAAGTGTGGGGACTTAACTTTAACAAAACAGAATATTATCATTAACAACCAACACGGGTGAAAAATTAGAGGCAATAAAGGCGATGAGGAAACTAGAATGGTCAATAAATTTAAAGTATTTGGTATTAATAATAGAAGCAGATTAAACTAGAAGATTAGAAATAAAAAAACAAAAACAATTATTGGAATGCTGAACTCGATACTATTGAGCAGGTACATTTTAAATAAAACTAAAAAGCTCCTTTATAGTTCAACAGTACAAAGTACAGGATGTTTCAGGACGTCTGAGACAAACTCTGAGGAATGATAGATCTCGCAGAGGGGATCGTTTTTTGTAAAGCAACCACCATCCTCTGACGCATCGTTACGGAGTTATTCAATCCTGTTTGAAGCGTATCCGGTAGGATAGGTTTGAGAGGCACAGCCTACACTTTGACACTCCGTTTACAACCGCTGAATCAAGTGACATCGCCTCTTTCTTGTCCCTTACGTCTGCTTAGGTTTGGTAGGTCTGAGACGCATTGTTCATTGACAAATGAAGAAGAAATGTCACTTAAACATGTTAAACTTACATAAAACAGGTTATTTTACAAACGATATAGCTTGTATTAAAAATAATAGTTGCGTAGCATTACAGCCCATTAAGGACTTAATCCTACCAATCCGATTGCCGGCCTCACGTCCACATACGCACGGCAGAGGTAGGCGATGATCCAACCATACGGAAAGGTTATGTGGCCAGCATCACGCATCTCCCAACTAGAATGTTGGCCTCCATGGCTGGACCGCTACTTGTGTATTTGTTAACGCTCACCAGTTATACAAAATTAAACCACCTTCGTTCCGAATGAAGAGGGATTCACATGTTGTTCCCAGAAAGAATATACATACAATTTATTCGTGATGTAAATATCTTTAATATAGAAAATAACAAATTTCGAGAAATGTAACATGCGAGGGCGGATTGATAAGTCCATTGCTTTGACGAGAGATAGCGTTCTAATCACAGGTTTCTTGTTTGCACCCAAGCCTATATATTCTGGGTATAATCGCAGAAATTCGTCATTTGTTTCTTAGAACATTGTTGAGAGCGTCTAAAATAAGCAGATGTGTGTTGCTTCGTAGAAAATGGAGAAAAGTGAATTTCGTGTTCTGATAAAGCACTACTTTTTGCGTGGTAAGACGGTGAAGGAAACGGAAGAAAAACTGAACAAGTATTATGGGGAATCTGCTCCATCATATGACTGTTTACAAGTGGTTCACAGAATTTCGATGTGGCCGTTCGAGCACAAGAGATGCCGTGCGCACAGGACGGCCTGTTGAGGTCACAACAGAAGAAATAGTGAACAAAGTTCACGATATTGTGTTGGAAGACCGCCGAGTCTTCGCTATCCGTGAGAGAGCCAAGACCGTAAACTCTCGAATGAACGAGTGTATAACATTCTGCACGAATTTTTGGGTATGAGAAAGCTGCCAGCAAGATGGGTGCCGCGTCTGCTCACAGTTGAGAACAAGCAGAATCGTGTGACCATTTCGGAAGGATGTTTGAACATGTTCCAGCGCAACCCAAATGAGTTTTTGCGGCGTTATATCACGGTTGATGATACTTAGATCCATTACTATCAACCTGAAGCCAAACAACAATCAAAGTAGTGGATTTCTTTCGGCGAACCTGCTCCAAAGAAAGCGAAAACCATTCCGTCGGCAGGAAATCTCACGGCAACTGTCTTTTGGGATTCACAAGGGGTGATAGACATCCACTACCTGGAAAAGGGTAAAACGATCACAGGTTCATATTATGCCGCAATGCTGGATCAGTTTCACAAGAAATTGCTAAAGAAACGACCCCATTTGGTGAAGAAAAAGGTTCTCTTTCACCAGGATAATGCACCCCCCACACAAGCCAGCCATTGCCATCGCAACATTTGTGGAATTGGGCTACGAACTGCTACCTCACCCACCATATTCTCCAGATTTGGCTCCGAGCGACTTCTTCCTCTTCGCAAACGTGAAAAATTGGTTCGCTGTGAAGAAATTCACGTCCAGTGAACACATCATGGCGGAAACAACTTCATATTTTGCAGACTTCGAAAAATCATATTTTTTGTAAGGGTTAAAAACATTGGAGAAACGTTGGATAACGTGTATTGAATTGAAAGGAGACTATGTTCAGAAATAAAATTGATTTTTTGGAAAAAATTATTTTCTTTAAAAAGTTATCAATCTTATCGGACTTATCAATCCGCCCTCGTTTGGGGTGGAGGTATTTTCTTGAAAATCTTAGTGTCGCAACCTCAGAAGATACTGAAGTTATCAAGTTTAATCTAACATTGGTTTTTTGAGTTTTTCTAATTTTTTATTCAGGGGCCTCAAAACATGTATTTACGCTGAAATATCGACAGCGAATTTTTTAAGGAATGCAATAATACATTCTCTACCTACTAGGTACGTGGTAGGAAAAGTAAAAAGAGTTTTCCTGTTCACACTATACAGACACCAGGCAGCTGCTCTTGGAGGGTTTGCTAATTTCTCTACAGATTTATTTTTTGCGGACCATTTCTGCCGAGTTAATGCGATAATGTACTTCACCACACGTAACTAATTGGATTTTCTAATTAAATGACCAAGTAATTGCATGTTTTCATCCATTTTAATAGGCTTATTACCTTGCACGATATACTCGCCCGTTATGCAATTGTTAAACATTAACCGCTGCTAGCAGTCAACATCCTTTTGAAGCAGGGCAATTGCAAACGCCTAAGTTGTTCATTAAAAACCAATGCTCAATTCTGAAATAGTATATTCAGATGCAAGCACTATTAAGTGATATTTTATCTTTCCGAGTAGGGTCCAGAATGTATTTTTAGGCACTCTTTAAGTTACAAAGTAAATTAAGAACAATAATTCTTCAATTTGTAATTACAAAAATTGCACATAATGCTTATTCTCATTATGCAGAAGAAAACGAAATTACAGTTTAAGAATTCTAATATTTTTCAGCAGCTTTTGTATTTTGAGGAAAACCATTTTTTCTAATTTTTCGTGACTGATATTTGCAAGATTTTTTACATGCATTTAGTAGAGCAAATTTTTATTAAAATACCTGAAATTGCTGTGAAAATGGGCTTTGATCTGAAGGAGAATAAAATATACATTTCAGAAGTTTTCGCTGAACATCCTCATTAACGGCCGAGTTTATGCTTTATCACAAATTTATTTCTTTTTCAGCTTAAATCATACATCGGTGATATTGTCAGGTATTGTATAAAACTGTTCGAGTAAATGCACTGAAAATAATGTTATAAAAGCAACGTATTTTATATTTATGGTGATCCATTGATTTGCAGCGCAGCAACAGCAGTACTAAAGTAGCAGCAGTAGTAATACTATTATAGCAACAATAGTAGTAGTAGTAGTAGTAGTAGTAGTAGTAGTAGTAGTAGTAGTAGTAGTAGTAGTAGTAGTAGTAATAGTAGTAGTAGTCGAGTAGCAGCAGTCGTAATAGTAGGAGAGTATCAGTAGTAGCAGAGTAGCAGTAATACTAAAATAACAGCAGTAGAGTAGTAGTAATAGCAGCAGTAGTTGTAGCTGCAGTAGAGTAGTGGTATTTAGCAGCAGTAGTGGTACAGCAGTAGCAATATTAGTAGCAGTAGAGTAGTGGTAATAGCAGCAGTAGTGGTACAGTAGTAGTAGCAGCAGCAGTAGTAGAAGAGTAGCATAAGTAGGGCAGCAGTAGCAGTAGTAGAGTAATAATAATAGCGGCAGTAGTGGCAGAGTAGTAGGAATAGTAGTAGAAGAACAGCCTAATAGAGCAGCAGCAGTTGTAGTAGCTGTAGTAGAGTAGTGGTAATAGCAGCACGAGTTAGAGTAGTAGTAATAGTAGTAGAAGAGTAGCACCAGTAAAGCAGCAGTAGTAGTAGTAGTAGTATTAGCTGCAATAGAGTAGTGGTAATAGCAGAAGTAGTGGTAGAGTAGCAGTAATAGTAGAAGAGTAGCGGCAATAGCAGCATTAGTGGTAGAGTAGTAGTAATAGTAGTACCAGTACAGCAGCAGTAGAGTAGTGGCAATAAGAGTAGTAAAGGTAGTAGCCGAAGAGTAGCATAAGTAGAGCGGCAGTAGTAGTAGTTGCAGTAGAGTATGATATTAGCAGCACAGCAGTACTAAGAGTAGAAAAAGAGTACTACCAGCACAGCAGCAGCAGTAGTAGTAGTAGTAGTAGTAGTAGTAGTTGCAGTAGAGTAGTAGCAACAGTAGTGGTAGGGTAGTAGTAATAGTAGTAGAAAAGTAGCACCAGTAGAGTAGTAGCAGAGTAGAACCAGTAAAGTAGTGGTAGTAGTAGTAGTAGTAGTAGTAGTAGTAGTAGTAGTAGAGTAGCTCCAGTAGAGCAACAGTAGTAGTAGCTGCAGTAGTGTAATGGTAATAGTAGCAGTAGCACCAGTAGTAGTAGCTGCAGTAGTGTAGTGGCTGCAGTGGTAGAAGAGTAGCACCAGTGCAGCAGTAGTTGTAAGAGTTCTAGCGGTAAAGCAGTAGCAATAGCCGAGTAGTAGTTGCAGAACAGTAACATCAATAGAGCAGTGGTAATAGCAGCAGCAGTTGTAAAGTAGTACTAGCACCTGCAGTAGAATAGTAATAGTCGCAGTAGTAGTAGTAGTAGTAGTAGTAGTAGTAGTAGTAGTAGTAGTAGTAGTAGTAGTAGTAGTAGTAGTAGTAGCTGCAATAGTGTAGTAGTAATAGTAGCAGTAGTAGTAGAATAGTAGCAGCAGTAGAACAGAAGTAATAGCAGCAGTAGTTGTAAAGTAGTACTAGCACCTGCAGTAGAATAGTAATAGTCGCAGTAGTAGTAGTAGTAGTAGTAGTAGTAGTAGTAGTAGTAGTAGTAGTAGTAGTAGTAGTAGTAGTAGTAGTAGTGTAGTAGTAATAGTAGCAGTAGTAGTAGAATAGTAGCAGCAGCAGTAGTTGTAGAGTACTAGCAGCAGTAGGTAGAGTAGTAGCAGCAGTAGATAGTTTTAGAACAGTAGCAGCAGTACTTGTATAGTAGTAATAACAGCTGTAGTAGAGCAGTAGTTGTTGTAATCATAAACATAATTCGAATTACTTTAATCTCATTGAGCTAGAGCAGTGTTTGTGTTATGGGAAGATGGTTACCTTCGATACGGTTATAGTTATTTTACGTCAGTGTACGCAGAAATTGCCTGGGAGAGATCTTCACAAGGACATTCTGCCTCGCTCGCATGACAGTAATTCCTGTAGCTAGCCATTCTGTATTATAATAATTATGCATTCAAGCTCCCTACATCTGTCTCCTCCCATGCAAAGGCATCTGCTCGCGATGTTTGCATAAAACTTACTTCCACTAACAGAAAAACAGCATATGTGTAGATAATTACAGAAAAACTTATTAAAAATCCTCAAACAACCCGTATTACCTGCTTCCAAGCTATAGTTGGCGTCCCCTTTGTAAACTCTTGACACTACCAAGCCTCTACTCTTAATAAAAATAGCTTTTCTAACACTAATATTGCAAAAAGAAATCACTGGACATTATTAAACACGGCAATGTAATCAGAAGTCAAAAACGTCAACAAATTCTATACAAAGCCGTCGATTCAAATACAAAATGTTGTCTTGAAGAGAAGCTTAAACAAACATCTACTAAATTAATCACTTACATTTAATTAATTGATATGAAAACCTGTAAGTATTGTATCCGTGAAAGACTAGAAATCCACAATTTTTTTTATTAACTTGAAATGTTTACCAAATATACAAAAAAATGTATTATGTAAAACAGTTTTTGAGACAGTTTTACAATTAATAACTTTGATATTGTTAAAACTAAATGCTCTTGTCCTAAGATACTATTTTCAACTTAGAAATGTTTTGTGCGTGCATTGATTCATTTTAATCAGTACGCCAGAAAAAAAAGTTTTTAGTATGTGTTATTAAATATTTCAATTTTACTAACCTGGGTTGTGAAAAAAAATTATTAATTGTAAATGAACTAGGATAAAATTTAATAACTGCGCGGCAGCGTTCAAATCGCTATCTGAAACTATTCAAAAATATTACAGGCATTTAAATTCAAAACTGTGGCACGCAGAACATTTGAATGGAGAAATATGGTTTGAAGTTTAATGTGATTACAGAAGCATTTGAATTGGCATTTGGAACTTTAAGAAATGACGGATATTAAAACAAAAACAATGGAGTCGAAAGTTATATATGGGTTTGAATACAGGTAGGTTGTCGGCAAATTCCGGTACAAAATTAAGGGTAGCTCAAGTCTTTTAGGATTATTTTCCAGAATACCTATTACAGTAACTAAACGAACTCACCTAAAATTTAACGCTATATGTACATTCATATAGCTTTTAATCATATGAATCTCGCAAGAAAACGCAAAACTATGGCTTGCATTTTTTCCCTTTAAATTTGCAAATTTATCAAGCAGTTCTGCAATTAAACACCGATAATGTAAACAAAACCAATAGCAAAATCCATGGTTACAATACAAGAAGTTAACAAATTCAATACTGAAACCTTTAAAACTTGGGTATGTTTAATTTAAAAAAAGAGAGAGAAAGAGTTCTTATTTATGGAAGCTCTTGAACTACTATGGTACCGAGCGGGGTGGCTCAGGCGGTTACGTATGCAACCCGCATACGGGAGGTCGCGGGTTCGATTCCCTTGGCGACCTTCCTGATCCCGGGTCGCTAAGCAAATGCTGGGAAGGATCATTAAGTCCCCCGAATTTCCTGTCCCTCCATTTCACTTCATTTCACGTGTCGGCGGGAGGTCTCGGCGTGTGCATGACAGGGGAAACGATGCTCTGTGGAAACCTTCGTCCCCTGCCTCCGGATTCCGGGCCCCCAGGGGATATATAAGCCCACAGGGGGAGGGGAGCCAGCTTCACCAGTCCGGGGAGTTTAAATCTGGAAGTGATAGGGAACCTGCACTCCACCTGTTGTGCCTCGTGGTCCGGCCGCCCTCTGTCTCCCCTCACCTCATCCATCCCACCCTCCCAGGGCATAAGTGCAAAAGATCTATGTAGGTCGACGTGCTAAGCTCCCCTCCGTGTTTAACTACTATGGTCCTTAGCGCCCCATTCTATACTGGGCATGAAAGACCGGAAATTTTGCTCAGAGGCCTCTTTATCAGGCTGAGGGTTCTTTTACGTGCCGTAAATCTACTACACGGGACCACCGGCTTTACTTCCCTTCCGAAGGAAGCCATGCTAAGGATTTTTACGCTCGAAAACATCCATCGCCGATACTCGATACCAAAACTGATTTTTGCACCGATATTCGATACTCAATGCATGCTTTATAAAAAAAACTGTAAAACCGATAGACTTTTCACTGAATTATGTTCTTATTGGTAGGTTTCTGTGTATAGACGCTTGTAACTAATGTTGTATTGTGTGTTAATTCCGAAATTGTTCCCATTTGACTTTCCCTTATTTGCAGCATTTTTTTTCTTGATAGTGCCACAGGTTATATATCCCCTATTGTTAATCAAGGCTAATAATGATAATAATAATAATAATAATAATAATAACAATAATATTCTACATGAAAATAAAAAAAAACTAAAAATAAGTGTGCGTTATCCATTCTGCTACTATTCACAGTTACCACATAACGTATGTATTTTTTCATCCGGTAATAGGTAATTAGCCATATAACACTCAGAAACATAGCAAGTTTGTGGATTAAGCCTCTCTACTACCCACCTTCATACATTAGCATATACCTGTTTAATACAAAGGCATATTAGACACAATTAAAATTTGAAGAAAAAATCAAGGAAGTATTATATGAAATGCAGAAATATAAAGGACTCAAAGATTTTTGTTTAAGAACACGAGCATTCCTGAAAGTACAAATATTTCCATACGCTGTATTATCTCACGTGATAAGTTCTGAATTGTTTCTGCTGGATTCACAGATTTTGGTCACCGGAGTAGGTAAATGTAATGGTTGAGAGTGAGTCACTACGCTAGACTATTGCAGAAACGTGATTTACTGCGTCAGCTAATCAGCTTCATTCACAACTCAGTTAACGCTGCATGTTACACGAGTACCTCTACTCTTTCCATCATTGTGTTGTATGTTTTCATTTATACACAAGAGTCTATGGAATGTTGCATTCATCGCAGTGAACGTCAATCGAGAACTATAGTCCAGCGACTCTTTGGGGGAGACGATAAAATGAAGTCTCGACTCTTTTTATTTCTTATCTAGTATAAAGTTAAATGCAACAGCTTTCAATAATGCAAAACTTAAAAACATTGAAAAAGTATGGAAGGTTTATCTAAAAGTGTTAGATATACTTTGATACCACCTAGTATCGAGGTCCCATCCCTATATTTAAGATGTTATAATGAAAAATGAAATGTTTATGGATACCTCAGGATAATAGTGTTGCAAGTCAAAATCAACAATTTTTCAGTAGGAGCAGAATACGTTTTTTTTCCGAAATTTTAGTCTTTCTTGTGAAGGGATCGATGAGAATTAAATGTTCACTTTTTCAGGATTCACAAAAATAAACACAATTTATTAAACTATTACAGCAAAATTATGATACAAATGTTATCAACCTTAAATTATTTAGTTATTACAGTATGGGTCTGTCAATTTATTCCACTTTGACACTGAATGTCAACTATAAAATTTATAGCTAAAATATACAATACTTTAATCTAGCAAAATTAAGTACAATGGAATGTTCTCATTTAGTTTTTATAAAAATCCCAATGTATACTAGGAATTACATATTCATCACACACAGAAATTAAATGATTTTTTTATCAATTTTTTTAGTGTCATAGACTTTCTTGAATTCTGTCACGTCATTTGTTACTCATGTCTCTGGTAAGTCTTCTCACACTGATGGTTTTATATTCCTTTTCGGAGTAGGATGTTCTGTAAAACATTTTCAAATGTTCGCTTCTCTCGCTGTTTGCCCACACAACCTTTTCTCCTTTTTCATTTAAGTTGTAGTTTTTGCCCATGTTTGGAATCGATACAATCATCAGTATACATTTCAGTCACTTTGTACGGTGGCACTCTTTTTGGCCAGTAGCAGTACTGTTCCCCACCTTTCATGACCCTTTTCAGTTCTCTTTCAATATTAGCATGTACAGAATCATTTTCATTTTGTGTATGGCCTTTTATTAAATACTTCTGCGTACTGTAATCAATTCCCACGTGCATAGCTGCATACATGAACAAAGCTACAATGTTCAGGTTTTCGTTTTGGCCATGCAATTGTTAGCATAAAATAAAACTTTATTGATACCTTTTTTCCTGTTCATCTGAATGTACTTCGTCAGACATCTATTTGCTTCGTTAGAAGCTTTGTTTACTATCCCTTCATGCCAATAAAAGCAATTTGCCTCTTTGGTTGTTACATCAAATACACTAAAATTAAAGCACGATAGATTTCTTTTATAATAGAGGTATTGGCAGTACTGGTTCAAGATCAAAACAACAACACTGCAGTTTTGCTGTCATTGCTATACCGCTTATTAACCCTCTCTTTCTCTTTCCTGCGGAGCAATTTTTCTTTCACATGTTTTTCATATTCATCTTCCATTTCATTTCTTTTCTTTCTCCCTGATTACTCTGTTTATAATTTGTGGAAAGAGTGCACTGATCCTTCTTCGGTTTATAAAATGAAATGTTAAAACAACTCTCAAAAACTAACACTGTTTCTTAACAGGCTGAACACCTTCTGGGGAACACTTTTCTTTATATATTTCATGCATTCACGAGATATTTAGCGATCTCCTAACATATTCTTTTGTTTTGTTCTAGATTCGTAGCAATGGGATTCTATTTCTTCAAATGAATTTATGTGCTGTATGATTTCCTATTTCCTTTGTTCATTCAATACTTTCTTAGGTTTATATTTTCCTCTCTTATCTGCCTCAATCATTTCCTCACCACTCATATTCTTCACGTTGTACTTATGTACCTACGAGGGGCAAAATTTATATTTTGAGCCTAATACTTAAAACAAAGTAATTTCTGATTGAAAACTGTTTTATAGTTTTTCAAAATATTCTCCTTTATGATCAATACACTTTTGTATCCGTTTGAACCATTTGTCAAAGCATTTATTCCAATCTTGTTGAGACACCTCCAAAACATGGTTTTTAAGACATCAACGGCTTCTTCTGCCAACGAAAATCGTTGTCCACGCAATTTATTCTTGATGCTAGGGAACAAAAAGAAGTCATTGGGTGCCAAATCAGGACTGTATGGCGGATGACCCATCAATTCGATTTTTTGAATCTTCAAATACTCTGTTGTTAGACGAGATGTGTGTGCGCTCGCATTGTCTTGATGAAGAACGATCCTACGGTTCTTGTTGGTTTTCCTTACTTTACCGAAGACTTCCGGCAAACAAATGGTTGTGTACCATTCGGCATTGACCGTTTTACGTTCCTCTAAAGGCACTGTTGCCACATGGCCAGTTTTGCTGAAAAAGCAGGCGACCATTTGCTTCGAAGTGCTTCGAGTGCGAACAACTTTTGTTGGATTTGCTTCATCTTGAAACACCCATACAGTCGACTGCTGTTTACGTTCCGGCTCATACGCATAGATCCATTATTCGTCATCTGTTACAATCTTACATACGTCTTTTGAGGCACCGCCATTGTATTTCTTGAGCATTTTTGTACACCAATCGACACGAGCATCTTTTTAAGATTGCGTCAAATTATGTGGCATCCAACGAGAGCAAACCTTTTTCACGACTAAATAAGCATGCAATATTTTATATATGCTGGTGGAACTAATGCCTAGGGTTGCCTAATCTCACAATATGTCGCATGACGATCTTTCATCATTATTAGTTCTTGCACAGCATCAATGTTTTCTGGCACAACAACTGATTTTGGACGACCTTCACGACCTTCATCATTGAGCGAACGGCGGCCACGATTAAATTCGTTATACCAACGTTTCAAGTGGCAAAGGATGCAGCTTCGTCGCCAAGTGTGGAAGTTAGTTGATCGATGCACTCTTGTCTTGATAATCCACGTCGAAAGTCTTAATCATTGCACGAACATTTTCACGAGTTAATTCCATGTTTTTGTTGACACAATTTTCAAGTTAGTGTAAACTAAACAAACGACGCTCTATTGACAAAATGTTTGAAGTAGATTATGGTCAAAAATGTCAAAATTTCAATTGAAAACGTCAGATGTGCCTACAACATTCAGGGTTGCCAAGGCTCAAAATATAAATAGTGCCCCTCGTATGACTGACACCAAGAGTTTTCTTACAAACTCGAATATTTTTTTCACTTATCTGAAAATAGTAATTAAAAATTTTAGATCGTCCGCTTTCACACTTGGGATATCGATATTTAGGATCTATGACTTTTGTTGGTCTTGCATTGAATTATATTTGCAGCTGATGTTACCCATGCTCCAGAATTTTCGATTTTCCAACCATTAATTACACATTACTCGGAAATGGCTGATGCCAGAAAAAAAGTATTCGAAATAAATTGTGTGTTTTAAAGATATTTTTCCTGTAGTAAGTTTTCGTCTATCGCTTAACCTTTACCAGTCATGAAGATTATATAAATTTGCTTCCGAATGAAGAGGACTTACAAGCTATTCACAGAAAATTTAAGATATACATTTTATTTGTCATGCAAATATATTTCATTTATGGTATTTTAATCAAAATCGTTAGAGCCAATTTTCAGAAAATCAAAAAATTCGAAAGATGTTCCATGGAAAAGGTTGTTTGGGGTGGGAGGAATTTTCTTGAAAATCTTCGTGTCGGACCTTTGGAAGGTACTGAATTTAAATACCAAGTTTGGTGTTTATCGGACACTTCATTTTTGAGTTATGTTGTTCACAGACACAAACGCGCGCACGATCATTTTCTAAATAAAGCTTTATTTATTCAGGGAGCTCAAAACATGTATTTCTGGTGAAATCTCATTATAGGGGTGGAATGCAATACCTACTCTACTTCCTATGTACGTGGTAGTGAAAATGAAAATACAAGTATGATACCTTACGTGTTACTTTTGATATGATCCGGCGGAGGGCGATGGATATTTTCGGTCGTAAAAATCCTTAGCACGGCTTCCTTTGGAAGGGAAGTAAAGCCGGTGGTCCCGTGTCGTAAATTTACAGCACGTAAAAGAACCTCAAGCCTGATAAAGAGGCCTCTGAGCAAAATTACCGATCTTTCACGCCCAATATAGAATGGGACGCTAAGAACCACAGTCGTTAAAGAGCGTCGATAAATAAAACTCAATTTCAATTTTGATATGATATACAGTTGTACCTCAATTATGCGTTATTCAGTTCTACATATTTCGCAAATATAAGCTAAATTTTTAGTCACCGAACTTTGCCCATTAATATGTACCTCAAATATACCTTTTTTCGTTATGAGTTTTTTCGTTTATATGTTTCCTCATTAATACATCATATCTTTCTGGACTCGTGCACAAAATATACCTATTAATTAGGGATGGGACGTCGATACCTTACTCGGTGGTATCGAAGCATGTCTAATACTTCGAGATAGACGTTCGATACTTTTTCGATACGTTTAAATGTTAAGGTTTTACTTATTGAAAGTTGTTACGTTTAACTGTTTGCTAGATAAAGAATGAAAGGAGTCGAGACTTCACGTTATTGCCTCGCACGTGTTCCCACAGAGTTGCGGGACTATATTTCTTGACAGACCTTGACTGCGTTTCCTCTGGGTGAATGAATGCAACATTCCATAGACTCTTGTGTCTAAATGAAAAATGCAAAACAATGGTGGAAGGAGTACCTACGCATGGGACTGGACCTCTGACTACTCAGAACCCCGGGAGAACAAGCTCGCGGATTTTTTCCATTACCGCAGTACCTATTTTATAACCCGCCCCCCCCCTGCCTGGTCGGGGTTGAGTCAGGAACACGTCCTTCCCTCATCCCTTCTAAACAGGCACGGAAATCCACTTACGCGCGTCAGGCCAATCGGGGAAAACCCTACTGGGGGAGACTACCGAAGACCTCGGTAGGGGCGACAGTACCTAGCTACCGTCTACCAGCTCTCCCTCATGCCGGAGAACATCGGGGCGTGTTACAACCCCGCCTGGGCGGATAAACCAGCCAAGCGTACTCAATCACCCATGGGTATCGGGAACCAACTGCCCCGCCGAGTCCAACCCAATCCGAACAACTCCCTTACGGGAGGGGCTCAAATGTTCCGCCCGGCGTTCTTCTAGTAACGTTAGAAGTACAACGAATGCTAAGGGTCCGCAGCGCCCACACCACGGCAGCGGAAGGGGTCGGAACCCCCCCCCCCTACGGGGGGCGGAAGGAGTAGAGGT
This sequence comes from Deroplatys truncata, assembly GCA_030765065.1. Taxonomy (NCBI): domain Eukaryota; kingdom Metazoa; phylum Arthropoda; class Insecta; order Mantodea; family Mantidae; genus Deroplatys; species Deroplatys truncata. The sequence goes on from CM060990.1 coordinate 634,961,969, forward strand.
ACTCTGGTAACACGCAGTGTTAACTGAGTTATGAATGAAGCTGATTTAGCTGACGCACTAAATCACGTTTCTGCAACAGCCTGGTTTATAAAAAATTGAAATTGAGTTTTATTTATGGACGCTCTTTAACTGCTATGGTTCTTAGCGTCCCATTCTATACTGGGCGTGAAAGACCGGACATTTTGCTCAGAGGCCTCTTTATAAGGCTTGAGGTTCTTTTACGTGCCGTAAATCCACGACACGGGACCACCGGTTTTACTTCCCTTCCGAACGAAGCCATGCTAAGGATTTTTACTCCCGAAAAAATCTGTCGCCCTTCGCCGGGTTTGAACACGCGCCCTCGGGAACTAGAGGCTAGCATGGTACCCCTAAACCACAGAGGACGGTTTGGATTCACTCTCAGCCATTACATTTACCTACTCCGGTGACCAAAATCTGTGAATCCAGCAGAAATAAATTAGAACTTAAGACGTGAGATAATACAGCGCATGGAAATGTTTGTTATTTTTAGTTGTTTGAGTTTCACATAAAATATAATTACATTAGTTTATATTTTCAAAATTGCAGAATAAAGTATTGCCAATATTTGTTTTCTCTATGGGAAGAAAATCCTTTAAAAGAAAGTTTTCAACTCCAAATATTGTTACATAAAAAGGGAAGCAAGTAAATTATTATTTTTGTTAGCCATAACTAAGAATAGGGGATATAACCTGTGGAATTATTAAAATAAAAAAAAATTGCTGGCAATTGGAGAATGTCGAACAGGAATAATTTCGGAATTAGCATACATAACAATTTGTTACAGGCATTTATACAGAAAACTACTAAGGACAAGCTATGGTTTTTACAGTTTTTTTATAAAGAGAGTATCGAATATCGGTGCTCAAAAATAATTATTGGCATCAGTATCGAGAAATAGTGGTATCGTCCCTACACTACTATTAATTTAGTTATTTATAGGCTATGTTTATGCTATGTTAAGAATATTATGCATGATTTATGTACACCGCATCCTTGCAGTCGCAGCACAAACCAGTAGGCATGTTGGGCGAGGCATCAATATTTTCGAAAGGCATTACTGATGCCCACATTTTAACAATGCGACCGGGCAAGGCCTTTCTTCCCCAAGTTGTATCTGAAGCCATTCAAAGCGTAAACGAGATTTCTGTGATTAGGGCATATAATCGATTAGTGTGTAACTATGGAAAAATAAAAAAGCAGAGAAAAATTTACGACTTTTTTAAACCAATACTGCCAGTTTTTTAAAAATATGAATCGGTACTAGTATGCATGTAAACAGTCTAAATAGTGTATTATACTTATTATATGTGTGCTTCATTTCGTGCTTTCCGAGATTAAATACATAATTAGAGTAAATATCTTTAAAAAAAATAGTAATAAAAGAATGCACTTTTAGCTTTTCTCATTTATACAATATTTTAGCAGTCACCCTTTGAAGACGTATAACTAAGGTTATGCTGTACTTTCAAACATTACTATAGATTGCAAAGCAACTATAACATCTTACAGGTAAATTTTACTTTTTAAGTTGACACAACTGTAAACAATGCAAAACAACACAATCACATAAAATTTAAAAGTGAAATAGTTGACTTGCAACATTTATCAAAGAGCAAACAGGTGGGTGAGTGTAGTTATTCTTAACATTGCCATGGCTAAGTGTATTTTCACAACACTGAAAATAATTCAAATAACAGACCAATATTTTAAATGTAAATATAAATATAAATTTTATAAATTTATATTTATAAACTTTATAAATGTAAATGGGTGTAAAAATATGATTCTTTTTTGTACTTGTTCAGGAAAACGCCGCCTTTTATCCTAGCTACTTGTTTTTCTGAAATATGAAGTACGCATGCGCGCACATGATATTGCAATTAGTTTTACCAGCGGCGAGGTGTGAGGCAACGCGGTACAGCTGATATTCGCTAGTGCCGTATTAGTGAACACGCCTCAAACGTTAAGAGATTTGGAGCGCATAATAGGCAGTGAAGGGTGACTGTGGCAGGGTTTCTCGGCACTCGGACCTCATTAGCGCACCCTCCCTCCTCCTAGACAGGTCAGGTAGCGTCTAAATGGTAGTGTTTCAACTTAAACCTTACGTACTGTAATAAGATTCATGCAAGATTCGTCATCTGGAATATATCCCTAAAAGAATATAACAAAGAAAATGGAGTGTTTACATAGCTTGCCCGTATTTTTTAATGTACACAGGAGAACATAGAAAGAAAAGGTCTAATCTCAATTGAGCTGAACTGGCTGCACTGAAATTAGTCTCCTGTTCTGTTGGTAAAATTACAGTCAGCAACAAACTAAAATCTTCTTCCGACATTCTTAGAAAATACTTGAAGCCGAACCTACCCTCAACTTTCAGTTCAGACAAGATGCTATTTACGTTGTTTCTATTGCTTAGAAACGTAACTTTGTTTTATTCTTGCGCCACTTCCATTGTAGCCACAAATATTCATAATCAGAATCCATGTGTTTATTATATTAACAAACATAACTTGTTTACACTGTGGCTCACTTGTTAATGCAGTGGAGACGCATTGATAATGGGAATTCCAACTACACGTATGACTCAACATGTTTTTAAAGTTGTTTATGTTTAGTGTTGACCACATTACTTCACTCTGTCCATGATGTCTTGGGTGTGGGCAAAGGGAGGGAGTCGGAGTTTGTAGCATATCCGCAATTCGCCGAAGCCAATTGAGCATTTATTTATTATTACTAGTGTTACTGCTGCTATGAATACCGAGTGAGATGGCTCTAGCGATTACGTCTGTGGCCCACATTCGGGAGGTCCCGAATCGATTCCCGGCGACAGCATACTCTGGCCCATGGGTTTTTCGTGGTTTCCCGGGGTCGCCAGGCGAATGCTGGGGTGGTTCATCTACCACGACTCTCCTTCCTCTCATTTCCTGTACCCATCATATTCCTTTCCACCTGTTTCAGGATTGTAGGACCAGGCGACGGTTTTCGGCGGGTTGTGGCTGGGCGGTGGCTTGCCTCTGTAAAGGTTTCCTCCCTGGCGTCGCTGTGGTACCGCTCAGTTAGATCTCTCCTCGGCGTGGGGCTCCGCTACGGAGGAACCTGAGAGGTTGGTGGCTTTTGGGTAGGGACCGTACGGCGTCGGATGCGTTCTATCTGGAAACGTCAGGGACCCCGTCCATGCTTGCGCCCGGATCTGGTCGACCTTCGGGTCTTTTGTCTCGTCCCTCCTTCCTAGGGATCACGTTGGAAGCACAATAGGCCGAATGGCCTGCGTGCGGTACTTTGCCCCGGTTCCGGGGGCCGCTCCGTGATACTCCTTTACTGCTATGGATGTGTGCATGCTGCGATAATTGTGCTATTCCGGTATCTCAATATGTGGAACAGCACAATTATCGGAACATGCCCACATGCATAGCAGCAGTAATACTAGTAATAATAATAATAATAATAATAATAATAATAATAATAATAAATTAATGTTCACTTGGCTATTGTGGTATTCCGATATCTCAATATACCAAACGCTAAATCAAACTGGTGGTTTAATAATATTAAAGACGAGAGAGGAGAAGAGCTAGAAGAAGTGATTGCAGAATTAAATTTAACTTTTAAGAATGAGCCAAATAATCCAGCAACGTTTGAGAGTCGAGCAGGGGCTACATGTAACGTTGATTTAACCCTTTGTAATTTAAAACCCGAAAAGAAAATTATAAACTGGAAAGCTGGTCAAGATATAACCTCTAGTGATCATAGATTAATTTATTTGGACTATTGTTTTGAAAATTGTCAAAAGGGAAGAAATAAGGGACGAGAAAAAAAATTACAATTATGCACAAGCAAACTGGATAGATATGAAACAGCAATTTGATAACATTCATTTGAAGTACATTGGTTCTTCAGTGGATCAAGAAGCTTCTAAGTTAACAAGAGCAATTCAAACTGTAATATCTAGGACGGTACCCAAAATTAAAACAAAGAAATGTTGTGATAAAGTGTGGACCGATAGTTTATAAAAGGCTAGAAAAAGAATGAGAGAAGATAGGCGAATATATCAAAAAACTATAGTTGCAGGAGAGAGGGAAATAAACTTGAATAATTATCTAGAAGCAAAAACCATATTTAAAAGCCTCTTAGAAGAAACTAGAAAAAATTCATGGCAACATTTTGTAGAAAAAACTCGACACAAATACATGGGAGATACCCTATAAAATAATTATGGAAAAGGTAAAGAAACCAGAAATTTTAACAATGCTAAATAAAGGAGACGGGGAACTGACAAAAAATTGGAAAGATTCTGTAAATCTTTTGTTAAATAAATTACTTCCCGAAGATGACTATTCAACAGATGAAGAAATACGCACTTTAAAGAAAATAAACATGGACATTCCTTTTTACAATTCAAGAGTAGTTTATCTTTCGACATTACTAAAATTAAGCTCGTCATAAGAAGTTTAAGGAAGACGAAGAAGAAAAAGGCAGCTGGTCCAGATGGCATTACCAATGAAGTATTAATCCATTCAGAAGACAAAATTACAGCGTTTTTATTTAAATTACTTAATAACTGCATATGGCAAGATCGCTCTCCACTCTGCTGGAAGGAGGCTAAAGTTACCATTTTTAAGAAAAGCTTAGATAAATATCCTAAAGACCCTAAATCATAGATAAATATTTTTGTTAAATACCTTATGAAAATATTTGAACAAGTAATATGTAAGAGAATATAAGAATTATCTTAGGTTTAAATTAAACACAATTTGGCTTTAGAAAGGACTTTTCAACGGAGGACGCCATAAATCAACTGATAAGTACAGTAAAATCCTAAAAAGCTAAGTATATTATCGGAATCGTAGTGGATGTTTCTGTTTCCTTTAATAATTTGTAGTGGCCCCATCTTTTTGAGAGATTAAGACAAAAGAATTATCCTAAATGTTAGGAAAGTACACATTGAAGGAATAAAGGATAATGTTGATAAAGAAATCGCCAAAGGATGTCTTCAGGGCTCGATTTTAGGATCGTTGTTTTGGGATACTGTATTGCAGACGTTATTAGACGAACTGAATAATGACATGCATATAAAAACACAATAGCCGATGTGTTGCTTATAGTAGGAGATAATAGAAGGAAATTGGAAAGACGTTCAAATAATTAACAACCAAATTAAATACTTAGTGTAACACATCAAAATTACAAATATCCCCCCCCTCAAAGTTAGCTACCTATATAATTTTAAAGGGAAAGTCGAAAAGAGAACCAACAATTAAATTGAATAATCAGAACATCAGAAGATAGAAGTCAAATATTTGGGAATATTTTTAGACGAAAAACCGAATTTCAGAAAACACGCGGAATACTTCGAAATAAATGTGAAACTATAATGATTAAATTAGCCAGAATTATTCAATCAAATTTCAAAATCCCGTTAAGCAGGATTACTACATATCATCATAATATTTTTGTGGCTATTATGACGTATGGAGCAGGAGTATGGGCATTTCGAATGAATGACGTACAAATTAAAACCCTACTACGAAGAACACAAGGAAAAATTTTACTAAGATTTACAGGGACAGTTAATACTACAGCTACAATGACATCATTAATTTCCACAGGAATCTGGCCAATAGATTTAGCGATAAAATTGAGGGGTGCAATTTTTTGGCTGAAGAAAGGTGAATTAGATAAGATTAAGGATATAATTGGGAAAACATGTAAAACCATAACAGAAATAAAACATAATTTAAAGCCATGTTGGCAGCAAGAATGGGAAAGTATTGATGCAAGAAGAATAACGTTTTATTTATTTATTTATTTAACAACATTTCGGAACGGTTAAAATTAAACCATTTCCAACCAACAATGGGATTAATACATTATTTAACTGGACATGGGCCCCTGTAAAACCTATTGGAAGAAAATTAACAAAACACAGAACGGCATATGTAATTATTGCAATCAGCAAGAAACCCCGGTGTATGTATTGTTTGAATGTATAAATTATTATAAAGATACAATACAAGAAAGGTAAGCTTTAAGTGGATACCAGCTAGCATATATTTTAATAAATACAAAGTTATACATACAACTTGACGTATTAGCTAAAAAATTAGCAAAATAGCATGGGGACAAGATATTGAACATGATGATATTTTAACACTAGTACCTGCAATTAATGAAGAAATAAGAAGATCGGAGAGAATTCAAGTCCTACGCGCAGCAGACACACTGATACAAGTATCTGATACCGATAATCATACTTTAGAAATAGGAGGATAAGGCGTTGAGAAGAGAGGAAACAATTTAAACTAACGGAAGAAAATACAAAGGATAATTCCAGGAAGAAAATGGGCAGAGAAAAGGAGCAAATGGTTGAATATGAAGGAGAATCGGGTAAGAAGAAAGAAGTGAAGAGGAGGAGCTAATAGCAGACAGGAGAGATGGTGAATGGAGGAGATAGGGTTTGTGCGAGAAGAAGATGGCGGCGAGGGTAAGTGGAGTGAAAAATTGTGGTAAGTGGAGATAAAGTGAATGTAGTGGTAAGAGAAGCGAAATATTATTTTTTTAAACAGGAAGTGAAGTAACACATTCATAGCAGAACGATAAATATAGTGGTTATTGTGTTAAGTGAAGTGAAAAATTATAAAGAAATTATATGTGTGTTAGGTGAGAGTACGATAAAAAGAATAAAGGAAGATAAGTTTAATCCAGAGTGAGTGTTAAGTTAAATAAATTTATTAAGTACTGTAATTTACTTAAAATATATTAAGAAAAGTGAATGGTTAAAGTATACATATTGAGGAAAGTGTAACATTAGTTGAAAATGAATACATATATTAAGTGTTGTTTGGGTACTGGATACCAGTAGCTTTACCACTGGAGAATGTAGTTTAATTTTATAGGGAATATTTTTTTTACATTTATCTTGTTTTATTTACTAATATATACTAGAAATTGAGAATAGCTGGATATACTTTTGATTTAAATTTTAACTGTAATTATTACATTTTGGACTTTATTGTATTATTCTGATTTTTTATTTTACTCATTTTATCTAACTTTATTTATTTACTAGATTATAAGTAAAAATATATACAATAGTAATGTAAGAAATGAAAGAAGTGTTAAACAAATAACAAATTTGGGATATACGTCCTGATGTAGGAAACAAGGTACTAGGAAGGCGTACTGCAGATTTTATTTTATTATTTATCTCAATATGTTTTGGGATTTGGGAATAGAGGTTTTAGTTACACTTTGGGAAATGGGGGAAGTTTATTCAGCGATAGCATATGCGGCTGATATCCTGCTTTTGGTCTATGCTGACTCAAGGCTGGTTTTAGAAAAAAAGGTGTGAGCCAGTTCTGAATGTATTACTGTATGAATGCATGCAAGTAAAATTGAATATTTCTGTGGATAAAACTTGTTATGTGCTTTTAAAAAGAAAATTGCAAAGGTCCCCGATACTTAAGTCTATATCCCGAAGGAGTAATGCTCGATACTTAGGAGTAGTGTTGGGACGATACCACTATATCTCAATACTCGATACCGATGATTTTTGAGCATCGATACTCTCTTTATAAAAAAACTGTAAAAACGATAGTTTGTTCACTGAAAAATATTATTAGTGGTTTTCTGTATAAACGCCTGTAACCAATTTTTTATTGTATGCTAATTTCGAAATTGTTCCTGTTTGACATTCTCCAAATGGCAGAAAACTTTATCTTGATAATTCCACAGGTTATATATCCCCTACAGTTAGTTGCGGCTAATAACAACAATAACAATTTGCTTCCCTTTTTATGTAACAATACCGAGTTGAAAACTTTCTTTTAACGGCTCTTCTGCGCATAGAAAAAACAAATATTAGCAATACTTTATTCTGAAATGTTGTAAATATACACTAGTATTATTATACTTTGTGTGAAATTCAAACAACTAAAAATAGCAAACATTTCCATGCACTGTATTATCTCACGTCTTAAGTTCTGATTTATTTCTGCTGGATTCAAGATTTTGGCCACCGGAGCAGGTAAATGTAATACCTGAGAGTGAGTCACAAACCAGGCTATTGGTGAAATGTGATTAATGCGTCAGCTAAATCAGCTTCATTCACAACTCAGTTAACGCTGCATGTTACCAGAGTACCTCTACTCCTCCATTGTTTTTCATTTTTCATTTACACACAATAATCTATGGAATGTTGTATTCATTCACCCACAGGAAACGCAGTCAAGGTCTATCAAGAACTATTTTCCAGCATCTCTTAGGGACACAAGCGAGTCAATAACGTGAAGTCTCGACTCCTTTCATTCCTTATCTAGCATAAAGTTAAATTAGCAACTTTCAGTTATGCAAAACTTAAGCATTTAAAAGTATCGAACGTTTATCTTAAAGTATTAGATATACTTCGATACCACCGAGTATCGACGTCCCATCCCTACTTAGGAGAGTTTTCAGTTAAACAACTTTAATTTAGGGTTCATGTTGAAGAGGTGGTGGCGAAGGCCTTCATGGTTTTAATTATTTTAACTGTAGTTAAGGGTTTTAATTCAATTCCGCATGAGGTGCTTAAGCTATTTAATAATTTGTTTTAGCACCTACTGTATGCTATGCTGCAAGTGTATGGGGGAAAAGAATGTCTTTAATTAGTGCAAAAACTTTGGTTAGGAGCCTGCAAAGAAAAGTTTTAATCAGACTCGTCGGGGCCTACTTCACTACTCGACAGATACTTTGTAGTTTTGGGATTGTTAACTATGGACTTAAGAGACAAGGAGAAGGGGTGCCAGGTATTGGCTACTCCAGGATAACTTAGTTAGGGCTTCACATATTGCGGGTGGCTTAGTAAGAGATGTTTCTGAATTAAATTAAATACTTCATGGGGAATGGGAAAATGATTGGGAGGGCTTAGACAGCGGTAGAAGGGTTTTTTCTTTTTTCCTTCAATAGAAGAGAGATTTAAAATAAAGTTTTTAGACCAACTAGGGGATTAATACATTTTTTATCTGGACATGGTCCCTACCTGACGTACCTTAAGCGTTTTTTTTGTCGTCCTCCGTGGACTAGTGGTACCGTGCTAGCCTCTAGGTCCCAAGGTCGCGGGTTCAAACCCGGCGGAGGGCGATGGATTTTTTCGGTCGTAAAAATCCTTAGCACGGCTTCCTACGGAAGGGAAGTAAAGCCGGTGTTCCCGTGTCGTAGATTTACGGCACGTAAAAGAACCTCAAGCCTGATAAAGAGGCCTCTGAGCAAAATTACCGGTGTTTCACGCCCAATATAGAATGGGACGCTAAAAACCATAGTAGTTAAAGAGCGTCCATAAATAAAACTCACTTTAAAGTTTTTCGTTTTGGTTTAGTGGGCCACAATCTGTGTCAATGTGGCCTTATTGAGACGCTCGAACACTCATTATTTTAAATGTTCTTTGCACTTGCACCTGTCTACCAATTTCCAATGGCTTACTTAGAATATGAATATTTATAGCATAGAAGAAGCGGATGATAATGAATCGGTTAGCCGATATCTCCAAACTGAAATATATAAGGAATTTAGAAACCAATGTTTTGTTGGTTTTTTCCTTTTTTCTTATCTACTATTTGTAGAAGAAAGGTCTGTTTTATGAACTGATTTTGTTGTGTTATTTTTTTGTTTTGTTCAGTATTAAAATATTATTAATATTTATTGTATAAAAATGAAGTATATGACCCAGTTTAAAATGTTAAGACGCTCGGCCTTAGGATATAGGGACCCCCTAGTCTGTGGTTGCACAGCCTAGGGGGTCTTTATCTCAATATCGCGGACCCAAAAGTGTGATAAATTAATTCTTTTCGTCTTTATTTTCCCTTTACACGGAAAGGTTTTGGTTACTTTTTATTTTCACGAAAATAGCGCTAATGATTTTGATTAAAGTAGCATTCGTTTAAGATATTTACATGATAAATAAAATGCTATGTTCAACGTGATAAATTAATTTTTCTTCGATTTTGATTTTCAAGCCCGAACCCGACAAACGAGGGCCTGGCCAGGACGTGCAGACCTCTACTGTTTTGTTCGAAATTAAAATCTGGTTGATATTTTGTGTGGAACTAAGCTGGAAAAGAATAGTCACCCCAACGGGAATATTACAAACTATAAAACAACAGACTTCGGCGTATTTATCACACTTGTTGATAGAATGAAAATATAAGTGATAACGTACACCGTAGGAAAGATTTAGAACGCACGAAGTTCGCTTTAGAAACTCGACCTTCGAGACGAAGCACACCCTTCAGGGAGAAGGAAGAGGGAAACCACGTGCAATTCGCTGGCAGAATGAATATCTGGTTACGATGCCAGAAACCAAAACTCCGTTCCAATAATGTCAGACTGGCAATCAGTCCCTGGCTACTGCAGAGGGTGTCCGATTCAAGCTATTCGTCTTTGTACAGACCACACAGATAACAATGGAGTGCTGTTGAATTTTTCTCAGGCAGAATTGCGGCTCGGGAAATATCCACTGGCATCGTTCTTTGAAGGCTACGCATTTCAAACTTTTGATTATTTTAGTTAAACGTGCGTTCCAGCTTTTACTGTAATTACTCTTACCGTAAACCTAACATATTCTCTAGTAATCTTCGATAGAGTTGTAATGATTCATCTACCTTATGGTTGTCAGGAGGCGGAGGAAAATTTCGGCATTTAAGCGCAAATGTAGGCCTATTGTGCTAAGCGAAGAACTAAGAGGGCGACCAGATCCAGGGCGGTAGGCTCGGACACAGGCGGGGCCCCTAACTTCTCCAGATACTACATGCCGACGGAACCTCCCACAGGACGCCAGGGCAGACAGTTCCTCAAAGTAAACCGTCACACGTCTCGCCGCCACGCACCCGCCTGATCCTTCTACGCTGAAACATTTGGAAATGAAATGACGGCAAATGGGGGTCAGAAAAATTCGCGGGAATATATAGTCCACTCATGTAGCCAAAAATTGAATTTTATTTATGGACGCTCTTTAACTGCTGTGATCCTTAGCGTCCCATTGGTTATTGGACATGAAAGACCGGTAATTTTGCTCAGAGGCCTGTTTTATCAGGCTTGAGGTTCTTTTACGTGCCGTAAATCTTTACTTCCCTTCCGAAGGAGGCCATGCTTAGGAATTTTACGCCCGAAAAACACCATCGCCCTCCGTCGGGTAGCTCGGAGCCATCTACGTTACATGTGATGCTCGTAATAGCACATTCTAACACGTATTATCATCTTCAATTCCTAAATTAATTGCTTTGTTTCATTCGGAAGTTTGGGACTGGGTAGATAATCACCCGGAAACCGTTCCCTGCGACGTCTTCTCGCCTCCTGAACGTTGTCACCAGCTTGCAAGTAGGTCTATATACGCCAATTAAAACATTGCTGTCGTTCACTTGTCCTGTTTAAAACCACACATTATTACCGGAAACACGATTCGAGGTTTCAAACCTATCGTTCATGTACATTCCGAATATACAGGATACGGAAAAAATATGTGCAGAAAATTATAGATTGTTCCCCTGATTTAACTCCCTGCGATTTTTATCTCTGATGGGCATTAAACGACAAAGTTTACAAAACAGATCCACACACTTTAGATGAACTTAAAAATAACATTCGTCAAGACATCGCTGCCATTTCTCAGAGGAAACTGCACAATGTAATGAACAATTTCCTAATGCTTGATCAACGAAGGGAGGCAGTTACAAACATATCCTTGTTTGATACACGTGAGTAATTTACTTTTATTAAGTGTTTATGTTATGTGTGTTAGAAATGACACGCACAAACCCTACTACAAGGTGAGCCAAAAGACTCCGAACCGCCTGCGCGGTGTTTTCTCCGTCCGCGTCCTCGGCCCTCGTTGCCGTCTGCCACTATCATAGAAAGGCGCGGATGAAACCATACAACATTTTTAAAATTACTTTTAAAGGTTTACTTACCGACTTTATGAAAGGAGATGCTGAAACTGGCCACCGTCGTTGTCTATACATTTTTGGCACCTCTTTAGGAAACTATCCATCACTCGCCTTAGTTCACGTTGAGAAATTTCCTGCAGGATATTTTGTTTTAATTTTTTCAGGGTGTGTGGGTTTGTCTTGTACACTTTATGTTTTAAGTTACCCCGGAGGGGTATTTTATGAACAATATTACCGGCTGCGCGGTGTTTTTCCACTGGGCGTGTGAAAATATGATAACACACTGCTGCTATAAACAAAGTCACGCTGTTGTATTTTCTACTGCACAGCGTGTATTTATTTATGATTCGTATGTGTTAACTCGGTCAGCTCGCCAAGTGAAAGTACGATTTGCAGAAAGATTTCCAGGGGTAAAAGTTCAAGGCCGTACAACAATCCATGAACTTTACAGTAAATTTCAGGCCACAGGAAGTGTTCAGGCAAGAAATCTAAAAGACGGCGTTCGGTTTTTACCGAAGAAACATTAGACGACATCGGTCATGATGGATAGTTTCCTAAAGAGGTGCCAAAAATGTATGGTCAACGACGGTGGCCAGTTTCAGCATTTCCTTTCATAAAGTTAAGTAAAACCTTTAAAAGCAGTTTTAAAAATGTTGTATCCTTTCATCCGCGCCTTTCTATGATAGGGGCAGACGGCAACGAGCGCCGTGGACGCGGACAGGTAAAACACCGCGCAGGCGGTTCGGAGTCTTTAAGCTCACTCTGTATATTTACTGCGGACTTCATGTCGCACCGCCGGCCGGCCGCAAGCCGGGAAACTGGCCCTGCCAAGGATTGTGTATAAAACCACGCTTAAGCCTATGGGTAGTTCAAAATCAATGAATACATTTTTCCTCCACTTTTTTTTTTATTTCTTTTTTTAAAGCGCCATCACGTTTCGCACATTTTTCCATTGAAGGTTCCTCAGAATCCTAATTTTCTTCGTTTATCACATTTGAACGTCGAAGAGAGGTACTTGTCATACGCGACTCAATCCTGACCTGTATCACACTGCTTGTGTTTGGGCAGTCGCACTTTGCACCGAGTGAAACTAGGGACGGTTTCAACTTTTCACTAGAAGTACTTCCATATCGTAATATTTAGAAATCATTGGATAAAAATATCAAATAAATATTTTACATACTGTATATTGTTTTACAATTCACTGATCAAATGCCTTAAACAATGTATTGATTGAAATATAAATTTTATACTTATCCGGCTTTTTGGGTTATGTTGTCTCTCTCTCTCTCTCTCTCTCTCTCTCTCTCTCTGTGTGCTCCTCACACACACATAAAATAGGTCATTTACTTAGGGGTAGGTACTTATGTGCATAGTTGAGAAAATTGCTAATTTCTACAAATTTCAACCTATTTAGATTAAATTTTAATAATATAGATTAAATTTATACAATATAATTATAGAACAAAATTAATTTTCACGGTTCTATGCACTTTCCAAGAAAATAATTTTCAAAAAATGAAAACCGAGTCTCATGTGAAATGTTTTACTTGAATAAAATTTTAAACTTTTGAACTTCGCGTATTATTCCTTGAATATACTTCTTTCCTGAAATAATCAAGCATGTAACTTTTTTTCTAAAATTCATTCGTATATTAAATTATTAAAAACTTAAATCCAAAACTATACTTCATATCAAGAAAAAGGCTCTTAGGTCTTTTCATTTACCTCAGAGCGCTTTGTATACTGAAAATTTGAAAGAAACTGAACAAAACTTTCATCTTAGGGAACATTTTAATTGGGCAAAAATGTAAAAAACATGCTCATTTAACATCACGATTGGCCATTAAATCGCCATTAAGGCAAAACTGTAATTGGATTCTGATTTTAGTGTTTGGGATATCTTCCATATGAAGTAGAAAAGGTTGTCTTTTTTCGAAATTTTGTCGAAAATTCAGTATGAAGAACCTTTAAGTACTTTTTTTGGTCCAGTGGATCTCCAAACATATATTTATGATGAAATCTCTGTATCGCTCTCTACGTACCACCGGTAAAATGATAGAGAAGGTAAGAAAAAGTGAAGTAGTAATAATAATAATAATAATAATAATAATAATAATAATAATAATAAAGCACAGATATGTGCGTGCCTATGTGTCTCCAGATGATACAATCATGCTTTCAGTATCCTACCTAAAGATACCACGATATATCAAGACAAACGCAAAAGTACTTGATAATCAGTAGTTTTAATATTAATAAAGGTTAAATCTATTTTCATTAACTTACCAATAAATTCTAATTTCACTCTCAAGATTTTCATCTTTTCACTCGTGCAGAATTACATAACTGTGTGTAGAAGGGGCAGTCGACGTATTAAACGCTGTGCTAATTCTGCAATTTTGTCCGTTTTCTACAGTTTGATATCAAAAAGTACTTAAAAGAAAAAATCTTTCTCTACTTTCTAAATTACTTTCTCTACTCTTGTACAAACTATTTTTACAAACGCATATTCTCCATTTACTTCATGTTAATCCATATAAAAATTTGCAGAAACTATCTTATTGCTAATTCTCGTAGGTGCAAGGGGAATATGGTAGGCTTTCAGCGATAGTCAAATCTTTTAAGAGCTGGTTGCTATGTAGAGCATTCCGTTCTCTTTGCACCTCCAGGACATAAAAAAAACGAATAACGAATTCCCATTTGAGAAAAAGTATAAGTATTGGAAAATTCAAACAAATAACAAAGAATATCTCGAAAATGGTTCATTCGACAACACAAGTGTATGACAAATTGTGTGTTTTAAAGAGATCTACATTTTTGTATAGTAAAATTTTGTGTATCTCTTACGATTTACCCGTTATGCAAAATTCATTCAGAATGAAAACGACTTTTGGGGACATTCCCAGAAAATTCAAGATATACATTTCATTTTCCATGAAAGCATCTTAAACATATGATATTTTAATCAAAATCGTTTGAGCCACTTTTGAGAAAATCAAACTTTTCGAAAAATGCTCCATGTAAAGGGTAGTCTGGGGTGGGGGATTTTCTTGGAAATCTTCGTTTAGCATCTTTGAAAGATACTGAACCTAAATACCAAGTTTGGTATTTATCCGACTTTTCGTTTTTGTGTTACGCTGTTCACAGACACAAACACGGACATTTTCCTAAAATGTTTTTTTTATTCAGGGGGCCTCAAAACATGTATTTCCGGTGAAATCTCGATATCGAATTTTTGGGTGGAATGCAATACTTGACCTACTTGCTCTACGTAGTAGAGAAAGTAAAAAAAGTTGGATGTCCTGAGTTTTTTATTTCTATCAAAACTCCTTCATTGCACTCAGTTCTTTTAAATGTGTTTTTAATTAAAAGCCCTATTCCGCCAATGTTAAATCTAACAAATCGATGACCCATTATTCAAACCATTTAAGATAATCTAGGCACATGCCTTCTAAGTAGGTGCATTGGTCTATTCTTCTTCAATAACTTTATTTATTAAGGAGGATAGTATTATTTTCTTAATTATACCGTTTTTTTCTCTAACATTTATCAGCAATTATATTTTAAAAAATCAACCATCGTAATAACCCCAAAGGGTATCTACAACTGGATTTAGAGGTTGTTATCAACATCCTACTCATATATATATATATATATATATATTATTTGTAAAAGAAAGAAACCATATAGCTTAAGCACTCAAAAGGTGCAATACTTAACGATAACACCAATTTGTAGAGCAAAGTTTCCCTAAAACATGGGCTAAAGTTTATCGTTCTACTCTAAAATGTGTAGAAGTTATGCTTTTTTATTTCAGTGAAGTGGTGCAGAGTTCAAAGTGCAAAATTGCGGATGAGTACCATTTTTAAAAATACATTGTAAATTATACACACACAGTGTGGGCCATTTAAGTTGAGACTGTATAATATCTTCAAAACTAAGCATTGTAGAAAGAAATGTCTTTAATAAAAGTAGCTTGATATTACGAGGGAAAGTAAATGCCATTAGTCGTGTTTTATTTGGAGGACGCTGTGATGGTCATTTTAGGGTCAATTTATTTTTTTTAAAATGGGAACCTATATTTTGTATGTTGTTTTCTCATTACAAAATGGTTTATAAAAAGCTGCTTATTTTGTGATGAGGAATAAGGAAAGAAAATAAAACAATGTTGGTTCCCAATTACGAAACGTTACTTGACCCTCAAATGACCATCCATGCATGGTCCAACCATTCATTGCGCTCTTCGTACACAGCCATTCAGAATTGGTTCCCATACACACACACACACACACACACACACACACACACACACACACACACACACACAATTAAAGAGGAAATTCCAATTAATAAGACCACAAAAAAAAAAACACCAAAAATGTATTGACTTTTTTTTAAGTGGGATGGAATACGTTTCGTACTGCAAGTGTTGGGACTGATAACGGACTCCCTTACTGGCTGTTTGAATGTCTGGGAACAGTAAACCCTTCCTTAAGTCTGCTGTCAAATGCTACCTCTTGTGCAAGACATGAAGAGCTCTCTATTACTATGTGTATGTTGCAATAACACGAGAAGCATTGACGCAGTCGACGAAGCGTGCACAGAAGCTGTCATGCATTGGCAATCTCTCTGAGACTTGCATTTGTGAGGCCCTGGGTTTGATTCCCGTCTACCGCCAACTCTTGCCTTGGTTTTTCGGGGTTTTCTCTGATAGGTAGGCGAATTCTGGAGTGGTTTCTCATCTATCACTTCCCTTTAATTCAGTTTTCTTATTGTTTAAGGCGTATTTCTAGGTTTCGTGGCGTGTTGCGGTCCCAGACAATTGGCGCGATGCTTGCTCAAAGGACAGGGCATTCCTCGTGGATAATAGGGTTTGCCTGGTAGAACGGGTCGTTCATCGCCCTCTTTGGGCAGTCCCAGTAGTGGGATGGGTCTTTGCGTCAGGAACAGTTAGGGGCTTCCACGCGTCTCTGCGGCCTGTAGTCTCCTGTGGTTCCTTCACTTCATTCATTCCTCCTGAGGGGTGGTAGCTGCAATAAATCTCCCGTAGGTTGCAGTGCTCGGAGGTCCCCCCCCCTCAGTTGTATAGCCCTATGAGAATAGGTAACTTACATTTACGTATTACTTTCTGTTAGAGGAAATAGATATCGAATTTTCACCACCAGAAATACACGTTTTCAGTTACTATACCTAGTTCATGTGTGTGTGGGGGTACGCGCTTGCGGACAGCACACTCAAAAACACATTTTCCACTATCAGTATTGTCAAGAGGTGGCGCCGTGGCCGAGTGGTTAGACAAGCTCGCCTCTCATCAAGGTGGCCCGGGTTCGATCCTAAGGAACCGTATGTGAAATTTGTGATGAACAAGCGGCGGCTGGGAGGGTAAACAGCGAAACAAGAAATATGAATGATTTTATTGTCTGCTTTGAACTTTACACACAATATATACACTAGAGTTGGTTATTATTTCTCTTCGCCTTGTATTTAAGATTCTGTTGTATAGGTATACAATGGGGAAGTATAATGTCTCCACTATTTACTTTATTTTTGCCTTGTTACTCTTTTTCCGCATTTTCTCCGTTTTGCTTACATTTCTTTTAACCACTTTAACCTAATTTTTGCTAAATATTTTCCTGCTTTCTCCGTATATTCATTTGAACTTGTATTAAAAATCTTCCTAACTTTTAGCTCTATGGGTAAATTCTTCCATCTCTCCAGTATTAAATTCTCTCTTCCTTTATCCATATCCTCGCGTTTCGGAATATGTCAATTGTCTTGTAATCCATTACATTTAGTACATCTCCCCCCCTTCAGACCACTTAAATTTATTACACCTGTCCCCGCCCATGCATACCCCATTGTGGCATACTTCGATGTATCTTTCTTTTCCCCATTCCGTTTTAAAATATTTATAATCTATTAATGACCTTTTTTCCTTGAAACTACTTCTTGCTTTTGAATATCCTCCACTCTTGTTCTAATTTCTTTCCAGAAACCCTTACTTTTATTGTTTCTTTCTGCCCATGTTTCCTCCACTCCTATTTCCTCCAATGTCGTCTGTATCTTGTGCATCCAAGTTTCTTTTTTTCCCCATGTTTTTCCCTCTACAACCAAGCATTGCTTTAGTATATCATTTTCCTCTAGTAACTTTATTCTGAATCAGTATTTGATTGCCCTTTCTATCATTTTGCCTTTAGCTCCCACCCTCCCTAGTTCTGCTTGTGCAACTCCATTCGGTGAACTTCTTCGTAATCTCAGGGGTTTTTTTTTTTTGCAAAAATTCCTATGTATAGCACCTATATTTCCCCATCCTTTTTCCAGTCCCCATATCTCTGTGGCATATAATATCCTTGCTTCCACCACCGTGTTATTAATCCTTTCTAGCCACGTAATTTGCATTTCTGGTATTTTGTTCACAGAAGTTCTGATTACCTATATTGCTTGTTTCCCCTTTGCTAGTACTTTTTTCTTCTGTTCTCCCCAACCCCCTGCACTATTGAGCCTTACTCCTAGAGAGTCAATTTTCCTCACTACTTCCAACTCCGTTCCTCCCCAATACCAATTCCCCGTCTTTATTAGTTTATATCCCTTCTTAAGATCATGATTTTGAAAGAAGAAGTAATGTCACCAACTTCTCCAGAAATTGCATGCACAATCTCGATGTTAATGATAAAAATCATATGACTTCAGTTTGTTACTGGCCGATGAAACACGACTTTGTGAAATACTGAAACACATTGTACAACTTAATTAACATAGAAACGAAATTGGAATTATTTTAGTGTTGAGACTAGTGCTTGTCAAAAAATAGCCTTGCCAGGAAGTGTTAGCCGTAAGTCTGCAAATAGTCGATAGTGCAAGATTTTATATGCTCAAACGTTTCTAATGTAGAAAAGCTATTGTTAATGAAATAAGCATAAGTAAATAAACCATCAGAACTGTCGTATACACAAGTCTGGAGGGACAGTACTCCGGCCCCCTGGCGGTTTCTTTCGGAACTGTCCACGTCCCGGACTCCTAATTGCAACCACAATACACAAGATGGACCATTTAAGTTGAGACTGTATACAATACCTCCAAAACTAAGTGTTGTAGAAAGAAATATCTTTAATAAAAGTTGCTTGATATTATGGGGGAAAGTAGAAGCCATTAGTCGTGTTTTATTTGGAGGACGTTATGATTGTCATTTGAGGGTAAATTTATTTTTTTTAAATGGGAACCTACAATTAGGGTCTATTTAAATTGGTCCTAAAATGACCATCACAACGTCCCCAAACAAAACACGATTAATGACATTTGCTTTCCCCCATATTATCAAGCAACTTTTATTCAAGATACTTCTTTCTACAACGCTTACTTTTGGAGATATTTTACAGTCTCAACTTAAGTGGTCCACCCTATATATTAATAAGCATTATCTTAAACAGGAATTCGGGGGAAAAACAAGCTTTTATATGAACTGTGTGCAGAATAAATATAAAAATAAACATGTGTTACATTCGCATGACTTTCTCTGCCCTCTATCACTTACAGTGGGTAAACAAATTATTTTTAAGAAAGTTTACTTTCCTATCTACTTCATTTTATCGCGATAGTCAAATGTTTTAGAACCGGACGCTATATGCTGGCCTTAAAATTCTATACTCTATCCATGATATCGCGAGAAAAAACAGAAAACCTACTGGATTTTAAGAGAATGGTTATTGAACAACAATTCGAACCGTTAATAACGGACATTTCAGAAATGAACGATGCCACAAAAAAAAAGTTATTCGAAATAAATTCTGTTTTAAAGAGATCTACATTTTTTGTGTAGTACGTATATATTTTTGCTTTCTCTACTATTCACCTATAGGAAGTATTGCATTCCACCCAAATACCTGATATGCAGATTTCACCGGAAATACATGCTTTGAGGCCCCTTGAATCCAAAGAAGCTTTTCTAGAGAAAGGTCGTCGAGTGTGCGTGTACGTGTATAGTATACACATTAAACTTGGTATTTAAGTTCAGTTATCTTACAAAGATGCGTCACGAAGATTTTAAAGAAAATGTTGACACCAAACTACCCCTTAGGTGAAATTTTTTTCATTATGTTTTATTTTATCAAAATTGGCTATAACGATTGTGATTAAAATATCATATATTTCAGGTATTTACAGTAAAATAAAATGTATGTCTTCTACATTCGAAAGGAATTTTGTATAATCTTGTATAACTGGTAAGCATTATACTATAGACGAAAACGTGCACAACAAAACATGTAGCTTTCTTTAAAACACACAATTTATTTGAAATAACTTTTTTTTGCGGCATAATTCATTTCTGAGATATTCGTCATTAATGGTTCGAGTTGTTCATTACTTTGTCATTCTTTTAAAGTGCTGTCAACATTCAGTTGTTTCTCGTGATGTCACGGAAAGAGTATGGAATTTTAAGGCCAGCGTATAGTGTCCAGTTCTAAATCATTTGACTATCGCTGTTCCCTTTTTATGTGTAACGTAATGTAGTTATTTCTGGAAATTTTTATTTAGATTAAAATGAAGTAGATTAATAAGAATAGTTTGTATACCTACTGATAGAGGATAAAGAAAGTCATGTGAATTAATCACCTACGGATTTTTATTGTATTTTGCAGGTATTTGCGATGTTTTCACAGTGGAACATTGCTGTATTCACTTTAGAAATACAGTTTACTCTCATTGCTTGAACGTTTAATTTAAAATAAATCTAGTATGTGGGCTGGACGTCTCTTTCGATGCAATTTCATTTTAAAATGTTATTTTGTGAATAACAAAGCTTTTAAGCCTTTTGGAGGTAAAAGGGAAAGAAACCCAATGCATGTAGGTAATTATCGCCTCCGGAACGAGAGAAACGCATTAACGGATTGGCGAATGAATACAAGATATAAAAAGAACCGTATATGTATATGGAGACGGATTTAGAAAAGTGATTGCCCACGCTGTAAGGTCGACCAAGTGATCACTGAAAGATTACAGTTTGATATTATATTTGTTCCTCTAAGCTTTTATTTTTGTTTTCCATTAGCGGAAAGAACCCCGCGGGCAAAGCACACAGCAAAACATACCTTCATTTCAAGCATTTGGTAACAAACAGTGTTACGCAAGTGGAAATACCTGCAGGCTATAACCTTCAGACTTGAGAGGTGTTTTACTTCACTTTCTCTATGCAAGCAGTCGCAGGAGTGGCATAAGCTGCACTGCAAGTAAACCAACCTAATTACTGTCATCAATGCGTTTCTGCAGACTTGCACCGCAATTCGTTACTAACGATGTACAATATTCTGTCTTAAAATCTTCCCTGGCATTCTTTAAGTGTTCCAATGAAATGAATGGTGAATTTTCCATGTTCTCATAATAGATACCTACACTAAAATGTTAGGCAAAGGCTTAAATTTATATAGTAGTGCTAACTAGGTGGCACTGAACCAAAGAAACATCTATATTTCTCTGTGTACTTGATAGATCGATGTAAAAATTACTATAACATCTGTACCATACTTGCTAACTTCGTGAAATTCAAGTCCATACGCTACGTGATCAAAAGTATCCGGACACCTGGCTGAAAATGACGTACAAGTTCGTGGCGCCCTCCATCGGTAATGCTGGAAGTCAATATGGTGTTGGCCCACCCTTAGCCTTGATAACAGCGCTCACTCTCGCAGGCATACTTTCAATCAGGTGCTGGAAGGTTTCTTGGGGAATGGCAGCCCATTCTTCACGGAGTGCGGAACTGAGGAGAGGTATCGATGTAGGTCGGTGAGGCCTGGCACGAAGTCGGCGTTCCAAAACATCCCAAAGGTGTTCTATAGGATTCAAGTCAGGACTCTGTGCAGGCCAGTCCATTACAGGGATGTTATTGTCATGTAACCACTCCGCCACAGCCCGTGCAGTATGAACAGGTGCTCGATTGTATTGAAAGATACAATCGCCATCCCCTAATTGCTCTTCAACAGTGGGAAGCAAGGAGGTGCTTATGTAGGTCTGCGCTGTGATCGTGCCACGCAAAACAACAAGGGGTGCAAGCCCCCTCCAGGAAAAACACGACATCATAACACCACCACCTCCGAATTTCACTGTCGGCACTACACACGCTGGCAGATGACGTTCACCGGGTATTCGCCATACCCACACCCTGCCATCGGATCGCCACATTGTGTACCGTGATTCGTCACTCCACACAACGTTTTGCCACTGTTCAATCGTGTAATGTTGACGCTCCTTACACCTTACACCAAGCGAGGCGTCGTTTGGCATTTTCCTGCGTGATGTGTGGCTTATGAGCAGCCGCTCGACCACGGAATCCAAGGTTTCTCACCTCACGCCTAACTGTCATAGTACTTGGAGTGGATCCCGATGCAGTTTGGAATTCCTGTGTGACGGTCTGGATAGATGTCTGCCTATTACTCTTTACGACCCTCTTCAAATGTCGGCGGTCTCTGTCAGTCAACAGACGAGATCGGCCTGTGCGCTTTTGTTCTGTACATGTCCCTTCACGTTTCCACTTCAGAAACAGTGGACCTAGGGATGTTTAGGAGTGTGGAAATCTCGCGTACAGACTTCTGACAAGTGACACCCAATCACCTGACCACGTTCGAAGTCCGTGAGTTCCACAGAGCGTCCCATTCTGCTGTTTCACGATGTCTAATGACTACTGAGGTCGCGGATAATGACTACCAGGCAGTAGGTGGCAGCACAATGCACCTAAGATGAAAAACGTATGTTTGTGGGGTTTCCGGATACTTTTGATCACATAGTGTAAGTTTCCTTCGTCCAGCATGACATTAAATTTAGAACGCATAAAATGTTAATGGCAGTAAATGTACAAAAATCTGATGTGATACATTCAGATGACTTTCTTTACCCTCTATCGTTTATTAGTGGGTACGCAATCTATTCTCACCAAAGTTAATTTTTTTTCTAGATACTTTATTTTAGTCTAAATAAAACTTTGCAGAAATAATTACATTACACATTTCGTTATAGACACAAAGGCAGCAACGAGAGTCAAATGTTTAAGCACTGAACGATTTACGCTGGCCTTAATATTCCATACTGTTTCCATGCAATCGCAAGAAACAACTGAATGTTGACAGAACTTAGAGAATGACTACGAAATGAGTAATTCGAACATTTAATAACGGGTATCTCAGAAATGGCTTGTCACAAAAAAATCTTATTTGAAATAAATTGTGTGTTATAAAACAATGTACATTTTTTTTGTGTAGTACGTTTTCGTCCATCGCTTAACGTTTATCCGTTATAATAAATTATACAAAATGTGTTCTAAATGAAGTGAACTTCGAGGCTATCCCAGAAAATGCAAGATACACATTTTATTTGTAATGTAAATATCCTTAATATGTGATATTTTAATCAAACGGTTAGAGCCATTTTTTAGAAAATAAAAAATATCGAAAGCTCTTCCATGTAAAGGGTAGTCTGAGGTGCAGGGATTTTCTTGAAAATCTGTGTGTTGCATCTTTGAAAGGTATTGATCCTAAATACAAAGTTTTGACTTTTCGTTTTTGAGTTATGCTGTACTCCCTCTCCCTCTCACACACACACGCGGACTTTTTCTAAAAATGCTTTAATTGGATTCAGGAGGGCCTTAAAACATGTATTTCCGTTGAAATCTCGACATCGAATTTTTGGGTGGAATACAACACTTCCCTTACTTACTATACGTAGTAGGGAAAGTAAAACATATATAAAATAAATGGGAATTACATTTTATAGCAATCCTTGAAGATCTGGTAGTACTACTTTCTGTCACACACGATTAAATTCTTCCTAGTATCATAATAAACAGGCATTAAAGCAAAGAACACCACTTCCGAGATTATACAGAGATTTCTAGTCCATATTTTACACTTCATAACATGTAAACAAAAAATCTGATGTGTTTCACTCACATGACTTTCTCTACTCTTGTACAAACTATTTTTACAAACGCTTATTCTCCACCTACTTCATGTTTATCGAGATATTGAGATGTTAATCTTATTGCTAATTTTCTTGTAGGTGCAAGGGGAATATATCGGCTTTAAGCTATAGTCAAATCTTTTAAGAGCTGGTTGCTATGTGGAGCATTTCGTTCTCTTCGCATGTCCAGGACATACAAAAACGAATAACGAATTGCCATTTGAGATAAAGTATAAGTATTAGAATTTTCAAACAAATAACAAGGAATATCTCAGTAATGGGTCACTCCACAGAAAGAAGAAAAAAATGTATATGACATAAATTGTGTGTTTTAACAAGCTCTAGATTTTTAGTTTGGAAAACTTTTCTCTCTCTTACTGTTTACCAGTTATGCAAAAGCCATTTAGAAAGAAGGACTTTTGGGGACATTCCCAGAAAATTCAAGATATACATTTTATTTATCATGAAAACATCTTAAATATATTATATTTTAATCAAAATCATTAGAGCCAGTTTTGAGAAAATCAAAATTTTAGAGAAATGTTCCATGTAAAGGGTAGTCTGGGGCGGGGGGATTTTCTTGAAAACCTTCTTGTCGCATCTTTGAAAGATACTGAACCTAAATACCAAGTTTGGTATTTATCCGACTTTTCGTTTTTTAAGTTACGCTGTTCACAGACACACATCCTCACAGACACACACACGGACCTTTTCTAAAAAGGCTTCCTTTGGATTCCGGGGACCTCAAAACGTGTATTTACGGTGAAATCTCGATATCGAAGTTTTGGGTGGAATGCAATACTTCTCCAAATTAAGTATACGTAGTAGAAAAAGTAAAAATGACACATAATGCGAATAAGATAAACAATTTAGGTGAGGGAACTGACTTTAAGAATCACGTCGTCCATTACTGTATGTTCGCGCCCATTTACTGCTGGTTATTGGAGGACACTAGTGGTGCAATCAAATTTTAAATCCACATTCTATGCATTTTGCTGCAGTCCAGTGAAAGGGGACAATGATCGTAATAGTCTATCATAATACTGCATACGAATTAGCACAACACATTCAATGGCTGGCCCCGTAGTTCAGTCGGTAAAGCACCAGCCTGCCGTGCGAGGGGCCCGTATTCGATTCCCGACTGGGGTTGGGAATTTTTCTCTAGGCAAGATTCCCCAGAGCCTGGAAGTATGAATGATTAAAATTCAAAGTGAAGGAAACCCAACGACAAGCTAATACGAGATAACACCATTGCCAATAGGCAATAAGTTACAAAGGAAAGGCCACCGATAAAACCAATATAGTTAAAGCAGGGTATAAATGGAACTAAAAATATACATTCAGTTTGTAATCTTAAGTTACAACATAATGCAATAGAATTTAATGTTTTTCGATAATACTTTGAATGTGTCCACAAAGTCGTAAAACTCCTTTGTCTTAAAGTCGTAAAAAAGCCTCCGCTCCCGTACATTTTACAACTAAACCCTAAAGTTGGCAAGAATGCAGTACATACATATGCAGCTCTCTTCCTCTGCGAAATTTCCTGTTCATATGTTTGGTAATTCATCGGAAAAATAAGTTAAACTTGACACAAACAGGTTTTCAAACTATTCCTGGATCTTTAGCCGTTTCTTCTCCCAGACTTTCCGATACTAGAGTACCGTTTGTGTTTTTATTTTTGGAAAGATTCCTCAGTACAATTTCTAGAAAACCTGGTTCATTTTTAATGCAAATATTAACAGTGCGGGGGGGGGAGATGCGTCAAAGTATGAAAATACAACCTACTTTAGAATCGAAAAAGTGTAAACTTTACAAAATACAAGGTGATATGAAAACTTTTTCTGAAATATAGTGATGGGGCGATACCACTATTTCTCAATACTTGATATCGATACGGATTTTTTAGCACCGATAATCGATACTTGACACTTACTTTATAAAAACACCATAAAGGTGATAGCTTGTTCACTGAATTACGTTCTTATTAGTAGTTTTCTGTGTATAAACGCATATAACCAATTTTGCATTGTATGCTAATTCCGAAATTGTTCCTGTTTGACATTCTCCAATTGGCAGCAATTTTTTTAACTGAGTAATTGCCACAGGTTTTATAGATATTACCTATTATTAGTCAAGGCTAATAATAATCATCAAGTATTTTCTATCCATATTATGGAAATTATACCTGTAAGCCACGCTCGTGACTTGATAAACACAAATAGATGGAAGGAAAGAACAAACATTTCTCACGTCGTAGGTTCTGATTTGTTTCTGCTGGATTCACAGATTTTGGTCACCAAGTAGGTAAATGTAATGGCTGAGAGTTAGTCTCCAAGCCAGACTATTGCAGAAACGCGATTTATTGCGTCCGCTAAATCAACTTCATACACAACCCAATTAACGCTGCATGTTACATGAGCACCTCTACTCCTTCCCCCATTATTTTGCATGTTTTAATTTTGACACAAGAGTCTGTGGAATGTTGCTTTGATTCACCCACAGGAAACGCAGTCAATGTCTATCAAGAACTATAGTCCCGCAACTCTTTGGGGAAACGTACCAGGCAGAAACGTGAACACTGTACTCCTTTCATTCCTTATCCAGCTTAAAATTAAACGCAACAACTTTCAATAATGCAACATTTATAAGTATCGAAGGTTTATATCAAAGTATTAGACATTTTCGATACCACCGAGTATCGAGGTCCCATCCCTACTTAAATAGGAACACTTATCAAAATATGAAATATGATTGTTTTTAACATGAGCATTGAATTCTACACAGTGCAAATCCTATAAATTGTTTTCATGCGGTAAGCAGTTTTTCTGTAGGTATGAAGTTTCATATTTTGCCTATGCCTACTGATGATTGGGATTAAAAGCATTTACTTAAACACTGTATTTACGTGATTTTTCTCTGCCCACTATAGTTTATTTTGTATAGCTTCTACAAATAATTCTTACGAAAGCTTATTAATCGAAGCTGTATTAATCGAAATAAACCTTTGCAGAAATAGTTTCATTATACATTATGTTGTACAGAGTGAGCCAAAATACTCCGAACGGCATGCGCGGTGTTTTTCCTGTTCGCGTCCTCGGCGCTCGTTGCCGTCTGTCGCTATCATAGAAAGACGCGGATGAAACCATACAACATTTTTAAAACTACTTTTAAAGGCTTTACTTACGAACTTTATGAAAGGAAATGCTGAAACTGGCCACCGTCGTTGTCCATACATTCTTGGCATATCTTTAGGAAACTATCCATCATGGAATTTTTGGGGGGAATTTTCCAAACGATGACCGATGTCGTCTAATGTTTCTTCGGTAAGAACCAAACGCCGTCTTTTAGATTTCTTAGCCTGAACACTTCATGTGGCCTGAAATTTACTGTAAAGTTCATGGATTGTTATACAGCCTGGAACGTTTACACCTGGAAATCTTTCTGCAAATCGTACTTTCATTTGGCGAGCTGACCGAGTTAACACATACAAATCATAAATAAATACACGCTATGCAGTAGAAAACATATACTGAGCCATAATATACTTTGTGACTAAGTACAGTACAAAATAATAAATAACTCGTAATCACTGAACTACATCACATCACCGTCAACTCAAAACTGCACTTCACACTGCAAAGCAAAACCACAACAGCGTGACTTTGCTTATAGCAACAGTGCGTTATCATGTTTTTATCGTATTTCCACACGTCCAGTGGAAAAACACCGCGCAGCCGGTAATATTGTCTAGAAAATACCTCTCCGGGGTACCTTAAAACAAAGTGTACAAGACAAACCCACACACCCTGGAAGAATTAAAACAAAATATCTGCCAGGAAATTTCTCAACGTGAACTGCGGCGAGTGATGGATAGTTTCCTAAAGAGGTGCCAAAAATGTATGGACAACGGCAGTGGCCAGCTTCAGCAGCTCGTTTCGTAAAGTTGGTAAGTAAAGCCCTTAAAAGTAGTTTTAAAAATGTTGTATGGTATCATCCGCGCCTTTCTATGATACCGGCAGACGGCAACGAGCGCCGGGGACGCGGACAGGAAAAACACCGCGCAGGCGGTTCGGAGTCTTTTGGCTCACTCTGTATTAGAGAAGTGATTTTTGCTAAGCGTGTTACGTCCAGATAGCTTACATATTCCCGCACGCTCACATGACATCGCCTGCTGATTTTAGCGTGGAAAGCAGCAGTACTGGGAGCCCAGTGTTACCGGTGGGGAGTGGTAGCAACGGGAATGGATAGAGCGATTACAATGCGCTACGAACCTATACGTTCTGTCTTGGAAGCAGTTCCAGTGTTACTCCATGCACTATCTATTATTTAGTCAACTGGAAGGAGGTAACACAAAAATTATGTGCTTGGTTTGCAAACATCTATTCATTGATTTAATGAAAGCTATTGGCAACACAAACATGTCTTTAAAGTTCAATAGTTTTGTAAGACAACAAAGCCTTGGTATTAATAAGGGCGTCCTTTATATGTAGAAATCGGACGGACAAACTACATGAAATCGGTTTCATGGACACACAATAGCATGTTGTGTGTTTATTTTATATATTACTGTCTCAGGACGATCGTGGCTCTCAAATCGCCGACTCGGGTTCGATTCCTAGTTTGAGTTGAACAATTTTCACAATATCTTCTCAGTACAGTACTTCTTATGCCAGTGTTCTTTGTGAGTTCCGATTCTGAAATGAACCAATTAACTTTGTATAAATATGAAAACTACAGATGCTAGAAAACTTTTCATAGACAAAATCTTTAATATATAAGCACAAATGTTTAGCACCAATTTCAGATATACAAATAAAATCTGTTGTAGAACTTTGACAGGCATTAAAATCGCGGCAAATTTAAACCTCCGGTGACACATCCATGGTTTTATCTTCAGCAAGGCAGCTTACTTTGGCTCTCAACACACGCTAATAAATGAGGTAAAATATTACAGCATCAATCAATCAATCTACTGTATCTGCTTATGAGCATAAGACGTTCACAAAGTACTTCCATAGAACCCATTTCTTGCCAACTCTTTTACTTACTTCCATGTTTTTGCTTCTTTAGCAATTTATCCGATAACTGTTCTCTTACATGTGTTTCTTGGTCTTCTTCCCCTTCCTCTACTGCTCTGGGGATTCCAATCCAAAGCCATTCTTTTCACGGGTTTATCTTCTTCTCTTAGTGTGTCATATCCACTTCCACTTTTTTTGTTTGTTTCTATTGTAATTTCTTTATGATTTATTTTCCATAATTCTAAATTTGTAATTGCATCCGGCAATCTTATTCTTAAAATTCTTCTTAAACATTTATTGAAAAATGTTTCTAATTTGCTTTGAATGATTTTATTTGTTTTCCAAGTTTCACGGCCATATAATGAAACTGATTTCACATGACTATTGAAAAATTTAATTTTAGTACGTCTTGATATGACGTTAGATTGCCAGATTGGATATAATAGGACAAAAACACCATTTGCTTTCTTTATTCTATTCTTTCCTTATCAATTATACTACCTAGATTGTATTTGAATTCCTGAAGAGGATCAATATTTTTAATATCTACTATAATTTCTTTGTTTTCCTACCTCAATTCTTTGGTTTTCTTTATATTAATTTTCATAAGGGTCATCTTTATTACTTCTAATAGAGTATTCACTTTGCATATCAAAGTTATGAGAGAGCAGGCAAACATCATCTGCGAAGTCTAAGCCTTCCAGGATATCATTCAATCCCCATCTTATGCCTCTTCTAAAACTGCCTATCGACCTTTTCATGTCATTCATAATAATCAAAAATATAATTGGAGAGAGAATACAACCCTGTTTCACTCCACACGCAGTTGCAATATTTTCTGTCAACATACCTTTATGATTTACATTACAAGCAAAATTCTAATACAAAGTTTAATTAGTCTACAGATTTTCTCTGGTATAATATTACAGCATCGTTATGGAAATTGAAAGCCATTGCTTATCTACAGAATTTGTAACACACACTTCCATTGTTAATGCCCTCACTTGTAAGCTGGAGAAAACGCACGATCATGGAAAAAATTGTTATCAATGGGTCTCTTTGGTCTTCAAGTTCACTTTAGGAATCACACAGGCAGTGACATATACGGCAGAGATACTGAGAAAATTGCATTAAGAACAAAAATTTAAATCACACTAAGAATCGAGCCTGGGGAGGCGATTTGATAACTGCGCGGAATACCTACCCATTATGCTACGAAAAAAACACTATATAAACCTATAAGTTAGTTTTCCTGGAATTGGCATATACGGACAGCCTACCGGTACTTTAATCAGGTGAATTTCCACAGTCACGGATTCCACCACTAGGCGCGCCGCATGGCAGCTGATTAGCCCACCGCCCATAACTAGCGCCACGGGATAGAAGTAGGACGCTGCGGCATGAAATCATCGACAATTTTGGTCAAGGACCTTCTATTTCAAGGTATGAGGTTGTTTTACGTGCAAATAAACATTGTAAGGGGTCTTAGGGCCCATTCACAATGAAATGTAAGGGCAGACGTAGCATAAGCGGAAGACTTTGCATTCATGTTATTTAATGGAAGCATTCACATAGAGTCACGTAACGCAAGAGTTTGCATACTCCAAACTTTATGCTTACGTTGCGTGCATAGAGGAAGAATTCTGCATTTCTTTCTCTTTGCATTGCCTGCTGTTCAACAGCACTCTTCCACAAAATTGTGGATCACCATCTCTCATTTCTCTCAAGAGGTTATGGTAGCCTCCTTACTGAATCCTCTTTCATTTAGTGGATGAACCTGGCATCTATGCCTATATTTCTTGGCTCAGGCGCAAAGAGATAATGAACATTGCATTAATATGACTTGTGCAGCTGTAACATCACATGTATAACTTGCTGCAGTTTCCGGACATTATTCCGTACGCGGGAAGGAGGTATGAAATTTTTAAGAAACTTACGGAATCGGGGTTTTTTAACATGCAGAGTTGATTGTGTAGTATATTGAATGTTGCTTTATCGAAAACATTGGGCCCTTCTTGGCGACCGCTTAGATTTTAAGGAAATCTTGTCAGAAGATATTGCGAACGTGATGAAAAAAAATAGCTAACGGAATGTCGCGGGAAAATATAGCTAAAGTGGATCATTCGACTTTAGACGCGCAGATACTACGGCAGTTCTGTGCCTACGGATACGCCCAGTCGTCGCTCCGTAGCTGCGGCCCTTGCGGCTAAGGGCTCATGTTGTTAACAATTTTGGTATCAGAATGCCAACGACAGCAACGCTAACATAATGCACATATTGATAGCGAAAGTGCTCACTACCCACATACGGAATAGTGGCCCTGTTTCAATAGTACTTTAAATGTTTTGAGCGAACAGTCGTGATGTCAGTAACGCTGCTACGGGCGGCTGTTGGACGGACGGACGTATGAATGTACGTATGCATTTTTTTTTTTTTTGGTGACCTACTTATTTATAAAATATTGAGTGAACTTTCTTATTTGGTATTGTTAGTTATATTATTCAATTTGAAACTTACGGTGCACTCGGAACATTTCCGCAATTAGTTTAAGGATCTAGAAGCCCGTGCAAACTTCTTGTGTTACGCCTACGGCTGCATTGTGAATGGTGTTCCCTCACGCCTGCACTTAAGCTGCATTGCGTTAGCGCTTACATTTCATTGTGAATGAAGCTTTAGTTCCCTTCCGAAGGAAGCCATGCTACGGATTTTTATGCTAGAAATACTCCATCGCCCTCTGCAGGTTTGATCCTGCGATCTCGGGAACCAGAGACTACCATGACAACTAGACCAGGAGCACGACCAGATAAACCTACACACTAAGCATATACCCTAACGCTATTCTCAGCGACAGTTGGACACAAGATGGCGTTGGAATAGATAAAATAGAAGTGTCAGTATTTCTTTTCGGGCTATTAACTAAAAAGCTATGTACTCGACTACAACCTGCCAAATGAAATGAACACAAGACAAGTAGTACAGTGGCTTTTATGAGCCGAGTTTAATAGTCTTAGTCTTTCACGAAACAATCTCCCATTGCGCGGAAAATGGAATACTGTCATAAATATGAAAGCAAAGGAAAATGCCTGTCGTCAAAAGATAGCACGTCAGTAACATCATGCTGTTTTGTGTCCCAGGAACCGGTTCCTCGCATGCGAACCAATACGAAACTATATTCACTCTTAGATTGATCCGCGTCAAAACAAACCCAGGTGACCAGTGCACCGCTATAATGTATCCTTCCGCCATTCGCACTAAACTATATTCACTCTTAGGTTGATCCGCGGCAAAACAAATCCACGTGGTCAGTGCACCGTGGTGCAACACGGTAACAATGCGCGCAGGAAAGTAGTCCCATGCTAATCTCTGAATTTTAGAATGCATTTATCCTTAAATAGTATAATATTCTATACAAATACCTAAGGTTTTATTTAACGCTGATTTATACCGTAAAACACAGCTACAAGTCCCATGACGCAATTCGTATGAGTCACCTTACATCCGGGTAGGCGCAGAATATTGTTTACAGCCAGAAACCAGTTGTGTTTAGTATCATGGAGGACGGTGAATTCGCTCTTGTGTTTTCGTCGAATTACGTAAAGCATTAGCCGCGCAAACCATTTAGTAGTGGTGAAAAAAACAATAGTGTTGAATCTTTATTATAAGTTATGTGAGAAATATCCAACACTTTCCGCAAAAGAAATGGTGAAATTAACTTCTAAGTTCACCAGTGTTTCAAGTACAACTATAAACAATGCTAGTGCAGAAAAATCTGAAACGGCAAAAGTGGTTACACCCAGAAAAAAAAAGGAAGCATATGAAATACGCGATGCAAGAATGTAGTGATTTTAAGAAGAATGCAATTCGCGTAACAGTGCACAATTTCTTTTTTAAACTGAGTAGCCAACAGTTAATAAACTGTAGAACAATGTCGTTACTCGAGTTCTTTGCAATGTTTTCACTTCCTTTTTGTGAGACGTGCGGAAGTTCTGCGTGTAAAGAATGGCGTTCACTTCCTCGTCCTACGTAAATGATTGCAATTTTACTGCTGAAAATATTGAAACAAGCTTTCGGTTTACGTTCATCACTGCATTACAGACGTTTTCCCAGTTTAATAAGTCTGATGACGAAGACATCTAATAGGTGTAACGGGCATCACTTGCTATTCAGACTACCCTTTGGCTTGTGGGTGGGATGTTTCGTGGCTCTATCGCTTTCGAATTACAACTTTCTGGAACACAGTGATAATGAAAATGCCAAGAATTACGGCATCCTCTGAAGTCGCAATGTGCATTTTGAATTATGCAGTTAAAAAACTGGTAATAGGACCGAATACTTCAAGTCACGGCGCTGGTGGCACCTTTATGTGAATTTACATCCTATGGAAAATGACTGAGCAGGAAAATTCTGTGATGGAGTCGTAACACCTTTGTACCGTCGTTTACTATTTGATGGAGGAAAAAAAAATAATACATGTTTGCTAATTATACGGTGTGGTCTTAACTGAAGAAACTAATTACGCAACATATCTAGGCAACCAAGGAAAACAGGTCCAAAAGTTCCCACTCCACATGTAAATAGTTGTGCTATATATAGTTATTTTGTGGGGTCTCTCGGGTTCTCAGTCCCTACAACACATGTTAAAGGAACTAACAAACACAACGAATTTTCAATACTGTGTCTCAATTAGGCGACCATTAGGAAGGAAATAATGTTCTTTGATACTGCGTGCCGTGGAGCATACCTGTGAAATATAGAAATTCCGTATTTCTTAATTACTTTTCTTAACATTTTATCTGATAATTTTCATAAGAAACGTCCAAATTTTCAGATCAATTCATTGTTTAGTTCCTGAGGTGAAACATTTTTAATGACCTACAGGAAAATCTCCTTGCAGCGCAGTTATCACAATTTTAGGATAAAATTTAAATTTAGGTTAAAAATAAGTTTCTTACAAACTTATCACATGATTTGAAAATAAAACATTAATTATTTCAGAAAAATATTAAAACACCAAGAAATTAATACCTTTTACGCCTTTCAATTATCAATAATAAATTCGTTTCCTGTGAAGGAAAATTCTTTTTGATCCGGAAAATAGTAAGAAACTTTGGCAAATAATGTATAGAAGAGGTTTCCCGAATCATCTAATCAATGCATTTAAAGGTATTTATAGAAATACGAAAATTAGCACTGATATTGCAAAAGGATATTCCAGCTGAGGGTGTAAGGCAAGGATGCAGCATTTCACCAATATTATTTTTAATATACGAATATGGACGACATTCAAAGAGAATGGAAAAATGTTTCACCAGATGGCATAAAAATTTCCTTTAATTTTACTATTAAGACGATGCTATTTGCGGCTGATCAGGTATTAATAATTAAAATTGAAGATGATCTGCATAAATCAATACATGAGTAGTATTTAAATTTTAAGATTTAGAACACAAAACAAAGACAATGGCTTTTAAAGGGGAAAACAGTGTCAGAACAAAAATCGTTTTAAATAATACTCCTATAGAACAAGTTACAAGCCTTAAATATTTAGGATCTGAAGTTACCTATTAATACACAAGTGAAAGCGTAAACAAACTTCCAATGTTCCAGCAGATATGTGGTACAATAAATAAAACTCGTAAAGGAAAAAAAAAAAATAAAAGATGCGCAAAGTTGTATAATGTTACAGCACTACCAATTTTATTGTATGCATCAGACACATCGACTCTCACAATTAGTGACAGGAATGCGGTCCAAATCTCTTGACGTTTGAGGCATGTCCGCTAATATGGCACTAATGAATAGCAGCAGTGCGGCGTTGCCTCATACGGACAGTACACCTCGCCTTTGATAAAACTCTAATTGCAATATCATGTTCGCGCATGCGTACTTCATATTTCAGAAAAGCAACAAGCTAGGATAAAAGGCGACGTTTTCCTAAACAAGTACAAAAAAGAATAATATTTTTACACCCAATGGCCTGCCATTAATTTATAGTTATCTTTCGTGATGTTTAAACGGAGACATTTAGTTATAGTTATGCCTTTAATAGTAATAAATGCTTTGCTGTGGTAGTTATTTTATATATTGCTATGCCATGGACATAATTATCATTCAACAATGTGCAATTCTCAATGTTCTAAATAAATTTAGAAATAGTTACCCCACGAAGTTTCGTAATACAGCTACAAACTCGCCATGAGAATCCTTTAAGGGCTTCTGACGCAGCTCTACAAAACCATACATGACGTTTTTCTTTAAATAAACAACGTCACGTATGGTTTTGTTTCACAGAATAATATCACTGGAAAACCAATGACCAAGTGCATTTTAATGGTTATTGTGCTTACTCCTGCATACTGTTGAATCCTAGAACCAAGCACGTATCCGTTAATGAGAAGAGCGTGTTGTGCGTTTTACAACATTCAACACCTCGTTACTTGGAATGCACTACCCCCCCCAAGAAAAGGCCATATAAAGAATAATCCAACTGAGAACTTTAAGCAAAGAATCAGCAACTGTCATCACTAAGCCCCGGATTCTTAGGTTCTGACCTATTTTATTCCTGACCTCCTACCCTCCAAACTTCGGTTTATTTTAATGTTTTAGTTACCAACGAGTAATATACTTCAATTTTATAGAGCCTAAATTGACCTAATTTTACGTTAGGACCTTATAAAACCTATTTTTCGTGATAGAACCTAAAAGTGCCTAATTCGGTTATTTAAGCAAATAAGAGTAGATTTATGAATATAAAAGTATTTTTAAAACGAAGGGAGACCGTTCGAATAAGGAAACTATTAAATAATTAGATTATGAAATCTTGCGCAATACCTTACAATAATAAACTTTAATTAAACCGTCCGCCACAATAATAAAGTAATTAAAACGTTCGCCGCCTTCAGTTATCATTTTATAGCTATAGTCGAAAGAGGTGGCATTTCTGAAACGTGTGATGTTTACATGCCGCAACAATAGGTGAAAACAGAGGCAAACAATTTAATAGCGCTGTTGAGTAGTATGCATTA
The DNA here is from genome assembly GCA_030765065.1 of Deroplatys truncata. Taxonomy (NCBI): domain Eukaryota; kingdom Metazoa; phylum Arthropoda; class Insecta; order Mantodea; family Mantidae; genus Deroplatys; species Deroplatys truncata. The sequence continues at coordinate 634,997,891 of CM060990.1, forward strand.
TTGCTTCTTCCGTTATAGGGAGTTTCTAACACGACATTTTTGAATTTGGTACTTTCAAATACATACTAAAGTTACAGTCAATTTAACTTTTTACAATTTAAAGTTAATGTTTTAAACAAAGTGCCCAGTGATTTGCATGAATATATGTGCCAAAGATCCTATAAATTCCTAAATTCAACATATAAGATCCTATAAAATCCTAATACACTGATACATAGAACGTAATTTTAAGTTTTTAAAACCTAAAAATCCGGGGCTTAGTCATCACATTCTCGAGGAAGCATCAACAATGGAATTGGGATGGCTCCGTAGCTCAGTCGGTAGAGCACTTGCCTGCTGTGCGAGGTGTCCCGGGTTGTATTCCCCGCCGGGGATGGGAATTTTTCTCTAGCCAAGATTATTCCCTAGCCTCCCCAGCATGAGTGAATGTGTGTGTGTGTGTGTGTGTGTGTGTGTGTGTGTGTGTGTGTGTGTGTGTGTGTTTTCTAATGATTAAAAAATTCAAAGTGCAAGAAACCTAACGACAAGAAAATACGAGCTAACACCATTGCCTTAGGCAATAAGTTCCAAAGGAAAGGCTGCCGATTAGACCAATGTAGTTAAAGGCGGGGTATAAATGGAACTTAAAGAAAATGGAATTCACTACATCACTGACGCGATAGCTCAAGGTTAAAACATTGACAAAGCAAAAATACTGCTGGTGTACTGTTTACAGCGCGCTTGCTGGAAGGTTAAGCGATTCAGATGTGAATTCAACTGCGGTGTATTCAGTTCTTACAGTGAAAGGCTTTGTCCTAGCGTTTACAATGTTAACTCTTTCATGAAAACGTCGCTTAGTAAGCCCAGTAGTACCACTGGATATAGCAGTAAGGTTAGGGCTGATGTCTTCAGTGTATATAATTTCTTTAAAAAGTATGTTAACGAAGAAAACCGCAATCTTAGCTTCACGAAATGTCAGGAACTTGCAGCTGAGGCGTGCTCATTAAGTACATCAACGGTTTCATGTGTGCAGGGAAGCGAAAACGGCGTACGCAGAGCGAGCCGCGAAATTGTTTACATCGCCGAGAAAGCATATACGCTTACCTAAGTTTGACAAACCTGGACGATTACGAAAAAGATGTACGGCACAGTGTTTTTTAATTTTATGATAAATGTGATATCAAGGACGTTAGCTGTGCCACTTGAATAACAAGGACGCTTATAAAGATGCTTTTATTTCTCTATTTGTGTATTATATTTCCATTATTGTGTCTCTTCTTGTTTTCTTGTAGTTTTTAAGTGAACATTGCTATGGCATTTATAACAAACGCGTAACTTTCTGAGAAGCGAAGCGAAGTTTGGCAACCGCGCGGTCACTCCGTATTCGTTGTCTTGAAACGCCAAGAGATTTGGACCGCACAGTAGACATGGTATCACTGGAAGAAAGAATACATAATTTCAGGAAGAAGTGGATAGAAAATCTGGAGAGAATGGATTGTAACCATGCCTTAAAGAAAATATTAATACATATATAGACCATAAGGAAGACGAGACCGAGGAAGCGCTGGAAAAAATCTCTGTAAAGCCGGATCAGGTTGAAAGCTAATCCCTGAAATGAAGAAGAAGAAATTTTTAAGGCTTGTAGTTATTTTCATTAACATTTCCAGCGACAACTTTTATTTGCACCTTAAAAGTGTGTGTGTTGAGAATTTCAAACTTATTGGTAAAAATTTGCGCCGCAAGAAGCAATCTGAATAACAAACCTTGAAGAATGTTATAAGAAATACTTTTAAGGATAGAGAGTCGACTTTCGATTTTAAAATTCAACGTTTGTGTTCGCTGGCATTTTAAAGACTGCACTGTTTGAAACATTATATACCTATCTCTCTAACATGCGGTGAAATTTATTAACGCACAAATCTAAATTTTTCCGAGTTTTTGGCAATTGTTACAGGTTCGTCCATTAATTGTAAGTGCAAATGCTGTAAATAAATGCTCCAACTTTCATTAAATTTGAATATGAAAAAGTGAATGATTTTAAATAATTAATACAAAGTTAACACATAACTTAATGAAACGAAATTAAATGTTTACAACATACCGACTTTTAAAAGTATAGTAGCTACTCTTCTTAATTTCTAATTATTACGTTTTCTAAAATTTTATCTCATTCCCGAAGTCATGATGGTGAAAGTCGTCTTCTGCAGAGCTACGTAGAGAGGTTTGAAGGTCCAATGAACATAAGGAAGTTATTTTAGGGGCTGGAAGGGATAGGTCTGAATAGCAGTTGCTACTCCAGCTTGTTAGTGGCAAAATGAAAAGGCATGAAGCGAGTAGCCCATGCCTTCCTTCTCCATCTACTTCCGGGTGCGCCAATTTGCTATCAAGATAATGGGTCACGTCTATACACAGGGAAGCATATAAGAAAGTTTCATCCAGGTCTATTATTATAAATTATACTGAATTAACAGATAGCATTTATACTCCATTGTAAGTAGCCCAGATATCCGATTTTCATATATATATATAGAGTTTCAATCAATATTTCAATGGAAACCATGAAGAACAACACTTCTGCCAGTGGATAGCGAGCGAGAATGAAAGAGACAGCGTACTATCTCTGTCTCTCTCTGTACAGTCGTTTCTCACCCGCCTTCGTGTATGCTTCCGACTATAGCTCAAACATCGCGTGTTTCAACTCACTGTGACAGCGTTTCAAATAACTTACGTTTAGTGATTGAACGATACCACTATTTCTCGATACTTGATACCGATACTGATGTTTGAGCACCGATACTCGATACTTTATAAAAAAATGTAAAGGCTATAGCTTATTCTCTGAATTATTTTATTAGTAGTTTTCTGTGTATAAACACATTTAACCAGTTTTGTATTGTATGGTAATTCCGAAAATGTTCCTGTTTGACATTTTCCAAATGGCAGCAATCGTTTTATTTTGATGATGCTACAGGTTATATATCCCATATTGTTAAGTAAGGTTAATAATAATAATAATAATAATAATAATAATAATAATAATAATAATAATTTCTTTGCTTCAAGGTTTAACTAGAGAATAAAACAATGTCGCAAAAATGCACAAATCAAAATTTACATTTGTGCAAAATTCTGCTAGTAGAAAATTTTATAAATTATACTATTAATGAGGGTTTTAAAAGTGAAATATGCGCATATTGAATTGAAGCTAACAGTAATCTGCTAAATGAAATTTTATTATTTTTTAAAATTAACTTTTACACATACAGACCCGCACTTTCCATATCATATCTACAGTAAACTTTAAGTATTGATTTGCAGGTTTTGCATTATATTATATCACATTAGAATACGTCGGTTTTTATGCATACTCCACACACTGAACGTATTTTCAAAATCAAAGTCATTGCATGATGACCCTTCAATATTAATTATCACAAGTTTGCCAACTCTTTCTACCAGGGGCGGCTGGTGACTCTGAACTTTGGTGGTTCACAACATTATCCTTGCAATTTGAAATGTTTTAAGTAATAAATACAGAATAAGTTTCTCACTATAGGCTAATTAATTTACGCAAATAAACAAGAAATGGGAATTCACAATATAGAACACATGCACATTTCATGAAGATGCTACAGATCAATTACGCCATGCTTTGTCCATGTATCTTCACCACCAAACAAAACAAGGCGTTTTTAATATCACAACCACTTATCCAATCATATTTTCCATATACATCGCTGTTAAAATTCCTGTTAAAACTTCTTGTTTTTGTTTGAACTACCTGAGTGATTTTTAGTTATGGTGTGGGCCTGCCAGTGCGTTTAATTTCATTCTTTTCCTCCAAGTTTAGCGTTGAAAACGGTTACATTAAAAGAGACTGAATGGAATTCATTGTTTCTCCTTATAGCAACGTTTACCTGTATTTAGCTAAATAAACCACTTTGATCCATAAATTAAAACCCGATACACACAACACGGCACAAACCACGTGGCAAACAGGTAACGTAATTATCAGAGATGCAAGGTAACTAGAGTTCAGTAGATAGAAGACCGGAAGTGAGGTAAACCTTTACTGTGAATTCAATAGACGGCTCTGTGTATGGGACGAAACGAAAAGTATTGCTCCTGTTGATCATCCTATTCTATGCTCTCTGACTACTAGGTTAACCAACAACATGCAGCTTATGCCCCTCACTTCCCCACCATACACCTCTGCGCTCCCTTGGTTCGTCATTCCCTATACTTCATTATACCAATGTGGGTTGTAGCCGGGAGTGCACTACTTGGCACCTGCAAACAATACAACGCTTGCAAAAGTCCACTCCACAAGATCATGTCAGAATGATAACCGAAATGTATGAATCGTATACGTTATTTACATTAAAGGGAGAGCCAGGACTTTGGTTGTAGGGCAAACGTGCTACCATATTAAGAAGCCGCCCCTGCTTTCTACAGAAAGGCGATTTCTGTTTTTATATTGTTCATGCATCTAAACCCTCGCTCAGTCAACTGTGTGCAGGAGAACAGTAGCGGCGTATTATATAATTATATCCATAAGAGGGATGTGTTCATTCATCTCATTAACATAAATGAACTCTACCAGCTCTTTGAAATTCATTCCATTGCATCTACTGTTCAGCACCTTCTTAAACATTGCCCATTCCAGTAACAGATCATTTAAATTCATAGGTGTGACAGAATTAATTAGTGCATATACTTCAGTCATTTCCTTATTGCCATACTCGCCATCATTTCTATAGTTTTTTGGGATACAGTACATTAAATACTCCAATCTTATATAAATCCCCTAGTCTCTCATTTCAATTTATAAGCAAATTATCTAAGAATTTGCAAATCGTGGTCTTAACAACACTTCTATGATGCAGTGAATATTCTATTGTTTTCACAAAACTCGAACTCACCTTCTTGAAATTCTGGAGGTACTTTATCAAGAAAAGAACTGTAATTTGGACCAGGTTTCAATTTAAGGACCTCGAGCCCTTGTTCACGCAAATTTGGATGCACTATGGATCTAGATTTGACTTTTGAAAAATTAATCACAATTTGTTAAAAAGAAATATGACATCTTTCATAAAAGACAATAGTGGCAAAAATTTCAGGCACTTTACATTTTTAGCAAGCCAGCAGCTACTGGTCTCTCATCCCTCCCAATGAGAGCCAGCGAATGGCAAAAGTTTTAACAATTTTTTTCCTTGCTCATTAAGTATATATTACACATCTTTTAATTTTTTTGGAATTCTTTGGTGACTGTTTAAAGTAGTTATATATTCTGCTGCTTGACTGACTGCTACAGCTAACCGATGAGCCACGCAATGCACAGATAATATATGGGGGTAATTGTTTTTTAAGAGTTGCCACCCCAGATCGAACTCCTGTCATAACAGTTACACCATCAGTAGCAATTGAGGAGCACTTGCTCTTATCAAAGCCATGCCTATCCAAAATTCCTGCAACACATGAATATATCTCTCTCGCAGTACATCCTGTTAGCGGACACATTGTTAAGTAATGCGTGCACATTTTCCCCTTCTGCGCCGTTTTAACCTACATGATTACAGTTTCTGTTTGAGTAATGTCAGTAGACTCGTCTATCATAATTGAATACCACCTGGCTGGCTTTATTTTCGATAAAATATCACCAGTAATTGTTTTACACACTGCATCCTCTATATAATGAATACAATCATAACTATAATAATTTGCATTGCCATTGAGTGTTAATTTGGTCAAAGAAAGACATCCTAAGTCTATACACAGTTCTTTTGATACGGAAAACTTTCTTGTAGCAATATTTTCCTTCGTAACTGTGTAGATGATTTTCATACCGGCTGCTACACTTTCCTCAGCGTTTTTACAGGATGCAGCCAGGCTTTGACAAAATTTGGTGCCTTCTACGACTCTCGAAATTAATTTTTATGGTCAGCCGAGATTTCATGTCTCCTTAATGTATTGGCTTTGACAACACGATATTCTGAATGTAAAAGAAAAATAAAGTACATTTAGTGGTGAGAGTGTTGTTGTTTCTACGTTGGTAGCCAAACTTGAGATAGTTTTAGCCCCACGTTGGGCGCCAATTTGAAGTAGTTCCAGCCCCACGTACGATACAAAATTTTCGGTGGCCTTCGCCCCACTTTTAAAAAATGAACATTGCATTTTAATGTTTCTTTAAATATTATATATTTATGTTTGCCTCGGCTGCATCAGTATTAATTTGCAGAAACACGTATCTCTTAGCAGGGGCTGGTGCGGCTAAAGAAGGAAGGCTTACACAAATTATAATTTTTACTTCACTCCTTTTATTAATCTTTCACACGATTAAATAACACTTCACTGATGTATCCTACGGTAGAGCTTTGAGATTATTTATTAATTGCGCTTTTTAACATGTAAACTTTATATTATTCTCGCCGTAATAAATTTTTATATCTCACACTGAATACGTATCGAACTGCTCGTGAACGCTGTCTAGTAGCGTCTGGCTTCCACCGCCTAAATTTATACTTTTATTATATTTTAAGTCTCTGATTGGCTGTTTATAAGCTGTTTTAAATATAACATTATTGTTCCAATAATTATTAGCAGCATTATTAAACTTTCCAATTCATTATTGTCTCAAGGTTACCTAATGTTACCTCATTGTTAGCAACTTTCGGCTTCTACTTTATAATTCTGTTTGCTACGAAAGGTAGTTTGCTTCTATTATCACAGCTCCTACATTGTTAAATTGGATAATACATTCACATAACATTATTATACATGTACATAATAATATAAGCATAATACAATGACTGTTACAATACATTTTATATATTATTGTAGTATGCATATTGCTTTAAGGCGGGCTGTTATTATATTTTATATTATATAATTAACTGTGAAGTGGTATTATATTTGTAGTAGTTGGTAGATGCTTCAAGTTTATCTGCACAACGTATGGAAGCCAATTTGTCGCGGTCACTTCGTGTTATCTTTTGCTGGGCGCCTGTTATTGTATTACTACTTTGAATGTCTGGTTCATTGTCCTCCGGCTAGCTATTATTATTATTATTATTATTATTATTATTATTATTAAGTCGAGCATATCTCTTGATCAAGGCGTGTAAACGGAAAGGATTTGTTACTCAAAGATAACACTGATAAAAGAATTTGTTTTTACACTTTTATTATCGACACAATTAATTAAGTTCACATATTGACTCGTGATACACGCCAGACTGAAACTGTTATATTTTCTAATGTTACTATAATCACTTATTTGTTGCACCTTATTAATTCGCGTATTTCACATTTATAACTAGCTTTACGACGCGAGAGATTCTGTAGAATTGCGTAACGCGTACTATATGTATGCTTCCGTTGAACTACGCGACGTATAACTCACGAATACTTATGTTGAACTGATCGACGTATTACACGCGAATGCTTGTTCTGGACTGAGCGACGTATTACCCGCGAATGCTTTTGTTGGACTGACGAAATCTGCCTCTGACTTTAGCTTTTTATACTCCCACACCCCGATATGCCTAAAGATTATAACCGAGCTGCTATTGGTTAATAAAACGCGCCAACATTAGCGTCTCAAATTACTGCCACAACTGATATCATTTAAGTGTTAAAAATGCTGCCTCAGTGGTTACGAATTTACTTGTATCTAGCTTAGAACTAGAAGTAAGATGTACTTGTAATATATGGAATCCAAATTATTTATTACGCGGGAATAATTTAGAACTGCATTAACAAATTAATTAGGTCGACATTTATAATCGGATACATTTGAACCCGGGAGCATTTTGTTTTCAGAGGAACTTAATTTGTGTTAGATACAAAGAATAATTTTATAATTATCATTTGCGTTGCTGCCTATATTAAAACACTGTTTTAAACTGTTCAGTTCTCGCGTTTGTTGTAAATGCTAATACTACAGCTTACCTGATGACGACAAACAGTTATTCTTTTTCGTATTCTCGCACAAACTACACACAAATAATGGAATTTCTCCAGAACACTGCACTTTGCACCACCTATATAATAATTTCCACTTTTCCATTAATTGTTCCGTTTTTGGTTTCACTGGGACTAGGACTTCGTTCCCTTTTCTTCCTTAAAATAATTTTATGCATCACTTGTTAAAAAGCACACACATGCACAGTGTACATTTGACAAGAATGAGTGAACAATCCAGACCAGATCAGATCAGAAATGACCTCCACTAGCTGGGAGGGAAAGCGGCGTATCATTTGTTTGCGACAGATGTTTACGGCTTGTTGAAAGATTGTGTTTATAGCCTCTTACAAAGAAGCGCATATCGTTTGCTTCTGTGGCAGATTCCGTCGCATTTTTGCGAATGTTGTTTTAAAGTTCGTCGCATTCTTCGACCTCGAGTAGCAAAAAGCGACTGTAACTTAAACTCTTTGTTTCCCTTTTTATGTAACTATATTCTGAGCTGAAAACTTTTCTTTTTAAGGGTTTTCTATCCACAGAAAAACAAATACTAGAAATTCTTCTTATTCTGCAAACTTGAAAATGTAAACTAATGTACACTGCTGTTTGTGAAAATTACGACACCAAGAAAGAATTTCCCGACTAACTCCAAACTTGGTGGAAGTGTAGAAGAGTGTGCAAGCAATAAGTGATAAGGTTTGCAGAGAGATGGGGTACACCTAGGCCGAGCAGAGCCCTATTGTGTCGGTCCAACAAGGTCAGTGATGCGCCCAGTGTAGTCAGTGCAAAGCTGTCAAACAAGGTGGAAACAATAAAGCGAGTGCCAGTATGCCTCGTCGACGTCAAAGGGAGCCATATCGGCATGTGAGTTCGAACGGGACAAAATGCTCGGTCTCCGGGAAGCGGGTTTGTCATACCTTGACATTTCGGCTCGTACAGGGCATGGTGCTACAACAGTGATGCGTGTGTGGAAGCAGTGGATAGATGAAGGTCGTACGCAGCGAAGAGCGGATACTGGACCACGGAACATGACCACAGCACGGGATGACCATCATCTTGTCCGCATAGCCATAACGGACCGTACAGCTTCATCCACAGTGTTGGCTCGATGCTGGGGCACTGCAACAAGTGTGAACTTGTCTGCATCAACGGTTCGTCACCGTCTGCTGCAGGTTGGACTGCTTGCATGCATGCCATTACGTCGGCTTCCATTGTCCAGAAACCACAAGCTCCTCCGACTGCAATGGGCACGTAAACACCGCCACTGGGGTGCTGAGTGGCAAAATGTAGTCTTTTCGGACGAGTTCCGCTTCAGCGTGTCCTACAGTGATGGCCGCATACGTGTCCGGCGGTACCGTGGTGAGCGCAACCTGGAGGACTGCATTGTTGAGCGGCATAGCGGACAAACACCAGGTGTGATGGTTTGGGGCGCCATTGGTTATAACATCCAATCTCACTTCGTACGAATTGAGGGCACTTGGAACAGCAACCGGTACCTAACGGTGGTTGCAGAGCCTGAGGTACTCCCCTGCTTTAGGCATCTCCACAGGCCACATTACAACAGGACAATTCCGGCTACATATTGCGAGGAATGTACCAGCCTTCATCGAAGAGCGACGGGTACCATTGCTTCCCCGGCCTGTACGTTCGCCTGACAAGTCGCCCATCGAACATGTCTGGGACATGGTTGGTCGGCACCTGGTGCGTCACGGTCCTCCAGTAACCAGTGTCACGGATTTGTGGGCTCGAATACAAACTGCGTGGAGGGAAATCCCTCAAGAACTTATTCAGAACCTTTTTGATCCAATGCCACGGCGTATAGCAGCTCTAATTGCAGCGCATGGAGGCCACAGCAAATACTGAATATTAGGGCTCAAAGGTCATGTACAGATTTCAAAAGTTTATCATTTGTTTCTTGTCATGTACCTTACCTATGGTATTAAGTTCATTGAATTCGTGCGTTTCCTTCTTGGTGTTGCAATTTTCACAAACGGCAGTGCATATTTTACATGGAACTCAAACACCTTAAAATAATCTGTGTTACATCGTTCCAGCACTATTCACACTATTTTTCGAAAAAGTATCGAAGGTTTATATCAATCAAGTATTAGACATACTTCGATACCACCGAGTATCGAGAGTATCGAGGTCCCATCCCTACTTACGTTTCATTTTAAATATATGAAGTAATATAAACATTATTGATGCGTTAACAATACTTGGGAAGCGGTCGCCACTGCACAATATATAGGCTCTTTCAACAAGTGTCCTATCTTTAACATGCGATAGCTGCCGTTGTTATTGAGTTATAGCAATCATTTTTTTTTCATGTGGTTACAGTTGTTATTGACAAATAGCCATGGAACGTTACAGCATTCAGCAACGCGTAGAAATTGTGAAAATTTATTATCAAAATGGATCATCTGTTCGCCAAACCTTCCGTGTATTGCGTGAAGTTTACGGTGTGCATAATCGCCCCTACGAGAGAGCGACTCGGCGTTTGATCGATAAATTTTAAAGTAGTAGTTCTGTCAGCGATCAAAGAACGCCTGTACGTAATCGACGTAAGCGCTCTAACGAAAACATAGGCGCCGTTCTGAGAGCGTACGCGAGAACGGAAACAAATCAATTGCTCGTCGAGCGCAAGAATTGGGGCTTTCGCTGACCACAACTTGGCGAATTCTGCATCTGGACTTGAAGTTTCACGCTTACAAAATGGCGTTAACTCAAGAACTAAAGCTCAACGACCATAGCTTGCGCCGTGAAATCGCTGACTGGGCTATGGAGCAATTGGAAGCTGACTCGGATTTTTGCCGAAAAAACATCTTCAGCTACGAAGCCCACTTTTGGATGGATGGTTGTGTTAACAAACAAAATTGCCGCTATTGGAGCAATCACAATCCAATGCAGATTCAAGAACGACCACTTCATCCCCAAAAGGTTACTGTGTGGTGTGGATTTTGGTATGGTGGAATCATTGGTCCACATTTTTTCTAAGATGAAGATGGTGAAGCTCTAACTGTCAATGGAGAAAGATACCGGGCTTTTATAAGGGACTATTTTTGGCCTCAATTGGATGGTATGGATCTCAGAAACATCTGGTTACAGCAAGATGGTGCCACATGCCATACTGCTCTCGAAACAATCGATCTTTTGAAGGAGAAGTTCAGAGGTTTCATCATTTCCCACGGTGATGTTAACTGGCCCCCGAGGTCATGTGATTTAACGGCGTTGGATTACTTCTTGTGGGGTTATGTTAAATCTCGAGTTTATGTCAACAAGCCAGAAACAGTAAATGATCTTATGAATAACATCACACGTGTTATTCGTGAAGTTGGGCCTAATTTACGTTCTTCTGTCATTGAAAATTGGGTCAACCGTATACGCGCAACCCAACGAAGTCGCGGCGGTCACTTAAGTGATGTTCTCTTCCACATGTAATGACATTAATTATGTTCCAAAATAAAAAAAAACAAATAAACCTCTATCATTTATAGAACGTGTTTTATTTAAGTTCAAAGATAGGACACTCTTGTTGAAAGACCCTATACGTATGCAAAATTACACGCGCTATGTTCTGCATTTGCGGGATTATATTTAGCTCCTTGACTACCGGTGATAAAACTGAAGGTGAGCAGCATATGACGTTCAGAGCGTTAACAGCTGTTTGCTATACCACATAAATCTGCAGTCACAATAGCGAAGCAGAAAAAAGTAAAGACTTCAGAGTGAATACTTACACTGACCTTTTGCTTCCTCACGAGAACCGCGATATAACATTCAAGATAGAAAGATTTAGTGGCTACTACAGCATACATTTCGCAAACTCAAGTAACCAGAAATTCCAAGCCTGTGCGCCCGCAAAATATTTACATTGAATAGATAGGCTTATATAACACTTGTGGAATGTGTACGAGGGCAATACTGAACATTTTTAGAATGCGATGTTTCTAAAAACAAATGCAATTTGTTTATATTTGACAGCTACTTTATTGTGTTTTGCGAGTTGATTGGCGTGTAGCTTGTTCGATTTACTCTAATGGTTGTTAATTACACTAGCCTGCATGATATAGGATGACTGAAAACCAATAAATGATTCTGACTCACTTTTTTATGCTGATTTCAGAACTGCTTTTAATTTTTTTCTTTCACGTACAGTTTTTCACAATTTCACTTCAAAAATATAGAGATATAAAGATATTGCCTTCGCCACTACACATGAAATTGGGCTTGAGGAAGCAATTTGTAAGGGCTCTACCACCGGATGGACCCTGCTTCAAGTACCTTTCCAAGAAATTTCCCTTCATTACACAAGATAAATTAAAGGCTGGAGTTTTTGTTGGTCCTCAAATAAAGAAATTGAAGGATGAAGATTTTGAGAAGACAATGAATGAGAGAGAAATAGAAGCATGGACCGCCTTCCGATCAGTTACTGAAAAATTCTTAGGCAATAACAAAGATCCTAATTACAAGGCCATTGTCGAAACAATGTTGGAAAATTTCAAGAAGATAGGTTGTAACATGAGTGTAAAGGTGCATTTTCTGCATTCACATATCGACTACTTTCCAGAAAATCTGGGACATTATAGTGAAGAGCAGGGTGAACGTTTTCATCAAGATATTAAGGAAATGGAGAGGAGGTACCAGGGGAGATGGAATGAAACTATGATGGCCGACTACTGTTGGATGTTGAGGAGGGACAGTCATCTTCAAGGATCTGCAAAGAAGTCAAAAAAGAGATAGTTTGAAAAAAAATTAAAAGTAACACTTTGGCTTCTTGTTTTGTTAAGATGTAGTCATGAAATAAATTGGGGGAGTTCTTGAGAGTATGCTTAAAATGTTTCTTGAATAAAACCTTACCTTGTGTGAAATGGTATTTGAATACTTTTCTACACTCATTAGTAAAATTGTCAAAACATTACTTATTTTGTGTAAAAACCTGACGTGAGAGAAAAAAAAGGAAGTTATTTCTGAAATCAGCATAAAAACTTGGTTCAAGAACACCTACTTTTAAAAAATCATGTGACAAAAAGTTTGAAAATGCAGACCAGTGTTATCATCATTTAAGGATTTTTGTTCACCCAAAAATGAATTTGAGAGAACATTTCCGTCGTATGACTTTTTACGATTTTAAATCGTCATTAACGCCTAAACTACGTGAAGATCAGATTAGAAATGCATTTGGCGAAGAAGCCCTATTTAAGGCAAAAATTTTATAATTGGTACATCGAATTCAAAAACAGATGGTTTTTTTTTCTTCTTGCACACAGCAAAACTAACAACTGAGTATCTGGATGCCCTAAAGGGCAGCACACGGGACCCTCCACCATACAGCCTGACCTAGCACCTTGTGATTTCTGTTTTCAAAAATTAAAGATAAAATGCGTGGACTCACTTTTTCATCAGATGAAGCAGTGGAACATTATAAAAACCTCTTTTCTGAAGAAGAGTGACATTATTGTTTTAAGGACTGGTTTCATCCAATGCAAAAATGTATTGATGTTAAAGAGAAATTTTTTAAAAACAATAAAATAATTTACATTTTTTAAAACTAATCCTTGTTTGATTTTCTAAAAAAATTCAGTACCGTCCTTGTAATGCTCTCAAAGGGATCGGCAACTGGGGGATCAATTTGCTAGTGAATATAACTTCCAATCTCTTGATGTCTTGTCTCATTTGAGTAAGAGTAACTGCGTTAAAGATTATAAAGTAGGGATGGGAACTCGATACTTGGTGGTATCGAAGCATATCTAATACTTTGAGATAAATCTTCGATACTTTTAAATCTTTAAGTTTTGCATTATTGAAAGTTGTTGTGTTTAACTTTATGCTAGATAAGGAATCAAAAAGAGTCGAGACTTCATGTTATTATCCCCATTGAGTTGCTGGACTATAGTTCTTGATAGACCTTTACTGCGATGAATGCAACATTCCATAGACTCTTGCGTCTAAATGAAAACATGAAAAATAATGGTGCTGACGCGGTGCAGAAATGACGTTTCTGCAATAGCCTGGCTTGGCGACTCACTCTCAACCATTATATTTACCTACCCAGGTGACCAAAATCTGTAAAACAAATCAGACCTTATGACATGAAATAATAAAGCGTATGGAAATATTTGTTCTTTCATGAATGCTCGTGTTCTCAAAAAAAATCTTTTATTCCTTTATATTTCTGCATTTCATATTTCACTTCCTTGATTTTTTTCTTCAAAATTTTAATTATGTCTAATACGACTTTGTATTAAAAAGGTATATGCAAATGTATGAGGATGGGTAGTAGAGAGGCTTAATCCACAAACTTACTATGTTTCTGAGTGTTATATGGCTAATTACTTATTAATGGATGAAAAAATGTGTTTTGTGGTAGTTGTGAATAGTGGCACAATGGTATAACACACACATTTTTAGTTGTTTGAGTTTCATGTAAAACATATTACCTATTAGTTTACATTTTCAATATTGCAGAAAAAAGAAGAATTACTAGTATTTGTTTTTCTATGAATAGAAAATCCTTTAAAAGAAAGTTTTTAGCACAAAATATACTTGCATAAAAAGGGAAGCAAAGAAAACGGCATTATTATTATTATTATTATTATTATTATTATTATTATTATTATCATCATCATCCTCGACTAACAATAGGGGACCCACAACCTGTGGCATTATCAAGAAAAAATTACTGCCAATTAGAGAATGTCAAACAGGAAGAATTTGGCATGTAACCAATGAACTTTTTAGACGTTGTTTTTTGTGTACACAATTAAGTACACCGTGTTAGGGCAAGATCGAAGTCTTGTAAATTAAATTGTAGTTGAGATTAGGGATGGCATGGAGAAACCGGGAGAAGTTTTCGCGCTTATGCACGTTATCTACTTCTGCTACAGTCACTAACTTCTGCCGTTGTGTGCTACCACCTACTCTGCATTCACTCTTAGGTTGATCCGCGGCAAAACAAACCCCATGGTCAGTGCGCCGTGGTGCAAGACGGTAGCAACGCGCGCAGGAAAGTAGTCCCATGCTAATAATCTGAATTTTAGATTGAATTTATCCTTAAATAGTATAATATTCTATACAAATATCTAAGGTTTCATTTAACGCTGATTCATACCGTAAAACAGAGCTACAAGTCCCATGACGCAATTCGTATGAGTCACCTGACATCCAGGTAGGCGCAGAATATTGTTTACAGCCAGAAACCAGCAGTTGTGTTTAGTATCATGGAGGACAGTGAATTTGCTCTTGTGTTTTCGTCGAATTACGTAAAGCATTAGCCGCGCAAATCATTGACTAGCGGTGAAAAAACAATAGTGTTGAATCTTTATTGTACGTTATGTGAGAAATGTCCAACACTTTCCGCGAAAGAAACGGTCAAGTTAACTTCTGAGTTCACCGGTGTTTAGAGTACAAGTATAAACAGTACTTGTGCAGAAAAATCTGAAACGAGAAAAGTGGTTACACCCGGGGGGGGGGAGGGAAAGCGTATGAAATACGCGATGCAGGAATGTAGTGATTTTATGAAGAATGCAATTCGCGTAACAGTGCACAATTTCTTTTTTAAAATGAGCCACCAACAGCTAATAAAGTGCCGCTTCCAGAGAGCGAATAAATTAAGTTATCGCATACCTGGTACTTTATTTTTCGCTCATTTATTTTAAAATTAACTATTATTACCTATATGTGCAAAGGTTTATTTTGTTGCAACTATAAATCTTATCACCTTTAACCCTTAACAGAATATGCTAGTCACCGTTTCAGTTCTCGAAATAAGGACTCTGTTCTTTTTTGCACTACGTGCCGCTTATACTCGCCACATGGTCTGAAAGTGTGACAGTATTTCTAGTGCGAATGGCGGAAGGATACATTATAGCGGTGCACTGGTCACCTGGGGTTTGTTTTGACGCGGATCAACCTAAAAGTGAATACAGAGTAATGGCATTGACATAAAGTTGTAGTGGCAGTATGGAAGCAGAGCACGGGAAAAGCTTCGCGCGATAGTGAACTACTTCAGGTGTGCACAGCTCGTATGTATTTGGCACCATAGGTGGTTACGTCATACAAGTTGCGCATGCGCAGAAGTTTCTTAAAACGTGCATAAATCAAGATTTGCTAGCGACTGTGTTGCCATGTCTCGTCGAGTTTAGAGGAGTAGTACGGTAGATTTAAATGCAGTGGATTTTAAATTATCACTCGTAAGTTAGGTTTAATAGCATTCAAAGAAAAAATAACCAATAAATCCGCAATTAACGTGCACTTGTTCTTATACAACAGCCGCCACTGCTCTCACTTATAGGGACAAAGGAAGAAATATATGATTCGGATAAACGTTGAAAAACAGAATTAGATTACTGAAAGAAAAGCAGAGAAGTTACACTTTCTGGATTCGAAATGAGGTTGTACAGTAAGTGGGAAACGTTACAGACTTAGTATACACCATAAGTAAAAACATGGGCGGTTGCCATGGAGTCAAGCACCGATTGGCAACACCAAAGTAAACCTTACATAGGGAAAGAAACATCTTCAGTGGACCCTTGATGAAAGAACCAAGAAGAGAGAGAAGTTCCTTGTGTGAAGTGTGGAATTAAATACTGAGGAAACTGACGCTGCGATGGAAGGATAAACAATTGAAAGCATTTGAAATGCGGACATGGAAAAGAATGGAGATGTGAAAAGGACAAAAAAGTGAGCAGCGAAGCTGTGAGGGGTAAAAGAAAAGATCTCTGAACGGAGCAATAAAATCTAGATGGAAGGCACTGATTCCTAACAGATGGACTGGAAAACTGCTGAATGGGTATAAGGTATATCATAGAAAACTATACTAGATGAATCACAGTATTAAGACATGCGGCTTATATTTGGAGACGAAGAGGAAAGCGGAAAATGGAAGAATGGAGGAAGGTGGTTCGTAGAGAAGGACCTGTCCTTGAGCAGAAAACCATCACTGACTTGTAGAGTTGCCCTATACGTCCACATTCCTTTACACCTTAGCAGTGAGGTTGGATGTGTATTGAAGCCTATAAACGTACTATACCTATGTTCGTACTTTTAACTGTTTTTCTAGCTTTTTGCCATTTTCATTCCTACATACTTTCTTTTATTTTATATTAACTTAAAACTGTTTTTTCAATTAAATTGTGTCTGTCATCTTTAAGATCATTTGCGTTTCACTGCACAGCGTTAAGGTCTAGAAATTATAATATTGTCCTTATATATTGCTATAACCGAGCGGGATGGCTGAGGCGGTAACGTCTGTGGCCGCATTCGGAGGTCGTGGATTGGATTCCCGTGGCGGACCTTCCTGGCCTATGGATTTTTTTCGGGGCTTTCCCCGGGTTGCTAGGCGAGTGCTGGGAATGATTATTAATTCCCCCGAATTTTCTGTCCCTCCATTCTAATTTCACTTCACCTTTCATCCGCTTGGTTTCTTTCAGGATTCTACGTGTCGGTAGGAGGTCTCGGCATGTGCATAGCAAGGGAAAAGGATGCTGGAAACCTTCGTCCCCTGGTATGGGGGCGGTCTGCGGGCACCCCAAGGGATGTGTAAGTCCACAGGGGGAGGGGAGCCGGCAGCACCAGTACCCATCCGGGGATTTTAAATCTGTAATTGCAGGAGCCCTGTCGTGGCCCTTGGTCCGGCCGCCCTCAGTCTCCTCTCACCTCATCCCCCCCTTCCGGGGCATACGTACAAAATATCTATTTAGGTCGAAGCATTAAGTCCCCTTCCACGTTGAATCCCAATCCTATATATTAATACATGGTTTAAACGTAATATTTTAAAATTTGCATATCACTAAATTTATAATTAAGCTATTCTTAATTAAAAAATGTATAGGTATTTTCTTATTTTATCATATCCATTTTATTCACCTTATATATTAAATGTTGTCTTGGTTTAAGTGATATGTCTAGAAGATATTTAAAAGCATTCTACGAGTTTGCGCACTAACTCTGGACAAATTGGAGACACATTTATAACGCGTATGTTCTAAGTATAATAAATCTCAAAAAGTTGTTAAATGACACCAAAGAAAAGGCGCGATATTGCATCACTGCTTAGCGCTACGCACTTGCTAGCCTGCTCCTGATAACACGGGTGTTATGATAACATGGATGCGGCCTGGCACGACTACCTTGTGCCCTTGATCAGACACGTTTCCTGAATGATCACAAATAACGAACAATATTTCGCCAGAGAGATCTGAATTGCTCTCTGTCCAAGAATCCATTTTGCTTACCCTACCGGTCCACCCAACAATGCTTTCTTAATATGATATCTTAATGATATCGCACGCTATCATTCGTATTGTTTGTTTCAAACGCCGACAATAATAACAGTGTCTGCGAATGTACGTTATGGATTGTTCAGCAAGTACAGAGTGAGCCAAAAGACTCTGAACCGCCTGCACGCTGTTTTTCCTGTCCGCGTCCTCGGCGCTCGTTGCCGTCTGCTGCTATCATAGAAAGGCGCGGATGAAACCACACATTTTTAAAACTACACATAAAGACTTTACTTACCAACTTTATGAAAGGAGATGCTGAAACTGGCCACCGTCGTTGTCTATACATTTTTGACACCTCTTTAGGAAACTGTCCATTATGGCATTTTTGGGGGGAATTTTCCAAACGATGAAGATGTCGTGTACTGTTTCTTCGGTAAGAACCGAACGCCGTCTTTGAGATTTCTTAGCCTGAACACTTCCTGTAGCTGAAATTTACTTAAAAGCTCATGGATTGTTGTACGGCCTGGAACTTTTTCTGCAAATCGTACTTTCCCTTGGCGAGCTGACCGAGTTAACACATACGAATCATAAATAAATACACGCTGTGCAGTAGAAAACATATACTTAGCCATAATATAATTTGTGACAAAATAATAAATAACTCGTAATAACTGAACCACATCACATCACCGTCAACTCAAAACTGCACTTCACACTGCACAGCAAAACCACAACAACGTGACTTTGTTTATAGCAACAGTGCGTTATCATGTTTTTATCATATTTCCACACGCCCAGTGGAAAAACACCGCGCAGCCGGTAATATTGTTCATAAAATACCCCTCCGTGGTAACTTAAAACATAAAGTGTACAAGACAAACCTACACACCCCGGAAAAATTAAAACAAAATATCCGCTAGGAAATTTCTCAACGTGAACTACGGCGAGTGATGGATAGTTTCCTAAAGAGGTGCAAAAAATGTTTGGACAACGGCGGTGGCCAGTTTCAGCATCTCCTTTCGTAAAGTTGGTAAGTAAAGCCTTTAAAAGTAGTTTTAAAAATGTTGTATCGTTTCATCCGCGCCTTTCTATGAAAGCGACAGACGGCAACGAGCGCCGAGGTCGCGGGCAGGAAAAACACCGCGCAGGCGGTTCGGGGTCTTTTGGCTCACTCTGTATATTTTCGTGACTTATGTGCAGGTTCATTTTCTTTACTCAAAGTTGTAAACTATTTTCAGATCATCACCGTTGAATTTCTTTTTATTATTGTGGTAGGGACTACATATTTTAACTGCTGTTGCAAGATGGGTAAATTCGTTATAAGAGGAAAATGTAAAATCAATGAAACAAGTGATGGTGGCGATATTGTTGAATCACCGCCAGTGAAAAGTACGACAACGCGGGTTGAACCATCTACGAGCAGGTCGAAAAATCTGAGAAATGTGAAATACAAAAATTACAGTGAATCTAACATTAAATATGGATTCGTATCAAATATGTGCGATTCCGCCTCTTCCCCTCTGCATTATTTGCAACCAAACTCTGTCGAATAATTCTATGAAACCATCCCTCTTCACAGACACTAGGTAACCCTTCATGGCGATTATAAAGACAAGTCAGTCGATTTTTTCAGGCGCAAAACGGAAAATTGAGATAAAAGTTCAAACGTAATACACAATTTTACAAAATCAACAAAGGTGGCACTGGAGACACCATATGAGTTACCGTTGTTAGTTGCAAAAAATATATCACCTTATACCGCAGTTGAATATCTTATTATTCCTGTTTCTTTGATTATAGCAGATAAGTTGCTACACAAAGATTCCGCTAAAGTAATCAAAACAATTCCGAATTCTGACTCAAGTGTAGTGCGTAGAATTCATGATATGGCACAAGATATTGTTTTACCAAATACTGAAAAATATTAAAATGGAGACAAGATTTTCGATTCAAATCGATGAATCTGTGGCTTTATCTGATGATAAAAATTAAATTGAGTTTTATTTATAGACGCTCTTTAACTACTACTATGGTCCTTAGCGTCCCATTCTATATTGGGCGGGAAAGACCGGTAATTTTGCTCAGAGGTCTCTTTATCAGGCTTGAGGCTCTTTTACGTGCCGAAAATCTGCGACACGGGACCACCGGCTTTACTTCCCTTCCGAAGGAAGCCATGCTAAGGATTTTAACGCCCCAAAAAAATCCATCGCTTTCCACCGGGTTAGAACCGACGACCTCGGGAACTAGAGACTAGCATGGTAACCACTACACCACGGAGGACGACTTGTGTCTGATGATGATGATCTACTAATATATGTTCGGTATTTTGACGTTAAAAAGGTGCTATTGCTGATGAAATTCTAGGAAGTAAACAATTACCAGAACATAGAACGAGAGAGGATATTTTTAAAATTCTTGATAATTTTATAGGATTAAAATTAAATTTTTCGTGGGACTGGTGTGTAAGTTTGTCCACAGATGTTGCTGCTTTATTGACAGGTAAAAAACAAAGCGGTATTATTGCTCGTATTCGCGAAATTAACCCCAAAATCAACAAATTTAACGAGCTCAATCAACTCCAAGGTTTTGACAAACATTTTTAAAGCTCTCGAGAAAACAAAGGGGTTTTATAAGAAAGTTTTATTTCGGATCGATTGCGTTATAAAGAGAATATTGCAGTTTTTCCAACTCAGGTGGAACATAGTGGACAAAATGAAGTTAGTATTGCTGATAGACTTTTGGAAATAATCAAATTTCACCTACAAAATCTCAGGTTACAGTTTTAAAAAATCCAGAAATTGAGAAAGACGTACACAAGAATGGGTTACAAATCCGTTTTGCAACACCGTCATCAATTCCTCTAATCTTCCCGCAAAATTAAAAGAAAGTGTTTTGGAAATGTCCGTTGAAAATAAAAATCGAAAACATATCAATTTGTGATTTCTGGTGTTATGCACGCAAAGACAACACTGAACTTAGTGACACTGCCATTACACACTTTCTTTCATTTCCTTCTACTTAGTTGTGTAAGCAGGGTTTCTCTGCATTGACAGCACTCAAAACGAAACAAGAAACGGATTGAACCCAGAATCACCATTAAAATATTATAATATTCTTTATTGTCACTTCAACTTTAAAGTCATATCGCGACTACTTTAGAATAAAGGACATGATTACAATGAAAATACAATATTTTAAAACAGTAATAGTACATACAACATTAAATTCTCTAAACTGTATTCACTCTTAAGTTGATCCGCGCCAAAACAAACCCACGTGACCATTGCAACGTGGTACGACACGGTAGCAATGCCCGTAGGAAAGTAGTCCTTCGCAAATAATCTAAATTTTATAATGAATTTATTCTTAAATGGTATACTATTCTATACAAATACCTAAGAGTTTAATTAACACTGATTTATACTGATAAACAGAGCTAGAAGTCCCAACATGCAATTCGTATGAGTCACTTGATCCGAGTATGCGCAGAATACTGTTTACAGCCTGAAACCAGCAGTTTCCTTTTAGTATGATAGAGGACGGTGAATTTGCTCTCGCGTCTTCTTGACTTACATAAAGCATAAGCCGGGCAAACCATCGACTAGTGCCGAAAAAAAAAGTGTTGAATGTTTATTATAAGCTATATTAGAAATATCAGACACTTACGGTGAAATTAGCTGAGTTCGCCAGTGTTTCGAGTAAAAGTGTAAACAGTGCTTGTAAAGAAAAATCTGAAACAGGAAAAGTGTTATAAATGGGGAAAATAAAATAAAGAAAGCGTGTGAAATACGCGATGCAAGAGTGTAACGATTTTGTGAAGAATGCAATTTGCGTAACAGTGCACAATTTCGTTTTTTAAAAATGAGACGCCAACAGTTGATAAAGTGTGCTTCCAGAGAACGAATAAATGTCAATTATCGCATACCTGTTACTTTCCTTTTCGCTCTTTCTTTTAAAATTAACTATTATTATATGTGCAAACTTTTATTTTGTTGTAAGTGTCAATCTTATCATCACCTTTAATCCCTAACAAAGTATGCTAGTTGTCGGAATAAGGGCTTTATTCTTTTTGCATTACGTACCGCGTGTACTCGCCACAAATGTTCGTGAAAGTATGACAGTATTTCTGGTGCGAATGGCGGAAGGATACATTATAACGGTGCACTGGTCACCTGGGGTTTGTTTTGGCGCGGATCAACCTAAGAGTGAATACAGTTTAGATAGGTGTGTTACACAATGTTATAAATTTTTTTCGCTTTCATAAAGTTTAAAGTGCTTTGTTGTGCTGAATTTAGGGCATCTGGTAGACTGTTGGGGATGTCACATCTTTCTCTGTGTTGTAGATAGCGACGACAGGCTGTAACGAGATGATGAACTGTGAGGTTGGATCTGCAGAGGTCGCACACAGGAGGAAAGGTCACGGTTGAGGAGATGATTGATACTCGCACTAACGAAGATTCAGCCAAGAATAGAGGAACTGGTGTCCAGAAAACAAGCCCAGGCCATCTCATTAACAGTTCAGAAACATATACAGTTACATATAATTTGTGTGTGTGGGTGCGTTATCTGTAACGTGGTTCCTGTATTTATTTTATACATTTATATTTTATAGCATAATCCTCCTTTTTGTAGTATTTAGTAAGTTATAAATTTCATAATTATTTTAGTCATGGTTACGTATGATTTGAATTAAGGACGAGTCTAGGGCTAGGCCTAGGGGTACAGGCTGGAATGGAAAATTGTCTTTGGGTGTACACGGAGACGAGGAGCAGCGGCAACAATCATTATGAAAATTAGGAAACGCTCAATTTTTAAATATTAGGATTTAAAGATATCTTTTCGAAAACTAAGCATTATCTTTAATGCAGACATTTATCATTAGATTACAGAACAAGAAACGTACAAAGACTTTTTAAGCTGAGGTGCTTAAGAAAACCTCGACAAACAGTGAAAGGGGATACATTATACATCTATAGGAATTGTACACATAAAAGGGGAACCATACATATAAGAATTGTACAGTAATACTTTAATTCACTAACATGTTAAAATATTCAACATCTAACATTTGTACAGAGCTGATTGTAAGAAACGGGAGAGCTAGCAGAATTCCAAGAAAGCATAATCGTAAATAGAGCGTACCTTTCACCAAGCCAACAGGCAGGGAACCGGTAACGGTACGGAGAAATAGAAAGAGACAGATAGAGAAAAGAAAGAGACGGAGATATGGAACTGACGCTTAAGCGCACGGATCTGAAGCCACACATTCTCATACATGTTAAGGTAACGCGGTCTGAGGACCAATAGGGAACGTCGTTACATTTTTAAACGCAAGAGGTGAGCGTCACTAGGCTCCCGTATATAAGGGCAGGCAAGGCCTCAGAGCCGACTTTCTCTCTCTCGCTAACTGATCTAGAATTGTCGTCGGCACGAGGTGCTGCAAATGCACGTGGGCGCATACAAGGGTGGGAGTGCGTGTGCAGATAGCTAGGCTCCTGACTTATTTAAATAGTGGTGGGATTATAATAATGGGAAAAGCTAGCCGCCCAAAATTATTTCAATTGTGAATAAACTTCATTGATTAAGGGAAAATTGCAGTGCATTCTTTAACTTGCCTCACCCACTATAACCTGAGAATTAATAATTAGATATAGTTAGGAATGGAATACGCAACAACCGACGAGCACCAATAGCCGAGGAAGAACACTGCAGAAGACCACAGGAACGACGATTTCCCGCTACAACAGCTTCATCTAGTTGCTGGGAAAAGGGAAGCCAAAAATATCTACTTTTGTCATTTTTTTCCAATATTTTTAGTAGCAACTTTTTTAGAGTAGCTAGGACACGAAGACAAAGATAGCTTACATGTAATGATGTTACAATGACCTATCAAATATACCCCAAAATATGCATGTTTACTTGGTTAGTGACAATTCAATTCCCACTCCCAATAAAAACACAATTTGTCTTTTAATTGATTTCTTTTAAAGCTTAGGTACAAAATATTTCATTAAAACATTTGCTTTCTTTCGTACTTTCATTCAAAGTAAAAACAAATGTGTTTCGATTTAAGTAAACATTAAAATTTCAATGCTAATACATGAATACAACTGTTTTGAGAATTACTACAGTGCTTTTCCTTCACACTACTGTGCCCAATGCACGGCTGCTCGTGCACCGGCCGCCGCACCTCCAACTCCCGGCGAAACGGTTACAATATCCCCGCAACCGCCTCACGTTCTCGTATACATTACAGCTACAATTTCAATGATACGCACATACCTTATCATAAGGGGGTTGGGAATTGTATCCTTCGCTATCTGCACATTTCTGGCACCTTCTCAGGAAATGTTCGTTCACATTGGAGAACTCAATATCTGAAATTGAGTGAATTTCTCGCCTGATGTTTATTTTTACTTTCTCTACTACGTATAGTAAGTAGGGGAAGTAATGTATTCCACCCAAAAATTCGATACCGAGGTTCCACCGGAAATATATGTTTTGAGACCCCCTGAATCAAAAAAATTTTTTGGAAACATGTCCGTGTGTCTCTGTGAACAGCATAACTCAAAAACGAACAGTCGGATAAACACCAAACTTAGTATTTAGGTTCAGTATCTTCCAGAGATGCGACACGAAGGTTTTCAAGAAAATCCCCCGCCCCAGATTACCCTTTACGTGGAACATTTTTCGAAAATTTTAATTTTCTCAAAAATGGCTCTAACGATTTTGATTAAAATGTCATATGTTTAAGATATTTTTATGACAAATGAAATGTATATCTCGAATTTTCTGGGAATGTCTCCAAAAGTATTCATTGTGAACGACTTTTGCATAACTGGTAAACCATAAGAGATAGACAAAATGTTATTACACAAAAAACGTAGATCGCGTTAAAATAAACAATTTATGTCATATACATTTTTTTGTTGAGTGAACCAATTTCTAGATTTTGCTTGTTATTACCTTAAATTTTCCAATACTTTTCCTCAAATGGGAATTTCGTTATTCATTTTTTTTATGTCCTGGACATACAAAGAGAATGGAATGCGCCACATAGCAACCAGCTCTTGAAAAGATTTGACTATCCCTTAAATACTACCATATTCCCCTTGCATCTAAAGGAAAATTAGCAATACGATTAACATCTCGATTAACATGAAGCATATGGAGAATAAGCGTTGGTAAAAATAGTTTGTACAAGAGTAGAGAAAGTCATATGAGTGTAACACATCAGAGTTTTAATTCTTACAATGTATGGGGTTTCCTTAGATCACCAGAGTCGGGTAAATTTCTGTAATTGGATTTTGCGAAATGATAAGAGTAATTGACACAAGCTTAATACTCTTTTCTGACGAAACATAGTTCCATTTATACGGCTTTGTTTCGTCGCAAAATAACAGATATTAGAGTACAGAGAAACCCCATTTTACACACGAGATTCCCTTGCGTGACGCAAAAATTGGTGTGCAGTAAATGCATACAGAATAACAGGAAGTATATTTTTGAGCAAATAATAAATGCAGAAAGATACAGAAATGACTTACACCATTTTTGAACAGCTGACCGACGTTGAATGTCAGTCTGGATTTTTCCAACAAGACACTGCTACCAACATACAGCTGAGGAGTCACTAAATTTAATTCAGGAGATTTTCGAAGACAGGGTAATTAGTAAAGAATCATGTCCCTCACGATCCTCTGATATAACTGTATATGATTTTTATCTTTGGAGGAACTTTAAAAATAATAATAAATCCCATACATTGTAGAAAATAAAAGAAAATACCAGGCAAGTAATACACTCAATTTCGAATATTGAATACTCTGGTGTGGATGAAGATTTCCTGAGAAGATACCAGAAATGCGCGGATAGAGAACTTTCCCAACATCTCTTAAGATAAGGTATATGCTTATTGTCATTGTAATCATAACTGTAAATATAAAAGGTGAGGGGGTTGTGCGGATATAACTGTTTCAGCGGCCGGCCGTGCGGTGGCCACATTGTGAAGAAAAAGAATGTACAGCTACCAAAGTTAGTATAGTTCCCATAATGCAGTAATTTAATTGCGCCGACATCGGATACACGCCATGCATTTTACTGTGGAGCAGGCGTTACCGTGCCCTTCAAACGCAAGTTCTTCCCTCATCTACAGGAAAAGCCGAGTAATACAAACCGTATTTTTTTTTCCCCTACAAATCTATGAAAGCAAGCAAAAACTTGCTAATTAACTGTCTCAGTGTACTCGTCGAGATAGCTTTCTGTTTAAAGGATGACAACATATCCTTTCCATCCGCTCGAAGGAGAAACGAACCCAAGTTCAGTGTTTTTCTCATGCGACAGTTCCGACTTGGAATTAAATGGATGGAAAGACCATGTTCGTCACTCCACACGCCAATTAGGAAGAGATAAGCAAACAAAAGGCACCTGTAAACAGTCACGCTCAACAAGCTTTGTTCTCCTAATGGGGTTTAAAAATAACTGCAATAAATATCTGAACGACGACCCGCACAATCACCAGAGTACTACCTGTAGGTACCTTTAATCAAAGCTCAGCTCGTCGATG
Source organism: Deroplatys truncata (assembly GCA_030765065.1). NCBI lineage: Eukaryota > Metazoa > Arthropoda > Insecta > Mantodea > Mantidae > Deroplatys > Deroplatys truncata. The sequence goes on from CM060990.1 coordinate 635,024,618, forward strand.
AAACTAACGGTTAGTGGAGCATTTCAATAACTCAATCGGTCATTCTGAAAGGGAGACTATGTGACCCGTGGGAATAAACCGCAATATCCTGAAAAAACGAGTAAAAAAGTCAAGTTTAAATATTAGGCTCCCCTGAAAGTGGTGACAGGATATCAAATCACAAATAAAGTTTGGATATCTATTGTAACAATTTTCTCCACAAACAGTAGACCGACACGGGTAGCCGAGGACGTTAACGCACGGACTTCTGCACGAAAGGTCTGCAATTCAAATCCCGCCAGGATTGTTTTCTCTGACCAAGGGCCAGCTGTACGAACTCGGAATAAACCTCTGTTAGACGTTATTCCATGGTTAGGCGCTAATGTGTTGTACGACATAGGAATAGAGCCTATCAAGAGAATAATCACGGAAAGTTATTCCGTGATTCTATGCGGGGATAAGCCGTTATTCCGAGTATAGAGTATAAAAAGGAAAATGGCTGCTTGGGCACTGGATACAATTTTGTCCGGTATAAAAGATGAATTTGGCGGCGCCGTGGCCGAGTGGTTAGACCGCTCGCCTCCCACCGAGGCGGCCCGGGTTCAATCCCAGGGACCTGCATGTGGGATTTGTGGTGGACGAAGCGGCGTCTGGGCGGGTTTTCTTCGGGTTCTCCGGTTTCCGCCGCCATTCATTCCACCAACTGCTCCATCATCACCTTTCCTTTCATCCATTTCACCAACAACTCGTTTCATCTACTTCCTTCATCCCATACCAGGCATGGGCTGATCACCCATCCTGGATGCTCTGTCTGATCCATGAGTGTCTGCTCCTCGACGGGTCTCTGACCCCAGGCACCCGCTTGTAAGTCCTGGGGGCGTAAGTCCTACATAAGAGGAGGGTAAACAGATAATGAATGAATGAATGAATAAATGATGAATTTCCTTAAATGTTTTGAGAACCAGAAATCTTAACATAATACTTTGTAGAGGTAGTTCGATAAATGAATACGACGGCAATGGGATTCAACTTGAGAAAGGATATCGCTCTAAGATAATTTGATGGTTATTTATAACATATAATAGGCAGATAGATAAAATAAAGTTACTATTTAGAACAGTAAGGCACCTAGAATATTATCAGCAAAATATTAGTTTTATGGAAACAGTGAAGTTAAATACTACACAAGATAAACACAAAATGCCTACAGTATAGCAATTCACTACTACGACGCGTAGCGATGTAAAGAGTGAGGCAGGGGCGGCTGGTGACTCTGAACTTTGGTGATTCACAACATTATCCTTGCAGTTTTAAATGTTTTAAGTAATAAATACGGAATAAGTTTCTCACTATAGGCTGATTAATTTACGCAAATAAACAAGAAATGGGAATTCACAATATATAACACATGCACATTTCATGAAGATGCTACAGATCATTCCATGTATCTTCAACACCAAACAAAACGCAAGGAAGGCAAAACAGGGCGTTTTTAACATCACAACCACACATCCAATCATATTTTTCATATACATCGCTGTTAAAATTCCTGTTAAAACTTCTTGTTTTTGTTTGAACTACCTGAGTGATTTTTAGTTATGGTGTGGGCCTGCCAATGCGTTTAATTTCATTCTTTTCCTCCAAGTTTAGCGTTGAAAACGGTTGCATTAAAAGAGACTGAATGGAATTCATTGTTTCTCCTTATAGCAACGTTTACCTGTATTTAGCTAAATAAAGCACTTTGATTCACAAATTAAAACCCGATACACACAACACGGCACAAACCACGTGGCAAACAGGTAACGTAATTATCAGAGATGCAAGGTAACTAGAGTTCAGTAGATAGAAGACCAGAAGTGAGGTAAACTTTTACTGTGAATTCAATAGACGGCTCTGTGTATGGGACGAAACGAAAAGTATTGCTCCTGTTGATCATCCTATTCTATGCTCTCTGACTACTAGGTTAACCAACATGCAGCTTATGCCCCTCACTTCCCCACCGTACACCTCTGCGCTCCCTTGGTTCGTCATTCCCTATACTTCATTATACCAATGTGGGTTGTAGCCGGGAGTGCACTACTTGGCACCTGCAAACAATACAACGATTGCAAAAGTCCACTCCACAAGATCATATCAGAATGATAACCGAAATGTATGAACCGTATACGTTATTTACATTAAAGGGAGAGCCAGAACTTTGGTTGTAGGGCAAACGTGCTACCACATTAAGAAGCCGCCCCTGGAGTGAGCTTAAGTTATTATCGACGATACACAAAGGACTGGTCACTTCATTCAAAATGTAAGTTAGCCACAAGTGTGAATGTTCTGTGCGATATTCAGTATTTGGAGGTTATGTGTATGTTTAACAACGATGAAGCTAATGACACCATAAGCTTCGCGATGTGGGGAGGAGGGGCGGTGATGACCAAATTAGTAAAGGCCTTCAGAGCTCCCATATTTTAATCCAATATCAAGTTTAAATTATCTGAGAGCCAAATCATCACTTATGCGTGTTTACTCCAAACGAATGCAGAGATAAACTCACTTTTATTACTGTCGCTTGTCTGGGTACGACCAAAGCAGCTGGATGACATTAAGAGGTCGAATAGAGAACACGGCCAGTGAAAAATGATGCTCTCGATGTCATTGCTTTGTTTGATAATTTCTAGCTGTTGCACTTAAGTATTGTAATAAAAATTGTGAGCTGTAATGGGAATGTTTTCCTAATATCCTACTTGTACGAAGCATTCTAATATTTCTGTTGGTTAATAATATCTGCTTAGCAAAGAGCTAAGGTACTTGATCCCAGTGCAGCGATTCAAATATATCATAAGTTGACAGTGGTGTTAAAATATAAGTTTTCAAAACTCGAATTAAAAATTTATTTTAAGGAATACAATTACAGAAGCCAGGTTAAGTGCATTAGCTGTTTTGAGCATAGAAAACGAAAGATACTGCAAACGTATAATATCAGAACAAGTTACAGCTTTGCACAAAATGTAAGGTTATACACTCAAATACCCTTACCCTATCGCAACAAGTCACAGCATCTGTGCATGTATTTTTTATAATGTAGTTGTAAAATCATAACTTTGCATCCGAACATGCTTGGAAGAATTCATAATTATTTCACAGTATCGCAAACGGTTAAAAGGCGGCCACTGCAACCAATAATAATATTAGTAATGGTTTAAGAGCAGTTGATCGTGAAAACAATGCAAATTGCTATACAAGTTTCAGCAAAACAAGGCAGTGATTACGTATCAATCATGAATGGCTCGCAACGTAGCCAACATTAGTTTTAAACAGTCGAATAGTTATCCAAGGAATAAAACTGCGTCGTACAAGTCGTTGCCACATTTATACCCTTGATAGGGTATCCCAAGAATAACTATTCCAAGATTTATTCCGAGTTCGTACAACCGGCCCTGAGTTATTTTACAAGTTTTTCTCAGTCCTCAGTCTCAGATTCTCGTTTTTAACAGACACAAAGAAAAAATAGTATTACAGTTTACTTATTTTGGCAGCTTTCAATATCTTGCAAATTATTAGCTTTACAATTGTTTGAAAAATATACCGATTTTTAAACTTTTTTTTGTAGGTGGTGTTTACAAAATTATTTTTCACGCATTAAATAGTCATGTTTTTTGTGCGATACCTGATTTTGTGGTGAAAACAGGTTTTCATTTGTAGGAAGAGTAAAATGCAAATTCATGGATATTCAAGTTTTTCCTGAACTTCCTCATTAACGTCTCCAATATTACATCACAAATTTATTTCTGCGTCAGCAGTTGAAATAGTACTCAATGAAAATTTTGGGTAGCATATACAAAAAAAAATCACTACTAAATGCAAATAAAATAATTTTGTAAGCACCACAGACGAAAAGATTGAAAAATCAGTGCATTTTTCAAAACATTATAAAACACGTAAAGTGTAACACCATTTGTTCTTTCTGTGGATTAAAAAAAGAATCCTATCTCCATTAATTTGGCTGCTAGAATTTTTTCAAGTGAAGAGAATACCGTTTATAAGTAATATAATATTGTATTTTCGAAAATGTTAAAACTTCGGGGGTTTTAGGCGGATTTTCAGATTCATTTCATACAATTTAAATCCAATTTGGGTCTTTAAGCAGTGTTTACTGCCCAGTCTTACTCCATACTGTGGACACTGATGATGCATTAAAAAAAACTGGGAAAGGAAATTTGGGAAAGAAACGTTCCAGGCCTAAGCTTAGGGCACCTCCCCGCATTTGCCAGTTATGAGGAACGGCGAAAACCTGAGAAAAAAAAACCTCAGATAGGGAGGACGGTGCTAGGGGGATTTGAACCACGACCGCCCATTCAGGAGTCCATACCTTAAGCACCTCAGCTACCCGTGCGAGTTTCCCATTTGGTTGTAAATGAATATCAGAGAATAACTTGTAGCACTTAGGAGCACGGCAGATATTTAATTACTTTCAACCCAAAGGACTAAAAGGGAAGGCTTAAACATACTTAGAAGCTGGTTGTTGGAGGGAGAAGTTGAATATCACGTTAATATCACATAACATCCCTCTGAAAATTATCATCAATGAATACTTGGGTATGGTTTTAACAAAACCGGTACACTTAGGTTTTAGAATCTGGCAAAAATAAGGTATACTTCACGACCTCTGCAACCCTTATTTTCAACTTCTTACATAAAAATTAGGTTTGGGGTCTGGATGCCGTCGATACCTCGATACTCGGTGGTATCGAATATGTCTTATACTTTTGAGATAAATCTTCGATACTTTATATTTTTAAATTTTGCATTATTGGGAGTTGTTGCGTTTAACCTTATGCTATGTAAGGAATGAAAGGCGTCGAGACTTCTTCACGTTACTGCCTCGCAATTGTCCCCAAAGAGTTGCTGGACTGTAGTTCTTGATAGACCTTGACTGCGTTGTATGCAACATTCCATAGACTCTTGTGTCTAAATGAAAACAGCAAAACAATCGGGGAAGGAATAGAGGTACTCTTGTAACATGCAGAGTTAAGTCACACTTTGATGCATCAGCCGATTTAGCTGACGCACGTTTCTGCAATAGCTTGGCTTGGTAGCTCACTCTCAGCCATTACATTTACCTACCCCGATGACCAAAATCTGTGAATTCAGCAGAAAGAAATCAGAACTTAAGACGTGAGACAACACAGCGCATGGAAATATTTGTTCTTTCCTTCCATCTGTTAGTTTGTGTTTACGAAGAAAGTTTTCAGCACAAAATATAGTTACATAAAAAGGAAGCAAAGAAATATTACTATTATTATTAGCCTTGACTAACAATAGGGGATATATCTATTATAACCTGTGACATTATCAAGATAAAAATATTTCTGCCAATCGGAGAATGTCAAACAGGAACAATTTGGGAATTAGCATACAATACAAAATTGGTTACATACGTTTATACACAGAAAACTACTAATAAGAACATAATTCAGTGAACAAGCTATCGCTTTTACAAGTTTTTCATTAAGTGAGTATCGAGTATCGGTGCTCAAAAATTGATATTGGTATCGAGAAATAGTGGTATTATCCCATCACTAATAAAAATCAATACTCTTTGGCGAATCCAGACAAATTATTGCACCCAACAAAAACTATAGGGTACGTTACAACTCTCAAAAACTACCCCTACCATATTTTAACCACTTTTGTAAAAATCTGCAACAGTCAAAATTATCCCACATGCATTTGGTAGATTAGATATTTACGTTTTGCCTTGTGCGCGCGCTAGTGGTGTCCGAAAATGTCTAAGGAAACATTATTTACAGTGACTTAGAAATAAATTCACATATTAGTGAAAGCAGAAGCATTAACAAATAAATTCAGCAAAAATGTCGTTTGTTCATGACTTCCATTTCCCGTCAGTTTAAACAACAATTCGATGAAATTTCCATGATATGAAAAACAATATGCTATACTTAATGTATATAATATTATTTTTAAAATATCATAAGATAAATATGTTGAACATTCTGTAAAATTTTACAAAACTTATAAAAATGCAAAATACCGAAAATCGCCAGAGCACGTAAACTGCATTATCCTGTTTCCTTTGTAGTACTAAAAATACTTTTTTCTCAATTAGTTTGGGTGCTAGAATTGTTTAAAGTGGTGTACGAATACTTTTTGTTCTACCTGTGTTATTGGCAATATTTAACTTGTGATAGAAATAACCAATAAAATAGTATACCTCATCCAAAATTCCGTCCCTGACCAGCCAATGCTGAGAAAACACCTCTTTGCGTTTACATGTGTTCTATAATAGCTTTGAGAGCCAGCGAATTATTTGAAAATCAAAACAACGAGATCTTACTTCATATATTCAACTGACAACACAATTTAAAACGCTTCTTTTATTCAACTTATACAGAGCTTTCGCGAAGAAACTATCCCGTACGCGCCGTGTTTTGATTCTCTGCGGCTACGAGCGGCACTCGCCACTCTTTCCCCTTTAAGTTGCGTAATGCGTATTATAGTCTGATTTTTTTACGAGACAACAGTGGTACAGAAGATACATTCTGACCCCATTTTTTCAACGGCTTACAGAAGAAGAGAAATCATATAGGTGGTTTCAAAAGAATTCTATGCATAAAGCTAAGAAGTGTCTGAAGATGGGTGATTAGTGCTAGTGTATGGCCCTCTCAATCACCAGATTTAACAGTGTGGAATTTTTACCTGAGGAGTTGTCTGAAGGACAGTTTATAAAACAAATCCTCACAAATTGGAGGAATTAAAAGAAAATATCACTGGCTGAACTTAAACGTGCCAATCTGAATGTGTTTTCCGATACAATATCTGTTTAGCCGAAGGGGGCATTTCTAGCATTTTCTATGAGGTAGGATTTTATGCAATATTAGGAGGGAAGCTGAATTACGTTCTCGGGCGGCAGCGACACACCAGCCGCCGAGAATCAAAACACTGCGCGAGCGGAATAGTTCTTACGCGAAAGCTCTGTTGCAATAAAAGTGCTGCCAATGCACACATGACGAAAAAAATGCTGTACATAATCCTTAAAATGCGGGAGGTTAATGTGATAAAATCACAGCATGAAAACAACACGAGTTTCATAACTATGAATTTGCAGTGTAACCTGCTGTATAAAAGCAAGGGGGAAACATGAAAACAACGCACATCCAATTAAGGAATATTCCGCATTATTCCACGTTGCGATGTGTACCGTTTCAAACTATTTATCACGAAGCTGAATATACCAAGCAGAAACAGATTAAATCGTTACCACGTTCGTGTGCATGAGCGTGACGCAGTTGGTTTTAACATGGAACCAATTAATTTCTGTTCGCTGTTTCAACATCTATCTTCCTGCTGTATAAGTGCACCTTAAGGATTCTTAGGTGTTTCAAAGGAATAAATAACTTCTATTTGCTTTGTACGGTGCTTGGAGATGCTGAGGTCTTTTACACTATATTTTCTCAACATAAAGCACACAAGCTTCTGGTCCTTGAAAGGTAAAGAAGGAAATATAGGTTATTATGAGAACGCAGATGAAAGACAATACTTGACAGCAGAAAGGTTAGCATCTTAGTTCAGGCGAACATTACAAGCAGTAAGTATTGTCTTGCGTCTGATGACTGAAGGATTTATAAACACACTTTGTTCTTATTCACAAGTATCGCCAAAGTGCAAATGCTTTCACAGGGATCCCACAGATGATGGACAATTTCTGTTGTAGTTGAGAAGTTTGGAAAAAAAAAGAGCCAAGATGATATTGCATGCTGAGAAAGTGGAAGGTTTGTTTGTGTACGAATTTCTGCTGTAACTACTACCAAATTTCGCTTCTTAATAAACACGTTTAATGATTATATTCTTGATACGAATATTTGATATAACTTACGTTGGCAACATCTACTTATGCTTAAAGTATATTTCTCTCTTACAAAATGCAGCCATTTTGTACAGTATTTTCTGACATTTATGGAATCTAAACCAATGCTGCCGTATTCTAGCACTGCTCTTTTATTGACTTTTTTACTTTCTCTACAACTTACCTATGGTAAGTAGAGGAACATTGCATTCCACTCAAACATTCTATTCAGAGATTTCATAAAAGTGAACTGAACTTAAACACAAAAGGTCGAATAAATCTAGCTCCCAACCCAATATCACTTTATGTGGAAAATGTTTTTGTTGTATTTACTGTTCTCAAAACCAAGGCGAGTTTGACTAAAATGTTATAAGTTTGAAATATTGGTTAGATGAATAAAATGTGTATATTGAATTTTCTGTTATTTGTTATTTTTGAACTGTATATATCATAACATATTAATATTAGATCCTACAGTGAGAAAGCCAGCTAATTACATTGTGCACATTTGGAAAATCACTCTTATGTAGTGTGTCAGAGCCAAAAATTACAAATGAAAGTTATTTGCATTAAAATATTTACAAAAATATTTATAATGGCCAGTAAAAATATTTATATTTAGTATTTAAAAACTATATTATTTTTGGAATAAAATTAGTAGAAGTTATGTTTTTAATGAATGAAATCCTCCTCTTAAATTGAGTTTTATTTATGGACGCTCTTTAACTACTATGGCCCTTAGAGTCATTCTATATTGGGCGTGAAAGACCGGTAATTCTGCTCAGAGGCTTCTATCAGGTTTGAGATTCTTTTACCTGCCGTAAATCTACGACACGGGACCACTGGCTTTACTTCCCTTCCGAAGGAAGCCATGCTAAGGATTTTTACGCCCGAAAAAATCCATCGCCCTCCGCCGGGTTTGAACCCGTGACCTTGGGAACTAGAAGCTAGCACGGTACCACTAGTCCACGGAGGACGACTAAATCCTCCTCTGTATATAAGGTGTGAGTGATAAGGTATCCTTCTAATGCTAACTTGAATTTATTTTTATTAGTTTTCAGTTCCATTATATACTGGTATGATGGAAGCGAATAAATATGCAACGAGACTATAATGGTAGTAATAAAAACGCGAGTTATCATACGAGCGTTTTAATCACCATTATAGTCAAGTTTCATACGACTGTTTATGCTCGACCATGTATCTAAACTAAAGGTTTCATAAGTATTCGTTTCTGGTTTGAGTGATGTGTTACAATCGTTGTTCCTTTATCTATGGTTACAATACAATGACCTTGTAGCACCTGACATTTTCTGAGAACGAATTTATACCTTTTGATATTCTCCAATCCATGAATTGTGAATAGAATTTCTCGTACATCTTTCTTGACTTTTGTGGCAACAAGTTATTGGTAAGATTGAGTGCTTTTGTCGTAATTTCTGGCGGTGTAAGTTGAATGTCACTGTTACTAGCGTCAGACATTTTGACTTTTTTTTTTCTTTCTAAACTCGCGCTAGTACCGTTGTCGATCGAAACGAGAATAATCGATACTTGCGCTTTCACAATGTTACGTGGCCACTTCTGTGCAAGTCTTGCCTGTGTCTAGTTTGTTTGTTGTTATGTACCTGAATTTTTTTTATGAACACTTCTGCGTGGTCGACTACAATTAAAAGTAGAGTTAGAATATGCACACAGGCTAATCGTAAAATTCCAAAAGTTTTAAATGATGAGTTGATTGTTTTACATCTGCCATTAGTCATATTACTTTTTTTGCAAAAGAAATAGTTTTTAGTATCTACTGAATTTCCCCAAAACGTTATTCCATAAGTCGTAATTGAATGCAAAATGAGCAAAATATATGGAGCTGCGACAGCAAGGATACAGTATACAGAAACTTGGTTAATATATCCTAGCATGGCATAAATATAACGGATGAGCAAATAAATTAATATATTTCATATATAGGGACCAGAAAAATGCGACATATTGATGAGAAAACGTAGAATCGAAAAGCACATAATTTAGCTAAATATTAATGAACAAAGTTTGGGGCCTAAAATATTAGCGTATATCTGCGAAAAACGCTAATTTTTAATAATTCAAAAATCATATTCGACAAAAACTTACTTCACAAAAAAACAGGACTAGTTCAAATATGCAATTTGTTTCAAATAACGTTTTTTGTAGCAAGATTAGGAAATAATCGCTGTTGCTGGTTTGAATTTTCCAAAATTGTAAGCAATACAACTTTGAGGTACCCATTTTCATTCTTTTGTTTATCTCAGTCCACGTAGACAGTATGCAACAACAAGACATGCATATTACGCTACTTGTCTTTAAAGGTAACCGTCTTTATGCGCTTAAAGAGTAAATCCATCTCAGGTGCACATTTCTCTCCATTAAGGCGAAGTATATAGAAAAAAAAATCTGATGTGTTACACTTACATGACTTTCTCTACTCTTGTACAAACTATTTTTATAAACGCCTATTCTCCATCTACTTCATGTTAATCGAGATAAACATTTGCAGACTCTTATCTTATTGCTAATTTTCTTGTAGATGTAAGGGGTATATATATTTACAAGGGCAATATAGAAATACAGTAGCCTTTAAGCATAGACATCTCTCTTAATAGCTGGTTGCTAGGTGCAGCACCATTCCCTTTGCCACAGATTAATACTCTTTGCATATCCAAGACAAAAAAAAAATGAATAACGAATTCCCATTTGAGAAAATAAGTATTGAAAAATTTAAGGGAATAACAAGCAATATCTCGAAAGTGGTTCACTCAACAACAAAAAAATGTATACGACATAAATTGTGTATTTTAACGCGATCTACATTTTGTGTGTAGTAACATTTTGTCTATCTCTTATGGTTTACCAGTTATGCAAAAGTCGTTCACAATGAAGAATACTTTTGGAGACATTCCCAGAAAATTCAAGATATACATTTTATTTGTCATGAAAGTATCTTAAACATATGTTTTAATCAAAATCGTTAGAGCCATTTTTGAGAAAATTAAAATTTTTGAAAAATGTTCCATGTAAAGGGTAATCTGGGGTGGGGGGATTTTCTTGAAAACCTTCGTGTCGCATCGCTGGTAGATACTGAACCTAAATACCAAGTTTGGTGTTCATCCGACTGTTCGTTTCTGAGTTATGCTGTTCACAGACACACAGACAGATAGACACACGGACATGTTTCCAAAAATGCTTTTTTTGGATTCAGGGGGTCTCAAAACATGTATTTCCGGTGAAATCTCGGTATCGAGTTTTTGGGTGGAATACAATACTTCCCCTACTTACTATACGTAGTAGAGAAAGTAATAAGCTGTGCATGAATATCTGTTAAACAGCTATGAAAATGTTTAATATGTGGAAAACGATTCGAATTTACCTTCGCCCGCAAATCCTTGATTTTTGTACCTTCATGACGTGAATGACATTCTTCAATTTAATTACAGCAACATCGTAACAAATCTCACGTTCTTGCGGCTAACCTGGCATATTCCCACACTGAAATTAATTGCATTACACCTCGCACATGTTTCTGAAATGTTACATATCGAACATACCAGGTGGAAAGGGTATAGAAGATATTCTTTAGATGAGACATGGAACTCGATGAGTACAGTCGAGCATGGAAGCGAGCCGATAGTTGCTGTTTCCTATAGTGTTTTTCTTTATTTAATGTTGGCAGAATCTCATCATCTATGTTCCACACCAACGCTGGGTGAGCCAATCTCTTGTTGGTATAAATTCAAGTCTGACACACATTCATTAGCCTATGAATAAAGGTCAGGCCTAGGTGAGCGGTGAAACGGGAGGAGTACGGAAAAACTTCACCGAGTGGCTGGAAGGCATGCTTCGCAACGATGGTCCACACCATCCCCTGCAAGACTCCATCTCGTATTGTTTTGATGTCAAAAACCTGGCACTCAAACATTAACTATGAACACAAGTTAGTTCAGGCTCAGGAACGAAGGAAAAGAGGGTAGTAAGGCTAACACTAAGTGGAGTGCTAGAACCACCTAAAGGGTGGGGACTGGGTGTGGTATAGGTGATTTAGTATTTCCTTACCAACATAAACCACTGCGCCTTGAAATGCAGAGACATTTGGCGCTTTCCCACGCAGGTGGTTGGGAAAATCGCATTTGATGGGTAAGGTCACGCCGGCCAAAGAGCAAAATGTGCGCTCTATCTTCATGCCACCATGAAATACAGGCAGCATTAAAGGAACGATATTATTGCTAGTGCTGTTTAGTTAAAATGTATTTAGTGTATGTTCAGCGAAACGCTTAGTGAAGCAGCTATCACTATAACACGCTTGTTTAATGTTGAATAAAACCATAAATGTTTTAACTTCATGGTTCCAGTGACGAGATTGCCTCGAAAGGTCAAATCAATCAACAGCTTGACGCGACACACATTTATTGTGGAGATGTGTGGTTTTCTATAGGATGTCAAACATACATATTAAACCACAAACACATAAGACGAACTGTAAAGAATTAATCGCGTCCTGATTTTGTTCCACAGGAATTATTTTCATGCGTCAGTTAAAACTTATAATTTCAACTTGCATACAGCTGCACTTACAATTATTACTAAAATGCATTTATTTCCGAGCGTCTGGTAAACATTATTACGGTTAATTTTTTGCCGGTGTTTGGCCGGTGGTACCCATCGATACTCAGTATTGGTACTTCCAAATATTTTCTAAATGAGCACCGAAAGCTTCCAACTGTAATACTATAGGGGGGGGAGAACTTATCCTCAGATTTTATGTGACGGTCGGAGGGTTTCATATATCTTTGTAACAGCTGTGTTCACAACGCACATGCAAGAACTGTAGAAGGTCTCTGCCCTGTGAGAGCAATGGTCACCTTATAACGGTGTTTCTCGGTGGTGACGTTTATAAGCTACTGAAACAGAACGGAAAAACGTTTCGTTGGCCGAGAGGTTAAGAAGGTACGGCTTGCGTTCATAAGCTCTCAGTTCAAATCTCGCATTAATGTAACTTTAGCATTTTGAGCTTTAGCCATATCTATGCACACAAAAACACAATTCTACTAAAATACTTGTTTTAAATAACTAACCCTAGAGAGGTGGCGCGGGGTATTTTCTGACCCCAGTCAGTTTTATTTGCAAGTTATATATAATGATTTCGGATACCTGAACCCTGCCTTTCCCTTACATTTCGCTGCATTCCTTGGCTTTTGTTAGAGGTCATTAGCATTGAAATACAGGTTATACATTCCTAGAATATAGGCTATTTGTGTTCTTCGGCTGAAATGAGGGACAGGAAATACCCCACGCCACCTCTCCCGTTGCCTGTTATGTGTCTCGTCTGCATATTGTTTCTAGTTACAGTGTGTTTTCAGCTGAACCTTCGAGAAGTTGTGCTTATAATATTTACGTATTTTTTAGTCTTAAACGTAGTGCTATTTTTATATCATTATGTGTTATGAGGAACATCAGGCAAGTTTATTAGCCCTAAATAGGGAAGTGGAAGCATTAGGTGGTGAAACTGAAGATGAACTTGAAATACTGAGTTCAAATAGTGAAGTGAAGAAAAGAATGAGGTGTAATGTGTGTCCGAGAATGCAGACAGAAAGGCAAAACTTTCGTGTGTAAAATGCAAGCATTAGGTGTGCAAAGGCCATAGTGTAGTCATGTGTAAGAGCTGTGTGTGAATTATAATATGAGTATCAACATATGTTCTTACCGTCGAGATGAAAAAAAAAACACATTAACTGTGATACTTTATGATTATGAGTAAAATGAACATTTAAATATATTTTTTGTGCTGCACATCAGTCCAAATTGCAAGGAACTGTCAATTCAAAGTTTTTGTTTTACTTTTTAAAGTAGATTACTCGGTATATGTAAGCAATAATTAGATAAATTTATTAATTCGGTCCATTTATAACAATCGTTTTATTCCTGGGGTCGCGAGAGACCCCGCGCCACCACTAATGTAAGACGTACATGCGCCACCTGTCTAGGGCTAAAGAAATAAATGCAAATAAACCGCTATCTTCTAAAACTAAAACACAAACACAAACAAATCGGGTGTATGAACCCTGAGCACTTATAACTGCCCTTATTTTCGGGTTATAGATGAAATTAAATCCCTATAGTAACATAGACGAGAAGCTACATCTCAGGCTTCTTGAATTTGTGCGAATTCAACAATTCCATCAGGATATCTCATCCTCAATGAGGGAATCAAAGTATTCTCAAGTATTACCGTGTATAGCGCACTGTTCAGTGTGTCGTCAAGCTGCCACAACGCACCTAGATCGTTCTTTGATATCCAACAAGATACAGAATGCGATCAAGATGAAATTGTGAAGCCACGTATTTTGCTCGTAATAACTATTCTATTATGAACTTAATTAAATGTCGTGGATGAAATGGAATATATCGAAAATAGTAGTCACTGTGTTGATTAAACGTTGTTAACATCAGAAAAAAAATATGTGTTACACTCACATGACTTTCTCTACTCTTGTACAAACTATTTTTACAAACGCTTATTCTCCATCTACTTCATGTTAATCGAGATAAAACATTTGCAGACTCTATCTTATTGCTAAGTTTCTTGTAGATGTAAGGGGAATACATACAAGGGAAATATAGAAATACAGTAGCCTTTAAGCATATACATATCTCTTAATAGCTGGCTGCTAGGTGCAACACCATTCTCTTTGCCACAGATTAATACTCTTTGCATATACAAGACAAGAAAATGAATAACGAATTCCCATTTGAGAAAATAAGTATTGAAAAATTTAAGGGAATAACAAGCAATATCTCGAACATGGTTCACTCAACAAAAAAATGTATATGACATAAATTGTGTATTTTAACGCGATCTACATTTTTGGTGTAATATTTTGTCTATCTCTTATGGTTTACCAGTTATGCAAAAGTCGTTCACAATGAAGAACACTTTTGGAGACATTCCCAGAAAATTCGAGATATACATTTCATTTTTCATGAAAATACCTTAAACATATGATATTTTAATCAAAATCGTTAGAGCCATTTTTGAGAAAATTAAAATTTTCGAAAAATGTTCCATGTAAAGGGTACTCTGGGGAGGGGGGATTTTCTTGAAAACCTTCGTGTCGCATCTCTGGAAGACACTGAACCTAAATACCAAGTTTGGTGTTTATCCGACTGTTCGTTTCTGAGTTATGCTGTTCACAGACACACATACAAACATGTTTCCAAAAATGCTTTTTTTGGGATTCAGGGGGTCTCAAAACATATATTTCCGGTGAAATCTCGGTATCGAATTTTTGGGTGGAATACAATACTTCCCCTACTTACTATACGTAGTAGAGAAAGTAAAAAAGCGTTTGCTACATGCGAGAAGCGAACCTGCAATCTTAACCACAGAAGTACCGTACGCTTTGCTACAGAAAGACACATGGAAGGTAGCATGTTTAATAATGCCGTACAACTTGCTGCAGCAGCTACACAACTGTAACGTATGGTGTAAACAAGGCGCTGTGCCGTGTAGGCATTCAATACATAACTCATTTTGTTTTGTCCACGGGTGTACATACTAGCGATCAACATGAGATAATCGCGTTCAGAGAAGTTCAGAAGCCAGAATGCTGACCACTGGCCCTCAGAGGCCTTTTCGTTCCGTATTTTTTTTTTCGTGACAAACCCAATTCAAATCAATACAGCTATGCATAAAAAGTATACTTAAACAACTGATAATATTTAAGACAGTGTTTTATTACTCTGTCCAGTGTTTTGAGAATCATAAGGGTAGAAATTAAGGAAGAAACAAAGGAACAGATAGGTGTTAACATTGGAACGTGGAATCAGAATTCAGTGCCATGGCTGGAGTCTAACCATGGTCAACTGTGCCATTCAATTTTTCAAACCAGATTCACTTTCCAGCATTAGCCTACACCTCGCCAATGGGAGGTAACAATTTAACAAATGATGCGTCAAGATAAAAGGGCCTGGGAGACTATACTGAGAATCGGACCTTCTGAACCTCTGAATTTTACAACTAAAGCCCTGGACGAACATAAATTTTTGGGATATCATATTATAAAAATATCACTTATCAAACTAAGAAAATAGGCAGATTTAATTATTTTAATGGTATTTTAAAGAATACATTATAAAATAAAGCAAGAGACACATTAATAAAATTATATAAAGTAGTATAACTGCAAAAATTATATGATAGTGAAATTCAGATGACAAAAAATAATAAAAATAGACTCCAAGTAAGCGAAATTAAATTCCTAAGGGCAATTGCAGGATATCGAAAGCCCGACCATAAAATAAATGAAGAAATAAAAGAAGAATTAGGAATATATAAGCTTAATGAAACAGCAAAAGAATACAAAACAAAATAGATAACCCATCAACAGAGAATATCATCTGAAAGAATATCGCATTACTTTATAAATTATACACCAAGAGGAAAGGGAAATATAGAAAGACCTATTAAAAGATGGCATGAACCGATATGTAGATTGCAACAGGCAAAAATGTCTAAACCATGAAGTAGGAGGAGGAGGAAGAAGAAACTCTGGGCATAGAAATATGACAGTTCAAGTAATTGTACATGAAATTAGAACGAGTTAACTTCTACTGGAGGAGGTTTTGAATTCGGCATTTCAATGAGCTTTTACTTCCGCTTTGCCTTCTGATGGCAGAATTATCTAAACGTCTATAGAACTATGAAAAGATTTTATCCAGTGGTTCGCCAGATTTGTTAGTATCGAGCAAGTATGCTATTCAATGTATCGGTGATTATACAGTGTGTAAATCCTGGCACCAGCCACCACTGAAAACGTCATTTACATGTCACTCTGTTTCTGTTTGTATACTTTTTTAAAAACTACGCGCGCAACATACTTCGTTTAAGAGTGTGTCCTTGGTTTTAGCATTTGAAGCTTCAATGCCACATTTGTCTTTTGTTTCCTCTCTGTAGAGTGTTTGAATACGTTTTTAATTGCGTGAACCACAAACAAAATGTTTTCAAAGGAGTCTCAAGGATAGGTGTAATAATGACATCAGACCTCCACTGATATTGTTCCACAAGGAAGTAACAGTTCGCCAAATCGACAAAGAATTCAAGTTATTTTCGTGGCACCGTTACCCGTTATGTTCTTTGGCTGATAGTGTACAAATATTTAGGAAAACCTTGCATTACTTGAAGGACAAAGCGTAAGAACTTCTGTATATTCAACGTACTTTGTGAATACATTTAGAGACGGGAAAGAAATAACCACAGGATCTGTCATATAGTTCCAAAGTACCAGCCCAACATTCTACACTAACGCGATCAAGTATTTTCAAAACCAATTCCAAAAGTAAAGGCTTCCTCGAGAGGCGCGGTACGTTTCGCGATGTTAATATGACATACCGCCCAAAAGAGATAGACCGCGTCTTGTTCTCCTCTACCCAACATTCTCAGAATGCGAGACATGAGTTCATTACCAGAGAGGATTTTCTTGCTTCTAGAAGAAGCATGAAGTTATGACCAAATCCATACTCCTAAGCTATTAAGATAAAATACAAATCAGAGGTAATGTAACAGTCGACCAAGACATGAGTGCACTTGAAGGAGGGCGTCGCCGCTTTTGTTGACAATGCGTAACATCATCAAAGTTAGGGATGTGAAGGGCAAGACGATAGGGGAATGTACAGTTGCACAATGAAAACAGTACATTTGCAGGCTTCAGCCTCGCTAGTAAATGCAACTCGGAACTGTGGATGTTTTCTTTACCTGTCGTTCCGATGGCCCGCCCACTTTTCCGTAACTGTTTACGGTTCCATTAAAACAACTAGTCCATTCTGACAGCCAGGTGCAGACGGGCGCTTGAAAGAGTTGCCATGGCAACGAAGGCTTCCGGCAATCAGCAGTCCCCTGTTACACTGCACCCCTCACATTCCCTCACCGTAAAGCTGTTTTGTAGCCTTCTTTAGTTGCCATACTCGTAGTTCAATCATGACAAAATGCATGGTTATTATTTACATATTTGAAAACGCACGATTTAACGTTTTGCGGCATTTAGAATACACACTTTATTTTTTTTCCCATTTATACACCGCCTTTAGCTACATTAGCCTTATCGACGGCCTTTCCTTTGGTACTTATTGGCTATTGGTGTTAACTCGTATTCGCTTGTCCTTGGGTTTTTTTTGTTTTTTTAATCATTAGATCACACACACACATATTCACACTTCCAGACTCTGGGGAGGATAGGGAATAATCTTGGCTAGAGAAAAATTCCCTCCCCTAGTCGGGAATTGAACTCGGGACCCCTCACACATCAGGCAGGTGCTCTACCGACTGAGCTATGGGGCCAGCCAAATATTTTGTAGTGCGTTTTGTAAAGTGTTTGTCGCTATTTGCGCGGCACACAGCTCAAGCTGACAGAATGGCTCGTTTTAATGGAACTGTAGTTCCTCTTCCCACCAAACGCACTCATATCATGGCCGACTAGTATATACTGCATATAGCTACAAAATTATAATTGGCAATTTCAGAACTTCAGATATTTACACAAAGTTTTGATCGGTGGACAAATGAAGGACAATAAATTCTCTTCATACGAAGAATTAATTTATTCCTACACTTTCAGTAATAGTTAGCAACATATTAGGGATAATGTTCTGCTTGGACAAGTTCTAAAATTATGAAAAATAAACAGCTAGAGAACGATTACATAGTTACTTAATCTACGTAAAATCCGAATGGAGTTTGGATTTATTATTGTTCCATTTATACCCCGCCTTTAATGGCCATATCGGCAATGATGTTCACTCATATACAACTAACCACGTAGCTCAGTCGGTAGAGCACCTGCCTGCTGTGCGAGGAGTCTTGGGTTGGGTTCGGTTCCCGGTTGGGGGTTGGGAATTTTTCTTCTAGGTAAAAGGCCGCCGATAACCATTGCTGTTAAAGGGTAAAAATGAAGAAAGAAAAAAAACCTCTTTGGGTTTTATACACTAGAACACACACATTCCAGACTCTGCGGAGGATAGAGAATAATCTTGGTTAGAGAAAATTTCCCATCCCCATCCGGGAATGGAACCCGGGAACCCTCGCACAGCAGGCAGGTGCTCTACCGAGTGAGCTACAAGGCCAGCCTGAAGTTTGAATTGCGAGTTTCAATTTTCCTTTGTTTCACACTATCTGAAATTTCATGTTTTTCTGTCTCCAAACCAGCACGTCAAATTGAATTTTCCGTTCAGTTACTTTCCATACTCCAAAAGCAACATATGAATACATTGGCCCTGCAGTAAGCATATGAAACATATGAATGCGTCCACGTTCAACGTAATACGCAGTACAATTTAACCAATATATAAAGTATATCGATGTAGTATGAAGCAAAATATTGTACGTAACTGCAGGACCGTTTTTCTTTTCAGGGTTCTTTTCCATATTCCGGCTCCAGCTTCGCTTCGGCTTTAAACATATTACCCGTACTGATAAAACACACTTTCCTATACAATTACGTAAATAACTGTTTCCTTAGGATAGCGATAACATGCCGGCCCTCATAGCCGTGGTCGCTGGAGGGTATAGCTCCGCCAAGCTGAGGGTCACGGGTTCGAGTTCCGCCATGGCCATGGGGGGTTTGTGTGTTGTATAATTGCGTAATAAGCGTTAACGAAAAGAGTAAAAACACAGCAAGATTAACTGGGTAATACAAGGGAACTTTAAAAAAAACACACGTGTAGGATATTATAAGGGTACCAATAAGTGAAATTTCTAAAAGTTGCTAATTTTATAGTTTCACATTTTTCCCCATAAGCTGCTCCAACGCAATTATTGGTGTGTTTTAAATTTCCTGCAGATACTATTCATAGTTTTCGAGAAAAAAAATATTACTTTTATTAAATTAATTAATCAGGCGTTGCACACGATGCAGATTTCGTAATTTTGGAAAATTAAGACACCACCACATTATTTAAATATTAACACACAAATCTGGAATACAGAAAAAAAGTTTCAGAAAAAAAGTAAAATCTTTATAACAATTTATCCTTAATGATCAAATAAATTATGTCTTATCTTGAGCAGTTTAAAAATGTAGCAAAAATGCCAGTTATTTATGTTCATTTTCAGAATTTCTGCTGAAAATTTGAACAAAATTACAAACTACATCGTATGGAACACTTTTAATGCACAAAAGTGTAAGAAAAATCAAAGTCGATTGAAAGGCATTGGAAGTAAATACAGCCCATTAGACGTGTGCTCTTGGGCTTTTAAATGGTCACGTGCTGAAGCTTTAAAAGGCTCTGAGAGCAAAAGTATGTAAGCGAAGCTACAGTTTCAAAGTATTTTATGGACATTAAAACTAATTCTGAATTTTTTGAAAATTTTGACCAACACTTAATCAATGTGTTTTAAATACCTACAACCAGGCATAGGAATTCTTAAGTATTTGGCTTCATGTTATCTACACACAAACCGTTATACCACAAAGAATCCTGTAGTGATAATGGTTGAGTGTAGATAACAGAGCCAAGGGTCACTGACAGGCACGGTCGGTGTGTTGTCTGCAAACGCCAAAGATTACGAGGGATGGTTTGTTATATCCGACCTACCTGCCTGTAGTCCACCGACAGTTCAACCTTATTTCCTTCCATCCTGGCTTTAATGCTTGGAAATTCCTATACCTTCTATTACACTATTGTCACGAGTCTAGATTAATTATAACAAATTTACTAAGCTTTACTTACTTCAAGCCATGACAAACGGGGGGAGGGGGGTCTACTCGCTTGGCATGCAAAACTAGGATTTCCACTCACAGGACCACCGGGATCATTATGGAGGAATACAACAGAACTTATTTTGACATTTTTAATAACAAAAGAAGCGCTACCTGAACTTTGCATTATAGTCACACAGAAATCACTCAAAACTCGTCGTCCTCCGCGGTGTAGTGGTTATCATGCCAGTCTCTAGTTCCCGAGGTCGCGGGTTCAAATCTGGCGGAGGGCGATGTTATACCAAGTGAGTCAGTTGCGCCTATTTATTTTTGAATTTATGCAACGTGCTAAGCGACATATGTGACTTACGCCTTTCTTAAATGCCTTCTAATGGCTGATATGCGTAACACTTTATAGAGGAGGGATACATAACTCAGTGCATAAGTATTTTGCGGAACAGAATGCAATCGCTATGTATGTCAATGCAAAAAACATCCCACCCTGACACTGGGAGCTGTAGTAGCACTTTTAGCCAATTTTACAAACTTTTATTGTTTAGCATACATTCATGCACTCCTTTGAAAAAGCCCCTGAATGAACAGCCTATCACATGCATCGGTTGACAAAACCATTTGAAAACAAAATGGCAGATCTACGCAGTGCGACCAATTGGATTTAAGCCGTTAGTCAATGTTGTACAGCCTTGTCAAAAAGTGCTAAATATTGGGTAGATAATTTCTCTTCTGTCACAAACTATGGCATATTTCAGTTCACACAGAACTGTAATGACTGATGCAGTTTCTTTATTTGAGTTAAAAGTACCAAAGCGAGCTCAAAACAATGTATGACGCTGCAAAAAGCGTGTAAAGATTCGAGGTGGGGTCAGGTTCTGCGATTACTAATTCCTATAGGAACCTTAGCTCGGAAGGTAGCATTAGCCGAATGGTATTAACATGGTTGCTTTAACGCTTGCACTTTAAAGTTCGGGTTAAGTTGAAACTTTTTATTACCTTTTGTTTTATCTCTTTGGGCCTATAATTTGATATTAAGATATAAATAACATTTTTGATAACATTATAAGTGAGTACAAAACAGAATAATCCTCATGTTTTCCACCACAAAGAAGAACAGCAAAGGCCAAATCATATACGGGCACATTCACACGTGAAGAATGCAAGCAGATTACAACGCGCATGTTATAGCATGCAAGAAGGTCTCTCCGGCAACGTACATAAATGTGCATAGATGAAGGGGGTCGTTATTTTGAACATTTACTTCGTTGATGAAATCCACGCTCTTTAATAATTTATTATTCTGTTTACCCGTGAACTTAGCACATTTACAACTCCTTTGTCAGTAGAAGTGAAACACAAGGTTTAAACATGAAACAAAAACTGTTAGATTTAATATCGTCGATATCTGCCCAAAAGAATGAAAGCTAACTACGTAACACGGTTTACAACACAGATACGGTGCAGAATATTACGGTAAACATGATACACAATAATCTGCTTGTAATTGTTGTGTCTTTGGCTCAGAGGAGAGCAAATAACAAAAAATAAATAAATTAATATACTAAAATACAGAAAATAAGCACAAAGAGAAAGAAAAAAAAAATGAACCAAAACAATTTAACGCTTGTATTAGATTCGAACCTCCAAAGCTAGCCATTGCTTCACCATATTCCGGCAGCTAACCCACGCGGCTAAATCACTCTCTCCCGCTTTTTTGGAGAATACTCCTCTACCTCCTTGCAAGCATTATATCTATGAAGAGCCGCCTTTTTTAAGCCTTTTGCAGCTCCTTGGTTCTCATTCAGGCCTTTAATCATTAATGCTAGATGCGTATATACCGAATAGAAGAGTAGAGCTACAATAACAGTTTGTTTGCTAAAAGGGTCAATGTTTTCACATTAGACTATAAACTTCGGGTTGCAAGATACAAATACCTAGGGGCAGCTGACTCACGTGGTATATCCGGCGTAAAAATCCTTAGCATGGTTTCCTTCGGAAGGGAAGTAAAGCCCGTGGTCCCATGTCGTAGATTTACGGCATGTAAAAAAATTCAAGCTTGATATACAGGCCTCTCAGGAAAATTACCGGTCTTTCACGCCCAACATAGAATGGGACGCTAAGGAGCACAGCAGTTAAAGAGCGTCCATAAATAAAACTCAATTTCAATTTTCACCCAAAATTCATCCTTGAAGCGAGGCAGATGCCCGGAGCACTTAACTACGAAGATCCCATAGCTAAAGAAAGCGAAACACACAATCCCATTATTTTTATAATTAATCATCTCCACCACAACTTACGGTCAAAGCGTCACCCAGCTCGTTGTATATTCTAAATCTTTATAGCTCTTTCTACAACAAATACAATACTGCCAGCGTTGAGCTGATTCTTCCGAAACAGAACTACCAAACCCTTCTGGGAGAATCGCCTCAAGTCAGGCCTACCAAACTTAATTTACATGTGCTCGCCTCACTATAAGCGGCATATAGTCAGCTGCTGAACATGCTCTCTTATGTATGGAAGGCATAGGAGTGCACAAGAATATGTACGTAACGTGCCTGTTTGTGGAAGCATTATGGCTCTGATCATGAGTCCGTTGCTACTCTACAGCTTAATTAAGAATGTACACTCGGTCAATTTAAAACTGGCCGGCGTCTGAGAAACGGAGCTCGAATCGGACACTTCCGTGAGGGCTCGGGACAGCTGGTTTTGTTCATAAAGACTACGTATATCCTTGTAGTAGTTATAATGGGGAACCAACTATCATCACAAAAGTCTTCCGAGAAAATAATTCATATACGAGATTTCAGAGAGACAGATATTTCATCACTGAATATTTGTAACCAAAACACACTTTATTGATTTATGATTCTCATGTGAAGTACGACTTAAGCTCGTTACAAAGCCACGCTTACTGCAGCACTCTTAGCCCAGTGGTAGAGTGTTCCTGAGGTTGCAAGATCAAATCTCCGTGGAGCTACTCAACTTTTTTCCCTTTTCATTTTAGATACATAAGTAAACATATAACAGGTTTTCTTCTCTTTTATGTATGTGGCGTTTATTTAGCAGTCCATCATGGACTACAATGGCAACCATGACATTAATTTATCGGTCGGGAGGTTTCATATCAGTCAATTTAATTTTATAACCACAAATTTTACCATTATTGTATAATTATATTTGTAAGAAAACTGAAGTAACACAAGAAAAATTATTTAACTATATCACAGTAAAACGAGTTGTAAACATAAAAGGACAACAATCTACTACAAAGAATCGAACTCGAGCTGCTTGCATTAAGTAGCTTAATCATTGCCAAGCACGACGTGGAGGTTATCCAAATCATTGCCTTGTGGTTTGTACAGAGTGAGCCAAAAGACTCCGAACCGCCTGCGCGGTTTTTTCCTGTCCGCGTTCTCGGCGCTCGTTGCCGTCTGCCGCTATCATTGAAAGGCGCGGATGAAACCATACAACATTTTTAAAACTACTTTTAAAGGCTTTACTTACCAACTTTACGAAAGGAGATGCTGAAACTGGCCACCGTCGTTGTCCATACATTTTTGGCACCTCTTTAGGAAACTATCCATCACTTGCCGTAGTTCACGCTGAGAAATTTCCTGGCGGATATTCTGTTTTAATTCTTCCAGGGTGTGTGGATTTATCTTGTACACTTTATATTTTAAGTTACCCCGCAGGGGTATTTTATGAACAATATCACCGGCTGCGCGGTGTTTTTCCACTGGGCGTATGAAAATATGATAAAAACATGATAACGCACTGCGGCTATAACAAAGTCACGCTGTTGTGATTTTGCTGTGCCGTGTGAAGTGCAGTTTTGAGTTGACGGTGATGAGATGTAGTTTAGTTATTACGCGTTATATATTGTTTTGTCCTGTACTTAGTCACAAAGTATATTATGGCTCAGTATATGTTTTCTACTGCACAGTGTGTATTTATTTATGATTCGTATGTGTTAACTCGGTCAGCTCGCCAAGTGAAAGTACGATTTGCAGAAAGACTTCCAGGTGTAAAAGTTCCAGGCCGTACAACAATCCATGAACTTTACAATAAATTTCAGGCCACAGGAAGTGTTCACGCTAAGAAATCTAAAAGACGGCGTTCGGTTCTTACCGAAGAAACATTAGACGACATCGATAATCGTTTGGAAAATTCCCCCCAAAAATTGCATGATGGATAGTTTCCTAAAGAGATGCCAAAAATGTATGGACAATGATGGTGGCCAGTTTCAGCATTTCCTTTCATAAAGTTGGTAAGTAAAGCCTTTATGTGCAGTTTTAAAAATGTTGTATGTTTTCATCCTCGCCTTTCTATGATAGCGGCAGATGGCAGCGAGCGCCGAGGACGCGGATAAGGAAAAACACCGCGCAGGCGTTCGGAGTATTTTGGCTCATCCTGTATTATAGAGTTAGCCAAGCGGTGCACAGAAGTTGACGGTTTAACCGCGCGATCACTCGAAGGGACTTTTTAACTGCTCAAGAGACCGGGCACTTTTTGTTTGATCAAGTGTACGTGATGAGAAATCCTGGAACATGCGTTGCTCTAGTGTTTTCAAATTGCAATAGGTGATGCCTGTATCTTTGGTGCACTTATTTGGAGAGAGAGGCAAATTTAAACCTTCATATTTGGGTCACACGTTCCAAAGCAAAAAAATATCTATAGATTGCAAATGGCCAATCGTGTTCTGACAAAAGTGACTAATTGTGTTTTTACTTTAGCTTAATTTCGCTCTTACTTTAAATCCAATCAGATTAATACTCGCTAATTTTATCAGATAATTATGTATATCTACCGCATTCATATGACTCATAAAAACAAGTATTCATAATTTCGTTTAGTCTTAAGTGGCTTAAATTGCTTATCACCAACCTGTATTCAAAATAAGTACATTAAAAACAGAATAATTTGAGTTTATAGCGATAACCTTCAATCAGCTAATTTAACAGTTTTATTACCAAAATTATCATAACAGTAATCCGTAAGTATAAAATTAACTCCAAGAATATCTGCTTTGGATATTTCACTCTGAGGAAAACGAGAAGCATTTTTTTTTTCACACAGAGACTCCATAGCATGCCGCATATAATTTTATGGCACATGCCAAGTACAACATGAAGGATTCAATGACCAGCATACTTCGTTTAGGAAGACTAAGACGATCCTCGAAGGATCAGCGTTGTCAGTTTTCAGCTTTTATGTACAATTGCTAAGGAGCTTCTCTAAGATATAGGAATAAGAGGGAGAAATGGCAACAGCTGGAAATATTTACCCTAAAGATTCCTATCGCTCTATGGGCCAGTTTCACCAACAGATGCTAAATTTTAACACATGATAATTTTAACAATGTGTTAAATTCGGTGTTAAGTTAACATCGCCGTACCCCTGTGTTAAGACATTTAACAAATGTTAGAAGTTGGAAAATGGCTGCCGGAAACCACGTTGTTGATACGAGTTTGCTACATTTGTATTTTTGAATGTCATTCCTAACGAAAGAGCAGTCATGCATCATAATAAATTTAAAACCCTGCATGAGGAGAAATTTTTAAAGCGATCATGAGCATGGTTTTATGGGAAGTACGAGAGGTTGGAATACTGCAACAGAAGGATGCCTCTTTCTCCTATGCTACAAGTGTTAATTACTTTCAGATTTTATGCTACTGGTATTTTTGATTTATTCGGTAGGTTATAATGTTGGTATTTCCAAAGCTACCATTTGTGGGCTTATCCGGAAGGCTTTCGAAGCAAACAGTAACTTTGTTCGGGTCTGCTTGATCGTTAATCAGCGATAACACGTTTTCGTCCACTTTAGTTTCAATGCAGTGTCCACCACCTGTTTTAAACCGTCCTAACGCTCTTCGCACCAACAGTTCTGGTGCTGCACTTTATGTTAGCACAAAATTGCCGCAGCTTACTGGACCTGGGAGAAACGCATTCATTACATTACTCGCGGATTTTCTCCCAGACTTCAATCCTATCCTTTAATGTAAGACCTTCTGTTTTTCGCATTTGATAACACGCCTATACTCAGTAACCAGTTCTTAATTGACGTGTTTTAAACGGTGAAAAATTTATTTCAGCTGACATCGCGATTCTAACCTCAAACAATTGGGAATATCGCATGGCAACTGCTATGAATGTAAATTGTTATCTGCTACTACTCAGAGAGTGCTGCGATACGCAGACAAAAGTACATCGTAGCAGTTCAGAAGCAATGAAGTTTGGTCACCGCCTTCTCGAAAGGCAGCACTCGCAGTTGTCTTTGACGTTAACAAGATGTTAGCTAAAAATTTGTTGTAAAAGCCTGAGGAAACGCAAAAGTTGTAACATTATGTTAAACTTTGAACATATGTTAACAAACAAAATGTTAGCATGTTTTTAACATCGGTTGGTGAAACCGATCTTAAAGGTAGTAGAGGCTTTCTACCGGTGAAACGATCTTCTAATAACTAGAGCTCAGCATTTGTCTATTTTGTTCCTTTGTTTAGAATCGCAAGTTTGTATGTATAAATATGGTTCAAGCTTACTGGAGTAAGACATGCTAATTTTATAGTGCCTATAATTGTCTATTTTCATAGTGTGTGCCTTTTCGTAGCTTATGGTTTTCTTGATCTGTCTTATTATTTATTGTAATTAATACATTATCTATTATTTATTTTTATACATGTAATTATTATTTATAGTTTGATTATTATATATTGATTGCAATTAATATTTCAGGTTTTGAGCCATTGTTGACAACATGCCTTAGGAAGTTTGTTAATAGAAGCATTCCCTACCTAACGTCAGCAGTTGCATTGTTTCATGTAATAATAAAACAGTGTGTACTTAGCACAATCAAGCGTACGGTAAATGGTAAACTACGAAAAACTAATGGTTTACGACTGTGAAATTATCGTTTTAGGATTAACTCATCCCTTTATTCACTAATACGATCGCTTTATTGTTTTCTACTCTCTATGTGCGCGAAAACACAGTACTGACCTAAAAAGAGGCTTATTTCACTGAAAAATGCATTAAAGAGAGAAATTACTTAAAAACTCATAATAGGATTTGCCATAAAAATACATAGTAACTGAAGAGTGAAATCTAAAGAACTGATGTTTGCATTTACACTTCATTAATTAAGAGAATAATGGAATTTCATAAATTTAATACGTGGTATTTTATATTCCCATATTCTGTCATATCAAAATGTGTTTCTAAGTGGTAAATGAATAAATGATTGTGCCCACTTGAATGCTTAGCACGTATATGAGTGCCTGCTTTGAACTTGTAATGCCTACATCCCTGCCTATTCTTTTAGCTCTTATTGCGCCGAGCTCTACTAATAACAGTACCAGAACTGTTAGTCACTTCGCGATTCTTTCTTATTGCTGTATATGTTAAGTAAGTTGTAAATATTACAAACTGGCTGAAAGAAGGTAAGGGTTACTCTTACAAAACTTTTAGAACGGAGCGAAAAATCACGACTCGATGCGAAAAAACACGAATTAGGTAAACAACAGTAGATTAAAGAGTATTTTGCTGTTAAGGTCATGTGTAAATAGTAATTTGTCCAATACATATATTGTGGTTGACTGAGGAGAATGCCTTTATCCTTGAACAGCAAGCGTACAATGGACTATACCATATTCATTCTAAGGTTGATACGCGCCAAAACAAACCTACCTAACCGGTCCACCGTGATACAACACAATAGCAATGCGCGCAGGAAAATAGTCCCATGCTAATAATCTAAATTTTAGAATGAATTTTCCTTAAATGGTATACAATTCTATGCAGATACCTAAGAGTTTAATTAAGGCTGATTTATACCGTTAAACAGAACTACAAGCCCCAACATGCAATTCGTATGAGTCACCTGACATCTGGGCATGCGCAGAATATTGTTTACAGCCAGAAACCAGCAGTTTGTTTAGTGTCATGGCAAAGGGCGAACTTGCTCTTGCGTCTTCGTCGACTTACGTAAATAAGCTGGGAAAACCATCGACTAGCGGTGAAAAAACAATAGTTTTGAATGTTTTAGTATAAACAGCGCTTATAAAGAAAAATCTGAAACGGGAAAACTGGTTACACCCGGGAAAAAAAGAAAGCGTGTGAAATGCACGATGCAAGAATGTGACGATTTTGTGAAGAACGCAATTTGCGTAAGAGTGGACAATTTCTTCTTTAAAAATGAGTCGCCAATAATTCATAACGTGCCGCTTCCAGACAGAGAATAAATGTAAGATATCGCATATAGCTGGCGCTAAACTTCTGGAATAGTGACCTTGATTGCCACCCCAGCTGCCGAGCCTAGGAATGGATTATGTTTAGCTTAATCAACGAAAGCAATATAATACCTTTGCTTACTCTCAGTGCGTATCACATACAGTCTGCATAGAAAGTGTCTGCATCCGGTTGTAATTTCAAAGAGAGCAGCACCTAAATAGTGCTTATGTTATGTTTATTATATTTATAACAATGGCTCCTACGTCTTCAAAATTAATTGGTAAGGTATTACATAGTCAAAGCAGGGAAATAATTGCAAATGTCCTCGACTTCATGAAGCACGATTCACAATTTCTATGTGGAAGAAAAAACTGTGTCAACAATGAGCACATTGTTCATCAAGCTGAAAGACAGCATAGATTTTCAAGGTGATGCTACAATTCTCAGAGAAATTATAAAAGATTTAGGGTTCAACTGAAAGAAAACGAAATCAAATAGAAAAGCACGACATACAATCAGATCAGACTGAAACATTCAATGCCATAAGGCAGAATTTGAACCACGGATTTTGAACATGTTGCCATGATAGCTTAGTCGGTTAGAGCAACGGCATGGAAAGCCTAAGATCCCTGGTTCAAATCCTGGCTATGGCATTGAATTTTTCAGTCTGATTCTACCTTTCCAAATGACTATAATTTTATATGTACTTATATCAGCATAAATTTCAAGGTGGTGCTACAAATCTCAGAAAAATTATAAAATATTTAGGGTTCAAGCGGAAGAAAACAAAATCAAATAGAAGAGTTCTAATAGAAAAGCACGACATACGATTTCAGCTGGAAGAGTACTTTACTCAGATGTATAAATTAGAGAGTCGAACTATGGTGTATGAAGATGACTTATACATACACAGCAGTCATACAACATCTAAAAGTTGGAGTGGCGAGTCGCAACAAAAAAACAGGAGATTTTCATCAAGAAATGAATACAGAAAATTACATGAAGTGAATCAACACCATGTTGTTACCTAATATGTCTGCTGGGTCTGTTCTGGTTATAGACAATGCTTCACAATGCGGCAACATTCAAATTGACAAATCACCTACCTCAAATTCCTTGAAAGAAGAAATGAGAGCTTGGTTACTTAGGAATAATATAGCTTTTGATGAAAGCATGATTAAAACAAAGCTATATAACTTAATTAAAGCCAACAAACCGCTTCAGAAGTCTGCATACTTGACCAGATTTTAATACAACATGGCCATAATGTACTTAGACTGCCACCATATCACCCAGATCTAAACCCAATAGAATTAATCTGGGCTGTCAAAACATCGGTGGCCTGCAGCGATTTGCAGAAATTGGAAGGCCAGAATGGGGAAAATGTATGTCGACATGTTGAATAAATTGAGACTCATTATTTCGAAAAAGATGGAATTGCAGAAAATCAAATAGAAAGAATTCTCATCCAGGATGATGGTGCAGAAAGTAGCGACAACAGTGATGACGGCAAAGAGTGAGTGATTCCGCAGAAGAGGAAGGGTTGCCAGGTGTGGAAGAACTGGAGGCAGATGATTGACAGGTTTTTATATTAAGCGCTTCTTACAGCGGTGGATTTAAATATACTGTATATAACTATAAGTTTATCAGTGCAGCGCAGTGTAGTGCAATGCAGTGCATAACCGGTGTGCGGATATTTGACAATGACTGTCCCACGCACTCATGCAGCATGCAGGCGACCGGTCACCTCCTGATCTGGTAAGTAACTCGCTTCATAGCTGCCATTAAGGTTTTCACATGTCTAGAATTGTTGCGCCAATTATACCTGTTACTTTCCTTTTCGCTCGATTCTTTTAGAATTAACTATTATTATATGTGCAAACGGTTTTTTGTTGTTGTAACTATCAATGTTATCTTCTTTAACCCCTAACAGAATATGCTAGTCACCATTTAAGTTGTCGGAATAAGGACTCTGCTCTTTTTGCATCATGTGCCGCGTATACTCGCCACATTGTCGTGAAAGTGTGATTATTTCTGGCTCGAATGGCGGAAGGATACATTACGTTGGTGCACTGGTCACCTGAGCTTTGTTTTGGCGCGGATCAACATAAGAGTGAATACGGTGTAGAGAGCTGCTTGCTTACGATGCGAACTGTGTAACACCAGCAGTTCAGAACATTGTCAACACGTGCAGTTTCACATGTGTATGGTCATAATTATG
Source organism: Deroplatys truncata (assembly GCA_030765065.1). Taxonomy (NCBI): domain Eukaryota; kingdom Metazoa; phylum Arthropoda; class Insecta; order Mantodea; family Mantidae; genus Deroplatys; species Deroplatys truncata. The sequence goes on from CM060990.1 coordinate 635,055,630, forward strand.
TTTTACATGTATGCAGGTTTTACAGAATTACTTATTGAAAAGTATGATCATAATTTACTTTGTTTGACGCGGTAATATAATGTATACCGATGCTACCTTGCGTAATTTATTGTTCCGGGAAAGAAAGGATGAGTATCTTTGGAACAGGGTGTAAAACAATAGAGCGAGAGGGAAGAACAATACAGCGCTAGCTCAAGTTCGCTTACGTCAACCACAAAGTCATAGCTAAACTCCTGAGTCAAACACAGTTGGGTTCTAGGCTTGTGAACCTTGCGGGATTAGGTGTGGAGAGAGGGGAAAATGCAATTTGGGTTACGCAGCGAGCTACCATGCAGCGAATAATAGTTTCTTATTCAGTATTTACATAGCCTACTTTGCACAGTGTATCAAGTATTCACTAATGTAAGAATCGGATACGGATTAGCAAGGCCACTAATATAAAGTAGGCTGCATGTCATTTTTAAACAACGTGTTTTAACTGCGCCCGATTTTTTTTATTCATTACGTCATCATGTCTGTACACTTGTGTGCATGTGTTCGCGTTCCTTCCTGGGTTCACGAGCTCGAAACACATCTATACTAGTGGAGTATTATGGAACGCTTATTTGCAACCCAGTATTTATCGTTTTCTCTACCGCATTATGATAGTTAGATGAAGTATTGCATCTGAATTTAAAAAAAAAAAAAAGACCGCTCTTTAGAAATAGGTCCGCGTGCATACGTGTTTTTGATATTTAAGTTAAACAGCTTGTAAGGATGTGATGCGTAGATTTTCAAGAAAATCTCCACACCACAAACCACCCTTTTCATGGAAAATGTACGTTATTTTTTTATTTTCTCAAAAATGTCTCTTTAACGATTTTGATTAAAATGCATTTTTAAGATATTGGCATTAATAATAAAACGTACATCCTGAATTTTCTGCGAACTCCTCTTCGTTCTGAATAAATTTTATACAGTTCTGTATTATTGGTAAACCATAAGAGACAAAAACTTACTAAGCGAAAAATGTAGAGCTCTTAAGCACAGACAATTGTCACGTTTTGGTGGCATTAACCACTTCTAAGGTATTCATGGTTTTTGGTTGGAATTTTTCAAAGTACTAAGTCACTATTCTTTTGTTTTTGTGATGTCATGTAAGCGTTGGAATTTCAAAGACAACATACAGCGAACCAATTTTTGAAAATGTAACCATCTCTTCAGTCACCTGTGTCCCCTTTAAGCCTAAAACAATATATGTATGTAATGAAACCGTTTCGCAAGACTTTATCTCCATTAACATGAAACATAAATCAGCATTTATACCAATAATTAGTATATCAATAACTATAAAAGTTGTTTCTCTTTTTACTTTCTTTATACCACGTACCTAGTATGCAGAGAAGGTATTATATTCCACCCAAAAATTCGACATAGAGATTTCACCAGAAACGCATGTTTTGGGGCTCCCTGAATAAAAAAAAAATTGTAGAAAAAACGTCCGTGTGTGTCTGTGAACAGTATAATTCAAAAACGAAAAGTCGAATAAATACCAAACTCGGTATTAAGTTCAGTATCTTTCAAGAAAAACCTTGATCCAAAATACCCGTTACATGGAATATTTTTCAAAACTTTTTATTTTCTGAAAAGATGGCTTTAACGATTTTGATTAAAATGCCATATATTAAAGATATTTACATGACAAATAAGTTTATTTTGAATTTTACGGGAACAGGCAGTGAAGCCCTCTTCATTCGGAAGGATTTTATATACTCTTATATAGCTGGTAAACTTTAAGCGATAGACGAAAACGTACTATACAAAAAATGTAGATCTCTTTAAAACACAATTTATTTCAAATAACCATTTGTTGCACAAGGCAATTCCGAGATATCCATTATTAATTGCTCGTATTCAATACTTTCTTTTGAGTCCTATCGACTTTCAATTGTTTCTCGCGAAGTCATGGAAACAGTATGGAATTTTAAGGCCAGTGTATAGCGTCCAGTTCTTAAACATTTGGGTATTGCTGTTCCCTTTGTATCTATACGAAATGTTAATTCACTTATTTCTGTAAATGTTTATTTAGATTAAAACGAAGTAGATAGAAAAATAAGCTTTCGTAAAAATAATTTGTATACCTACTAATAAACGATAGAGAGCAGAGAAAGCCTTGTGAGTGTAACACATCAGATTCTTTTCTTCTGTTATGAATAGACATCGGATTTGTATGCACTTAAAATATCTAAATAAAAGTATGCATTTTTACTGTCAAAGTCTTTAATAGTTATTTAGAGGGCTACTTACTAAACCTAATTTGTAACGTGTTATCTACAATGTTTTACCTACGTTCAGAGTATTTTAGTATATGTTGTATTTTAGCATATTTGATGAAATTTATTTATTGCGGAAATGATATGTTTAGAGAAAAAGTATGTGAGCTTTGAAAAAAAAAAAGAAACGATAAATCAACAAACTTTGTTGTTATATTCTGCAATTTTGGGTACTAGTTTCATATGATAATTTAAAGTAAAAATGAGCGAAGGTGAATTTCACGGTTCATCAGAAAAATTTTAAAAGCAGTCCAAGATGCAACTATTAATATACTTCCAGAAAAGTCAAGGAAAGTTTATTTATGAGTTATACGAAATTCAAGGACTGGTGAGTGGGTAATGAATCAGGCGTAAATGTAGATTCTTTGTTGACGCATTTTCATGAGAAGTGGAAAAATATTAAAGCTTCGAGTCTTCGGAGTGAATATTCCATGGTGAGATCAACTGTTTTGATTAACGATAATATTGATAACAGTAAGTTTGGAAAATTATAAGCATTTTAAAGAGTGTATTTTACGTTTTGTTAGAATATAAAGCATAGGTTTTGTTGTCTAGTAACTACGAACTAAAGCATCACCGATTATTATAGTATTAGATACAATATGCTGTATAATTTCGAAAACATTCACTAATCACGCACTAAAATTGTTAATTTTAAACCTACACTTTTTGGTACTTACAACATACGTTCTACCTTAGGCATAATTCCGCTCGTTGCAATCTGATTTACAGTATACAGTTTCTCTAAATGCTCAGGTGTAAGTTTGACGTTTATCAAATTAAATTGAGTTTTATTTATGGACGCTCTTTAACTGCTGTGATCCTTAGCGTCCCATTCTATATTGGGTAATTTTGCTCAGAGGCCTCTTTATCAGGTTTGAGTTTCTTTTACGTGCCGTAAATGTACGACACGGGACCACCGGCTTTACTTCCCTTCCGAAGGAAGCCATGCTAAGGATTTTTACGCCCGAAAATTTAGTCGTCCTCCGTGGACTAGTGGTAACACAAATTGGTATGCTGAGAAGGATCTTATCACGTCTACAGGTGTTACTGGGCAAAACTTGAAAGAACTTATTAACTCGGGTGAAATTTCTTCAGGAAGCATTACGTTTTCACCTTGAAGATATCTATCCACAGAACACAATGAAACAATGCATAATTTACCGCTTAATAGTTTTTCTTGCATACTTTAAAGGAGCACTCTCGAGCTTACTCTGAATCTCCTTTTCACTTATGTGTTTACATATTTTAAAATTAAAAAACTTACTGAACATACAAATCCATATCTAGTTATGTTTACAGGAGCTAGATAGCTTTAAAGCAAATACGCACAGTTTGAATATTTAGCGTAATCTTTTAAGTAGGGATGGGATCTCGATACTCGGTGATATCGAAGTATACCTAATACTTTGAGATAAACCTTCGATACTTATAAGGAATGAAAGGGGTCGATACTTCATGTTACTGTCCCGCACATGTCCCCCAAAGAGCTGATGGACTATAGTTCTTGATAGACCTTGATTCTTGTGTCTAAATGAAACTTGCAAAACAATGGGGGAAGGAGTAGAGGTTCTCGTGTAACATGCAGCGTTAACTGAGTTGTGAATGACGCTGCAGACGTTTCTGCAATAGCCTGGCTTGGTGACTCACTCTCAGCCATTACATTTACCCACTCCGGTGACCAAAATCAGCGAATCCAGCAGAAACAAATCAGAACTTATGACATGAGATAATACATTCCTTGATTTTTATCTACAAATTTTAATTGTGTCTAATATGTCTTTGTATTGAACATGTATATACTAATGCACGAGGATCGATAGTAGAGCGGTTTAATCTACAAACGTACTATGTTTCCGAGTGTTATATGGCTAATTATCTATTATTGGATGAAAAAAATATATGTTATGTGGTTGTGAATAGTGCTAGAATGGTATAACATACACATTATTTTTAGATGTTTGAGTTTCACTAAAATATATATTAGTCTATATTTTCAAGACTGTGGAATACAGAAGAATTGTTAGTATTTGTTTTCTATGAACAGAGAATCCTTTAAAACAGTGTTTTCAGCATAAGATATGGTTACGTAAAAAGGTAAGCAAAGAAATTATTATTAGCCTTGACGAACAATAGGGGATATATAACCTGTGGCGTTATCAAGAAAAACAAATTGCTGCCAATTGGAGAGTGTCAAACGGAAGTGTTTCGGAATTAGCATACAATACAAAATTGGTTATATGCATTTATACACAGAAAACAAATAACAACATAGTTCAGTGAACAAGGTATTGTCTTCATTTTTTATAAAATGAGTATCGAATATCGGTGCTCAAAAATCAGTATCGTATCGATAAACAGTGGTATCGTCCCATCACTACTTTTAACTAATTTCATTTGTTTTGGTAAAGATAAGTGCGACGTGTTGGTTACATTTTAATGTCCATCAGTTTATGGAAAAGTTATCGGTATTTTTAATTTCTCTACCATCCAACCAGTAGAGAGAGGGTATCGATATTTCAGCGGAAATTACTGTTTTGAGCCCCCATGAATTAAAAACAAAATCACATGTGATACATTCACATGACCTTCTCTACCCTATCATTTATTAGTGCGTATACAAACTATTCTTATTAAAGGTTATTTTTCTATCCACCTCATTTTAATCCAGACAAACCTTTGCTACATTACACATTTCGTTATTTATAGATAGATACAAAAGGAACAGCGATAGTCAAATGTTTAAAAACTGGATGCTATACGCTGGCCAGAAAATTCCATGCTCTTTCCATGTAATCACGAGAAACAACTGAATGTTGACGAACTTTAAAAGAATGGTCAAGTAATGAATAATTCGAACCATTAATAACGGATATCTCAGAAATGGCAAGCCACAAAAATGTGTTTTGAAATAAATCGTGTGTTTTGGAGATCTGCATTTTTTATGTAGTACGTTTTCGTCTATTGCTTAACGTCTACTAGTTATGCAAGATTATACGAACTTCCTTCCGAATAAAGGACTTCATAAGGTTAGTGCCAGGAAATTCAGGCTATGCATTTTACTTATGTAAATATCTTTAATATATGGTATTTTAAATAAAATCATTAGCCATTTTTTTAGAAAATAAACAATTTCGAAAACTGTTCCATGTAAACGGTAGTTGGAGTGGGGGGATGTTCCTGAAAATCTTCGTGCCGAATCTTTGGGAGACACTGAACTTAAGTGCAAAGTTTGGTATTTTGGACCTTTTTCTAAAAATGTTTTTTTCGGGGTTAAGGGGGCCTCAAACTATATGTTTACGGTGAAATCGATTGTTTTGGTGGAATACAATGCTTCTCCTACTTACTATGCGTAGTAGAAAATGTAAAAAGAATCATTTTTAGGAAAAGGTTCGAGCGCGCGGATGTGTGCAGATGTATGTGTGTGTGTGTGTGTGTGTGTGTGTGTGTGTGAGAGAGAGAGAGAGAGAGAACAACATAACTCAAAAACGAAATGTGGGATAAGTATCAAACTTGGTCTTTAAGTCTATTAAGTTCCATAGATGCGACACGAATATTTTGAAAATATCTCGCACCGCAAAGTAGGCTTTGTAAGGGTATTTTTGAAACTATTTTAACAAATGGCTCAACGATTTCAATTAAAATACCATATACTCGATATATTTACATGACAAATAAAATGTATATACTGAATTTTCTGGGAATAGCCTGTGAGGTTCTCTCCATGCTGAAGGACTTTTACAATTATGTATAGGTAATTGGTAAATGTAAAAAGGTAGATCAAAATGTACACACACAAAATGTACATAATTTATTTCAGATAACGGTTACTATTAGTTTGAATGTTCCAATACTTGGTCATTTTTACTTTCTTTTCTACTCACCTATAGTAAGTAAAGGAAGCATTGCATTATTCGATACCGAGATTTGATTGGAAATATACAGTGAGCCAAAGGATTCCGAACCGGCTGCGCGGTGTTTTTCCTGTCCGCGTCATCGGCGCTCGTTGCCGTCTGCCGCTATCATAGAAAGGCGCGGATGAAACCATACACATTTTTATAACTAGTTTTAAAGGCTTTACTTACCAACTTTATGAAAGGAGATGCTGAAACTGGCCACCGTCGTTGTGCATACATTTTTGGCACTCTTTAGGAAACTATCCATAACTCCCGTAGTTCATGTTGAGAAATTTCCTGGCGGATATTTTGTTTTAATTCTTCCAGGGTGTGTGGGTTTGTCTTGTACACTTTATTTTAAGTTAACCCGGAGGGATATTTTAATGAACAATATTACCGGCTGCGCGGTGTTTTTCCACTGGGCGTGTGGAAATATGATAAAAACATAACGCACTGCTGCTATAAACAAAGCCACGCTGTTGTGGTTTTGCTCTGCAGTGTGAAGTGCAGTTTTGAGTTGACGGTGATGTTATGTAGTTCAGTTATTACGAGTTATTTATTATTTTGTTCTGTACTAGTCACAAAGTATATTATGGCTCAGTATATGTATTCTATTACACAACGTGTATTTACTTATGATTCGTACGTGTAAACTCGTCAGCTCGCCAAGTGAAAGTACGATTTGCAGAAAGATTTCCAGGTGTAAAAGTTCCAGGCCGTACAACAATCCATGAACTTTACAGTAAATTTCACGCCACAGGAAGTGTTCAGGCTAAGAAATCTAAAAGACGGCGATCGGTTCTTACCGAAGAAACATTAGACGACATCGGTCATGGTCTGGAAAATTCCCCCAAAAAATTCCATGATGGATAGTCTCCTAAAGAGGTGCCAAAAATGTATGGACAACGACGGTTGCAAGTTTCAGCATTTCTTTTCATAAAGTTGGTAAGTAAAGCCTTTAAAAGTAGTTTTAAAAGTGTTGTATGGTTTCATCCGCGTCTTTCTATTATAACAGCAGACGGCAACGAGTGCCGAGGACGCGGACAGGAAAAACACCGCGCAAGCGGTTCGGAGTCTTTTGGCTCACCCTGTACCTACCTACATTTTGGGGACCCCTGAATCCAAACAAGACAATTTAAAAAAAAAGCGTCCTATATTGTGTATCTGTGAACACCATTACTCAAAAACGAAAGCTGGGTTACATACGAAACTTGATACATATTTAGGTTCAGCCTCTTTCAAGGATGCAACACGAATATTTGCAAGAAAATCCCTACCCCAATCCATCTTCTTTCTCAAAAAATGGTCATAACGATTTTGATTAAAACACATATGTATGTTTAAGATGTTTGCATAATAAGATGTATATCCTAAATTTTCTGCGAATAGTCTGTTAAGTCCTCTACATTTTGAATGACTTTTGTATAATTGGTCAACCGTAAGAGATAGATAAAATCTTACTACATAGAAAAAGTAGATTTCGTTAAAGCACCCATTTATGTCAAATGAAGCGGTTTGTGGAAAATACTTATACTTTTTCAAGTGATAAGTCGCTTTTCTGTTTTCACCTGTGTTCCCCGTAAGGGTGGATTGCGACCCCTTCAGCTGCCGTGGTCCGGGCAAGTACAAATCGTTTCCGCGGCCGGTTCACAACGGTGTCTCGGGACGCGTGATTTCAGCTTCGTTCTATTGTCACCTTTCATACTGATCCCCAGTCACTAAATGTGCGCAATCAGCCGAGCGTTATAACGGCCGTTACGTATTAATGATGCCCACCGAGCTTCGTATCCCGAGGATAACTTAATTTTTTTCCAGAAAAATGCAATGTTTATTACACATACTATAATGTAATTTCCATTTGCTGCGGCTTATTTGATTTTATGCTCACACATACAAACTAAAACACTCTCCTCGTTTTCAAACTAAATAACAAATAAGCAAATATTACAGAACGAAATAAAAAATCTGATGTGATACATTCACATGACTTTCTCTATCCTCTGACTTTATTATGGGTATACAAATTATACTTACTAAAGCTTATTTTTCTATCTACTACATTTTAATCCAAATAAACCTTTGCAGAAATAGCTACATTACACATTTCGTTATAGATATAAAGAGAACAGCGATAGCCAAATGTTTAAGAACTGGACCCTATACGCTGGTCTTAAAATTCTTACTAATATGACACTTATTTTGAAAACGAAAAGAGTAACTTGATTGTGGCTTTATGCATGAATGTCTTAAAATTAATAGATATCTTACGCATGGAAAACATAGGCATTGCAATACATTTAACAAATTTAAATAATAAAAAAACATTTACGCCAAGGATTCCAACCCAGGTTGTTCCAATTACGAGCCCCATGGTTTTCACCGCTCGGCTACCATATATACCAGGTGAGTCAGCTGCCCCCTATTTATTCGTATCTATGCAACCCGCAGTTTATAGTCTAATATGAAAACATTGACCCTTTTAGCAAACAAACTGTTATTGTAGCTCTGCCCTTCTATTCGGTACTATACGCAACTAGCATTAATGATTAAAGGCCTGAATGAGAACCAAAGAACTGCGAAAGTCTTAAAAAAAGACGGCGTTGCATGGATATAATGCTTGCAAGGAGATTGAAGAATGTTTTCCCGAAGAGCGGGAGGGACTGCGTGGGTTCTGGCCGAGTGGGTGAAGCAAAGGTTAGCTTTGGAGGTTCGAATCTGATACAAACATGAAATTGTTTTGGTTCTTTTTTTTTCTCTCCTTGTGTTTATTTTCTGTATTTTAGTATATTAATTTATTTATTTTTGTTACTGGCTCTCCTGTAAGCCAAAGACACAAGAATTACAATCAGATAATTGCGTATCATGTTTACCCTAATAATCTGTACCGTATCTGGTGTTGTAAACCGTGTTACGTCGTTAGCTTTCACTCTTTTGGGCGCATATCGACGATATTAAATATAACAGTTTTTGTTTCATGTTTCACTTCTTCTATTGACAAAGGAGTTGTAAATGTGATAAGTTCACGGGTAAATAGAATAATAAATTGTTAAAGACCGTGGATTTCATCAAGGAAGTAAATGTTCAAAATGATGACCGCCTTCATCAATGCACATTTGTGTACGTTGCCGGAGAGACCTTCTTGCATGCTGTAACATGCGCGGTGTAATCTGTCTGCATTCTTCACGTATGAGTGTGCCCATATATGATTTGGGCTTTACGTTCTTCTTCTTTGCGGTGGAAAACATGATGATTATTCTATTTTGTACACACTTATAATGTTATTTATATCATATCAAATTGTAGGCCCAAAGAGATAAAACAAAAGGTAATAAACAATTTGAAATTCACCCGAATTAAGTAGCACAGTGTTAAAGCAACCATGATAATACCATTCGGCCAATGCTACCTTGCGGGCTAAGGTTCCTATAGGAATTAGTAATCGCATGTTTACACGCTTTTTGCAGCGTCACAGTGTTTTGAGCTCGGTTTGGTGGTTTTAATTCAAACAAATAAACAGCACCAGTCATTAAAATTACTGTATGATCTGAAATACCCTTTAGTTTGTGAAATAAGAGAAATTATCTACCTAATACTTAACATTTTTTATGCTAAAGAATAAAAGTTTGTAAAATTGGCTAAAATTGCTAATGCAGCTCTCAGTGTCAGGGTGGGATGTTTTTTGTATCGACCTTTGCATTCTGTCCTGTAAAACACTTATGCACTGAGTTATGTATCCCTCCTCTATAAAGTGTTAGGCAAATCAGCCATTAGAAGGCATTCAAGAAAGGCGTAAGTCACATATGTCGCATAGCACGTTGAATAAATTCAAAAATAAATAAGCGCAGCTGACTCACCTGGTGTATATATATATATATATATATATATATATATATATATATATATATATATATATCATATCAGTTCAGCAGCAGAAATTCTTGTGATTTCTTGCACAATGTTTCTCTAAGTTCCTGTAGTGTGCGAGGATTGGAACTTTGTCTTTTAAAGAATCCCATAAATAAACATCACAACTCGTTAGATCAGGAGAACGAGGGGGCACAAATCAACAATAATTATTGTCATCAAACACCTCTCTTATTGCATGTAATGATTTGGCAGCCGTATGTGTTGTTGCAGAATCTTGCTGGAACCATACGATTTCTCTTCTGTCAAGCGATTGCAAAATGGTCTCAGAATTAACCTCTGATATCGCTCTGTATTTATTTTTTCATCAAAGAATATGGGCCCTATTACTCTTCTAGCACTCATCGCCCACCGCACTCCAATTTTCTGATCATAATGAGGCGTTTCATCACAAAAATTCCTGTTGCCGAGCTTCGGAAAGTGAGTGAGAATATTTACACGAGATATGCTGCCTGTTTGAGAGCAGAAGGTCAACATTTTCAGCATCTATTATAAGGTAAGGATTTTGGTCCGCCTATGCCGGCTGTCTCGCGCAGTAGAGAGAGGCCGCGAGTGGGTTCGATATAATTTAACTACCCTATATATACACATACAAGTAAACTGAAAGGCATTTTCCTACTTATCGCATAGCTTTGAAATGAAAGTAGGCTGGTATTAAATCGTGTATTGTGAACGCAGCGTCAACGAATGTTTCCCTTGTTTTGCGAATTTAACTCCCTCTCTGGCTGTTGCTCATTCATTTTGTCTTAAGCTGCACAAAACTGGCATATATAGAAAAAGATTGTAAACCTTATCAAAGTTAAGTGAAAGGCATTGGAAGTAAATAAAGCCCATGAGGCCGCGTGCTCTTGGGCTTTTAAATGGTCACGTGTTGAGGCTTTAAAGGGTTCTGAGAGCAAAAGCCACGGTATGTAACTGAAGCTAAAAGTTCAAACTATTTTTACTTTCTCTACTACATATAGTAAATAGAGGAAGTGCCGTATTATATTCCACCTAAAGGTTCGGTGTCAAGATTTCACCGGAAATACGTTTTGAGGCACCCTGAATAAATAGAATAAGCATTTTTAGAAAAACGTCCGTGTTTGTGTCTGTCTGTGAAAAATTTAACTTCCTTTATGTGGAACATTTTTGGATTTTTTCTTAAAATTGGCTCCACGATTTTGGTCAAAATAACATATATTAAAGGTATTTTCATATCCAATAAAATGTATATCTCGAGTTTTCTGGGAATAGCCTGTGAAGTCCTGTTCATTGGAAAGGAATCTCTTATAATCTTGTATAAGGGATAGACGAAAACGTACTACACAAAAAATGTGGATCTCTCCACAACACACAGTTTATTCCAAATAACTTATTTTGTGGCATAAGCCGTTTCCGGGATATCCGTTATTAATAGTTGGAATTGTTCAATACTTTGTCATGCTTCTTAAGTCCTATCGACATTATTTCTCGCGATAGCTGGAAGGAGTAAGGCCAGCATTTACAACAAAATGTGTAATGTGGCTATTTCTGAAAAGGTTTATCTCGATTAAAATGAAATAGATAGAAAAATAAGCTTCCATAAGAATAATTTTATACCCTTTAATAAATGGTACAGGGTAGAGTAAGTCATATGAATGTGACACATCAGATTTTTTTGACATAAAGAATATTTTTTTAATTTTTTGAAAATTTTGACCAAATTTTAGACAGAAGAATAAGAATAGTTTAGAGTGGAGAAAGTCATGTGAAGCAAAAATTAGAATTTTTTTCCCTTTAAACACTTTTTGTCTGGAAAGGTAGAATCAGACGACTGAAAAATTGAATGCCATAGCCGGGATTTGAACCACGGATCTCCCGGTCTCCGCCCGGTAGCGCTAATCATTGAGCTACCATGGCGACATGCCGGCACGACATTAAATTCTCCAGCTGATTCGCATTTTTCCCGGTAAACCACAAGGAGATCTCAAATTGTATTGGGATGACATACCCCAATGGCGACTTACAATGTTGCAAGTACTTAAGTCCCGGGCTTCACAGTTTCAGCCACTATTAGGCCAATTAGTGGAATTAATTGTTTTTCTATACAACATGGAAGCTCAGTTGTTAGAGCAACCGGACGGCTATGGCATTGAATTTTTCAGTCGTCTGATTCTACCTTTCCAACCTTGTCCAACACACGGCTTGTGTGGAAGAACAATTCCACTTTTTGTCTGTTTCCTGTAAATCAATGTGCGCAGCTCCAAGATCAAAACGTCTCTATTTAGATGTACAAATGGCCAGGTAAAAGGCATTCTGTTTGCACGAATGTAATCTACCCTATGCACCCACGCTCACCGTATATTTATTTCTTTGATAGCAGAGAGGATTGAATAAACAGCTGGAAAACGGAAGCCATCTCATACGATCGTCCTATTCATTTCACTCCGGGAGTCTCTTTTATGCCATATTCGTCGAGATGTGAACAAAAGATATGATATAAATTGAAGCCATAAAGGTACCCTTTACGCTTTCTGAAGTCAACAGTCCGTTAGGTTTTCGTTTATTCCAGTTGAGTCAACCAGAGTTAAAGCTCGATGTTTTCAGGTCATGAGGCAGTAGGTGAACGGTGCCATGGCCGGGTGGTTAGACCGCTCGCCTCCCACCAAGGCGGCCCGGATTTAGTCCCAGGGAACCGTATGTGGGATTTGTGGTGAAAGAAGCGGGTTTTCTCCGGATTCTCCGGTTTCCCCTGCCATTCATTCCACCAACTGCTCCATCATCACGTTTCCTTTCATCCATTTCACAGTCATTTCGCATCTCCTTCCTCGCTCTCATACCAGGCTTCCGGCTGATCCCCATCCTGGTTCCTTTATCCGATCCTAAAGTCTGCCTGATCCCTGATAGGCGTCTGACCCCAAGCAATGGAAGTCCTGGGGGAGGGGAGGGTAAACCGAGAAAGAAGCAGAGACAGTATCTAAATTCAAACGTGTACACAACAGCTGCCCTCATCAGGTTAATCGTCATCCCGTAGAGCTTGGGTACTGCGGCTGATTGTTTTCCAATGTAATGCATTCTTTAGCAATCACTCATTACGTTTGCATTACAGACCGGATCACAACGTTTCAACAACTTTACTTTATTTCTTATTACTCTTGTCCATTCCTTTTCACTGACAGAGGAACGAAATAATTCAACAGAGTACTCCTTATTAGGAGACAGGCATGCTTGGGTATGAGGAAATGAACAGTTTTAGAGATACGGATGACAGTATAATCATTGAGGCGATAATACTGCATTTTTTCACGTTTGCATCAAACATTCTTTACTGCATTCTTGAGGTGCCCATGCTTTTTCGCAATTTTATTTTCGATTTATTCCATTAATGTAATTACAAGTAAAATATGCACAGCTTTGGGTGGCATATCAAATAGTTATTAATTATTATTAACTAACCCTTCTTTAACGAACTATTACAAAAACTTATTCTTCTCAGGTCAAAAAAAGAGACATGTATACGGTATTTTGTGAGTAAAACGGTGAAATAATGTATTTTGAAGTTGTTTACAAAACTTATCGAGTTATGGCAGTTTTAGTAAATGCCAATACGAGATGTATTAAATTTGGCAATTTAATTTGCATACACATTTGGTAGTGGGTTTAATGTTTCAACTTCCTAATTGTAATGTACTAAAAATGATTATAACAGCAGCAAAGAAATTAGAAAGTTCATCATCCTATCTCCTTGATTGACTCTGCACAATCTGTTCAAAAATTAAATTAAGTTTGATTTATGGACGCTCTGTAACTGCAATGGTCCTTAGCGTAGCTTTTACTGGGCGTAAAAGACCGAAAATTTTGCTCAAAGGCCTCTTTATCAGGCTTAAGGTTTTTTTACGTGCCGTAAATCTACGACATGGGACCACCGGATTTATTTCCCTTCTGAAGGAAGCCATGCTAAGAATTTTTATACCCCGAAAAAATCCATCGCCCTCTGCCGGGTTTGAACCCGCGACATCGGGAACTCCAGGCTAGCACGCTACCACTAGACCACGGAGGATGACTAGAATTTGTTCGCTAATGCAATTCAAACATTTGGCAAAAGTCTTCTTTTCGACTGTTAGTAAGTTTTTTTTCAACTGTTGTGAATTTTTTGAAGGCTAGATATGAAATCCCAATTACAACGCAATATGAATGTCGAGGAGAACGTTCTTATATTATGTGATTTATTTTCAACATACATTAACATAAAGAGATCATGATTTAAGATGAATGGATCTGATCAAGGAAAATTACATTTCCCTTTTCATACTCAGCTTTCAGAATTCCAAATTTTAGAAAAAATGAACTACAATAAAATTGTCCTTGGAACGCAACTTGGATGCCAAAGAGATCTTCCCCATTTTGGAAATATATCGGAACTTTTTAGGAGCACCAGTCTGCCATTTTAATAATAACGGCAGCTATTAGCGTATGAAATGCGCATGCGCGTATCTCCAACATCGAAATGTGAGACCATTTTCCGTTTCTTCGTGGAAACACAAACTTGGTTGCAAACTAAGGTCAATAATTGGAAACACTTTCAAACAAGTCTAACACCATGTTGAAAACCGCTTTAAATGGTGTTTGCTCTGTGTATAGGAAACTTTATAACTGTGGACAGAACATAGCAAAGGTTTACCTACTAGAAAGGAGACGACCGTTCCACTTCATTCGTAAATTTTATGACGCCAAATACCGCCAGACTTCAACAAACCCGGTTGTCAGGTCAGATCCAGCATTTTCTTACTCGCATGCTCTTATGTGGGATGTGCTCACAGAAGTGAATGTCTTATATTTCAGCCGCAGTTAGGTGGCGAAACATCTAACATGATATCAAGGAAGATCAAAATACTGGTCCATCGTGCAGGGCTCCGACTTATGGTGTAATTCATTAAATATTTACATATTTAAATAACAAACCCAGGTTATCAGCTTTCGTTGTCTAATAGTAATCGAGATGCTTTCTTTAGGCCCATTTATAACCATCTGATGAAGTAATTCAGACAAATGCCTACTTTGTTACAAGGGATGTTGTATACAAAGTATACAATCGGTTGTTATTCTTTCGTGAAATAATAATAATAATAATAATAATAATAATAATAATAATAATAATAATAATAATAATAACCCATATATATACACACACGGAGCCAACAGACTCCGAACCGCCTGCGCGGTGTTTTTCCTACCCGCGTCCTCGGCGCTCATTGCCGTCTGCCGCTATCATAGAAAGGCTCGGATGAAACCATATAACATTTTTAAAACTAGTTTTAAAGGCTTTACTTACCAAGTTTATGAAAGGAGATGCTGAAACTGGCCACCGTCGTTGTCCATATATTTTTGGCACCTCTTTAGGAAACTATCCATCACTCGCGTAGTTCACGTTGAGAAATTTCCTGGCGGATATTTTGTTTTAATTCTTCCAGGGTGTGTGGGTTTGTCTTGTGCACTTTATGTTTTAAGTTACCACGGAGGGGTATTTTATGAACAATATTACCGGCTGCGCGGTGTTTTTCCACTGGGCGTGTGGAAATATGATAAAAACATGATAACGCACTGCTGCTATAAACAAAGTCACGCTGTTGTGGCTTTACTCTGCAGTGTGAAGTCCAGTTTTGAGTTGACGGTGATGTGATGTAGTTCAGTTAATACGAGTTATTTATTATTTTGTTCTGTACTTAGTCACAAAGTATATTATGCTCAGTATATCTTTTCTACTGCGCAGCGTGTATTTATTTATGATTCGTATGTGTTAACTCGGCCAGCTCGCCAAGTGAAAGTACGATTTGCAGAAAGACTTCCAGGTGTAAATGTTCCAAGCCGTACAACAATCCATGCACTTTACAGTAAATTTCTGGCCACAGGAAGTGTTCAGGCTAAGAAATCTAAAAGACGGCGTTCAGTTTTACCGAAGAAACATTAAACGACATCGGTCATCGTTTGGAAAATTCCCCCCAAAAATTCCATGATGCATAGTTTCCTAAAGAGGTGCCAAAAATGTATGGACAACGCCGGTGGCCAGTTTCAGCATTTCCTTTCATAAAGTTGGTAAGTAAAGCCTTTAAAAGTAGTTTTAAAAATGTTGTATGGTTTCATCTGCGCCTTTCTATGATGGCGGCAGACGGCAACGAACGCCGACGATGCGGACAGGAAAAACACCGCGCAGGCGGTTCGAAGTCTTTTGGCTCACCTGTATATACACATTCACAAAACGAAGGTTTCTATCGACACATTAAGTAAAGCGCAAGAAGACAGTAAGTGGATTTGTGAACAAAAAATGATTTAAAATTGGCAAGAATTGCGGTAGAAAATACCCTAAACAGAGATATCTTTAGAATCTTCGTGCATAAGTGGTAAGGTGACCAAGAGGTCAAATCGAAGAAAAAACTGGAACGTGGATAGACGAGAAAAGAAGAGCCCACAGTCAAAGAATGAGAGAACTAGTTCAATGAGAGAATGAGTTCAAAGGAAAACGAAGAAACGCCTCTAAATACTTTGCGTAGTCCTACATGGGCCCATTCGTAATAAAAGAAATACATAATATTAACAATAATACCTCACACAAATGCAATTTTAGCTTACTGTTGCTCGTCAGGTATTTACTCCTAATCGAACATTATCACAACAATTTTGAAACGAGGGGATGATTATGATTATTATTATTATTATTATTATTATTATTATTATTATTATTATATCGTTGTCACCACCCTTGTTATTACATTCACGCCACTTTAAATCTGTAATGAAATACAAGTACGCTAAAAACTACTGATGTGTTACATTCACATGACTTTCTCTACTCTCTGTCGTTTAATAGTGAGTAAATAAATTATTACGAAAGTTTATCTTTCTATCTACCTTGTTTTAATCGAGATAAACCTTTGCAGAAATAGCTAAATTACACATCTCGTAATAGATACAAAGGGAATAGCGATAGTCAAATACTTTAGAGCTGGACGCTATATACTGAGCTTAAAATTCCATACTGTGTCCACGACATCGTGAGAATGAACTGAAAATCGACAGGACTTCAAAAGAATTCGAATAATTAATAACGGATACTTCGGAAAAGGCTGATGCCACAAAAAAGTTATTTTAAATATATTGTGTGTTTTAAAAGAGATCCACGTTATTGTGTAGTACGTTTTCATCTATCCCTTAACGTTTACCAGTTATACAAGATTATACAAAATTCCTTCCGAACGAAGAGGACTCTGCAGGCTATTCCCAGAAAATTCAAAATATACATCTTATTTGTCATGTGAATATATTTAATATATCATATTTTAATCAAAATCAATACAGCCATTTTTAGAAAATAAAAAATTTTGAAAAATCGTTTATGTAAAGGGTGCTTTAGGGTAGGGGGATTTTCTTGAAAATCTTCGTGTCGCATCTTTGCAAGTTATTGAACTTGAAGTATCGACATGGAATTTTTGGGTGGAATACAATACTTCCCCTGCTTATTATACATAATAAAGGAAGTAAAAAAAGGAAGTGGCAATTTTGTTAAAACATACATGATTTTGTGTGCGCGCGTGCGCGCGTGGGGGAAACCCGGCAGGATGGGGGATGCGAATGTTATTCAGGGAGCCCGCTACGTTCTGCCCATCAGTACCAAAATGGAGGCACTAACTTTCCTATTAGATATTTACAAAGTCTCGATGAGGGTAACCGATTTCTTCACCTCGTCCGATCGTCGACGGTAGCGTGTGTACAGAATGGTCCTCTTGAAATGCTTGCGCTTCGAGTATAAACGGAACAAAGACGAGTGAGAATTTTTATCGTGAAATTCGTCATAGATGTGGACGTCCTGGTCGATAAGGAAATTACGCAGCATTAGATAAAACGTTTCCTTCGCTACACGTCTCGAGTGTCGATGGCCACGATTATCTCAACCTGTTCTGCAGAGACATTAGAAGACGTTCATGACGTGTTTCTAACCTCCTATACCACCTCAGTGTAATCCCAAGGGTATAGCTGGCATTGCACACCGCCTACAAATTTGATATCGACACTTCATCAAAAATACGCGTTTTGGGATCTCTGGAACTTTTTGAGAAGCAATTTGCGCACGAGTGTAAACAATAGAACTCAAAAACAAACCTTATAATTAAATCAGACACCTTTTAACAATACAAGATGTTTAGGAAATTCTGCCACCCAAATAATAGAAAACATTGGTTAATGTTTATTTTCTCCGAAGTGACTGAAGATTGTGGTTAAAAATAAAATCTGACGTTACATTCACACGACTTTCTCTGCCCTCTTATTTATTAACGGGTATATAAATTATTCTTATGAAAACTCATTTCTCTATCTACTTCATTTTAATCGGCATAAACATTTGCAGAAATAGCTGCATTACACATTTCGCTATAGGTATAAAAGGAATAGCGATAGTCAAATGTTTTAGAATTGTACACTACATATATGCTGGCCTTAAAATTCCATATTCTTTCCATGTAGTCGCTAAAAACAACTGAAAATCGACGGAGTTAAAACGAAGGATGAACAAATCGAACCATTTAATAGCGGATATCTCGGAAATGGCTTATGCCACAAAAAAGTTTATTTGAAATAAATTCTGTGTTTTAAAGGGATTTGCATTTTTTGCAGGGATGGAACCTCGATACCATCGATACTCCTAAGTATGTCAATACTTTGAGATTAACCTTCGATACTTTTAAATCTTTAGTTTTGCATTATTGAAAGTTGTTGCGTTTAACTTTATGCTAAATAAGAAATGAAAGGAGCCGAGACTTCCCGTTATTGCCTTACACTGTCCCCAAAGAGTTGCTGGACTACTTCTTGATAGACCTTGACTGCGTTTCCTGTGGATGAATCAATGCAACATTGCATACTCTTGTGTCCAAATGAAAACGTGCAAAACAGTGAAGGGGTAGAGGTACTCATGTATCATGCAGAGTTATTATAACTGAGATGTGAATGAAGCTGATTTATCTGACGCACTGAATCACGTTTCTGCAATAACCTAGCTTTCTCAGTCATTACATTTACCTACTCCAGTGACCAGAGTCTGTGAATCCAGCAGAAACGAATCAGAACTTAAATACGTGAGATAATACAGCGCATGAGATTATTTGTCAGTTTTCATCTGTTTGTGTTTACGCAAGTCAAACTCGGGTCACGAGCATAGCTTACAGGTATACCCTACGACTAATTTTCATAATATAGATGGATAATCCTTTAAAAGAAAGTTTTCAGCATAAAGTATAGTTGGACAATATTATTATTAGTAGTAGTAGTGGTAGTATTCTTAGCCTTGACCAACAAACAATAGGAAACATAACCTGAGGCATTGGGTGGTATAAATAAAAGCAAGCATTAGCTCATTTCTCACTAATTGCAAGCAATTGCTCGGTTTCGTATAAATAAAAATTTTCTGCTCAACCTCCTCTCGAAAAAAAGCTTGCTGACCTTGATCGCTGAGCTATTGCTCGCGATATGGTATAAATAAAAACAAGTCCTGCTCGCTGTTAGTAAGCTTTTGCTTGCTATTTATTGAGGTACTTCCGTAGGTACCTCAGCTTGCTCAACTGCATTTTAGTGCCATGGCGGACATATTATAGTTCCAGATAGGAAAATAAAAATCACACGACTTCCTCTATCACTCTTTTACAAACAATTCTTACAAAACCTTATTCTTGTTATCTACTTCTTGTTGATCGAGATAAACTTTCATTACACGTTTCATTATAGGGATAAGAATGCAGTAAATCAAGCGATAGTCAGATCTTTTAAATATGGGCCGCTATTTGATGGATTTAAATTCCGTTCTTTTCAGATGATCGCGGAAGAAAGAAAGAAAAGAATTATGATGTTCTACATTCACATGGCTTTCTCTAATCATTCTTCTTCAAACTATACTTACAAAAGCTATTATTCCAGCTTCCTCCTTAATCCAGATAAACCTTCAATTTACATTTACAATTTCGTTATATGATGCAGTAGACAAAGTGAGTCAGCTTTTTAAAGAGCGTGTGGGTATGTGACGGCTCTGAAATTCGTTGCTCTTTGCATGACCACCAGAGAATATCGAAAATCGACTTCCCATTTGAGAAAGTGATAATTAGGTATTTGAAAATTCAAACCAATAACAAGGAATATCTCGGGAATGTTAACTTAAAAAAAAGAACGGAAAAAAGAAATGCTTTGACATAAATTGTGTGCTTTAAACGAGAGCAGTTTTTTTCATAGTAAGATTTTGCCTATCTTATGGTTTACCAATTGTGCAGAAGTTACTCAGAATGAAGAGAACTTCAGAGGATATTCCCAGGAAATTCAATATATGCATTTGACATGAAAATATTTTAAACGTGGTATTTAATCAAGATCATTAGAAGTCATTTTTGAGAAAATAAAGCTTTTGGAAAAAGTTTCCATGTAAAGGGGATGGTAGGACTTCCTTGAAAAATCTTCCTGACGCGTGTTTGCAAGGTGCTGAACTTAAATACCAAACTTGTTATTTAATGACGTTTCCTTTCTGAGTTTGCTGTTCAGACACAGGAGCGTAGTGCGATTTTGTAGGATCTATTTTAGTAGGATCTCTTATAGTTTAGCAGTTACATAAAAGTCATTCAGAATGGAGAGCACTTCACAGGCTATTCCCAGAAAATTCGAGATATACATAATTATATTTGTCATGCAAATATCTTAAAAAATACCGCAGTTTAATCAAAATTGTTGGAGCCATTTTTTGAGAAAAGAGTTTTGGTGTAGAGGAATTCTCTTGAAAATCTTATGGATGCTAAGCTTGAACTATTTTTTTTATTTATGCTGTTCACACACCTTTTGCTAAATATGCTTTTTTTTATTCAAGCACTCTCAAAACGTTTATCTCTGATGAAATCTCGGTATCGAATTTTTGCGTAGAATGCAATACTTCTCTACTTGCTATACCTAACTGATAGAGAAATTAAAAATTGTTTCAAGACACGAGGACTCCGATGTGTGCAGATATAAACAGTTATTTAAAACAGAAAATGTATAACATTGCACAAGATTTTCTTCCAGAGGCAAATGAAATACGAGGTGGACCTTCTAACAATGCTGAAAAGATCCTGACGTGTCTTCATCTAAACAGAATGTGAGTGAGGTCATAGCGATCCACTCTCGTTACTGGAAGACTGGTAATATAGTCAAAGGGATATACAAATGAATACTTACGTAGAGCAGAATGTTCGCACAAATCAAAACCGGATTATAACTAAAGAATTTCATATAAAACCAAACTTAAATTTAACTTTCAACGAAATGAAACGCTTTCATCCAGTTTAACCTTAATTCATAACATATTATAAGTTCTTGGAGTTACGTACTGATATTTTATATAGATGCAGAGGATATCAATATAAAGGTGCAAAAACAGAAGTACAAATAATTTACTTTCAGTAAATCAGTTGGTGACACCTTTGTAATACTATCAAATAAGAAAATGGGGAATTGGATTTAAAAAGGGGATGAACATTATCTGTTGAAAGTTGGGTAAATCCAATGTCTATTTAATTTGCGAAATCTTTGATTACAATTGTTATTTAAAATCTGTACCTCTATTAGGTTTCATAAATGAGAGTATGATTAGCATGAATGAGTAAATGGATATTTAAGCGCAGTAAAGATTTAAATCGTCTCCTGACAGAAGAATAGGCGTGTTTGTTTACTCAGCTGATGTGTCGTGGTGAAGGTCACTGAGCAAAAGCTTGGTAGGTGATAGCAATAGCTCAACGAAGAGGGGAAATTTTTATTTATACCAAACCACGACCTGATGCTCGATTCTCAACTTGCTTGCCAGCTACAGCTCACAAGCTTTCGCTTGTTTTTATTTATATCACCCATTGGGTGGTATAAATAAAAGCAAGCATTAGCTCATTTCTCACTAATTGCAAGCAATTGCTCGGTTTCGTATAAATAAAACTTTTCTACTCAACCTCCTCGCGAGCAAAAGCTTGCTGACCTTGATCGCTGAGCTATTGCTCGCGATATGGTATAAATAAAAATAAGTCCTGCTCGCCTTTAGGAAGCTTTTGCTTGCTATTTCTTGAAGTACCTCCGTAGGTACCTCAGCTTGCTCAACTGCATTTTAATACATTGGTGGAGTTCGTGATCTTGGTTCCAGAGAGGAAAATAAAAATCACACGACTTGCATTTACACGACTTTCTCTATCACTCTTTTTCAAACAAGAGTTTGATGGGCGATATAAATAAAAACAAGCAAAAGCTTGTGAGCTGCAGCTCCAAGCAAGTTGAGAAACGAGCATCAGGTCGTGGTTTGGTATAAACAAAAATTTCCCCTCTTCGATGAGCTATTGCTATCACCTACCAAGCTTTTGCTCAGTGACCTTCACCACGACACATCATCTGAGTAAACAAACACGCCCATTCTTCTGCCAGGAGGCGATTTAAATCTTTACTGCACGTAAATATTCATATAGTCATTCATGTTAATCATACTCTCATTTATGAAACGTAATAGAGATGCAAATTTTAAATAACACAATTATAATTAAAGGTTTCGCAAATGAAACAGACGTTGAGATTCACCCAACTTTCAACAGATAACGCTCATCCCCTTTCCAAATCCAATCCCTCATTTGATAGTATTACAAACGTGTCACCAACTGATATATTGAAAGTAGGTTATTTGTACTTCTGTTTTTGCACCTTTATATTGATATCCTCTGCATCTATATAAAATATCACTACGTAATTACAAGAATTTATAAGATGTTATCATGAATTAAAGTTAAACTGGATGAAAGAGTTTCATTTGAAAGTTAAATTAAGTTTGGTTTTAATTGAAATTCTTTAGTTATAATCCTGTTTTGATTTGTGCGAACATTCTGCTCTATTTAAGTGTTTATTTGTATATCGCTTTGATTATATTACCGTCTGTATATCGCTTTAATTCTTTAATCTTCCGGTAATAAGAGCGGCTCGCTATGACCTCACGCACATTCTGTTTAGCGCTATAGTACCCAGATGAAAACACCTCAGGATCTTTTCAGCATTGTTAGAAGGTCCACCTCGTGTTTCATTTGCCTCTGGAAGAAAATCCTGTGCAACCTTTTACATTTTCTCTTTTAAATAACTGTTTATATCAGCACACATCCGAGTCCTTGCGTCTTGAAACAATTTTTAATTTCACAATCACTTACGTATAGCAAGTAGAGGAAATATTGCATTCTACGCAAACATTCGATACCAAGATTTCATCGGAGATGCACGTTTGAGAGTGCCTGAATTAAAAAGAAACATCTTTAGCAAATGTGTGTGTGTGTGTGTGTGTGTGTGTGTGTGTGTGTGAACAGCATAAATAAGAAAAAACTAGTTCAAACTTAGTACCCTCCAAAATGTGTTTAGATTTTCAAGAAAATTCCTCTACCCCAAAACTATCCCTTTTCTCAAAAATGGTTCCAACAATTTTGATTAAAATCTGCCATTGTTTAAGATATTTGCATGGCAAATATAATTAGGTATATCTCGAATTTTCTGGGAATAGTCTCTGAAGTGCTCTTCTTTCTGAATGACTTTCATGTATAAACTGTAAGAGATTCTACTACAAGAGTCCTACTACGCATCTGTATCTGAACAGCAAACTCAGAAAGGAAAAGTCCTTAAATAACAAGTTTGCTATTTTAAGTTCAGCACCTTCCAAACATGCGTCAGGAATATTTTCAAGAAATTACCCCCCCCCCAAACTACCCTTTACGTGGAAACTTTTTCCAAAAGCTTTTTTATTTTCTCAAAAATGACAACGATTTTGTTTAAACACGACATGTTTAAAATGTTTTCATGTCAAATGCATATATTGCATTTCCTGGGTATGTCCTCTGAAGTCCTCTTCATTCTGAGTAACTTTTGCACAATTGGTAAACCATAAGATAGGCAAATCTGTATACAAAAAGAAAATTGTTCTCGTTAAAGCACACAATTTATGTCAAAGCATTTCTGTTTTACTTTCTTTTTTTAAACTAACCATTCTGTGATATTCCTTGTTATTGGTTTAAACTTTCAAATACCTCCTTATAATTCTCTCCAATGGGAAGTCGGTATTCGATATTTTCTCGTGGCCACGCAAAGAGCATCGAATTTCAAAGCCCTCATATAGCCACGCGCTCTTTAAAAAGCTGACTCACTTTACCTACTGTATCGTATAACAAAATTGTAATGTAAATTGAACGTTTATCCGGATTAACAAGAAGAAGCTGGAATAATAAGCTCTTGTAAGTATAGTTTGTAGAAGAATGATTAGAGAAAGCCATGTGAATGTAGAACATCAGGATTTTTTTTTCTTTTTTCCGCGATCACCTGAAAAGAACGGAATTTCAAATCCATCAAATAGCGGCCCACATTTAAAGTATTTGACTATCCCTTTAGTTTACAGCATTCTTCTTATTCCTACAATGAAAGTTTATCTCGATTAACAAGAAGTAGATACCAAGAATCAGCTTTTGTAAGTATTGTTTGAAAAAGAGTGATAGAGAAAGTCGTGTAAACGCAAGTCGTGTGATTTTTATTTTCCTCTCTGGAACCAAGATCAAGAACTCCACCAATGTATTAAAATGCAGTTGAGCAAGCTGAGGTACCTACGGAGGTACCTCAAGAAAAGCTTACTAAAGGCGAGCAGGACTTGTTTTTATTTATACCATATCGCGAGCAATAGCTCAGCGATCAAGGTCAGCAAGCTTTTGCTCGCGAGGTGAGCAGAAAAGTTTTATTTATACGAAACCAAGCAAATGCTTGGAATTAGTGAGAAATGAGCTAATGCTTGCTTTTATTTATGCCACGCGATGTGTCGTGGTGAAGGTCACTGAGCAAAAGCTTGGTAGGTGATAGCAATAGCTCATCGAAGAGGGGAAATTTTTATTTATACCAAACCACGACCTGATGCTCGTTTCTCAACTTGCTTGGACCTACAGCTCACAAGCTTTTGCTTGTTTTTATTTATATCACTGACTGATATATTGAAAGTATATTATTTATACTTCTGTTTTTGCAACTTTATATTGATATCCTCTGCATCTATATAAAATATCACTACGTAATTCCAAGAATTCATAACATGTTATCACGAATTAAAGTTAAACTGGATGAAAGAGTTTCATTTCGTTGAAAGTTAAATTTAAGTTTGGTTTTATATGAAATTCTTTAGTTATAATCCGGTTTTGATTTGTACGAACATTCTGCTCTACGTAAGTGTTCATTTGTGTATCACTTTGATTATATTACTAGTCTTCCGGTAACGAGAGCGGATCGCTATGACCTCACATTTCATTTAGCGTTATAGTACGCAGATGAAAAACACGTCAGGATCTTTTCAGCATTGTTAGAATATATGGTATTATATATATCTTTAATATATGGTATTTTAGTCAAAATCGTTAGCCATTTGTTGGAAAATAAAAAAAAATCCAAAATCTCCCGTGTAAAAGGTAGATTGGGGTGGAGAGATTTTCTTGAAAATCTTCGTGTCGCATCTCTGGAAGATAGTTTAACTTAAATACCAAGTTTGGCATTTATCCGACTTTTCGTTTTTGAGTTATGTGTATATATATACACACACACGGAATTTTTACTAAATATGTTTTTTTTTATTTCAGGGAGTCTAAAAACATGCATTTCCGGTGAAATTTCGACATCATATGTTTGGGTGAAATACAATACTTACTGTAAGTAATAAACGATAGTGGCTAGGGAAAGTCATGAAAAGTAACACATAAGATTCTTCTGCATTATAAATCCAACATAAAGTTCATATATGAACCCCATAAGTCCTCGAGATTTGAATATAAGAAAATAAACTTGTTTAACTGCAGGAAGATAACATGCTTTTTTATTATTAATATTCCTAAACATGCCTTAATCATCTAATTTCATCATGTACTATAAGCAACTGCAGGTGTGCTCACGTTATTGCATTAAATTTGAAAACTTTCTTCTGTCTCCCTCCCCTACATCTCAAGTATTCCTCCCTCTTTTCCTCCTATCATTTCATTTTATTCCTTCTTCTCTCTAACACTACCCTCCTCTCTGTGTAAACTTCATGGCGGATAATTTTTTTTGAAAACTAGCAATAAAATTGATTTTTCTGTTGTATTAAATGTTAAAACATAAGTAAAAATTTAAGAGTACTAGTGACTTCGCCTTATATTTGCAATATGATCGGGACTGGTTTACGTACATTCGGTCAATTTAAAACCGCCTGGCGTCTGAGAGACGGTGCTCGAACCGGGTACTTCTATGAGCGCTCGGGACAGCCAGGCTTTGTTCACAAAACTATGTATATTCTTGTAGTAGTTATAATGGGGAACACAACCATAACCACAGGTCTTCGGAGAAAATAATTCATATACGAGACAGATGTTTCAACACTGAATGTTTGTAACCAACACACACTTTATTAATTTATGGTTCTCACGTGGAGTATGACAAACTCGTTACAATGCCACGCTTATTACAGCTCTCTTAGTTTGCCAATCCTGAGGTTGCATGGAGCTACTCAACCGTTTTCCCCTTTCATTTTAGATACATGAGTAAAAATATAACAGGTTTTCTTCATTTTTATGTACTGGGTGCGCCAAAAGACTCCGAACCGCCTGCGCGGTGTTTTTCCTGTTGGCGCTCGAGGCGCTCGTTGCCGCCTGCCGGTATCATAGAAAGGCGCGGATGAAACCATACAACATTTTTAAAACTACTTTTAAAGGCTTTACTTACATACATTTTTGGCACCTCTTTAGGAAACTATCCATCATGGAATTTTTGAGAGAAATTTTCCAAACGATGACCGATGTCGTCTAATGTTTCTTCAGTA
The DNA here is from genome assembly GCA_030765065.1 of Deroplatys truncata. Taxonomy (NCBI): domain Eukaryota; kingdom Metazoa; phylum Arthropoda; class Insecta; order Mantodea; family Mantidae; genus Deroplatys; species Deroplatys truncata. The sequence continues at coordinate 635,082,602 of CM060990.1, forward strand.
AGAACCGAACGCCGTCTTTTACATTTCTTAGCCTGAACACTTCCTGTGGCCTGAAATTTATTGTAAAGTTCATGGATTGTTGTACGGCCTGGAACTTTTACACCTGGAAATCTTTCTGCAAATCGTACATTCACTTTGCGAGATGACACTTGACAGAGTTAACACATACGAATCATAAATAAATACACGCCGTGTGTATAATATAAACTTTGTTTATAGCAGCAGTGTGTTATCATGTTTTTATCATATTTCCACACTCCCAGTGGAAAAACACCGCGCAACCTGTAATATTGTTCATAAAATACCCCTCCGGGGTAACTTAAAACATAAAGTGTATAAGACAAACCCACACACCCTGGAAGAATTAAAACAAAAAATATCCGCCACGAAATTTCTCAACGTGAACTACGGCAAGTGATGGATAGTTTCCTACAGAGGTGCCAAAAATGTATGGACGAGTGGCCAGTTTCAGCATCTCCTTTCGTAAAGTTGGTAAGTAAAGCCTTTAAAATGTTGTATGGTTTCATCCGTGCCTTTCTATGATAGCGGCAGACGGCAACGAGAGCCGAACACGCGGACAGGAAAAAACACCGCGTAGGCGGTTCGGAGTCTTTTGGCTCACTCTGTATGTGGCATTTACAAAGTCCATCATACCGGTAGACGGCAACCATGAAAATTTATCGGTCGGGAGGATATTTCATACTCAGTAATTTAATTTTATAACCACAAATTTCACCATTACTGTGTAATTATATTTGTAAGTAAAATGAAGACAAGAAAAATTATTTAACTATATCACACTAAAGCCAGTAGTAAAAATAAAAAGATAACAATCCACTACAGAGAATTGAACTCGAGCTGCTTGGATAGAAGTTAAATAGGTTAACCACTGCTCCATGTCAAGTACGGCATGGAGGTAGCCGATATCACTGACTTGTGGTTTGTATTAGTCAAGCGGCGCACAGAAGTTGACGATTGTGAACCGCGCGTTCACTCGAACTGCTCAGGAGATCGGCCACTTTTGGTTTGACCGAGTGTACATTAATACTAGCAAAGAAAAATTAAGTAACATCTATATAAAATGTTGTAAACATTATGCTAACAATTTGCTAAGTACAAAAAAATAAGTATATTATTTTTTCCGCCAGTACAACCCTCCCCCCTTTAGGCAAAGTGACTATAATGCCACGTGGCCTATTTTCTAAGTGTGTACTAAGGTAAGTCACATACCAAGTTTCATAACAATCGGTTTCGTCAAGAGACTCCTTTAAATTGCGATTTTTAGCTTTAGGGTATCCTTACATGAGCTGGAATTAATTATACACAAAATCGAAAATTACCAGAAAATGTTCAGTTAACAGTTTTATTATTTGGATAGTCACTGGGTGGAAAAAGTATAGATAGCATCCTAGAAGGCGATTCTTTGTACAAAGACGAATGAATAGTTATATTAGTATGTGTACACTTAATTAAGTAATTCAAATATGGAACAAACCATTCAGGCAAACCTTGCTCAAGTATATAATACAACAGCATTTTTTTATCTTCAATTTCTTCCCTAAGTGCCTCATTTCGACAAAAAACGTTTTGTAAAATTGTGATCAGTGAAGTTGACGTCACAATAGCGGCTGAATATTTGACCCCCCCCCCACACACACACACACATGCCTCACACGGCTTATTTCTCGCTCACGGACAAAATTCCGTATACGTAAAGGATCCATGGATCTTTTCAGTGAAGGTTTTCAATGAATCGGATCACTGGAATGATCCTACGATCTGTTATTTATAGTGAAGATTTTAGCACACTAAACATTTTAAACACTCTTAATATATACGCTAACCCTCCGTGAATTCAGAAATTTATTTATATAATTTAGATTTACCCTAATTGTAGGTTCCCATTTAAAGATATTAAATTGACCCTAAAACGATCATCATAACGTCCTCTAAACAAAACACGACTAATGGCATTCACTTTCCCCCATAATATCAAGCAACTTTTATTCAAGACATTTCTTTCTACAACGCTTAGTTTTGGAGATATTGTACAACCTCAACTTAAATGGTCCACTCTATATATTAGATGGTTTAATATAGGCTGCCCCATTTATCTTAAGCACAGGCAATCACTCTACACGCAGTAAAAATTAAAAATTCTTTCTAACAAAGGTTGTGCAAGCAACAGGTGGAACTGATATAATGGTGTCTCACCTTTGTAGCATTATTTATTCACAGCGGGCTCTAACAGATTTCAAATGACACCATTTTTATTGCATGGTTCAGTTTGTCGCCAGCACTTGTTCAAAATTATATCACAATTGAACGTTCCGATAAACAAATCTTTTCAATGAAAGTTCATTTTGTATTGTCTCTATCTCTGCAATATTGATGTTAGAATAATTATATTCAGTGCACAGAATGACACATTACAGATGCAACAGCTGTAATACCTATGTAAATTGTCAGAAGCCATCTTGTCCATCGTCCCTTAACTAATTAATTTTTTTACAACTTTTTGAAAATTTTGTTTAGTGTAATACAAATTAAGCTGAGAAACATATTAAACAATATCTTAGATGATAACAATACTCAAAACGTTTCCAAAACAGATGGATACTGTAGAAAAATTAAGTTTGTCCAGCTACAATAAGCACTAAATGTATATTTTTTGATATTAGTCGGAGCCTGGAGGAAAATCAACCTCCAAATTAGTATGCATAGATAACATGTCATCAACAGAGAGAGAGTCAAAGGACTCCGAACCGGCTGCGCGGTGTTTTTCCTGTCCGCGTCCTCGGCGCTCGTTGTCGTCAGCCGCTATCATAGAAAGGCGCGGATGAAACCATACGACATTTTTAAAACTACTTTTAAAGGCTTTACTTACCAACTTTACGAAAGGAGATGCTGAAACTGGACACCGTCGTTGTCCATACATTTTTGGCACCCCTTTAGGAAACTATCCATCATGACCGATGTCGTCTAATGTTTCTTCGGTAAGAACCAAACGTGGTCTTTTAGATTTCTTAGCCTGAACACTTCCTGTGGCCTGAAATTTACTGTGAAGTTCATGGATTGTTGTACGGCCTGGAACTTTTACACTTGGAAATGTTTCTGCAAATCGTACTTTCACTTTGCGAACTGACCGAGTTATAATAACACATACTGATCATAAATAAATACACACTGTGTGTATAATATAAACTTTGTTTATAGCAGCAGTGCGTTATCATGTTTTTATCATATTTTCACACGCCCAGTGGAAAAACACCGCGCAGCCGGTAATATTGTTCATAAAATACACCTCAGGGGTGACTTAAAACAGAACGTGTACAAGACAAACCCACACACCCTGAAAGAATTAAAACAAAATACCAGCCAGGAAATTTCTCAACGTGAACTACGGCGGGTGATGGATAGTTTCCTAAAGAGGCGGCAAAAATGTATGGACAACGACGGTGGCCAGTTTCAGCATCTCCTTTCGTAAAGTTGGTAAGTAAATCCTTTAAAAGTAGTTTTAAAAATGATGTATGGTTTCATCCGCGCCTTTCTATGATAGCGGTAGACGGCAACGAGCGCCGCGGACACGAAAAAAACACCGCGCAGGCGGTTCGTAGTTTTTTGTCTCGTCCTGTATTTAGGTATCAGTATTCATCTGATGGAATACTAAAGCACCATTCCTTTTGGAATGTGCAGCTTGAACACAATAGTCCTCTGGTGTTATAAGAATGTATGCAGTAACCTATCCCTCTGACCTACAGTTCTTGGGTAACAGTCACAGTGTAAGAGCCTACAGAACTTAGTAAGCTTCACGAATTTTAAAAATAGCAATCCACGCATTTTAGAACTCAAAGGAAGAACTGTGGAAATTTCAAAACCATGAATGATAACTTTATTAAACAATGTTCGAAATATATAGCAGTAGAAGAGATTTTCAACACTATCTGTGACAAAGGTAGGATTTAATTTCAATTGAAAAATTCATGCACAAAAATTGCATGTGCAATGGCCTTACTCACTGAGAGCTTGCTATTGAAGTGCCAAGCTGGCTGCACTTTCTTGGTAAAAACATAATTAATGGCAGTGTAGAATATATACCTCAGTTTTCATTCAATTTATGGATACTCATCAGATGGAATTCTTTTAAATATTAGTGTGTAATACACATGCCTGTTTCTTAATGGTTGGTGAATATAAGGCCAACAGCTGAAAACTCTTTCACATTGTGTAGAAGTATTGGAAATGTTTAGTAACTTCACTATAAGCTTTGCCAAGGGAACATGTACAGGAGAGCCAAAAAACTACGAACCGGCTGCGCGGTGTTTTTTCTGTTCGCATCTTCGGCGCTCGCTGCCGTCTGCCGCTATCATAGAAAGACGCGGATGAAACCATACAACATTTTTAAAACTACTTTTAAAGGCTTTACTTGCAACTTTATGAAAAGAGATGCTGAAACTGGCCACCGTCGTTGTATACATTTTTGGCACCTCTTTAGGAAACTATCCATCACTCACCGTAGTTCACGTTGAGAAATGTTGGCAATTTCCTGGCGGATATTTTGTTTTAATTCTTCCAGGGTGTGTGGGTTTGTCTTGTACACTTTATGTTTTAAGTTACCCCAGAGATAGAAATCGCAGGGGGTTGGGTCGGGGGACCGAGGGGGCCACAAATCTGTACTAATAATTCTGTTCTCAAACACACGTTCAATTTTTCTCATTGAAATATTGGTCGTATAAGCTGTTGCAGTCTTGTAGAAAAAAGGCAATATCACGCTCCCTGGCTGTTAATTCTCTAAAAAATGGGGCAAAATTGTATTCAAAATATGTACATGCGTCAACTGTTGACTCGAAAAAAATTAGCGAGTGATGGATAGTTTCCTAAAGAGCTGCCAAACATGTATGGACAACGACCGTGGCCAGTTTCAGCATCTCCTTTCGTAAAGTTGGTAAGTAAAGCCTTTAAAAGTAGTTTTAAAAATGTTGTACGGTTTCATCCGTGCCTTTCTATGATACCGGCTGAGGGCAACGAGCGCCGAGGACGCGGACAGGTAAAACACCGCGCAGCCGGTTCGTAGTTTTTTGGCGCTCTCTGTACTTTATATGGCTATATTTGCAAGGCATTACATAAAATTATATTTGACAGGAACTATAAGAGATATCAAACTGTAATTTTGCAGGCATGTTAAATACTCTTCAGTGAATGGCTTGTTATGCTATTTGAATTATTTTAAAATTGTATAAATATACTGACTTCTGTAAATTATATGTAAATGCTCCATTCTATTCAGGAACAATTTTTACAGAATATATACCATGTAGCTGTAGTTTAGACAGGAAATTATTAAGGCGAGTTATGTATAGGAATTCATTTTTTAAACAGTTTGTATCAATTCAAATGATAAATATGAATCAATTCTGAGTTGAAATATTTAAATAAATCTATTTTATATCCACAGATTAAGGTGCAGCAATTGGAATTAAAATTAGGATAGGATGTTTTCCGTACTCAAAGTAGTAAATGTTGTGACATGAGAATTGATGACCACTGTGAAGTATTTTATATTACCGCTGTAGACCATTTTATTTCACTATTAAATAGTGTTTCTAGTTATGTTCTAAACTGGGAGATATTGCACTAATTTGGAAACCACTCAAATTTAGCACCGGAACTAAAACATACCCCTAATATCTTAACATGGTTGCACCAGTGCCATCTAAAGTACAATTTCTGTTGCTATCACCTTTGGACATATTGTCCAAGACATGTGGTGTAAATATAGTGCGAATCGATTAGGAAGTATCTTGTTCCTGTCAACCTAGAAATGTACTATTATTTTAATGGAGCTATGTTTGCTTTTAATCTTTAGCAAGGAGGGGGGTTGCCAACCCCCAAGCCCTTTCAGCTACGCCTCTGTAATCAAATTTATACATAGTATTTAGGAAGGCAGTGTCAACTATTGTAGTAAACTTTGTTTTCTTTAACCATTATAAGCCAAGATAAACATTTTATTTCCTGTAACTCAAATTTTGATAATTTTTTATAACAAATTTTAATTAAAAAAGAATATTTTTAATTTATAACTATTAACGTTCTACCAATTGAAGATAAGTATGGCATTAGGCTTCATGAAAAATTTCAAGGATCTAGCTCTGCTGATTCATGAAAAAAATGTTCCTATATATAAAAGAATTTGTGCAAAATAGGATATCAACAAATTAACATATTTATAAAATCTAAAATAATTCAAATAAGATAATGAAACTCACTGAAATCATTGAGTGAACAGTATTTAACATGCCTGCAAAATTATAGTCTCCTATAGGTTACAGTTTCTGTCAAATATGAGTTGATGTAATGCCTTGCATACTGTGAGATTTTGACATACATGTTCCCTTAGGCTTCAGAAAGCCAATGGAGTATTAATACCTTCACTTCTTAATTTAATAAACATATTTCCAGAATTGTTGAATTCAGCTAGATCAGGTATTAAAATGTTAGTTTTACCCTTCATTTATTTCAGTTAGAGTATTTGCATTATATGCAACTTGTGAAAAACCCTTTTTAAAATTATGTAGTACATCATATTAAAACAAAGTACATAACATTAATTGTAATTTCAATTTATTTATTCAATTCAAAAAATCAATACTCAGGATATCCAATTCATTGAATATTATAAAATGATTATAAAAATGTGCAATTATGCTTTGAATATATACATTCACAAATATATATTACAGCTAGGAAATAAATGTGTACACATTGTAGAATACTTATGTATTAATTTACAGTGTTTACTAAGATGTTTACAATGAGTTATGTATAATAATGCACAGCAGTGGATGAGAAAGGAAGGAGAAACATCTCTAGATTTAATTAAATCTTTATGTGTATTCCAGTAACATATGTTTTATTTAGTTTTAAAATTGTTTCTATTTAAGACCTATAGATGCTGAGGTATCTTAGTGTACAGTTGAATACAGTTACGTAGTATTTAAGTGTATATCACTGGAATTTGTGTTGTAATGATGTTTTGAAGTAGGTAATATGAATTCTGGTAAACAAAACATGTAGTTTCTTGTAGTACATGAAACATGGTAGTGGGAAAATGCCTAGCTGTTGAAATATTTTGTTACTGGGTGTCTGTATTGAAATCTGTTTCAGTACTTTTTTATATATATACTTTTTTTGCTTCAGGAAAATTATAAAATCATACCACAGGAAATGAATGACTGGATGTATGCATACTAAAACACTTTTGTGCTTTTAAGGATGTGGTTTTTATCCAAATTCAAAAAGCATAACACAAATCTATTTCATTTTAATAAAGATTGTTGATATGTGAAGATAAATTGGGTCCAAACACCCAAAAATTTAGTACACTTAATTCCAATTATGTTTGCTTTATCAATTCACAACTGTAAGGAATTTTCAGCTTTGGTCTGACTAAATTGAATGAATACAGCTTTTTCAGTGTTTAAAGTTAAGTTTATTGTGTGTTAGCATGTTATAACTTGTGACTTCATTAACACTGGTTGCTTTGAAAAAATAAATTGCCATAATCAACAAAAAGCAGATAGAGATAGAAGATATGTATGTGTGATAATTTCTTTGGCACATCATTAATATTTAATAAAAATAATATGGGTCCTAGTATAGAACCTTGAGGGACACCTTTCTTTATATGTGTAGAATTTGAATACATGATCATGTTTGAACAGTTTTCTGTCGCATTGATAGGATGTGAACCATTTATTAGTATAGCTCAAGTTGCATACTTTTGCAATTTTACTAAAATATGAAAGTCGCTGAATCAAAAGTTTTAAAGAGGGACTAAACTAGCCCATGTAACTAACTCTCTTTGATCTCTAGCTTCAAAAACATTATTAAAGAAACTAGACAGGGCATTATTTATAGTTTTTAGTTTATGGAAACCAAACTGTGAATCTATAAATATTTTCTGACAATTATATAGACAATGTTGGACTATAAAGTCATGGCAATCAAATAAGTAGTTATTTACATTATGTTTATTATCCACTGTTAGATTTAAATTGTATGATTTTCTACATATGCTAGATAATTTTTAAACACAATCTTCTACAATACCTTTTGTGTCTAAGTATACATACAATATTTAACCTGCAATGACCCAAACCTGTTTATGAACTGGCATGTGTTTCAAAAGAATATATGTAGGTATATAAATACAATACCTAATATGTATTTATTGCAGGTGAAAACTGTTGGGTGGTAGTGTTAAGCAGAAAGAACCATTTCTGCATTGTAAGTAATGTTTAAAATATTATAACAAATCTGTTTGTCATCAGAGCAGCTCTACGTACAGAAAACACAAGCGTTGCAAAAAAGCACACAAACATAGAGCTAGATTTAATGCCTGCAGTGCAATTCAGATTGAGGAGTGTTTCAAAATTTCATTTTTAATAGAAAATTCTTAACAGATTAAAACAAATTAGCCCAAAATTCTTTGCTTATTATCTACTTCAGAAAAATAATTCACTGGAAAAAACAGACATGCTGTAACATTGTAGCTAAAGCAAGAAATATCCCAAAGAATGTTACAGATTTGATTTTAAGGACTGAACATCTACATGCAATGGGGTAAAATATGGAGGGAGAGAAAGAAAGGAAAAAATAAACAATTTATTAAACAAATACGATGACCAAAAATACTGCTTTTATTTTAAAATGTTCTGATTTAAAAAAAAAATGGCATGAAAAATAAATTAGAACCAAATAGACATTATTGGTGGTGGTGTTCCTTCTAAAATCCTAAGGCCACACCATAGGTGGCAAACACAAGTCACCGAGATGTATGTTTGGCAAAGTTGATATATATTTTTTATTATAAGTTCCATTTAAATACAGTGGTCTTATTGGTGGAAAGTTGATATTGCAGTGGTTTGCCATGCTCTCATTTATAATATAGAGGATGGATCATTTAAGTTGAGATGTACAATATCTCCAAAACTAAGCATTGTAGAAAGAAATGTTTAATTAAAGTTGCTTGATATTATGGGAGAAAGTAAATGCCATTAGTCGTGTTTTGTTTGGAGGACATTATTATAGTCATTTTAGGGTCAATTTAATCATTTTAAATGGGAACCTACAATAAGGGTCAAATCACAACGTCCTCCAAATAAACCATAAGTGCATTTGCTTTCCCCCATAATATCAAGCAACATTTATTCAAGACATTTCTTTCTGCAGCGCTTAGTTTTAGAGCTATTGTACAGTCTCAACTTAAATGGTCCACTCTGTATAATACTGTTAATTTCTACAGCGTTTAATTTTGGAGATATTGTACAGTCTCAACTTAAATGGTCCATCCTATATAATATTATGTTTCCGTAAGTCATCCAGCCACATTTTAAAAACCTGGTATGTTACTCTATACACTCGCGTGTAAAGGCAGAAAACATGAGTTTCAGATTAGGTTAGGTGTAGGTTAGCGGTATAAATAATGGCCCCCTCCCAAAAAAAAAGAGAGAAAGAAAAAAAAGAATCGTTTAATCCGTATTGCATTCATACACGTTACGTAATTTGTTGGTTTTAAATTCCATGTATTATAAACGTGCTCCCTACAAATTGATTCAGTGACTTCGTGCGTGCACTTTTACTGAACCCTTCTAACCTCTGCTTTGAAGTATCTAGGCTGCATATTTTTAAATATACTTACATTACCAAAAGGGCTGTTTGGCTTAAAAAGCATTTGCCCCTTTCTTTCAATTAGTTGTCACGGTATAAGCAAATGCTCCGAATTGGCATTTAACCACATTTTTCAGAAATAGCTGTGGGAAACGCCTTTTTTTTAGTTCTTTCTTCTTCTAACTGGTGTTAAATTAACGCACTGTATTATGTGAGCGGCCAATTTAGTATTTAATAATGAACACAGTTTAGCAAATATTCTGAATGATGACTAGATGAACATGTGCTAACATGTAATTTTTCACTTTCTTTCTTTTCTTTTTGTTTACTTACACAGTTTAAGTCCTCGTTGCCCCAATCCTCGTCAGTCACCCCGAAAGAACTCATGCACAAGTACTCGAGCAGCAACACAACATCGAACACTGAGATATCAGGCACACGTGCAACTCTCAATTTCGCACCCAAACATCAGCTGACCAACACTGAGCACCACTAAGCAGGCGAGGAGTAGTAGGAAGCGAATGGAAAACACACGTTAAGCCGGTTGTCAACAGTGAGAACACAAACTGTCAATTCTCCATTTAATCATAATGTTCTAAACAAAAGATGTACACAAAACAAAGCAAAAGAATAGGGAATTTCATTTAACACATACTAAATAAGCTATAAACATTAATAATGCTTCCAAACAATAAATATTTGGCAGTTGACTGTCAGGCAGAAGTAAGAGTAAGACTATTCAAACATGGCAATTTCATTACTCCTGCTCCATCTCTTGGCAAAATGTGCAACCATTTCGGTAAAATATTTGCATGCGCAAGCGAAGGTGCTGCCGCTCTACAGAAACTAGAAGAATTGGGAGAAATTCCTGTTAAAGGAAGGAAGTGTCCCAAAACGTAGTGATATGAAATCGGCTCTAGAAGGCGGATGTCATGAATTGATGGAAAAAGCAGCCAGTTTTTTAAAATGTAAACGATTATGACAGCTGGTAAATAATGGCCGATACAGTCAATATTAATTGTTCATTTATTATCTACTGGAATAAATAATAAATAAATGCATGGATTGTGAATGGCTATGAATTTAATCTGCTACTGGGGTTGGGAATTTAAAATTCTGCGAAGACCATAAAGCAATCGCTTGTCGATGTCAGTCCAGAAGCATAAGAGGGGCCGCACACGTCATTAAAACGCAATCCGCAATAATTATTATTATTTTTTTTTTACTTTAGGCTATCCAAAACAAAAGTGCTTAGAATTTTTTTTTAATGTGGTGCGGGTCCATAGTCTGCAGCCTTAGCTCGTGCGAAATGCGGCTTGTGTGTGAAGCAGGTGTACAGCTGACAGGTCCATTTTGAAAATCCCTTTTTCCACACTGTTAGAAAAAGCCAACTCGCATTATGGCAGCTATTAAAGATTTACTTGTGGATTTTACTATTAGTTAAAATGAATATATGTAATGTGCAAAATAATATTTATTTATCTACCTTTATTTCATAATGTAATCAGTGTACAATATTGTCCTTTGCAATAAATGCTGTTAAAAAACAACACAAGATGAACAGTAAAGTTTTCTTTCACTCAGTTCAAACTATTGTTTGTGCATAGTGCCCAAGCACATCAATTCTTTGTAATAACCACTATTGAGGAAGAAAATGCATTTCTCTGCTGATGACCAACATAAAATCAAACTGTGCAACAGATTCAGGGTTTTTGAAACTGATGAACAGTTCTCAAATCCCTCTGAGCAGGTGTTAGGTAAGGGTTGCACAAAAACCAAGGTTTTGTTACTTGGGAGTAGCCATGGGAGGGGCATTGCATTCCTGCTAAAAGAGGATTTGAGAAATGATTTTGATGTTACAGTTAAACCTAGTACTGGGCTTTCCGATGTCACCAAGAATCTGGTAAAACTAACTTCTGGTTTTGCTAAGAGGGATCATGTAATTATAATGGGTGGGCCAGGGAACAGCCTGGATAGAGACCGTAATTATATAATTGAAAAATATCTATATGACATAGCAAGACTAGTAGCCATACAAATGTGGGGTTTGTTGGTCTGTTTCATAGGCATGACAGGCCACAGATTCATAGGACGGTGAGGGATATGAATCTGGGACTTGAGAGTGCCTTGTTGAGTTCTGTCGCAACTCACATGGGTATGATAGATGTTAGTGGTATAGGACGAGATAGTTACACATCTCATGATTTGCATCTTAATTCTAGATGTAAAATGCAGCTTTCGCAGCTAATTGCTAACAGAATTAGGGATAGAATTCCTATTGTCAGCCATAAAAGGGCTTTTTTAGATTAAATAGGGCCCCCAGCAATAATTGTTTAAAGAGCATAAAGAAATCAAATGTAAATACAGGGGTATCCACAAACAATATTAATTCAGAAAAGACAAATTATGATAGAAATTCTTTCTGCATACTTCGCCAAAACATAAGAGCCTAAGAAACAAAGTAGCTTTCCCTTAGTCTTGCTTCATATAAACTATGGCCACATGTACTGTGCTTATCTGAACATCATTTGACGGAGCAGGAATTCTTACCAATCTCATTACAAGGTACTCTTTAGGAGCAGCAGTTTTCAGACAAAATTTACATAAAGTCGGGGGGAGGGGTCTGTATATTTATAAGAGATGATGTTCCTTATAAAGGTATTAATCTTTCTGTAAATTTAATAATAGTAGCTCTATATCGATTATCAAAGGGTAATTATGAGGTGTCCAAAAAGCAACTTGAAAGCACCTTAAAATTTACTTTCAAACCTAAAAGAGAATTAATAAGTTTTGGTGATATAAATATTGATTTTCTGACTTCTAGTCTAAGAAAGGATCAAGTTAGTTCTATATTTGCAACGTACAACATGTCCCACACAGTAAACTTCCCTACAAGAATTCAAAATACTGCATCCACTGCAATAGATAATGTATTTATAAGCATAGACAGATTAAAATCATATGAGGCACAAGTACTACATTCTAAAGAAATAAATTTAAAGTTAAAAACAAAGCATAACTATCGGAAATCTAGAGCAATAGATGAAAGTAATCTGAAAAGTTTTAAGCAGTCAATCCAACAAGAACCTTGGAATGAAATATATGAAATTAAGGGAGTAAACGACAAGTTTAATGGTTTTCTACAACATTTCAAAACTCATTTTGAAGCATGCTTTCCAGTTAAATATACCAAAGTGTATAACAACAAGAGGAATAATTCGTGGATTACATTAGGTATTAAAACTTCTTGTAAATGCAAAAGAGAATTATATCAGGAAATGAAATATAATAACAACCCAAACCTACAATGTTATTATACGAAATATTGCAAACTCCTCAAAGAAACAATACAAGCAGCTAAAATATTGCATGGTAATAAACAGATATGTAACTCAGATAATAAAATAAAAACTATTTGGAACATAATAAAGAGAGTAAAACGTAGGCACTCTCAAGAGAACCCCCCGATAATACTAAGTACTGACACTCAAGTAATTAGTGAAACCTGAGGAAGTTGCAGAGATTTTTAACAATTTCTTTCCGGACATAACAGAAAAGTTAAACATAAAATATGAAACAAGGAATCAGCATAAAATTTCTTAAGAAACTCTTTAGTAGATAAAATCTCTGAATTTAAAATAAATATGGCAGCACCATCTCAAACTAATAGTATAATAAATTCTCTTAAGACCAAATATTCTTCTGGTTATGATGAAATAACAAAGTCCTAAAGGCATGTTCAAGCCAAATAAGCACTCCTCTTAGCTATTTATGCAGTAAATCATTAAAGGCTGGAATATTTCCTGAAAGAATGAAATACTCATCTGTCAAACCCTCTTCAAAAAAGGCAAACAGGACAATATTTCAAATTACAGACCAGTATCTCTCTTGTCAGTATTCTCAAAAGTATTCAAGAAAATAATGTTTAAGAGACTGTATAATTACATGGAAAATAGCAATCTACTTGTCAGCAAACAGATTTTAGAAAAGGAATTTCAACAAATAATGCAACTTACAAACTTACGTATGAAGTGTTAACAGCATTAAATGAAAATTTACATGTGGGAGGTATCTTTTGTGGCCTAGCAAAGGCATTTGACTGCGTAAATCAAGAGATTTTGATAGCAAAACTACAGTACTATGAAATAAAAAATGAAAATTTAAGTTGGTTATATCCTATCTAAAAGATAGAAAACAAAGGGTAGAAATTAACATCAATCAGTACCATATCAACACTTCAGAATGGAAATCAATAAAACATGGAGTTCCCTAAGGGTCGATATTGGGAACTCTGTTATTTTTAATTTAATTTAATGTACATTAAACACATTGTTAGTATATATCTGTTTTCAGATGACACCAGTGCTCTAGTAATAAGTAAACATTTAAATGAGTATGTTAGAAAATTAAATTATCTCCTAAATTGCATGTCAGACTGGTTCAAAGCAAACAAGCTTTCAGTAAACCTTGAAAAAATAAGAGTAGTGTAATTCATAACTAACCACTCATCACAAACCCAAGTAGATATAGGAATTAGTGATGGATGCATCACTTCCATCATTATCCATAGTTTCCTAAAGAGGTGCCAAAAATGTATGGACAACGACAGTGGCCAGTTTCAGCATCTCCTTTCATAAAGTTGGTAAGTAAAGCATTTAAAAGTAGTTTTAAAAATGTTGTATGGTTTCATCCACGCCTTTCTATGATAGCGGCAGATGGCAACGAGCACCAAGAATGTGGACAGGAAAAACACAGTGCAGCCGGCTTGTAGTTTTTTTGGCTCACCCCATATATATATTTCATATTTTATCTTAATACTGAATTTTGACCATCTTTTCATATAAGTAAAGATGTAAATGTTGAGCAGTGACACAGGCTGTAAAGGTTAAGCGAAGCGCATTTTATACTCAGTACCTAACCATGCTAACTTTCAAAGTATAAGGGTCATTCAAATGAAACCTGGTCACTTGTGTAAAGTAACATAACAATTTTATTAACTCAAAAATAGTCGCCAAAACTGTTGGCACATTTATCCCATTGCGACACTAGCTGGTCGATTCCATCTTTGAAGAAGCTAGTAGGCTGCTGTTGGATCCAGGCCTGGACCCATTCACACACTTCATCATCCATTGTGAATCGATGTTTGCCAATAGCTTGTTTTAGAGGTTCATAAACATGAAAGTCACAGGATGAAAGGTCTGGACTGTACGGTGGATGTTCCAGCGTTTCCGATCGAAACTGCTGCAATGTCATCTTCACCGCATTGGCAGTGTGTGGGCAGGCATTATCATGCAGGAGAATGTCATTGGACAACATGCCTGGGCATTTCGACTTGATGGCTCGTCTAAGGTTCTGTAAAGTGGCTTGATAACACTGGGCATTGATGGTGGTTCCGTTCCAGGAACTCGACTAGCAATTGGTCCTTATGGTCAAAAAAGAAGGACATCATGACCTTACCAGAACTGGTGTGCACGGCCTTTGATTTCTTTGGAGGTGGTGAAATTGCATGTTTCAACTGCTTGCTCTGACGCTTGCTTTCCGGTTCAAAATAATGACACCATGTTATGTCACCCGTGACAATATGCGACAGAAAGCCGTATTTCTCCTCATGATAACGTTGCAGATGACTCAAAGACAGCGCCATTCGAGTATTGCGCTAATCGGTGGTCAGTTGATGGAGAACCCACTGCACACAAACTTTTCGAACTTTCAAGTGTTGATGCATTATGGTGTGAATGGTGCCCACGTTAATACCCAGTAACCGATGGATCTCGTCCATGGTGATTCTGAATTTGCCCAAGACTAAAGCATTCACTTCCGCAATCATTTCAGGTGTGATGACACGATGAGCCTGTCCAGGACGAACATCATCTTCCAGTAACTCATGCCCCTCAAGGAATCTTTTGTGCCATTCCACCACAATTGAACGACACAAACTGTACTCAGCGTACACAGCCTTCATCTGTCGATACATTTCATGGCCTTAAACTCCCTCCGCCGCAAAAATCGAATCACTCCCCGTTGTTCCTGCTTTCTCGCCTTCATGTTCAGTAGTGGATGATAACTTGTGTGACCACCTTCTCTTCGGCGTGAAACCACACTGTCTCTATGCAACATCAAACATTGCGCACACTGCAGTCGCTCTACCAATAGATGGTGCAACCATACACCTGGTTACGTGGTGCCACCTTACGTGTAATGCAAAGTTAGACGCACTGACCAGGTTTCATTTGAATTCCCCTCATAGTATAAATTTGATATTTACTATATATTTTTAGCACCATAATCTGAAACATTGTGCATTTTATATGCAAAATTGTTTTATTGTACAGGTTTAATATTTTGTATACGTATATCTTAAAATTCTGACACTCTGCATATAAGCAAAGGTATAAACATTGAAGGGAAGAAATTTTGTATTCAATAGATGTGACAGCTTTTGATATAATAGAAATTTGATGCTTACAGTTTACATTTTAGCATCATAACTTAAAATGTTGTACACTTTATGTGTGCAAAAAGAATAAGTTTATTGTACATAATTTACAATTTTGTAAAATCCTGACACTCCTTGCATGCAAGTTAGGATGTAATGCCTTGTGCAGTGACACAGGCTGTAAAAGCCAAGTTTCATTAAGTTCAATACAATAGAAATATAAAAGCTTTTGACATGTTCTGTGCTCAAGGCCTTTTGGCCATCAAAGAACCTACAGAATACATTCTAATCTAATCTAATGTGGCCAAGTGAGAAGCTACCTATGTGAACAAGTTCTGTTTATATGCTAGGTCAGCAATACATGCTCTCACACCTGCTTGTTGACACTTTAAGGGTCCTGCAGCATACCCTTTGAACTTTGGAAAGCAAACCCAGATCCAAGCCCTCATGGAATAGCAAGTCTTTCACAAGGACGTGCCATCTCCACACTGGAAGCCAATGAACCCATCCTTTGCACAGCAATTCAAATCCAGAATTGAACTCTGACAACATCTTCAGACTGAACAAATGAATGAATGCACAACACATCACCACTTCTTAACCCCCTTGCACTGCTGAATAACCTTTTGCCTTGTTACCGACCACTGGTTGATAGCAGCTCCAAAATACACACAGACTAACGGAGGTGCTATATGGGACACCTTTGATTTTCTTATTTTCCAGTGAACATTAATTTTCCCTCTCTTATCCCCTAGACCTACCCTTCCCTTCCCAGTGAAATAAGCCAACTCTTTCTCCTGAAACCAACTCTTCTTCTATCTTCTGGCTTCAAATAAATAATTAAAAAGAAAAGGACATAACCTACAACCTTTGCACCTGATTTTCAGATTAACATTACACAAAATTATTTAGTTTTTGTTAGTGTAACCTATTGTCCCTATCTAGCTGCATATTTATTTCACTTCCATGTTGTATGTGAACAATTTGAGTAATGCAAAGTCAACTCTTATGTCACATGCCAATTAACTTTCCTACATAAGCTGTTCAGATGATATGCCTGTTGGTTAATTTAGTTAGTATACTGATGATTAGGGATGTCGTAACCTGATAATCCAAAAGGACATTTTTTACTGCTAGTTTAATCAATTTAAGGAAATGAAATGTTGAGGAATAAATAGCCCTAATTTAGGAGAAATGTGCATTTAATTAATAATCCAGAGTTTTGGAAGGACTAGTGCATTGTATTTTGCCTTAAGTAAGCACATATTATCAAACATGTATTAAATGCATTTAGTACAACGTTTTACTTGGTCACGCTATTATTGCACTTGATCTTGCAGAAACCTGCATTTGAATACACATGGAAATTAGCCGAGCAAAGTGCAATACTATTGTGATTGAGTTATAATGTATTCAGTATCAACATATAAGTTTTTTTGTACCAATCATATTTCTCAGAACCTGTAACAGAAGAAAGGAACTTGGTATTGTTCGCAATAAGTTTATGAAACTTGTTACAAGTTATATTTTTCATATTGTACTGTATTTGCAGCATTGCATTAACGATTTTACTGTTAACACATTTCTTCCTTCTGTCCACTGAGCATTCATGAGAGAAAAACTCTCTCTACATTGGTGTTGTGAATGGGAATGGAGAAATAATATCCCACTCTTTACCAACTGTAAATACTGCTCACTAGAAATGCAATTTTGAATGAAGGTAACCCATTTCTTAGTGACAACAAATTCTCAAAATTATCATCCTTGGCCTCACCCAAAAACCATTAAATTTGTTGAAGTTGAATTAAAATATAACAAAAATCACAGACTTTTGTCTTTTTGGCCTGGTTGTTTTCATTTACCATAAAATTGCGCACAGTCCGCAAAATTGTGCCATATGGCAGCATAATGCTGCTGCTTGAGCTGAAACGTTAGAGAGAATAATTATCCCAATTGAAAGTTGCCAACCATAGAACTGCACCAGTGGTAAACAAAGTAATTCATTTAAGTCCTGTTTATGGTTCTTTCAGCAAAAGTGTGTTCAGCACACTTAAGCATTGCCAAGTTTTAGTTTATTGCTCTATTTGTACCAATACATCCACATAAGTTTGCTTCTCATTTTAAGAAAGCTATAATATGTAATTTTAGAACTTTTCGTTCCTATATTGAAACATTGTGCCATAACACGCTTCATTATATATTTTTGTTCATTTGAGTTTACATACCACATTGTTGTATGAAGTATCACTGCTGTGAGCACTGAAACTAATTGCCAAGTAAACACAAAAAGCATTGTTGTGTTGTGAGTGTATGAATATTAGGGCCCAGAAGTTCATGCCCTAAAAATCTACCGAATATTCATGCACATATGCTCTTAAAACCCTCAACATATGCCAGTAAATATGCGCTATTAAACCGAAAGTATTAAGGTCCCTTGGCAGTAGAAAGGGTGAGTTAATAATACAAATTAATAAACTTACATTATTCTTTAGAGGTTGAAGCAGAAGTGGTCCCATTGCCAAAGTTCACTGATGATTTGCATTGACAACCATCATTTTGCACAAATTTTCAACAACTCTGTCTATTGTTCCACAAACACTTTTGTTACAAGAGAAACTTCTCTCTACGTTGCATAATGTTATTGGCACATATTTAAATGATACTAACAGCTCCACAGAGAGGGTTGAGTCTCTTGGTATGACAGATGTTTTTCCTTCGAGAATGTCTCGAATATTACAGATCTGTTTTTAACCAGGGTTTTTTTAAATTATATTAATCACTTTCTGTTTCATGTTTTATCCTATATTACCAGAAACAGATTTTAGTTTGCATATTGTTTCTTCAAAAACAGTAAGTTATTTATTTAAAGGAGTTCCTGCAGCTTGCATGATGTGATGGCTGTTGGTAAAAATGAAAAATGGGCAGATATGAAAACAAGATGGTTGTCTTAATTATTGCTTGACAGAAAATTTTGAACTGCGTCTATTGTTGCAACATCATTCGAGTCCAATGCATTAACAATCTCTTTGACTGAATGTATGTGTTGAGCGTAATAGAAGGCTACATCCAGGCATGCTCCCCAGCAAGTTAAGATTGCTGCAGGTGGAAGTGAGATATTAGGTGCTATTGATTTGAACAACTGGACTCTCGAAAGGGTTTTAATAACAATTTTATTTGTACAGGCCACAAACTGATCTACCAATGGAAAAAATTTGTATATTGTCTCAGGAATGCGATGAAGAGCATGTGCTAAACATGTTATATGAATTAAGTTAGAAAAAATATCCTTTAGTACTTGTATGGACAAATTAAGATTTTTATTTTTCTAGCTTCATTGAAGCACAGCAGTGAATCTAGGCTGATGATGGAGACAACAGTCTCCTAAACATATCCCAGTAAGTGAAAGTGAAGCTAGAATAATAAAAATCTCAATTTGTGCATCTTCACTGTGGTTTCCCAAAAATATTTATAAAAATACCTTTTAGTGTTTGAGTTTACCATATAACTACTACCTACATCTGTAACAAATAAAAGTAGATGGTCATATTTTATTTTAATAGCAGAAGGCCATAATTGTTTCAAGGAGTCCATTATACACTAGGTCACCGTTACATTGCTAGCGGCCAGTAATGCATTAAGATGATAAGGTATGCTCTTCTGCTCCATATTTAAGGCATCTGCAACTACATTAGCTATAAAACAGCTTGCAGAATCAACGCTTTCATCAACAGACCACACATGAACTGATCTGTTAGTTCATTTTGTAAATATGAGATTCTATTATTGTACATAACAATGTCCCACTTAAGTCTTACATAATGTACTTTCTTCAGGCTTATGTTGTCAAATGTATTTGGCAAGAAAAGCTTTTAATTTAGGATTATTAATTTTTCATAAG
Source organism: Deroplatys truncata (assembly GCA_030765065.1). NCBI lineage: Eukaryota > Metazoa > Arthropoda > Insecta > Mantodea > Mantidae > Deroplatys > Deroplatys truncata. The sequence goes on from CM060990.1 coordinate 635,102,605, forward strand.
GAAATAGCAGCTAAAAGTGCTTCACAGAATCATAATACAATTAGTAACGCTACTTTATAAACACTCTGTCGGCCTTTCAGCATTTACAGACTGGTTTCACTTTTAACACACTGTATAAGCACACAAAACTTTCATATCAACATTACAGCTGCAAGTTACGGGCTTGCTTTACACAATACAAGTAAAGATAACGCAGCAGGGATTCACTGTCTGTATGACTTGTCATCCTCTGTGGTGTAATGGTTACCATGCTAGCCTCTGGTTCCCGAAGTAGTGGGTTCAAACTCAGCAGAGGGCAATGGATTTTTTCGGGCATAAAAATCACTAGCATGGCTTCCTTCAGAAGGGAAGTAAATCTGGTAGTCCCGTGTCGTATATTTACGGCATGTAAAAGAGGCCTCTGAGCAAAATTGCCGGTCTTTCATGCCCAATGTAGAATGGGATGCTAAGGGCCACAGCAGTTAAAGAGCGTCCATAAATAAAACTCAATTTAATTTCATTTTTTTAAATACACAGATGTTAGAGAAGCAACTGTGAAAGTGCTAGCGAAAAGGATGATTGTAGCAAACTCGCCTCAAATGCAATTAGGCCTGCCAATATTGCAGTTGCAGAGTATTCAAATGGTTGTGCAGATTATCAGCTAGAAGTAGACAATGAAACCAAAACGTTCTTTGTTAGGCAAAATCCTTATCAACCAGAGGGTCTTTTCCCTAAAGATCCTAAACCGGATAATGGATCCTTTTCCACCAATATTACAATACGTTCACTTTGACAGGGCAAAGAATTAAGAGAGAGTGGTTGAGTTATTCAATAAAAAATGACTCTGTTTGTTGTACACCGGTTGGCTCTTTGGAGAGCAGAAGTCATTTTCTAGTTACATATATTTGAATGCATATGTTATTTTCAATTCGTGGTGTAAGAAAAATGCAGTTGATGTAGGTATGATTTCAGAACTAAAGAAAAGTGAAGATATATGGAAGTAGGTTCTTGAGCATATCGTAAATGTGACGCTAACACTGGCATGCAATAGGACATAGAGATCAAATTGGTAAACCAAACGCAAACATTGGAAACTTTTTAGCAATCATCGAACTTCTCGCAAAGTACAATCCTGTATTATGCAATCTCATAAATAAACCAAAATACACACAAAAGTACCTAAGCCTTTCTACTCAGAATGAGTTAAATGTTTATTCGATACAATTGAAAAAAAAATTATTAATGACATTAAGGCTGCCCCATTTTTTTCAATAATTACAGATACAGCACAGGGCATAACAAAAAAAGTATAATTAAGTCAGATATTTAGATACGGTTTCACATGACGTAAGTGGAAAGTCTTCTGATGTGAAGATAAATGAAAGCTTAGTTTTTGCGAAATAAAAGATCAAAGTGCTTAGGAATAGAAAAGGAAATACTCAGTGCAATAGACGAAAAGGGACTCATTAACCAAATGCCGTGGTCAGTGGTATGGCAGTTGTGCCAATATGTCAGGTGTATACAATGCTGTTAGAATGAGAATTGAACAAAAACAAAGAACCGCAAACTATGTGCATTGTGCTGCGCATAATTTAAATCTAGTACTTAATGCTGCTGCATTTGGAATTCAAGAAGCTAGGTCCGACACAGTGGAAATTTTCTTTAGTCGTAGTATTACAAGATGGGAACATTTGGTATCTTTTTACACCTTAAAAAAACTTTGCCCAACACGTTGATCTTTGAGATGTCAGTCTGTTAAAGCCCTGTGTTATGCTTATGCCAATGTACTTAAGGCACTGTCAAAATTAGTATACCTATATATATATGTATAAAGGAAGAAAGAGAAAAAGTTGTTGCTTTCAAAAACCAACTAAAGAAATTTCAATTTGTTTTTCGGATAATGCTGCAATCAAAGATACTACAATGTACTTAATTTAGCATCACAAATTATGCAATCGGAAAAAGCAGAGCTTGATAAAGCATGTTCTCTTATTCAGAATGCAGCTGATAATTACCTTGCTACCAAAATAGTTTTGAAGGAGCATTGTCATCAGTTACATCTTTGGTAAAGAGCTGGAGTATTCCACCACAATTTGAAAATAAAATAATTCGAAAAATGAAAAAAAACATTTTGATGAATTGTGTCAGGACGAATGGCTAGTGGAACCAAAGATATATTATATATTTCAGAACCACTGTTTTTAATGGCTGTTTGGACATCATCGTAGCCCAATTAAAAAAACAGATTTGAGGGTATGCACAATGTCAACCATTTCTTCAAAATTATTTCCCCAAAATTTTTAAATGCTGCTTCCGACAAAGAGATTCACAATGCAGCAGTTGTCCTTCAAAACGAATATGAGGAATATTTATCTAGTGAATTCCCAGATCAGGTAGTAGGTTTCAGAAATGCTCTGAAAAAATAAATAGCCTCATTAACCTCTGTAGCTGACTTAACAAATCTATTAGATCGAAAATTCAATTGTAGCTGCTAGTGTTCCAGACTTATGCACAGCATGTTAGCTATTTCTAACTATTCCGGTTAGTGCCTCTTTGGCCGAATGATCATTTTTGAAGTTAAAACTTATAAAGAACTATCTGTGGAATTCCATGACCCAAGACAGACTTATTGATAGTCTCCTCAGTATCATATGTGAAAGGGCTAGCTAGATACATTGATGTCAATGAAATCATCACAGAAAGCATGCCACATGTTTCAGTTTCAATAATAGTTCAGCGTGATTACAGTAACCTTTCATAAGTACATACCTACAATGATTAGAAGTGTGTTATGCTTATTGATAGGCTACCCGCCTACTTAATTTCAATCACTCTAGCATATATACATATTTTGTTTTTAATTAAATGTATTGATAATTGTTATTTTAATCTTACAATAATGAACGATTAATCACTTTGTTCTTATAATGTGGGCGCCGTGGCCGAGTGGTTAGACCGCTCGCCTCCCACCAAGGCGGCCCGGGTTCAATCCCAGGGACCTGCATGTGGGATTTGTGGTGGACGAAGCGGCATCTGGGCGGGTTTTCTCCAGGTTCTCTGGTTTCCCCAGCCATTCATTCCACCAACTGCTCCATCGTCACCTTTCCTTTCATCCATTTCACCAACATTTCGTTTCATCTACTTCCTTCATCCCATACCAGGCATCGGGCTGATCACCCATCCTGGATGCTCTGTCTGATCCATGAGTGTCTGCTCCTCGAAGGGCCTCTGATCCCAGGCACCCACTTGTAAGTCCTGGGAGGTGTAAGTCTTACATAAGAGGGTAAACAGATAATGAATGAATGAATGTTCTTATAATGTGGAAATATATTACATTTTAAGTTGAACTTTTATCTACTGTAATCTGTATTTATATTTATGTTAATGATATATATTGACAGGTTATACACTTTGTTTTAGGGGGGTCAAAATTTTTATTCTTGCAGGCAGGCCCGTATCACATTCATTACACCCCTGAATTGCACATTATGTGCAACATTACTGCCAACTGTATAAACAAAACCCAAAACTCATTAAAATATGTCATATAGGCATTAAAATGTTGGAAATGACATGCATTTATCAAAATCACAAAAAATATGTGCTAATGCACAATAAAATTATATTCAAATAACTGAAAATACCAAAATTTGAACACATAATGTTTATGCATAATCCCTATTAAAAGAATATGCAAATGAATGAACTTCTGGGTCCTAATAATTACATCACAGGAACACTGTAAATTTTGCCATTTTACAAAATGCCCAGACATTTTACCAAATCGTGGAAAATTGTTAAAATAAATATCCATTTTCTGCAATTTAAGTGGTTACCTTTCAGGTATATTAAAAAAGCTGGAATCAAGTCAGTCAAATTGTAAAAGAGATTCACAAGTTCTATACAACGATGAACATATTGTTTAAATTTCTTTTCTCAGTGTTCAATAAAAAAATATTCAATATCATATTTTTCATCACTTTTCCATTAGCTGTATAAGAAATAAATTGAAATTGAGTTTTATTTATGGACGCTCTTTAACTGCTATGATCCTTAGCGTCCCATTCTATGTTGAGCATGAAAGATTGGTAATTTTGCTCAGAGGCCTCTTTATCAGGCTTGAGGTTCTTTTACGTGCCGTAAATCTACAACACGGGACCACCGGCTTTACTTCCCTTCCGAAGGAAGCCATGCTAAGGATTTTTACGCCCGAAAAAATCCATATCGCCCTCCGCCGGGTTTGAACCCACGACCTTGGGAACTAGAGGCTAGCATGGTAACCACTACACCACGGAGGACGACAGCTTTATAAGAGAGTACATGTTAAAATAGATGAAAGCAACATTTCATTCTATGACACCAATTACAATTATGAGGAGGACACAAATGTTAGTGATGTTATTTCAAGTTTCAATGTAAGTTAGAGTTACATAGTGCTGCTAGTGTGCAATCTTGGAAGAAACCGCGAACCTTTGCCCCTATTGAGTAAGTGATTAAGCAACTAAAAGATGTGAAATTAACAACAGCTTCAGGAGAAGAAAGAACTTCAGGTCAATATCACTACAGTATATGTTATTAGTTCATTGAGTAACAGCGATTCTTATTAATCCATTGACATCTTATTTAAATACATACATGGCTACCTCGGAAATTTATTTAAATCCCTGCATGTGTGTGAGTGCATTGTAAAGTTTAAAAATCTGATGCATTACATTGACATCACTTTCTCTACTGTCTATCCCTTATTAGTGGGTATACAAATTATTCTTATGAAAGTTTATTTTCCTATCTACTTCATTTGAATCCAAATAAACCTTACTGGAAGTAGCTGCATTACACATTTCATTACAGATACAAAGGGAATAGTGATAATCAAATGTTTTAGAGCTGGACGTTATGGCTTTAGAATTCCGTACTCTTTCCATGACATCTTGGGAAAACAACTGAAAATCGACAGGACTTTAAAAGAATGGTAAGTATTGAACAATTAAAACCATTAATAACAGATATCTCAGAAATAGCTGATGCCACAAAAAGTTATTTGAAATTAATTGTGTGTTTTAAAGAGTTCTACATTTTTTGTGTAGTACATTTTCATCTATTGCTTAATGTTTATGGTTATAGAAGATAATACAAAATACCTTGCAAATGAAGGGAACTTCAGAGGCTATTCCCAGAAAATTCAAGGTATAATTTTATTTTACATGTAAATATCTGTAATCATTTTTTAGAAAATTAAACCTTTCAAGAAGACTTCCATGCAAAGTGTAATTGGTGTGGGGGGGGATTTTCTTGAAAATCTTTGTCACATCTTTGGAAGATATTGAACTTAAATACCAACTTTGGTATTTATCCAACTTTTCGTTTTTGATTTATGCTGTACACACACGCACGCACACACCTCTTTCTGAAAATGGCTTTTCTGGACTTGGGGGACCTCAAAACATGCATTTCCAGTGAAATCTTGACATTGAAGTGTTGGGTGGAATACAATACTTCCTGTACTTACTATACTTAGTAGAGAAAGAAAATTCATATAAAATCAACCAACATAATTTATTTCCTGACATTTTGCATGCATGATACTGGAAGCATTGACACTCTAAATTTTGTGACCTAATATGATTATTGGGTGTGGTATATCTCAAAACAGTTCTCCAGATAAAAGATAACACAACACTTTTTGCATTGCCAAGCACTTTCAGTATTGTTTTCCCTACTTTGGCAACAATATCTTTTTGTTCCATTTTTTTTCTTTCTTTCTTGTCTGTGGGTGGAATGTGCATGTTTTAGCTTGCAGTCACAATGGTGTATCCTCAGATGAAGATCAACCTCTAACATTGATCTCTGGTTGTGTTACACTTTGCAGCAGCCGATGAGTGACATTGGCTCAAACGTCCAAGTACGAGGGTTGAATGAAAAGTAATGCTTCCACCTTTTGGGTTTGGATGGGAATATTTTAATAAATTAAGTGCAGAAATAATTCTTGGAATGTGCTCTTTAATTACACATATTCACTTTTCCACATACTCACCAGACAATTGAATACACTTCTGCCAATGACGAAGAAGTTTTCTGAAACCATCACAGAAGAAGTCAACATTCTGTTTTCACAACCAGCCTCTCACAGTTCTCTCAACTTCATCAGATACATAGTGATGTCCCGGCAGAGCTTCTTTCATTATCAGGAAAGGATAGAAGACAGACAGTGCCAAATCTAGATGTATGGAGAATGCGTACGATGGTGAGCTTCAGTCTCTAAAGTTCTGCTGTGGTGAATGTGTGGGCTGGCATTGTCATGCTGCAGGAAAACATTTCCCTTTTCCTTTCAAACCCTCGTCAGTCATCGTTTCAAAGTTTGCGGCATTATGATGTAAAGCTCTGAATTGATTGTTGTTCCACATTCAAGGAAATCCACATGAATAACACCATCTGTATCCCAAAATACTGTTGCCATGATTTTTCCAGCTATGTGTCTTGAATTTCTTTTTCTGGGGCGAGTCTTTGTGTCAATATTTCATAGACTTGACGATTCATCTCCAGGGCATAGTGGTGTATCCATGTTTTCACTCCTGTCACAATTGCATACAGAAAGGCATCACCTTTATTCATATAATGTGAGAGGAATTCCTGGAAAACTTCAAGTCTATTGCACTTTCATTTCAGGTGCCAGCATCTAAGATACCTATCATACACAGATCTTCTGATAACCAGGCAAAGCAGTAATGTGACCTACATGTCCTTGTGAAATGCTGATTATGCCTGTAATTTCCACCTGAGTGCTATGAAAATCATTCTGAATCAATTTTTCAACTTTTTGCTTGTGGAATTCAGTGGTTGGTGTCACAACTCTTTCTTTGTCAAGCAAGTCAGATGTTCCCACCACATCATGTTTAAACATGATAGCTCAATGACACACAGTGCTCACATCAACACAATCACCATAAACAGCTTGCATTCTCTGATGAATTTCCTTTGGGGTGACACATTCTGCTGTCAAGAATTCAATGACAACACGTTGCTTAACTCACATTGACTGACATCTGTGCAGAGTTCCATTCTTTACACTGTAACAACACAACCGTTCATTGCTAAGGCTTCCTGCCAACTGGAGCTGTAGAGGAGAGTCTACTGAACAGTCCAGTGCCTGTCACATACCAGAGCTGCCATCTGCTGAAGAGTTACAAAGGTGGAGGCATTACTTTTTATTCAATCCTCGTAGTTGTCCTTTTTCTTTCCAGTCATCTAGTGAAACACAATGAAACAATTGAATATACACATGGTTAGCACATAGAAAAATATTTCTCTGTAACCTTTAGCTGTGTGTCACATTATAGGAAACAAATCTGTACCACAAATTGACAATTCCCAATCACTTCTGGTAGTCAAGGGCACACTTTGGTTTCTTTACCTCCTCTCTGGGTCTCTGACGTTTCCTTCTTCTCAGCTTGCCGTTTGTTTAAAACAAATTTTGTATTTCATCTATAAGAAATAAACATCTTTGATATTCTTTCATTTCACATACAGCACATTCACTGGAGATCATGATTCATACTAACAATGTTTCACTTTATTATGAGGTATATCAGGCAACATAATATCCTTATTTGCTCTCATGGTACCAACAGACCTCTGGAACTAGAGGCTAGCATGGTAACCACTACACCATGGAGGATGACTAGCCTACTATTCAGGTTCTGCCTATGAAGAGTTACTATAGTAAATTGTTAAATGTTCACAAAGCTATCGGACATGATAAAATGATTTACTGAAACAGATTTGTGATACCCAGTTTATAGTTGAGATATTTATATCTTTATGTGAAGTATATCAAATCAAAAAAGAAAGTGATAACACACATAAAAACCTCTAAAGATTTTCATATTTGTGGACAACATTATTGATCTTACAGATATGCAATTGGTTCTAGACAGAGCCACATTTAGATAGGGACCAAAGGGATTTGGGACCAGGGCGAAAAATTTATGGAGGCGGCAAAATATCGAAACTAAAACTAGATTTTTGAAATATAAATTTGAAGAAAAGAGGCAGTTTGTAGGCCTTCAATATGTGTATTGTACAGCACTTTTCCTTCACAATGCAGCCAATGATGGCTGTTCGTGCGCTGGCCACCGCAGCTTGGGATCCTGCCAAAGCAGTTATAATATTCCTACAACCACCTCACATTCTCATATTTATAGTTACAAGTACAATGATAATAAACACAAACCCTATCATAAGAGATGTTGGAAATGTTCTTCTCTATCTGCACATTTCTGACATCTTCTCAGAAAATTTTCATTCACAGTCGTGAGTTTGCTATCCGAAATTCAGTGAATTTCTTGCCACATATTTTCATTTAGTTCTTGCAACGTATGGTGGTTTGTTGCATACACCTTATTTTTCATGCAATTATCAGAGTCAGATAAATTTCTGTAATTGGATTTTGCAAAATGTCAATGATAGAATAATTGACCCACACTTAATATACATCTCTGATGAAGCATGATTCTATTTATATGCCTATGTGTCATCTCAGAATAACAGATATTGGAGTACAGAAAAACCCAATTTTATACATGAGATTCCCTTGCATGACACAAAAATTGGTGTGTAGTAAATGTATACAGAATAATAGGATCTATATTTTTTGAAAAACAATAAATGTAGAGCGGTACAGGAATGACTAACACACACACCATTTTTTGAACTGACCAACATTGAATGTAAGTCTGGATTTTTCCAACAAGACATTGCTACTGCATATATAGCTAAGTGATTAAATTTAATTCAGGAAATTTTTTAAAATAGGATAATTAGTAAAGAATTATGGTTTGTATGATCCCTTATGTAACTATGTGATTTTAATCTGTGGGGGGAACTTGAAAAGTAAAGTATATGCAAAAAACCCCATACATTGTAAGAACTAAAAGAAAACATCAGACAAAAAATTCAGTCTATTTTAGATATTGAACTCTTGAGTGTGAATGAAAATTTGCAGAGAAGATGCCAAAAATATGTGAATAGAGAACATTTATAATATCTCTTATGATAGGGTATGTGCTTACTGTCACTGTAATTGTAACTGTAACTATAAGAACATGCAGGGATATCATAAATGTTTTGACAGTAGTCCGAGCTGCCATATTGTGGCCGCAGTATGAAAGAAAACCAAAGTGTGACTGTAGATCTCACATTTTATTGTAATTAACTTATAATTTTAAGGTTATGATAGTTTCACTTGTTTATATGTTGTGTAGAATTTGTAACAAAATCTTTAAAACTACACTTATAGTTTGTATATTTGGTTTTACATATAATGGAAAATAGTTATCAGATATATCTTGAAAATATGCATAATGAAATAGTTTCTTCCCATGTATGTCTGTCTGGTTCTATTGTTTTTTAATATTTTCTTTTGTGATTACTACCTATTCTCACATTAAGTTTTATAAAATTACACTTTTTATATTAATGTGCAAACTTGCAGAAAGGGGTTGCTATTTGCTTTTAGGCCCATGGACGCATTTTATTTAAATGTCTCTAGTTCCAGATTATAGCTTCAAATGGGTCATGAACTACCAATTTCAGGCCATGAAATTTCATCATAGACCTCTGCAAATAAAACAGGCTGTAGAAGTAGTTGCATCACATAATCCTTAGAATGACAGTCTAGGGAATTTACAGCAACAATTATCCAAGAGCCGAACTGCAGACTGGTGCATGGGAGACCTTGTCATCCACAGTCCCAAGGGAATGTAGAAAGAAGCAACCTTAATATTGGAAACATGTTTTGTAGATGGATGCATGACAATAAAACTAAAAGATGTTCAGTAGATGCTATTTTGTGAAATGTCAGAGAAAAGTGCTTCTATTCACCATGTTATTGGAAGGCCTCCATACAGAACACCCTTCCACATTGAACCTAAAATTGGCCTTAAGTCCACTTGTCTACCACAGACTGCAATGGACACAAGCACTAAAGAAGCACTCTTCCATATTGAACCTAAAATTGGCCTGAAGTCCACTTGCTACCAGAGACTGCAATAGACATAAGCACTAAAGAAGAACTACAAGAGTTTGCGGGAGAAAGTGAAAATAATGCTCTAAATGAATAACTAATGCTTTATAGAAGCAATAGGACTCACTCCTGCATGATTTGAAGTCAACCTGTTCATGTTATTTACAGAAACGGTGATAATGGCATTGAAGGTTATGGATTGAAAATAATCTGCTTTTTGTTCAATCAAGAGGGAGTAATCACAATGAAAGAAAAGAAGCATATAGGGATCAGAAAAATGCAGCAGAATTCATGATTAAGTGTGGTAACAAATTTAGACGTTTTCATATTGGTGATAATCCTATTGTGATGTTTGAAAGATTGTCTGTGCCCCACTGATATTTTAAGGTTAGCGGTGGATTCCTACAATGGAGTTTAGGGTACTACTGTTGGTCTAATTAAATATTGGTTTTCATGCAGTGAATTACAAGTTTCTACCTCTCCATTTACTGGAGATGTATCTGAGAAGTGTACATTATGTGAAGCTGCTGCAAAGTTGTCACCTTTTGGAGGACAAGGCTTTCAAAAGCGTTCATGTAAGGCAGGAAAATTACAATAGAAAAGAAAGAAATGTGAATGTTTCAGATAATAAATATATGTGAAGTTACATTGTTCATTCAAACATCATTATACAGTCTTTATTTGGACATGTAGCCAGCCTAGCAAGAATTTTCTTGGAACTGGGAAGTACACTGTCAGCACAGAGTCAAATATTCATAACCCCTTTAATTCAAGCACATAGATTTCTCATGCAAATTATAACTATAATAACCATATGCCTTGGTCATAGATGTTGGAAATTATGCCCTTGTGCCATTACACATCTCTCACACCTTGTAAGAAAGCTTGCACTAATACTCATTAATTCTTTATGGCCAACTAAATAATACCATTCTTTGTCCATAAAAAGAAATAGATAAGGTTCAATAGAGCAATCATAAAAATTATCTAACATCCAATTGCAGAAATTAACTCTACTCACATCACATTGTAGCAATTTCTGAATTACAGTTACCTTATAGGGTTTCAATTTTAAAAATTTGGCAGCATTTCAAGCTGAGGTTTGCAAAATTCTTGATCCTGTGAAAGCTTTATCAGAGATTTCTTTGGATTTTATTCTAGCTTTTCTCTGATGCCATCATGTTTTTCCTCTGTAAGACCATGGCAGTTTAATTCCAGTTTCTAATCAACAATAGATTGTGTTTCCCTAAATCTATTTACAAGATTATGAACCGTTTCTCTACGAGAAACACGAACATCAGGGAATCTGTCTATAAATCACCATCTCACTTCTCTAAAAGAGCTTGTCAAATAGGAATCATACATGAAGTTTCTGTGTGCTAAAGTATACAGACTTTGTCATTATAACAGCACTGAACATTACAACACTGAAACATGTAGTCTCACAACATATCAACCTCTTTACAGCACAGACTTCATGTTAACTGATTAGCTGGAGAGGAGGAAAGTGGAGAGGGAACAGCAACAATTAGAAACAGCACAGTACAGAGCAAGAAACTCCCTGTAATATGGCCATGCATCCAAATGAAGGTTTTGTACTTTCCATATGAAGAAAATTAAATATAATATTTTTATTATTAAATTAATTAATATGCTATTGTTTTTTTATTATTACTGTCAGCACAGTGTGATCACCTTAAATGTCCTAATCCCAATTAAGTGTTAAACAATTTTCATCATTCTGACCTCAAGTAAGTAGGTGTATTTAAGGGTTACTAATATGTCTGTTCAGCAAGAATGTCAGATTACATCACTATTTACCATATAACTAATTCAAATGTGGAACTTTCAATTTGCATGAATATTAACCAGTCAAATTACAGAATGGATATTTCTTTAATGGTTTGTCAGATTTTGTAAAATGCCTGGGCATTTTATAAAATTACTGAATTCACAATTTTCCTGCAACAGTTAAATCATAGGCAAATCATGATCAAGTGTTCACTATGGCTTATTATTGTTCAGTATAGTATACAGCAAGGGTGGCGAAAACAACTTCCTTCCGCAAGTCACCAAATATGCAACACACACTGCATCACTCAGGAGCACGTGAAAAACAAAGGGACGGTTGCAGAGAGGGAATGGCGCCTGCGAGTCAAAATAAATGGCGCCTGTGAGTTTTCGCCACCTCTGGTATACAGTATTATGAAAAGCACTGTTAAAGCATTTACTTTATGATGGTAAAAATTACATAAAGCCAGGATGTAGAACAGGATATCTGCTATTATTGAAACAAGTACATGAGCATGTGCAACAAATTTCAGATTCATTTAAGTCATCATATAGTGTAGGATTTATTGAATAGGTCTGTAATATGCAACATGTACACTACATGATCAAAAGTATCTGGACACCTGGCTGAAAATGACGTACAAGTTCGTGGCGCCCTCCATCGGTAATGCTGGAAGTCAATATGGTGTTGGCCCACCCTTAGCCTTGATGACAGCGTTCACTCTCGCAGGCATACTTACAATCAGGTGCTGGAAGGTTTCTTGGGGAATGGCAGCCCATTCTTCAGGGAGTGCGGAACTGAGGAGAGGTATCGATGTAGGTCAGTGAGGCCTGGCACGAAGCCGGCATTCCAAAACATCCCAAAGGTGTTCTATAGGATTCAAGTCAGGACTCTGTGCAGGCCAGTCCATTACAGGGATGTTATTGTCGTGTAACCACTCCGCCACAGCCTGTGCAGTATGAACAGGTGCTCGATCGTGTTGAAAGATGCAATCGCCATTCCCGAATCGCTCTTCAACAGTGGGAAGCAAGAAGGTGCTTAAAATATCAATGTAGGTCTGCGCTGTGATCGTGCCACGCAAAACAACAAGGGGTGCAAGCCCCCTCCAGGAAAAACACGACCACACCATAACACCACCACCTCCGAATTTCACTGTTGGCACTACATACGCTGGCAGATGACGTTCACCGGGCATTCGCCATACCCACACCCTGCCGTGATTTGTCACTCCACACAACGTTTTGCCACTGTTCAATCGTGTAACGTTGACGCTCCTTACACCAAGCAAGGCATCGTTTGGCATTTTCCTGCGTGATGTGTGGCTTATGAGCAGCCGCTCGACCATGGAATCCAAGGTTTCTCACCGCACGCCTAACTGTCATAGTACTTGGAGTGGATCCTGATGCAGTTTGAAATTCCTGTGTGATGGTCTGGATAGATGTCTGCTTATTACTCTTTACGACCCTCTCTCTGTCAGTCAACAGACGAGGTCGGCCTGTACACTTTTGTGCTGTTTATGTCCCTTCACGTTTCCACTTCACTATCACATCAGAAACAGTGGACCTAGAGATGTTTAGGAGTGTGGAAATCTCGTGTACAGACTTCTGACACAAATGACACCCAATCACCTAATCACGTTCGAAGTCCATGAGTTCCACAGAGCATCGCATTCTGCTGTTTCACGATGTCTAATGACCACTGAGGTCGAGTATGAGTACCAGGCAGTAGGTGGCAGCACAATGGTTAGGTATGTTTGTGGGGTGTCCGGATACTTTTGATCACATAGTGTATGTTATAAGAGGTTTTTGGGGGACATTTGTTTTTGGTAACACATTTTTGATGAAAAAGCCTCCTCTTGTTCAAAAATTTGTAGAAACCAATTCTCATCAACATAAAAATGCTTAAGTTAACATTTAGGGCCAGTTTCACCAAACGCGATTAAAGTTTAGAATAGCAACTCCAGAGTAAAATTAACCTGGTGGACGTTACTCCCAAGTAGCATGTATTCGTTTCACCATGCTTGTGTGGAGGTTATAATACTCTCGAGTCAGTACTCCAATAATTATACCAGAAAAGTGCTGATCGCGTATTTCTCATAATATGTGAGCTCTGCTCACAGCTGTTTTCCGCCATTTTAAGGAATTTAGCGCGAGTAAAAGAAAGCTTTTAGCACAGAACACCAAAGTATTAGAAGTGCAACTCTAGTGTTAAATGGTGGAAACACGAAGGCAATCGCAGCGTGAGTAGTGATCTGGGATGGAACTAAACTATGAAAAATCGAGCTCTCGGACGATGACGTCACTCGTAGCTACTACAGCTGTATTTTTCATACCTGCCTAGCTGTCTGGCTCAGCTGTTCATATGTTGTAATACTGTATCGCTACTGATGACGTACAAAGTTAATTACGTGAGCTTCAGGATGTGGATTTTGACAGGAAAATTGGAAGAATAACACATGTTTGACATTGTTATTTTATTCTACTCTCTAGATAGTGCAACACAATTTGACATATTTGCATAACGTGAATAACATAATCCCATTTCCTACAAAGAAACTTCTGCACACATTATATGCAATAGTGTAGCTATTGTTTGTCAATCACTAAATCGCTATTAGCAGTGCAATAAATATCATTAGCAACAGTTTCACCACACCATTTAACACTATTAATGTCATTGTAACTCTCTGTGCTCTGGCTTGAAGCACCATCACTGGACACAAATAGGCACAACTTAACTCCAACTTTCCTTGTGTTTATCCTAGAAGTAAAGAGAAACACATGTTTAAACTACGCTTAAAAGTAAGTTTCTGAAAAGAGAAATTGCTTACAATAAGGAAAAATGTGTGGCTACAAACACCTTGTGATTGCATTACATACTATCCACTGTAAACCAGAGTTCTTTCTGATGTAAACCAAAGCATATGCTTCTGCTTGTCATGAAATTAAGCACTAGGCTTATGCCAATGTAAATAGTTCCTTTATAAATGTATTGTATCATGAAATATTGGAGTGGAAAGGTGACACATTTTATTGCGGTTATCCTAAGAACTCATTGTTAAAGGTAATGGATATATAACAACTGTTAAGAGATTACAAAATAAGATTTCCTTAATTCTAACTGCTATTACACTAACACTCAAAGAGTATCGGTTTGTTAATTACCAACTCTATGGATGACTGCTATTCTCTTGCCTATATGAGAAATGCAGCAATGAATTCACATGGGTGTTATCTGAGTACCAAATAAACTCTTTGTATAATACAGGAAATATAAGTGAACAGTCATTCATAATACGCTAGCACTCATATGCTCAGCTCAGATCAAATCTTGTGATTTTATCAATTAGAGTTTAAGTTGCCATGACAGAGGAAGAAGTCTGTAGTGTGAATAAGCTGTTTTAACACAAAAGTGGGAAACTGTTAAAAAAAGTGGCAAAAAAGAAATACTTAATGTGTTCAACACACTATTATAAAAACACCTGACACTTGCAATAGTAGATATTATGACACTAACATCTGAGTTTACAGGCGTTTCAGCAAAAATGTGTATCCAAAGCATGCAGAGAATATAAACAGACATAATAGGAGACTAAAATGTGGGAACCTGTTTTGTACGCAACAGTGTTGTGGATAAGCTTGTCATTAACTTTGAGGATAGTTCTGATTCCAATATGGCAGCTAAGTCATCTTTGGAGGATTTGAATTAGGGTACTGCACCTTTGCCTGAGGAGTTCAATTAATATAAGTAAAATGTTCATTTTCCACATGCTTATAAAATGAATTGTTACTTCAGGTTGCATGTTTAATTATGATTTTCACACAGGGCTCCTTTTTATAGACTTAAACAATGTTCAGCTGTAATATGTAGCAAGTATGTGTGAGAGAAAGAAGCAGTCATAAGGGGGCAGGGATTGCAAACAATTTTCGCACGGATAATACAAAGAGTTTGTTCATAGTGAGAGGCACTCTAGTTTGGAATGGAAAGTAGGTCCACTATTGCTACTATACCTAGAGGAGTTTTAACATATCAGTTAGTAATTGCTAGTGTCTAGCAGCATTTTTTTGCAACCAGCAGCTTAAGTAATGAGAGTGCTTTGGGGTGAAGAGAGGCTAGGCCATTTTCTGCTTACATTTTAAAAAAACACATATAAGTTTAAATGTGCAAATATTGATATGAGTGAAT
The DNA here is from genome assembly GCA_030765065.1 of Deroplatys truncata. Taxonomy (NCBI): domain Eukaryota; kingdom Metazoa; phylum Arthropoda; class Insecta; order Mantodea; family Mantidae; genus Deroplatys; species Deroplatys truncata. The sequence goes on from CM060990.1 coordinate 635,118,582, forward strand.
TAACTAGTCAGCTAATGAAGTGAAACACACTACAAATAACTAAAGTGTAAAGAAACAGGAATTAAATGAGAAAATTGGAATCTGAGCTCGTGTTTGGTTGATAAAGTGCTAGAATTCAGAAAACTAAGCTTATATATATAAAACGGTTATGATGTATAATAGCGGCTGTCGTCTGCTAGCAAGCGGCCTGGGTGTGGCTTAAGGAGTTTGGGCGTTGCCAGCCGTAAGAAATGAACGCACGGGAAGATAACAACTATGTAACACTAAATTTGCAATGCGGCGCGGTTATTTCAAACACACAATTTGTCAATGTCTTTTACATTGCATTGAAGCACACCTATTGTACAAAGTTAACCAAACCTGCAAATTGATTCATACCCAAAGAAAATGCTATTATTTCAGGCCAAACACATTATTGCACATATACGTTATTACACAGAAGCAGTGGTAGCTTTGTTGTCGTTGTCCTTGAACCACAAACACACATTGTTGTAAATTAGGTGAAATATCAGCAGCATACCTTATTACACAGAAGCAGTGGCAGCATTGTTCTCATTGTCCTTGAGCCATGTACACATTGTTGTAAATTAGGTGAAATATCAGCAGCATACCGTATAACACAAAAACAGTGGCAGCATTGTTGTCAATATCCATGAGTCACAAAACACACATTGTTGTATTAATGTACTGCAATGACGTGGCAATAGGAAAACTGGAGAAGACTTGTAAGTTAGGTGAAATATCAGCAGCATACATTATTAGACAGAAGCGGTGGCAGCATTGTTGTCACTGTCCATGAGTCACAAAACACACATTGTTGTATTAATGTACTGCAATGAGGTGGCAATAAAAAGACTGGAGAAGACGTATAAGTTAGGTGAAATATCAGTAGCATACATTATTAGACAGAAGCGGTAGCAGCATTGTTGTCACTGTCCAGGAGTCACAAAACACACATTGTTGTATTAATGTACTGCACTGACGTGGCAATAGGAAAACTGGAGAAGACGTGTAAGTTAGGTGAAATATCAGCAGCATACGTTATTTGACAGAAGCAGTGGCAGCATTGTTGTCACTGTCCATGAGTCACAAGACACACATTGTTGTATTAATGTACTGCAATAACGTGGCAATAGGAAAATTGGAGAAGACGTGTAAGTTAGGTGAAATATCAGGAGCATACGTTATTAGACAGATGCGGTGGCAGCATTGTTGTCACTGTCCCTGAGTCACAAAACACACATTGTTGTATTAATGTACTGCAATGAGGTGGCAATAAAAAGACTGGAGAAGACATGTAAGTTAGGTGAAATGTCAGGAGCATACGTTATTAGACAGAAGCAGTGGCAGCATTGTTGTCACTGTCCATGAGTCACAAAACACACATTGTTGTATTAATGTACTGCAATGACGTGGCAATAGGAAAACTGGAGAAGACATGTAAGTTAGGTGAAATATCAGCAGCATACGTTATTAGACAGAAGCGATGGCACCATTGTTGTCACTGTCCACAAGTCGCAAAACACACATTGTTGTATTAATGTACTGCAATGAGGTGGCAATAGGAAAACTGGAGAAGACGTATAAGTTAGGTGAAATATCAGGAGCATACATTATTACACAGAAGCAGTGGCAGCATTGTTGTCACTGTCCATGAGTCACAAGACACACATTGTTGTATTAATGTACTGCAATGAGGTGGTAATAGGAAAACTGGAGAAGACGTATAAGTTAGGTGAAATATCAGGAGCATACGTTATTAGACAGAAGCGGTGGCAGCATTGTTGGCACTGTCCATGAGTCACATGACACACATTGATGTATTAATGTACTGCAATAACGTGGCAATAAGAAAACTGGAGAAGACGTATAAGTTAGGTGAAATGTCAGGAGCATACGTTATTAGACAGAAGCGGTGGCAGCATTGTTGTCACTGTCCATGAGTCACAAAACACACATTGTTGTATTAATGTACTGCAAAAACGTGGCAAGGAAAATTGGAGAAGACGTGTAAGTTAGGTGAAATGTCAGGAGCATACGTGATTAGACAGAATCGGTGGCAGCATTGTTGTCACAGTCCATGAGTCACAAGACACACATTGTTGTATTAATGTACTGCAATGACGTGGCAATAGGAAAATTGGAGAAGACGTGTAAGTTAGGTGAAATATCAGCAGCATACGTTATTAGACAGAAGCGGTGGCAGCATTGTTGTCACTGTCCATGAGTCACAAGACACACATTGTTGTATTAATGTACTGCAATGACGTGGCAAGGAAAATTGGAGAAGACATGTAGCTTTAGGTAGCGTGGCTTGGGAGAAACAGTCAGTGAGGTGAAGTCAACTAGTAAAGATGTGTAATCGCCTTCTCCCTGCAGGCATGCATGGCGGCCTCGCCAAACAGACATGGGAGCTAAGAATGTGGGGTAACGTATACATCTTTATCTAATAAATCCTCTGTCATCTATTTCCTTTCTGTATTATTTCTGATAGTATAAAGTTCCTTCCTTCCTTTTGAGCCATGTAGTGCCCCTTTTTGCCAGTGTTTGATAATATTTCTGTACTTTCTTTAGCTGCGTCCCTCGCCGTAGCCTCGCCATGTTATAAGTTTGTTAATTTTCTGGTACCCTTGCAAGCGAGTAGCCCACCTCACAATGAGCATTTAGTTAAGAGAGGCTACGACAGTATTTATCCGACTTTTCAATTTTGCTTTCTTTGGATTCACAGAACCTCAAAATATGTAGTTGCAGCGAAAGCTCGGTATCGAATTTTTGGATGGAGAAACGTAATAGAGAAAGTAAAAAGCTTGAGTAAGAATAATTTGTATACCTAGTAATAAGTACCTCAGCTTGCTCAACTGCATTTTAATACATTGGTGGAGTTCGTGATCTTGGTTCCAGAGAGGAAAATAAAAATCACACGACTTGCATTTACACGACTTTCTCTATCACTCTTTTTCAAACAATACTTACAAAAGCCGATTCTTGGTATCTACTTCTTGTTAATCGAGATAAACTTTCATTGTAAGAATAAGAAGAATGCAGTAAACTAAAGGGATAGTCAAATATTTTAAATGTGGGTCGCTATTTGATGGATTTGAAATTCCGTTCTTTTCAGGTGATCGCAGAAAAAAGAAAAACAATCCTGATGTTCTACATTCACATGGCTTTCTCTAATCATTCTTCTACAAACTATACTTATAAGAGCTTATTATTCCAGCTTCTTCTTGTTAATCCAGACAAACGTTCAATTTACATTTACAATTTTGTTATACGATACAGTAGGTAAAGTGAGTCGGCTTTTTAAAGAGCGCGTGGCTATATGAAGGCTTTGAAATTCGATGCTCTTTGCGCGACCACGAGAAGATATTGAATACCGACTTCCCGTTTGAGAGAATTATAAGTAGGTATTTGAAAGTTTAAACCAATAAGGAATACCTCAGAGTGGTTAACTTAAAAAAAGAAAGTAAAACAGAAATGCTTTGACATAAATTGTGTGCTTTAATGAGAACAATTTTCTTTTTGTAGACAGATTTGCCTATCTTATAGTTTACCAATTGTGTAAAAGTTACTCAGAATGACGAGGACTTCAGAGGATATACCCAGGAAATGCAATATATGCATTTGGCATGAAAACATTTTAAACATGTTGTGTTTAATAAAAATTGTTGTGTCATTTTTGAGAAAATAAAAAGCTTTTGGGAAAAGTTTCCATGTAAAGGGTATTTTGGGAGGGGGGGGGGGTAAATTTCTTGAAAATCTTCCTGATGCATGTTTGGAAGGTGCTGAACTTAAAATAGCAAACTTGTTATTTAACGACTTTTCCTTTCTGAGTTTGCTGTTCAGACACAGATGCGTAGTAGGACTCTTGTAGTAGAATCTCTTACAGCTTAGTGTTACATAAAAGTCATTCAGAATAAAGAGCACTTCACTGGCTATTCCCAGAAAATTCGAGATATACCTAATTATATTTGCCATGAAAATATCTTAAACAATAGTGGATTTTAATCAAAATTGTTGGAGCCATTTTTGAGAAAAGGGATAGTTTTGGGGTAGAGGAATTTTCTTGAAAATCTTAACACATTTTGGAGGATACTAAGTTTGAACAAAGTTTTTTTTATTTATGCTGTTCACACACACATTTGCTAAAGACGTTTCTTTTTAATTCAGGCACTCTCAAAACGTGTATCTCTGATGAAATCTCGGTATCAAATTTTTGCGTAGAATGCAATACTTCCTCTACTTGCTATATGTAAGTGATAGTGAAATTAAAAATTGTTTCAAGACGCAAGGACTCGCATGTGTTGATATAAACAGTTATTTAAAAGAGAAAATGTAAAAGGTTGCGCAACATTTTCTTCCAGAGGCAAATGAAACACGAGGTGGACCTTCTAACAATGCTGAAAAGATCCTGAGGTGTTTTCATCTGGGTACTATAACGCTAAACAGAATGTGAGTGAGGTCATAGTGAGCCGCTCTTATTACTGGAAGACTGGTAATATAATCAAAGCGATATACAAATAAACTTACATAGAGCAGAATGTTCGTACAAATCAAAACCGGATTATAACTAAAGAATTTCAATTAAAACCAAACTTAAATTTAACTTTCAAATGAAACTTTTTCATCCAGTTTAACTTTAATTCATGGTAACATCTTACAAATTCTTGTAATTATGTAGTGATATTTTATATAGATGCAGAGGATATCAATGTAAAGGTGCAAAAACAGAAGTACAAATAACCTACTTTCAATATATCAGTTGGTGACACGTTTGTAATACTATCAAATAAGGAAATGAGGGATTGGATTTAGAAAGGGGATGAGCGTTAGCTATTAAAAGTTGGGTGAATCTGAATGTCTGTTTCATTTGCAAAATCTTTAATTATAATTGTGTTATATAAAATTTGCATCTCTATTAGGTTTCGTAAATGAGAGTATGATTAACATGAATGAGTATATGAATATTTAGGTTCAGTAAAGATTTAAATCACCTCCTGACAGAAGAATGGGCATGTTTGTTTACTTAGATGATGTGTCGTGGTGAAGGTCACTGAACAAAAGCTTATTAGGTGATAGCAATAGCTCATCGAAGAGGGGAAATTTTTATTTATACCAAACTGCGACTGATGCTTGTTTCTCAACTTGCTTTGAGTTACAGCTCACAAGCTTTTGCTTGTTTTTATTTATATCACCCAATGTCGTTCTTTAAGTTTAACGTCCCTAACTTGGTAGTCGTATCGGATGACGAATGAATGAAATGATGCAAATGAGCCCGGGGTCCATAGAGCTTACAGTTATCCGACATTCGACTTCTCAATATAAGGGAAAACTACGAAAAACGTTTATCCGAACAACTCACCCTAACCGAGACTAGAACTCGGGACCTCTTGAATGTGAGGTAAACACACCGCAGAGTCAGTACTTTCTATTTGTTTTTATAACCACATACAACGAAATGTGTCATGCAGGTTTATCTATATTAAAAAGGAGATAGAAGAAAAAACGTTTATAAGAATAATGGGTAGAGAAAGTTATGTGAATCCAACATCAGGTCTTTAATTAAGCACAACCTTAAGAGCCGAATCTTTGCAGGGTTGCAGTAGTTTAGGAACAAAAATGTTAAGTGTAACATCTTGTATGAATGTTTCCATTTTTCATAACACTTGTACGTGACTTTTAAAAACCGCAAAGCTCAGACCGTCCCTACCTGCCTGGGACTTTGCAAGGGGTAGTGTTTGAACATTCCGAAAGCAATTCATGTTTATGATGGGCAGTAAATGACTCTCAACCAGGAATACAATACAACAGCACCACATGTTAAAAGTGGATGGGGTAACATCTGTTCCGCAGAAGGTAAAACCTTTGGCTAACAAGAAACTCCAGACCGCACAGCAAACAGTACTCCAGCAATTCGAATACACTTATTTACGTTTAATTCCAAGAAAAATTCTGCATTCTAGATGAAATAAAGTGAGTAGCATATACCGTGATTTAAGGAATATAATTGACGAATGCTTTGTGGTAAAGTGTTTCTGTCGGTCTGCGTTTTATTCCAGTAGCAAGAGCTATTCGGAAAGGTTTTCCCCAGTTTTCGTTTATCCCGTAGAGACAATTTCCAAGAATTTTTTAAGAAGAAGAATACCGTGCTCATCTATGCCATAATTATCTTTTCCATTCCTTCCATTACTAAGAACAATCAGGCAGAAAGGAAGTTGAAGAATACTCCATAAAATTCTATATTTGCAAAACTATACTTGGATTAAACAATCCTTAGATAATTTATAGCTTAAAACGCTGACACAGTGAATTTACATTGTGTAGTTCAAAATCGCAATTTTATGTTTAAGGATTAGAAATCAATAGGAACCTTCACAGTTAAACGAAGTCCTCTACTGATTAAAAATCAATATTCTTACTCGACAAAAAATACTCATATCGTGGAAAATATAATGTGAATAGAAGCCTAATTTTGCATGAATGCTATATGATATTCACGTTAAATTTCCTACGAAAAATATTTTTGACGACTATTAATTACATATTTCATTACAATGAACTTGGTTACATTCACCATACAGAAAACTAAAAACACCACATGTAGCATTTGTGTATATGTCTGTCTGTGTGTGTGTTTTAATAAGAGGTAGTGTCTGAGTGCGTGTATGTGTTTTAATAAGTTGTAATGCCTGAGTGTGTGTGTGTGTTGTTTTAATAAGTTGTAATGCCTGAGTGTGTGTGTGTTTTAATAAGTTGTAATGCCTGAGTGTGTGTGTTTTAATGAGTTGTAGTGCCTGAGTGTGTGTTTTAATGAGTTGTAGTGCCTGAGTGTGTGTTTTAATGAGTTGTAGTGCCTGAGTGTGTGTTTTAATGAGTTGTAGTGCCTGAGTGTGTGTGTGTGTGTGTTTTAATGAGTTGTAATGCCTGAGTGTGTGTGTGTTTTAATGAGTTGTAGTGCCTGAGTGTGTGTTTTAATGAGTTGTAGTGCCTGAGTGTGTGTTTTAATGAGTTGTAGTGCCTGAGTGTGTGTTTTAATGAGTTGTAGTGTCAGAGGCTGTGAGTTTTAATGAGTTGTAGTGCCAGAGGCTGTGTGTTTTAATGAGTAGTAGTGCCAGAGGCTGTGTGTTTTAATGAGTTGTAGTGCCTGAGTGTGTGTTTGTTTTAATGAGTTGTGGAGCATGAGTGTGTGATTTTGTGTGTATGTGAGCATTGGAGTGTGCTGGACAGAGGACCAGGCACCAAAACAACCGGAGAAATACACTTCTTTAAGTAATGGCTAAAATCATCCGCAGGAATACAGAGGCTAAAATAAGATTGGGATAAAATGGCACTCTTGGCAGCGGCATGCACACCTTCATTGGATATATGTACCTTCATTATCGCATATGCCAAAATTAAATTAAAGTGAGTTTTATTTATGGACGCTCTTTAACTACTATGGTCCTTAGCATCCTATTCTATATTGGGTATGAAAGGCCGGAAATTTTGCTCAGAGGCCTCTTTATCAGACTTGAGGTTCTTTTACATGTGGTAAATCTATGACATGGGACCACCGGTTTTACTTCCCTTCCGAAGGAAGCCATGCTAAGGATTTTTACACCCGAAATAATTCATTGCCCTCTGCCGGGTTTGAACCCGCGATCTCGGGAACTAGAAGCTAGCACGGTTACACTAGTCCACGGAGGACGACAGGGTATGCCGACGTGACCAGGAACCCAGACAAACGATACGCTGATCCCATCAGTGGTAAGCTGGTGGGAACAATCCTGGAGATGCTGCACGATAGGTTTACGAACGTACAGCGCACGAAGGCTAGAAAGGATGCTTAAAGTCCGTGCAGAAAACACAATTCTGCAGACCACGCTGACGGATAAAGGACAGAGCTTGTTCCAGAGCAATAAGTTCAGCAGTAAAACCTGAGTACTGATCAGAGAGACGAAAGATAAAACATTCTACACCAAATAAAAAGGCACATCCAACTCCACGATCATCCTTTGAGCTGTCAGTAGAAATAAAACAATGGCTGCCAAAGTGTGCCTGAACTTCGGCAAAAGCCAAACGGATGACCGGATCGGGGGTCCTGGACTTTGACATGGACGTCAAATCAAGGTGGCAAGATATTTCGGAATGCAGCCAAGGAGGGAAGTGTGTGACCCCTCTGTTGAGGCACACAGATAACTGGCAAGCATAGCTGCAGAGAAGAACATCACGACAATAAGAGAGCGGAGGTTCTACAACTTCTGCACAAAGACTCAAAATAAGACTGTATGAAAACCACCAGTTGATAGCCGGAGGCCCTGGTGGTGAACTGCATTCAAGCGACTCAGGATGGAATACACAATACACCCATAGTCAAGCTTTGATCGAACGAATGATCGATAAAGTCGCAAAAGTAGCGTGCGATCTGCACCCCAAGATGACATTTAAAACACATAAGATGGAAAGAAACCTTCACGCCTTGCTTTCAAATAGGTGATATGCGACGACCAACACAACTTCCTATCAAAGATTAATCCGAGGAATTTCGTTTCGTCCAAAAAGGGGAGGAGTGCCACAGCGAGTCGGATACAAGGTGGAGGGAATGCTTTTCTGCGACAGAAATTAATCCAGACTGCCTTCTTGGCAGAAAATTGGAACCCCTTGGCAATGCTCCAAGAGTGAAGGCAGTTAAGACACTGCTGTAGTCGGTGTTCCAAAATACAGGTGCAACAAGAAGTTGCAAATACGGCAAAATCGTCAACAAAAAGCAACAAGGAAATTCCGGGTGGAACACAGGCAGCAGTAGGGTTAATCGCAACTGGAAAGAGTATGACCGAGACTTGAGGTACTCCGTTCTCTTGGATAAAAGTTGAAGATGAAACCAATCCTACACGCACACGAAATACCCGGTCCTTCATAAACTCATGAATGAAGAACCATGGAAACTCCAATGATGGAGTGTACATAAAATGCCGCCCCTCCAACAAGTGATAAGCTTTATCCAGGTCAAAAAACACAGCCACTGTTTGACACTTTCTCAGGAATCCGTTCATAATATTCGTCGACAGATATACCAGATGGTCGACGGAAGAGCAATGGTGACGAAACCCGCATTGAGCTTTTGCCAGAAGGTTCTGAGACTCAAGCCACCATGTCAACCGCCCATTGATCATGCACTCCATCACCTTGCAAATGTAACTGGTGAGGGAGATAAGCGGTAGCTGGAAGGTAGTTGGCGATCCTTCCAAGGCTTAAGTATAGGGACGATGGTGGCTTCGCGCCAAACTGAAGGAAAAATGCCGTCTAGCCAAATATGGTTATAGAGCTGTAAGAGAAAGAGTTTACTGTCGACTGAACGGTTCTGTAACATCAAGACATGAATGCACTCCGGCCCAGCAGCAGAGTGCTTAGAGAAATGGAGGGTGTGCTTCAGCTACCTTATTGAGAAAAGGTCATTATAACACTCCTGATTAGGAGACCGAAAACTATAGGTAACGGAATTCAGCCGGTCTTTGAGAGTGCGAAAGCGGAATAATGGTCAGAACTGGAAACCGCCTCAAAGGCAGCATCCAGAGTGTTAGCAATGGCAGCCGTATCCACTATGGTGACCTTGGAAACCTGAAGGCCATACACAGTACAATTCGACACTTTACCAGAGAAGTGACGACGTTTATCCCAAACAGCAGAGGAAGGCATGAAGCTATTAAAAGACTTGACAAAACGAATCCAGGCCTTCTTGCTATGCTGAATAATGCGACGAGCCCTGGCGCGCAATTGTTTAAAAGTAACCAAATTATCAAGTGTAGGGTGTCACTGAAACACCCTGAGCGCAGATCTACGGGCACGAACGGCGTCCTGACAGGCCTCGGTCGGCCACGGAACTGGAATACGCTGAGAGTGGGAGGACCAATGGGGAATTGTGCATTCGGTGGCAGATAGGATTGTAGACGTAAGGTGCTGCACCATTTGGTAAACCTCAGTGGAGGGCTGGTCCACAAAAGACACGAGGCTGGAATAGTCTCCAATCGGCTTTATGGAATTGCCAGGTAGGTGCTCTGGAATGTTGGACGTGGTGAGACAGAAGAGACACGATGCAGAGGTAATGATCGCTGGAGTAGGTGTCAGCGACGACGTTCCACTGCAGACCACAAGCAAACTGGATTGAGCAAACGCAAGATCCAAGTGAGAGAATGTACCAGAAGAATCAGAAAGAAAAGTAGGCTCACCTGTATTGCGGATGGAGAGGCTGAACTGAGCAAAAATGTCGGAAAGAAGCGTTCCCCTTGCACAAGCCCTAGGCGAACCCCACAGGGGTGACGGGCATTAAAATCTCCCAAAAGAAGAAATGGTGCTGGGAGAGCAGACAGGAGATCTCGAACGTCCGCGTTAGCGAGGAGAGACGATGGAGGTGAATAGACGGAGCAAAGAGAATAGAAAAAGCCGGGGAATTGAATCCTAACGGCAAACAGCTTGCAAGTCGGACGTAAGTGTGAGAGTCTGAAAATGAACGTCGTGACGCACTAATAGCATGACACCTCCATGAGCAGGAGTACCTTCATCAGGTGCAAGATTGTAGCGAACCGGAGTATACCCTTGGAGATCAAAAGGATCGTGAGGGCGAAGCTTGGTCTCTTGCAAACTCACGACCATAGGTGAATGGGAACACAATAAAAGTTGCAGTTCCGCCCTATGCGATCGTACACCACGTAAATTCCAGGCCAGGATAGCCATGAATAAAAGGGATATAAACTGTCTACTTAGAAGGGCGGCTCAAAATTACCTTCTACTTAACCTTGGGGCTCGAGCTTTTGGTATGGAGTTGTTCAGACTCCATAGGCTCATTGAAAGGAGGGCTGAAACCAATTCAAGCGCGACAATGGGTGAAGGGTGCCGCTGAGTGCGACTTGTCCCAGGAGCATCCTGGGACTGTTACCTCAGAGGAGAAGGTGAAGTTTTCTTACCGCGCGCACGCGGAGGGTGTTTAAGAAAATCTTCCTTGCAAAGTTTCTGCTTGGATTTCTTCTGAGTGCCTTGTGACTTCAGTACCCTAGGACCAGCTTTAGATGGCTTAATAACCGTGCCAGAGATGGAGGGCCGGATGGTAGTTGCGGTAAAGGCAGCCATGGTCCAGTTTCGGCATCCTTCCGGGATACTGGCGAGGCAACAACAGAGCTGAATGTACCCGATCGCAGGAGCGCATATGGTAACACCTCCGGGATTCAGCGAAGGATAGCTTTTCGTTTACCCGGATCTCCTGGATCGCCTTCTCGTCCAAGTACCGCGGACAGTCGGCAAATGATGCAGAATGAGATCCTTTGCAATTAACGCAGATGGGGGCTGATGAACAGGTACCATCGTGTGAGGGCTGACTACATGAGGCACAGATGGAAATGTCACTCTTACAAGAGACTTGCGTATACCCAAAACGTTGGCATTTAAAACAATGCAGAGGTCTAGGAATATAGCTCACCACAGTGCGTTCGTACCCTGCTGAAAGACTCGTGGGCAGATCGATGCCATAGAAGGTGAGAAACAGGGTACGAGTGGGTACCAACACTCCATCACGTTTAGCCTGCAATCGATGAACTGCTGTCACCTTTTGATCGGAAAGATAGTCGACCAGTTCATCATCCGACGTTTTTTCGAGGCTATTAAGGGTTGAGTTTTTTTTATTTATGGACGCTCTATAACTATTATGGTTCTTAGCATCCTATTCTATATTGGGCGTGAAAGGCCAGAAAGTTTGCTCAGAGGCCTCTTTATTAGGCTTGAGGTTCTTTTACTTGCCGTAAATCTATGACACAGGACCACCGGCTTTACTTCCCTTCTGAAGGAAGCCGTGCTAAAGATTTTTATGACCGAAAAAATCCATCGCCCTCCGCCGGGTTGTAATGACGCCTCGACAGGAATTCAAGATGTGGTGCTTCTCAACACGGATGGGATAACCGTGGAGAAGCGTCGCGCGCAACTAAGTATTACTTTGTTGATCGGACTTACTCTAAACCAACAATGAACCGAGGTGAAGGCGAAGGAATGAACCGGACCAGCAATAGAGTCAATGCCCTTCTGTATTATAAAAGGGTTCACCTTCTCAAACGTTTGTCCTTTCTGTTTGCGTAATGACTAAGTAACAACCAGATGACGGTGGTGCTACTTCTGTTACCAAAACTTTTCAGCGTGTTATTAATAATGGAGAAAGAGGGCTCCATAGCGAAATAAATCCTCCACCACTGCAACCGTCTCCGACTTCAGGCTCTGTCTTACCGGGCGTTACCCCGGCTTGGGTGAGTGGCCTATCCATACCGGTCTCACCCCAGAGTCACACCTCCCAGAACATAGACAGAGGGACCCAATGGCCGTGGGAAGTCAGCAGCTCATGTCCCCCCCCCCTGCGGGACTGCAGTTGAACAGCAGATACGAACACACACCCTACATGACGATCCCAGGTAGTGGGGATGACGCCATTATCCACTCATCCAGCTGTGCACCCAGTGCGCGGGTATCCGTCAGGCTGTGTCCACGGAGGATTAAAATAAAATTGGAAAATAAACCAAAAGTGTGTGGGCATTTCACACGCAAGGTAGGCTGGCGAGGAAGAAAAAGAGATATGTGAATGGTCGTGGTTTGTAAATAGATTAGAGAAAAAAGAAGCGTGTCGAGTGGGGGTATGGAACGAAATGAAAAGAACGCACGAGAGCGCATCTTGTGTCTCCTGGTCAAGAGGATGAACCCACCTCGACCGGATAAGGGTGGAGGGATGATGATGGTGATGAGTGGCTCGGGACCCCGGGTGTGCCAAACCTGTACTCACATAAAGTGAGCCCTGGGGGGTTGGAAGCTGCGTTGAAACAGTGGGACAGCAACCACGGAAATAGAAAAGATCCCTGTTGGTGAGACAGGTGTTAATAAAACCATAGAACCTGAACCCAGTATAAGAAATAATTGTAGAAAAGGAAGAGTAAAATAAATGAAGATAACGTGGCTAGTCCAGATGAGGGTGAGGACTGGCTCGGGCACTCTGGGTACGTCAAAGCCATACTCACATAGTGAGCCTCTGGGGGGGGGGGGTGAACTGTGAGTGTGTTTTGCTGGTGAGTTGTAGTGTTTGATTGCGAGTGTGTGGGCTTTGGAGTTTGAGTGTGTTTATGCTGGTGAGTTGCAGTTTGTGACTGGGGGTGTGTCAGCTTTGGAGTGTAGGTGTGTTTCTGCTAGTGAGTTGTAGTCTGTGACTGCGAGTGTGTGAGCTTTGGAGTGTGAGTGTGTTTCTGCTAGTGAGTTGTAGTGTGTTACTGCAGGGGTGTGTGAGCTTTGAAAAATGAGTGTCTTTTGTTAGTGAGTTGTAGTGTGTGAGCTTTGGTGTTGAGTGTGTTTGTGCTGGTGAGTTGTAGTCTGTGACTGCAAATGTGTGAGCTTTGGAGTGTGAGTGTGTTTCTGCTAGTGAGTTGTAGTCTGTGACTGCGAGTGTGTGAGCTTTGGAGTGTGAGTGTGTTTCTGCTAGTGAGTTGTAGTCTGTGTTTCTGCTAGTGAGTTGTAGTCTGTGACTGTGAGTGTGTGTGAGCTTTGGAGTGTGGGTGTGCTTCTGCTAGTGAGTTGTAGTCTGTGACTGCGAGTGTGTGAGCTTTGGAGTGTGAGCATGTTTCTGCTAGTGAGTTGTTGTCTGTGACTGCGAGTGTGTGAGCTTTGGAGTGAGGGTGTGTTTCTGCTAGTGAGTTGTAGTGTGTTACTGCGGGGGTGTGCGAGCTTTGAAAAATGAGTGTGTTTTTGCTAGTGAGTTGTAGTGTGTGACTGTGGGTGTGAGCTTTGGAGTGTAAGTGTGTTTGTGCTGGTGAGTTGTAGTCTGCGACTGCGGGTGTGTGAACTTTGGATTGTGAGTGTGTTTGTGCTAATGAGTTGTAGTGTTACTGCGGGGGTGTGTGAGCTTTGAAAAATGATTGTGTTTGCTAGTGAGTTGTAGTGTGTAACTGTGTGGGTGTGAGCTTTGGTGTTAAGTGTGTTTGTGCTGGTGTATTGTAGTGTTTGATTGCAAGTGTGTTGGCTTTGGAGTGCGAGTGTGTTTGTGCTAGTGATTTGTAGTGTTTGAAGGCGAGTGTGTGAGCTACGGAGTGTTAGTGTGGTTGTGCTGGTGAGTTCAAATAAAGCATGCATTTTGAATTTTCTGGAAATAGCCTGTGAACGCCAGTTCATTCTGATTGAATTTTGTATTGCGCTAAGTATCTAGGAAACTATGAAATGCTCTAAAATGCAGGAAAGATGTACAGTTTGAGGCAAACCAATATTTTCTTGTGTTAGCATTTGTGATAATATTCCAGGATATGTCATTGCACCTTTGCACTTAAAAGTGTATTATAAATGTTTGAAGGTTTGCATAATCTTATAACAGCCTTAGGGGTGTTCTAAGTCTGAAAAATCATTTTATATTACAGCTGCTTTACCCGAAAATTCATTCATTTAATATTTCTTGCTTTGTACAGACTGAAAAAAGGGAATTGCTGAAAAGCATACATTAATGACATTCTTTGCAGCTTGGTAGCACAGAAAGTTAATTTGCTTTCAACGCCTTTTATAAAAAAACAATAATAAAATTACAATTGATTCATTCACATGACTTTCTCTACCCTCTATAGTTTATTTGTAGATACATAAATTATTCTTAATCAACCTTTTTTTTCTGTCTACTACATTTTAATATAAAAAAATCTGATGTGTTACACTCACATGACTTTCTCTACTCTTGTACAAACTATTTTTACAAACACTTATTCTCCATTTACTTCATGTTAATCGAGATAAACATTTGCAGACTCTATCTTATTGCTAATTTTCTTGTAGATGTAAGGGGAATATATATTTACAAGGGCAATATAGAAATACAGTAGCCTTTAAGCACATACATATCTCTTAATAGCTGGTTGCTAGGTGCAGCACCATTGTCTTTGCCACAGATTAATACTCTTTGCATATCCAAGACAAAAAAATGAATAACGAATTCCCATTTGAGAAAATAAGTATTGAAAAATTTAAGCGAATAACAAGCAATATCTCGAAAATGGTTCACTCAACAACAAACATGTATATGACATAAATTGTGTATTTTAACGCGATCTACATTTTTTGTGTAGTAAAATTGTGTATCTCTTATGGTTTACCAGCTATGCAAAAGTCGTTCACAATGAAGAATACTTTTGGAGACATTCCCAGAAAATTCAAGATATACATTTTATTTGTCATGAAAATATCTTAAACATATGATATTTTAATCAAAATCATTAGAGCCATTTTTGAGAAAATTAAAGTTTTCGAAAAATGTTCCATGTAAAGGGTACTCTGTGGTGGGGAGATTTTGTTGAAAACCTTCGTGTCGCATCTCTGGAAGATACGGAACCTAAATACCAAGTTTGGTGTTTATCCGACTGTTCGTTTCTGAGTTATGCTGTTCACAGACAGACAGACACACAGACGGACATGTTTCCAAAAATGCTTTTTTTGGATTCAGGGGATCTCAAAACATGTATTTCTGGTGAAATCTCGGTATCAAATTTTTGGGTGGAATACAATACTTCCCCTACTTACTATACGTAGTAGAGAAAGTAAAAAGGACTTTGCAGAAATATCTACATTACACATTTCGTTATCGATACAAAGAGAACAGCAATAGTCAGATATTTAAAAACTGGATGCTATACGCTGCTTTAAAATTCCATTCTGTTTCTATGACATCACGAGAAACAACTGAATTTGAAAGGACTTTAGGATAATGACCAAAAAAAATGAATTGAAACCTTCAAAAAATGAGCAATTCGCACATTTAATAACGGATATCTCAGAAAGGGCTAATGCCACAATAAAGCTTATTTTAAATATATTGTATGTTTTAAAGAGATTTACATTTTTGGTGTAGCACGTCTTCCTCTATCACTTAAGGATTACCAGTTATACAAGGTTATAAAAAATTCCTTCCGAATGAAGGACTTCATAGGCTCTTTCCCGAAAATCTGAGATATACATTTTATTTGCCATGTAAATATTTTTAATGTATGGTATTTTAATCAAAATCGTTTCAGCCATGTTTAGAACATCAAAAATTCCCAAAAATATTCCATGTAAAGGGAGTTTAGGTATTTATCCCACTTTTTGTTTTGAGTTATGACACACACGTTTCCACAAATGCTTTATTTGGATGCCAATGATAATAATAAATAATAATAATGATAATGATAACAATACATCAACAACGATAAATAACACGCGGGCCGTATAAGTATACAACTACAATGGCTTGCTGTACATTGTGTGCATGGGTTGGCTACATGTTATGCCTACAGCGTATTTTCCATTCTCACCGTTGGCAACAACCACCTAAGCCACGCCCAGGCCGCTTGCTAGCAGACGACAGCCGCTATTATACATCATAACCTATAAAACTAACCTCCCATAGTACCTCGGATGCAATGCATTGTATATGAAAAGCGTTTAAAATCTTAAAGTGTGTTAAAGTGTTCACTATAAATAACCGATCAAAGGGTTCAAAAGTACTACTACAGACAATACTGAACTAAAAAATATAAAACCAACAATCAACATGGCAACTGGAAAATTTACTTTGGGCACTTGTACAAACAGATTACAAGGACACTAATTGTCAAAAAAGCTACCAGAATTTCTATTTTCATAAACCATGCCCAGTTCAAAAAAGGACATAGTGGCAGTTATATAAAAATGGCCAAAACCAAGCGAATTACTGAAATATATATGAATGATATCAAATATCTTTCTTCCTTCTGTATTAGAAAATCTTAAAAGAATTATAGTACCATTGGCATGCTGTCTTAACAATTAGTGTCAGTCCACCAATAATCCTACATTTTTAAATTAAACACGAGTATCACTTGCATGATCTGTATCTACGTGTTTGAATAATTGGCACTGTAACATGCTAGTTAATTTGCACTAAAGGTTGATTTTTACCTTACCCGCGTTGGCTGTGATCTCCACCCATCAATTATGTAGTGCCAACAAGAAAATTAATCGTATTTTCCACTGTCTGGATGACTCACTATATCTGAAAAGTAAATCAGGACAATATAAAATTCAGCATAAGAAGCTCTTAAAATCTTAACCTTTCATCCAGCATTATCATTTTATGTTACTGAAACTTAAATAACATACCTTCAGACTCTAAGTCACCATTCGGGACTCGAACCACAACGCTGGAAGGAATGTAAATCGTAGGCATATTCCACTCTGTCTGGACGGCTCAATGTATCTGAAAATTAATTCGTTATATAAAAATGTTGCAACACACAATTACCTATCAAAGGTTTCTACCTCATTCTACGAATTTCACTAAGTTAATAGAAAATACCAATATTACAAAGCATATACATTCAATCAGAAATAGCGTAAATGTATGATTACCGTCTCTGCTTTATTCCTGGTGAAAAAACATCCGACGAAAACTTTCAGCTATAAAGATCCAAAATGGTCGCTTTCTTCTTTGCCTGCTGTGGTTACGAACTTCGAAACTTGAAACAGCCAATCAGAAAATTCGCCTTTCCCGCAAAAGTACAACTAGTGAGACACCGTATTCATGTGGGGAGTTAGTGCCCTGTGTTTCCACTTCTCCAGTACAAGTTTCATCCGTGTGGTTTTTAGAGGTTAAAGCTACAGAGAAAGAAGTAAACGAAAGCATCGGTAAGTATAAATACATGGTAATAGATAATATTCTGGAAAAAACAATGTAACTTAACCTTTCGTTATAATGAAATTATCCTCTTAATTTATAGTTTTCGTGTGTTAAATTTACAGAATCATGTCAGACGAAGGAAAGCGAAAGAGAAGCCCAAATTGGCATTCTTCTGAGAAATTCCTACTGCTTTCTGTGGTAAAAGAATTTATTGGCGTATTAGAGAATAAAAGAACAGATGGTTCTACTATGCGCCAGAAGGAGACATGGGAGAAGGCTGCAGAAAAGTATAATGCTAGCACTACTATGGGACACAGAACTGCAGCTAATATAAAGTCAGAATGGGAGCTGGAAAAAAAAAAAAAAAAAAAGCTGCAAAGAAGGATTTAGCTAATAAAAGAATAGCTGCAAATAAGACAGGTAGTACATTTGTTTTTTTGTTTTTTTTAATATGCAACATGAATATGTAGTGTAAGCATTTGTTCTATTGTTTCTTCTAATTTGTAGGTGGTGGACCTCCAAGGTCAGATCACAGTGATGACCCAGTATTTACCAAAATACTAAGTCTCATTGGGCATGCTGCAGTTGGCTATCATAATTCCTTTGATCATGATGAAGGAATGAGAGAACCAATAGGAGGTTTGTATATTTGCATTAAATATTAATGCCACAATAACTCGAAAATATCATAGACACAAAACTTGAAAGTTCTCTCATACTCTTCTCCCTAAATAATCACATTTTCATATTGATTTTCAGTTATCTTTAAATTAATTTAAAAAAAAACCATTGCCTTTCAACAGAATGAAGTGTGTGAAGTAAATAAAAGAATGTTTAAAGCATATTTTCTAAAATGTCCATTATTCATGGTTTGTACTTCACATAGGCTTTGTGTTTATTAATGATTATGCATTTCCTTATAGCTAGCTTAGTTGCAGCAGAGGTTTTGTCAAAAACTATACATTTGGTTACTGTTAATTCATAGGTAATGCTTTATGTACAGTAAGTAACTTTATCGGATCTACAGTGGCTTTACAATTTAAATCTTACTCCTTTCCCAAAGTGTGTTTAAGAATTAAAATGTTCATGATATGAAAGTAATATGGACAGTGTAGAACTTATGAACAAGAGACTGTTTAATGTGTTTGGTTTGAAATATAGGTTAGAAAATTGAAAGCTTAATATAAAAAAAGCTAGTTACTCATATCCATTGCATGTAGATGGAGATGGTCGAGTTGTATACACATTTGTTGCCAAAACATTGTTCAGAGCAACAAAACATGGTTATTATGCAGAACTACGGCCGCTCGAAAAAAACAACGAATTCCGGTGTTAATGGTAGATTCTTTTATGCTGATTACGTTTTTACCAATTTTGTTTGTCGGAAAGGTTCCGTAATGGTGTTACACACTAATTTATTGCATGTGCGTAGCGACGCTAGCACACGAGCGAAGTGGGCGTGCATTCCTTAATGATGGTTATGATTACCTATTTATAAAACCTAAGCTTTGTGATTTTCGGGAGGTTAGGTTTAGTTTTTTTATAAAAACTTAGGTTAATTAGCAGTCGTAACTATCCTCAAAGCACGCGAGCGAAGCGAGCGTGCATTCCTTAACGTTGGTTATGATAAGCTTAAGTTTCTGAATTCACGGAAGGTTAGCCTTAGGTTAGGTTTTTTTTTTTATATAAGCTTAAGGTTCTGAATTCACAGAAGGTTAGCGTTAGGTTAGTTTTTTTTATATAAGCTTAAGTTTCTGAATTCACGGAAGGTTAGCCTTAGGTTAGTTTTTTTTTATATAAGCTTAAGTCCTACAATGAAACCCAGGTTTTAGGTACTACAAATTTATATTAACTATATGTTTACATCTCGAATGTGTCATAAAGCTTCTTTATCCATATCCTGCTCCTTCTAGCCAGCATTCTTAATAAATATCCGCAAATAAGCATCGCTACGCGCATGCAATAAATTAACGTGTAACACCATTACGGAACCTTTCTGACAAACCAAATTGGTAAAAACGTAATCAGCATAAAAGAATCTACCATTAACACCAGAATTCGTTGATTTTTTCGAGCGGCCGTAGTTCTGCATAATTACCCAAAACATTATTTTACATTCATAATGTATATTAGCTTAAATCTCTCATCATACAGCATGTATAAATAAATCAGCACAGATTATGGTTATGCCTACATTCTCATTCATGATCCACTTAGTTGCCACAGTATGTCAACTGGTAGTTAAAATATGTTACAGAAAGTTTAATTTTTCCCGCTCCATTTTGCACTGCATTTTCCAGTCAACATTAGCAGCTAACTTTTGCAACTGTATGTTTTAAGTTGCATGAACTGGTGCAGGGTTCAAGTTAAGTCTGATCTGAGGACTAAATAAGGGTCCTTTTGTGAAGTTAATTTCTGTGAAATAGAATTTTGTCACATATAAGCAAACCTATTGAAATTAAGTGAGATAATTCTTCTTGTTATCTTTATATTTCTGTTTTAACATGCTTGTGTTCAATGCAATATTTTGTTCTAGTGTTTGACTTGTCTCATGAAGGATCAGAGGGAAAGCAGCAGAATGAGGAGCAATCACATTGTACGATGGCGTCTCCCACAGAAGAGAAAGACATGGAGGCAGGTCTTTCGCATCAGCAGGTACCTACTTAAACATGTTGTTATTAGAAATAGTGTATCATTTTTGTACTAGCATATGATGTAAGTAAGATTTCTGTGGCCTTAAGCAAATATATTATAGGTACTAACTTATCACTGACAAAATTTCATAACTTTTCAGTGTAAAAGGAGACACATGATCATTCTGAATTTGAAACATGGATAATAGATGACACTTCACATTTCTGGGTAAATAACTGCACAAATTATAATATTTAAATGTGTAGTTCACTATGGTGAAAGGAAAAGAGGAAGATGAGATGAATTCTATGGTGCACAAAGTTTCTACACAGTAAATAGTTGCTTAGAACCGTATTAACATAAGAAATTACACATTATCGATTGATTCTATTGGTTAGCGATTGATTTACTATTTTCTTAGGATATAGTATGAGATACCTATGCGAGAAATGTCAACTTCTTATGGGTAGATAAAACTGCATTTATTTCCTTATTCTCAGCACAATTAAAGATATCACAGATATTAGCTGTGAAGTCAAGAATTATTATAAATAATGTTAATTACAATATATGGTGATAAGCCAAAACATAAGTTTAAAATTTCTGTATTTCAGTGGATGAAATTTAAGCTCGAACATTAACTGATTGGTTCAGATTTTATCTTCAGGTGAAGCAATGCATAAGCAAGAAAATGGAATGTGTACATTTAAGGCTTTCTCATTAGTTTGGTTATAAAGGCTAACTATTAAACAAAATGGATTGTGGCATAGCAAAAATAGTTTGTTTATTCCACATATCTACATAAATTATCAGTTATTTCCAAAGAAAAAGAATAGATGCTTTATTTTTATTAATATTGAAGAAAGAAAGAAACAAACAAAATAATATGTATACAGAGAAAGAGAGAGGTTATTTCTTTACATACTGTAATTATTTTCACATACAAACCATTTGTTGTTATTAATTGATGCATTATCAGATATATCAAAATCTGGAAGAACATTTGCAACCATATACCTCATTGGTAAGTCTTAGTAGAGGCTATGACAGTGATAAGGAGAAGCCACTGAAATGAAACTCTCAGCATTCATAGTATAGTGTAACATGAGCACCTGTTTTAAAATGTAGCCACCAGTAATCAGCTTTAAGTTCCCTTTTAGAAGTAACTACAAAATAAATATATTTTATGCACATCAGATCCTTTTATGCCTGAGGTTGGTATGTCAAACTTATCCAGCTCTAGCAGTTCTAAAAACATTGCTCCGGAAAACATTCTGGAGTGTAGTGTTAATATTTTCCATCACAGTTTACTGCTATTTGTAGAGGACATGTCATGTCTTGTATGATGATGTAAGAGTGGCATAGCTTGATACTGTGTTTTGGGTATACTAGACTTTCAAAACTGAATTTAGAATTTTTTAAATGATGCACAAATTCTCATACGTTAATGTTTCATTAAATAATGTGAATTCTCTATTACGATTTGATTATTATTATTATTATTATTATTATTATTATTATTTGTTGTTGTTGTTTTAGTAGTCATTAGCATCACTACTAATTGCCGAAGTTGACTGAACATACATTTTAAACTAAACTAGAAATATCAGCGTATACAAATAAACTAAAAATGAACCAATATAAAGATATATTTTTAAGTAAAAATGTCTAACTTGTCAGTGAAATATTTTTGGGTTTTTGGGATTTAAGTTTCAAGAACTCTTATATTTTTGAGTATTTTAATCATGCACTATCTCCTTCAATTGTAAAAAATTATTTACTGTCAAACCATGCACATCCCTTGTTTACTTTATCTGGGAAGCTATCACTTAAATCTTTCACCTATGATCCCACTGTAAAAACCAAAAATGTACCACAGCGATCTAAATTTTAAACTTACATACAGCATATAAATCACATTAATCAGCATAAAGTAATTGCTGAATATAAAGTTATGAGTTGTTTATTGTTTCAGGACCAAGTTAGTGACTGGTCTACATACAAACCAGATATGCTTCGTACTCCGTTATCTGCTGCATTAGTGGCAGATAATGTTGTTATTGAAGACATCACTGAGAAGAATTGTAAACAAGCCACCACAAGAAGTTGGACAAGCAGGCGAAGACCTTTGCTGCCTAAAACTTCATTGGAGAAAGTCCACCAAAAGAAAATACAAGCGTTGGAACTGCAGATGCAGCATGCCAGGGAGGAGAGACAGGAAGCAAGGGAATGTCATCTTCTGAAGTTGTAGATTGAAAGGGAGGCAAGGGATAATGCAAGAGAACAACACTTTCTTAACATCAAAATTAAAAAGGAGCAATTCAAACAAGAAAGAATAAGGTCAAGGAATATGTTACAGGAAAAAAATAAATAAATTTTCAAACTAATGCTGTTTTTATTTCTTAACAATATACAACCTTTGATGTTTAAGATGGAGGAGTACTGTAGCAATATTCTTCAGAGCAAACTGAAACAAACAAAACTTTATTAGCAATTGTTATTTCCTGCACCCGCGTCTATCATATGTTTATATTTATGAAAGTTTTTCCTAAACAGCAAAATGAATGACAGAAAAGTTGAATGTAATTAAAAATGTAATTAGTTTCTTTCAAAACCTCTATCACTTATCTGTAGTTACCAGAACGTGTTACATTGAATGATATGCAGGTACCATTTTAAAATACCTTTGCTGAATTTTAGCAATGAAATAAATTCCATCATTCACATTCATTCAATGTCTGGAGTATAGTAGCTTTAAACATTGTCTCACTTGCCTTTCAAAATAATTTGCAATTAATGCCCTTTGAGCAGCATCATTTGCAGCTCGTCATCCATGTGGTTCTATGTTGTCAATTCTGCCTTCTTCCAAGAGCTGGTCCCATGGAAGAGGTAAATTGACTTCTGGATCATCTGGTGGAATATCTTCCCCACGTTGGCATAGCAAATTGTGAACTACTGTAGTAGCCACAACAACAGCAAAAATGTTTCTTAGCTTCAGTCTGATAGCTAAAGCAAGAACAGAAAACCACCGTTTCCAAATTCCAAACAGACGCTCAATGAGATTTCTAGAACAAATTTGTGATTTGTTATACAAATGCTCTGCTGGAGTTTGTGGGTGTTCAAGAGGTGCCATCATATATGTAGTTGATGCATATCCTCTATCAACAAGTAGAACACCATGAACACCACTTTCAAATTTTACACGGCGAGAACAATTATTAAAAGTTGTACTATCATGGGTAGAGCCTGGCCATCTTGCCACAATGTCTGTAAACTCTATGTTGGAGTTGCATATTGCCTGCACATTTAAGGAAAAATAGTTTTTCCTGTTGCGGAAGAGTTCTGCATTGTCTTCACCTGAAGGAAGAAGAAAACATTGGTACAACAAGTTACGCTTTTCAATGAAGGGTTACCTTTTATAGGACTAGAGAATTGCTAATATAAATATTCCTTTACCTGGTGAGGAAATCCTAATGTGAGTACAGTCCATAGCACCAACAACTTTTGGAAACTTTGCAATTCTGTAGAAATGTAACTGTTCCCTTTTCAAATCAACATCCTCCTCAGGGAATTGAAGATATTGCAGACAAAGTGAAGCAATGGCAGCACTAACTTTATGCGCAATTCTATGCACTGTTGCTTTGCTGGCTCCGATATAGTGCCCTATGGCAAGTTGAGAGCATCCTGTCATATAGAATCGAAGTGCTGTCAGCAGCTGGTTCATGGGGGACACTGATGCATTCCTATAAACATTTACAATGGATATATCATATAAATAAGTAGTGGCACTACATACAATATACACCCACTCAAAAAAGTATTTGTCTGCACTTAAAAATTCTAGCAGTCAAATTAATGGAGGGAAAATGTAACTTTTTTTGGACATGAAGATCAAACGGTAACAGTTCAGCTTTATACATTTTTGAAAAGTATGCCAACATTGTAACAGTTTTGTATGTGGTGTTTTCAAAACTATCTTTCACGCAATGGGTAGATCATCTTTTTGTGCATGCATTCACACACTTTAATCGATATGTAACTTAAACTGGTGGAGAAATAAATTCATGAAGTCCTAAAAAGTGAACCGAAAATGAGAAATTTAGGCAAAAACGTTGAAAATTCCCAACTTTGACGTTTTATTTCCCCGTAAACTAAAATCATATTTTCACCGCAAAATCAAGTATTACACAAAAAGAAGTGGGTCTACTCAATGGATGTAAGATAATTTTGAAAACACCACGAACAAGTGAGTTGCAATCTTGACATATTTTTAAAAAGTTAGAAAACTAATAAAATGAATGACCTGAAAAACTGCCAAACACGTAAACTGTATTACTGTTTGAACTTCATGCCCAAAGAAACTAGTCTTCCTTCCATTAATTTGGCTGCTAGAACTTTTTAAAATCCAGGCGAATACTTTCTTGAGCAGCCATTTAGAAATAGTTAACATAACCTATTAAGCAATCATTTACATTATAAACATTGTGCATTAAAACTATTCTTAGTAACAATTGTTCTAAATTTTAGAAAATTGTAAAGTTAAGATTATAATATGGTATAATAAAGTGATATTATTTAAGGAATAGAAGCATGGAAGCATACTGAACCACGAACGTAACCTCACTGATGTCTACCATGCACGTGAAGTTTTATAAGCCATTTCTAGATGCTCCTTATAATTATAGGAAAGATGTTAATCTATTTCTGTTACTTACCGATCAGATGTGTACTCCAAATTAGCTTCAATTCTTTGAAGCAAGTGATGTGTCAAGGTTTTTGTCAACCGGAACCTCGTAACAAAATCCCTATCATCGTAATTTACAAACCACTCAGTTCTGTCACGAATCCATCTTGGTCGTCGTTCTGGAGGGTAAAAATCCTCATCTTCACCGCTGGAACTGTCCTCAAAATCCATTCTCATCAATCCTGCAGCCATTGCAAAGTGCTAACTAGCAGTTACTCTGTACTTTATTCCACAATATTTCACTGAGTAACGTTACTCTCTGATTTACTCTTGCATATGCAATTTATTTCAGAGTAAGTTGTTGGTGAAACGCTCAAACGGCTTACTCGCGAATAAACCACGTTTTACTTGAGAGTAAACGTTACTCATGTTTGCTGAAACCGGCCCTAAATAAGCGTTCTAAGAGAGTATCTTATTTTGAAATTCACTCCTAGCTTACTATTCCAATAACAGACTAGATAGGTTAACCAAAAACATGATTATCAAAGCACTAATTGTGGTCCTTTAATGCCCATACAGTAGATGCCGGCATCCTGAAACTGACACCTCTGGAGCAACAAATTGGCATCCACAGTCAGGCTCAGCAGCTTTTTATCATTCCTTCCACTGGCACCGAGAATGGGTAATACTATTAATAGCTGTTTCAACTGATGGTCTTATTTTAAAATGTAATCCTAGATTATTAACTATTCAAATGACAGACAAGATAGGTTAAAAACCAACCATAATTTTCAAACATCTGATTCTGGCTCTTTATTCCCAAACAGTGCTCAGCAGCTTCAAGAAAGGACAAATTCCAAAGGAGCAATTTCATCTAAGCTGTTTCGCCCATGGATATAGATGGCTGAACATCTTGCTCTTGCTAACATGGAGGATTATGGGTAAATAATCTTTAATAAATGTTGATGACATTATCTTATTTTAAAAATACCAAATCCTAAATTATTAACCATTCAACTTCAAGTCTATGCAAGTTATGAAAAAGAAAACATAATTATTAAACTTAATGTTTGAGCTAAACTTTTTTGATTCAGTGATAAAACCACTAAAGGCATCTACCAGGAAAATAACATTTACACATATGGATATTGGTTTACCTTTACCAAAGATAAAAAAATATGTGACACTTTATTTTATTGTGATTTAATAAAGTGCAAAAGTAAACAATATATAAACATTAAACATTTCTGGCCTATTCAGCAGCAATATGGGAGATGAAATGAATAAATGTAAACATGCATAGTTCTGTTTCCTATAAGCGTTAAATGAAATCATCATCAGAATTTTGATTAAGGAGGTTTTGCATTCAAATAAAAACATGTTCAGAAGTTTAAACTTAGTTTCACAGACATAGTCAGGGCATTGTCTTTCTTACAATTGCAGTAACTGAAAACCAATAGTCTTTGCAAGTTTGTTGGCAAAAGTAAATGGGAAAAGTAATATAAACGTGTGGTCTTAAATGTGAGTAAAGCATTTAGCAAAGGGCGAATAAAGTTGCAGGGAACATATCAGCTCAGCACCATAAAAAGTAAACTATTCTTCAAAATCTGAGGGGAGACTTCTTCCTCTTCTTCCCCCTCCTCCAGCCCCTCCTCCTCCTTCCTTTCCTTTTTCCTCCTCCTCTTTTTCTTTTCAAGGACTTATAAGCCAATGCGTTGGGTCAGCAACCTGTCGAGGAGCAAGCAAACTTTTGGATTATAGCATATCCAGGATGGGATATGGGTCCAATACTTGGAATGGTGGTGAAGAAAAAACCTTCAGTCAGGTTGGTTGGCCCTGGGGGTTTTAATCCAGGACCTCACAAATGTGAGTCGCACACATTGCCACAATATTACTTACCTCAATTTAAGGGGAGACTATATGACAAAAATTGCCAAATAAATTTTTTTTTAGTGTTTTGCATAATCTTATAAATTGGAATTCTCTCTTTAGTTTGTTATGCATTTTATTATTTTAGGCAAAATACTTGTATTTTAAATGTATTCTAAAATGATACTGAATCTGCAATTTTGTACTCTGTAATCTGAGCCACTTCACAGAAAAAATATCATGCCTCCCTTACTCCTTTGGGGAAGAGGTAGGTTTTAGCTCAATTTTAGGGGAAGGGTTACTCTTAAAATTAGTACTACTTCGAAATATGGCAGCATCCATATGTGTAAGTAATATGATTTTTATTTTCTCTACCACATACTTAGTATGAATGAATGATTTATTGCCTACTTTGAACTTACATGCAATTTATACAATGTTTACAATACAATGGAGTTGCTTATTATTTCTCTTCCCTTATATTTAACATTCTGTTGTATATATAATGGGGAAGTATAATTTTCCAATATTTACTTTTTGCCTTTTTACCCTTTTCCCATATTTTCTCCAATTTGCTTTACATTCCTTTTAACCACGTTAACCTAATTTTTCCCTAAATATTTTCTTGCTTTCTCCATATATTCATTTGATCCTGTATTAAAAATCTTCCTAACTTTTAGCTCCAAAGGTAAATTTTTCCATTTCTCTAATATTAAATTCTCTCTTCCTTTATCCATGTCCAGAATATAATGCCAATTGTCATGTAATCCACTACATTTAGTACATCTCTCCCCCTTTTTCTCTCTGTTAGACCACTTAAATTCATTACACCTGTCCTCGTCCATGCATACCCCATTCTGGCCTCTTTGTAGCATACTTTGATGTATCTTTCTTTTCCCCATTCTGTTTTAAAATATTTATAATCTATTAATGACCTTTTTTCCTTGAAACTACTTATAATTTCTTGCTTTTGAATATCCTCCACTCTTGTTTTAATTTCTTTCCAGAAACCCTTACTTTTGTTGTTTCTTTCTGCCCAAGGTTCCTCCATTCCTATTTCTTCCAATGTTGTCTGTATCTTGTGCATCCAAGTTTCTTTTTTTTCCATTTTTCCTGTACAACCAAGTATTACTTTAGTATATCATTTTCTTCTAGTAGCTTTATTCTGAATCAGTATTTGATTGCCCTTTCTAACACTTTGCCTTTAGCTCCCACCCTCCCTAGTTCAGCTTGTGCTACTCCATTAGGTGAACTTCTTGGTAATCTCAGGCTTATTTTGCAAAAATTCCTATGTATACCATCTACGTTTTCCCATCCTTTTTCCAGCCCCCATATCTCTGCTGTGTATAACAACCTTGCTTCCACCACTGTGCTATATATCTTTTCTAGCCTGCAATTTGCATTTCTGGTATTTTGTTCACACATGCTCTGATTACCTGTATTGCTTGTTAATCCTCTGCTAGTACTTTTTTCTTCTGTTCTCCCCAATCCCCTGCGCTATTGAACCTTACTCCTAGATAGTAAACTGTCCTCACCACTTCCAGCTCCGTTCCTTCCCAATACCACTTTTCGGTTTTATTTCCTTTCTTACTGGCTTTAGTGCTTGGAAGTTCCTATGATAAAAGTGTAAGTATGACGGTGGTAGTCCATTTAAATAACGACGCCTTTTTTCTGTCATGCTGGTGATGAGAAATAAAAATAAATTGTTTTATTTATGGACACTCTTTAACCGCTCTGGTTCTCAACGTCCCATTCTATATGGGGCGTGAAAGACCGGTAATTTTTCTCAGAGGCCTCTTTAACAGGCTTGAGGTTTTTTACGTGCCGTAAATCTACGACGCGGGACCACCGGCTTTATTTCCTTTCCGAAGGAAACCATGCTAAAGATGTTTACGTCCAAAAACATACATCGCCCTCCGCCGGGTTTGAGCCCGCGACCTCGGGAAATGTACCCATAGACCAGGAGAACAACTAAATAATGAGGATGATAAACATTTCATCATTTGAAATTTATAGATACATAGAGAAAATTGCTTTTTCTTCGTAACATTTGCACCAAAGGAATTCGGTTCTTCAACCTGGCACCCGCCTCGGGTGCTTTCGGGCAGGCGCTGCTCGGGGGACAGCCCAGAGCATCGGGGTCCAGTGAGTAGGGCTCGGTCGGCGTTGGAGACGCTCAATCTGGTAATGTTAAGAATTACGCCCGGATCCTGTCGGCCTTCAGCTCTCTCCCCTCATTTCACCCACCCAGGGTAACGATAGAAGCACAAGGGCCGGATGGCCTGCGTACGGTGCTCTCCCCGGCTTCAGCAGACCTTTTCATTTGGCACTACGTTTACCTTATACCAACCCTGGCACTACTACCTGTATATCCGTATTTGATGGTGGCAATAAGATTAGACTTATTTTTCATTTTGACACGGGGCGGGTAGGTGGGTGAGTTGGTTGGAAGGAGGAGCTCGTGGTTGAGGAGTGAGGGTTACTTGATTCCTCTTTTAACTCAGTGGCGACATGTATGTACAGAGCCTTTGTTTGGAGACGGGCCCGGCCTACAGGGAATTTTCTTGTCCCTGGGTAAAGCACTGTTTGCCGGCGGGGTCAGATGTTCATAGCCACTTAAATTCAAGCGTGTGGACTTCTCATGCAACCTAGAACTATAATAACCACACACAGAAGATGTTGGAAATTACATCCTTTTGCCGCCACACAACTCTCACACCTTTTAACATCATTTGCATTAACACTCATTAACTCGTCATGGCCATGTAAATAAAACTATACCGACCGGGATGGCGCAGACAGCAACATCTGTTGCCCTTATTTGGCAGGTCCTGTGTTCGATCGCCGGTGACTGCCCACTCTGACCTATGGGGCTCTTCCGGGGTTTTTCCAGGTCGCCAGGCGAATGCTGGAGTGATTTCCTTCATCCTTCGAATTTCCTGTTCCTGCATTTTGTTCCATTTATCATTTCATTCATCCCTCATCCCATTTATCTATTTCAGGGCTGAAAGTATCGGCGATGGTGTTTCGGTTCAGCGTGGCAGGGAAAAAAGCTTGCTCTCTGTGAACTTTCTCCATCCCTAGGACTTCAGCTGGTTGCCGGGGTATAAGGACCGCCTCCTGGGGGACATTGGAACCTACGTCTGGTTGCCCGGCTGCAGGGGAATCTATATCTGGAAACTATATTGACCCTGTCATTGCTGTGCTGTCACTCCTGTTTCCGGCAACCTGGCGTCTCCCT
Source organism: Deroplatys truncata (assembly GCA_030765065.1). Lineage (NCBI taxonomy): Eukaryota > Metazoa > Arthropoda > Insecta > Mantodea > Mantidae > Deroplatys > Deroplatys truncata. The sequence continues at coordinate 635,148,672 of CM060990.1, forward strand.
TCACATCATCCCTTCCTGCCGGGAGCGCCGCATCTTGGGGCGCCAGTAAAATATCCTCATTCCTGGATCGGTGCCAAATCCCCCCACCTCACAGTCCAATTCAATCCAAATAAAACTAGGCTTCGTCCGCAAAAAGATTAAATGCAGGTCACTAGAGCGATCAGAGACATCCAACACCCAACTGCAGAAATTAACTCTACTCACATTATCATGTGGTTGCAGTTCCTGAACTACATTTGTCTTATGGGGTTTTAATTTTTAAAGCTTAGTGGCACTACAAGCAGAGGTTTGCGAAATTTCTCATTCCTGAATAAGCTTTCTTAGGAATTTCTTTGGACTTCGTTGTTACTTTTCTCCAATGTAATCGAGTGTTTCCTCTGTAAGAACATGATGATTTAATTCCCGTTTCTTATCAAAAATGGATTCTGTGTCTAAATCTATTCACAAGATTACGAACGCATTCTCTGTGAGGCTGAAAATCTACTTAAATTACCGTCTCACTTCTCTACAGGGCTTTTTGTCCTATAGGAATCATACATGAAGAGTCAGTGTGTTAAAGTATAAGGATTTTTTGACATCATAAGAGCATCAACAAACTATAACACTGAAACACGTGTCTCACAACATATCAACCTCTGTGTAGCAAAGACTTCGCGTCAACTGATTAGCCAGCACACGGAGAGGAGGGAAAATGGTGGGGAAATGGAACTGGTTAGCGCAGTGCAGGGTAAACAATTCCCCGTAATGTGGCCACGCATAAAAACGAAGGCTCTGTGCTTGTGTTGCTATTTCAGCATTGGTGTGGATAATTCCTGTCAAATAAGAATTATTCATTTGACGCTTAAAATTACTTATTATTTTATTACTGTTAGTTGCTAACCTTCTCGTCAGCATTCCGCACTCTGATGTCAACATTATGCTTCTCCTTTGTTATTCATCTGAATGTTACAGAGTCGTCCTCCGTGGTGCAGTGGTTACCATGCTGGCCTCTAATTCCCTAGGTCGCGGGTTCAAATCCGGCGGAGGGCGATGGATTTTTTTCGGGCATAAAAATCTTTAACATGGCTGCCCTCGGAAGGGAAGTAAAACTGGTGGTCACGTTATCAGGCTCAAGCCTGATAAAGAGGCCTCTAAGCAAAATTACCGGTCTTTCACGCCCAATATAGAGTGGGGCGCTAAGGACCACAGCAGTTATAGAGCATCCATAAATAAAACTCAATTTAATTTTGAATGTCAGAGATACACATCAAGCCGTTTGAAGATATGTTTGGAAAGGGTTAAGATAAATCAGGCTTCCTGCCTTACAGTGTCTTTGCACTGGACAACACAACAGCCAGTCACAATAGTGTGGTACATAAACAACCCTAACCCGCATTCCAACAGTATAATTACCAGATGAATCTTACGGGCTGTTTTGCCGTGGTCTGCTGGAGATTGGGGTTCCAGACGTTTCATCTACTGCTGCGGTAGACACCCTCAGTGGTGCTGTCGAAGTCTCCTCGAAGTTTCGCCGGGTCTGAAGCGTCAGTGTATATATATATATATATATATATATATATATATATATATATATATATATATATATTTATGTGTGTGTGGCTCCGCCTCCGCACCACCAGGTGAAGATCATCCGAAAGGGATCTACCTGGTCTCCCCTGCCACACACTAAGCTACGCTACAGTGATGGATGGAAAAACGAAAGTAAGGTGGTATCCGGTACTTCTGAAGAAAACCGAATGTTAGTGGGTGATTACTAAATAGATGCCTACATACAAAAGAGTATGCAGAGTGGGGATTAGGTACTGGCCTTGGCAGAGCCCAGGCCAGTGACTTATGTTTAGTGGTGGTATTCATGCTCATGCAAAGAGAATTTTAAGATGTTTTGGTATCGTACTAAGATGGATTGAGGTACAGTACCTTTTCTCGTGGCTTCAACTGGAGAGGGAGTTGACTGTCTTCTGGTCTTCTTCAGCGTGCTGCTGTCGGCCATAAAAAAAATTCTGTGGGGAAGCGTACATGGGGAGGGGTTTATTTACAAGAAATATGTACTTTATTCCAACTCTCTATTTTACCCCTAGGGAATTAGATATGTATAGTTTTTGTGAGGCTTTTTGGGGGTTTGACTTGCTGTCAGCCTTGAGAAAGGATGCAGTGGGTAAGCAGGAGCCACTGTTCTCACAATTGCCTTACAAGGCACCTTTTTACTCCTCTATCTCTTCTTCTGCTTTTGTCCTGGTAATCGCCATGGTCGTCATAAATTGGAGCTGCCCTCTGACCCCGTTCCACCCCGGGAGCAGAAGATCATCCGCCTGTGGACTTGATAGCAAATTTGTGGTCTCTGATGGTATGACGCTGTCGAGGTACATCATGATGGCTGCCTGGTCGTCAGTACTGTGGCGGTTCAATGGGATGGTGCGGTCAAACAGCGATAGTAGCTGTTTGTGTTTGTCCGTGGCAACGTCATAGCGTCCCAGCTCATGAATGGTTGAGCGTTGGCTATTATGGGCCTGTTTATACAGTTAGTAGGCAAGTTTCTTGATGAACTCGATCGTGTGCATTTTTGTGTCCTCATGTAGTAAGTCTAATGGGACTGTTTTTGGTTCCTTCTTATTATTTGGAGAGCTTTGTTTTGCAGCAGCTGTAGCTTTTCTATATGTGTTTCGGCTCAGTGGCCCCACGCTGTGGCAGCATAGGTCATGACTGGCCTAATTTGGCTTGTGTACAATGTCAGGCCCATCTGTTTGCTCAGTGCACTCTTGCGATTTATGATCGGGTAGATAAGCTCGAAGTTGCTGATTTGCTTTTTGTCTAATGTCACTTATGTGTTCTGCGAAGGTAAGCTTGCAGTCAAGGGCTACACCTAAGTATTTGGACTTGTTTGCCCAGTTAACGGCGTCGCCAAAAAGCACTAGGGAATTAGTTTTGTTATAGTATTTGGTCCGTTTGGAGAAAAGGACAGCCTGTTATTTGGCTGCATTGACCTTTATCTGCCATTTTGTCAGCCAGAGTTCCAATTCTAACAGTGCTGTCTGTAGCCTGCGGCCGATTATTTCAGGCTTCCAGGACTGTGCGGCAATTGTCGTATAGTTGGTGTATATAGAAATTCGAGCGCCATCTGTTTTCGGTACATTGTTTATGTATACATTAAACAGCACGGGTCCCAGCGGACTACTTTGTGGGACACCGGCCTCTATTTTCCGCACTTAGGTGCAGTGTCCTTGTAAGCTTACTGTAAATTGTAGGTCCGAGAGTAAGTGAGCTATGAGCTTCATCAATGTGTCATTGAACCTTAATTCGCTGAGTTTGTTTATAAGGCCCGCGTGATATAGTGTATCGAAAGCGCGCTGTACGTCGAGGAAAGTGACGCCAATGTATATCTTTTCGTTAAATCCCCCTGTTGTGTGCTCTAATAGTTCGTGTTAGCTGCAGGATTGTTGAATGGTGCGCATGGAAACCAACTTGTTCGTTGATTATTATGTTATCATTTTTTATATGGGAAGTCAGGCAATTTTTTAATTACTTTCTCCGCTACCTTACTAATGGTCTTTAGTAGGCTAATTGGCCTATAATTTCCGGCATCTGCTCTATTCTTACCAGGGTTTGGGAACATAAATGCATTTGCTTGTTTCTGGCAATTTGGATAGTAACCATGTTGCAGGCAGTAGTTACAGATGTCGCTTAGGTGCTGGAGTGACTTTTTGATAAGATGTTTTTCAATACCAAATTTGATTGATCCGGACCCGGGGCTTTGTATTCTTTCAGGTGCCTAATTATCCAGCACAGTTCTGCCAGGCTGGTCTTCCTCCATGTGTTGTGCGCTGCAGATGTTAGGATGTTTTGCATGTTTTGCTCCATGATTTCACGCAGTTGATCGCCAAAGCGACCGCCGTTGTGTGTGCGTGCTTTCTGTAGTGTGTCTGCCAATACGTTGGCTTTGTCCCTGTCACTCTCCGCATAAAGGTCCTCTGGGGTTTTGAATGGGACAATGTTTATTTCTTATCTGTTGAGTGCCCTAACTAGCTGCCACACTTTATAGTTTCCCAATTGCAGATTCGTGAGTGTTTGATCCTACTGATGTTGGCCTTGCGAGTTTAATTTCATTTTAATGGCGCTGTTTATGGTTGCCATGTTGACCCTGTGCAGTATATTTTGCATGTGCTGCCATTTTCTCCTTTCGTGGTCCCTCTTGTGTATGAGGGCCAACAGGTCCGGAGGGTATGTGCTTACATGCTTGGCTAGTGATTTGAGTAGGACTACGGCTTTTACTACCGCCTGGAACGCCCTTTCTAATGCTTGTTTGGCTAGGTCTGCCTGTTGGTGATTTTCCAAATTTGGGGATAGCGCCAGTGCAGAAGGCGAATGCGACCCAGTTCGCTTTGTTGTAGTTTCTGCTCGGTGGTGGGGGGCGATAAGGGCTTCAATGTTAATTTGAACAACAAAATGGTCTGAGGATAAAGCATCTACTATTCGCTTCCTAATTCCAATGTTACCATATGGCAATGCTAGGAGGATATACTCAGTAAGACATATATTTCACTATGTTGTTTCAGGAAAGATATTTCACTTGCTAAAGCACTGGAGATAATTTACAGTGATGATATTGATGGCGATGTGTTTATTGAGTCACCAGTATCAAACATAGACACAGATGGGGATTCTAGAAATGAGGATGAAGGCAGATAATCTGACAACCTGACATCTCGCCAATTGCTGGTTAACGCTGAAATAAGGTTACCAAACAACAAAAAAATAGATGTTGACCAAAACAAGTACAACCCATCGGTACAGCACCAACACTAGAGGCAGCTGTACCCATTATGCTAGATGTGGCCATTCAGAACAGCTGGACTTTGTACAAAAAAGCCAGAAGATAAAGAATATCTCAGCTGGATTTCAAAAGAGAAATGGCTATCATCTATCTCAAGAGATATCATACTGTACCAAAAGGAGTTGGAAAACCAGCAACTTTACGGATATCTCTTAGCGATCACATATCAGATTCTATAAGATTTGACAGAATTGGCCACCTTGTCCAGCCAATGGAAGGAGGAAAAATGAAAAGGTGTGCTAATGACAAGTATAAATCAAGTTTGAGAACAATGTGCTTTAAGTGTAGTGTTGGATTGTGCATCAACTGCTTTATTCCCTTTCATACTCATTAGATTTGGTGTGATTTTACAAATGCAGAAAATACTGATGTACCTATGTATACCATAAGTGCATTTTTGTGGAATTACACAAAATGTTTTTATGCTTAATTCAATTTGTTAAATTTTTGGGATAGACAGTATTACCTTTAATAATGATGTAGAATAGTAGCCTACTAAACATTCAGAATACAAGTTCTTAGTGAAAACTATACATCATAAAAGGAAGCGCCTAGCATTACCATATGGTAACAGCAAATATTTTCGAAACTGAGTAATGAATACTTATTTTTGTATTTTATTCACTACATTTGTATTACTTAGAGACATAATAAACTAGAAAACCAATAAAAATTAACAAAAAAATAATTCAGGAGTTAATGGATTAACCTACATGTGTGGGAAACAGATGATACAAAATGGTGAACGAGGTAAGAACTTTCCTTTTCAAAACTTAGAGCCATTCAATGAAAGCTTTGTAACACACAAACAATATGTTAAAGCATTCTTAAAACTTCAAAAAATGAGAAGAAACCCTTTCACGCATTTAAAGTTCAATACACTATGTTTATGGAAAAAAATAAAACCCAAATGCATCAGAAGGGCAATTCAACAGGACAACAGTAATGCACAACAAAGAGCCGAGGGAAAAATGTTTTTGAACCAGAAATACACAGAAATTATTAAAATCTGGCTGAAATAAAAGTTAAAATTTTATGAGGTAAATTTAAAATGAGTGGAAAACTTGGAAAATGTAATTTTGCAGAACTTTGAAAACAACTATTTGTCAATCATAAGAATGGTGGAAAAAACAATAGAAAACAGGAACATAATACTACACAAAATGCAGTTAAACCAGATTCTATGGCCTACTGAAAACCATGAACCTAACATAAACATGACTCATCAACCTACAATTTGGCAAGACCAAGAAATATAAACCATTCCAAGATTCAATAGCCTTAGAATCAGAAACACTTTTGAACTTGTAGAAAATATCAAGGATTTCAGTTAAAAGATGATGGCATGCTAGTGTCATTCAACATAAAATCATTATTTCCAAGTATACCACTGAATAAACTACCACCATAAATTGAAAACTGGCTTAAATCAATAGGAATATCTGCAGAAGAAATTTCAAAATATATTGAGCTAACCAAATTACGTGTCAAACAGAACTTCTTCTAAGCGCAGTCGAAATATTATTGCCAAACCTCAGGATTAAAAATGGGCATGACTTTTCACCTTTACTCAAAGATGTTTTCATGATCTCATTAGAAACAAGAATCACCAAAGGTTTCCCTTGGATCTTCAAAACCTCGTAGCAATAATGTAGAAAAAAGTTTTGCATTAGTACTGAAGAAACACAGAAGATGCACTAAAACTGTTAAATCTACAAGGAAAAACCACAATATTTACATAATAAACAGAAAAAGCTGAACAACTACCCTTTATAGATCTAAGAATCATAAAAAATGTTAACAGAATAAACTTTGATATCTACAGAGAACCAATGCAGTCACACAATTGCATCAAACCTAGCAGCTACAACACAAGATCTCGCAAACATATCACTTTCAGCACATGAATATGAAGCAGAGAACAAAATGACTAATTGAAATTGCAGAAATAAGTTGCTGGTTTCCAAAATTCTTCAGTAGATAAAGTGAACATAACAAAAAAGAAAAAATTGTTAAAAGAAACAACCACGCTCACTACAATAGAATAGAGGATGTCTTTCAAAAAATTAACTTCTCACTCATAGACATTCAAAAAGATTTTCAGAAAACACAACATCCTATAGGCTCCATTTACAATTACATCATAAAAATGTACTTCAGTATTCCAATAAAGACAGCATCCCTTCAAATAAAAAATCTGGCATTTACCAAATGGAATGCAATAACTGCAATCAAATTTACACAGGAAAAACAAAAAGGAACTTGGAACAAGGGCCAGGGAGCACTTTAGAAGTATAAAACACAGACATCTAGAAATATCAGAAGTTGCAACCATTTTTGGATGAAACATCACGACATAAATGTGGAACCAAAGCCATTAAAACACCCAACAGGAAAACAATAATTGTCAACATGGGAACAAATTTTCATCTGAAAAATAAGAACCAAGTCTTCAATTTCAATATTCCCCAAAGTGACCCATTGCACAAGTTCCTGGAAACACCACCAGAGCAGCCTATGGATGGATCAGCTTCACCACCCAAGATCACTCAACGTCCAGTTGACAATGGAGGAAACTAGCCTCCGAAACATGTTACAGGAAATTTAAAAGTGAATGTTTTGTGCTCATTAATCGACTCAGTTTTTTACTCCTAATTGATTTCAACAGCACTGTCATCAACTTCCAGCATTTGAAGACAATTTGTAGGCTTTTGTCTGTATGTTAAGGTTTAGTAGTTACAGAAAGTTATGCAAAATTCAATCAGAATAAAGAAGACTTCATAGGATATTTACAACAATTCATGATACAGAATTTATTTCTCATTTTAATATCTCAAAAATACAGCATTTTAATAACAATTGTTATAGCCCTTTTAAGAAAATAAGAAATAATGAAAATTTGTCCTTGTATTTTTCTTTTTCTTTCCCCTTTTTTTTTAGGTGGTGCAATCTTTATGTTGCTCTTTGAAAAATCCTGGACTGAAATACAAAGTTTGGTATTTGTCTATGTGTTTTTGAGTTACGCTGTTCACAGACACACACAAGAACATTTTTCTAAAAACCTTGTTGATTTAAAGGACATTAAAACATATTTATACAATATTTGGCTAAGCTAATAACAGTGATATGAATTTTTCTATAATATCAAAACATATTTCTGGTTAAATCTTAGTATGGAATTTTTTGGCACAATAATACAATTCTTCTGCTTACAATAGGTAAGTGATAGAAGTAATAAAGTAATGTTAACAAAGGTTGTTTTACAATTTAGGTGCTACTTTGCTGAATAAACTCAACACCGTAATGTTGGCTGGTTTGATTTACTTTTTAGAACATTAAAACTGGTTTAGATATAAATATTAAGTTTTGAGCTACAATGCTACCAGCTTGTTTTACTTTCTCTACCACGTCATAGTAGGTAGAGAAGGTATTGCATTTTACCCAAAAATACATGTTTTGAGGCACTTTGAATAAAAAAAATTGTCATAAAAGGATGTGTGTGTGAGAGTGTGGGGGTGCGTGCGTGCAAGCGTGCATGCGAAAAGCCAAATAAATACTAAACTTCGTATTTAGGTTCGTTCCTTCCAAAGATGTGACATGAAGGCTTTCAAGTAAATTCCCCACCCCAAACTACCGTTTGCATGGAACTTTTTATTTTCTAAGAAGTGGCTCTAACAATTTTTATTAAAATGCCATTTATTAAATATATTTACATGACAAATAAAATCTCTATCTAAAAGTTTCTGGGAATAGCCTGTGAAGTCCTCTTCATTTGGAAGGAATTTTGTGTAATGTTGTATAACTGTTAAGCATTAAGTGATAAATGAAAACATACTACACAAAATATGTAAATCTCTATAAAACACAAAATTTGTTTCAAATAACCTTTTTGTGGCATCAGCCATTTTTGAAGTATCCACTATTAATGGTTCAAATTTTCAATACCTAGCCATTCTTTTAAAGTCCTGTCGATTTTCAGTAGTTTCTCACTATGTCATGGAAACAGTACAGAATTTTACGCCAGTTTATAGCATCCTATTCTAGTACATGACTACCACTATTCCCTTTGTATGTATAACGAAATGTGTAATGCATCTCCTTCCAGAAAGATTTATCTCAATTAAAATGAAGTAGATAGGAAAATAAACTTTCATAAGAATAATTTGTGTACCCACTAATAAATGATAGAGGGTGGAGAAATTCATGTGAATGTAACACATCAGATTTTTCTTATTAGTAGTAGTCATGTTTAGTACCTGTTCTTACTGCATACATCACCACTGGTTATGGTGAAATGAATTTTTTTTTATTTTTTTTATTTTTTTACACAGCCCTCTGAGCCAGAGGTTATAACAACATATATGCATACTGTCACATAGGTTTCAATGATTTTTCCTTTAAAATCTTGCATGGTTTTATAAGCTTTTAAATCTATAGGTAAGTGCATTGTATAACTTCAATGGCATGTGAAGTTAAGCTGTTTAGGCCATACATAGAAGTAATCATAGCTGGTTTTAACAGGTTTTTGTGGTTTCTTGTACGACAGGCATGCTTTGAGCTTTCAAATATTAAATTATTCTTTAGCAGATTCTTTTCATCTTATGGAGGTGTATTCTCAAAGATATCTTAATGCTTATTTGAAAGATTAAAATGTTAGTTACATGGTATAGTGATTTTGTGCAAGTCCTATGGGGTAAATTATAAATTATTTTCAAGGCACAATGTTGGAGTACTTGAAGGTCATGAACTTTTTATTTATTTATTCATTCATTGATTAATTCATTGATTGATTGATTTATGTGTGTGTGTGTGTGTGTGTGTGTGTCATGCCTTAATTCAATCTCAATCAAATTGTAAAGCTCTTAGCACAAAAAAAAAAACACACGCACACACACAGTCCTGCCGATTTTCAGTTGTTTTTTGCGATGTTATGGAAATAGTTTGGAATTTTAAGGCCAGAATATAGTGTCGAGTTTTAAAACATTTGATTATCGGCATTCCTTTTGTATCTATAACGAAATGTGTAATGCACTATTTCCGAAAGATTTATCTCGATTAAAATGAAGTACTTAGGAAAATAAACTTTCGTAAGAATAATTTGTATACCCACTAATAAGCGATAGAGGATAGAGAAGGACATGTGAATGTAACACATCAGATTTCTTCCACTCAGTTGTAAATTGAAAACGTTCATGAGAATTTTCCTTTTATCTTTCATGCAGTCGTAGAAAAAGTGCTTCGCAAAATGAAATTGTTGACATCATAGGTACTTAAATTCTAGATTATTTTATCATCATACTCATAGTGTAGATTAATCAGACGGAGGGGACACCAGTCACTGGAGCACAGAGCTGCACGTAGGCCATAGTGCGCCCTTTGTGTTTCCAATGTGACCCCCGGGAGGAAGGGGAGATCTGAAAGGATGACCAAATCCGGACGACGATGTGCGCTAACAAGCACGAGGTTCCTAACGATTCCAACATAATACTAATCCTGGTGCCGTTTAGCCCTGACTTAGCCCCCCTGAAACTCGGGGGTCACGGGAATAGACGAGACAGCTCCCTGGAAGGAAGGCGGTTCCAGCAGTGCCTCCTAAGCGCAGGGGAAAATCTTTCATCCACCGTCCAACCGCAAAACACCAACAGCCGTCGCCTGGTTTTACAGCTTTGAAACAGATGAAGGAAACTATGGGAATAGGAAATTATAGCCATGAAATTCGTGGCTGAAGGGGAACCATTCCAGCATCCGCCTACCGATCCAAGGAAACCACAAAAAAATCCATGCTCAAAGTGGCCGGACCGACGGTATTCGAACCCAAGATCCCATGAATGCGAGCCTCACGCGTTACCGCGCAGCCATCTCTCTCGGTTACTCATAGTCAGGGGCTAGTTTCATTGGTGATAATTTTTTTTAAAGCATTCGCGTTAAATTTTTAAATTTTCGCATTTTCGTATTGATAGAATAAAATTTCGCGACAACAATAAATTAGATTAGATTAGATTAGATTAGATTGTATTCTGTGAGTTCACTAGCAGCCATAAAGACTTGTGAACATAGAACATGTCAAGGAAATGTACAAAAATTATATATAAACATAAATATTACATAGAATATGGAACATTTGAAATAAAATACAAATACTATATGCGTGTTAAGGAAATGTACAATAAAGTTACATATATACATAAATATTACATAGTATACAGAACATTTAAAATAAAATAAGGACATATTATATACAAAATGAAACAAATCAAGTGTAATTTATTACAGAGTTGTATACCTCCTTACTGTTATAAGGTTAACATACGTATAGACAAGAACAGTTATTTTAACATTCACTAGGATTTTACCTTTGTTAGTCTGATCATTTTGTTCTATTTGATGTGTAATGCATAGCATTTACTGTCAGTTCTTAATATACATACATTTAAATAGCTTCATTAATTCTAGAGCAGATATCAAATATGACTGGCAATTGTCATTAATATTTACTAATACTACTTACAGAGCTATATAAGTAGTATCAGTAGGATAATTTGTCATTAAGATAATCTTGTACAGAATAATATGCTTTTGAGCATAGGTACTCTTTAACAGCAGTTTTAAAGACATTGAAGTTGTCAACTTTTCTCTTAAGATCATTAGGGAGAGTATTAAATATTTTTATGGTCTCATAATATACACCTTTCTGGAAGCAAGAAAGCTTTGTACTGGGACGATGGATGTTACCCTTTTGTCTAGTGTTTATCTCATGAATTTCCATGTTTGTAATAAATGAGGTTCGATTGCATACATAGAATTTTAAGATTGAAAATATATACATGCAAGGTAGGGTTAATAACTTTAGTCTTCTAAAAAGATGTTTGCAAGAGTGTCTGCTATGAGTGCTGGAAATGATTCTTATAACCTTCTTTTGCATGAGGAATATTCGTTGACTTTCTACCGAATTTCCCCAAAATAATATTCCATATTCAATGATAGAGTTAAAATATGCATAGTATACTAATTTAAGTGTATCTATAGAACTGACATTTACCAATGCTCGGATAGCATAACATGCAGAACTGAGTTTGGGTATGATATACCTAATGTGAACTTTCCAATCTAAATATCTGTCTACTTGGAGGCCCAGAAATTTAATGTTGTCTATTTGTTCTAGTGACATGTCATTAATCCCAATTTCTATTGGTGTGTGTATATACGTGATTCGCATAATAACCGACTTAGAAATTCATTTGAACAAAAATATTAACTTATCTTACACAACAGAAAATTATTATATTTTTCAGTAAAATTGAATTATTAATACCATCAGTAATTTATACAAGATTTCCAGAAATGCAAGTTATTTTGAAAGGATAATAATGTTAGGTAGGAAATATTAAATTAAATATTATTTAGCCCCAAGGTTTATTCCATGACACTAAATTGCAACATGCAAGTTAGTATGTTTTCGGGCTATTGAAGATCTCGTCAGTAACTATTGAAGAATTATAGTGCGAAAAGAATCTTTCACTGTCCGCATTTGATGGTGTAAGGCTTATATCTCACCAAGTCTATGAAATTGGTTACCTTTAGCTTTAAATGTCAATCGAGCACGTAATGCATCAAGTTCATTACAATTCTGATACAAATTTCGAACACAGTTGCAGAATTCAATATAACATAAAAGTACACATTATTTTCACTCTGAAATTCAGGCAGTTGCTTAAACATAAAATTTACCAAAACGAGATCATTGTCAGATTTTGCAGTTAATTTTGATGGCTGAGAAAGGAAATCGAGCGCTTTCAATTAGCTTTACATCGTCAACATGTAAGTTTTGTAATTAATTTTCAAAATATGCCAATTTTCGTGTTTACCGAGCAAATAAAGTCGCGAGAAAACGAGAAAGTCGTGAAAAAATTATAGGCTTAAATCGTCTGTATTTATATATACACTTTAGTCCAAGTTATAAATCATTTTTCGCGTTTATCGGTAAGAACAACAAAACACGGCTCTGTTAATAATGTTAAAGTATAAACGCCATTGCTATTTAAACATATTTGTGCTACATTATTGAAGCAAGCTGTTATATTGTTGTGAACTTATGGTTTCATAACCGTTTGTAAAATGCTTCAAAATGTACATATTTTGAAGAAAGTAAGGCTTTTCGCTAAGTTATTTATCTACTACACAAACATATCAGTAGGGAAATAAAATTGGAAGTTGCCAGTGAGACGTTTGAATTGTAAAGGCAGTTAATGTATGATTGATAATGCTTTCTACCAAAACTACGCCGTACGTTGGCAGTCCTGCACGATGCATTGTTACAAGCGCTTGGAGACGGAACACCCGAAGGTAAACGAAGGTTTTACGGAAACGACCGATATCCGAAGCTTCCAGCATGTGTTCAGATAGCGAACAGCGCGACCTCTACCATGGCTTGAAACCAACATCGAAGCCTGCTGATAAAATTGCAATGCCGAAAATGTAAAAAATAAAGCTGAATTTTCGTATCAACGAGCAATTATGTAAATATAGGTGTTCCTAGTGATACCTTATTAATATTGAGTACCAAATAACGTGCATTCCATGTTTAAAACTGGAACATGACCTAAAACTCTAGTAAGATAGAAGAAGATAGATATGTATCGAAAGTCACGTCAGTTGTTTTTAATGAAAAATTTAAATATATACAGTGAAAACAAGTATTTGTGTTTATCGTCTTAAAATATTACTTAAAGTTCTACAAGAGCTGTAAAAGGTGTCAAATAATAGTTTGTGTTACATGCTTAACCAATAAAGATGGCAAGTTACTATATCTTAAATTAATGTTATCTGTGACAGTGAATTAAATCTGATGCAATTGTATTGTATGAACTTGTACTGCTTCATTCAATACATTTTTTCACAGGTGCATAAGCATATACCCACCACAAAACAATACTCCCTTTGAAATTAATTGTTCTTTCACATAAGCCGTGTGTTGGACAGGGTTGGAAAGGTAGAATCAGATGACTGAAAAATTCAATGCCATAGCCGGGATTTGAACCACGGATCTCCCGGTCTTCGTCCGGTTGCTCTAACCACTGAGCTACCATGGCAACATGCCGGCACGCCATTAAATTCTCCAGCTGATTCGCATTTTTCCCGGTACATATATTATACATACACCCATCACAAAACAATACTGTTTCCGGTTCACACTCATAAGAGACTTATTGGTTGTGTACCAATTGGTTTTAGTTGCAAGCTGAAGTGCAAATCTAGTGGTATCTTGTAAAGTACGGTGTGTATATGTTTGTGTGCCCTTTAGTTCCCGAGGTCGCGGGTTCAAACCCGGCGAAGGCCGATGGATTTTTCAGGCGTAAAAAATCGTCAGCATTGCTTCCTTCGGAGGGTAGGTAAAGCCGGTGGTCTCGTGTCGTATATTTACGGCACGTAAAAGAACCTCAACCTGACAAAGAGGCCTCTGAGCAAAATTTCCGATCTTTCACGTCCAACATAGAGTGGGACGCTAAGAACCACAGCAGTTAAAGAGTGTCCATAAATAGAATTCAATTTCAAAACGAGCAACTTTTCAAGAAACGAATTAATTGTGCTATAGCACAGTGTTCTAATATAGGAACAAAACGTCTGAAGTTATGTACCACGGGTTTCCTAGAGTTGATAAACTAAGACAGGCGTAAACAGTGATAAATTCGAGCCCGATAATGCTCGAATGTACTCAGTACATTTTCGCACAGACTATCAACGTGACTTAAAAAATCTCTTTGTTACATTCAGTTACCTTCTCTACCCTCTATCGCTTCTTGGTGGATATACAAATTATTATTACGAAAGTTTATTTTCCTATCTACTTCATTTTAATCGAGATAAACCTTTGCAGAAGTAATTGCAATACACATTTGGTTATAAATAAAAGGGAACAACGCCAGTCAAATGTTTACGAACTGCACGCTACACCCTGATCTTAAAATTCCACTCTTTCCATGACATCGCAAGAACCAACTGAAAATCGACCGAACTTTAAAAGTATGGCTAAGTATTGATCAATTCTTACCATTAATAACGATATCTCGGGGATTATTGGTGCTATAAAAAGGTTACTTGAAATAAATTGTGTGTTTTAAAGAGATCTACAGTTTTTGTTTACCTCTGTTGCTTAACGTTTACCAGTTACACAAGATTATACAAAATTCCTTCCGGATAAAGAGGACTTCACAGGTTATTCCCAGAAAATTCAAAACAAGCATTTTATTTTTCATGTAAATATCCTCAACACAATATAATTTTAATCAAAATCATTAGAGCCATTTTTCAGAAAATAAAAAATTTCGAAAAATTCTTCCATGTAAAGGGTAGTTTGGGTGGGGGATTTACTTTTCGTTTTTTGATTATGCTGTTCACAGACCTTAAACACATACGGACCTTTTTATAAAAAAAACTTTTGGGATTCAGGGAGTCTCAAAACACGTGTTTCCGGTGAAATTTCGGTATAGAAGTTTTAGATGGAAGCAATATTTTCTCTACCTAAATGTACGTGGTAGAGAAAACGAAAATTGCTGCTATGGAGGAACAAAGTTCCAGGAAAAACCGGGGGTAACACTGGATAACATCCAACTCTTCTAGAACAGCAAGAACGATCACTTCTAAATGTAAGTCAAATTTGTGTTACAAAAAGGCTATTTCAGTTTATCTTAGCAGTACTCATAATATTAGTTGCCAGAGCTAAGTTGCTTGTATCAGTGTAGAAGTTGACAAAGATAACCCATGCATTTTCACAGCAAATGGCTTTTTCAATACATGCTATTGTTCATGTTATAGTTTAGTACTTTATCAGCACCGATTTACGCTATGTATTTACAAATTCCTGCTTTGAAACGCATGGCTTTACGTATTCACTTTCATCTGCCAGTCGAAGAGCGCGCGCGTCCCACCCTCCACATTACGTAATTGGCCGCAACCAATGGGAGCAAAATGTGCCGGATTGGACTACCTTCCCCTACTCCACTTACCGTAAACGGAAATGTGCAATTAGAACATTCGTTGTTTTCGTCGGTTCACTTCGGGTGTTCCGTCTCCAAGCGCTTGTTTCATTGTTGCACGAGTCTTGGAGTGATATGTGTTTTTCCAACACGTTATGTGTGTGACAAAAGTTGGGTGAAGAACGTTCGGACCTCAAGCAAAAAGATTGGCAGAGAAGGAGACAAGTAAGTAAAGTATAAATAAGCTGCACTAAATTAAAAATGTCTGAATAATTTAACCTGGTGAACGTTAACAATTGTGAAGTTATGTTCATTTTTTTCCCACCGAAATGATTAATATACATGTAAAAACCACTGTAAGGATTCATTAGCCGTTTACATAGTATGGCAAATATAGGATAAGCTTAATAAACATTTTAACGTACAATCTCTGATAAATACTAGATTTAATTATGGATTATATTACCGCCAATATAAGAATGTACGGTTACACATCTCCCTACTAAGTTAATAATGCCACAAATCCTAAACTTCTGCAGATCTTTATTATCTATGCATGCACTGCAACTCAACTTTGCTTCATTTAAATAAGGACTGAGGAATTTGCCACTCTCATAACAGTATCAACTGGGATTATTCCTTAAAATCAACGTAAACCGCCAACAGTCTTCCTGTAGGTATAGATGTGTTTGCAGAAGCTTACTTAAGTTATTACAAGAATTGTTATTTTAATAATGTAGTTCATAACATGAGTTGGCGGGCGACGCAGCTAGAAGAGTATTAGACGATAATCCTTCACAGAGAAAGTATTACAAATAATTCGCTAACGAATAAACGTAACTGTAAATCAAGCATTCAACCTAAAACTTATTTTATTGCGTAATAGTTGCAGGTTTTTCACAGAAGTGTAATGGTAAATGTGGTTAAACTTATAATGAAAGCAACAGAACTAAATGCGGACATTTTTAATATGAGAAAAAAGAATCAAGCAAGTTCTGCTGAATATTTTAAAAATGTTAACAGTGGATATGTAACTCTTGCTCTTAATGTTGAAATACAGATACAATCAGGTCCAAGGCTGTCTCCCATGTCATCCAAAAAACAACAGAAGAGGCTACTTATTAATGGCAAATTAATAATAATAATAATAAAATGGCATACTTATGATCTCCCTAAATTTTTATCCAGCTTCGATACTCGCACGAGGCGGGGAATTTTCAGCGTGGAAAATATTCCATTCTGCGGTCAGTATTGGGTGTATGTAATGTCCAGACCTCGGATTTTAATGCGAATACAAATTTAATTCCCTCAAGGTGATGTGAATATTATTTGCAGAAATTTATTGTTCATGAGAAATCAAGCCTACTAGGCATATAGGAAAAGGTGGTATTATGGGACAGTCTTTTGAATTCGCCCATAAATATTAAAATACATGTGAACGTTTGTAACTAATTCAAGGGATCTACCCAGAAGTAATTTCTCCTCATGATCTGAAATGTGGAATGGCGCAAATTATATTGTATTAGCATAAAGTTTTGAAAAAACGAAATATTTGCAATTCTGACAATCTTAAAATTTGGGTGGTAATATGGGACAGAGAACAATCGAACATTAAAATGCACCATTAAACTAAAAATTATAATATTGGCTGGTATTTTTTAACAGGAGCTGAAAAAATACGGAATTGAAATGTAATATAAAAAATTAATTAAGATTGTTTTCAGTCTTTTCAATGGAAGTTGGAAGAACAACTTCTAAAGAGCACAATTTTACGCACAAAAGTCACAAATAAGCTGTCATTCTCACATGCAGAACAGTCCATGTGAGCCCATCTGCCACAAACGTCGCACTTGGTCCAGAGTTCTCCAGGGCTCCAGTCCCTGAATTTATAATCGCAAAAAGTCACTCAGTAAGTGATGCAATCACCTGAAGAGATGGAGTCATCTGAATCAGAAGATTCTTGCCTGAATGCGAGTCTTCTTCTAGCTTTAAAGCTCGTGTTCTTTTTAATTTTCTTCGGACCATTCTTTAAATATGTTGGCCGAGGTCCGTCTTTACTTGTCGATGGCTGTGCTTCATCTGAAATTGTTGGAACACCATTGCTTGTAGAGGCACAAAGAGAAGAGTTTTGTCTTCTTTTCCGAGGATTCCTTTGGTTTTTATTCTTCCGGTAAGTTTCAAGTGCTGCCTTATATGGCGAACTTGTGATCAGAGCTCTGTTGATGCTTTTCTTCCTTTGTTACTTGTTCTTTTCTTCAGAACTGGAATGGGTGAAATATCCTGAGGACTGACGTAGTTCTGCTCTCAGGTTCAGTATGCAGCAGGGTTGGAGTCTGGCCACGCTCAGGATTAAATGCAGGGGATTCTTGCTCTTCTGCAATGTTTGAGTCAATGAAGTCTACCTCAGTAAACACATTCCTATTTAGAGGCTAGATCCCAGTGGTTTCTTGCATTTGACTGATGTTACGGCAGCAGTCATATCATCCTCCTTCCAATTTTACGTATGCCTTTAGGAGAAGGTCCCAGTTTTGTTCTCGGCATCTCTACTATCAATAACCTGGACAGAGAAAGGAGGTTTCAATATGGGATACCTCAGTTCTGCTTGTCCCATACCACCATTCAGTTAACAGCACATAACCTTATATAATACACCTATACATTAACTAACCAGGTGCATGTAACTAATTATTTAAAGATACAACTATCCATTAATTAAAAGTGCAAAGCAAATTGTTTTATTCCACCTGAATTTTGCGTAATTGCAGCCGGAAACTTCCGCTGTTAAAACTTTTCACACCACGAAAAACAACACAGGCCTCTTATCAACCACAGCCCTCACGCTGTGATATGTGCAGGTTTAGGGGGGCTTCTAGATTAGTCCGGCAGTCACCACCAGATGGCAACAATAGCTTCAGTAAAACTGAGATGTCTCACTTTACAACCCCGTCCCATAATACCACCTTTTCCTCTAATTGATATTGCGTAAAATAATCTAAAAGGTAGTTTACGCCTATTTAAATAAATTCTGGCCTATAACAGTACGTAGGAAATGATTATATGGTCAAAATGTCCAAAATGTTTGTTTGACGCCTGTTTTAATGTGTTTTTGTCTAGAGCTGCCCGAAAGAATCGCTTTTTCAAATACCCCAGGGCATCTGGCACCAATGATTGACACTATAATCAACGTAAGTTTGAAATCTTATAACTTAGGAACAATAAATTATGCATTTCTGAAATGTTTACCACATTTTCATAAGTTATAAGTAAATTGAACTGAGAATCTCAAGTCTTATCTTCCTTAACGGAGGGGACTCGGCACCGATGCAGAGGGAATATTGTACCTACCCCCACGAGGGGGCGTCCCCGGGAGGAAGGATGAGACGAGATGAGATACCGAGCGGCCGGTCGAGGAGCGACAGTACAGCATGACAGGGTTCCTAAGTTTCCAGAACTAGACCCCCGGCTGATGGACAGGCAGAGCGGGAACCCCGCCCCACACAGAGTGGTTCCAACGCCCCTCAGGGGGGGGGGTGCGGATACTCCGGCAGCCAGCCGAAAGCCGAGGGACGGAGAGAGTTCGCTAGGAGCATCCTTTTTTCCTACCATGCTGCACCGGAACAACATCGCCGTCCCTTGTGACCCTGGAAGAGACCAAGGAGAAATGAAATGATGAATGGAACGAAATGGAGGGGCAGGATATTCGGGGACTGAAAGAAAAAACTCCAGGATTTGCCTGACGACCCGGGAAAACTCCCGAAAAATCCCATGGGTCAGAGTGGGCGGTCCCTGGGGATCAAACGCGGGATCTCCCGAATGCAAGCCATAGACGTTGCCACCTGAGCAATCCCGCTCGGCATTTGAAGTCTTAAAGCCACACTATTGTTGAGAAATAAGTGAAGTGGCATTGTTGGACCACTTAGTACATGGGAAGAATTAGGTAATTAAATCCAGAAACAGTATCTCCCAAGCCTTAAAATTTATTTGATTAAACTGTTGTAAAACAGCTAAATATGATTTATTTTTATAAAAATGCTGGACTACTTTCCTTCCTGTGGAACAGAAAAGACACAAATGCCTTAAGACATACTTGAATTTCCTGAAACATGTCACTCCTTTTATGCGTATCTTATATTGGAAAGAAGAATCGCGTAAATTAGCTTCATCTTCACATTTATGAGGCTGGCGCTTTTTAATGGGTAATGCACTTATTAACCCTGTCAGATAAGACCTGTGTTCATTGCATAATTGTAGTACATTAGAGATCATTCATCTGCAGCAATTACACTATGATATGATGTGTCCAGGGGACACCTCGCACCTCGACCCAACTAAGCTCTTTTGTGCCTACCACCCCCAGGAGAAATGGATGAGGTGAAGGAGGCTATAGGCCGCCGACAGAGATGCGCAGAGGTCCCTAACGATCCCAAACTTGAGGATCCTGTCACACCGGCGGGATGCTTAGAGAAGACGTCCCTCTGGCGGAATCGTAGAGAAAACTATCCACCTTAGGCGGTTCAGAGAAGGCTGTCATAAAGTACTTTCCAACAAGCAAGTATCTGCGCCATCCTTCCGAACCTGACAGACACTATACAGCCACAACTCTACCTGAAACAGGAAGCAAAATTATAGGAAATGAGGGATAGGAAACGTGGTATAAAGGGAATCACCCCAGCATTCTCTTTGCAACCAGCGAAAATCATGAAAAACCCATGGTCAGAGTGACTGTCCCCAGGAACCAAGCCCCGAATCTCCCAAATACGAGTCTCGCATGTTACCAAAGAATCAATTCGCTCTGTAGTAATTACACTAAAACAATTATATCTTTTACACTTTCAGTCTTTGTCTGGTCCATGTCTCTGCACTCAACTTCTTGTGCATATTCTCAATCCATCCTTAACATTTCCTCTTTCTCACTAGGTGTGTAGGAATTTTTCCTTCTGACTCTGATGAATGCTACTAAAATATTCAGTCGATCGCTTGGTTCCAAAATTTTCAAGGGTTTTCTATGCATACTGGGTCAGAATTTGGTCACCTGTCAGTTCCAAAACTATCTAACTGATAAGTTTGAATGGTGCCTCAAACAATGACGTACCACAGTAGCTATGTGAAAAGTTGTGGCTTAAAGCACAAAGCCACAAATGGAACGTACTTTTGTTTATACTTCTTTCCTGCTGTATCATAGTTGTTTTGGATGGTTTGATCATGACTTCAAACATTCACATAGACAATGCTTTGTCATTTAGTTTTTGGTATCGGTTATTATTTTAATCATGCAATTAGGTGTCTCATATTTTAATGGGTTTGAAAATCACATTAGAGTACATAGGATCATAAAATTAATTCCTACACCACAGCTTGATAATAGTTATTTTATGCTGCAATGCATCAATAGAACAAATTTACTTCACTAACAAATGCTGCAGCTGATTTAACATATACTTGTTGTTTTTGGAGGTGACTTGCCTCATTGTCTTTGTGTAGGTGCGCTGTTCATTCAAGTCTTAATATTTTGTATTGCTAATCGCGTTTTCAAAGTGCTTTTGTTATCAAATGAGAGAGGAACACAACAAGTGCAACACTCCATTACACTGAAAAGGTGTCTAACCTTGTTTTACCTGTGTGGTTCTCAATTTGTAAAGGTACTGTAAGATAATAAAATTAGGTAAATTAAAGAGGGAAGAATGGAAGAACAAGAAGAGAGAGCAGTTTTGCTTTCTATTTGTATTTCAGGTTTTAGCTTTCCAAATTACCACAAGTTTTTTTCTGATTGTTGAAAGGTCTCTGATTGGCCAATTAAAAGTCTAGGTAGGAGAAACATTCCAGACAAGTGGCATGAATAATTTAAGTTTGCATCCACAATATCAGTGTCCTTTTCAATCTTTAACATAGTGTAGCAGAGAAATGACAGTCTAAATGATGAAAGATTTCCAGTATATCTTGTTAATATGCTGTGTTGCTAGTTATAAATAATAGCTTTGTTAATAATTTTGTAAGAATCTTATTCAAATGTAAAAATACTTAACTGTTTGATTAAAATAGTGCCTATTTAAATGCTTAATATAACAATTTTGTGATCTTCTTTAGATGTTTAAAACATCGTTTTTCATGCCTAAGTTTCTTGGGTCTAATGATATCACTTCATACTCATACTATGAAAGGCAATGGCAAACTACCACATTGTGTATACTGTTTTTTTCACAAGTAGGAAACATTACCCTGGCCTTACTTCATACCACCAGCCACAGAGTGGCATGAATCTTTGGGGTGAACATTTCTGACTGTTGCCACTTTAACTGTAAAGTTGTTTCTTGCTCACTCCCTTTGGATTCTGTTCCTCATCCTTTCTCCCGGAGGTTCAAGTAGACACAATAGGCGTAGGCTTGGACACAGTGCTAAATTCTTCCTTTGCCATTAACGTATAAATTTAAATCTGAGAGTAAAAAACTCACTAAACCTACTATAAATATATCTACCAATCTGTTATGCTTTAACTGCATCGAAGTACAGTGCAATTTTTAACTCTTTCCACAGTTGTGGAATAAGCAAGATATGGGAATATGGTGGGAACCCTGAGTCCATGCATTTATGTTGCTGTAGTGGTGGACTGTTTGGAATGAATTTGAAGAAAGCAATAGAGAGAAAGGGAAACAAAATAAATATAAAGCATAATTAGCTTACCCATTCATATAAGATGTAGAAAATGTCCCTTATTCTGTTGAAGGCATATAAAAATTTAATTTTATTCTCAAGAAACTTTAATTAAAGTTTGTTTTGTCACTGAATTAGTGTAATTTATTATTGGCAATTGCAGTTCATCTATTATTTTGGATTATCTTTATGCACTCCAAAAGAAATAATTGGGCCTACCACTTTTTGCAGTGCTATGAACAGAACCAGTCTCATGAATTTTATTTATTAAATCGCAAGCAGTATCCTGAAATGGTAGTCTGGAATTTGGAAACTACTTTATGAGTTTTTGTTTCACCTATTCAGTATATCTGAAATATTCTCCACTAAAAACACATGCTGTTCAGTTGAAAAAAACGTTAACTTAAATGTAACTACACTTGCACACTGGCAGACACAGTCTGACACTGACCATCATTTACAACTGTTGTTATAATAGGGATGGTGCTTTGTGCATGGAATATTTCCTTGACTGATGCTAAACAATAGTTTGCTACCAACCATTTTAGGAGTGTACTGAAGACTACTGAACTGTGGTGCTGTGAAGGGACTATAAGATGCACTGTATAAATGTTATACATTTTCTGAAATTTTCTGCTAACTCTTGGTGTCGAGAAGCATCACAGTCACAAAACTGCAAAAGAAATTCCACATGACCATTATAATATTTCACTCCCGAAGTGCTTTAGAAATACAGTGCAATCATTATATTGCCAGGCCTCAGATTATGCGTATGCTGTGCACTATCTATTACACTGGGGAGTTTTCCATTCTAAAACTCTTGCGTTACTTACAAGTGATAGTAACATGCACTATGATAAGTACTAACCTTATTTTAAGTTGTGTTGAAAGTGATGTCCATCTGCATTGAGAAATTCTTAGCACCTTCGGATGAAATTTCCTTTCACATGCATCAGTTCTTCTTGCATAATTTTCATAGTTTCTGTTCTTATATAGTCTTTAAGCTTGTCTATGATTTGGGAATTGTTCCTATAAACTTTATGTTTTATATTATTCCACAAATAGAAGTTGCACACAGAAAGATGTGGGGAACGGGTGGTGGGGAGGACCATAATCCTTTAGAAATTATTCTGTCATCAAAATCAGCCTTTATTCTTCCAAGGAGTTTTAACATAAGGGCTGTGGCAGAATCTTGTTGGAAATACCTATTTTCTCTTTCATTATATGATATTTGAAAAAAAAAATGGTGCAAGAATATCTCTGTGGTACCTATCAGAGTTTATGGTTTCGCTTAAAGATATGGGCCCTATTTTCCATTTTGCTGTTACAGCACATCTTATACTAAATTTTACATCCTGCAATAGAGCTTCATGAATTAAATGGGGATTCTCTGTGCTCCGATACCAGTGCTTTAGTTGGAAAAAAGTATTTGGGGGGGACTTACCTTTATAGGAATGTTCATAAAGAAGGGCACTGAACAGCAATATATATAGCCAACTGCAACCCTTCATCTCAACACTACTCAACACATTGCAATAATATGTTGGCATGGTACAGTTATGTTGGCTGTTACACCACTACCAATCTTTTTACTACCAATAGAAATTTCCTCTTCCTTCTTCCAGATTCACTGATTGCAGGCTAGGGCTTTCTACTAGCTTTCTGAATAAACTATATACTATATGCTGTATAAAACTGAGAGCTGTTAAATACATTTTTGATAAAAATAAACATGTACAGATGGTTAGTTGGCAATAAGGTTGTAATAATTATTATAAAAAAAGGACTTTAGAAAATCAACTCCAAATATTTAGGGGTATGCTGTCACAGCGCATCCCCCAAACTAAAGTACTGTCAATATCTATTGTTCTGTGAGGCAACATGAGCATTTAAATAAAATCATGCCTCATTTGAGAAAATTATTAAATGTGGGACAACAATACCATCAATGGTATTTTGTAAAATCCAGTTACAGAAATTGATTCATTTTTTGTCATCACGAGGTTGTATTTCATGAACTGTCACTCTGTAGGGTTTCAGTTTTAAAAGTTTAGCAGCTCTATGAACAAAGACTTTTGAAACACCTGCTTGCTGTGCAACACATCTTAGACACTTCTTTAGATAGCATTCAAATGATCCACCAATTTTTTGAATTTTTTTTCGTCTGTTATAACATTTCTTTTTTGTTTCTTGGTTTAGTGTTTAGCAATCCTGTTGTTCTAAATTTATTAACCACACATCTAACAGTTTCCCTACCCAAACTGGAATACCAGGAAATTTATGCTGAAATTGCCTACACACCACTCTACATGATTTGGTTTTTATGTGTGTATCGTACTAAAAATTCTTTTTTTCAAGTGTGAATTTTTTAGTAGGCACTTCAGTGAATAAGAATAATCTAATGTAATTCACACACAAAACAGATGTCTTGAATAAATGTTCACTTTTGAGATGCACAATGAAAAACTCATAGTTTTTACAGCTCAAACTGTTGGCAGCAAACTGACATAGTATAACACAGTTGATAAACATAGTCTTGAGTGGGTCATTCATGCATATATGCAATCTGTAGTCTGGCTATAAATTGAATGTATGGTACCTGATAATTTGTGGTAGCACATTCTTACACTGAGTAAAGAAAGCATACTGGAAACCAGAAGAAAAATCTAGCTTGTGCTTTAAACCTAGATACACAGTCAAATGCTTAAAATTTTTGAGTTTACTCTTTGATGTTTCTTGCATTTTAAAAAGGGTATTTATTGAAAAGAGTAAGTTATTCTCTTCTGCAGACAGTACCGTAACACCTATATTTCACCGATGGTTTTTAAACAAGCGGTGGATACTCTGCTTGCAGCGATCTGCTTATGATCATTCCAGTCAAATCTGGAGCAGCCTGATATTTTGTAAATTTAAATAATTAAATAATCTGTTTGAAAGTAAGAGCTATATATACTGAAGAGTTTTTTTTATTTATTTATAGATGCTCTTTTAACTACTATGGTTCTTAGCATCCCATTCTATATTGGGAAATAAAAGACCAGAAATTTTGCTCAGAGGTCCCTTTTATCAGGCTTGAAGTTGCTTTACGTGCCATAAATCTAGACACGGGACCAACGGCTTTACTTCCCTTCCGAAGGAAGCTATGCTAAAGATTTTTATGCCAGAAAAATCCATTGCCCTCCGCCAGGTTTGAACTCGTGACCTCAGAAACTGGAGGCTAGTATGGTACCCCTAGAACATGGAGGACAACATATATTTTGAAGAGACCAAGCAGGATGACTCAGACGGTAATGTCTGTGGCCTGCATTTGGGAGGCACCGGGATCAAACTCCTGTGGCCGACCAAGCTGACCAAAGGTTTTTTTTTGCATGGTTTTCCTCTGTTGCTAGGCAAATGTTGGGTTAGATAATTTGATCCGTGAATTTTCCTATCATTGCTTTCATCACTGCATTTCATTTCCTTCTTATTCACTGCCATACCAAGCGTTGGACTGATCACCCATCCTAAATATGCTATGATACAGGGTTTACTGGCTCCTCAACAGGCTACTGCCCCAAGGTATCGGTTTGTAAGTCCTTGGGGTTTAAAAGAAGGGTAATTCATTAAAGAAGAAGAATGCTGAAAAGATACAAACATACAACTCATAGTTTTTGCCTCTTCATATTACGATTAATACATGTTAACATGTTAAGGTATCCCTAGATATATTGAAGTGAGTAGAAAAATAGTGCTGAGGATAACAAATAACTAATGAATGGTGTGTACTTAAATCAATGCAGAAAATACTAAACTTTTGTTGTGTAACATTTTATATATTTACAGAAATTATATTTATTGCTTTATGTTATCTAATCCTAGCTCATAAGGTCAAAATGAAGCTTAACTTTTTTTCATATGTTTTCTTTATGAATGAAATATCTGGCTATAATAAATGATTCAGGTAGAATTGAGTAGTACTGTAACACCAACCATACAGAACTAAGTGGTGGTTTGTATTGTCAAATTTGACCTTCATTGCATGGAATTTCACCAAAGAAATTAATATAGTGCCAACCTTTAAAACATACATGATTGAATCAACAAACATATTACAGATATTCTTTTGGTTTTTCAATTATAGAAGGATCTCTGTTTTTTTAACCATAATATTGTATGTTTTAGAATTCAAAATTTCTCACTTGATAAATCCATAAAATACTGTTTTACTTAAGAGCTAGGTACATTGTACAAGAAGAAGTGTTTGTTCAGATTTGGGAACTTAAATATTAAAATATACACACAAAAGTGGAATATAGAGGATAAAACAGAACATGTTCAAACAGCCTATACTTTCTAATGGGCTAAGATGGTTTAGCAAACAGACAGTAATAAGAGTTAGAATTTCCTTCTCTACTATTTCTGAAACTTAGTTTTTGACTCCACCACTCGAAACACTCCTTAGATTGTTATTTTTCATAATCCAAAGCTCCTTTGAAAAAAGCAATTGTCAAGTGCTATTGTAAACAAAACAGGCAAATAACTGAAAGTTACTCCCAACAGACGATGGACCTAATTACGTCTTCACTATTTCATTCCACAGGAACCTTGATTATGGAAAATGACAGGGGTAGACGGCACCTTAAGCGGCCATATTTATTCAGTGTGCTCAGTCATCAAGCAGCAGCTACTGTGGGCACTGTAAGGAGCTGTATACAGGTTCAGCAATCGCAATCATCTAGTGACCATGACTTGGAAGTGGAGGCTCTTATGGATCCTGCCGCAAAAAGGCCACACCTTGAGCAACCATTCAGATATTACCCTGGTTTTGAAAATTACATTACTATGGATCAAAGCACTGTGGACCTTCAGCACTTAGGTGCAGCAGCTAATTGGAATCCCCAATTTGGCCCAAGAACATCAATGTCTGTAGAAAACATTGATTTTGCTTCTACTAGGTAATACTCTGTAACAGCTGAAATAATGTTATTTTGAAATTCACTCTTAGATTACTTAGATTCAAATAACAGACTAGATAGATTAGCAAACAACAATGATTTCAAAACATCTGATTCTGGTTCTTTAAGAGCAAAGCAACTTCCAGAGATGACAACTTCCAATACAACAATTTGGTTTGGAAGTTGTCTATTATCACTGAGGATTGATGATTTTTTTATAAAGGTTTCTGCAATGATTTGGAATATGAGGGAATACTCTTGAACAAATGTTTTAAGGTATTATCTGGTACTGAAATTCTCTCCTAGTTTACTAACTACTCAAATAACAGACTGGATAGATTAGCCAAAAGAATAACATAATTATCAAGGCAACACTGATTGTGACCCTGTAATGCTCAATAAGTGGATGCCAGCATCCTGAAACTGGTACTTGCAAAGCTGGAAATTGGAATCCAAAATTAACATTGATAGCTGAACACGACTATAATATTGCTTCTGATAGCATGGAGTCCTATTATTAATGTACACTTAATTTTTACATGAAATTTTGTTATTCTGAAATGTAATCCCAGATTATTAACATTTGAAACGACAGACAAGACAAGTTATGAAAAAATCATAATAACAAACTTCTAATTTTTACCCTTCAAAACCCATTTAGTGGACACCAGTTTCACGAAAGGCCTACCTCTACAGAAATTTTGATTTGCCAGTTATGCCCCCTAATGTTGATTGGCGATGTGTTTAGTATGGTTTCTGCAACGGTGCACAATAACAGATAATACACTTTAATAAATATTGTAAGAGAGTATCTTAATTTGAAATTCACTCCTAGATTACTATTCCAATAACAGATTAGGTAGTTCAGCCAAACAACATAATTATCAAAGCACTAATTGCAGCCCTTTAATGCCCAAACAGTGGACTCCAGCATCCTCAAACTAGGATCTTTGGAGCAGCATCAAGCTCATCAGATGTTATCAAGCATGAAAGACCTACCCCCAAAGAAGTTTTGCTTTACCAATTACGCCCGCAAAAGTCAATGCATGAATTGTTTAATAGGTCTTCTTCAGCCATGGAGATAAGCAGGTAATACACTTCAATAGATGTTCTAAGAGATTATCTTATTTTGAAATTTACTCCTAGATTACTATTCAAATAACAGACTGGGAAGGTTAGCCAAAAACATGATTATCAAAGGACTAATTGTGGCACCTTTAATGCCCAAACAGTGGACTCCAGTATCCTGAAACTGGGATCTCTGGAGCAGCGAATTGGAATCCACAACCACGTTCATCGTATGTTAACATTCATGGAAGATCTACCTCCGCAGCTGCTTTGCTTTACCAATTACGCCCGCCAAAGTCAATTCATGAATTGCTTAATAGGTCTTCACCCATGGAGATAAGCAGGTAATACGCTTTAATAGATGTTCTAAGAGAGTATCTTATTTTGAAATTCATCCCAGATTACTATTCCAATAACAGATTAGGTAGTTTAGCCAAACAACATAATTATCAAAGCACTAATTGCAGCCCTTTAATGCCCAAACAGTGGACTCCAGTATCCTGAAACTGGGACCTTTGGAGCAGCAAATTGGAATCCACAACCAAGCTCATCAGCTGTTATCATGCATGAAAGACCTACCCCCGCAGAAGTTTTGCTTTACCAATTATGCCCGCCAAAATCAATTCATGAATTGCTTAATAGGTCTTCTTCACCCATGGAGATAAGCAGGTAATACACTTTAATAGATGTTCTAAGAGTTTATCTTATTTTGAAATTTATTCCTAGATTACTATTCAAATAACAGACTGGGAAGGTTAGCCATAAACATGATTATCAAAGGACTAATTGTGGCACCTTTAATGCCCAAACAGTGGACTCCAGTATCCTGAAACTGGGATCTCTGGAGCAGCGAATTGGAATACACAACCAAGATCATCATATGTTAACATTCCTGGAAGATCTACCTCCGCAGATGCTTTGCTTTACCAATTACGCCCGCCAAGGTCAATTCATGAATTGCTTAATAGGTCTTCACCCATGGAGATAAGCAGGTAATACGCTTTAATAGATGTTCTAAGGAGAGTATCTTATTTTGAAATTCATCCCAGATTACTATTCCAATAACAGATTAGGTAGTTTAGCCATACAACATAATTATCAAAGCACTAATTGCAGCTCTTTAATGCCCAAACAGTGGACTCCAGTATCCTGAAACTGGGATCTCTGGAGCAGCAAATTGGAATCCACAACCAAGATCAACATATGTTAACGTTCATGAAAGATCTACCTCCATAGATGCTTTGCTTTACCACTTATGTCTGCGAAAGCCAGTTCGTCAATTGCTTAATAGGTCTACTTCAGTCATGGAGTTAAGCAGGTAATACACTTTAAAAGATGTTCTAAGAGTTTATCTTATTTTGAAATTTATTCCTAGATTACTATTCAAATAACAGACTGGGAAGGTTAGCCATAAACATGATTATCAAAGGACTAATTGTGGCACCTTTAATGCCCAAACAGTGGACTGCAGTATCCTGAAACTGGGATCTCTGGAGCAGCGAATTGGAATACACAACCAAGATCATCATATGTTAACATTCCTGGAAGATCTACCTCCGCAGATGCTTTGCTTTACCAATTACGCCCGCCAAGGTCAATTCATGAATTGCTTAATAGGTCTTCACCCATGGAGATAAGCAGGTAATACGCTTTAATAGATGTTCTAAGGAGAGTATCTTATTTTGAAATTCATCCCAGATTACTATTCCAATAACAGATTAGGTAGTTTAGCCAAACAACATAATTATCAAAGCACTAATTGCAGCTCTTTAATGCCCAAACAGTGGACCCCAGTATCCTGAAACTGGGATCTCTGGAGCAGCGAATTGGAATACACAACCAAGATCATCATATGTTAACATTCCTGGAAGATTTACCACCGCAGATGCTTTGCTTTACCAATTACGCCCCCCAAGGTCAATTCATGAATTGCTTAATAGGTCTTCTTCACCCATGGAGATAAGCAGGTAATACACTTTAATAGATGTTCTAAGAGAGTATCTTATTTTGAAATTTATTCCTAGATTACTATTCAAATATCACACTGGGAAGGTTAGCCAAAAACATGATTATCAAAGGACTAATTGTGGCACCTTTAATGCCCAAATAGTGGAATCCAGTATCCTGAAACTGGGACCTTTGGAGCAGCAAATTGGAATCCACAACCACATTCATCCTATGTTAACATTCATGGAAGATCTACCTCCGCAGATGCTTTGCTTTACCAATTACGCCCGCCAAGGTCAATTCATGAATTGCTTAATAGGTCTTCACCCATGGAGATAAGCAGGTAATACGCTTTAATAGATGTTCTAGGAGAGTATCTTATTTTGAAATTCATCCTAGATTACTATTCCAATAACAGATTAGGTAGTTCAGCCAAACAACATAATTATCAAAGCACTAATTGCAGCCCTTTAATGCCCAAACAGTGGACTCCAGTATCCTGAAACTGGAACCTTTGGAGCAGCAAATTGGAATCCACAACCAAGCTCATCAGCTGTTATCATGCATGAAAGACCTACTCCCGCAGAAGTTTTGCTTTACCAATTATGCCCACCAAAATCAATTCATGAATTGCTTAATAGGTCTTCTTCACCCATGGAGATAAGCAGGTAATACACTTTAATAGATGTTCTAAGAGAGTATCTTATTTTGAAATTCATCCTGGATTACTATTCCAATAACAGATTAGGTAGTTCAGCCAAACAACATAATTATCAAAGCACTAATTGCAGCCCTTTAATGCCCAAACAGTGGACTCCAGTATCCTGAAACTGGGACCTTTGGAGCAGCAAATTGGAATCCACAACCAAGCTCATCAGCTGTTATCATGCATGAAAGACCTACTCCCGCAGAAGTTTTGCTTTACCAATTATGCCCACCAAAATCAATTCATGAATTGCTTAATAGGTCTTCTTCACCCATGGAGATAAGCAGGTAATACACTTTAATAGATGTTCTAAGAGAGTATCTTATTTTGAAATTTATTCCTAGATTACTATTCAAATATCACACTGGGAAGGTTAGCCAAAAACATGATTATCAAAGGACTAATTGTGGCACCTTTAATGCCCAAATAGTGGACTCCAGTATCCTGAAACTGGGATCTCTGGAGCAGCGAATTGGAATCCACAACCACGTTCATCGTATGTTAACATTCATGGAAGATCTACCTCCGCAGATGCTTTGCTTTACCAATTACGCCCGCCAAGGTCAATTCATGAATTGCTTAATAGGTCTTCACCCATGGAGATAAGCAGGTAATACGCTTTAATAGATGTTCTAAGAGAGTATCTTATTTTGAAATTCATCCCAGATTACTATTCCAATAACAGATTAGGTAGTTTAGCCAAACAATATAATTATCAAAGCACTAATTGCAGCCCTTTAATGCCCAAACAGTGGACTCCAGTATCCTGAAACTGGGACCTTTGGAGCAGCAAATTGGAATCCACAACCAAGCTCATCAGCTGTTATCATGCATGAAAGACCTACCCCCGCAGAAGTTTTGCTTTACCAATTATGCCCGCCAAAATCAATTCATGAATTGCTTAATAGGTCTTCTTCACCCATGGAGATAAGCAGGTAATACACTTTAAAAGATGTTCTAAGAGTTTATCTTATTTTGAAATTTATTCCTAGATTACTATTCAAATAACAGACTGGGAAGGTTAGCCATAAACATGATTATCAAAGGACTAATTGTGGCACCTTTAATGCCCAAACAGTGGACTCCAGTATCCTGAAACTGGGATCTCTGGAGCAGCGAATTGGAATACACAACCAAGATCATCATATGTTAACATTCCTGGAAGATCTACCACCGCAGATGCTTTGCTTTACCAATTACGCCCCCCAAGGTCAATTCATGAATTGCTTAATAGGTCTTCTTCACCCATGGAGATAAGCAGGTAATACACTTTAATAGATGTTCTAAGAGAGTATCTTATTTTGAAATTCACTCCTAGATTACTATTCCAATAACCGATTAGGTAGTTTAGCCAAATAACATAATTATCAAAGCACTAATTGCAGCCCTTTAATGCCCAAACAGTGGACTCCAGTATCCTGAAACTGGGATCTCTGGAGCAGCAAATTGGAATCCACAACCAAGATCAACATATGTTAACCCTTATGAAAGATCTACCTCCATAGATTCTTTGCTTTACCACTTATGTCTGCGAAAGCCAGTTCGTCAATTGCTTAATAGGTCTACTTCAGTCATGGAGATGAGCAGGTAAAACACTTTAATAGATGTTCTAAGAGAGTATCTTATTTTGAAATTCACTCCTAGATTACTATTCCAATAACCGATTAGGTAGTTTAGCCAAATAACATAATTATCAAAGCACTAATTGCAGCCCTTTAATGCCCAAACAGTGGACTCCAGTATCCTGAAACTGGGATCTCTGGAGCAGCGAATTGGAATACACAACCAAGATCATCATATGTTAACATTCCTGGAAGATCTACCACCGCAGATGCTTTGCTTTACCAATTACGCCCCCCAAGGTCAATTCATGAATTGCTTAATAGGTCTTCTTCACCCATGGAGATAAGCAGGTAATACACTTTAATAGATGTTCTAAGAGAGTATCTTATTTTGAAATTTATTCCTAGATTACTATTCAAATAACAGACTGGGAAGGTTAGCCAAAAACATGAATATCAAAGCACTAATTGTGGCCCCTTTAATGCCCAAATAGCGGACTCCAGTATCCTGGAACTGGGACCTCTGGAGCAGCAAATTGGAATCTACAACCAAGGTCATCATATGGTAACATTCATAGAAGATCTACCCTCACAGAAGTTTTGCTTTACCAATTACGCCCGCCAACATCAATTCAAGAATTGCTTAATAGGTCTTCTTCACCCATGGAGATAAGCAGGTAATACACTTTAATAGATGTTCTAAGAGAGTATCTTATTTTGAAATTTATTCCTAGATTACTATTCAAATAACACACTGGGAAGGTTAGCCGAAAACATGATTATCAAAGGACTAATTGTGGCCCCTTTAATGCCAACAATAGACCCCAGTATCCTGAAACTGGCACCTCTGGAGCAGCAAATTGGAATTGACAATCAGGTTCATCAGTTTTTGACATTCCTTCCACTGGCACTGAGAATGGGTAATACTATGTAATAGCTGTTTCAAGTGATAGTCTTATTTTAAAATGTAATCCTAGATTATTAACTATTCAAATGGCTGACTAGATAGGTTAAAACCATAATTCTTAAACATCTGTTTCTGGCTCTTTATTCCCACACAGTGCTCAGCAGTTTCAAGAAAGGACAACCGCCATTGGAGAAATTCCATCTAACCTGGAATCTAACATGGATATAGATGAGTGAACATCTTGCTCTTGCAGGAGATTATGGGTAAATAATCTGTAATAAATCTTTATGAGATGATCTTATTTTAAAAATGCCAAATCCTAAATTATTAACCATTCACCTTCAAGTCTACACAGGTTATGAAAAAGGGGAACATAATTATTAAACTTAATGTTTGAGTTAGACTTTAGCTACTCATTTATAAAACCATTGAAAGTATCCACTGGTAAAATAAACTTTACACATATGTATATTGGTTTACCTTTACCAAAGGTAAAAAACA
Source organism: Deroplatys truncata (assembly GCA_030765065.1). Taxonomy (NCBI): domain Eukaryota; kingdom Metazoa; phylum Arthropoda; class Insecta; order Mantodea; family Mantidae; genus Deroplatys; species Deroplatys truncata. The sequence continues at coordinate 635,182,746 of CM060990.1, forward strand.
TATGCAAGTTTATTTTTCTTGGATTTAATAATGTGCAAAAGTGAACAATATATAAACTTTAAACAACACTGGCTTGTTCATCAGCAATATGGGAGATGAAGTGAAGAATAAATGTAAACATGCATAGTTCTGTTTCCTATAAGCGATAAATGCAATCATCAGAAGAATTTTGATTAATGAGGTTTTGCATTCAAATAAAAACACATTCAGAAGTTTAAACTTACTTTCACAGGCATAGTCAGGGCATTGTCTTCCTTCACAAATGTATTAACTGGTAACAAATAGTCTTTGCAAGTTTGTTGGCAAAAGTAAATGGAAGAAGTAATATAAGCATATGGTCTAAAATTGTGAGGAAGGCATTTAGCAAAGGGCAAATAAAGTTGCAGGGAGCATATCAGCTCAGCACTATTAAAAAGAAAACTATTCTTCAAATTTTGAGGGTCTTCTTCTTCTTCAATGGATTACTCTTCTTATTACTCTACTTATAAGCCAATGCCTTGGGCCAGTAACCTGTGGAGGAGCAAGCAAACTTTTGGATCATAGCATATCCAGGATGGGATATAGGTCCAATGCTTGGAATGGTGGTGAAGAAAAGCCTTCAGTCAGGTTGGTTGGCACCGGGGTTTGAACCCAGGACCTCACAAATGTGAGCCGCACCTGTTACTGCAGCATTACCTCCCTCAGTTTAAGGGGAGTCTAAATGGCAAAAATTGCCCAAAAATAAATTTTTTGTCTTTCATATAATCTTAAAAATTGGAATTCACTCTTTGGTTTGGTATGTATTTTATTATTGTAGGTACAATATTTGTATTTTAAATGTATTTTAAAAATGGTACTGCATCCGCCATTTTGTACTCTGTAATCTGAGCCACTTCACAGAAAAAAGTCATACCTCCCCTACTCCTTTGGGGGAGAGGTAGATTTTAGCTCAATTTTAGAGATAGGTTAACTCTTAAAATTAGTACTGCTTCTAAATATGGCAGCATTCATATGTCTAAGCAATGCAATTTTTACTTTCTCTACCAGATACTTAGGAGTTAAATAAGGTATTGTATTTCATTCAAAAATTCAATACCAAGATTTCGCCAGAAATACATATTTTGAGGCACCCTGAATCAAAAAAAAAAATTTATAAAAGGTGTGTGTGTGTGTGTGTGTACCTGTGAACAGCATAACTGAAAAACAAGAGGTAGGATAAATATCAAACTTGGTATTTAGGTCCAGTACCTTCCAAAGATGCAACACAAAGATTTTCAAGAAAATCCCTCCCCCCAAACTACCCTTTACATGGAACACTTTTTAAGAATTTTTGGTATTCTAAACAATGGCTCTAATGGTTTTCATAATTATACCAATATTAAAGATACTTACATTATAAATAAATTGTATATCTTGAATTCTCTGGGAATAGCCTGTGAAGCCCACTTCACTCAGAAGAAACTTGTATAATCTTGTATGACTAATAAACGTTAAGTGAATGACAAAAACTTACTACACAAAAATGTAGATTTCTTTAAAACTTGCAATTTATTTCCAATTACTGTTTTTGCGGCATCAGCCTCAATTCCGAGATAACTATTATTAATGGTTCAAATTGTTCAATTCTTTGTCATTCTTTTCAAGTCCTTTTGATATTCAGTTGTTTTTTGCAATGTCATGAAAAGAAAGAGTATGGAATTTTAAGGTCAGATATAGCGTCCAGTTTTTAAACTTCTGACTATCACTATTCCCTTTTTATCTATAATGAAATGTGTATTGCAGTTATTTCTGGAAAGTTTTTTATCTCAATTAAAATGAAGTAGGTAGGAAAAAAAAAACATGCTCTATGCTTGTGAGCCCCAGCTTGAACCAACACTGGAGCTGTCATCAGGCTTAGAGAATACATGAAATATTGGAACTCATCTGTAGGTTTATAATTATTGCTTACTCTCGTGCAGAAGTTGGACAGATGCAGGTCATGAGAACTGCTAAAATTAAACAGGAAAAAGCTCTCATGTGCAGCAGGCCTTATTATGGGATACTGTATCCTCAGAGGGCACCTGCACAGCATGCGACAGCAAGTGGATCCTACATGCAGACGTCAAGAGGAGATGAGGCAGCTATCCACCCATTGTATGAGTGGCCAGCACTTGCTCTTCAAAGAGCCCTCATTTTTGAATGTCACTTTTCAGAATTGGAGGAGCTTTTAACCATTGTGATTCAGAGCCTGATTCAGCTCATGATGAATGTCTGTCTTTTGGATTGTTGATGACAGATTAGGGATACCCAAGAGATCTGCCACAGTGCAGGGCAGTGTTGCCCCCCCTCCATCAAACTGAACTAAACTGAGCCACAACTTACATGTCACTTCTTGTGTTTTGTTTATGCAGATATAACAACAAGACAAATACAAACATGGCAATGTCAATCAGTGTGAACCACACTTGAAAACAAACCCTTGATAGAATATTTCCTTCTCTTAAAGTGTTTTTTCTCCTTCTATCTTCTTACCCAGTACACTACCACCCATGGATCTAATGGCATTTAGGGTTCTAGACTGGGATGGCAGTATTGTAGCCAGCTTCTCAAATTGGGCCTCCAGTAAGGTACAGCTGCATCAGCCAGGCAGGGATGTGTCAAAGGCTTTAAACCCAATCAGACCATGAGAATCTCCTTATCAAGAACAAGTTTCCATGGTAGGTCCAGGAAATAAACCAGGGATGCTGGGATTAGCAGGCAGATGTGTTGGCCTCCTGCTCTCAGAGTGCACTCAGTGAATCTTTCAGCACTTCAGCACATTGACCTTACCATGCTAGGACTTAGTTCTGCATGTTATGTGATTTACACAGTGTTTACCTTGAAACATCTTATAACTTTAAAGTTAGTTTATTGTGCCTTTTTAATCGAATAATGAAATGTGGTGTAAATTTGGGGGAAGTTAATTTAAAAGTAAGGATATTGATGGGGATTAAAATGGAGGAGGATTTCAGCACTGTGGTTAAGGTTAGATCTATTGCACCTAGTGAACTTCTGGGAGAAAGAGATGTGGTGAGGGAGCATGAAGAGCAGCCAGATCTGATGGCAGAAGTTGTAGCACAGAGGGGCTTTCTAATGTTTCCATACTGAATAGCCATGGCCACCCTATCTCCCATATTGTCCTGACTGGTTCAGACCGAAGGTTACATGCCAGGGAAGAAACCCTTCTCTCCTCAAAGAACATGCACCACATAACACTAAACACCACTATCCAATGTGTGTATCCCTGCTATCCTGCAAGATGAATGGAAATTAAATAAGAAGTAACAGTGTCTTTCTGTTATGCAAAGAAAGCTTAACTGATTATTTCTGGTACGCACCATAACATTTTTTAAAAAATTATTGGATGCTTAGAAATACTAATCCTTTCATATGAATATACAATTGCTAAATTTAAGAATAAAAAATAAAGGCAAATTTATGAAAATCTGAGACTTCATAATAAAGCACTAAATAAAACCCTATCAGTTTCAACACCATCTCAATATCAGAAAGGATTTGATTATGAATGCTCTTTTACCTTAGCTTAAAAGCCTTCACTAATTACGGTAAATTCTTCAAAAATGCTCTTAAAAATATGGCGTGGTATATTCATATGACTTTCTCTACCTACATTCGTCTATTTTTATATCACTTCTACAAACTATTCTTAAGAAACCTTATTTTTCTATCTACTTGAGGTTAATTGAGATAAACATTTGCAGAAATAGTTTCATTACACATCTCCTTCTAGATACAAAAGGGAAAGAGGAAGCTGAATCAATAGTGAGATGTTTAAAAGTGGCTCACTATATGCTTGCTTTGAAATGCCATACTCTTTCAATGACATCACGAGAATTCAGCAAATAGTGACAGCACTTAAAACAATTACAAAGTATTTAAAAATTAAAACTAATGTTAACAGATATTTCTGAAATTCCTGATGCCACAAAGTAAAGTTATTGAAATAAGTTATGTTTTTTAAAAAACTACAAATTTTTGTCTAGTCAGTTTTTGTCTATCTCTTATTAGTATAAAATATGGATAAGCTAGTTACAGTGATGTGAATTTGAAATTATATAGAAAATTTGAGTCGGAGTTAAAACACTTAACATCACTTACATGTTTTAAAACTTGACCAGTTTTGGGAACTAATTGCTCCCATCATCAGAAGTGGCCGAATGGTTCCTCATGGTGTTGTCCTATATGTGTCTGTGTGTGGTGGAATTTGGTGTAGTGATGAAACTCCATAGTGGGTTCAGTGGCAGCAATTCAAAATTCATCACATGGTGTTTATGTTTTGTGATTAATAACTTTTCCCAGGTATCCAACTCTGCAGTGTATTTGTTGGTTTTAAGAGTGTTATATTTGGTGTGATGTGATTTGTTGTCCAAAAGTGATGTGCAACTGCAGATTTGTCAATCTATTTGTATTTTATGTGTCTCATATGTTCTTTTAATCTGGTCTCTAAATTTCTTTTTGTTTACCTGTGTATATTTTGTCACATTCTAGGCAACTAGTTTGATAGATTCCTGCTTTTTTGTTCCGAGATATTTGATCCTTTGATTTGTTGCAAAGTAATTTCTCTATACTCAAACTGTTTTGTGAAGCTAGGCAAATGTGTTTTTTGAAGATGATGTGGAATTTGTAGTGAGTCCTTGTGTGGAAAGAGAACTTCTTGAAAATCATTTTGCTTATTTGTTTGGTGAGATTTGTGCTGTCCTTAATGTGTTTCTGTTTCTTGAAATGTGCTATTTTTTTTGTCAATGATTTGTTTGATGAAGCCATTGATCATGGCTGTGTTAACTATGTGTTTGTATTCTAATTCGGATTCTGTTTCTGTTAGTGATGTGCAAACCAATCTATGGATCAAACTGTTTAGGACTACATGTTTGTGCAGTACCGGGTTGAAACTATTGTTTTTTTATGTAGTTTTCAGAATGTGTAGGTTACCTGTAGATTCCAGAATTGATCTTGTTCTAGTTTCTAATTGCTTTCAAATCTAGAAAAGGTAGAGTACTTTCATTTTCTGTTTTCACAGTAAATTGTATAGATCTGTTCTGTAAATTTAGTAGTTTTAGGGCATCCTGGATGAGCTTGTTGGGTACTATTGCAAATATATCAACATATTTGTGCCAGACTTTGAAAATTTGCAGAAAGGAGTGGTTATGCGTGATTCAAAATTACTCATGAAAATGTCAGTGAGGAATGGTGATAGAGGGTTGCCCATGGCTAAATCTGAAGTCTGCTGATAGTATCTATTGTTGAAAGTGAAAGTATTCTGAGTGATGCAAAGTTCTGTGAGCTTCAATAGGTCATCTACTTCATCTTATGTTATATTGTTTTGGGTAAGCCATTTTTTTTTAGTTGTTGTAGGAGTTCATCTATAGGGATACTTGGGAAAAGTGTAATGATGTCAAAAGATACTAATTTATCTTCTGGTTTCAATTTTATATGTTCTATCAAGTCTTGGGAGTTCTTGATAGATATTCCCAGATATTCAAGAGAGGATATTGAGCCCCTGAGTTGTTTATTCTAGCTTTACTCTTTTTATTGCCTGGTACAGTATATGTATATATATATATCAAACTAACTAACTACAAGGTGGAAACAGCCCTGCTGGGCCAGGGACTTCCCTCCTTAACGTCCACCCAAACCGAGGACTCGCACTCCCCAGGACATATGACAATGCCTGGGATAGATGCCTGATGGAAGGCAGAGAGTCTAGGATCAGAGACCAGGGCAGTGATAGGCCACACGCCTGGGATGAGAGCAAGGAACTGAATGATAGAAACAGATGAGAGAATGATAGGAAAGGAGATGATGGAACACCAGTGGAATGAAACTTGGCAGGGGAAACTGGAGAATCCCCAGAAAACTTGCCCAGACACCACTTTGTCCTATGTGTGGGTCCCTGGGATTGAATCCAGGCTGCTTTGGTGAGAGGCAAGCAGTCTAACTACTCAGCCATGGCCCTGTCCATATACATATATATCACATATAAAAATTTATTGTTTTGTGAATGCGATAATCTGGTTTCAGTAGCAGTCTATTAATGTAGCATGGATGTACTTAAGCTACATAGTACATAAATCTACATGTAACATATTTAGTATTAAATGTTAACTTTCAAAACATTTAATATCCCAAATAATAACGCTAACTCTGATTTTAATTTTTGGACATTAAGTAACACTTTATTATTTTTGAAAAGACCTAATGTTTTAATGATCCTATACAATATATCAAATATAATGTTTTTGACACATAAGTAGAATAGCAATTATGTAATATCAATTCTCAGTTTTTGAGACCCCCCATATTTTCTTCATTCTGGTGCTCCTGGATCAGAGTGGTTAAAGGCGACATTATAAACTACATAGTTTAAAAGAATAAATACATAATTAGAGATCAGTGGCATGCAGTGATATTTTTCAGGGGGTACTAGCAGAACTGGAACTGTCATGATACTATTTAATAGATCTACACAGAAGAAAAATATAAAAAATATGTTAGGTAACATATTAGAATGAAAATAAAGTTTACCTGCTTCATTTTCATCTGTTCATCAATGGAATTCTCCTTTCTCCTTTTCGGACAAATGTTTCTATGACATGATCATAAAAATGTCTTTTACTTTGAATTTTGTGTAATAGAGGCTTTTCAATTGATAGCAATGAAAGTTGGGATAGCCTGTCTTCATACTGAGTGTTCCGTACATAACTCTTTATGCATTTTAAAGAGGAAAACATATGTTCTGTGGTGGATGTGCTAACTGGAATTGTAGTTATGAGGCAGCATAATTTATGAACTTCTGAAAATGTTTCTTCTAATTCGGCATCTTTCAAAAACTTTGCAATCTCAGTCACTGTCCTGTCTGAAAAGTTTGACAACCTATAAATTATCCACTAATTCACTTTGCAAATTTTCGAAATGAAACAAATTTTTATAGGTTGATTTAAGAGATGTAAACAAAATTTTAGGAAATCTAGTTTTGAAAGATTCAAATCTTTTCAAATCAAGTAGCTCAATAAATTTTAGTCCTTCTAAATCAAAAAATTGGTTTTCCATTTGGCTAACTATCATGCCAATTATCTTGTTCTGTTAAAGATGCAAATATTTCATTATGGGATCACCCAATTCACCTTCCCGATGTTGTTTTCTAGCGTCTTTCTCATTTGTGTCACTTTCTTCTGGTGTTGCATACATATAACCAAAATTATTTTGAGATTCTTAAATGAAAGAAAGGTCTCTTATTTTTGCAGTGCAATAATTTACCTCTAAGGTCTTTGGAGAATATTGAGTAATGTATCAGTGAAAACAAAAATATGACTGAAAATTTACAACAGAAAAGAAAAAGTGAAATCCTTAAATGATGCTAAATATCCTCTGGCACAAATAAAAGTGTCACTACCCCAGGATTCTGGGTCATCAACAATATGCTCAAAAAATGAGATCAGTTCTGTCTTCTTTTCATGCACTCTGTTCACAATCTTAGGTTTGTAATTCTGACATGTAATTGACACAGATGGTAACTACTTTTTAACTTTACTCGCTTAGTTGAATGAGAAAAAATGAACAAAAATCACTCAATGTCTTGAAAAATATTTCACATTCCTTTAGGAATTGCACTGACTGCGATAAAACTAGGTTAAGTTGATGAGCATAACAGTGGATGAGTAGTGCATTAGAAAATATTTTCTTCACTAGTGCTTAGAACCCATTTAAATGACCAGAAAATATTGCAGCCCTGTCATATCCTTGAGCTACGAGCTTGTTCTCAGACTTACACTGAAAGTCTGTGAAGATTTTATATGCATGCTCACTTAATGCAACTGCAGAGCAACTATTGCTGATATCTGTAAAGACTAAAAATCTGTTCTGAATTTCACCTTCATTTACATGAATGACATTGGAAAGCTGAGATAGTTTTGCAACATACGTTGTTTCATCTGGCATTAAAGCAACAAAAGGTGCAGATTTTACTTCTTTCCTTATTATGCCTAGCATTACATCACTAATATTTTCAATAATATCATTTTGAATTTGATTTGATGTTCCTTTGAAAACTTCAGTAATTTGTAAGTGTGTCTAATTTGATGTCATACTTGGATAGCATGTGCAAGAAATCAATGTAGTTTCCCCGAATTAAGGGATTCATTGTGCTCCTTGTGAGCTCTGAATAGTAGCTCTTGCTTTGCCAGTAGACATTTTACATCAATTAATTACTTCATTATTTCTCTATTAGAGTCAACTTTGCATTGTGTTTCAAAACATCTGACCTGCATTGTTCACTTAGTTGAAAGTCTATCCTTGTTTTACCAAAAGTTTTAAATTTTGTTATTGCAGATAAATGAAATTGCATCTTCTCATGTCGAATCTTTGCCTTGTGAAAATTAATGATATCAGAGAACCTACAGTAGACATTTTAAATCAATTAATTACTTCATTATCTCTGTATTAGAGTCAACTTTGCATTGTGTTTCAAAACATTAACCTGCATTGTTCACTTAGTTGAAAGTCTATCCTTGTTTTACCAAAAGTTTTAAATTTTGTTATTGCAGATAAATGAAATTGCATCTTCTCATGTCGAATGTTTGCCTTGTGAAAATTACTGATATCAGAAAACCTACACTGTTTCACACTCCTCTGTTGGTTTCAAAAAGAATACAAGGCCAGCAAAATAATTTATTTCTCAATTTACATGCAGTTAGCCATTTAGAAGAATTGTAATATTCAATTTTGAAATGACGTGCATAGTTTTTCATTTGTATACTCAGATAATCGTCTGGAGTACGCCTACACTTTACTATTATATCTTGCCCTTCCTGAAAACCCAAAGCTCCAAATGAAGTACTGGCACTTAACAATTTATCCAAAACACAACTATGTGATTGACTGTGCTGCTGGATGATGTTTCAGTTGATGTGAGATGCAGAAGAGTTGTATCCTGAACCGAATCCCTCTGCATGAATACTAAACAGCATAAAACACACAACATTGTTTTAAACCATGTGACACCTCACAGGCACTCTTTCAACACTTAACTCATAATACACAAAAACAATAGATGTACTTATATATTCTTTCTAACAGGAATGGATACACAGAAGTTGTTTAGCAGCAACTGCCTGACCATGTGGTATTTTTAAATGGTACAAGGAACACATGCAGTGCAGCTAGTCCTAGGCAAGCTGATTGGTTGTTGCTGACGGCATAGGAGGGTTGGAGTGTTGGCTAATGCACAGGTGTTGAGAGAATGGAAAAAGACTATTCTTGTCTTCTAAAGTTAAAAAATGAACTTTAATAAAGTTTATATATAAACTGACGATACTTAGGGGACTAGCCTGGATCTACTACTCCACTGACTGCATGCCCCTGTTTGAGATGAAATTGCAAATATCAGACTCAATAGTGTATTCCTTAAAGCATATATTTTGTTTTGTTTCACTTGTTTTATGTTCCATCTATACCCTGCCTTTAACTGCAATGCTATTATCAGGGACCTTTCCTTTGGAACATACAGCCTATAGGCAATGGTGTTAACTTATATTCGCTTATTGTTGGAATGTGGTAAACTTTGGGTTTTATTCCTGAGATCACACTCTCATTCATATCTCCAAACTCTGGGGCAGATAGGGAATAATCTTGGTTAGAGAAAAATTCCCACCCCAGCTGAGAATCGAAACTGGGATCCCACACACAGCAGGCTGGTGCTCTACCAACTGAGCTATGAGGACAGCCAGCATATTCTTATAGAACTCAATAGGAAAATGAAATGTTGTCACCTCTAATGCCCCATAATGGCCCATGAACTTTGGCATTTACCTCATTCCACCAAGTGATGATTGGATCCATTTCTGAGGTGGAGACACCCAGTGGGTTGCTGGTAGAGTCAGATATTCATAGCCCTTTAAATTCAAGAATATCTACTTTTCATGCAAATTATAACTACAACAAACATATACTTTTGTTATAGAATATGTTGGAGGATGCCTTTGTGCCACCATACTTCTCTCACTCCTTTTTAAGAGAAGGTACATTAACATTCATTGATTCTTGATGGCCATGTAAATAAAACCATGTTTATCTATTAAAGAAAATTAAACGAAGGGTCAATAGAGCAATCATTAACATTGTCCAACACCCAATTCCAGAAACTAACTCTACTAACATTATCACTTTGTTGCAATTCCTCAACTACAATTAACTTATAAAAACTTAACTCCATGGCACAACAGCCTGTTGCTGGGACAAGGCTTTCCACCCAGCCGCTGCATCTCCCACCTCTGCCCACAGCAAGCATCATGAATGGGATGTCGTATTGGAGGGTGGGACATGGTTAGTGTCCTGGGTCCCTCCCGGCTGGTATATGTGGCCTCCTTAACCTGGAACTGCTACTTTTCAATCAAGTAGGTAACTAACAAGGCTCAGTGCACTCCAGACCAGGTCTCCCAGTGGGAGAAAACTTCCACGCTCATACCGAGAACTGTACTTGGCTCTCCCACTTGTTAAGCAGCTGCACTACCACTGCACTGAGGAGATGACTTACAGTTAACTTATAAAAACTAAACTCCATGGCACAACAGCCCATTGCTATGATAAGTCTTGCCATCCAGCTGCTGCATCCCCCACCTCTGCCCACAGCAGGCATCATGAGTGGGATGCAGTACTGGAGAATGGGACATGGTCAGTGCCCCGAGTCCTTCCCGGGTGGTATATGTGGCCTCCTTAACCCGGAACTGCTACTTTTCAATCAAGCTCCTCAGCTGGCCCCTTAGGGACCTAACGAGGCTCAGTGCACCCTGGACCAAGTCTCCCAGTTGGAGAAGATTTCCACACCAGTACTGAGAATTGCACCCAAGTCTCCCATTTGGTAAGCAGCTGCGCTACCACTGCACTAAGGAGAGGACCTACAGTTAAATTATAGGGTTTTAATTTTAAAAGCTTAGTGGCATTCCAGGCTGAGGTTTGTGAAATTCCTGATTCATGTGCAGGCTTTCTCTGAGATTTCTTTGGTCTTCCTTCTAATTTTTTTCCAATGTCATCAAGTTCTTCCTTGGTAAGAACACCAAGATTTACTTTGGGCTTCTTATCAAGAATAGAATTTCCATAAATCTATTCACAAGATTATGAACCATTTCTCTGTGAGGCACACCAACAGCAGGGAATGAGTTCTACAAATCACCATCTTACTTCTCTACAAGGAATTGTTGTCACATAGGAATCATACATGAAGATTCTGTTTGCTAAAGTATACAACTTCTTGGCATTCTAAAAGCACTAACATACTTTAAGTTGAAACACGTGGTCTCACAATGTATCAACCTCTGTACAATGACTTTGTGTCAACAGATTAGGCTGCACATGGAGAGGAGGGAAAGTGGAGAGCAAACAGAACCAGTTAGAGACAGCATAGAACAAGACAAGCAATTCCCTGTAATATGGCCACATGCCAAAATGATGGCGCTGTGAATATTGTTATAACTAGTAAATTAATTCAAAGGCAATTGAGCAGGCATTCAGGGTATTTCTTTGTTATTTTAACATTATTTCATTCACTCTATTTAATTTAACATGTTTGTATGCACTGTTTACAGGATTCCAGTGATCTTTGGAGAAATCTTTCCTCAGGGAATTACAACATTAAACAGCTCAAGTATTACCTTTTCTCCACCCATGTAAGAGAGCAACTTCTTCTGATGTATATTGATACAAATGTTCTTAGGTTTGCTTAAGTATTTTTAAGATACCCATTATACTATTGCACTCTCTCATTTAAGCTTATTTATGGTTCTAAAGTGGGTTCTATATGCAATATATTTTTTGTTTGAATTTCAAAGTTGAATTGTTAATATTAAAAATGCATTATTTTGGAGTGGGAGTAGTTGCTGAAATAACACTTTTACTCAACCTATGTATCCCAGCAAAATTCTTTTGGAATATATTGTTACAAATGTTCTTTATGTTTAAGTATTTTTAAGATACCCATCATACTATTGTACTCTCTCAGTTAAGCTTATTTATGGTTCTAAAGTGAAGAGTGGGTTCTATATCCAATTTCTTTTTTGTTTGAATATCAAAGTTGAATTGCTAATATTAAAAATGCATTGTTTTGGATTAAGAGTAGTTGCTCCGGTAACACCTTTTACTCAGGCTATGTATTCCAGGAAATTTTTTTGGGATGTATTGATACAAATGTTCTTTATACTTGTTTAAGTGTTTTTAAGATACCCATAATACTACAGTACTCTCTCCATTAAGGTTATAAAGTGAAGAGTGGGTTCTATATCTAATTTCTTTTTTGTTTGAATTTCAAAGTTGAATTGCTAATGTATGCCAGCAAAATTCTTTTGGCGTATATTGATACAAATGTTCTTTATGTTTGTTTAAGTATTCTTAAGATACTCATTATACTATTGTGCTCTCTCAATTAAGCTTATTTATGGTTCTAAAGTGAAGAGTGGGTTCTGTATCCAATTTCTTTTTTGTTTGAATTTCAAAGTTGAATTGCTAATATTAAAAATGCATTGTTTTGGGGTAAGAGCAGTTGCTCATGTAACACCTTTTACACAACCTATGTATCCCAGCACAATTCTTTTGGGGTATATTGATACAAATGTTCTTTAAGTTTGTTTAAGTGTTCTTAACATATGCATCATACTATTGTACTCTCTCAATTAAGCTTATTTATGGTTCTAAAGTGAAGAGTTGGTTCTGTATACAATTTATGTTTTGTTTGAATTTCAAAGTTGAATTGCTAATACTAAAAAATGCATTGTTTTGGAGTAAGAGTAGTTGCTCTGGTAACACCTTTTACTCAGGCTATGTATCCCAGCAAATGTTTTTTTGGGATGTATTGATACAAATGTTCTTTATGCTTGTTTAAGTGTTTTTAAGATACCCATAATACTACAGTACCCTCTCCATTAAGGTTATAAAGTGAAGAGTGGATTCTATATCTAATTTCTTTTTTGTTTGAATTTCAAAGCTGAATTGCTAACATTAAAAATGCATTATTTTGGGATATATCAATATAAAAGTTCTTTGTTTGTTCAAGTATTTTTAAGATACCCATCATACTACTGTACTCTCTCAATTAAGTTTTTTAAAGTTCTAACTTGAGTAAGTATTCAATTTCTTTTTTGTTTGAATTTCAGAGCTGAATTGCTAATATTAAAAATGCATTATTTTGGAGTAGTTGCTCGAGTAACACCTTTTGCTCAACCCATGTATCACAGCAAAATTCTTTTTGGATATATTGATCTAAATGTTCTTTATGTTTGTTTAAGTATTTTTAAGATACCCATCATACTACTGTACTCTCTCAATTAAGTTTTTTAAAGTTCTAACGTGAGGAGTAAGTATTCAATTTCTTTTTTGTTTGAATATCAGAGCTGAATTGCTAATATTAAAAATGCATTATTTTGGAGTAGTTGCTCGAGTAACACCTTTTGCTCAACCCATATATCACAGCAAAATTCTTTTTGGATATATTGATCTAAATGTTCTTTATGTTTGTTTAAAAGTATTTTTAAGATACTGATTATACTACTGTACTCTCTCAGTTAAGTTTATTAAAGTTCTAAAGTGAAGAGTAAATATCCAATTTCTTTTTTGTTTGAATTTCAGAGTTGAATTGCTCTTATTAAAAATGCATTATTTTAGAATAAGAGTGGTTGCTCAAGCCATTTTCTCTCCTTTTCTCTCAACCCATGTACCAGTGAAACTTTTTTTGGTATATATAAATGCAAATGTTCTTTATGTTTGTTTAAGGACACCAGGAAGTGAATTTCAGCAAAAATACCAATTATTTGTTTTCTATTCTATAAAAAAGTACAATTCCTTAGCTTTAAAATTATATATATAACATGGTATGTTACGCAATTAGTAAGCCCTTTAAATTGGTCATTTAAATATGGCGGCGCAAGGACACGCCCCCCATCTTCCACAACCTCGTGCACAATGAGTTAGAAGGTTTCTTTCGCTTAGATTAAGAATAAAAACACAAACGAAAAAATATTTTTGTTACTTCGGGGTGCGAACCTCTGACTATGCAACGTAACAATGTCATGCCACAATGCCTTGAACCGCTCGGCCATCTGAACACATGATAGCTGCAGCATTGTCTGATCTCATTAATTAACAATGAGAGTAAAAATAAAAAAAAATTCACTTTGGGGCGCGAACCTCCGACTATGCAGCGTAACCATATCATGCCACAATACCTTAAACCTCTCGGCCATCTGAACACATGATAATTGCAGCATTGTTTGGTCTCATAAACCGCCGCCCAATATAGGGAGTGATACTTTTTTAAAAAAAGGGGCAAAATACATGTTCTGCACTCAATTGAAACCCGTCAGCATCCAACCGTGCCGTCACACCGCTTGCTTTAGTTGGGCCCTCCCCATCCTTTTCCACAGTTTCAATTGAGTGCAGAATATGCATTTTACCGAGATTCGATCCTACGAATCCTTGGTCTTGATAGGTTAGCTACGCCTATCATGCCTTAGACCGCATGGCCATAAATCCCGATGTCGAAGTCAAGTTGCAGATGGAAGCACACTGCTTCCTGTACCCATCCCCTCAGACTTGTAGGCAAGGCTAGGCCCAAGAAGAAGAAGAAGAGAGGAGCTGAAAATAACCACAGTGATGAGGAATATGGGGCTGGCATCTTCTGACAAAGTGAGTAAATAAGCAAAAACTGCACTTTCAACTCAATTTCCCGTAAATTCATTTTTTAACACTTCAGGTACACTTTTCTCAAAAACTATCAAAGCTATTGTCATGAAATTTTTACTGTACATGTATAGCTACCTAATGTAGCTAGTGAACTAACCTTTTCTTGGAATATTAAGTTTAAGATGGATAGAAAAAATAGTAACTGGTAAAAAATATAGGTCATTTGTGTCATTAGATATGCAACATTTTTTTTACCTTCTCATATTTATGGTATCCAAATTTAATTTAGTTCAGGATCTCAAGTTATATGTTAAGTATCACAGGAAAAAAATGGTGTCTGTACAATCAACCCTAAGGAAGAAAAGTGTACCTGAAGTATGAGGTACAAATTTTTTGTTAGAAAACATGGTGTGACTTATGCCACTTTTTCATAAATTTTTTAATTTATCCCAAATATTATATACTAATTAAATGCAGAAACGCTTGTTCTCTAAGACTCCCAAATTTCATTTTAATCCAGCAAATTTTAGTAACAAAAACTGAAATTGAATTGTACGCATAACTTGGGTATGGCAGAAATGCAATCACTTCCTGGTGTCGTTAAGTATTTTTAAGATAAAATAATTCTGAGAGGATGAAGAGACCTCTTGTGTCTAATGGTGAAGCTTATTTTTTATAATCTGCTTATAATATGAAACAAACCATATTGACACGTTATAATTTTAAACTTGCTTAATTTTTATTTTAACTCAGCCCTTTTTATGACTATTCTATTTACCACCTTGCATGTTTTTATCTGTGAATGATACTTTGACCTTCATCTGGTAATGGTATGCTTTTGAAGTGTATTTTTTTGAGAAAATAATACAGTACTTTTCTTTCACATTGTGGCCACCACATGGTGGCTCGCACACCAACTGCCTCAGCCTAGACAGTTATAATATCCCTGAAAAAGCTTCATGCTCTCAGATTTACAGTTGCAATTACAATGATAATAAGCACATACCTTATCATAAGAAATCTACTTTATCCCATATTTCTGGCCTCTTCTGAAGAAGCTTTCATTCCCACTGGAGAGTTCAATATCGGAAATTGAGTGAATTTCTCGGCTGATGTTTCCTTTTAAAAATGTGCCACGGAGTTGATGTGACAGAGCAAGGTGGCACTGTGGTAACATGTGCAACTCACATTTGGGAAGTACCAGGTTCAAAGCCCTGGGTCCAACCAACCTGATTGAAGCTTTTTTTGCTGTTTTTCCTCAGTCACCAGGCAAATGCTGCGTTGGATAATTTGGTCTACAAATTTTCCTATCCCTTTCATCACTGCATTTCAGTCCCTTATTCCTCATAACCATTCCTGGCATTGGACTGATCATCCATCCTGGATGTGCTATGATTCAGTTTGCTTGCTCCTCAACTGGCTACTGACACAAGGCATTGGTTTGTAAGTCCTACAAAGAGGAGGGTGAGATGAAGAAGAAATTGTGCAAGATAGAGCATTTTTTTATAGATAAAGCTTATTTTTGTCTTTCATGGTCTGTCAATTTATAAAATAAATGAATATAGTCTGCTGAAAATTGCCGTTCTATTTTGGAAACTCTTTAATTTGGAGAGAATTGGAATGTGGTGCACAATTTCTTGCTCGTTTTTGAACATTATTGGGTAATTTTGTTTTTCATTTTAGTAGATTTAAATGTTTACTGTGCTGACATTCTGTTTTTTAAGGGGATCAATTTGGTGAAAATTGGATAAAAATGAACACAAATTGCAATTTAGTATTTTGAGCTTTGATGTCGAATTCTCTAGGAACACTTTGGTGAAAATATTTTTATTAAGGTGAAAATGAGAGAGTTACGTGATTATTTAAGTAATCCTGTGTGGAGGGCATGGTTGTACACTTGAGGCTTTTTCTGATATTTCCCACATTTTTTCCAAAATTTCTAGAAGCATTTTTGCAAAAATTTTCTAGCATATACTTAGCAGTTTCAAAAAATGTATTTCAAGTAAAAATGTATCCTATTTAATGAAAATTACATAAGCACAATTTCAAACAGCTCTTATAAGAAAATTCTCTCTTCTGTTTTTCTCAGTTTTAATATTTTAGACATTTTTCAGAATCTTAGATGCTTCTTATGATGCAATGTTTAAGCCATCAGAGCGAAACTTTGAGAATAGTTTCCCCAACAGATGCTAACTAAAGCTTGCTATGCAGTCATTAATATAGGGCAAATGTGTTACACCACCAAGCTCACCCAAGTTTGATACGTAAAGTTAAAGCTCATAATTGAAAAAATATTATTCTTTTAACCCATTTATTGCTGGAATTATTTTGCTACATATACCACTCTTCCTCTAATTCCTAAACAAGCTTTTATATACCTTACACCAGCATCACAACGAAATGATTTGAACAGCCGTGATTGCTAGAGTGAGACGATATGGACCAGCCATCCATTCAAAGCCAAATGTCACGAGTTTGAGTCCCAGTGACTGCAGTCAAATGTGCCTGTAGTAAAGGATGGGAAGAACTGAAGTAAAATAGCCAGTGTGATGGCACACCATGATGCCGATGGTATTACATTTGAATGCAGTTGCATGGATTTTGCTTCTTCTTATTAAAAAACCCACTACAGTTTTATTGAAAAAAATTAATATTTTTACAATATACAACAGCTATAAATAGCTTAATTTTATTGCTGAAGGTTAGTATAATATGAAATTAGAAAAAAAAATTAAAAAACCTAAAAAAACACCTTTGTAACAAATATGGTACATCAGGTTACAAAGCGTTAAAATCAAATCCATTTAAAAGCATGTATATTTCTTAGAAAACCTATTTTCTAGCTCAATAAGGAGCCTAAATCAGAAATGTTTCTTATAAATTATAAAAATTGTATCCTAAACTGCATGTTTTGTGAAAATGACTTGAATTTGTGTTTTAAAACACATAATCTTAACATATATATGCATCAAACCTGGCAACCCCATTTCTTTATACAGATACAAAATGTAGTAAAAAATTCAAAACATTCAGTAAAATACTTTGGGTTTTGGAAAATTCACCTAATGCTCCCCTTATCTAACAGAAGATATGCTTATGGTGGCGGTGCTGCCACCCTAATTTCTGTTCCTAGTGGAAGTTGGTTTACTAAGATATGCAGAGCAACTTCTCAATGACCCTGTGTAAGGTAAGCATGTATGAAAAAAACTGATGAGTAGCCAAGTTATTAAGGTAGGAGATCATGAACAGAAGGTCTACGGTTCAAGTCCTGCCAGGACCATCCTCCCTGAGTTTTTTCCAGGTTTTCTTCATCCTTTTAACTAGTAAATGCTTGGAGGTACCCTAAACCAGTCTGAAACATTTCCTTCCCAAATTTACTTTCCTAATTATCATTTATTTTCTATTATATATTGGAGGCAGAATATCAGTTTATATTAGAAATAATTGGAAAAAATCAGTACAAAGCATAGTTAATAAATTTCATAGCATTCTTCAGGTAAATTTAGAAAGTGACCAAAAATCATATAATATAATCCAAATGAACATAATACTGATAACTTTCTCCTTGACTTAGAAAATATTTTATGTAAAATCCTACCCAAAACTATTATGATTATAGGCGATATAAATATTAATTACCTCAAACAGAGTAAAATTCTCGAGAACTACATATCTGTAATAACAAGTTTCTGCCTTCAACAAGCCAATAAAGTATACCCATCACGAATAGTTAATAACTATAGACCGATAAGTATTACCCCTGTTTTAGCAAACATTTTGGAGAAAGTAGTATAGATTAGGTTACTACACCATCTTAAATGGCAAAATGTATTTTATAACCAACAGTATGGGTTTATTAACAATCACGTCTGGACTGATTCTGGACAGTACTCTTTCTTGGAAATATCATATTATACATGCAAAATTTTACCTGTGTTAGCTGTAATTCATACATTAAACTTTTGAAGGACTAAGTGAAAATAACTTGCGAAGTATCTATCATGCCCTAATTCAATCTTAGTTTGACTATTTAAATGCTTTATGGGGTAATGCTGCTATAATTTTAATTTATAATCTTGAAGTACTCCAACATCATGCCCTGAAAATAATTTATAATTCAACCTATAGGACTGTACAAAATTATTATACCATGTAACTAACATTTTACCCTTACAAATAAGCATTAAGTTACCTATAATAATATACCTCCATAAAATAAACAATCTGCTAAAGACTAATTTAATACTTGAAAGCTCAAAGGATGCATATAATACAAGAAACCATAAAAACCTTATAAAACCAACTGTGATTACTTATATGTATGGCCTAAACAGCTTAACCTCACATGCCATTAAGTTATACAATGCACTACTAGATTTAAAAGCTCATAAAAACATATAAGGTTTTAAAAGAAAAATCATTGAAATTTAAAAGAGGGAATGCTTTGATAATTAACAAATTTATATTTATAACACTCCTTATGTGGATCATTTTGTCAGTCCAAAATCTGTTTTATTATAATGTTATTATTAAATTTGTATTGAAATTGTTGCATGGTGCTCGTATCTCACTTTATTACTATTTTGCTATTTAAGAGTTTTTTTTATGCCACAGTGTTTATAAATGTTATTAGTGTGTATTACAATATTGTATATTAAATTTAGACAGGGCTGTTTACCCACCATCATAACACTTGTTTTGTTCCCAATTTATGAGCTCTGTCTCAGGGAATTGTGTAAAATAACAGGAAAAGTAAAAAAAAATTCATCACCACCAGTGGTGATGCATGTGGTAAGAACAGGTGCTAAACACTACTACTAATAAGAAGAAAATCTGATATATTACATTCACATGACTTTCTCTAACCTCTATTGTTTATTAGTGGGTACACAAGTTATTTTTATGAAAGTTTATTTTCCTATTCACTTCAGTTTAATCCAGATAAACCCCTCCAAAAATATCTACATTACACATTTCAATTATTATAAGGGAATAATGATAGTCAAATGTTTCAGAATTAGACACTATACACTGGCCTTAAAATCCCATGCTCTTTCCATGACATCGCAAGAAACAACTGAAAATCGACAGGACCTTAAAAGAATGGCTAAGTATCTAAGATTCAAACCATTAATAACAAATACCTTGGAAATGGCTGATGCCACAAAAAAGTTATTTGAAATAAATTTGTGTTTTCAAGAGATGAACATATTTTGTATGCTACATTTTCATCTGTCACGTAACGACTGCCAACTATACAACATTATACAAAATTCCTTCCAAATGAAGAGGACTTCACAGGCTATTCCCAGAAAATTCAAGATACAGTTTTTATTTGTCAAGTAAATATCTTGAATGTATGGCATTGTGATAAAAATTTGGAGGCACTGCTTAGAAAATCAAACATTTTGAAAAATGTTCTGTGTAAAGGGTAAATGGGCCTGAGGAATTTTCTTGAAAATCTTTGTGTCACATTTTTGTAAAGATTGAACCAAAATACCAAGTTTAGTATTTATCTGGCATTTATTTAAAAAACACACACACACACACACACACACAAAAGCTCCTTTTTCTTAAAATGCCTTTTTTATTATTATTATTTATTTATTTATTCAGGGGGCCATGTATATGTGGTGAAATCTTGGTGTCAAATTTTTTGGTGGAATGCAATACCTTCTCTACCTACTATTACGTAGTAGAGAAAGTAAAAAAGCTACCATTATTGTAGATAAAACTTAATATATATATATATATATATATATATATATATATATATATATATATATATATATACCTAAAGCAGTTTTAAAGTTCTAAAAAGTAAAACAAATCAGCAAAGATTGCAGTGTTGAATTTACTCAGTGAAGCAGCTCAAAAATTATAAAACAACCTTTGTTAATATTGGTTTATTACTTCTTTTATCACCTACCTATTGTAGGTAGGAGAAGTGCCTTTTTATGCCAAAAAATTCCAAATTAAGAGTTTACCAGAAATATATGTTTTGTTATTATAGAAAAATTAAGTCGGAGTTTAAACACTTAGCATGACTTCCATGTTTAACAAAACACATGGAAGTAATGTTAAGTGTTTCTACTCTGACTCAATTTTTCTATAATTTCAAATTCACATCACTGTTACAAGCTCAGCCAAATATTATATAAATATGTTTTGATGTCTCATAAAACCAAAAGAATGTTTTTAGAAAAATGTCCTTGTGTGTGTGTCTTTGAACAGTATAACTCAAACACATAGACAAATACCAAACTTCATATTTCAGTCCAGGATTTTTCAAAGAGCAACACAGAGATTCCACCACCTTAAAAAATACAAAAAAAAAAAAAAAAAAAAACCCATTAACATGGGCAGATATTCTTATTTATTTTCTGAAAATGGCTACAAAAGTTTTTTATTAAAATACTGTATTTTTGAGATATTACAATGAGAAATAAATTCTGTATCATGAAATGTTTGTAAATACCCTATGAAGTCCTCTGCATTCTGACTGAATTTTGCATAATTTTCTGTAAACTACCAACCTTAATATATAGACAAGACTTTAAATACTGGAAGTTGATGACAGTACTGTTGAAATCAATTAGTAGAAAAAAACTGAGTCAATTAATGAACACAAAACATTCACTTTTAAATTTCCTGTAACATGTTTTGGAGGCTAGTTTGGAATCCATTGTCAACTGGACATTGACTGATCTTGGGTGGTGAAGTTGATCCATCCGTAGGCTGCTCTGGCAGTGTTTCCAGGAACTTGTACAATGGATCACTCGGGAGTATCGAAATTGAAGACTTGGTTCTTATTTTTCCAGATGAAAATCTGTTCCCATGTTGACAATTCTTGCTTTCCTATTGTGTGTTTTAATACGTTTTGTTCCAGATTTATATCATCATTTTTCATCCAAAAATGGATGGCAACTGCTGATTTTTCTGGATGTTTGTGTTTTATATTTTTAAAGTGCTCCTTGGCCCTTGTTTCCAATTTCTTCTTTGTTTTTCCTGTATAAATCTGATTGCAGTTATTGCATTCCATTTGGTAAATGCCAGATTTTTTATTTGAAGGGATACTGGCTTTATTGGTAGAGTGAAGTACATTTTTATGATGTCAATGGAGCCTATTGGATGTTGTAATTTCTGAAAATCCTTTCGAATTTGTCAAATGTCTGTGAGTGTGAAGTAATTTTTTTGATAGACATCTTGTATCCTGTTGTAGTGAACATTTGTTTCTTTTAACAATTTTTTCTGTTTTACTATGTTCACTTTGTCTACTAAAGATTTTAGTAAACCAGCAACTTATTTCTGCAATTTCAATTATTTTATTGTACTCCATTTCATATTCATGTGATGAAAGTGATATGATTGTGAGATCTTGTTTTGTAGCTACTAGATTTGATGTAATTGTTTGATTGCATTGGTTTCCTGTAGATATCAAAGTTTATTCTGTTAGCATTTTTTAAGATTTTTAGATCTAAAAAGGGTAGTTGTTCAGCTTTTTCTGTTTATTATATAAATGTTATGATGTTTTTCTTTTAAATTTAACAGTTTTAGTACATCTATGTGTTTCTTCGGTACTATTGCAAAAATGTTGTCTAAATTATTGCTACCAGGTTTTGAGGATTCAAGGGAAACCTTTGGCAATTCTTGTTTCTAATGAGTTTATGAAAAGATCTGTGAGTAAAAGTGAAAAATGATGCCCACTTTTAATCCTGAGGTTTGGCAATAATACTTTGATTGAAATTAGAAAAAGTTCTGTTCGACACATAATTTGGTTAGGTCAATGTATTTTGAAATTTCTCCTGCAGACATTCCTATTGATTTACAGCAGTCTTCAATTAATGGTAGTAGTTTATTCAGTGCTATACATGGACACAATTTTATTATGTTGAATGACGATAGCGTGTCTTCATCTTTTTACTGGAAATCCTTGATTTTTTTACAAGTTCAAAAATGTTTCTGATACCGAGGCTATTGATTCTTGGGAATGACTTGAATTTCTTGGTCTTGCCAAATTGTAGGTTGGCGAGTCACTACTGATTATGGGTGTCATGGTTATGTTAGGTTCATGATTTTCAGTAGGCTATAGAATCTGGTTTAACTGTAGATTTGTGTGGTATTATGTCGCTGTTTGCTATTGTTTTTTCAACATTCTTATGATCATCAAATAGTTGTTTTCAAAGTACTGCCAAATTACATTTCCCAAGCTTTCTAATCATTTTAAATTTCACTCCTAGAATTTTAATTCTATCTTATCGAAATGTTAATCATTTCTGTGGATTCCAACTGTTAAAACTGTTTTCTCTGCTGCTTCTAATTGTGCATTACAGTTTTTCTGTTTAATTGCCCTTCTGATGCACTTGTTGGTGTATACCAAAGCTTTCATTGGATGGCTCTAAGTTTTGAAATTGGAAAGGTCTTACCTTGTTCATCATTCTGTATTGTCTGTTACCTCCACATGTAGGTTAAGTGATCTGATGCTTTTTACTTCCTAAAGACTTGTTTGCCTATTAAATATTTTCAAATACTGGAAGTTGATGACAGTGTTGTTAAAACTACTAAAAGCACAACAATAAAGCAAGAATTGTCAACATGGGAACAGATTGGCATCTGGAAAATAAGAACCAAGTCTTCAACTTTAATATTCCCCAGAGCGACCTGTTGTACAAGTACCTAGAACTACCACCAGAGCAGTCTACTAGATGGATCAGCTTTGCCACAACTTAGTGAACGTCCAGACTACAATAGAGGAAACTAGCCTCCAATATTTAAAAGTTGAGTGTTTTTTTGTCATTAATAGACTCACAAGGGACCATTGTTACACTGATTTTGCAGATTGAGCTGTGATTTTTTATAGTGAAAATACATAGATCAAAAAAGTACCTGTCATGGGTTTCTCTCCCAAAGGGGACCTATTCACCCAGAAAAAGTTATAAAGCTTTATGTTGTAATGGCTGAATTTAGATCTATCTTCTGCTCAATGATCAGCTGTTTGATACTATAACAGACGTAGTAAATGTATGCAAGGTTGCCACAAGGTTACTGAAGTATGTGTTTTTCTAGAATCAAATATTGAATTAGGAATTGACAAGTAAAAATATGTAATACATATGAATTACGAATATAATATTATGCATGTTTAAACAGTTTTCATATGAGAACATAGGTACAATTTGAACATGAGAGACATTAGTATTAACAAAATTTATTAAAAACACACAAACTGCAAATATGTCAAGTAGTTAAAAACACGTTTTGAGAAGCATGCTCATCATCAGTTTGTCGACTGGAGCTTGCAGCCGGAAAATCCTCAGCTAAGTCATTGTGTCTGTGCTGCCCTCTCTGTCCTATGGCTACTCAGATGATATTGTAGCCATATATAACCATAGCCATATATATATCCACTATTATTAGTAAAGACGACAACCACCACCAATAATTATTATGATAATGATTATGATAATGACAATGACTTTGGCAATGATTATGATAATGATTATGATTATAACAACAAAAAATAAACAAGAAGAATAACAACAACAATGATGATGATGATGATAATAATAATAATAATAATAATAATAATAATAATAATAATAATGTATTTACTTCCCTTTATATATAACTATATTTTGTAGCATAAAACTTTCTTTTTAAGGATTTTCTACCCATAGAAAAACATATACTAATACACTGCCATTCGTGAAAATTGCAACACCAAGAAAGAATTTCCCGAATAACTCCAAATATGGTGAAGTGTAGAAGAGTGTGCAAGCAATAAGTGATTAGGTTTGCAGAGAGATGGGGTACACATACGCCAAGGAGAGCCCTCTCGTGTTGGTCCAACAAGGCCAGTGTTGTGCCCAGTGTAGTCGGTGCAGAGCTGTCAAACAAGGTGGAAACAATAAAACGAGTGCCAGTATGCCTCGTTGATGTCAAAGGGAGCCATATCGGCATGTGAGTGAGTTCGAACGGGGCAGAATGATCGGTCTCTGGGAAGCGGGTTTGTCATACCATGACATTTCAGCTCGCACAGGGCATGTTGCTACAACAGTGATGCGTGTGTGGAAGCAGTGGATAGATGAAGGTTGTATGGAGCGAATTGCAGGTACTGAACCATGGAACATGACCACAGCACGGGATGAACGTCATCTTGTCCGCATGGCCATAACAGACCGTACAGCTTCATTTACAGTGTTGGCTCGACGCTGGAGCACTGCAACAGGTGTGAACTTGTCTGCATCAACAGTTCGTCGCCATCTGCTGCAGGTTGAACTGCTTGCATGCACGCCATTACGTCGGCTTCCATTGCACAGAAACCACAAGCTCCTCCAACTGCAATGGGCACGTGAACACCATCACTGGGGTGCTGAGTGGCAAAATGTAGTCTTTTCGGACGAGTTCTGCTTCAATGTGTCCTATAGTGATGGCCCCATACGTGTCAGGCGGTACCGTGGTGAGCACAACCTGGAAGGCTGCACTGTTGAATGGCATAGTGGACAAACACCAGGTGTGATGGTTTGAGGCGCTATTGGTTACAACAACCGATCTCGCCTCCTACAAATTGAGGACACTTTGAACAGCAACCGGTACCTAATGGTGGTTGTATTGCCTGAGGTGCTCCCCTGCTTCAGCCATCTCCACAGGCCACATTTCAACAGGACAATGCCCGGCCACATATTGCGAGGAATGTACAAGCCTTCTTCGAAGAGCAACGGGTACCATTGCTTCCCTGGCCAGCATGTTCGCCTGACATATCACCCATCGAACATGTCTGGGATATGGTTAGTCGGCACCTGGTGTGTCATGGTCCTCTAGTAACCAATGTCACGGATTTGTGGGCTGGACTACAAACTGCGTGGAGGGAAATTCCTCAGGAACTTATTTAGAACGTTTTTGATTCAATGCCACGGCGTATAGCAGAGCATGGAGGCCACACCAAATACTGAATATTAGGGCTCAAACACCATGTATAGATTTGAAATGTTTATCATTTGTTACTTGTCATGTACCTAACCTGCGGTATTAAATTCATGTTTCCTTCTTGGTGTTGCAATTTTCACAAACGGCAGTGTAGTTCTTATTTATTCTACTATCTTGAAAACATTAACAAACATTTTTTACATGAAACTGAAACAACTAAAAATAACAAATATTTCCATGCGCTGTATTATTTTGTCCTAAGTTCTAATTTGTTTCTGCATGAATTCACAGATCTTAGTCACAGGAGTAGGCTGAGAGTGAGTCACCGGAAATGTGATTTAGTACATCAGCTAAATCAGAGTCTTCAATCACAACTCATTTAACGCTGCATGTTACACAAGTACCTCTACACCATTGTTTTGAATGTTTTGTCTAGACACAAATGCATTCTTTCACCCACAGGAAATGCAGTCTGTCAAGAATTATAGTCCAGCAACTTTTTGGGGACATGTGCGAGGCATTAATGTGAAACCTCAATTCTTTTCCTTATCTAGCATAAAGTTAAATTCAAGAACATTCAATGAAGCCAAACATAAGAATTTAAAGTATCAAAGGTTTACTCAAAGCACTAGACGTACTTTGATACCACCGAATATCAAGGTCCCACCCCTAATTCCCACTATCTCTTTGGCTCTCACTCCCCTCTGATCCCTAGCCTTGATGACGTTATGCACTGTCTATAAAACAGTGGCACCCTCCTCCTAGCACACCCATATCATGGCCAACTAATACATATGCCATAAGCAACTGAGTGTTTGCAAAGTCAGCGGAGGAAGTTAGATGTTATTTTACATATGTTAAAGCATATTATTCCTAGATAACTGTTAAAAAGCTCATATTGAATAAAGGAAGAATGACACAGCATATGAATGGCACAAGCATCCTATTTAATTTGTGTTAAGTGTTATATGGTATGGAGGTACTAGCTGTAAGACTTTGCTAATGAAATATGCATCTGGATTTACTTTTTTAAATCTTGCTTGAATTCCCTTTCTGTCTAAGGGCTTACATCAGTCTCTGAGCAGTTGTAGCACCCTTTGTCTGCTTTCCGAGTGCAGTAGTCTTACCTAACATGCAAGATACCAAAAAAATCATATGAACTCCATCTTGCATTTCTGCTCTTGCTCGCATCTCATGTAAGATAATGGAGACACTTAAGGTTAAACAGCATCTAAGCCACTTATTATGCATGTCTAAATATAGCCATGATTTTATACAGTCTTTAGCACTAAACATTCTTTATGCATTGAGTTAAACAACATCTGGCATTAAACATTATCTAAACATTGGCTTTGCAGGTGGCCTTGTATATTTACAGTGACGTCAAACAAGTTTACACTTTCAGCCAATATGAATGTAATGTTTACTGACTGGTTCTTCAGCAACTACTGCAATTATGTATTACAGCCATGAAATGTATTTAAACTTCTTATTATTTTCCTAAATTCAAACAGTCCTCAGCCTGAAACAGTCACATTAATCATTTCACTATGCAGTAACAGCTAATACTGAACTAATTTTACCTCTAAAGGAAGGGTGGTAGTTTCCCCTCCTCTTATCTTCTTCATGCTCAAGCCTGATCTCAGAGGCAGATTGACAGAGGAGCTAAGGGAGACTTTAGCTCCCGCCCACTAGCTCTATTTAAGTTTACAAAGTTGTTTTTATTTAATAAAATTAAACAAAACAGTTTTATTTCTGCCTTAAATGCATATGTCCCAAAGTGTCCACTACGAATGAGCATAAACCCCTTAAATAGAAATTATTGTACTCATACCCTCATAGGCCAGAGTACTGGGAACAATAAGCAACATGTTTGAATGTTGCTGTTTACCTCAGTGACCACGTCCAGTGTTGTAACAAAAGTAGATGAGAAGCTTGCAGATTGCAGTGCTGTAACACTCCAGCAAATAAGTTTCAGTTGTGTAAAGTAGTTTTAATTCACAAGTAATACCTGAAGTATTAGCTGAAAGTTTACCATTTTTTATGCAACAAGTAACAAACATAAATGTTCTAGTGTTCCAATTTTATCATTTTTAAAAAAGGGCATTGGGATAGCTAAGTAGTTTTGTTTGCAGCTCTCAAGCTAAGCATCTGTAGTTTGATTCCTACTGAGAAAAAGTAAAGTACTGGAAAATTCAAACAAATAACAAGGAATATCTTGGAAGTGGCTCACTCGACAAAAAAATGCATCTGACAATTTATGTGTTTCAATGAGATCTACATTTTGTGTGTAGAAGCATTTTGTCTATCTCTTACGGTTACCAGTTATGCAACATTCATTCGGAATGAACACGGTTTTTGGGGACATTTTCAGAAAATTCAAGATATACATTTCTTTTGCCATGAAAGTATCTCAAACACTTGATATTTTAATCAAAACCGTTACAGCTATTTTGAGAAAATCAAAGTTTTCGAACAACTTTCCATGTAAAGGACAGTCTGGGGGTGGGAATTTTCTTGAAAATCTTTGTGTCGCATCTTTGAAAGATACTGAACCTAAATACCAAACTTGGTATTTTTCCGACTTTTCGGTTTGGAGTTATGCTGTTTACAGACACACATCCCGAAGGACACGCACACAGACCTTTTCATAAAAGTGTCTTTTTTCATTCAGGGGACCTCAAAACGTGTATTTTCGGTGAAATCTTGATATCTAATTTTTGCATGGAATGCAATACGTAATAGAGAAAGTAAAAAATGAATAGCGAATTTCCATTTGAGAAAATGAAAGTATTGCAAAATTCAAACAAATAACAAGGAATACCTCGGGAATGGTTTACTCGACAAAAACAAGAAAAGAATATATATAGGAAAAGGTGGTATTATGGGACAGTCTTTTGAATTCGCCCATAAATATTAAAATACATGTAAACGTTTGTAACTAATTCTAGGGATCTACCCAGAAGTAATTTCTCCTCATGATCTGAAATGTGGAATGGCGCAAATTATATTGTATTAGCATAAAGTTTTGAAAAAACGAAATAGTTGCAATTCTGACAATCTTAAAATTTGGGTGGTAATATGGGACAGAGAACAATCGAACATTAAGATGCACCATTAAACTAAAAATTGAAATATTTGTTGGTATTTTTTAACAGGAACTGAAAAAATAAGCAATTGAAATGTAATATAAAAAGCATGCTTTGTCTAAAAAATTAATTAAAATTGTTTTCAGTCTTTTCAATGGAAGTTGGAAGAACAACTTCTAAAGTGCACAATTTTACGCACAAAAGTCACAAATGAAGCTGTCATTCTCACACGCAGAACAGTCCATGTGTGCCCATCTGCCACAAATGTCGCACTTGGTCCAGTTCTCCAGGGCTCCAGTCCCTGAATTTATAATTGCAAAAAATCACTCAGTAAGTGATGTCATCTTTCGTTGGAATTGGCAAAACTGATTCACCTGAAGAGATGAAGACATAAGTGTCATCTGAATCAGAAAATTCTTGCTTGAATGCGAGTCTTCTTCTAGCTTTAAAGCTTGTGTTCTTTTTAGTTTTCTTCGATCATTCTTTAAATATGTTGACCGAGGTTTGTCTTTACTTGTCGATGGCTGTGCTTCATCTGAAATTGTTGGAACACCATTGCTTGTAGAGGGCACAAACAGAAGAGTTTTGTCTTCCTTTCCAAGGATTCCTTTGGTTTTTATTCTTCCGGTAAGTGTCAAGTGCTGCCTTACATGGTGAACGTGTGATCAGAGCTGCTGTTGATGTTTTTCTTCCTTTGTTATTTGTTCTTTTCTTCAGAACTGGAATGGGTGAAATATCCTGAGGACTGACGAAGTTCTGCTCTCTGGGTTCAGCATGCAGCAGGGTTGGAGTCTGGATACACTCAGGATTAAATGCTGGGATTCTTGCTCTTCTGCAATGTTTGAGCCCATGAAGTCTGCCTCAGTAAACACATTCCTATTTAGAGGCTAGATCCCAGTGGTTTCTTGCATTTTATGGATGTTATGGCAGCAGTCATATCAGTTTTTACGTATGCCTTTAGGAGAAGGTCCCAGTTTTGTTCTCGGTATCTCTTCTATCAATAACCTGGACAGAGAAAGAAGGTTTCAATATGTGACACCTCAGTTCTGCTTGTCCCATAATACCACCATTCAGTTAACGGCACATAACCTTATATAATACACCTATACATTAACTAACCAGGTGTATGTAACTAATTATTTAAAGATACAACTATTCATTAACTAAAAGCGCAAAACAAATTGTTTTATCCCACCTGAATTTTGCATAATAGCAGCCGGAATCTTCCGCTGTTAAAACTTTTCACACCACAAAAAACGACACAGTCCTCACCCTATTGACACGCTGTGATATGTGCAGGTTTAGGGAGGCTTCTACTGTTGGACAACGAGAAGAAGGTGAGCGGGGTTCTGTAACTGTTTATCTGCTCACGTACTGTTGATTGTTTACTACGTTTACTACGAAATGTGTTTATGTGTGCAAATGAACCACCCATGCTGCCAGATCTTCTTCTGACTTGGATCTTGCACGACCGCTGCTGGACTTCTAGCCATGGGTGAGTACTTGACAACACTGTGTAGTAGCTTATAACCCCCTAACATGCTTATCGTATCCACATGGCGAGCGTAAATATGATATGGATGCAGGAAAGTGTTGATATTACACATTCCTCTCGCTTGCCTTCTTCTCGTGATCTATCAGTAGATTAGTCTGGCAGAGTCACCACCAGATGGCAACAATAGCTTCAGTATAACTGAGATGTCTCACTTTACAACCCCTTCCCATAATACCACCTTTTCCTCTATATGACAAATTGTGTGTTTTAATGAGATCTCCTTTTTGCGTGTAGAAAAATCTTGTTTATCTCTTACGGTTTACCAGTTATGCAAAATTCATTTGGAATGAAAGCGACTTTTGGAGACATTCCCAGAAATTTCAAGATATACATTTCATTTATCATGAAAGTATCTGAAACACATGATGTTTTAATCAAAATCCTTAAGAGCCATTTTTGAGAAAATCAAAATTCTCGAAAAATGTTCCATGTGAAGGGTAGTCTGGGGTGGGGCGATTTTGTTGGAAACATTTGTGTCGCATCTTTGTAAGATACTGAACCTAAAAACCAAGTTTGGTATTTATCCGACTTTTCGTTATGAGTTATGCTGTTCACAGGCACATCCACAAAGACACACATAAGGACCTTTTCATAAAAATTCTTTTTATGGATTTAGGGGGCCAAAAAACATGTATTTCCGGTGAAATCTCCATTTAGAATTTTTGGGTAGAATGGAATACTTCCCCTACTTACTATAGGTGGTAAAGAAAATAAAAAACGAAAAAGGAATTCCCATTTGAGAAAAAGTATAGTATTGGAACATTCAAACAAATAACAAATAATATCTCGGAAATAGTTCAATCGAGAAAAAAAATATATATATCTACATTTTGGTGTAGTAAATGTTGAAAATTCCTTCAGAATGAACAGGACTTTTCAGGTCATTCCCAGATAATTCAAGATATACATTTCATTCACTATGAAAGTATCTTAAACACGTGATATTTTGTTCAAAATCGTTAAATTTTCAAAAAAGGGGGTAGTGTGGGGTAGGGGGATTTTCTTGAAAATCTTCCTCTTGCATCTTTGAAAGATGCTGAATGGTATTTATCAGTTTTTTTTGCTTAAAAGTTATGCTGTTCATAGACACACATGGACCTTTTCATAAAAATGTTTTTTTATTCAGCCTCAAAACAAGTATTTCCAGTGAAATCTCGATACCGAATTTTTGGGTGGAATGCAATACTTCCACTGCTTACTATAGTAGTAGAGAAAGCAAAAAGCAAATATGGAATTCCCATTTGAGAAAAGGTAAAATATTGGAAAATTCAAACAAATAACAAGGAATATCTCGGAAATCCTTCAGTCGACCAAAAAAAAAAAAAGTCTACCTCTTACGGTTTACCAGTTATGCAAAATTCATCAGAATGAACACGACTTTTAGGGACATTCGCAGAAAATTCAGGATATACATTTCATTTGTCATGAAACTATCTTAAACACACAACATTTTAATTAAAATCGTTAGAGCCATTTTTGAGAGAATCAAAATTTTTGATAAATGTTCCATGTAAAGGATAGTATGAGGTGGGGGGATTTTCTTGAAAATCTTAGTGTTGCATTTTGAAACACACTGAACCTAAATACCAAGCTGGGTGTTTATCCGAGTTTTCGTTTTTGTGCTTTGCTGTTCAGACCTTTTTCATAAAAATGCTTTTTTTTGGATTCAGGATCCTCAAAACATGTATTTCCGGTGAAATCTTGATATAAATTTTTGCATGGAATACAATACTTCTCCTATTTACTACACGAAGTACAGAAAGTAAAAACGAATAAGGAATTCCCATTTGAGAAAAAGTAAGGTATTGGAAAATTCAAACAAATAACAAGAAATATTTTCGAAATGGTTCACTCAACAAGCAGAATCGATATGACAAATTGTATGTTTTAACGAGATTTACATTTTGGGTGTAGAAACTTTTTGTCTATCTCTTACGGTTTACCGTTATGAAAAATTCATTCAGAATATACACGACTTTTGGGTAAATTCCCAGAAAATTTATGATACACATTTCATTTGCCAAGAAAGTATCATAAGCACATGATATTTCGATCAAAATCGTTAGCCATTTTTGAGAAAACCAAAATTTTTGAAAAATGTTCCATATAAAGGGTAGTCTCGGGTGGGGGAATTTTCTTGAAGATCTTTGTGTCGCATCTTTGAAAGATACTGAACCTAAATACCAAGTTTGGTATTTATCCAACTATTGGGTTTTGAGTTATGCTCTTCAGTCTCAGACACACACACGGACCTTTTCATAAAAAGGCTTTTTTTTTTTTTGATTCATGGGCCTCAAAACTTATATTTGCGGTGAAATCTCGAAATCGAATTTTTGGGTGTAATGCAATACTTACCCTACTTACTACACATAGTAGAGATTGTAAAAAAAGGAATAAGGAATTCCATTTGAGAAAAGGAAAAGTATTGGAAAATTCAAACAAATAACAAGGAATATCTCGTAAATGGTTCACAAAAAAAAGTATATTGCATAAATTGTGCGTTTTAATGTGATCTATATTTTGTGTGTAAAAACATTTTGTCTATCTTACGGTTTACCAGTTATGCAAAATTAATTCAGAATGTACACAACTTTTGGGTAAATTCCCAGAAAATTTAAGATATACATTTCATTTGCCATGAAAGTATCTTAAACACGATATTTTACTCATAATCGTTAAAGCCATTTTTGGGAGAATCAAAATTTTCCATGTAAAGGGTAGTTAAGGGTGGGGGAAATGAAAATCTTTGTTTCGCATTTTTGAAAGATACTGAACCTAAATACCAAGTGTGGTATTTATCCAACTTTTCGTTTTTGAATTATGCTGTTTACAGACACACACCCACACACATGGACCTTTTCATAAAAATGCCTTTTTTGCATTCAGGGGATATGGTACAACATTCACAAAATAAGAGGATGCTACACAGGATTCTAAAATATTGGGATATTAAACCCTGCAACTAACGATATCTCTTTTGATTAAAAAATAGTTACCAATGTATTGGCTCAATATTTTCCTGCAATTTCAAGAGAAGACACCATCAACAGAAAAGCTCTTGTCAACTCAGTTGGAAATAGCTTACCCATAATTCCCTACTGATGAGAGTGTAATAAGCTATAATGATAAAATGTCTCTCCTAGAACTCCAAGAAATGCTAGGAAGTAGTAAATCATCCAGCCCAGGACCAGATAATATTACTTACCAAATGTTAAAATTTCTTCCCTAGGAAGGATTAATTTACCTTCTAGAGATATTCAATCATCTTTGGACTAACATGACCTTTCCTGATCTGTGGCGGGCTGCCATAGTAGTTCCTGTTCCAAAACTACATACAGATCTTTCTAAAGTTGAAAATTACAGACCTCACTTGCACTATGTGCAAGCTTTTATAATCAATAATTAACAAAAGACTTGTTTGGAAACTGGAGAACAGTAAATTCATATCGAATTATCAAAACAGCTTTAGTCGTTTCCGCTCCACTACTGACCATCTTCTAATGCTGCAAATGGAAATTAGAAATGGTTTTTCACAACAAAACCAGCATGCAATAGTAGTAACTCTTGATATAGAAAAAGCATATGATAAAATCCAACATAGCCATATACTGAAATCATTAAAATGCTTTGACATTAAAGGATACATGTTCCAGTTCATTCACAATTTTCTCCAAACTTGTGTACTTAAAGTACGATATAATAAAACATTATCAGAAGAAGTATATCTACAAAATGGTATTCCTCAAGGTCCAACCATCAGCCCTACACTTTTTTTAAGTGCCATAAATGATATTCTGAATAAAGTCAAACCACCAACTAAAGCATTCCTCTTTGCAGATGATCTTACGATATTCTGCAAGGGGAAAAACCTTTCAAGCACAGAAGCACTTCTCCAAGAAACATTAAATAATCTGCAAGACTGGATCCAAGATATTGGACTTAAATTCTCTAAAACAAAAACCAAATGTATATGCTTCTCAAAATCTGCAACCAAAATCCCCAATCCTAAGCTATACCTTGAAAACACAAAGATTGAAGTTGTAAAAACTGTAAAAATATTAGGATTAACATTAATCAGCCATTATCTTTTCATCTTAGATTTGAGAAAAATCATACATGAACTTAATATTAAAATACCTCCAATAATGACTGGAGATCATGATTTTCCACCCTAGAATTAATTTTTCCTAGAATTAATACGGATATGAAAACTCATCAGAAATCACATACGGATTCTTTCATATATAAACAAATTTACCGGGAAATCCGTAACACATATGCTAAACACATATTTATATATATACAGATGGCTCCAAATCTGATCAGGATAATGGCTGTGCTATAATTACTCTGGATGCTAAACTTAAGTACAAGCTTCCAGACTTGGTCTCTGTTTTCTCCTCTGAGCTCTGTGCTGTCAAACAAGCTTTGATTTACATTACCACAGCACAGCATAAACACAGTGCAATTCTAACTGATTCACTAAGCACTCTTCAGAGTATCCGAGACCGCTCTACTGACATAACATTAATCCAAGATATCCAAAGTCTTTACAACCAAATTACTACAAATAATCAAGACATTATATTCTTTTGTATTCCGTCCCACCGTGGAATATCAGGAAATGAGGAAGCAGATAGGGAAGCCAAAAAAGCAACTTTACTACCTCCAGTGGAAGAATTGCCAGTGCCCTACAGAGATGCCCAAAGTTATTTTTTTAGCAGACCAACTGTCAATTGGAAGCAAGACTGGGCCATTAAAACATCAAGCAAACTCCACATAGTTAGGAAAGGCTCCACAAAACCGTGCACATTGCAGACTCTAAAAAGCAAAGATCAACTGATTATATCATGTTTACGAATAGGCCATTCACGCCTAACCCATTCCTTCTTACTCACCAAAGAAAATGCTCCTCGCTGTGAGACCTGCAATTGCCGTATCACCATCAAACACCTCATTACTAAATGCAGAAGTTATACTATGGAGAGAAGGACATAACATCTCTGATGATATATTTTTAGCTTTAAACAACCCTACTTATTTAAAAAACATTATTTCTTTCTTGAACGACATCAAACTGTATAACAAGGTTTAAATATTACACATCAAATGAAATTGTATAATAGGTAATAGGTTATACTGTTCTAGGAGTTACTTGCCTGCCGTGGAGGGAGACGGACGTGTCAACGTGCTCGCTCGTGTCGGAAAAATGACTGTCGATGTGCAAACGTATAGAATTAGAATTGGTGTATTTAACACAAACAGAAGTGTTAGCCTGAGAAAGGAACAAGGATCGATAAGGGAAAGTTTATGGTTTTTTCCTGTCATATGCATTTTATTAGTAATTGGTGGTGTGGAAATGAATCCCGGACCAACAATGGAGCAGATAAGTGAAATGCTAGAAACTATTACTAAAGATATAAAGGAAATAAATAATGTGGAAAAGAGAATCAATAAGGAAATGAATGACAAATTTGAAGGGATAAAAGCAACGTTAGGAGAATTCACAGCCGAGGTGAAGGATGAGGTTAAGGGGTGCAAAAGAAGATTAATGCGTCTGTAAGACCTACAGGAAGGGAACAGAAAACTAAATTTGATAATTTTTGGAATAGACAAGAGAAGAGATAGACGTGCCTGGCAAGACATTGAAGACCTCTTCCTAAACAAACTTAAATTAAACATTAATGGATGGGAGATTGCTGATTGCTATAGAATTGGAAGAAAAGGACCGGGGCCAAGATCAATTATTGTGAAAGTGGTTACAAGGAAGTTCAAATGGGTAGTGTTGAAGAGCAGCAAACAGTTGAAAGGTAGAAAAATATTTATTGAGCAATCCTTGGGAAAGAAGTAACGGGAATTAGTGTTAGCAATACAGAAATGAAAAAGGCGAGAGAGGCAGGAGAAAAAGCTTTTGTGGTAGTAGAAACATGATTGGAAAGAAAAACAAAAACTGAAGTGCCTGGGTTTGAATTTTTTAGCGTTAGTGGTATGAAGAAACAGAATAGAGGGAGAGCCTCAGATGGTTTAGGTTGCTTTGTGAGGAGATAAGGGGTTAAAGGTGAAAGAAGAGAAGCAATTGGGGAATAAATCAATGATATGGCTTACCTTATGCGATGCATTTAAAAAAGGTGATATTATGTGCATTGGTATAGTGTATAACCCCCCTAGTACATCAGAGTCTTTTGATACTAGTATGTTTAAAAAAATGAATTTGTGGTATTGAAATTTTGAGAAATAAGTACAGTAAAGGGGAAATTATAATTGTAGGTGATTTTAATGCGAGGATAAGGAAACAAGTGAACCTAATTAGTCCAGATGAAGAGTCTGATAAGATGTTAAAAATTGGGAATAGGTATAGTAGAGATAAAGTTATTAATAAAGAAGGGAGGAAATTCATAGATTTTTGTGAAGAGCATAATTTTATGATCTGTAATGGGCAGAAAGGGTCAGATTTAGAAGGGGAATTTACATTTGCAAATAAAAATGGACAGAGTGTAGTGGATTATATAATATGTTCATTGGATATAGATAAATGGATTTTGAGGTTATGAATACGATATCAGCAAGCTGTCACTTTCCGCTAAGATTAAAATTAGGAGTAGCTAATGGTAGCATGAAGAAAAAGTGCAGAGGATCCTATAGAGCTGTTGAAGTATTTAAATGGAGGGAAGAGGAGAATGAAGGTTTTAGTAAAGAACTAAATTCTGAAACTGGGAAAATTATGCAAGTAAGAATAGATAGTTTATTGAATACTAATAAAATAAATCAAGTTGTAGAAACAACAGTATACAGTGTAAAAAGGACAGGAGGTGAGATGAAAGGAAAGACTTATAGAGATAGAAAGACGAAATGGTTTGATAAAGATTGCCAAATGGCAAAAAGAAGAGTACTACAAGAGTTGAGTAATTGGAGGCAATCGGGAGATAAAGAGGAGAGAGAAAATTTTTTGGCCCTTAGATGGGCATATAGGTGCCTTATGGAAGAAAAAATAAGTCAGAGGTTAAATGAAGTAGCTGAAAGACACGACACAAGAGAAATATGGTCAATAACAAAAGGCTTAATATATAGAAGTGTTGCAA
The DNA here is from genome assembly GCA_030765065.1 of Deroplatys truncata. NCBI lineage: Eukaryota > Metazoa > Arthropoda > Insecta > Mantodea > Mantidae > Deroplatys > Deroplatys truncata. Next base: position 635,220,074 of record CM060990.1, read on the forward strand.
ATATACAATTTCACTAGTGAAATTGTATATCTGCAACCACTTCTATGTATTATATTTAATCTTTTCAATATGTCTTCCGATTTAAAAGTAACAAAAGGCTTATTTAAAAAAGTTAATAGATTTGAGGAAGTAAGTCCAGACAGGTGGTGTACACATTTTAAAGTATTGTTAGGCCAGGATAATATAGTAGGAATAGAGCAACCTATACTTGGGGGCCAACGAATAATTACTGAATTAGATAGGCAAATTACAGATGTGGAAGTATCGGAACAAATTAAGAGACTAAAAGCTAATAAAGCAAGTGGTATTGATGGGATTCCAGGGGAATTTTGGAAGGCCTGGTCAATGGATAATAATAGAACAATGATATTAAAAAACATTGTTTAATAAAATAGTGGAGGTAACGGAGGTTCCTAAAGAATGGAGAATAAGTATGATAGTGCCAATATATAAGAGAAAGGGGGGAAAACAAACCAGCTAATTACGGGGGATAAGTTTACTTTCTGTTCTAGGAGAAATCTTTACAGGTATTTTAGCTAATAGGTTACAAAAGTGGGTGGAGAGGGAGAGGAAGATCTCAGAATTCCAAGCAGGTTTTAGGGCTGGTAGGAGAACATCTGATAATATTCTCATAATTAAGACAATAATTGATAAATACTTGAGCAACAAAAGGGGACGGGTATATATGTTGTTTATTGACCTCGAGAAGGCATCTGATACCATAAATAGAGAACCTTGTATGTTAAATTAAAAAGTAAAGGGGTGACACTTTTATAGAATTACTACGGAAGCTTTATCAGGAGAATGAGTTTTGTGTAAAATTATCAAATAGTAAAGTAACAGAAAGTATACAGAGCAAGGCAGTTGTAAGACAGGGATGTAAGCTTAGTCCTGTGCTATTTAATCTTTATATAGATGATATCTTATAGGAGATAATGGAATATAAGGTTCACTCGCCAGTGATAAATAACAAAGAAATTCCAGGTTTACTATTTGCAGATGACCTAGTAGTAGGATCTATATCAAGCAGAGGGATGAGGAGAGGAATTGAGGCAGTAGTGAATTTTTGTAATAAATGGGGATTAAAAGTAAATGAAAGAAAAACTAAGAGTATGGTCTTTAAAAAAGGTTATCAATTTCGTAAGGATGAGAAATGGCAGACAAATGGACAAGAAATAGAGGTGGTAAGGAAAATTGAGTATTTGGGGTTAAGAATAAGTTCAAATGGCAGTTGGAATGAACAAATAAAGATGGCTGTAGCAAAAGGTGAAATTACCATGAGTGTTATTAGATCAGTATTAAAAAAAAGTACCAGACATAGATGTGACATGGCTGGAAAGAATTTACACTGCCACAGTAGAAAATAAGATGATGTATGGGGTAGAGGTATGAGGGGTAGATGATGCTTGGAAAGAGATTGATAAAGTAAATAGATCCTTTTACAAATATATCTTAGGTCTACCAATAGCTTCACCTAATGGGGCAGCTCAGCTGGAACTAGGTAAATATTCGACCAAGATGAAAATTATTACAAGAGTCTTAAAAAACGTATATAGAATTTTAAATTTGAAAGACAATTATATCATTAAAGAATGTTTGCTTATGCAAGAGAGAAGGAAATGGAAGGGATCATTGATAGTAAAACTTCAAGAAGTGATGGAACAGATAGGTATGGGAGATGTTTGGATTAATAGGGAATATTCTATGAAGGGTCTTTGGAAAGATGTGGAAACAAGGTTAGAAGATATCGATACACAGGATATTTTTGGTAGCATAAGTGAGAGAAGTACATTAAGAGCATATAGAATAATAAAAACCGTTTGGGAGAGGAAAAAGTATAAAGACATATGTAATAAATTAGGACGGGAAAGATTTGCTTGGGCAAGAACAGGAGCTAGTAAATTGAAGGGTATAGGACAAGATGTAGCAAATAAATGTCCAATGTGTAATGAAGAGAATACGGACTATCATTGTATACTACATTGTAAGCAAACAAGGATATGGAGGGATCAGGTTTGGCAAAAGAATTAGGAAAATTTGGATGGGAAATAGTAATAAGGAAGATTTTGAATGTAAAAGAGGGAAAAAATATAAAAGCCATGGGAAAGTATTTGGATAAGGTAAAGAGAAAATGGGTACAAATGGTTATAAAGAGAGAGGAAAAAGACATAGATAATGGATGATTATTATGAGCAAAAGATAGTGGGCCTTCATTACGCAAATAACTTGAGGTTGTGTGTATTGAGGCCATAAATTAATATAGGTAAGTAACTAAGAAGTTATAAATGTAGGTTTATCAGTACATAGTAAAATAGAAAAACAGATATTTGTGTTATGTTCTATTGGGGTAACTATTAAGTAAATAAGTGTAAATTACTATGTAAAAGGAGTGATTGTATTAATTGAATATACTGTTCTAGCTGTGTTCATAACTTAATAATGTAAAATATGTCTATAACAATGTATTACAATTATGTATTATTTAATCAATGTAAAGTATACAATGTATTATTATTGTACTCGTATGTATGGATATAAGTCGCGATATGACCTAGTAGTCAAAGCGAATACAAATAAAGAATAACAACAAAAAACAAATTCTCATTTGAGGAAAAGTCAAACATATAACAAGGAATATCTAGGGAATGGTTCACTGGACAAGCAAAATATATATGAAAAATTGTGTGGTTTAACAAGATCTACATTTTGGGTGAAACATTTTGTCTATCTCTTACGGTTTACCAGTTGATTCAGAATGAACACGACTTTTGTTGACTTTCCCCCAAAATTCAAGATATATCTACATTTCATTTACCAAGAAAGTATCATAAACATGATATTTTGATCAAAATCGTTAAGAGCCATTTTTGAGAAAACCAAAATTTTCGAAAAATGTTCCATGTAAAGGGTAATCTGGGATGGAAGGATTTTCTTGAAAATCTTTGTGTCGCAACTTCGGAAGATACTGAACCTAAATGCCAAGTATAGTATTTATCTGACTTTTCATTTTTGAGTTATGCTCTTGACAGAAAAAAGGACACACACACATGGACCTTTTCATAAAAATGCTTTTTTTTTATTCATGGGCCTCAAAATTTGTATTTCCGGTGAAATCTTGATATCAAATTTTTGGGTGGAATGCAATACTTCCCCTATTTACTACACATAGTAGAGATTGTAAAACACAAATAAGGAATTCCATTTGAGAAAAGGTAAAGTATTGGAAAATTCAAACAAATAACAAGGAATATCTCTGAAATCGTTCACTCCGGGGAAAAAAAAAAAAAAAAAAAAATTGGGAGTTTTAGCGAGATCTACATTTTGGGTGCAGAAAAATATTGGCTATACGGTTTACTAGATATGCAAAATTCTTTCAGAATGAGCAGACTTTTGGGAACATTCTCCGGAAATTCAAGGTATATCTACAGTTCATTTGCCATGAAAGTATCATAAACATGATATTTTGATCAAAATCGTTAGAGCCATTTTTGAGAAAACCAAAGTTTTCGAAAAATGTTCCATGTAAATGGTAGTCTGAGGTGGGAGGATTTTCTTGAAAATCTTTGTGTCACAACTTCGAAAGATACTGAACCTAAATGCCAAGTATCGTATTTATCCGACTTTTCGTTTTTGAGTCATGCTGTTCACATGCACATCCACAAAAACACATACAAGGAACCGTTCATAAAAATTCTTTTTTTGGATTCAGGGAGCCACAAAACATTTATTACCAGTGAAATCTCAGTATCAAATTTTTGGGTGGAATGCAATATTTCTCCTACTTAGTATTCGTAGTAGAGAAAGTAAAAATGAATAAGGATATCCCATTTGAGAAAAGGTAAAATATTGGAAAATCCAAAGAAATAACAAGGAATATCTCGGAATCGTTTACTTGACCAAAAAAAAAAAAAAAAAAAGTATGTGACAAACTGCGTGTTTTAACAAGATCTACATTTTGGGCGAAGAAAACTTTTGTCTATCTCTTACGGTTTACCAGTTATGCAAAATTTATTCAGAATGAAGACGACTTTTAGGGGCATTCCCAGGAAATTCAAGATATACATTTCATTTGCCATGAAAGTATCTTAAATACATGACATTTTAATCAAAATCGTTAGAACCATTTTTGAGAAAATCAAAATTTTCGAAAATTTTCCCATGTAAAGGGTAGTCTGGGGTATGGGGAATTTCTTGTAAATATTTTAAAAGATATTGAACCTAAATACTAAGTTCGGTATTTATCGGAATTTTCGTTTTTGAGTTATGCTATTCACAGACACACATCCATACATACACATACATGCACCTTTTCATAGAAAAGTTTTTTTTGGATTCAGGGGCCTCAAAACATGTATTTCCGATAAAATCTCGATGTCGAATTTTTGGGTGGAGTGCAATACTTCCGCTACTTACTATATGTAGTAGAGAAAGTAAAAAAAGGAATATGGAATTCCATTTGGGAAAAAGTAAAGTATTGGAAAATTCAAACAAATAATAAGGAATATCTCGGAAATGGTTCATGACAAATTGTATGTTTTAAAGAGGTCTACATTTTGTGTGAAGTAAATTTTGTCTATCTCTTACGGTTTACCAGTTATGCAAAATTCATTCAGAATGAACACAACTTTTGGGGACATTCGCAGAAAATGTAAGATATACATTTCATTTGCTATGAAAGTATCTTAAACACATTGTGTTTTATTCAAAATTGTTAGAGCAACTTTTGAGAAAATCAAAATTTTCGAAAAATGTTTCATGTAAAGGGCAGTCTGGGTTGGGAGATTCTCTTGAAAATCTTCGTGTCGCATCTTTGAAACATACTGAATCTAAATAACAAGTTTGGTGTGTATCCGACTGCTCGTTTTTGAGTTATGTTGTCCACAGTCGTGCACGCCCACGCACAAACAGACCCTTTTCTAAAAATACTTTCTTTGGCTTCAGGTGTCCGCAAAACATGCATTTCCAGTGAAACTTTTGGATGGAATAAAAATGTGTTTATAGAATGTTTGCTTAAGTGCAACAAGGGATGAGCAGTCAGTCGCATGAAAGAAAATGTAAAGAAAAAATCTACCAGGATGTTAGTAAGCTTATTAATTCTGTCCGCTGGCCAAACACTGTAAACAATTTCAAATATTTATCTTAAAAATAATAGAAAGATTTCATTTTTCGAGTTGTTAATAATAGCTTTGTTTTAGACATATGACTTCATTTTCAGCTAAATATTGAAAAATATACCGATTTATGAACTTGCAGGAATTGAGTTAATTTTGTGTATTTTAAATTTATTATTCTGGGTTTGTGTTAGAATTTCCCATTCTTATATGCTAGGATTTAGCCTGTACCAATTATATTTTTCTCTGTGTTGCAAAGCAATATATGATTGCCCTCCACTTCGTAGGACTTACAAGCCAATGCCTGTCAGGCAGCTGAGGTACTATTGATCAGAGGGTGACAACCAGGTTGGGGGGATCAGACCGACGCCCGGGATGGAAGCGAAGAAGGAGATGATAGATGGGTTGCGAGGATTGAATGACAGGAAAGGTGAAGATGGAGCACCTGTGGAGTGATGAATGGAGAAGGAAACTGGAGAAAACCCATCCAGACGCTGTTATGTCCACCCAAATCCCATATGCAGGACCGTGGGAACAAAACCGGGCTGTCTTAGTGGGAAATTAAGTTTTATTTATGGACGCTCTTTAACTGCTGTGGTCCTTAGCGTCCCATTCTATATTGGGAGTGAAAGACCAGTAATTTTGCTCAGAGGCCTCTTTATCAGGCTTGAGGTTGTTTTATTACGTGCCGTAAACTTACAACACAGGACCACCGACTTTATTTCCCTTCCGAAAGAAGCCATGCTAAGGATTTTATGTCCAAAAAAAACCCATTGCCCTCCGCTGGGTTTGAACCTGCGACCTCGGGAACTAGAGGCTAGCATTGGTAATCACTACACCACAGAGGATGACGGCGAGCGGTCTAACCACTCGCCTCGGCGCCGCCTTCTGTGTTGCTTTCACCTATAGTAACCGTGTATCAATTATATATTTTTCTTCAAAATGCTATAAAATGCTAAATTGCAAAAGTATGAATGGTACAAAAGGCTAAATCTCTGATTTCAAAATTCTAAATATCATCACTCCTAACCATTACTTATATCCGTTTTAAGTTACACAAGCTATTATGGTGACATGCGATACACCAGAAAGGTGGGTAAAATAAGGATTGATCGCCAGCCTTCCTCCAAACTGCATCTTACGTAATCATATCAGAAGTGAACAGCTGGTCACCAGCACAGGACCCAACATGGTACAACACTAGTTTGGAAAACTTGTGTCATGTTACCAAAAATGCTTGGAAAAACATGGCGACTATGTAGAAGAGTAACAGAAGGATTGCACAATGTAAATAAACTTATTTCAGCATATCAACTGCATGCAATGTTTGTTTAAAAAATAGGGAAACTTACTTCTTGCATGCCCCTCATAATAATTCCGCTAAAAACAAAAAGCGACTTACAAGCTAGACAGCATTTTTTTGGGGCACATGTGCATTGTGCTTTACATCTTCTACCTTACCTTCCTGACTTCAAAACAATTTGGGCTATTGTGAAGAACTGGGATGCAGTAAGAAACCTCACCTTTAAAATACGACTAATAAAACTGGCAGATCAGAGGTTTGCTGAAATTTCTGTGGAAGATGGTCAGAAAAGATGTAGGTATGTTGAAGTGGAATTCAAGCGCAGTGAAGGATTGCTGGGTTGATTGCTATGTTTAAAAGAAACTTACATTTTTGTCGCTGCAAAATTAGAATTAAACAAATAATTCACTCCGTCTGGAGGAATGTGCCCCGAGACACCCCCCTTAAAGAAACACGCTGGCAACCAATGGTACAAACCCATAACCACAAATCTATATTAATACTATAAAGAGAGAAAGTGTGTGGGTTCATCTCAAAAACCTTTGATAATTCTTCTTTCTGACAGACATGGGGCTATGAAATGCCATTTAATTTCTTTCATAAATTGCTAGAAGCTTAAAAAGCATTTATAAAGCCCTTGTACTTGAATAGGAACACACTGGAGTTAGAAAACAACAGCTTGCGAAGGCCTTGACTTCAGCTGAGAATGCCATGGCAGGATGTCTACTGATACTGGAAATATACATGGGGTATTTTTACACACTGGGCATACTGAAATTATACTGGAAATCGTGATTACTCACTGAAACAATTGAATGAAATATCTATATAACAATGTTTATTTCAGATTAAATTTTAGGTGATTGACTCCTGCAAGATCTTATTAATCAAATAAGTATTTTAGTAAGCTATTGTTTTGCAGGATATCTGTTCTTCCATAATTGTTTATCTTATATAATAATGATTCAAACATTTTGATAATCTTTTACCCCTAAAATGTTTTACAAGCTATACATTTCCAGAATTATTTAGATTTTTGCGAGGGAGGGGTGGAGGAAGCTAAGGTTACAACTACAAAATCTGCCGATATTTTATTTACATTTCTGTAAACACCAGTGAACATTTGGTCAGTTATTATGAATTGCACAGAGATTGAATGAAATTACAGTTCTAAGAGGTAAAGAAGAGAATTTGGCATAAAATCTTCTAGACCCATTGTACAAACATTTAATAAAGAACACGGAGTAAATTTAATTAAGTTGCCACCTGTGCAACATTGGATATAGCAACCAATAATAAACACAGCTTCATATTATGGCTGTAGAAACAAATAAAGAAGTAAATATGTTGACCTTGCTACAACACACATTTGCATACTACTGCATTTTTACTGGAATGGGACTCGATGCAATGCTGGAATTTTAAACCTTCAAGGCAGTAGACGCCTGCATGGAGTAAAAACTGGTTGTTATTACTCCACAGAATATGTATGTAAAATAGGAGACCAATGCCGCAGATGTTTGTATCCAGGCAATAGGTTCATATATGTAGACCATCTCGATTTAGCAACTAAGACACAGGAAAACTAAAGAGAATCGAATTTGTTTAAAATGCTAGTTATGCATCCTATATTAATGTCAAAATATATTAATAACCCTCATGTAGGAATGTTTTGCTTTACTTCTTTTGCACTTATGGTGTAATCAAGTTTCTTAGAAGAGCAGGCTGAATAATTGCTTTAAGAGAGAACACTGCTAACATTAGAAATGAGTAAGGCGAGATTTTTCTCGATGGTCGCAGACTATGTCTATTCCAAAATTTGGTGGCCTAGGAGTGCGCAATATACATATTCAGCAGCTTCACCTCTGTTTCGTTAATATGCTAAGGGTTTCTGTGTTAGGTGAAAAATGTGTAATTTTTATATTATTAAATAACTACGGGTCCAAAGAGAAGGTATAAAGCTTTAAAATTTCATGTACTGTGATTATCTAACAAGTTACTCGACCATTCCAATCGATGATCCTTCCACAGCCAAACAATACTTATAGGGTTGGAAAGGCAGAATCAGGCGACTGAAAAATTCAATGCCATAGCCGGGATTTGAACCATGGATCTCCCGGTCTCCGTCCGGTTGTTCTAACCACTGAGCTACCATGGCAACATGCCGACATGACACAAAATTCTCCAGCTGATTCGCATTTTTCCTGGTAAACCACAAGGAGATCTCAAATTGTGTTGAGATGACATACCCCAATAATGACTTACAATATTGTAAGTACTTTAAGTCCTGGGCTTCATAGTTACAACCACTATTAGGTCAACCCTGTCCAACACACGGCTTGTGTGGAAGAACAATTAATACCAATACTTATAGGCTATGTAGCATTTCTAAATTGGAAGATGGTTGGAGGAGGTTAAAGAAGTCAGATGTTCCGCAGCCAAAGAATACTTATAGGCTATGTAGCATTTCCAGAACTTGGAAGACGGCCAGAGAAGGTTAAATAACTCAGACGTTCCATAGCCAAAGAATACTTATTAGCTATGTAGCATTTCCAGAACTTGGAAGACGGTAGGAGGAGGTTAAGTCAGACGTTCCACAGCCAAAGAATACTTATAGGCTATGTAGCATTTCCAGAACTTGAAAGACGGTCGGAGGAGGTTAAAGAAGTCAGTTGTACCGCAGCCAAAGAATACTTATAGGATATGTAGCATTTCCAGAACTTGGAAGATGGCCGGAGAAGGTTAAGGGACACAGACTGAAATTTCTATTTTCTATATTTCTATAGCTATTGCATTCAAACTTTGCAATATGTTACCTTATATTATAAACTATCATGCAAAGTTTCAGTATTCTCTGATCAGTAGTTTTGATGAAATTAATTTTTTTATTGTTAACATAATGTGGTTTTATAATAACATTAGAATTAATCCTTGCGCATCAGAAAATAAAATATTTGAATTATTTTGACATTTTCTAATTCCTAGTGATTGTAAGACCAACTTCAGTCTCTGCCTGGAAGAAACAGCTATTACTTTTAATAAAATAAATTTTTTTGTGTGTTCATGAGCATTTAATTCAATTTTTTAAGATATTTTTAGTTTTAGATTTTTTTCAGCCAAACTAAGTATTCATAACACCTGAGACTGAATTTATACACACATATATGGAGAACATTGTGGAAAAAAATCAAGTTCATAGCACAAATTCTAATGCAACAGGTGCAGATACACAAAAAAAATGTAAACTGGAGAAAAATCAACTTTTCTAAAAGCATGCACCATCAGTAAGATTCACATTGCCTCATTACATTACATTAGAATTGCCCTGCTGCATATGTAACACCTTCCTTCATTTGTTTGGCAACCTCCCTTTTTTTTTTTTTTTGCAAGCCACTGTGACCCACACCCAAACCAAACATTCACTGCATTTTAGAACTAGTTTAATTGCAAAGCCATGTTTCTCCCTGCATTGCAATCTTAGTGAGAATTTTCCACACCCTCCACCACACTGCACATTACTTAGTAGTTGATTTAGAGAAGCACTGTGTACTAAAATATATTCATTGTTTACATCCACACTAGGCCAAAAATTTGCATTATTTACATTGCTCTGTGTACTGTTTACACTATCCTGCACACTATTTGCACTGAACTATACACTATTTTCACTGTCCTGTACACTATTTACACTGTCATGTACAGAGTTACCTATACTAATACTCATACTTTGTACACTATCTTTAATGGTATGTACATTACTATTTACACCACTTTCTCTGAGTTTTTCAAATCTTGAAAACTTCTCTTCAGCTTTACAAATATGTATAAGTCTTTCATTACCAGCATGTTCACCTGATTCCATAGGAACATCTGAAGTTTGTTACTCATTATTATTTTTCCACCTAGCAGCACCGCGTTTCCTTGTTGCCTCCTTCTTTTTTATTATTTCTGCTTACGGGCTTTCGCAATCGAGATGAAACCGTATGCATATTACTGCTTATGATGTATAAAATACATTACACAACATGTATAACAGTAACTTGCACAAAACTGGAATTCCAACCTCAAATAACACTGTAAACACAGCACATGTTCCCCAAGGATGTTCTCAAGTTTGCATTTCACGCACAAGCGCTTGCAGAAAGCTCTCCCGAAGGTGTACCACAGAACAGCAAACTATTAGAAGTGCAACTCCCGTGTTAAATGTTGGAAACACGAGGGCGATCGCAGCGTGAGTAGTGATCTGGGGTTGAACTAAACTATGAAAAATCGTGCTCTCGGATGATGACGTCACTCGTAGCTACTACAGCTGTATTTTTCATACCTGCCTAGCTGTCTGCTCAGCTGATCATATGTTCCAATATTGTATCGCTACTGACGACGTACAAAGTTAATTACGTGAGCTTCAATAATCGTGATTGCACTTGGAGTTATTCACATTTCTTTTTAAAGGAGTCGATTAAAGCTCACATAAAATAACTTGTCACTGTCATCTGTAGCAATACAATATTAGAACACAATTATGATCAGTTGAACACTCACAGCTAGGCTAGTATGAAAAACACAACTGTTTATTCCTGTGTAACTTATTAAATTATCCAATAGTCGGCACATACATTGCTTTTTATATAATATTATTGGGGTTAATAGTGGTTGCTGAATGTTTCTATGTCATAATACATAATGGTCACATTTAAATTTTTGAGAGTGAATGAGATCCAGCACCTTGCAATAATTTCTTCTGCATGCTTCATAGTAAAATCTTTTGCATTTAAACTGCCTCCATGGTTTGTTTGAACTTCCAACCAACAGTAGGATGTGGAATTTGACAGGAAAATTGGAAGAATAACACAGGTTTGATACTTGTTATTTTATTCTACTCTAGATAGCGCAATACAATTTGACATGAATAACTTAATTCCATTTCCTACAAAGAAACTTCTGCACACATTATATGCAATAGTGTAGCTATTGTTTGTCATTCACTAAATTGCTATTAGCAGTGCAATAAATGTCATTAGCAAGTTTCACCACACCATTTAACACTATTAATGTCATTGTCACTCTCTGTGCTCTGACTTGAAGCACCATCACTGGACACAAATAGCCACAACTTAACTCCAACTTTCCATTGTGTATATCCTAGAATTAAATAGAACACACATGTTTAAACTACCCTTAAAAGTAGGTTTCTGAAAAGAGAAATTGCTTACATCAAGGAAAAATTTGTGGTTACAAACACCTTGTGATTATATTACACACTATCCACTGTAAACCAGAGTTCTCTCTGATGTAAACAAAGCATATGCTTCCTCTTGTCTTCAAACTAAGCACTACGCTTATGCCAATGTAAATAATTCCTTAAACGTATTGTGTCATGAAACATTGGAGTAGGAAAGGTATAGAACTACACATTTTATTGTGATTATCGTAAGAACTCATTGTGAAAGGTTATGGATATATAGTAACTGTTAAGAGATTACAAAATATGATTTTCTTAATTCTACCTGCTATTGCATTAACAATCAAAGAGTATCTTTTTGTTAATTATCAACTGTATGGATGACTGCTATTCTCTTGCCTATATGAGAAATACAGCAATGAATTCGTAGCGGTGCTATCTGAGTACCAAATAAACTCTTTGCATAACACAGGAAATATGATAAGCAAACAGTCATTCATAATACGCTAGCACTCATATGCTCAGCTCAAGTCAAATCTTTGACTTTATCAGTTAATGTTTGAGTTGCCATGACAAAGGAAGAAGTGCATAGTGTGAATAAGCTGTTTTAACACAAAACTGGGAAACCGTTAAAAAGTGGCAAAAAAGTTTGGTTGATAAAGTGCTAAATGAGAAGGAAATAACACCTTTTATTGTAAAACCACCACCACTTTGTGTTACTTGAACAAAATAAAATTCAGTATATGCAAAGGATCCATGGATCTTTTCATTGAAGGTTCAATGAATCAGATCTTTTGAAGGATCCTTCGAACTGTTATTTATAGTGAAATTTTAAACACTTTTCATTAAAAAAATTACTAACCTTCTGTGAATTCAGAAAACTAAGCTTATATATATAAATAAACAAACCTAATGCTAACCTTCCATAAATTCAGAAACCGAAGCTTATATAAAAAAAACCTAACCTCCCATAGTAACTTGGATGCAATGTGCTGTATATGAAAAGTGTTTAAAATACGTAGTGTGTTAAAATGTTCACTATAAATAACAGATCAAAGGATCATTCAGAAGATCCAATTCATTGAAAAGATTCATGAAACCTTCACTGAAAAGAGCCATGGGTTGTTTGCATATACACAATAGTGGATGAGTATATACAATCAGACAAAAAATTCAATGCCATGCCTGGGATTCAAACCAGCAATCTTTAACTTGCCATACCACTGCTCTGCCATCTAAGACTTTCTCTACTCACAGTAAGCTATTTTCATAAGTATTCTACAAATGATTCATCATATATCGTGATCAACTTCATGTTTATCATGTGTGTTAACTTAAAAGGCTTCAATACATTTAAAAAATATTAAATGCCCATTACTTCAAAACCTTTGATTTTTGCACAAAAACAACACGATCATTTAAATGCCTATACATTTCTTATAATATCCTGCAACTTAATTACTACTGCACAATGTATCTTTAAGGGAAGGATTTTGTATCATCAAAATTGCTACAAAGTTTAAATGGTAGAAAACAGACACGAAAGATTGGAACCACTTTGGAATTTCAAAGCCTCAGAACACATACTGAAGCTGCTAATTTCACTCAAAACAAACACTTCAGTTATTCTTGGAAACAAATGCTTTTGAGCATCTGTAATAACAGATTACAAGGACATTAATTGTCAAAAAAGCTACCAGAATTTCTATTTTCATACACCATGCCCAGTTCAAATAAGGACATAGTGGCAGTTAGATAAAAATGCTCAAAAGAGGGTGAATTACTAAAATATATGTGAATGATATCAAATATCTTTCTTCCTTCTGTATTAGAAAATTTCATTTGGGCACTGTCTTAAAAGAATTATAGTATCATTGGCATGCTATCCTTGACAGTTAGTGTGTCAGTCCACCAATAATCCTACATTTTTTAATTATACAAGAGTATCACTCGCATGATCTGCATCTTTGTGTTTAAATATTAGCACAGTAACATGCTAATTAATTTGCATTAAAGGTTGATTTTACCTTACCTACTTTTGGCTGTGATCTCCACCCATCAATTATGAAGTGCAAACACGAAAATTAATCGTATATTCCACTGTCTGGATGACTCACAATATCTGAAAATTAAATCAGGACAATATAAAATTCAGCAACACTAAGAAGCTCTTAAAAACTTAACCTTTCATCTAGCACTCTCATGCTGGAAACTTAATAACATACCTTCAGATTCTATGTCACCAATCGGGACTCGAACCACAACACTGGAAGGAATGTAAATCGTAGGCGTATCCCCTCTGTCTGGACGGCTCAATGTATCTGAAAATTTATTCGTTATATAAAAATGTTGCAACATACAGTAACCTATCAGTTTTCTACCTCATTCTACGAATATCACTGAAGTTAATAGAAAATACCAATATTACAACAAATATACATTCAATCAGAAATAGCGTAAATGTATGATTACCGTCTCGGCTTTGTTCCTGATGAAAAAACTTCGGGCGAAAACTTCCAGCTATAAAAATCCAAGATGGTCCCTTTCGTCGTGCCTCTGCCATTTAGTTCGTTACGAACGTCCAAACTTGAAACAGCCAATCAGAAAATTCGCATTTCCCGCAAAAGTACAACTAGTGACACACCGTGTCCATGTGGGGAGTTAGTGCCTGTGTTTCCACTTAGCCAATCCCACAATCACCCCTGTGAGGTGTACGAACACCACGCTTCCAAAGCGAATGTCGCGACCTCTGCCATGCTGATTGCTGAGGCTTGAAACTAAATTAAGATGGAAGTCAGCTGATAAAATAGCAATGCCGAAAATATAAAAATAGAGCAGAATTTTCGTATCAACGAGCAATTGTGTAAACGTAGGAGTTTATAGTGATACCTTATTTAATATTGAGTACCATATAACGCGCATTCGATGTTTAGAATTGGAACATGACCTGAAAACCTAGTAAGGTAGAAGACAGGTTATGAATCGAAAGTTTAGTTGGTTTTAATGAAGAATTGAAATATATATAGCGAAAACAAGCTAACCTTAAATATAAACTATACTTAGTATGTTAAGGTGTTAAAATGTGTGTTTGTGCTATTTAGTGTTGAAATGTGTTCGAATTAGGGACTGTATTTCGAAAAGTTTATTTTTATGGATTGCACACTAATATCGTAAAACGAACAAGAGAACTCATGCTCAAAGGTTATGTCTGATACCTATTTCAATTTTGAATGTGATGTAATGATAATAGTTTGGGATCTATAGTTTGATTTTGGATGTGTATTAGTGTTGTGCTCAAACACTATTTCCTGCTGTTATACCAAATAAATAGATTAGGACATAATGCTCTTTTCATTGCAAAATAACTTAAAGCATTTCATAAACAGAAAATTCTCCATATGTACTGTATATCTTTGGGAATTTTTTGTCAATCTGGGTAACTCGGTTAAGCGCTGGCCTTGGAAGCACAAATACTTAAAACTTGTGTATTACCACATTATTGCTGAATGATTTCTACATATCGAAATGTCAGCTACCATATTTATGACAAAACACCCAACTTAAATTATATAAATGTATAATATGTATTGCATGGCAAAATATCTGCTGAAATGGTTATTCTTTTTTAAGTATCTACTTTATTTACATACACCTCATTTGTGAAGTCATAGTGGGAGCTGGCTTGTAAAACAACTTCTTGGTTTCATTACTTGATAGTATTGAATAATGCTATCTCTGTTTTAAATGTTGTCTCATATTCACACTTCTAATTGGGCAGCACTATGGCCTCTCACAAAAAAGCCTGGATTCAATCCTAGGGATCACAGGTGGAATTTTGTGGTAGATAAAAATGGCACTTAGAATGAATGTTCTCTGGTTTTCCCCACCATAATTCCATCAATTGCACCATCTTCATCATTGTCATCCCCCCTCCCACCAGTCTCCAATCTCTGTAAACCTGTGAAGTTAAAAGGGACATTAAAATTAAAAATACTATGGAGGACAGAGCAATACTAATGAACGAGTGTCTCATCCAGCCACCCAAATTTATAAACCAGCATGTGCTGTTACATTCTTTCTGCAGTCAACATATGAAAAAACAATTAATACTGGCACACTAAACTACATGTTAAAGTGATTGACAATTATGAAGGGTGGGTGTGATATGGTTAAACACAAAGCAACATTGTTATTATTTAGAGACATTGCATTCACATTCATATTTAATAATACTGTATAATACATTTGTATGGTATTTTAAGGAACATGTGCCTACATTAATATACATTTGAATGGCCTACCCAATTAAAATGTCCATTAAATTCTAACCTCTTGAATGTCTGTTATTACAATCTATTGGAATGATCTTATATGTAATTGCACTTAGTCACTTATGCATACACAAAGCCAGTTCTAATAATAAAACTTACAGTTATTGAATAGAAAATACACTTTGATTCCTTTTCCTGGAAAAGTTCTATATATAACATTTGGTATAACACAGTGGAGGTCCTACAGCACATGGGAACCTTAAATTTATTGACAGGTCATATGAGGAAAAAACAAATTGAGCCCATACAGAGATGTTTGTTTGTGTTTGTTCATTTGGCTCCACTTTGAGCAATGCTCAGGGAAATTGAACACATCATACAATTATGAAGTATTCAGACTAAGTAGGAATATACCCAAAGCCAAGAACAGCCTTTGGGGGGGATGCTCCCCTCCCCATCATGCATTATCTAAGAGAGAAAAATTTGTAAACCATCACCATTTCAACAGTAAACTTCTCGACGCGCAATACAGTAGGACGACAATAGCAAATAAGTGTTAATCACCATCACATGCAATCTGCCCTACAATAAATTGCTTACATGAGGTTGATACTATTATGATGATTAATTCACTTTGAATAAGCTCGAAATTATAACTTTATACTTATGTTATGCTTAAATTTAAATTTCCCATGTAATTTCTATTACCTTTGTCGCGGTTACTCATGTTATCTTTTTGCTGAGCGCCTGTTATTGTTTTATTATTTTGCGTTTTGGGTTCATTGTGCTCCGGCTAGCTATTATTATTATTCAGTCGAGCAAATCTCTTGAACAGGGTGTGTAAATGGAAAGGATTTATTACTGAAAGGTAACACTGATAAAAGAATTTGTTTTTACACTTTTATTGCCGTCACATTTTATTGATTTCACATATTTACTCTTGATACACGCCCGACTGAAACTGTTATTTTTCTAATGTTACTATAATCACTTATTTGCTGCACATTATTAATTTGCATATTTCACATTTATAACTAACTTTACGACGCGAGAGATTCTGTTAAACTGTGCGACGTGTAACCCGCGAATGATTCTGATGAACTGAGTGACGTATAACATTTGTATGATTCTGTTGGACTGCACGACGTATTACCTGCTAATGCTTCTGTTGGACTGAGCGATGTGTAATGCGTGAATGATCCTGTTGAACTGGACATTACTTGTCTCTGGCTTCATAATTTATACTCCCTCACCCCAATATGCCTAAACATTATAATCGAGCTACTATTGGTTAATAAAACGCGCCAACATTAGCGTCTATTTTTATATCCAATCAAAATTACGAACACAAATGCTCTAGGGAAGATATTCCCTCCATTTCTAAGAAAAGCGCGCTAATCTGACATCATTTGCTTGTCTCTTCTAATTAATAAACAACTCACCCCTTCGCTCATTGTTGCCCTTTCTTATTGTCAGTTTCAGTGAGGCCCTGTAAACTTATTTCCTAACAATGCTTATAATTAACAAACATCTCAAATCAATGTCAAACAATAATGCTTATTTACACTACAATCACTCTGGCATTTACATTGTTGTGATATAAAATACTGCCACACCTTGAAGACGTTTTTGAGAAAGACATCACTTGAAACGAGAAATTCTCATTATTACTGCATGGGTATTATTTGGGAAGACAGTATACAGGGTGGAAGGTACTGCTTGAACTGTACGTTAATCATGGATTCTATATAATGAGTAGTGCAAATATGTCCAATACAATTTTTGTCATTAAACCTACAAAAATGAAACATAGTGATGTTCCTTGTGCCTGTGTCTATTAGCCATTTTATTACAGTTCAAGCAATACCTTTCACCCTGTATAAGAAAACATTTAAAAGATGGTGGAGTTTGCATATACATAACACATTATAACATATAAAACTGGGATGCAACAGATCCATCTATCCCATTGACTAACAATTATACAATCACTGTGTGCTACCGGTATTCCTACTACTTTCTATCCAGCAATAGTATTTACATGGTAGCTTGAGTATTTAAAGTCCAATATCAAACCCGCTATGTCTGTAGAGACTGGCACTGTAGCAAGATGACAATATCACAAAAGACATGTCAGGAATGGGGAGGAGTATAATGGTTATTTTGGGTGGGGAATTTTCTTGAAAATCTTTGTGTTGCAGCTTTGGAAGGTACTGAACTTAAACCGATTTGTACTATGTATGTACAAATTCATGCTTTGAAACGCATGGCTTTATGTATTCACTTTCAATTCCCAGTCGAAATGCGCGCGCCAACGTTCCACGTTACGTATTTGACCACAGCCAATGGGAGCAAAATGTGCTGGACTGGACTACCTTCCCCCTTGAACTGGAAGATCGTTCCCTTTCGTTCATTTTCGGCATTCGCTCGAACTTCGTGGGCAACTTCGGGGAGCTATCTGCAAGCGCTAGTATTGCACGCTAGCCATACATATGCAGTCAAAACAAGAATAAACCCTCAAGTATATTTTAAGATATTAACAAGAAAGCACAATAATCATCGAAATTGTGGACCTTATTGCATTATCTTAAATCAGAAGAGTGTACTGAAGCATTTTTGCAAGTATTTATAGTTCAACATTTTTTATTATGGGCGTTTTACTGAATACGTAGTAATAGTTCTGTCATTTATCACTAATTAGCAGCACAAAGCAATTCTGTTGAGATTTGAACATAATGTGGCGAAAAAAGATATCCTAAACATTCAAAATAGCCAAAAAGAGGTTATCATCGGGCTAAGGAAAAAGGGGGCGTTTAAATGGCAACTCACCGGACATTTAAACCCTGCGCTAGGCCTTTAAAAATGGCTGAAAGTAAAAAATCTTACAATTTAATGAGTTTAAGGTTTGGGGAACATTTATATGCATACATATAAAAATCGTAATTTTTATGATTTTTGGCCTGTTTTTCAGTGCCGGTGTCCCTTAAATAAGTCAGACGTTCCACAGCCAAAGAATACTTATAAGCTATGTAACATTTCCAGAACTTGGAAGACGGTCGGGGAGGTTAAGGCAGTCAGACGTTCCGTCAATGCCTCACCTTTTGTGTGAATATCGGGGATCTTTCATTTATTAGGAATAGCCGGGGCTGTACAAAATTACGATTATATGGGGCAAAGGGAAGGATTCACCATAGAAGTCATTTAGATCATTGTGCAATAACTTCATTAAGAACGGGGAGAATGTAAAATTAAATTAATTCGTCATTCGAGTTTAAAACGCTACCCGGGCAGTCGGCTAGTTTAATTTGTTTGTAATTTATAGACGCTCTTTAAAAGCTATAGTTCTTAACGTTCCATTCGATATTGGGCGTGAAAGACAGTAAATTTTTCTCACAGGCCTATTTATCACACTTGAGGTTATTTTACGCGCCGTAAATCTACGATACGGGACTACCGGCTTTACTTCCCTACCGGAACTTCTAGTCATGGATCCCAGAAAGCTAACCACTGAAAACAAACAACTCCAGGCTTAGAGAATTTGATTTGCGGTTACGTAAACAAAGCACTAACGACAAACAAATGAAATAGCAGCATTTTAAGCTTTAAACAAAACATTTATAAGAGGAGCAAAACCGTTAAAACGCTTCATTGTAGAACAGTGGGTTTTTAACATATGCTAAAATGTATTTTACTAAGATTACTGTTAAGATATTTAGAATTGAGTGAAAGGAAAATGAAATGCCATACAAATCATACGCACCGCATTTGTTTACTCTCTGTAAGATGTATGGTTTGCAGGAACTAGCCTCCGCAACAGTGAACCTTATGTAAACAGATAGTTCTTTTGGATATTAAAGGTACATCACTCATTCTTACAAACATAAAATTAACTATTTGGGAGCGAAGATGCATGAAGCACATTTCTATCGGGGGCGCCGGAGTAGTGCAGTGGTTTCGTTTCGGCTCTCGTACTGAGGGTTCGGGGTTCAATTCCCGGCTGTGGATTGGATATTTTAAGTCGGTCCTGAACCGCTCCCCCCTGCGGCTCGTGTATGTGTCGAGCTATAGTTTCATACACTACGTGATCAAAAGTATCCGGACACCTGGCTGAAAATGACGTACAAGTTCGTAACGACCTCCATCAGTAATGCTGGAAGTCAATATGGTGTTGGTCCACCCTTAGCCTTGATGACAGCGTTCGCTCTCGCAGGCATACTTTCAATCAGGTGCTGGAAGGTTTCTTGGGGAATGGCAGCCCATTCTTCACGGAGTGCGGAACTGAGGAGAGGTATCGATGTTGGTCGGTGAGGCCTGGCACGAAGTCGGCGTTCCAAAACATCCCAAAGGTGTTCTATAGGATTCAAGTCAGGACTCTGTGCAGGCCAGTCCATTGTCGTGTAACCACTCCGCCACTGCCCGTGCGTATGAACAGGTGCTCAATCGTGTTGAAAGATGCAATCGCCATCCCCGAATTGCTCTTCAACAGTGGAAAGCAAGAAGGTGCTTAAAATGTCAATGTAGGTTTGCGCTGTGATCGTGTCACGCAAAACAACAATGGGTGCAAGTCCCCTCCAGGAAAAACACGACCACACCATAACACCACCACCTCCGAATTTCACTGTTGGCACTACACACGCTGGCAGATGACGTTCACGGGGCATTCACCATACCCACACCCTGCCATGGATCGCCACATTGTGTACCGTGATTCGTCACTCCACACAACGTTTTGCCACTGTTCAATCGTGTAATGTTGACACTCCTTACACCAAGCGAGGCGTCGTTTGGCATTTTTCTGCGTGATGCGTGACTTATGAGCAGCCGCGCAACCATGGAATCCAAGGTTTCTCACCTCATGCCTAACCGTCATAGTACTTGGAGTGGATCCTGATGCAGTTTGGAATTCCTGTGTGGTGGTCTGGATAGATGTCTGCCTATTACTCTTACTATTACTCTTCAAATGTCGGCGGTCTCTGTCAGTCAACAGACGAGGTCGGCCTGTACTCTTTAGTGCTGTACATGTCCGTTCACGTTTCCGCTTCACTATCACATCAGAAACAGTGGATCTAGGGATGTTTAGGAGTGTGGAAATCTCGCGTACAGACTTCTGACACAAGTGACACCCAATCACGTGACTATGTTCGAAGTCCGTGAGTTCCACTGAGCGTCCCATTCTGCTGTTTCACGATGTCTAATGACTACTGAGGTCGCGGATAATGAGTACCAGGCAGTAGGTGGCAGCACAATGCACCTAAGATGAAAAACGTACGTTTGTGGGGGTGTCCGGATACTTTTGATCACATTGTGTACCTTTCGATGGATTACCCATTAAGTTACACATGGAAGCAAGGACCAGGGAGGGTACTGGACAAACCTAAATCAAGGAGAAGGAATGCTCCCCCTAAGGAATTGTAAAATAATTTCGACGGAGTGAAATTGCCTAGATTTATTGAACAGACCCAAGAAAAAGCATAAATTGTGGGATAAACCAATAGCGAGCGTAAGTATCCACCTACAAAACCCTGAGTTACAGGTTAAATCATCCAGTGAATTTATATATACAGTTACACACCATTGTCTTTAAACCAAACGTCTATCGACGATTTTATGGAAAACAACACATATTTAACTCACTATCATGGCAAAATTACCCACAACACCACTCAGTTTCTCCCTACATGTGCCAAAATAAATGTCCTCCTAACTCTAAAAGCATTACTCAAATTGGCCACCTTTAAAAGGAACAGAAACAGTGTAACTATATATATATATATATATATATATATATATATATATATATATATATATTAATCAATGCATTACAAAGTGAAGATTGCAAGACAGCAAAGTACTAGAGAGCAAGACTGTTAATAGCTTTGGTGTCAAATGCAGCACATTAGAAAGCAACAACATATATTAATAAATATTCAACAGCAAACAAATAACTAAAACGCGTAACAAGAAATTTAGAAATATAAATATATAAAACTGGTTAATAAATATAAACTCTAAAACTTCAAACAAAATTCAATAAGAACACCGAGAAATTTACCCCCAAAAATTCACAAATGCAACAACCCATACCGATAAAACGTGGCCAAGAAAGCTAAGAATTTAAAACAAACCATAAAACTTTCCCTTTGGCTTCGGTAATTATTCAATTCCGGCAAATACCCAAAATTACAAAACTTGCAAGCACGCCCACGTTACGGGGTCAGTAAGCCGGCTAAAGTTAACACAAGAAAGTTTCACACTATAAGAAAAAAGAAAGAAAGAAAAAGGAGATCACTCACTAGAGCTGATGATGCATCCGCGGCTCAAGAAAAGCCTGGGCCGGGAAACTCACTCGCGCCACTTGCGAGAACAAAAGGAATTAGATGGCAAACTTAGGGGTAGCAATAGGTACTAGGAACTTAAATTGAGCCGATAAAACTACAGTCGGCTCAATTAAACCGCGAAAACACGAAAAGAGAAAAAGAACACACCTAATATAAAGTAAAAGTATACTGTTTTGGAGCAACATCCCAAAACCAACACCACTTCTTCTTGAAATTAAATTGAGTTTTATTTATGGATTCTCTTTAACTACTATGGTTCTTAGCGTCCCATTCTGTATTGGGCGTGAAAGACCGGTAATTTTGCTCAGAGGAATGAGGAAATCCTCTTCTTGAGGAAATCACAAGTGGCAACACCAGGTTACAGTAAGCACTAGGAAGGGGTTTACACCGCTGATACACTACTCACAAACATCGCATAATGTTGCATATAATCCACGCGTAGAAGCTGCAGCGACGAGAAAGGTGATTTTCTGGTTGCCAGGCAGTAAACGTGTTTGCTGACTATGCATTCCAGGAGTTCCGTTGTGATTTTCATAACCGCTGCTTGCATAATAGCTAAGGTGACTGTTGACAGCTTAGTGAAAAAGACGTGAAGAGTGGCGGAGAAACGTGATGCACAGCGTCCCTAGCTGGAGCAGCCAGCGTACATCCGATTTCCAGAACAGCAACAAACAGCATGCTCGAAGAATAGTGCCCTCAGGGGTGGTGAACTCGACAGTGTGTATACAGAGGTCAGGATAAACAGGAATTCGCTCCCCGAAAGAAAGCTGCAAAATAAAACACACGCGAGAAATTTAACCAAACGAAAAGTGTACATAACATTGGTAAATATACCAGAAAAACTATGGCACCTAGAGGTTGGTACGTTTATATATATATATATATATATATATATATATATATATATGTGTGTGTATATATAATAATAAAACTGTAAGCTATAAAACAAACATACAATTTATGACTATCAAACAATCAAGAAACTGAGCCCAGGGCAAATATAACATTTTAAAAGTGCATTAAAAACTAATTCCTTTAATTCACTTTGCATTTGAATAGCTATCCAGTATGATGTATCTTTAACTCATGGATAACTGATCAAGGATTTGTATCTTAGAAAACAAACGGCCATACACTTAAACATAAACACTATGCACAGTGAAAAACACGCGAGCACACAGACCATGAAGACACATTAAGATACAAATATTCCTCCAAATACATAAATTAACAAATAACTCAACACGCTGTCCAGTAATCACACTCACACACGTGTGCACAAGGACAGCACAAAAACTAAAGAGACCGAAATCAGGAATACCAGTTGGCAGAAGTTCGGGCTCCGTAAAGATAAGCAACACGCCAAACTCACACACTCCCACATCCAAACCAAACCCGTGCAAAAGATAAACAGTGAGAGGGAGAGGGAAATTAAATACTGGAATCAAAACAAAGCACCAAACAACCAACACGTAAACACAAACAATAACACAGATAAACAATAATAAGGATAAGCAGAAGGGACTTGGGAAAGAAATTACGGGAGTGATTTTATTTGAGAGATGTGATCTCTGCGTAAGCAACCATAGTTGATTTCTCAAATTTGCGCAGAAACACCATTATACATCCTGATTATTTCAAACGGCCGCACATACCTCGGTGCTAATTTGGCCGCATACGCTTTGGTCTTAGAGCTAATAGGGTAGAACCTATACATTACCCTTTGAGCAACAGCATACGGAGAAGACTTTTTATCCCCACCATAACTCCGTTTAACGCGAAGCTGTGCTCGCTTAAGATTACGGAATGCCTTTTGCGAATTTCGGCCTACAATATCTACATCGAACTTCTGAGGCAACAGAACTTCTAAATCCCAAAGTTTTGCAAAAGGCGAATCAGGCGAAAAGGCAAACATTGGTCGAAATGGAGGGGTGTCATGAGATTCATGCCTGACTGAATTAAAAGCTAGTAGCAATGGCAAAAGATAACTGTCCCATTTGCGGTGATCGTGGTGCTGAAACGCCAAAAGGGTCGACTAAGTTTTTACTAAACATCTCAGCATGAGATGGGCAAGATAGTAAGTTGTAGTGGTAACAGCTTTTATGTCGCAGGTAACACAAACATTTCTAAACACAACTGTGGTGAACTGCGTGCCGTTGTCTGAAACCAAAAATCGGGGGGGGGGGCAGCAATAGTTGCACAGATAGCAGAGAGAAACCTAATTGCGTTACGTGATGTGGCGTTGGGAATAGCACTAAGCCATACAAACTTTGAACACGTGTCTGTAAAAACAAGAGCATATGTATTATCTTTCGCAGAAAGGGACCCACTAAGTCTAAAACATTTTCTCAAGTGGTTTACTGGCCACATCTGACGCCAAGCCTTTCCACATAGTGCATTGCGTGGGCATTACCATGGCACACACTTGACACGTCTAAATCGAGACTCTGTATGATTATACATTCCGGCCCAAAGAAATTGATCACTGTCTTAGCCTTAGTTTTTGCAATTTCAAGGTGCCCTCCGAAAGGCATGAATGAAAATAACTAAAAATCATGGGGATCAACGACTCGAGAAGCACTGCCTTACCCTCTCCGTCAAAAGTGGCCCTCGTTAAAACACCCCATGCTCAAGTTGATGCGAGGGGACACGCTGCCAGCTTAAATACATTGGGTAATCTCTCGCATTCGTGAATCCCGGCGCTGATATTCCGCCAAGGCCTTAACAATTCAGGGAAGTATAGACATTAACCGTTAACGGCCCAGTAGGCGAGAGCCGGTTTGAAGGAGACTCAGCAAAGATTCTGGTAAGAGCGTCGTCCGCGCATTCTCTGATCCGCGAACATGAACATGAAGAATTTTGAAAGCGGAAATCCGCACACACCTACGGGCGGTGGTACTAGTATTTGCAAAAGACAATGCGAACGCTTGATTATCACGTTATAGTGTGAACTCGACATGACGATATTTCTCTAAGCCAAACAAAACGGCAAATGCATCGAGCTCATATACTGAGTATTTGGGCTCGGCATCGGAAAGAGTGCGCAAGCTATATCAGATAGCAAGCCGACGTTCAGAAAAATCCTGAAGCAAGATGGCGGCTAAGGCCCATTTGCTGGCAGCTGTTTGCGAAACAAAGCGCCGTGAGAAATCCGAAAAGGCAAGCACATTGGAAACCAATAGAATTCATGCTTCCACGTAAAGCGGGTAAAAGTACGGTGAACTAGACTAACATTCACTTGAAACATATGACCATTAACCGAAACGCATTGCACTCTGCATGTTTCTGGCTTTCCGGCACTCTTAACCAAAACGTCCCTAAATTAATATCTTGGGCCAAAGAACACGAACTACCAGGATCTAATAGCGCTAACGCCGGCAGCTTACCGACCACAACTTGCTAGCCTTGTCCGACTCCTGCCGTCAAGTGGGACGTGAATAAAAATGTCTGTAGAAACATTGTCACGCCTATTCTGTATTCACCGTGGAACGTGACATTGTCGTACTCTATGCAACAGAGACTTGCAACGAAAAAACAAGTTCCCGGAGATGAGCCAACCGCCCGGTTCGGAAAAACAGTACGCGAACTAGGAATAAAATCCCTTGAATACGAAAGTAAGGCATGGAATAATGTTCTGGGAGGCCTCAGTAGAATCAGAAAAAGTTTTTCGTTTACAAAAGAGTGCTATAAAAATAATGGCTGGATAATCTAGTGGATCATATTGCATAGAATGGTTAAAAAAGGTAAGGGTCATGACTGTAGCGAGCATGTACATATTTCATACCCGAGTAATAACACATCAGCTACCAGACAACGAAGAGATTTACATCATAGTATAAGGCAGAAAGAAAATTTACATGTCCAATATTGTAGAACAAACCTAGCAAAAAAAAAATCCATTGCTTATAATGAAATAAAGTTATTCAACAGGTTACCCCTAGCATAAAAGGTATAAAGTAAATCTGTTAAAAAAACCCAGCTTAAATCACAACTATTAGTGCCTGCGTTTTATTCGGTTTTGGAATATTAAAATAGATAAATTTGTATATTGTAACTACTTGCTACAGCTTGTGTATGTGTGTGTGGGTGTGCACGAGAGATAGGAGAAAGGGTGAGTAGGTGTTTTTAAATTTGTAACGTTTCAATCTAGGAAATGTTTGTAATCCTTTTTTGTCATTTGTATTGTATTAACTTTGTTATTGTATTGTAAACCTGGATGATTCCATATCATGTACACGTGATCTTCATGATGAAATAAATGAACATGAAGCTGTGGAACATCAACAGAACGAGCAGCGTTCGCTGCATCCTGCTCTGATAATTGCAGCAGAAATTGTTCTAATGCCTCAAAATCAATTGGACGAGGGTGAAATATTATTGTCGAACGTACTACTTCCATATTGAACGCCTTGAAAAAAATGTTGCCGTTGTACAAAATGTTTTATAAAAATTCATGTTACTCTTCACTCTGAAGACTACCATGAAATCTTCCACTGTGAACACCCAAGCTTTCAAGAAGGTGAAGGTGCCATTGGAAATTTACATCTATAAATTTCACAATACTTCACCTTTTTCCCATCATTTTTGCAATGAAACTTAGTATGATGAATGGATAAATCATGCTGATTAAGAAATGTTCTTCCGCAAGACATACACTGATGAAGACTATCTTTCCCAGTAATGCAGGTAATTATGGAGGGGTGAATGCCACAGAGTGAATATTTTTTATCTGTCGATGCTCTTTGGTTGAAGTGAGCCAATGCTACCAACCTACTCTAAAGGAACTAGAAAACAAAGCTTGATGTTATTCGGAGTCACTGGGCATTTGAAATAAACTATAAAAATATGAAAATATCATGAAGCCATATGGCACCATTAGACTAGAAAGGGCCTCATTAATTAGTAATGAAATGATCGGAATTGAAGCAATAGAAGATAGTAAACATTATGTCTGAATAATCACAGGGGTGATGGTTGGATTGGCTAAGTGGAAACCGAGGGCACTAACTCCCCACATGGACACGGTGTGTCACTAGTTGTACTTTTGCGGGAAAGGCGAATTTTCTGATTGGCTGTTTCAAGTTTGGACGTTCGTAACGAACTAAATGGCAGAGGCACGAAGAAAGGGACCATCTTGGATTTTTATAGCTGGAAGCTATCGTCCGAAGTTTTTTCACCAGGAACAATGCCGAGACGGTAATCATACATTTACGCTATTTCTGATTGAATGTATATTTGTTGTAATATTGGTATTTTCTATTAACTTCAGTGATATTCGTAGAATGAGGTAGAAAACATAGGTTACTGTATGTTGCAACATTTTTATATAACGAATTAATTTTCAGATACATTGAGCCGTCCAGACAGAGGGGATACGCCTACGATTTACATTCCTTCCAGTGTTGTGGTTCGAGTCCCGATTGGTGACATAGAATCTGAAGGTATGTTATTAAGTTTCCAGCATGAGAGTGCTGGATGAAAGGTTAAGTTTTTAAGAGCTTCTTAGTGTTGCTGAATTTTATATTGTCCTGATTTACTTTTCAGATATTGTGAGTCATCCAGACAGTGGAATATACGATTAATTTTCGTGTTTGCACTTCATAATTAATTGATGGGTGGAGATCACAGCCAAAAGTAGGTAAGGTAAAATCAACCTTTAATGCAAATTAATTAGCATGTTACTGTGCTAATATTTAAACACATAGATGCAGATCATGCGAGTGATACTCTTGTATAATTAAAAAATGTAGGATTATTGGTGGACTGACACACTGTCAAGGATAGCATGCCAATGATACTATAATTCTTTTAAGACAGTGCCCAAATGAAATTTTCTAATACAGAAGGAAGAAAGATATTTGAAATCATTCACATATATTTTAGTAATTCACCCTCTTTTGGGCATTTTTATCTAACTGCCACTATGTCCTTTTTTGAACTGGGCATGGTGTATGAAAATAGAAATTCTGGTAGCTTTTTTGACAATTAATGTCCTTGTAATCTGTTATTACAGATGCTCAAAAGCATTTGTTTCCAAGAATAACTGAAGTGTTTGTTTTGAGTGAAATTAGCAGCTTCAGTATGTGTTCTGAGGCTTTGAAATTCCAAAGTGGTTCCAATCTTTCATGTCTGTTTTCTACCATTTAAACTTTGTAGCAATTTTGATGATACAAAATCCTTCCCTTAAAGATACATTGTGCAGTAGTAATTAAGTTGCAGGATATTATAAGAAATGTATAGGCATTTAAATGATCGTGTTGTTTTTGTGCAAAAATCAAAGGTTTTGAAGTAATGGGCATTTAATATTTTTTAAATGTATTGAAGCCTTTTAAGTTAACACATATGATAAACATGAAGTTGATCACGATATATGATGAATCATTTGTAGAATACTTATGAAAATAGCTTACTGTGAGTAGAGAAAGTCTTAGATGGCAGAGCAGTGGTATGGCAAGTTAAAGATTGCTGGTTTGAATCCCAGGCATGGCATTGAATTTTTTTGTCTGATTGTATATACTCATCCACTATTATGTATATGCAAACAACCCATGGTTTTTTTCCAATGAATTGGATCTTTTGAATGATCCCTTGATCTGTTATTTATAGTGAACATTTTAACACACTGAGTATTTTAAACGCTTTTCATATACAGCACATTGCATCCAAGTTACTATGGGAGGTTAGGTTTTTTTTATATAAGCTTAGGTTTCTGAATTTATGGAAGGTTAGCATTAGGTTTGCTTATTTATATATATAAGCTTAGTTTTCTGAATTCACAGAAGGTTAGTAATTTTTTTAATGAAAAGTGTTTAAAATTTCACTATAAATAACAGTTCGAAGGATCCTTCAAAAGATCTGATTCATTGAACCTTCAATGAAAAGATCCATGGATCCTTTGCATATACTGAATTTTATTTTGTTCAAGTAACACAAAGTGGTGGTGGTTTTACAATAAAAAGTGTTATTTCCTTCTCATTTAGCACTTTATCAACCAAACTTTTTTGCCACTTTTTAACAGTTTCCCAGTTTTGTGTTAAAACAGCTTATTCACACTATGCACTTCTTCCTTTGTTATGGCAACTCAAACACTAACTGATAAAATCAAAGATTTGACCTGAGCTGAGCATATGAGTGCTAGCGTATTATGAATGACTGTTTGCTTATCATATTTCCTGTGTTATGCAAAGAGTTTATTTGGTACTCAGATAGCAATGCTGAGAATTCATTGCTGTATTTCTCATATAGGCAAGAGAATAGCAGTCATCCATACAGTTGATAATTAACAAAAAGATACTCTTTGATTGTTAATGCAATAGCAGGTAGAGTTAAGAAAATCATATTTTGTAATCTCTTAACAGTTACTATATATCCATAACCTTTCACAATGAGTTCTTACGATAATCACAATAAAATGTGTAGTTCTATACCTTTCCTACTCCAATGTTTCATGACACAATACGTTTAAGGAATTATTTACATTGGCATAAGCGTAGTGCTTAGTTTGAAGACAAGAGGAAGCATATGCTTTGTTTACATCAGAGAGATCTCTGGTTTACAGTGGATAGTGTGTAATATAATTACAAGGTGTTTGTAACCACAAATTTTTCCTTAATGTAAGTAATTTCTCTTTTCAGAAACCTACTTTTAAAGGTAGTTTAAACATGTGTGTTCTATTTAATTCTAGGATATACACAATGGAAAGTTGGAGTTAAGTTGTGTCTATTTGTGTCCAGTGATGGTGCTTCAAGTCAGAGCACAGAGAGTGACAATGACATTAATAGTGTTAAATGGTGTGGTGAAACTTGCTAATGACATTTATTGCACTGCTAATAGCAATTTAGTGAATGACAAACAATAGCTACACTATTGCATATAATGTGTGCAGAAGTTTCTTTGTAGGAAATGGAATTAAGTTATTCATGTCAAATTGTATTGCGCTATCTAGAGTAGAATAAAATAACAAGTGTCAAACCTGTGTTATTCTTCCAATTTTCCTGTCAAATTCCACATCCTACTGTTGGTTGGAAGTTCAAACAAACCATGGAGGCAGTTTAAGTGCAAAAGATTTTACTATGAAGCATGCAGAAGAAATTATTGCAAGGTGCTGGATCTCATTCACTCTCAAAAATTTAAATGTGACCATTATGTATTATGACATAGAAACATTCAGCAACCACTATTAACCCCAATAATATTATATAAAAAGCAATGTATGTGCCGACTATTGGATAATTTAATAAGTTACACAGGAATAAACAGTTGTGTTTTTCATACTAGCCTAGCTGTGAGTGTTCAACTGATCATAATTGTGTTCTAATATTGTATTGCTACAGATGACAGTGACAAGTTATTTTATGTGAGCTTTAATCGAGTCCTTTAAAAAGAAATATGAATAACTCCAAGTGCAATCACGATTATTGAAGCTCACGTAATTAACTTTGTACGTCGTCAGTAGCGATACAATATTGGAACATATGATCAGCTGAGCAGACAGCTAGGCAGGTATGAAAAATACAGCTGTAGTAGCTACGAGTGACGTCATCATCCGAGAGCACGATTTTTCATAGTTTAGTTCAACCCCAGATCACTACTCACGCTGCGATCGCCCTCGTGTTTCCAACGTTTAACACGAGAGTTGCACTTCTAATAGTTTGCTGTTCTGTGTGAATAATCACACAGGCATTCATTACAAAAATATGGGTTTTCTAGTGTTCTCCCTCTCTGGATATTACCATATACCTATATCATCTAAAACCTCTTCAAGATGTAATTATTGTTTTGACTGTAAAAGATTTAATGACGAACTATACAAATCACTTATGGCTTTTTATTTTGCAGCATCAACAGAAATGTATTTGTACCTGATTTACAGTGGTCTTATTTCTATACTTCTTCACTTGGCCCAGTTGTCTCGATTTCTTTCTAGGCACCTCAACTTCTTCTTCTTCCACTCTTCTAGTTTGATTTATAGATTGCGTGTATTCTGTGCATAGTTCTTCTGCAAGTTTCAGAATGAAACTTCGACTGCTGTCCAGTCGCAGAGTTGAATATAATCCATGATTTGTGACAGCTAGATCAAGGAGATTATATTTGTAATATATTTTTATTGTTAACCCAGTTATTTGTACAAGTTTAGAACAACAACTTTATTCTTAACGCAGTTTCTAAACATAACAATAAAATAAAATACAAAGAAAACTAACCTCTTAATTACTGGTATCCAGCAGTATGGAATACTGGTAGCCAGCATTCTTCCTAATCTAAAAGTACAATTATCAATTTATTTAATCTCCAATACTATCTCTAACTCTACCTTGAGTTGCTTTACCTTGGACCCCAACAAACTCAAACCTTGAGGTTGTCGAGTTGTTGGGTCCTACTTGCAACATATCAAATAAAAAATACTGTAATTTAATACTCATTTACCTCTTCCTTGCTAATTTTCCTCATCCATTTTGTTCTTACTCTGCCCAAAAAGTTTCCTACTTCTATTATATTTTTCCTAGATCTTACATTTACTAACTTTTAGCTTGAATTTCTATTGGTAAATTTAACTATTCTCTCTTCTCTATCATCTTTCAAAGCAACTTCATTTCTTCACACTCTAAAACTATATGCCACTCTTTATCTTTCCGGTGGCGTAGTGGGCATTTTTCCAAATCAATCTCTTTTCTCAAACCATTCAAATTCACCACCCCTGCCCTAGCCCATGCAAATCCTGCTCTTGCTGTTTTATCACATATATCAACATATTGTTCCCTCAACCATTCTACTTTCATTTCTCTGTATACGCTCAGTGAGCTCTTAAAAGTAAAACTCCTAATAAAGCTTGTATTTCCATATCCTCTATTGTTGTCCTAATTTCATTCCAGAAACCTATTTGTAGTAATTCTTTAGCTCTCCAAATCTCCCCAAAACCTATCTTCATCAAGGTTTCCTTTATCTTACCTAGCCAAGACTCTTTATGATTAAGTCTTTCCTGCACTATCAAACATTGATGTAAAATGTTGTGATCATTAAAATTTGTAACTTTAACCCAATATTTTAGCACTCTTTCCACAATTTTTCCTTTAATTACCATTCTCCCTAATTCGGCTTGAACTACTCTGTTGGGTGATGGTCTTGGTAAGCCCAATATTTGTTTACAAATGCTCCTATGGATCATATCTATATTTACAGACCCTTCTCCCAGGCCCCAAATCTCTGCTCCATATAACATTTTTGCTTCTACTACAGTAGTATAAATTCTCTCTAACCATTTTAATTGCATTTATGGTAATTTGTCTATACAAGTTTTGATGGCTTTCATTGCCATTTTCCTTTAGCTAAAGCTATTCTCTTTTGTTCACTCCATCCACAATTGCTGCTTAATCGTATCCCTAAATAATCAAAATTTTGGACTACCTCAATTTCTCTTCCATGCCAATACCATTTCTCATCTTTCCATAATTTATTGCCCTTTTTAAATACCATAATTTTTGTTTTATTTACATTAATTATTACACTCCATTTTTTTTAAAATTTACGTATCACTTCAATTGTTCTCGCCAATCCCACATTACTTATAGAACCCGCAACTAAATCATATGCAAATAACAAACCAGGTATTTCCTTATTATTAATTATTGGCACATGTCTGTTCTCTACCCTAATTGATTCCAAAACATCGTCTATGAACAGATTAAATAATACAGGACTCAATTTACAACCTTGTCTTAGACCAATATTATTTGGAATGCTTCTCATTAATTTATTATTAGCAATTTCAATACAAAACTGATTGTCCATATATATTCTTTGAAGTACTCTTATAAAGGTACTACTCATCCCCTTTTGCTCAGTTTAAACCACAGTGCTTCTCTATTTATCGTGTCAAAGGCCTTTTCAAAATCTACAAATAACATGTATAATAATCTCCATCTCTTGTTGGTTAAATATTTCTTTACCATTGTGTTTATAACAAAAATGTTATCTAGTGTACTATTATTACATCTAAAAAACCTGCTTGAAGGACCAATAACTTTTTCTCATCTTCTGCCCACTTTTGAACCCTTTCTGCCAAAACCCTCATATACCTTGCTTAAAACAGATAGTAGACTAATTCCCCTATAATTTGCTGGGTTAGTTATCTCCCACTTTATTTTTAAATATTGGTACTACTATTGATAATCTCCATCTATTTGATATCTTTCCTCCTTCAAATACATTGCTTAAAAGTCTAATTAACAATCCTAATCTAATTAATTTTGAAAATTTAGAAGCTAGTAACAGTGATGTGTCATAATTTAAAATAAAGACAGTTGAAGGTTGTTACACTACATTTTAGTGATGTAGTGTAACAACCTTCAACTCTCTTTATTTTAAATCCTAATCTAGTTTCGTTTACACTCCAAGCCTTCCAAAATTCCCCAGGAATTCCATCTATGCCACTCGCTTTATTTGTTTTTAATCTATTTATTTGTTGTCTTACTTCATTTTTATCTATCTAATTGTTCAATATATCCGATACTTTCAATTTCTCTAATTTTTGGGCACTTCCCTTGTTCTGCTCCCAAAAGATTTCCAAAATATCTGTACCAGGTTTCAGAACTAGTATTATTTTCTTTAACTCTGGCCTTATAAGTTCTTTTTATTAATGTCCAAATTCTTTTTGTATTATTTACTCTTGTCGCCTCATAAATTTCCTGGCTCATTCCCCCCTCCCCCCATTCCTTCTTCTTAACTCCCATAAGAAATTTGTATCCCCATCTTTCAATGATGAAGTTCTCTTTTTCCTGATCATCCCCTGTTTGCCTCCATTTCCTTAATTCCCTTAATACTCTCTGTTTCGCCATCCTACATTCCTCATCATACCACCCTCTCCTTATATATATATTTCCTTCTTCCCTCTCATTTTTGATCCTGCCTGTTTCACTAAATCCTCTAGATTTACAACTGCATCCTCAGTTTTATTTTCTTTAAGCATTTCCTGTATATCTATTAGCTTTAACATATTTGATTGCTTTTTCAGCTCTCCCAAAAAGCTTTCTGCTTCCATATCTCTCCATTTATAATTTTGAATCTTAATTCCTCCTTGTTCTAAATAATTAACATTTACTTTTTCCACCATTGGACCTATAAATACAATCATACTGGAAAATGGTTACTAGAGGTAACTATATTCAACAACTCAAAATCCATCCAATATTCATTTAATTATAATTTTTCATTCATTATCTGTTTACCCTCCTCTTATGTAGGACTTACACCCCCCCAGGACTTACAAGCGGGTGCCTGGGGTCAGAGGCCCGTCGAGGAGCAGACACTCATGGATCAGACAGTGCATCCAGGATGGGTGATCAGCCCGATGCCTGGTATGGGATGAAGGAAGTAGATGAAGCGAAATGTAGGTGAAAGGGATGAAAGGAAAGGTGATGATGGAGCAGTTGGTGGAATGAATGGCGGGGGAAACCGGAGAACCCGGAGAAAACCCGCCCAGACGCCGCTTCGTCCACCACAAATCCCACATGCAGGTCCCTGGGATTGAACCCGGTCCGCCTCGGTGGGAGGCGAGCGGTCTAACCACTCGGCCACGGCGCCGCCCCATTTAATTATAACGAATATAAAATATACTCTATTACAGTCTGCCCATTTCTGTTCATAAATGTAAACTCACCTGCGTCATCTTTTCCTTTAACTCCCTTGCACAATACCAAATTACATTCTTCACAAAACTCAATTAATTTCTTTCCCTCATTATTAATACATTTGTCTTTGCTCCTTCTTCTATCCCTCTCTCTTGCAATCCCAATAAACTCTCCTTCAAGATCTATTAACTGTATTTACTTTCCCCCATTCTTGCATTGAAATCTCCCAGTATTATAAAAACCTTTGTAAACCTCCCTAATTGATATTTCCTCCAAATATTGTCTTAACTTGTTAAATAAATGTGGTTCATAAAATTCCAAGGAACTTGGCGGGTTATATATTACTGCAACACTTACACTTTCTTGTTCCCCAAAACCACTTAAAACACACCACAGTACTGATTCTTCACCTAAATCTTCATATACTTTTACTTTAATTTTAAGGCTTTTTCTCACTAATAAAGCTAAGCCTCCTGATCCTCTACCCTTATCTTTCCTTTTAATACCACATTTCCCATAAAAAGCAAAATCACTCGCATCCACATTATTATTTCTTAACAACCAAGTTTCCACCACACCTATCACATTCACTAAATTTAAAATTTGAGATATTTCTCCACTCTTCACTTTATCCCACCACCCTTCAATATTTCAGAATATAACCCACAATTACTTCTCCTATACAGAACATTTTCACTCAAATCTAAATTCCTGTAATTTAGCCCTACTCCTAGTCAACCTTTCCGTTTCTGCCTTCTGCTCCACATAATCTTCCACTTGCATAATGCTCCCTCCAGGTGACAAAATAATACTGAGACCAGATTCTCTCTACACGTCCAGTCCCGCAGTTGCTCCCAAGGCCATTCTGTGCATGCCCTCTATCAGCTGTTTCTCCAGTATAATCTATTTGCTTGGTAACATATGCCTTCCGCTTCCCCTCCTCTCCTCCTCCATTCTCTTCCTCGTGCTAACTTCACCTCATGACATTTCATTTAATCTATCTGTCTCTGAATCCAATATTTCTACTCGTGTTCATTGACCCTCTTCCGACATATGCCTCATATTTTGCTGACACATATCTCGCTTCCTTCCATTTATCCACAAATCCAACCCTCTAATAAAAGCTTTCTCTCCTTTAGCCCTCGCATTCTTTCTTTCTTGAAGTAAAATCTTTCTTATTTCTCTCTCTTTCTTCCCAAAATCCTGTTCTATAAATATTGTTGTTCCTTTTAAATTTTTTGGCATTTGATAAAATTGCCCATTTTATTTTCATTGAAGCACATCTGATGATTACCGGTCTTGGATTTCGTCCTTTTTTCCCAACTCTAAAAACATCTCTCATTTCCCATCCTCCAAGTTTTAATTCCAGTTTATCTTGTAAGATTCTTCAATTTGATCCCAAACTCATATCTCTCTTGATTCTTCAACTCCAAAAATTATCACATTCATTTTCCTTCTTTTGTCTTCTGTTTTTTCCAAGTTTAAAATTTTTCTGTTGCATTCAACTAATTCCTTATTCACTTCTCCTTTAAATTTTCCCCGCATATTTTTCAGCTCCTCAAATTTTCCATCTACCTTCTCATCAATTTTGTTTTCCATTCCTTTTATATTTTTGATATCTTCTGAAATTCCTTTAAGCATACTCTTGATATCTTGTTCCGTGTCCTAGCCTGGATTTTTCTATATTGCGCCAATTACTAGCAGTACCAGTATGACAAACACGAACCATGACATTATCGTAGGTCGATTGTTTAAATTTCCAGCTTGTCTATAAATCCTGTAGCCATTAAATGTTACAATTCTAACTATATACACCTCAATTTGGATTCCCATTATTTCCTTTGCGCGAGCACACATTTAACACGTCTGACTCTGTCCACCTTTCGTCAGCAACTCTTCTCAAGGAGATTATGAAAAGCATGTACTGGCTAATTATGTGAACCAGAACAAACTGAATATAACTGCGACTTCTGATCTAAGACATTAACAGCAAATTTTGTTTTATTGTAGAAGCAAATTGTCTCAGGAATTCTTTAGTATATTCTTTTTATTTTTTCAAAAGTTCTTGATAAGGTGATGTTTAATAGACTGTATTAATACCTTGAATATAACAACATACTTGTCAGGGATCAGTTCGGGTTCAGAAAAGGAATGTCGACCAATAATGCAACTTATAGACTTACTCATGGAGTGTTAACTGCATTAAACAAAAAAAATGCATGTAGATGGGAGTTTCTGTCACTTAGCAAAGGATTTGACTGTGTTAATTCTGACACAAAATTGAAATTCTATGGACTAAAAATGAAACTCTAAGTTGGTTCGTATCATATTTAAATGAAAGAAAACAAACTGTTGAAGTAGTTAGTGATATTGGATTTGGAAAACATACATCAAAATGGAAAGCAGTAACACATGGAGCCCCACAAGGTTCAATCCTAGGACCTTTACTACTTTTGATCTATATAAATGACCTATCATTTTATATAAAGGATATTGCAAGTATCATTCTGTTTGCTGATGACACAAGTGTTCTGGAGACTAGTAAAAACTTGAATGAGTGTGTAATTAAATTGAACTATGTTTTGAACTGTATGTCACACTGGTTTAAAGCTAACAAATTATCTGTAAATCTAGACAAAACAAATTTTTTTAAATTTATAACCCATAAATCATTACACACTCCAATAGAAATTGCGATTAATGACATGTTACTAGAACAAATAGACAACATTAAATTTCTGGGCCTCCAAGTAGACAGATATTTAAATTGGAAAGTTCACATTAAGTATATCTTACCCAAATTCAGTTCTGCCTGTTATGCTATCCGAGTACTGGTAAATTTCAGTTCTATAGATACACTTAAATTAGTATACTATGCATATTTTAACTGTATCATTGAATATGGAATATTATTTTGGGGAAACTTGGTAGAAATTAAACGAATATTCCTCATGCAAAAGAAGGTTATAAGAATCATTTCCAGTACCCATAGCAGACATTCTTGCAAACATCTTTTTAGAAGACTGAAGATATTAGCCCTATCTTGCATGTACATAGTCTCAATTTTAAAATTCTATGTATGCAATAGAACCACATTTATTATAAACATAGAAATTCATGAGATAAATACTAGACAAAAGGGTAACATCCATCATCACAGTGCAAAGCTTTCTTGCTTCCAGAAGGGTGTATATTATGATAGCATAAATAGATTTGATAGGTACTCTCCCTAATGATCTTAAGGGAAAAGTTGACACTTTCAATGTCTTTAAAACTGCTGTTAAAGAGTACCTATGCTAAAAAGCATATTATTCTGTACAAGATTATCTGAATGACATACTATCCTGATGATATTACATATATAGCTCTCTATGTAGTATTGGTAAATATTAATGACAGTTGCCAGTTACATTTGATGCCTGCTGTAGAATTAATGAAGCTATTTAAATGTATGTACATATTAAGAACTGACAGTAAATGCTGTGCACTATAAATCAAATAGAACAAAATGATGAGATGAACAAAAGTACAAGCCTAGTGAAAGTTAAAATAACTGTTCTTGTCTATAAATATAATGTTAGCCTTATAATGGTAGGGAGGTATTCGATTTTGTTCAAAATTACACATGATTTGTTTCATTTTGTATATATATGTCCTTATTTTATTTTAAATGTTCTGTATTCTATGTAATATTTATGTATATATGTAACTATATTGTACATTTCCTTGACATGCATATAGTATGTCTCTATTTTATTTCAAATGTTCTACACTCAGTGTAACATTTATGTTTATATGTAATTTTTGTACATTTCCTTGACATGCTCTATGTTCACAAGCCTTTATGGCTGCTAGTGAACTCACAGAATGCAATCCAATCTAATGTAATCTGTATTTCACCCTCTAAGTGCATAGAACTGTACAGGAGAATATTTTCATTTTGTTTACCTTAGTACACAGTCATTGTGGTGTCGTCCTCTGTAGTTTAGGGGTACCATGCTAGCCCCTAGCTCCTAAGGTCATGGGTTCAACCCCCGTGGAGAACAATGGAATTTTTTTTGGTTATAAAACAAAAAGTCCTTAGCATGGCTTCCTTTGGAACAAAGCCGGTGGTACCATGTTATAGATTTACGGCACATAAAAGAACCTGAAGCCTGATAAAAGGGGCCTTTGAGCAGCATTTGTGGTCTTTCATACCTAATATAGAATGGGAAGCTAAGGACAATAGTATTTAAAGAGCATCCATAAATAAAACTTAATTTAATTTAATTTTTAGTCAATGTAGTATCTTCATTCTTCAGGAGAACAGATGTGTGCAAAGGAATGTTCATGCTTTTTACAATGTTGGGGTTATCCCTTCTTGAATGGTTCACAGTTCCAACAAGGCTAGTGCCCTCATCATTTTGTCCTTTGCCAAGTTTCACTGCAGTGAAGAAGTTATCAATAGTCACATTCCAAACCATATGATGGTATGGAGCTACTAATCTCAGGAATATTATAATTTAGAACTCTGTTCATCTTTACCAAGGTAAGGGGACCTGTTACAAAGATATTTAGTTTTTATGTCTGTTTCATTCCTGCACTAATGCTACCTCTACCTCTGTTCTTCATCATTTCATTCATTGCCATAGTTTAACATACCCAAAAATCAGTATCCTTGTGATGTACCTACATTCCCTACAATTTAGTGTCACTCTTCACCTTTAGAAAATAATATTGTCATCACTGAGCACCCAACATAAGCTAGGTTCTTGAAGCAATTCGAATGGTATTTTGGTTCACAGAATCCCAGGCAGCCTTAATGAAATTAATGTTCTTTAAGATAGTGATTTTTCTCACTGTATATTCCAGTTAAGCCCATCTTCAATGTAGCAGGCTCTTAGGACATGTTTACTACAGGCACCATATTATACCTTGATCTAATTGCTGTACTTTGCTTGTAGGCTTTGCTGAGAGGAAAATGAAGTTTATATTTCTCAAATTGGATACATCGATTAAGGGTGCAATTATTCTGTTTCTAATTGCCAGTTTTGCACCCCATGCATGTAAGCAAAGTTCAAATACTGCAAATGTTGCCTGCAGTTTCATGGAAGTGTACCTGCATGGAAAAGATAGCACGTTCTTCAACAACGTGAACTGCAGGCATTTTCAATAAATAATGATGCCGAAAATATGCATCCATTTTCATTACAGCACAGCAAGGCTAAGCACAAATTAACATTATCTTGCAAGTTTTCCATCATAACACTTTGTGCTCTATAATTCAGGTTTATTCTGGTAAAGGAGGAAAAAATATTACTATTTCATCTGCCTTTAAAATATCATAGGACTATAATTTTCCAAAATTGATGGAAGCATTGCAGATTTCCAAATTTGAATATTTTTGCATGGTGCAATGTCCATATGCAGGACAGCTGTATCTGTAATCATAATTCTTAATCATGGTGACGAGGAGGAGGAGCAGAAGATGGAAAAACAGAAGAAGAAGAAGAAGCTGCGAGCTGTATGTTCACCAAGGGGTTAAATAGCAATGTGCTTGATGAAATTTGGACATATGGTCACTCTACTCCTTTCCTACATTACCTAATTACTACTAATGGTGTCTGTTATATGAAACTGCCTGTTAACCGAGACTCTTTAATGAGATTTAAACTTTTTTTTTTATAAATTATGAATTATCAAAATAATTTCTTAGTCCCAGAAAAGATTTTAAACTACAAATTTACTATTTTAAAACTGCTTAAAATGTCACTATTCTATATGCACAGAATTTCTCAGATTGTTACAAACTAACACTAGATCAGAAAAACCAAAATATTATAAATTACATCCAATACTCTGTTGCACCCATTTCCTGCTTCTCTGATTTTATCCACTTCAAAAGCAGCAATTTCTGTTCCTATTGCATCTGAAACGATTTCATCTTTGATGTATACAACCTAAAAATCAACCCAAAAGTATGCAAATCACACTATTTTATAGCACATGGATTGGTGTAAACTACCAAAAGCTAACTCAGCAGTATACAGTGAAACCTCATTATTATTTTTTTTTTGTAGAAACCTTATCAGGAACCTAGACAGCAAAGATAGTGATAAATTAAAAAAAATTGCAATATATGAACTTTATAATAATGTGAAACTAATAAAACTAACAGTAAAATAAATATTTACTCTAATTTGCATAACTATAACATAACTATACAAGTAGCTTTGTTGGTTTCAGTTTAAAAAAATCTGTACTATGTTATCTTGTTTAATAAAGCCATTACATCAACATTAAGTTCGAAGGTATACATTTATCCCTTCACTGTGTCCATTGCCTGCATCACGCATGATACTACTTGAATTGGCTGAGCATCTTGCTCATCATCACTTTCCTGCCTGCAGTAATGGTATTTATAAGTCTGCTCTTCAGCATTTCATTTATTGTCATAGTTACACATACTCAAAAATGATTATCATTGTGATGTACATTTTCGACAATTTACTGTCACTCTTCACTCCCAGAAAATAACATAATATATTCATAGAGCACCTAACATAGGCTAGCTTCATTGAAGCAGCTTCAAATGGTATCTTGGTTCACAGAATCCCATGCAGCCTTAATGAAATGTGTGGTATGTAAGTTAGTGATTTTTCTCATTGTCTATTCCATTTCAGCCCATCTTCGTTGCAGCAGGCTCTTAGGAAGTGCATACTTCAGGCACCATATTATGCCTTGATCTAATTGCTGTACCTTACTTGTGAGCTTTGCTGAGAGGAAAATAATCTTTATATTTCTCAATTAAATACATCAATTAAGGTTGCAATTTTCTTGTTTCTTATTGCCAGTTTTGTGCCCCATGCATGTAAGAAATTTTCAAATACTACAAATGTTATATGCGCTTTCATGGAAGTGTATTGGCGTGGAAAAGATAGCACAATATTCTAGAATGTGAACTCCAATTGTGTAGCAATTGCCCCACAATGCAAGGGACAGGGGGGGGGGCCCAAGCAAGAGGGGCCCTAAAGTCTCAAGATTGCAACACCCTGTTTTAAGAACACAAACCAAGGGAAACAATTTTTTCTTGGAATTTTGGAGGTACTGAGAAATATGAAATATTACAAATTCTGTAATCTTTCACTGGCCAAAATAATGATATAGGTAGCACCAGGGATTTTTTTAATGTGAAAATTTTAATGGCGAGATACACTGCAAGTCACTTACTTACATCTACAGCTCAACGAATAATTTAGGTTGTGACATGAGATGTACATATATACAATGCAATGGATGTGGTCAGTCCATATAAAGTATTATAACCTTTGGATGTCTATACACTGACTACTACTTTGCTGTTCACTTATTTCATAAACTCATAAACATTCAATACTATTTTGCAGTTCTGACTGTGCAAGAGTTTCCCTTTCAATTTTGAACTACTGGGAGGCATAATATCAGGTAGTATTGTAATTGAATGCAATAATAAAGCCAGACATGTACAACAGTTTTATAGAGTATGTACTACCAGACTGTTTGGATTGCACTGAATAAACATTGTAATATTAAAAAATAAATATTTTGTTTGTTAACGACACTATTGATTGCCAGGATCATATCAGAGCCACCAGTGTGCCAGAATTTTGTCCCACAGGAATTCTTTTACATCCTAGAAAATATACTGATATAGGGCTGTGCCTTTTAAGCACACTTAAAAACCATCAGTCTGGGTCAGATTTGAACCCGCAACCTTGGGATGAGATTGTAACATTGGTTACATTTAATTAGCACCACATGTTTACTTCAGGGAAAGAAATACACCACACTGGCTGGACAAGCCATCAAGAACATATGTCAGTGCTTCTGGTGAGACCATTACTGCATAGAACAAAAGAATGGAAGGGATGGTTACAATTATTTTCTTCATTATTACTTGAATTTATTGGTGAATATCCAATCTCAGTTTTCCTCTGTTTCTCGTGTCATCTGATGTATTATGTCACAAGTACCCCACTGATCGAGGTCATTTTGATACAGATATCACAGATATTTTAAAGAAGCACATAGTGAGTTATGACCCCCTGCAAACTATCAGGTCTTTTTATTACAGATGAAAAAAACAGGTTTTCCTTCTGCATATTATTTTAAAACAACACATTGCAATATACCACACGAACGGCTATGTTATTCTAAAAAATAAGCCCTACATATTGAGAACCTTGTTGGCTCTTTGCAGACAGGAAGGTTAGTTGTGTTCATTCATCATGGGTTGGTGGAATAAGGCAAGGGTTAGTGAAAAAAATAAAAGAACACG
Organism: Deroplatys truncata; assembly: GCA_030765065.1. Lineage (NCBI taxonomy): Eukaryota > Metazoa > Arthropoda > Insecta > Mantodea > Mantidae > Deroplatys > Deroplatys truncata. The sequence goes on from CM060990.1 coordinate 635,263,201, forward strand.
AAGGAACTCAATATACAATGCAAGTGTGTATTACTCACGTAATGTGGAAAAATAATAGCACTTTGAGAGAACTTCTAGCATCTGAAATGAAAGCTGAGATAAACTTTTTCAAAAAATGAGAAGGGCAATAGACATATTGCTGGCCTTAGTAATGTATAATATGGCCTTTTGCAGGCATAGGGAGAAATTAGGTGAATCATACAGTGGCAATTTTCTTGCTCTTATTGAACTTCTTAGCAAATATGATCCCATTTCTCCTTGATTAATGAATGGTAAGTGAAGAGGCAAAAAATAAAATTAAATTGAGATTTATTTATGGATGCTCTTTAACTACTGTGGTTCTTAGCATTCTGCCCTATATTGGCCATGAAAGATCTGAAATTTTCCTCAGAGGCCTCTTTATCAGGCTTGAGGATCTTTTACATGCTGTAAATCTGCATGGGACTACCAGCTTTACTTCCATTCCAAAGGAAGCTATGCTAAGGATTTTTATGCCCAAAAGAATACATTGCACTCCGCCGGGTTTGAACCCAAGACCATAGGAAATAGAGGAGAAAGCAAAAACAACTACTTAAGTCCCCAAATACAAAATTAACTCATTCAGATGCTGTTTACACAAACGGAGAAAGAAATAATTGCGAAATACACAAGGCTTGCTTGTGTTCTCTAATATTGGATACTACCCAAGATATAATGAATCATGAATGCCAAGTTTTATTTTACAATACATCATAAAGAAGAATGCAAATAACACACCTATAGAACTCTTGATACCAGTACGTTTTCTAGGCTCTTGTAGAGTTGGTGTTGGAAGTACACAAGAATTAGTTACTACATTTTTAGATTTCATTGAAAAGAAGGGAATTTCCATGCAAAAATGCAGATGTCAAGGTTATGATGGAGCGAAAGTGATGCATGGAGTGTACTTAGGAGTGAAAGAGCAGATCAAAAGACTGGAGCCAACTGCCAATTATGTACATTGTGCTGCTCATAACTTGAATTTAGTCATAAGAGATGCAGCTAAGATACCCAGATAACATTCTTTTGTAATAGTCTTGAGAGAATATATAAGCTTTTCAGCTCCAGTATTAAATGATGGCAGCTACTAGGGGAAATGACAAACAGAAAGAATACCGTAATTCTCTAAACATTATATTCAACAAGATGGTCTTCACCTTATGATGCTTTGTTATCCATCCGTTTCCATTATCGAGAGATCATTAGGGTTTAAGCAATAAAATAGTGACCTTAAAAATTCTGATGAGTGTAATGAAGCAACATCCTTAGATAACAAATGAAAACTTATGATTTTGTGGTTCAGAGGTATGAAAAATGTATTACAAAGGTATGAAAAGTGGATCAGTCAGAGAGTTATCAGATCTAATGCTTATAAAATATCACAGGATTATTTCAAGTGCCCCCGATGTTTCAATGGCATTGAAATAATTTTAAATCTCCCTGTGACACTAGATTCAGCAGAAACCTCTTTCTCAATATTAATATTAATTAAGAACCATGTGCACAGTTCAATGATGCTGGAGTGTTTGTCTTCTCTTAGTATGATAAGCATTGAAGTTGAAAGAGCGCAATCATTAAATCTTGGGTGCTAAAGGATAATTCGCTAGGAAGAATGCTGCAAGAAAATGGTGATTCAACATTCAAGATTAGCTGTAAGTGAGAAGTGCTTGTTGTTGTTAATATTACCTATTTATTGTATAACATTTAATATTTTTGTCTTTAATCTTGATTCTCTGCGGGCGGGCCCTCCAGAATAGTCTGCTATACCACTAATGAACATCATACACTTTCAATGAACGGTAATGCTAATTTCATGTATCCATCTTCATTACAGCACAACAAAGCTAAGCACGACTTAACCGCATCTAGCTAGTTTACCATTATGATGGTTAGGCTTTAATAATTCAGGATTTTATCTGTCAGAGGATCAAAAAATATTTCCCTTTCATTGGCATCAAACATATCATCAGACCATAATTTTTCAAACTTGATGGAAGTAATGTAATTACTTTTTACTGTCATACTTTTGCATATTAGACAATTGTGCCTTAGTGATACAAATTTCTTTATGTTTTTATGCAGTGGTCAAATACTAGAATACAGTTTGCTTAATGTTTGTTATTTGGTTCCATTCAGGCACATTTTTCCTTTACTTTACAGAAAGTCAGCAATTTTTCCTTTTATTAATTCCATCATTGGCTAGAAGGGAGGAAACTTCTTATAAATCTAAAAATGTACCTTCATGTATGTTAACAGGTATATAAGAGGTTAAAGTGATAAACACTGGATGTACAGCCTAGGAAAAAATAAGTGAGCTAAAGCCAGAGAGGGAGTTTCATTTGAAAAACTTTGGAAGCTTTGCTGATGCTGCATTCACAACATATGATTTGACACCACCCTGCCTTCATTTCAAAGTTATGTAATAAGTAGGAAGATGCCTTTCATCTTGGTTGTATGCAAGGTAACCGGACAGTGAAACACATGTATTTCGTAATTGGAAAAACCTGAGATCGAATCCTTGGAATAGATTGTTTTCTTTTATTTAAATTTTAATTTGTTTAATATATGCCAGTGCCATATGTTTTCCATGCATAAGGCATCTATTAATTTTAAGACATTCATGCATAAAAACTCAAATAAATTATCTTTTCATTTTCAAAATAAGTGGCATACTTTTAAGAATTCTGAACTGAAAAATTAAACCAAATATTGCAACCTCTCTGTCTCAGTTTTCAATTGTTAATGGCACTGGCATAATTATGCACATGCACCTCAAATTCTTGGAGTTTTATATATGTTAGCAATCATACTGAATTTTGGTATGGCTAAGCATACACTTAAAGACAAAGCTACAAGGAGATTTCCCCTTATGTTAGTGAATGTTGCTGGATACTCTATGTCACAGGCTGCCAGAATACCTAAAGTGTATGTATATATCTAAGGCTAGAGGTAGGTGCGGGTATCCTGGGAAGGAATTGTTTGTCGTCAACCTGGTTCAGATCGAAAATGTTTTTCCACTCCTCAGCAGGACATGCACTTCTAGAAGAGGCAGACGGAAATCCCTTGCAGCGTATATCTACAAATAGCTTTAATTCTAATTTCCCTTGGTTGAACCACAAAACCTTGTGTCATCTAATTAAGCAGGGCTCTTTGCTCAATCAGCAGTTAAGAAGAAGTGCCTTACAGACAATCACAGATTGTGTTGCCTTGCATTTGCAGAAGAAAATGTCAACCGTAAATGGAATATGATCATATTCACAGTGAGTTGACATTTTCACCTACAAATGGAGGGAAAACAATTGTCTACTGCCTCAAAGAATAACATTACGACGAAAATATGTAGCACAAATGGATCGCCAAAGTCGTGTATCAGTATCACGTTGGCATTGGATGTCACGAGATAGTCTAGGTGTGTTGTGGCAGCTTGATGGCACAGTAAAATATGGCCAGCAGTATAAACATATCCTGAAAAACATCATGGTTCCAACTGTAAGGACTAGACATACTGATGGAATGACTGAATTCCAGCAGGATATCCACCCTGTCCACACAAGTCAGCACATTTCAAACTGGTTCTGGCAAAGGCATATATCATAATGGCTGACTGACATCCTTCCTCACCAGATTCGAATCCTTCTGGAAATGAGTGGGCAGAGGTGAAGAAAGTTTTGGAGTTCAATTGACCTGCAAGATAACGCAGGATAAAAGACGTTTTGTGGGGTGAAATACAGGATGCTTCAGAGGAAGTTCCTCTCATGAAAATTTAACTAGGCAATTGATATCATCTGTGTCCGATAGAATGAGGGCAGTAATAGAAGTAGTGGGTTTACACATTTAATATTAAGTGGAATTCTATTTTTATTTGTTTTTCATTTAAGACTATAATATTTGTTATTTAGTTTGAAAATGAAAATGAAAAGGCGAGTTGGAAAGGTAGAATCAGATGACTGAAAAGCTCAATGCCATTGCCAGGATTGCATCATGATGGTAACTGGGAAGTCTGTGGTTCAAATCCCGGCAATGGCTTTGAATTTTTCAGTCATCTGATTCTACCTTTCCAACCTTGTCCAACACATGGTTTGTGTGGTAGAACAATTAATTCCATGAAAAGGAGAGTGTTTGAATTTTTATGTGTGAGCATAAATGCCTTGGAATAAAATAATCCTTAGCAATTGGGAATTACAATATATGTAACAAACATTGTATTCTTCTGAAAACAAAAATTAAATTATGCTTGGGACATGAAACTCGGTAGGCCTCTTTACTATGTACCTACTTATAACCGCTCAGCTGTCAGCACATATTCAGTAGCTGGGACTCAATATGGAGGGTGACAATAGAATGAAGCTAAAGGCATACATCTTAAGACACATTGTGTAGTGGCTGCAGAAATGATTTGGACTTAGTCAAATATATGCTTGGAGAGTCTGCTCATTTTTTTGTCTTAGGGTGTATCTACTCTATGTATGTACCTATACTGTTTCGAATGGAAAATGGATTATACCCTTGCAAGTTTTGAGTTACTTTGTTATTCACAGCCTTACCGTTAGACACATTATACATTTAGTTTGCATAATTTGTTATAATGAACAAGCAGATCTATACAATGAAATAAATAATAATAATAATAATAATAATAATAATAATAATAATAATAATAATAATAATAATAATAATAATAATAATAATAATAAGTAAAAAATAAGTTAAGAGGTTGGAACCACCACCTCTTCTTCATTCTTATCTTATGCTGATGTTCGCTTTTAACCAGAGGTAATAATCAGTGGTGTGCTGACCACTAACATATTTCTTCCTATTGCATGGAATTTAGGAACCACAGACCATTAGTTTCCTGTCTCAAAATGCTTATCTAGAAATTCACCGCAACCATTGCAATTTGTGTGGTTAAATTCTGGGAGGCCCTTTATACGTATATATACTTTTTGTTTTCCAGACACCAATAATCAGATAAAATTCCCTTTAAATTAATTCATGTGTTGTTGTTATTATTACAAATACTAATACAAATTTTATTCCTTTTGGCTTAATAATTTCTGAGAGAAAGGGTACATAATTATGTACATTTTCTCATCTGAGAAAAACAACATTATTAAGATGTAAAATTTAATATTAAAGGAACTAGCAATGCAGTCTTTGTCATACTTATATGCAACATCCACAAGATTTTATAAATTATAACTACAAAATTTGGTTCCAGTATCTCAAGCAGTTACAAGGTTATTCCACTTAGTGACAAAACATATAATTATGGATCACAACACTGCTGCTCTTGTAATAATACAAATGCTGAATAACAACTAGATTAAATAAACAAAAGGACAATTGAAGTGTTATTGAGAAGTTACAGACAGTGAAGCAAAACAATAATTTAATTGAATTTTGAGTTGTTGGATACACTGAAACTTCACTTACTTGAAATAAGTTTGAGTGTATCCACTGACTCAAGATTCAATTAAAGAACAAGTAAGTGAAGTTTTAGTGTATAAACTGACTCAATATTTAATTAAAGAAAAGGACATTTGAGAAAATTAAGGACCTTGTCAAAACCTTAGTTCAGAAAGACTGACTTTTCTTTTTTTCAGAAATATCAAAATGTATTCAGCTCACTGTGTGCTTTAGGTTCTTACTGTTTGTATTTACCCAAAGTTAAAATTTTCAGTCAACCAATAACTGTACTATGAAAGTCATTACAAATGCTACTGCCTTCTTTTGCAGAAATTTATAATGCTATGGATATTCGCAGTTTAATAAAATTTGCTCTGTAAATAACTTTCAGCAAAAAAAGCAAAACACGGTCAGCTAAAAATAGTTGAAATGCAGCCAGAATGGAACCAGAAGTAAGAACCAAACTGAAGATAGTTAAACAATTTTATACCAAACTTTTGAATGATTGGAATTAAATTATCTACGATTTTCTTTTTATCAGATATTTTCATTACTGATTTATTAAATAGTAATCTTCTCAAAATGAATGCACTCAGATATTATAGGGATAAAGAGCCACACTTTTAAATTAACAAAAAAATTGAGGAGGCAGAGGCAGAGGAGGAGGAGGAGGAGGAGAAGAAGAAGAAGCTGCCAGTTGTATGTTCACGAAGTGGTTAAATAGTAATATGCATGATGAAATTTGTACATCATTTCACTCTACTCCTTTTCTACACTGCCTAATTACTACTCCTGGTTTCTGGGTTATGAAATTCCTTGTTAACCAAAACTCTTTAATGAGATTGAAAATATTTTTCCAAATTATGAATTATCAACATAACTTTTTGCATCAGAAAAGGTTTTAAACTGCAAATGTGATATTTTAAAACTACTTAAATTGTCGTTCCATATGCACTTTATTTATCAGATTCTTGCAAAGTAACATTAGATCAGGAAAATTAAAAATTATATAATTACATCAAAGTCACTGTTGCTGCTTCACTGGTTTCATCTAATTCAATAGCAGCAACTTCTGGTTCTATCTCATCTGAAATGTGCTCATCTTTGATGTATGGAACCTGAAAATCAAACCAAAAGGAATATGAATCACACTATTTTGTAATACATAGATCTGAGTAAAGTACCAAATAGTGAAATCCGGATATTATGCTTTTGTAGGGATCCAAGGATCTTAGACAGGAAAACATAACAATGAAAATATAAAGTTTGTAGTATATGAAATTCATAATAATATAAATATAATACCACTACTTACCTCACAGTCTGATACAAAATAAATGTTTACTTTGATCTGCAATACATAACTATACAGGTTAATTTGTTGGTTTTAGTTTCAAAACTGTACTGTCTTATCTATTAATAAAGCTATTACATTAGCATCAAATTCAAAAGTATACATTCAGCACTTCACTGTGTCCACTTCCTCCATCACTATTGATACTACTGGAACTGGCTGAGGATCTTGATCATCATGACTTTCATTCCTGCACTAATGTTACTTATACATCTGTTCTTCAGCATTTCATTTATCACCACAGTTTCACAAACTCAAAAGTCATTGTCATTGTGATGTACACTTTCTACTATTTAGTGTCACTCTTTACTTTCAGAGAATAACATAATGTCATCACTGAGCACCAAACACAAGCTAGCTTCATTGAGGCAGTTTTGAATGGTATCTTGGTTCATAGAAACCAAGGCAGCCTTAATGAAATGTATGGCATCTCAGATAGTGATTTTTCTCATCGTCTATTCCAGTTCAGCCCATCTTTGTTCTACCAGGCTCTTATGATATGTTTACTTCAGGCACCATATTATGCCATGATCTAATGGCTTACCTTACTTATGACCTTTGCTGTGAGGAAAACGATGTTTATATTTCTCAAACTTGATACATCAATTAAGGATGCAATTTTCCTGTTTCTTAAAGCATGTAAACATTTTTAAATACTGCACAATGTTATATGTGTACATAACATGTCTGTGTATGTTATATATGTTGTAGCATGTGTATGTTATATGTGTTATATAATGTATATGTGCTGTTATAAGAGCGTACCTGCATAGAACGTCATCCTCCATGGTCTAGGGATACCATGCTAGCCTCTAGTTCCCAAGATCGAGGCTTCAAATCCAGCAGGGGATGATGGAATTTTTCAGACATAAAAATCCTTAGCATGGCTTCCTTCAGACGGGAAATAAAGCTGGTAGTCCCATGTTATTAATTTATGGCATGTAAAAGAACCTCAAGCCTGATAAAGTGAACTATGAGCACAATTTCTGGTCTTTCACACCCAATACAGAATGGGATACTAAAAACCATAGTAGATAAAGAGTTAAATAAAACTCAATTTAATTTTCCTGCATGGAAAACATAGCACATTCATCAAGAATCCAACTACATGCATTTTGAATAAACAGTGATGCCAAATTCAGGCATCCATTTTAAGTACTGCAAAATAAGGCTAAGCATAACTTAACCTTATTTTGCTAGTTTACCATCGTGACACTTTGTGCCCTAAAATTCAGGATTTTATCTGGCAGAGGATGAAAAGATATTACTATTTCATCTGTATCAAAAATATCATCAGACTATAATTTTCCAAAATTTATGGAAGCATTGTAGTTTTCCAGGTTTGAATATTTTTGCACAGTGCAATATTCTTATGCAGAGCAGCTACTTCACATCACACACACATCTATAAACAAAGGCATGTTGATTCTTAATGTTTTAATCCAGCCAGTGGATACTTTAAAATCACCAAGTCCCAACTTCTTTGCTAAACGTGCTGCCTAAGCTCAAGCCACAGTTCCATCTAACAGCACATTTAAAGCTCTCTCACCTTGGTAGAACTACTGATTCTGTAAACTGACCCTGGGAGTATGTTTTCTTTTAGGGCTTTTCTCCTCCTCAAAAGTAGTTTCAATACACAGAAGCTGGTTAAACAAATTTATTAAAAAAATTGAAAAAATAGAACTGAATTATCTACTATTGTTTTTTTTTCAGATCTTTTCATTACTAAATTCTTAAATTGTAGTCTTCTCAAAATGAATGCACTCAGATATTATAGGGATAAGGAACCAACACTTTTAAATTGACAAAAGAGATGAGGAGGAGGAGCAGAAGAAGAAGCTGGTTGTATGTTCACCAAGGGCTTACATTTTTAAAATACCACAGAACTGTAATTTTCCAAAATTTTTGGAAGCATTGTAATTTTCCAGGTTTGAATGCTTTCACATACTGAATTGTCCTTATGCAGAGCATCTGCTTCACCTCACACACACCTATGAACTAAGTCATGTTGATTCTTAATATTTATTTCTTAATCACAGTGAGGAGGAGGAGGAGGAGGAGGAGGAGGAGGAGGAGGAGCAGAAGAAGATGAACAAGAAGAAGAGCTGCAAGCTGTATGTTCACCAAGGGGTTAAATAGGAACATGCGTGATGAAATTTGGACATCCGGTCATTTTACTCCTTTCCTAGAGTGCTTAATTACTACTTCTAGTTTCTGAAATTCACTGTTACCCAAAGCTCCTTAATGGAATTTAAAATAGTTTAACAAATTATGAATTATCAACATAATTTCTTAGTACCAGAAAAGGGTTTAAACTGGAAACGTACTACTTTAAAACTGCTTAAAATGTCTTATTCTGAATGCACTTTACTTCTCAGATTGTTACAAAATAACACTAGAATTACATCCAATTCTCTGTGTCACCCATTTGCTGCTTCTCTGGTTTCATTCCACTTCAATGGCAGCAATTTCCAGTTCTGTCTCATGTGAAATGGGTTCATCTTTGATGTAAAGAACCTGAAAATCAACCCAAAAGTAATGTGAATCACACTATCCTGTATAATATTGATCAGAGTAAAGCATCAAAAGCTAACTCAACAGTATATGCTGAAATGTTGTTAGTGAAATCCCGTTATTATATTTTTGTATTGATCAAAGGAGCTTAGACAGGAAATTATAACAGTGAAAATATAAAATTTGCAATATATGAACTTTATAATAATTTGAATCCAATGACGCATCTAACCTCACAGTCTGATACAAAGTAAATATTTACTTCAATTTGCAATGCAGGTTGCTCTGCTGGTTTTAGTTAAAAAAAAACTGTACTGTCTGAGGTTGTTTAATAAGTTCATTACATAAACATCAACTGCATGAAGATCTTGCTCATCATCACCTTCATTCATGCATTAACGATATTTATCAGCATTTTATTTATGCCATAGTTACACACTCAAAAATCATAATCATTGTTATGAACAATTTCTACTATTTACTGTCACTCTTCACTCTCAGAAAATTACATAATGTCATCACTGAGCATCCAACATAAGCTAGCCTCAATGAAGCAGTTTCGAATGGTATGTTAGTTCACAGAATCCCAGGCAGCCTTAATGAAATGCATGGCATCTCAGATAGTGGTTTTTCTCATTGTCTATTCCAATTCAGCCCATCTTCATTGTACTAGGCTCTTAGGATATGTTCACTTTGGGCAGCATATTGTGCCATGATCTTATAGCTGTACCTTACTTTGGAGCTTTGATGAGAGGAAAATAATGTTTATATTTCTCAAATTGGAAACATCAATTAAGGATGCAATTTTCCTGATTCTTATTGCCCCTTATATGTAAGAAATGTTCAAATGCTGCAAATTTTATATGCACTTTCATTGAAAGTGCACCTGCATTGAACAGATAGCGCATTCTACAAGAATCCTAAGCTCCATGCATTTTCAATAAATCACTGATGCCAACTTCATGCATTCATTTTCATTACAGTACAACTTAGCCTTATCTTGCTAGTTTACCATTGTGGCACTTTGTGCTTTAAAATTCAGGAGTTTATCTAGCAGAGGATGAAAAAAATATCAGTATTTCATCTGCATCAAAAATAACAAAAGGCCATTATTTTAAAAATTAATGGAAGCATTGTAATTTTTCAAGTTTAAATAATTTAGCGCAGTGCAATATCCTCTCACTCATGCATGCACGCACACACACACTCACACCGATAAACTAAGTCATGTTGATACTTAATCTTTCAATCCAGCCATTGGATACTTTAAAATCATCAAGTCCCAACTTCTTTGCCAAACATGCTGCCTAAGCTCAAACCACAGTTCACCTAAGAGCACTTTTAAAGCTTGACCACCTTAGTAGTAAAGTATTGTCTACCTTATTCACACAATTCACCCACTATGATATGTGCTGTATTGGCTGTTGTTGTCTTTTTTTATTATTATTTATTTATTCAGGGGACAGTGTATTTGCAGTGAAATTTTGGTATCAAATTTTTGGGTGGAATGCGATACCTATTTTAACAAAAAGGAGCCGCACGTGTGCATGTGTATTGGTTCCAGATTTATGTCATGATTTTTCATCCAAAAAAGGTTGGCAACTGCTGATTTTTCTAGATGTTTGTGTTTTATACTTCCAAATGCCCTATGACCCTTGTTTCCAAGTTCCAATGTTTGGTTAGCTTGTAACATAGGCGGTTTGGAGTCTTTTGACTCACTCTGTAGTAGAGCAAATCATATGAAAAGGATGTGCAGTGAATTAAACTTCATAACAACCTCCACATCAGGTGTGCTTTCACAGCATGAAATGTCATTCAAGATGAGAGGTTAGGTAAACTCCAGCTTATTGCGTAGAAAAAGCCTGAGCACATTTTATTCTGATTAAAATTCTGCACCTATAAGAAACAATTTCATGCATATTAACCAGGGTGGAGGGGTAGGGAAATGTAGGCCAATTTTACGCACTTAACCTGTAACAGCTATAGGTATCCTAATAAATTAAGCAGAGTACCTATCAGATTAATTTGTATCATAAAGTTGGGAAACTATTTACAACAGTTTCTACATTCATCATTTCTTAAAAAAATAACTGAAAGGTTGCAGTGCATAGAATTATTATACTTAATTGGGTAAATATGTGCATGAAAGAAAACATTTAAATAATTTAACAGCTTTATTAACTTATGAATATCAGTGATTCTTGATACTGCGCGATAATATAGAGACCACAGAACAGTCCCTTCAAGGATAATTTGTATACCAACAAATAAGTGATAGAGGAATAGAGACAGTCATGTGAATGTAACACATTAGATTTCTTCCAACCAGTTGTAAATCGAAAACATTCATGAGAATTTTCCTTCCATCTTTCATGCAGTTACAGTAAAAATACTTCGTAAAGTGAAATTGTTGACATAGGTACTTAAATTCTAGATTATTTTATAATCATACTCATAGTGTAAGGAGTAGTCAGATGGAGGGGACACCAGTAACTGGAGCACAGCACTGCACGTAGGCCATAGTGTGTCCTTTATGCTTCCAACGTGACCCCTGGGAGGAGGGGATGAAGGGGAGATCGGAAAGGTGACCAGATCCGGACGGCAATGTGCGCTAGCAAGGACGTGGTTCTTAGCGATTCCAACATAACACTAATCCTGGCGTCGGCTACCCTGCCTTATCCCCCTGAAACTCGGGTTCAAGGGAATAGAGCAGACAGCTCGCCGAAAGGAAGGGGATTCCAGCAGTCCCTCCAAGCGCAAGGGACAAATCTTTCATCCACCGTCCAAACGCAACACATCAACCGCCGTCGCCTGTTCCTACAGCCCTGAAACAGATAAACGTAAATGACAGGGATGGGAAATTATGGGGGGGGGGAAATTGGTCGTAGAAGGGGAACCAGCCCAACAATCGCCTACCGATCCAAGGAAATCACGAATAAAATTCATGATCAGAGTGGCCGGTATCCGAACACAGGATCCCATGAATGCGAACCTCACACGTTACCGCGGAGCCATCTCTCTCGGTTACTCATAGCCAGGGGCTAGTTTTATTGGTGATAATGCTTTTAAAGAATTCGCGTTTAATTCTTAAATTTTCGCATTTTCGTATTGATACAACAAAATTTCACTACAAAAATAAAAACAAAATATATGTGTGATTTGTATAATGGACTTTGAAATTCGTGTGAACAAAAATATTAAATTATCTTACACAATAGGACATTATATTTTTCAGTAAAATTGAATTATTAATACCACCGGTAGTTTTACAAGGTTTCCAGAGATGCAAGTTATTTTGAAAGGATAATAATATTAGGTAGGAAATATTAAATTGAATATTATTTAGCCCCAAGGTTTATTCCATGACACTAAATTGCAACATGCAAGTTAGGATGTTTTCGGGCCATTGAAGATCTCGTCAGTAACTATTGAATTATAGTGCGAAAAGAATCTTTCACTGTCCGCATTTGATGGTGTAAGGCTTATATCTCACCATGTCTATGAAACTGGTTACCTTTAGCTTTAAATGTCAATCGAGCACGTGATGCATCAAGTTCATTACAATCCTGATACAAATTTCGGACACAGTTGCAGAATTCAATATTACATAAAGGCAAATATTATTTTCACTCTGAAATTCAAGGAGTGGCTTAAACATAATATTTACCAAATCGAGATTACTCTCAGATTGTGCAGTTAATTTTGACGGCTCAGAAAGGAAATCGAGCGCTTTGATTAGCTTTATATGGTCAACATGGAAGTTTTGAAATTATTTTTTAAAATATGATAATTTTCGCGTTTACCGCGCAAATAAAGTCACGAGAAAGTCGTGAAAATTCGCTAAATAATTATAGGTTTAAATCGTCTGTATTTATTGTGAAACATATATACACTTCTAGTCCAAGTTATAAATTATTTTTTGTGTTTATCGTTAATAACAACAAAACACGGTTCTGCTCGTAGTGTTAAAGTATAAATACCATTATATTTAAACATATTTGTGCTGCATTATTAAAACAAGCTGTTATAACGTAATGAGCTTATGGTGTCATAACCGTTTGTAAATACTTCAAAATGTACATATTTTGAATAAAGTAAGGCTTTTCACAAAGTTATTTATCTACAACACAAACATATCAGTAGGGAAATATAATTGGAAGTTGCCAGTGAGACGTTTGAATTGTAAAGGTAGTTAATGTAGGTATGTTTGATGTTTTCTACCAAAACTACGCTGTGCGGGCGTTTTGTTGCACGAGTCTTGGAGTGATATCTGCTTCTCCAACACAGTTGAGCGTCTGACACAAGAGTTGGAGGAAGAACGTTCGGACCCAACCAAAAAGATTGGTAGGGAAGGAGACAAGTAAATAAAGTATAAATAAGCTGCACTAAATTAAAAAATCTGATGTGTTACTCACATGACTTTCTCTACTCTTGTACAAACTATTTTTACAAACGCTTATTCTCCATCTACTTCATGTTAATCGAGATAAACATTTGCAGACTCTATCTTATTGCTAATTTTCTTGTAGATGTAAGGGGAATATATATATATATATATTTATTTATTTATAAGGGCAATATAGAAATACAGTAGCCTTTAAGCACATACGTATCTCTTAATAGCTGGTTGCTAGGTGCAGCACCATTCCCTTTGCCACAGATTAATACTCTTTGCATATCTAAGACAAAAAAATGAATAACGAATTCCCATTTGAGAAAACAAGTATTGAAAAATTTAAGGGAATAACAAGCAATATCTCGAAAATGGTTCACTCAACAACAAAAAATGTATATGACATAAATTGTGTATTTTAACGCGATCTACATTTTTTGTGTAGTAAAATTTTGTCTATCTCTTATGGTTTACCAGTTATGCAAAAGTCGTTCACAATGAAGAATACTTTTGGAGACATTCCCAGAAAATTCAAGATATACATTTTATTTGTTATAAACATATCTTATACATATGATATTTTAATCAAAATCGTTAGAGCGATTTTTGAGAAAATTAAAATTTTCGAAAAATCTTCCATGTAAAGGGTAATCTGGGGTGGGGGGATTTTCTTGAAAACCTTCGTGTCGCATCTCTGGAAGATACGGAACCTAAATACAAAGTTTGGTGTTTATCCGACTGTTCGTTTCTGAGTTATGCTGTTCACAGACACACACACGGACATGTTTCCAAAAATGCTTTTTTCTGGATTCAGGGGGTCTCAAAACATGTATTTTCGGTGAAATCTCGGTATCGAATTTTTGGGTGGAATACAATACTTCCCCTACTTACTATACGTAGTAGAGAAAGTAAAAAGTCTCGATAATTTAACCTGGTGAACGTTAAGAATTGTGAAGTTTTGTTCATTTCTTTCCACAGAAATGATTAATATACAGTTAGAAACCACTATAAGAATGCATTAGCCGTTTACACAGTATGGCAAATATAGGATAAGCTTAATAAACATTTTAACGTACAATCTCTGATAAATGCTAGATTTAATTGTGGATCATATTACCGTCAATATAATACTGTACAGTTACATACACATCTCCCTACTAAGTTAATGTCACAAATCCTTAACTTCTAGAGATCTTTATTATCTATGCATGCATCACAACTCAACTTCGTTTCATTTAAATAAGGGCTGAGGAATTTGCCACTCTCATAACCGTATCGAATGGGACTATTCCTTAAAATCAACCTAAACCGCCAACAGTCTTCGTGTAGGAACAGATGTGTTTGCAGAAGCAGTTGGCGGGCAATTAAGCTTATAGACGCAGCTAGAAGAGCACTAGACGATAATCCTTCACAGGGAAAGTATTACAAATAATTCGCTAACGAATAAACGTAACTGTAAATCAAGCATTCAATCTAAAACTTATTTTATTGCTTAACATTTGCAGATTTTTCACGAAGTGTAATAGTAAACTTGACTAAACTTATCATACACGCAACAGAACTAAGTGCAGACATTTTAATACGAAAAAAAAAAGCAGTAGATGATGTATCAGATAAGTTCTCTGAATTTTAAAAATGTTAACAATGGACATGTCACTCTAGCTCTTACTGTTAAAATATACATGGCAAATAATAATAATAATAATAATAATAATAATAATAATAATAATATATGGCAATTTTTTTCCTCTATATATGTGATGTCTAAGTTTTATCCAGTGCAAAGAATGTACCACCAATTAGATTTTCAGAAAATATAATTGCAGGATTAGTGTTTCTATCTGGTATGCACACGGATCCGCCTTCGATACTCGCACGGGGCGAGGACTTTTCATCGTGGAAAATATTCCATGCTGCGATCAGTATTGGGTGTATGTAATATAATATCCAGACCTCGGATTTCAATGCAAATACGAATTTAATTCGCTTAGGGAGACATGAATATTATTTGCAGAAATTTATTGTTCATAAAAATTAAGCCTACTGATTGCACTTAATAGCTACTGCCTAAAATAATCTAAAAGGTAGTTATTTAAAATAATTGTGGCCTAGAACAGTATATAAGAAGTGATTATACGATTAAAATGTGTGCTTGACGCCTGTTTTAATGCGCTTTTGTCTAGAGCTGCGCGAAAGAATTGCTTTTCAAATACTTCAGTGCACCTGTCGCCAATGATTAACACTGTAATCAGCGTTTGAATGCCACAACGATGACATTCAGTTCTTATATTATATATCTCACTGCGTGACTCATTACTCCTATTCTGCTCGGCTGCATTGCAGTCAGTCAAGACAAACAACGTCAAAAGGTAAGTTTTTGTAATCTTACTTAATTCGTTGCTGGATGATGAATTACAAAAGCCATATTTCAAGACGGGATAGACGTGCTTCGTCGTTTGTGGGGGGAAAAGCAGGTCAAGTTAAACCTCCTCAACGTTATGCTAAGGGTAAGTAGTGTAAACCACACGGGAAGAATAAAGTAAGTCACTCACAATAACATTTTCGGGAGAGTATTTTAAAGTTCCAAACCTTAGAAACAATAAATTATGCATTTCTAAAATGTTTACCACATTTTCATAAGTTATAAGTAAATTGAACTGAGAATCTCAAGTCTTATCTTCCTTAACGGAGGGGACTCGTTTTCTCCATGAAAAGACACAAATGCCTTAAGACATGCTTGAATTTCCTGAAACATGTCACTCCTTTTATGCGTATCGTATACTGGAAAGAAGAATCGCGTAAATTAACTTCATCTTCACACTTATGAGACCGCTTTTTAACCCTGTCAGATAAGACCCCTGTTCTTTGCATTATTGTAGTACATTAGAGATCGTTCACCTCCAGCAATTACACTATGATATGATGTGACCAGGGGACACCTCGACCTAAGCTCTTTTATGCTTACCACCCCCACGAGGAAGGGCTGAGGTGAAGGAGGCTATAGGGGGCCGACAGAGATGCGCAGAGGTCCCTTGCGATTCCAAGCTTGAGGACCCGGTCACACCGAGGGGATGCTCAGGGAAGGCTTCCCTCTGGCGGAATCGGATAACTCTTCCCAACTTAGGCGGCTGAGAGAAGGCTACCATTAAAGAACTTTCCAACGAGCAAATATCTGTGCCATCTGTCCAACACCGACAGACATTTCACAACCATAACTCTACCCGAAACATGAAACGGGAAGCGAAATTATAGGAAATGAGCAAAAGGAAATTCGTGGTAGAAAAAACTCTCCTGCATTCACCTTGCAACCGGGAAAATCATGGAAAACCCACGGTCAGAGTGGTCATCCCCAGGTATCAAACTCAGGATCTCCCAAATACGAGTCTCACACCTTACCATGGAGTCAATTCCCTTGGTAGTAATTACACTAAGGCAATTATATCTTTTACACTTACAGTCTTTATCTTGTTCATGTCTCTGCATTCTTAACTTCTTGTTCATATCCTCAACTCATCCTTAACATTTCCTCTTTTTCTCTAGGTGTGTAGTTATGTTTCCTTTTGACTCTGACAAATGCTATTGAAATAAACAGCTTGGTTCCAAATGTGTTTATCTGCAAAATTTTCTGTCTGGGGTTTTCTACACATACTAGGTCAGAATTCGGTCACCGGTCAGTTCCAAACTATCTAACTGATAAGTTTGAATGGTGCCTCAAACAAAGACGTACCACAGTAGCTATGTGAAAAGTCAGATTGTGTGTCGTTTCCAAATGTGGCTTAAACCACAAAGCCACAAATGGGACATATTTTTGTTTACATCCCTTTCCTTCCATATCACATAATTGTTTTAATTGTATGATCATTACTTCAAACATTCACACACTATGATCTGTCATTTAGTTTTTGGTATCATTTATTGTTTTAATCATGCAAGTAGGTATCTCATATTGTAATGGGTTTGAAAATTATATTAGGATACATAGTATCATAAAATTCACTACTAAGTCACAGCTTGATAATAGTTATTTTATGCTGAAATGCATCAATAGAACAAATTTATTTCACTAGCAAATGCCACAGCAGACTTAACATATACTTGTTATTATTGGAGGTGACTTATCTTTATGTAGGTACTCTGTTCATTCAAGTCTCAATATTTTGTAGTGCTAATCTGCATTTTCAAAGCATGTCTGTTACCAAACAAGAGAAGAGCACAATAAGCACAATATCTCCATTACACTGAAAAGGTGTCTAACCTTGTTTTACCTGTGTGGTTCTCAATTTGTAAAGGTATTATAAGATAATAAAATTAGTTAAGTTAAAGAGGGAAGGATGGAAGAACAAGAAGAAAGAATAGTTTTGCTTTCTATTTGTATTTAGGTTTTAGCTTTCCAAATTACTGTAAGTTTTTTCTGATTGCTTTAAAGTCTTTGATTGGCCAATTAAAAATCTAGGTACAAGGAGAAAAATTCCAGAAGAGTGGCATGAAGAATGTATGAATAATTTAAGTTTGCATCCATGTCAGTGTCCTTTTCAGTCTTTAACATGGTGTAGCAGAGAAATGACAGCCTAAATGATAAGAGATTTCCAGTATATCTTGATGATATGCTGTGTTGCTAGTTATAAATAATAGCTTTGTTAATAATTTTGTAAGAATCTTACTCAAATGTAAAAATACTTAACTGTGGGATTAAAATAATGCCTATTCGAATGCTTAGTTTAATAGTTTTGTGATCTTCTTTAGATGTTTAAAACATCATTTTTCATGCCTAAATTTCTTGGGTCCAATGATATCACTTTATACTCATACTACAAAAGGCAATGGCAAACTACCACATAGTGTAGTACTGTTTTTTTCATGAGTAGGAAACCTTATCCTAGCCTTACTTCATTTCACTACCCACAGAGTGGCATGAACCTTTGGGGTGAACATTTCTGACTGTTGCCACTTTAACGTAAAGTTGTTTCTTGCTCAGTTCCTTCCTTTGCGTTCTGTCCCTCATCCTTCCTCCTAGAGGTTCAGTAGATATAATAAGCATAGGCTTGGCCACAGTGCTAAATTCCTCCATTGCCATTAACCTATAAATTTAAAGGAGAGAGTAAAAGATCATTAAACATGCTATAAATGCATCCACCAATCTGTTATGCTTAAACTGCATCAAAGTACAGTGTAACTTTTAAGTCTCTCTACGGTGGTGGAATAAGTGAGATATGGGAATATGGTGGTAACCCTGACTCCATGCATTTGTATTGCTATAGTGGTAACTGTTTGGAATGAATTTGCAGAAAGCAGTAGAGAGAGAAGGAAACAAAATAAATATAAAGCATAATTAACTTACCCAATCATAAAGGATGTTGAAAATGTTCCTTATTTTGTTGAAGGCACATACAAACTTAATTTTATTGTTAAAAACTGTGACTAAAGTTTGTTCTGTCACTGAATTAGTGTAATATATTATTGCCAATTTCAGTCCATCTATTATTTTTGGATTATCTTTATGCAACCCAAAAAAATAATCAGGTCTACCATTTCTTGCAGTGTTATGAACTGAACCAGTCTCATTAAATTTATTCATTAAATCACAAACAGTATCCTGAAATGGTAATCTGGAATTTGGAAACTACCCAGTGAATTTTTGTTTCACCTTTTCTGTATATTTGAAACATTCTCCACTACAAACACATGTTGTTCAGTAAAAAACAAAATTTCAACTTAAATGTAAACAAACTTGCACACTGCCAGACACTGTCTGATGCTGACCATCATTCATAACCCTTGTTACAATAGGGATGGTGCTTTGAGCATGGAATGAGACCACTGTGTCCTTAACAGACACTAAACCATAGCTTGCTACCAACCGTTTTGGGAGTGTACTGAAGACTGATATGTGGTGCTGTGGAGGGACTATAAGATGATACTGTATGAATTATATACATTTTCTTAAAATTTTGTGCTAACTCATAGTGTCGAGAAGAATCACAGTCACAAATATGCTCAAGAAATTCCACATGACAATTATAATATTTCACTTCCAAAGTGCTTGAGAAATACAGTGTGATCATTATATTGCCGGGCCATGGATTACACATTTGTGTACTCCACA
Source organism: Deroplatys truncata (assembly GCA_030765065.1). NCBI lineage: Eukaryota > Metazoa > Arthropoda > Insecta > Mantodea > Mantidae > Deroplatys > Deroplatys truncata. Next base: position 635,282,989 of record CM060990.1, read on the forward strand.
CACTGTCTATAACACTGGCGAGTTGTGTTGAAAATGGTGTCCATCTCCATTGGGACATTCCTAGCATCTTCGGATGAAATTTCCATTCACATGCACAAGTTCTCCTTGTATAATTTTCATAATTTCTGTTCTTGTATTATTCTTAAGCTTGTCTATGATGTGGGGAGTGTTCCTTCAAACTTTATTTTTAGATTTTCCAACAAATAGAAGTCTCACACAGAAAGATGCAGGGAATGGGGGCGAGGGCCATAATCCTTCAGAAATTATCCTGTCATTAAAACCTGCCTTTACATCTTCCAAGGAGTTTTCAACAGTAAGGACTGTGGCAGAATTTTGTTGGAAATACCCATTTTCTCTCGCATTATCCTATATTTGAAAAAATGGTGCAAGAATATCTCCGCAATAGCTATCAGAGTTTACGGTATCGCTTAAAGATATGGGCCCTATTATCCATTTTACTGTTACAACACACCATTCACTTCTTTTTGCATCATGCAACAGAGCTTCATGAATTAAATGAGGATTCTCTATGCTCCAATACCCAGTGCTTTAGTTGGAAAAAAATATTTGGGGGAACTCACCTTTTTATAGGAATGTTCATAAAGAAGGGCACTGAACAGTGATATGTATAGCCAATTGTAGCCCTTCATCTCAACACTACTCAACACACTGCAATATGTTGGCATAGTATAGTTACGTTGGCTGTTACACCACTACCAATCTTTTTACTACCAATAGAAATTTCCCCTTCCTTCTTCTAGATTCACTGATTGCAGGCTAGGCTATCTACCAATTCTGTACAAACTATACTATATGCTGTATCGGAATGAGAGCTGTTAAATAACCATATGCATATGGTTAGTTGGCAATATTGTTGTAATAATTATTATAAGAAAATAGACTAAAAAATGAACCCTAAATATTCGGGGAAATGCTGTCCCTCCTGATCACCCAAACTAAAGCAGTGCCAATACCTATTGTCTGTGAGGCAACATAAGCATTTAAATAAAATCATACCTCATCTGAGAAAATTATTAAATGTGGTACACAATACCATCAACAGTATTTTGTAAAATCCAGTTACAGAAATTGACTCGTTTTTTGTCACAAGGGTGTAAATCATGAACTGTCACTCCGTAGGATTTCAATTTTAAAAGTTTAGCAGCTCTATGAAGAGAGGCTTCTAAAACACCTACTTACTGTGCTACATGTCCTAAACACTTCTTTATAGAATGTTTGAGTGATGCACCAACTTCATAAGTTTTTTTTCCTCTGTTAAAATATTTTTTTTAGGCTTCTTTGGTTTAGCATTTAGTGATCCTTTTGTCTTATATTTATTAATCAGACATCTAACAGCTTCTCTACCTGAACTGGAATACCAGGAAATGTCTCCTGAAATTGTCGAAACAATTCTGTATATATGATTCGATTTTTACATATGTATTGTAATTCTTTGTTCAAGTGTGAATTTTTTGGTAGGCATTTCAGTGTGCCAATAAGAATAATCTAATGTAATTCACACACAAGACAGATGTCTTGAATAACCTTTCACTTTTGAGATGCACAGTGAACAAACTCATAGTCTTTACAACTCGAACTGAAGGCAGCAACTGACAAGTTATAACACAGCTGTTAAACGTAGCCTTGAGTGGGCCATTCACACAAATATGCAATCTGTGGCCTGGCTGTAAATCAAATGCATGGTACTTTATAATTTGTGGTATCACATTCTTACACTGAGTAGTGAAAGCATACTGGAAACCAAAAGATAAATCTATTTTCTGTCTTAAACCTAGATACACAGCTAAATGCTTAAAATTTTGAGTTTACTCCTTGATGACTATTGTATTTTAAAACGGGTATTTATTGAAGAGAGTAAGTTAATCTCTTCTGCAGACAGTACCTTAACTCCTATGTTTCACCCGTGGTTTGTAAACAAGCGGTAGATACTCAGTGCTTGCAGAGGTCTGTTTATGACCATTCCAGCCAAATCTTGCACAGCCTGATATTTTGTAAATTTAAATAATTAAGTAATCTGTTTGAAAATAAGAGCTATGAATACTGAAGAGACCGAGCGAGATGGCTCAGACGGTAATGTCTGCAGCCTGCATTTGGGAGGTACCAGGTTCAAACTCCCGGGCCCAACCAACCTGACCAAAGGTTTTTTTCATGGCTTTTCTCTGTCGCTAGGTGAATGCTGGGTTGGATAATTTGATCCATGAATCTTCCTATCATTGCTTTCATCACTGCATTTCACTTCCTTCTTCTTTACTGGCATACCAAGCATTGGACTGTTCACCCATCCAGGATATGCTATGATCCAGAGTTTACTTGCTCCTCAACAGGCTACTGACCCAAGGTATTGACTTTTAAGTCCTTGGGGTTTAAGCCCTCCAAAGAGGCGGGTAATTCATTACAGAATAAGAATACTGAAAAAATGCAACTCGTACTTTTTGCCTCTTCATATCACAATTAATCTATGTTAACATGTTAAGGTATCCCTAGGTATATTGAAGTTACTGGAAAAATAGTGCTGAAGATAACAGGTAACTAATCAGTAATGTCTACTTAAATCAATGCAGAAAATACTAAACTTTTGTCATTTAACATTTTATTTATTTACAAAAATTATATTTATTCCCTTATGTTATCTAAGCCCGGCTCCTAAGGTCAAAATGAAGCTTGCTTTTTTTTTTTTTACGTTTTCTTTATGAATGTAATATCTGGTTATAATAAATGATTCAAGTAGAACTGAACAATAGAACAATACTGTAACACCAACCTACCGAACTAAGTGGAAGTTTGTATGGTTGAATTTGGTCTTCACTACATGAAATTTTGCCAAAGAAATTAATATAGCACCACCCTTTAAAACATACGTGATTGAATCAACAAACATATTACAGATATTCTTTTGGTTTTTGAATTATAGAAGGATTTCTCTTTTTTTACCATAATATTGCATGTTTTAGAATTCATAATTTTTAAATTGATAAATACATAAAATAACATAATTATTGTTTTACTTAAGATCTAGGCACATTGTACAAGAAGAACTGTTTGTTCAGATTTGGGAACTTAAATATTAAAATATAAACATGAAAGCTGAATATGGGGGATAAAACCAAACATGTTCAAACATCCTATGCCTTCTAATGGGCTAAGGTGGTTTAGCAATCAGCCAGCAATAAGAGTTAGAATTCCCATCTCTACTATCTCTGAAACTGATTTTGACTCCACCACTCAAAACACTCCTTAAGTTGTTATTTTTCAAATTGTAAACCTGCTTTGAAAAAATAGATTACTGAGTGCTATTGTAAACAAAATAGCCAAATAACTGCAAGTTAGTGTCAGCAGATGATGGACCCAATTATATATTCACTATTTCATTCCACAGGAACTTTGATTATGGATGCTGCCAAGGGCACAGCAAACCTTCAGAGGTCATATGCATTCAGTGAACGCCATCACGTTCAAGCAGCAGCTAATACTGATGATACTTTGACCACCATGTACCTTCAGCAGTTGCCACCATTCAATGATAAGCACTTTGAAGTGGCAGCTAATAGGAATCCCCAATCATCATCATCGTCATCAATGGCTGAACAAAGCTTTAATGTTCCTTCCAATGGGTAATACTCTGTAATAGCTGAAATAATCTTATTTTTAAATTCACTCTTAGATTATTAACATTCAGATAACAGACTAGGTAGATTAGCAATCAACAGTGATTCCAAAATGTCTGATTCTGGTTCTTTAAGTGCACAGCAACTTCCAGAGAACAACCTCCAATGCAACAATTTGTTTATAGGATATCTATCATCACTGAGGATTGATGCTTTTTTTATAATGGTTTCTGTAATGGTTCAGAATATTGAGGGAATACTCTTCAACATATGTTTTTAAGATATCTTGTTTTGAAATTCCCTCCTAGTTAACTAACTATTTGAATAACAGACTAGACAGGTCAGCCAAAAAAATAACAATTATTAAGGCAACACTGATTGTGGTCCTGTAATGTCCAATCAGTGGATGCAAGCAACCTGAAACTGGTACTTCCAGAACAGGAAATTGGAATCCATAATTAACTCTAATAGTAGAACACAGCTATAATATTGCTTCTGATAATTCAGAGTCCTATGATTAATGTACGAGTAAATTTAAATGAAATTTTCTTATTCTAAAATTGAATCCCAGATTACTAACATTTGAAATGACAGACCAGACCAGCTATGAAAAAATCATTACTAACAAACTTCTCATTTTTGCCCTTCAAAACCCATTTAGCAGACACAAGCTTTATGGAAGGCCTACCTCTACAGAAATTTTGCTTTGGCAGTTATGTCCATTAAAGTTGGTGAATTGTTTAGTTCCTGCAGTCATGCAGAATAACAGATAATACACTTTAATAAATGTTCTAAGAGAGTATCTTATTTTGAAATTCACTCTAGATTACTATTCCAATAACAGACTGGTTAGGTTAACCAAAAAACATGATTATCAAAGCACTAATTGTAGCTCTTTAATGTCCAAACAGTAGACGCCAGCATCCTGAAACTGGGACCTCTGGGACAGCAAATTGGAATCTACAATCCAACTTATCTGCTTTTAACACTCATGGAAGACCTAACTTCACAGAAATTTTGCTTTGCGAGATACCCCCGTCACTATCAATTGATGAATTGTTTAAAATACTTTCTGTAATAGTGCAGAATAACAGGTAATACACTTTAATAAATGTTCTAAGAGAGTGTCTTATTTTGAAATTCACTCCTGGATTACTATTCCAGTAGCAGACTAGGTAGTTTAGCCAAAAAACATGATTATCAAATCACTAATTGTGACCCTTTAATGTCCAAACAGTAGACGCCAGCATCCTGAAACTGGTACCTCTGTAGCAGCAGATAGGAAATTCAACCCATCAATAACAATTGATGAATTGCTTAGTATGGTTTCCGCAATGGTGCAGAATAACAGGTAATACACTTTAATAAATGTTCTAATAATTTGCAACACTCATAACAGGCAGTCATGCAAAGAACTATTTCAGAAACTAGGTATACTAACCTTACCTTGTGTTCATATATTCTCCATCTTAAAATTTTATGCAGATAATCGACATAACTTTATTACAAACATGGAAGTACATAACTTTAACACCAGGCAAAAGTGAAATATCCATCGTCCAAATGAAAAACTATCTTACTTCCAAAAAGGTGTTTACTATGAAACAATTAATAAGTATATAATGCTCTCCCCAGTAATCTCGCGGAAAAAAATTAGCAATTTCTAAGTTTTTAAAGCCTCTCTAAAAGAGACCTCTCTGATAAATCCTTTTACGCTCTAGAAGAATATTTAAACCACAATTTAACCTGTTGACAGTTAAGTTCTAGTATACTACATATTCCTTTAATGTTAAGTTAGTGTACTAAGCCGAATAGGAAATATCGTTAATACATTTAATATATATACACACACACATATTTATGTATATATACATATCTCTTAATGCTGTATTTTGATCATCTTTTCATATGAGTAAAGACATAATTTTGAGCAGTGACACAGGCTGTAAAGTCTAAGTGAAGTGCATTTTATACTCAGTACCCAACCATACTAACTTTGAAAGAAGTAGAAATTTGATATTTACTGTATATTTTTAGCACCATAATCTGAAACATTGTGCACTTTATACAGGATGAGTCAAAAAACAACGAACCGCCTGTGCAGTGTTTTTCCTGTCCACATCCTCGGCACTTGTTGCCATCTGCTGCTATCATAGAAAAGCACGGATGAAACCATACAACATTCTAAAACTACTTTTAAAGGCTTTACTTACCAACTTTATGAAAGGAAATGCTGAAACTGGCCACCGTCGTTGTCCATCATGGATAGTGATGAACAGTTTCCTAAAGAGGTGCCAAAAATTGACAATTTTGTAAAATCCTGACACTCCTTGCATGCAAGTAGGGATGTAATACCTTGTGAGTGACACAGGCTGTAAAACCAAGTTTTATTAAGTTCAATACAAAATATAAAAGCTTTTGACATGTTCTATGTTCAAGGCCTTTTGGCCATCAGGGAACCTACATAACACATTCTAATCTAAGGGAGTATCTAATTCTTAAATTCACTCCTAGATTACTATTCCGTAACAGACTAGGTAGGTTAGCCAAAAAACATCATTATCAAAGCAGTAATTGTGGCCCTTTAATGTCCAAACAGTAGACGCCAGCATCCTGAAACTGGGACCTCTGAAGCAGAAAATTGGAATCTACAGTCCGACCCATCTGCTTTTAACATTCATGGAGGGCCTAACTTCACAGAAATTTTGCTTTGCCAGATACCCCCATCAATGTCAATTAATGAATTGTGTAGTATGGCTTCTGTAATGGTGCAGAATAACAGGTAATACACTTTAATAAATGTTCTAAGAGATTATCTTATTTTGAAATTCACTCCTGGATTACTATTCCAGTAACAGACTAGGTAGGTTAGCCAAAAAACCATGATTATCAAAACACTAATTGTGGCCCTTTAATGTCCAAACAATAGACGCCAGCATCCTGAAACTGGTACCTCTGCAGCAGCAAATTGGAAATTGTGTCCATCAATGACGATTGATGAATTGTTTAGTGTGGTTTCTGCAGTGAATCAGAATAACAGGTAACACACTTTAATAAATGTTCTAATAATTTGCAACACTCATAACAGGCAGTCATGCAAAAAACTATTTCAGAAACTAGGTATATTAACCTTACCTTGTGTTTATATATTCTCCATCTTAAAATTTTATGCAAATAATCGACATAACTTTATTACAAACATGGAAATAGGTAACTTTAATACTAGGCAAAAGAGAAATATCCATCATCCAAATGCAAAACTATCTTACTTCCAAAAAGGTGTTTACCATGAAACAACATATACGAGATACGTCCAGAAAGTAAGTTCCGTTTGGTAATAAAATTAAATTGTGTACAGATACAGAAAAATTATTTATTGTACAAAATTCTATAACTCTTAAAACTACTTTTCCGCATAACTGCCGAAATTTTGCAGGCATTTGTCATAGCGTGGTACAAGTTTTTGTATACCTTCTTCATAGAAGTTTGCCGCCTGTGTCTTCAACCAGTTGGAAACATTTTCTTTCAGCTCTTCGTCATTGTTGAAGTGTTGACCGCCAAGGAAAGACTTGAGATGTAAGAGCAGATGAAAGTCGCTAGGAGCGAGGTCAGGTCTGTACGGAGGATGGTCAAACACGTCCCAGCCAAATCCCTGTAGGAGGTTTTGCGTCACATTTGCAGTGTGTGGTCGTGCGTTGTCGTGAAGAAAAACAACACCTTTTGACAGCAATACTCGGCGCTTATTCTGTATTGCGCGGCGCAATTTCCTAAGTGTCTCGCAATAAACATCTGCTTTGATTGTTTGACCACGCGGTAAGAAATCAATGAGTAACATGCCTTTCCAGTCCCAGAACACTGTGCACATCATTTTTCGAGGTGTCAAGATTTGTTTCGGCTTAACCTTTGCTGGGGATGAAGTGTGCCTCCATTCCATTGATTGCCGCTTACTTTCAGGGGTGTCGTAAGAAACCCAAGTTTCATCTCCTGTGACTATCTGTGTCAGAAATTCTTCGCCGCCTTCATCATAACGGGTCAAAAACTGAAGTGCACTACCCATCCGGTTTGTTTTGTGTTGCTCAGTAAGAATCTTTGGTACCCAACGAGAGCAAATTTTACGAAATTTCAGTTTTTCGGTAACAATTTCAGGAATTAGTGATCGTGAGATTTGGGGAAATTTCATAGCGAGAGCACTAATTGTTAACTTGAGGTTTTCCTGGATCTTGTCATCAATCGCGTGAACCAGTTCTTCTGTAACCAAAGATGGACGCCACTTCGTTCTTCATCGTGCACTTCACTACGTCCTTCATTGAACTGTCGGACCCATCTTCTCACCATTGAATCACTAATCGCATTTTGTCCGTAAACTTCGCAAATTTGCCGATAAATTTCAATCGGTTTCACTTTCCTAGCATTCAGAAAACGAATCACAGATCTGATTTCACAAGCGGCGGGATTTTCAATCAACACCGACATTGTAAACAAGCACAACAAAGCGTACGTGGCTGACAGCGATCTCAAAATGGCGTACGTTTCTTCTCCTTGATACAGAGCGTCTACCGCGCATGTGGGGAACTGCGATCGCAGCGCTGCAGCGGAGAGAAATTGAAACGGAACTTACTTTCTGGACGTACCTCGTATCTTTGAGTAGTGACATAGGCTGTAAAGGCTAAACGAAGTGCATTTTATACTCAATACCTAACCATGCTAACTTTCTAAGTAGTAGAAATTTGATATTTACTGTATATTTTTAGCACCATAATCTGAAACATTGTGGACTTTATATATATTTTAAATGCAAAATTGTTTTAATTGCATATTTACTATTTTTTAAATGTATATCTTAAAATTCTGACACTCCTTGCATATAAGCAAAGGTTTAAGCACTTAAGGGAAGAAATTTTGTATTCAGTAGACGTGACAATTTTTTAATGTAATAGAAATTTAATGCTTTCTGTTTACATTTTAGCATCATGACTTAAAATGTTGTACACTTTATGTGTACAAAACGAATGAGTTTATTGTACATAATTGACAATTTTGTAAAATCCTGACACTCCTTGCATGCAAGTAGAGATGTAATACCTTGTGAGTGACACAGGCTGTAAAAGCCAAGTTTTATAAATTCAATACAAAATATAAAAGCTTTTGACATGTTCTGTGTTCAAGGCCTTTTGGCCACTAGGGAACCTACATAACACATTCTAATCTAATCTAAGGGAGTATTTTTTTTTTTTAAATTCACTCCTAGATTACTATTCCAGTAACAGACTAGGTAGGTTAGCCAAAAAACACCATTATCAAAGCACTAATTGTGGCCCTTTAATGGCAATAGTAGACCCTAGTACCTATGGAGCAACAAATTGGAATCCACAATCAAGCTCATCAGCTTTTAACATTCCTTCCATTGGCACCAAGAATGGGTAATGCTATGTAATAGCTGTTTCAAGTGATAGTCTTTTTTAAAATGTAATCCTAGATCATTAACTATTCAAATGGCTGACTAGATAGGTTAAAAACCAACTATGGGAGGGGCATAGCATCCCTGCTCAAACGGGACTTGGGGTGTGATTATGATGTAGTAGGCATAGTTAAACCCAGTGCTGCGCTCTCTGATGTCACTGAAGACCTGGTAAAGCTAACTGCAGGTTTTACCAAGAGGGATCATGTAGTGATAGTGGGTGGGCCAGGGAATAGCCTGGATAGAAATAGTAGCTATATTATTGAAAAGGATCTGTGTGACATCAGTGAGACCAGCAGCCATACTAATGTGAAGGTAGTGGGACTTTTACATAGGCATGACAAGCCTCAGCTTCATTGGAGGGTGAGGGATATGAATCTGAGACTTCAGCGTGCCTTGTTAAGCCCTGCTGCATCTCACATGTGTATGATAGATGTTGACGGTATAGGCAGGGAGGGTTATACCTCTCATGGCCTACACCTAAATTCTAGAGGCAAAGAGAAGCTTTCTCTTCTTATTGCTGACAGAATTAAGGGTAAAATTCCTGTTGTCACTAGTAGGAGGTCTTTTTTAGGTTAAGTATGTCCCATAGTCAACATAATCATCGACACTTAAAGCAAATTGAGATAACCATCCCAAATACCTCTGTATCCACAAGTAATATAGAAATAATGCTTCTGACATCAATAGTAATAATGATAATATTAAAAATAAAAACTGTCTGTCTGTATTTCATCAGAATATAAGAGGCTTGAGAAACAAAGTAGACGAACTTACTATTAGTCTTAATACTGAAAACCCACTGCCACACATTTTATGTTTATCCGAACACCACTTGACACAACAGGAATTTCAGCCAATTTTACTGCATGGGTACTCTTTAGCAGCAGAGTTTTCAAGAAAAATCTTACATAAAGGTGGGGTTTGTATATATGTCAGAAATGATATGACTTATAAAGTTTTGGATTTATCCAAGTTTTGTAGTGAACAAAACCTTGAACTCTGCGCAGTTCAGTAAATGTTAAATGAAGGTAAATTGAATTTAACTATAGTAGCCCTTTATCGATCTCCCTTAGGCAATTTTAAAATATTCAGAAAGCAACTTGAACATCTTATAAAATTTTTATTCAAACCAAAAAGAGAATTAATCATATGTGGTGATATAAATGTTGATTATTTGAAACCTAGTCCTCAAAGGGAACAACTCAACACTTTACTTACAACATACCACATGACACATACAGTAAACTTTCCAACAAGAATCCAAAACAGCTCCTCTACAGCTATAGATAATATATTTGTAAACTCAGATAGCATTCATTTTTGCAATTGCTCATCAAAATCTAATGGCCTGTCGGATCACGATGCACAAGTTCTAAACATTAAAAAGTTAAATTTAAAATCCAAACCTAAATATACTTATCAGAAATCTAGGGAAATAAATGAAAATACTCTGAGTGAGTTTAGCAAAATATTTGAACTTGAATCATGGAATCAAACTTACCAAACGAATGGAACCAATAATAAATATAACATCTTTCTTCAGTGTTTCAAAACCCACTTTGACGCTTGCTTCCTGGTCAAGTTAAACAAAATATCTAACTTCAAAGGAGAGAATGCCTGGATCACTTTAGGAATTAGGACGTCATGTAGACGTAAAAGAGAATTATATGAGCAAGTAAGAATTAGTAATAATATAGATTTAAAACACTATGATTTAGATTGAGTCACACTTTTTTACGCTCACCTTCACTAACTCAAGTTACATGAAACAGGAAACGTTTTCGAGGGCATTCGTCCTCATCGTCAGCGACTGGGTGACTAAGGGTCACTTTCTCCCATGTCCTCTTCTTCCACATCCTGCGAATTCTAACCCTGTTGCCATCTGGTGTTGGGGGGGCACAAAGTTTTAACACATTGCTTACAGGCGGGATTTCAAAATTAATGACGTTGTTGCTATTTTTGACGATGTGTATTTTTTCCCAGATGTTCAATTCTATTGGTGTGGTGAGGGGTTTTAACAACTTTATACTTTGGCCAATGTTGTGGTTTTCAGTCCAAAAATGGTGTGATACAGCGGATTTCTCTATTTGTTTTAGTTTTATGTTTCTTTGGTGTTCCTTAAGTCTGGTTTCCAAGTTTCTTTTAGTTTTTCCTATGTAGTATTTCTCACAACTGATCTGGTAAATTCCGGATTTTAGTGTGTTTGGGATGGTATTTTTGAGAGGTGTGTTTAGTAAGAAACTTGGAAACCAGACTTAAGGAACACCAAAGCAACATAAAACTAAAACAAATAGAGAAATCCGCTGTATCACACCATTTTTGGACTGAAAACCACAACATTGGCCAAAGTATAAAGTTGTTAAAACCCCTCACCACACCAATAGAATTGAACATCTGGGAAAAAATACACATCGTCAAAAATAGCAACAACGTCATTAATTTTGAAATCCCGCCTGTAAGCAATGTGTTAAAACTTTGTGCCCCTCCCCCAACACCAGATGGCAACAGGGTCAGAATTCACAGAATGAGGAAGAAGAGGACATGGGAGAAAGCGACCCTTAGTCACCTAGTCGCTGACGATGAGGACGAATGCCCTCGAAAACGTTTCCTGTTTCATGTAACTTGAATTAGTGAAGGTGAGTGTAAAAAAGTGTGACTCAATCTAAATCATGATGAATACTTCACTGTTAATAACGCTTCTGTTTTTAATCTTTAAAACACTACTTCAAAAAATATTGTAAGCTTCTAAAGAAGGTAATAAAAGCGGCTAGAATATTGCATTACAATAAACAGATTCAACTCTCTGACAATAAAATAAAAACTACTTGGAATATAATAAAAAGAGAAGCGGGTAAATCCTCATTACAAAATGACTTAATAACATTAAACATTGATAATCAAGAAATTAGTAAACCTCATGAAGTTGCAGAAATATTTAACAAATTCTTTTTGGATGTAACAAACAAAATGAGTATTAATTTTGGAAGTAAAGAGGCAGCTTTGGAATTTCTAAGATCAAATTTCACTAATGAAGTGCCTGAATTTAAAGTTAACCTGACAACGCCTTCTGAAATAAACAAAATTATTAACTCCTTCAAAACAAAAAACTCTTCTAGTTATGATGAAATAACAATAAAAGTCTTAAAATCATGCTCATCTCAAATTTCCACTCCCCTTAGTTATTTGTGCAATGAGTCACTAAGGTCAGGAATTTTCCCTGACAGAATGAAATTTTCCATTGTTAAACCACTTTTCAAAAAAGGCGAACGCAATAATGTTTCAAATTATAGACCAATATCTCTCTTGCCAATTTTCTCAAAAGTTCTTGAAAAGGTGATGTTTAATAGACTTTATAAATACCTTGTATGTAACAACATACTTGCCAGGGATCAGTTCGGGTTCAGAAAAGGAATGTCGATCAATAATGCAACTTATAAACTTACTCATGAAGTGTTAACTGCATTAAACAAAAAAATGCATGTAGGTGGGATTTTTTGTGACTTAGCAAAGGCATTTGACTGTGTTAATCATGATATTCTGATAGCAAAATTGAAATTCTATGGACTAAAACATGAAAGTCTAAGTTGGTTCGTATCATATCTAAATGAAAGAAAACAAAGTGTTGAAGTTGTCAATGATATTGAATTTGGAAAACATACATCAAAATGGAAAACAGTAACACATGGAGTGCCCCAAGGTTCAGTCCTAGGGCCTTTACTATTCTTGATCTATATAAATGACCTATCATTTTATATAAAGGATATTGCAAGTATAATTCTGTTTGCTGATGACACGAGTGTTCTGGTGACAAGTAAAAACTTGAATGAGTGTGTAATTAAATTGAATTATGTTTTGAACTGTATGTCACACTGGTTTAAAGCTAACAAATTATCTGTAAATCTAGACAAAACAAAAGTTGTTAAATTTATAACCCATCGATCACTACACACTCCAATAGAAATTGGGATTAATGACATGTCACTAGAACAAATAGACAACATTAAATTTCTGGGCCTCCAAGTAGACAGATATTTAGATTGGAAAGTTCACATTACGTATATCATACCCAAACTCAGTTCTGCATGTTATGCTATCCGAGCATTGGTAAATGTCAGTTCTATAGATACACTTAAATTAGTATACTATGCATATTTTAACTCTATCATTGAATATGGAATATTATTTTGGGGAAATTCGGTAGAAAAAATAAACGAATATTCCTCATGCAAAAGAAGGTTATAAGAATCATTTCCAGCACTCATAGCAGACACTCTTGCAAACATCTTTTTAGAAAACTGAAGATATCAATCCTACCTTGCATGTATATATTTTCAATCTTAAAATTCTATGTATGCAATCGAGTCACATTTATTACAAACATGGAAATTCATGAGATAAACACTAGACAAAAGGGTAACATCCATCATCCCAGTGCAAAGCTTTCTTGCTTCCAGAAAGGTGTATATTATGAGACCATAAAAATATTTAATACTCTCCCTAATGATCTTAAGGGAAAAGTTGACAATTGCAATGTCTTTAAAACTGCTGTTAAAGAGTACCTATGCTCAAAAGCATATTATTCTGTACAAGATTATTTGAATGACAAATTATCCTGATGATAATACTTATATAGCTCTGAAAGTAGTATTAGTAAATATTAATGACAATTGCCAGTCATATTTGATGCCTGCTCTAGAATTAATGAAGCTATTTAAATGTATATTAAGAACTGACAGTAAATGCTATGCATTACAAATCAAATAGAACAAAATGATCAGACGAACAAAGGTAAAATCCTAGTGAATGTTAAAATATCTGTTCTTGCCTATATGTATGTTAACCTTATAACAGTAAGGAGGTATTCAACTCTGTACAAAATTACACTTGTTTTGCTTCATTTTGTATATAATATGTCTTTATTTTATTTTAAATGTTCTGTATACTATGTAATATTTATGTATATATGTAACTTTATTGTACATTTCCTTGACATGCATATAGTATGTGTCTATTTTATTTCAAATGTTCCATATTCTGTGTAATATTTATGTTTATATGTAATTTTTGTACATTTCCTTGACATGTTCTATGTTCACAAGCCTTTACGGCTGCTAGTGAACTCACAGAATACAATCTAATCTAATCTAATCCACAATTTTCAAACATCTGATTCTGGCTCTTTATTCCCATACAGTGCTCAAAGGCTTCAAGAAGGAGGAATTCCATCTAACCTGTTTCGCCCATGGATATAGATGACTGAACATCTTGCTCTTGCTAACGTGGAGGATTATGGGTAAATAATCTCTAATAAATGTTTATGAGATGATCTTGTTTTATAAAAACCAAATCCTAAATTATTAACCACTCAACTTCAAGTCTACCCAAGTTATGAAAAAGGGAACATAATTATTAAACTTAATGTTTGAGCTAAATTTTTGTGCTTCATTAAAAGCATCCACGAGAAAAATAAAATTTATCCATATGGATGTTGGTTTACCTTTGTGCTGTTATGTGTTCTTTTTATGTTTTGTATCTGTATTATACATCCAGCCAGTCACTTTACGTTGCTTGTCCCCTTTGCTTAACGCTCTCTTTGGTGCTCTCTTTCTTTTTCCTCTGTGGGTTGCTGACGTGGCATGTGCTTTGGCCGTACGCGCTGAGTGGTGGATTTCTGTCCGGATTGCAGGGATAGCTCTCTGCCCGGTAACTACTGATGCGGATTGTGGAAGTTTTTGTAATGAATTTTTAAGGAACGTCTTTGTGATTTTCGGTGGATCGACCTTATGTAAAGGTAGGCTTTATTATCAGTTTTATGTCCTGGTAATGGTGAGTGAATTTTGGGGCGGAAAACGTTATGTGTGTTTGAAAATAAGAGTTCGTAAAGTGACTGGCTCTTGGAGTTGTTCATAGGTTTAGTGTGTTTTGTTTCTTTTCCAGTTGAGTTATATTTTCAGTACGTGATTTTCAGTGTATAGTTAGTTTAAAATTTGTGATAAGAGCTTTACACAGTTGTGCAATTTGAAAATGCATATTTTGATTCATGAAGGTAAAAAGCATCAGTAGTGTGAAATTTGTGAGAAAAGCTTTTGGCATTTGTCGTCTGAAATTGCATAGTTTGATAAAAGGAGGGCAAGAAGCAATATAAGTAGAAATTTGTGAGTAGAGCTTTACATATTTTGGGCACTTTGAAAATGCATAGTTAATTCAAAATTACAGATATTCTGTTGTGTAAATTATGAGAGCAGTAATTGCAGTTAAAACCCAGTTATGCTGAACCCATTTATGCTGAACTTTGTAACTGAAAACGGTTGGGTTGTAAAGCTATCTACATCTAGCTTAGCTGGACTTTGAAGCTCTCGGTTTCCTGAATTTCATTAAAGTCTGTTTCGGTCTTGTTCAACATTCTTAGCTAGTCGTTGACTAGCTAAACATAATTAAATTTTTTTGGTCTGATGTTTATAGTGGCCTTGTTTTATAAACTTTCTAAATTGATTTGGTTTGTTGAATTTTTGGATTTACTTAATTTTGCTGTATTTAAAACTTGCCTTTACTGCTCTGCTCAATTGGTTTTGGTTGCTTTACTCTTTAAGCCATTTTTGTTTTACAGTTATTCTTTTATGGTTGCTTTACGGTTCTGGTTATTAATGTTTGTTTATTATTATCATTAAAGTACCCAAAAACAAACTTATCAATAGTAGTATATTTTTGAGAGTTCTGGTTTCCTTTTGTTTTCCCCTACGGCACTCGTTAGGGCTTCCCTTTTCGTTTGGCCGGGGTTCCCTAACTCAGTCAAACAGCGGAACCATTGCACCTTTACCAAAGGTAAAAACATACGTGACAGTTTATTTTTCTTGTGATTTAAAAAAATTACAAAAGTGAACAATACGTAAACATAAATGATCTGTTCAGCAACAATATGGAAGATGAAATGAAGAATAAATGTAAACATGCATAGTTCTGTTTCCTGAACGTGTTAAATGTAATCATCATAAGAATGTTGATTAAGGAGGTTTTGCATTCAAATAAAAACACGTTCAGCGGTTTAAACTTACTTTCACAGTCATAGTCGGGGCATTGTCTTCCTTAACAAATATAGTAACTAAAAACCAATAGTCTTTGCAAGTTTGTTGGCAAAAGTATCTTAAATGGGAGAAGTAATATAAGCGTGTGGTCTTAAATTGTGAGTAAAGCATTTAGCGAATAAAGTTGCAGGGAACATATTAGCTCAGCACCATAAAAAGAAAACTATTCTTCAAAATCTGAGGGGAGTCTTCTCCCTTTTCTTCCCCCTCCTTCCTTTTCCTTTTCTTTTTCCTCCTCCTCTTCTTCTTCTCCTTTTTTTCTTCATCAATGGATTACTGCCCTCTTTCTAAGTCTCCCCCCGAGGGCTTATAAGCCAATGCCTTGGGTCTGTAACCTGTTGAGGAGCAAGCAAAGTTTTGGATCATAGCATATACAGGATGGGATATAGGCCCAATGCTTGGAATGGTGGTGTAGAAAAAACCTTCAGTCAGGTTGGTTGGCCTTGGGGGTTTCAACCCAGGACCTCACAAATGTGAGTCACACACATTAACATGACATTCATTACCTTCCTCAGTTTAAGGGGAAAGTATATGACAAAAAATGCCAAAAAATATTTTTTGGGGTTTTATATAACCTTATAAAACAGAATTCTCCCTTTATTATTTATGTATTTTATTATTTTAAGCACAATACTTGTATTTTAAATGTATTCTTAAAAATGCATCTGCCATTTTTTACTCTGTAATCTGGGGCACTTCACAGAAAAAATAACTCATAAACCCCCCCCCCTACTCTTTTGGGGGAGAGGTAGATTTCAGCTCAATTATAGGGGAAGGTTTACTCTTAAAATTATTACTCCTTTTAAATATGGCAGCACCAAATGTCCAAGTAATCTGATTTTTACTTTCTTAACACATACCTAGTAGATAGAGAAGGTATTGCATTCCACCCAAAATTTTGTACCAAGATTTGACCGGAAATACATATCTTGAGGCACCCTGAATCCAAAAAAAAGCATTTTTATAAAAAGGTCCATGTGTGTGCATATGTGGGTGGGTGTGAGAGAGAGAAAAACATAACTCAAAAACGAAAAGTAGGATAAATACTAAACTTGGTATTTAGGTTCAGTCTTCCAAAGATGCAACACAAAGATTTTCAAGAAAATCCCCCCAAAAAAACTACATGAAGCCTTTTTCAAAATGTTTTATATTTAAATAATGGCTAATGACTTTCACGAAAATGCCATATATTAAAAATATTTACATTACAAATAAACTGCATATCGTGGATTTTCTGGGAATAGCCTGTGAAGTCCACTTCATTCAGAAGAAATTTGTATTATCTTGTAAGATTGATAAACATTAAGCAATAGACAAAAATTTACTATACAGATCTCTTTAAAACTCACAATTTATTTCCAACAACTGTTTTTGTGGCATCAACCATTTCTGAGATATCTGTTATTTATGGTTTAAATTGTTCAATACTTTGTCATTCTTTTCAAGTCCTTTTGGTATTCTGTTGCTTCTCGCAATGTCATGGAAAGAAAGAGTATGGAATTTTACGGCCAGCATAAAGCATCTTTCTTAAACTTTTGACCATCATTATTCCCTTTGTATCTATAGCAAAATGTGCAATGCAGTTATTTCAGGAAAGTTTTATCTCTATTAAAATGAAGTAGATAGGAAAAAAGGATTTCATCAGAATAATTTGCATACCCACTAACAAATGCTAGAGGGTAGAGAAAGTCAACCGAATGTAACACATCAGATTTTTTCTTTGTGTACATATATATGTAATTATGTATGCATTTTCTCCATTTTTAGTTGGAACAGTTGTTACTCGGAATTATATTTTCTGATGTAAATTATCCATTATCTTAAGAACTATTGAAGGCAACTGAATGAAATTTTGATGCAATAAAAACATACCTCAATTCTGTTTGTTACTGTTCTACTTTGGCATTAATAAGTTGATTATTTATATTTTAAAAAATTAATTGCTGATACATTTTAATAAATGTGTAATTAAGACCTAAATCCTATATTCCTAATAAACCACATTATTGCATCGATGAACTTTGAAGGCATGTATCTACATCTTAAAAATTTCAGTCTGAAATGCTAAATAGTTTCTAAAATAATAGGTCATGAAGTTAGCAAATTTAAAATTGGCGCAATAGGGCTTTTAATCTCCCCTCAAATAGCAAATACAAATTCTGTAAAGCAGAAGAGGAAAATTCTTTACATGTTAACTCTTTAATGAGGCTCGAAATAATTAAAAGACAACTCATAATATCTGGAGTTCAAGTAATTCATTTCCCAAAACATAAAAATGTTGTTCCCAGATTCTGACCTTGCCACTTGGTGATTAATTGATATTATATTTCTTCAAGGTATAGATTTAACATGTTTAATGTTTACCATAGCAAAAATCATTATAGGTCTACAAAGCAATCTTGTGGGTCACTATTAGTGCCGCAGTCTCCATGCCAGAACATTCCAGAACTAAACACCTTACAGAACGTACTACTGGCACTGGCAAAGTGCTTCAGGATGCAGAAACAATTATGGGATTTGAACACTTACGAAGCGTTCATTTATTATGCACCACGATTATTCATTATTTTTAAACCCCTCTCCCATTTCATGGCCAATGACATTCTACCAGATGCCCTCCCCTGGTTTCACATGTCATGTTTGAAGCACTTTTTTGTTGTTCTGATACATTTTCCGTTATAGTACAGAATATGTAAAGTTTTATTGGTAGCATAATAATTAGTACACATTTTAAATAGAACAGAATATCTATTTATATCAAAAACCATAAAAAATGTAGATACATTCGTGTCAAATCTTAAATTTACTTACATTCTAGTACTATTTGGGTACTTTTTTTTTTACTTCTTTCTTTCTTTTTAGGATTACCTTGCACCTGGCCCTTTGGATTTCAGTTAGGCCTTATTCTTTTCCTTCCTTTCCCACTTCTCTGATTCTTCTTTCTCTTATTCTCCTTTCTCTCGCTCTTCCTGCTCCTCTCCCCTTGCTTTATGTACTTTGCTCAATCACTTTTCCTTGAGTTTCCTTGAAAACTCACCCATAATCTTACTTCTTTTTTCTCTCTTGACTGTTAACATTTTTTGGCTGCCATTTGCTTATTTATTTTCTGCCAATTCGAATCCCAAACATCCTGCCTCCAATTCTCCAACTCATTGCATTCTACACACAATGTATTTCAGTTTCCTTTTCTCCACATACGACTCATGTTCCTAGTTCTCTCACTCTTAACACTCCTAGAAACATTGTCCCTGTTCTTATCCATGCTAAGCCTTCCCTTTCCTGTCTGCTACATATGTCAACATAACCTCCCCCCCCCAATCTCTCTTAATTGTTTTATGTAAGCTTAAGGACTTTTTATTTTCAAGGTTTCTACAGAACATTTTAAATAAAACATCTTTGATTACATGAGGTAAGGAAATTATAAACTTAACTGTCTGATTCAAAACTTAGAATTCAAGTGAGAAATGCAATTCTTTTAATTCAAAACATTCTGTTGAAGAATCAAAGTATTTGTAGATGTCAGTGAGCAAGCTGGCTCCATGGTAACATGTGAGGCTCACATGCAGGAGGTAAAAAGTTTGATTTCCATTGGGATTTTTTGCCATTTTCCCTGATTGATAGGCAAATGCTGGAATATAATATACAATGCCTTGAATTTCCCCCCCCCCCATTTCCTGCCATTTCATTTCCTAAAGTGGTGGAGTTTGTTTTGTGGAACTGTCTGCCGTGGTATTTGGTGTGGGATGGGCCCTCTGAGAGACATCTCTGTGGGGGGAGGTATGCCTATGGGGAACCCGCCAGAGGCAGGATGAAATATTTAAAGATGTTAGGGATCTCGACCCTGTCCAAGCTTGTTACCCCAAATCTGGTTGCCCTGTGTGTCCTTCATTTAACCCCTACCTCCTGGAGGTTTCCAGAAGCACAAGTGATTGTATGCTTAGATGCTGAAAGCCTCCTTTGCTTCCTGATAACCATAATGAAACTCTGTATGTTGGGATAAATGTGTACCATGTTTTCTAATTTCACAATGTCATTGCAACATTTATCCTAAGGTTTGTTGAAATAGGTACCTTCCAAAATATTAACCAAATCTTCCAAATTTGTAAAGTTCAGCTTCCAAAATAGTTTTAGGTATACTGATTAACACTGCTGTAATTACACTGGTTTCCTACTTGTGACAAACAAAGAAAACTGTACATAAGTCCACACATAAAGGCGAACATTTATTGACAGACCTGAATCAAATTTTGTCAGTCCGGTGGAGAGCAACTTCTATTATGACTTCACACTTTTAGAACAGGAATGTCCACCTATATTCTATGGCATACCTGAAACGTGCAGTATTTACACAACGGAGATGTCTAGAAAGTGTCTGATTTGTATTTCGACCCTTCATGTGGTTGAAATCTGGTAATTTCAAAAGCCAGTGTTTCTGTTCCAAAAGGTATGTGAGATACTCTGAAAACTGCTTTTGAACATGGCCATTATATGATTATCCTGTGTGAATGTAAAAATTCTTTCCATATAACGAAAACAAATGTTTGGCACTCACATTACCTATGCACAAAAGATGCTCTATGCTTGTGAGCACCAACATTAAGCAACACTGGGGCTGTGATCAGGACCAGATAAACCGCCTATCAGGGACTGGCTGCTCAGAGAACACAAGAAATACTGGAGCTCATCTGTAGGTTTATAAGCACTGCATTGCAGAAGCTGGACAGATATAGGCCATGGGAATTGTTAAATTAAGCAGGAAAAAGCTCTCAAATGCAGCATGCCTTTTTACAGGTCACTGTATCCTCAGAGGGCACCTGCCAACGGCGGGACAGCAAATGGATCCTGCATGCAGACAGTATCAAGAGGCAGATGAGGCAGCTATCCACCCATTGTATAAGTGCCCAGCACTTGCTCTCCAAAGAGTCCTCAATTTTGAATGTCA
The DNA here is from genome assembly GCA_030765065.1 of Deroplatys truncata. Lineage (NCBI taxonomy): Eukaryota > Metazoa > Arthropoda > Insecta > Mantodea > Mantidae > Deroplatys > Deroplatys truncata. Next base: position 635,304,100 of record CM060990.1, read on the forward strand.
CTTTTCAAAACTGGAGGAGCTTTTAACCGTCATGGTCCAGAGCCTGATTCAGCTCATGATGAATGTCTGGCTTGTGGATCATTGGTGACAGACTAGGGATACCCAAGAGATCTGCCACAGTACAGGGCAGTGTTGCTGCCCTCCATCAAACTAAACTAAACCAAACTGAGCCCCAGCTTACACATCACTTCTTGTGTTTTGTTTACACAGATATAGCAACAAGACAAATGCAAACATGTAATATCAATCAGTATGAACCACACTAGAAAACAAAATCTTGATAGCATATTTCCTTCTCTTAGAGTGTTCCTTCTCCTTCTATCTTCTTACCCAGTACACTACCATCCATGGATCTAATGGCATTTATGGTTCTGCCCAGGATGGCAGTATTGCTGCCAGCTTCTCCAGTTGGGTCTCCAGGTACAGCTTCATCAGCCAGGCAGAGATGTGGGTGAACACAAATATGTGGATGTGTCAAAGGCTTTAGACCCAATCAGACCTTCAGAATCTAAGAACAAGTTTCCATGGTAGGTCCAGGAAATGAACCAGGGATGCCGGGATTAGCAGGCAGATGTGCTGGCCTCCTGCTCTCAGAGTGCACTCAGTGAATTTTTCAGCGCTTCAGCACATTGACCTTACCATGGTTCTGCATGTTCTGACTTAGTTTGGCACATTATGTGATTTGCACAGTGTTTACTTTGAAACTTCTTATAACTTTACAGTTAGTTTATTGTGCCTTTTTAATTGAATAATGAAATGTGGTGTAATTTTGGGGGAAGTTCATTTAAAAGTAAGGATATTGATAGGGATTTAAAATGGAGGAGGATTTCAGCATTGTGGTTAAGGCTAGACCTATTGCACCTAGTGAACCCCCAGGAGGAAGGGATATGGCAAGGGAGCATGAAGAGCAACTAGATCTGATGGCGGAAGGTGCAGCACAGAGGGGGTTTTTCTAACATTTCCATATTGAATAGCCCCAACCAAGCTATCTCCCATATTCTCTTGACTGGTTCAGACCGAAGGCTACTTGTCAGGGATGAAAACTGTTCTCTCCTCAAAGTACATGCACCACATAACACTACACACCAGTGTCCAACGTGCATATCCCAGCTATCCTGCAAGACAAATGGAAATTAAATAAGAAGAAATGAGCGACAGAAAAATTGGTGGTAGTACTACATAATCCACCTCAGCGTTCCCTTATTGCATTAGGAAAACCATAAAAATCGTAAGCTAAGGGTTACCGGCCCAACAGAAATTCAACCAGGTACCTCCCAAATGTGAGACTCAGACTCTACCCCCTGAGACATCTCGCCCATTTCATTCTAAAGTTACAATGTCTTTCTGTTATGCAAAGAAAGCTAAACTAATTATTTCAGGTACCCACACATAACATTTTATAGAAATTTTAAATGCTTAGAAATACTGAGCCATCCTTCTAAACATCAATTTCCTAAATTTAACATAAAAAAAGACAAATTTATGAAACTTTGAGATTTCATAATAAAACACTAAATAAAACCCTACGAGTTTCAACACTATCTTGATACCAGAAAGGATTTGATTATAAATGCATCTTAATATGTAGTTGTTTTGTTTTAGCTTAAGGCCTTAACTATAACGGTAAATCCTTCAAAACTGCTCTTAAAAATGTGATGTGCTATTTTCACATGACTTTCTCTACCCACATTCATCTATTTTTATATCATTTCTACAAACTATTCTTAGGAAAACTTATTTTTCTATCTACTTCAGATTAATCAAGTTAAACACCTGCAGAAATAGTTTCATTACATATTTCCTTCTAGATACAAGAGGGAAAGAGGAAGCTGAATCAACAGATGTTTAAAAGTGGCTCACTGTATGCTGCATCTGAAATTCCATATTCTTTCAATGACATCACAAGGATTAAGTGAATAGTGACAGCACTTAAAAAAATTACTAAGTATTTAAAAATTGAAACCAATGTTAACAAATATCTCAGAAATGGTTGATGCCACAAAGAAAAGGTATTTGAAATAAATTGTGTTTTTAAAAGACCTACATTTTTTGCATGGTTAGTTTTCTTATGTTTTACCCATTATGCAAGATTATGCAAAATTCCTTACAAATGAAGTGGGCTTCATAGGCTATTCCCAGAAAATTCAAGACGTATATTTTGTTTTAAATACATGGTTCTTAATAAAAATCATAGAGCCATTTTAAGAAAAACAGAATATATCAAAAAGTTTTCCATTTAAAGCATAGTATGGGGTGGGAGGATATTCTTAAAAAGCTTTGTGCCACATCTTTGGAAGATACTGAACTTAATAACCAAGTTTGTTAAGTATCCAACATTTTGTTTTCGAGTCCCTCTCTCTTACACATATGTACACATACTCATGGACCTTCTTCTACATGTTTTTTATCCAGGGGGCTCAAAACATGTACTTCCAGTGAAATCTCTACATCTCTACCTGCTAGGTACATGGTAGAGAAAGTAAAAATATGTACAAAAATGTAAACTCTGCTTGATAAAAATAGAAGAAAATTAAAAAATGTTTGCAAGAGAGGACAAATTTAAACATTATACACTGTTTAAAATAAAGAGAGTTGAGGGTTGTTACACTACATCACTAAAATATTCTTACTTGAATGCGTTTCGGGAGACGGTTTGTTCCCATCGTCAGCATGTTCTCAACTGATGTTTCCAGTCATCGTCTGGGGGATGTGTGTGGCTAGTGGTGTTCTCTGGTGCTGGGCTGATGAACCTCCAAAGGCTGCTGGGTGGCGGCAGTTCGAAATTCATTAGGTGATTCCTGTGTTTGACAATATGTATTTTTTCCCAGATGTCCAATTCATTGCTGCTGTTGATTGGTTTTAAGAGTTTTATGTTCGGAGTGATATCATGGTTTGAAGACCAAGAAATGATGTGCTACTGCTGATTTATCTGGCTGCTTTTGGTAAATGCATCTCATATGCTCTTTAAGTCTTATTTCAAGATTTCTTTTGGTTCTTCCTATGTATACCAAGTTACATTCATTACAATCAATTTGATATATACCAGCTGATTTATCGTTGGGGATAGGATCTTTTGTTCTGTATAAATCAGCTGGTATATATCAAATTGATTGTAATGAATGTAACTTGGTATACATAGGAAGAACCAAAAGAAATCTTGAAATAAGACTTAAAGAGCATATGAGATGCATTTGCCAAAAGCAGCCAGATAAATCAGCAGTAGCACACCATTTCTGGTCTTCAAACCATGATATCACTCCGAACATAAAACTCTTAAAACCGATCAACAGCAGCAATGAATTGGACATCTGGGAAAAAATACATATTGTCAAACACAGGAATCACCTAATGAATTTCGAACTGCCGCCACCCAGCAGCCTTTGGAGGTTCATCATCCCAGCACCAGAGAACCACTAGCCACACACATCCCCCAGACGATGACCGGAAACATCAGTTGAGAACATGCTGACGATGGGAACAAACTGTCTCCCGAAATGCGTTCAAGTAAGAATATTTTAGTGATGTAGTGTAACAACCCTCAACTCTCTTTATTTTAAATTATGACACATCACTGTTACTAGCTTCTAAATCTTCAAAATTAGTCAATTATACACTGTATCTGCAGAAAAGTAGTCAACATGCTGGCATCTAAAGCCAAAGCTGAAGGTTTTGATTCTTAGCTGGGGAGGATGGATTTTTGCTGAGGCTCTCTCAGACCCCCAGATATTCAAGAGAGGATACTGAGTCCCCTGAGTTGTTTATTCTAGCTTTACTCTTTTTTATTGCCTGGTACAAACCAGAGTGTGTATACATATATAACTAGCTAACTACAAGGTGGAAACAGCCCAATTGAGCCAGAGACTTCCCTTCTTAATGCCCACCCAAACCGAGGACTTGCACTCCCCAGAACGCATGACAACACCTGGGGTAAACGCCTAATGGGGGCAGAGGACCTAGGATCAGAGACTGAGAGACCAGGGTGGGTAATCAGCCACATGCCCGGGATGAGAGCAACAAAATGGATGATAGATGCAGATGAGAGATGAATGAAATGATGGAGCATTGGTGGAATGAAACATGGCAGGGGAAATCGGAGAAAACCTGCCCAGACGCCACTTTGTCCTCCACAAATTCCACATGTGAGTCCCAGGGATTGAACCCAGACTTGCTTTTGTGAGAGGCGAGTAGTCTAACTACTCGTCCACAGCGCCGCCCATATACATATATATATCACATAAAAAAAGTATGTATTTATTGTGTTTTGTGAATGCAATTATCTGGTTTCAGTAGCAGTCTATCAATGTAGCATGGATGTACTTAGGCTACATAGTATATAAGTCTACATGTAACATATTATTATTATTAAATGTTAACTCTCAAAACATCTAATATCCCAAATAATAACATTAATTCTGATTTTAATTTTTGGACATTAAGTAATAATTATTTTTGAAAAGACCTAATATTTTTAATGATCCAATACAATATATTAAGTATAATGTTTTTGACACATAAATATAATAAGAATTATGTAATATCAATTCTCAGTTTTTGAGATCCCCAATATTTTCTTCATTCTAGTGCCCCTGGATCAGAGTGGTTAAAGGCGACATTATAGACCAAATAGTTTAAAGGAATAAATAAATAATTAGAGATCAGTGGTGTGTGGTGACATTTTTCAGGGGGGACCAGCAGTAATGTAACTGTCATGATGCTATTTAACAAATCTACAAAGAAGGAGAATATAAAAAATATGTTATATAGGTATACATATTAGAATGAAAACAAAGCTTACTGCTTCATTTTCATCTGTACACCAATGCAATCCTCCTCTCTCCTTTTTGGACAAATGTTTCTATGACGTGATCATAAAAATGTCTTTGACTTTGAATTTTGTGCAATAGGGCCTTTCCGACTGATAAAATTAAAGTTGGGAAAGCCTGTCTTCGTAATGAGTGTTCTGTACATATCTGTTTATGTGTTTTAAACAGGAAAATGCACGTTCTACTGTAAATGTGCTCACTTGAATTGCAGCTATAAGGCAGCATTATTTATAAACTACTGGAAATGCTGCTTCTCCTAATTTGGTGTGTCTTTCAAAAACTTTGCAATCTCAGTCACTGTCCTGCCTGAAAAGTCTGACAGCCTAAGCAGCCATTAATTCACTTTGCACATTTTTGAAATGAAACACATTTTTTTAGGCTGATTTAAGAGATGTAGGCATAAGTTTAGGAAATCTAGTTTTGAAAGATTCAAACCTTTTTGAATCATCAAGTAGCTCAAATTTTATTTCCTTTAAATCACAATTTAGGTTTTCTATTTGGCTAACTATTGTGTCAATTATCTCATTCTTCTAAAAACTCAAATATTTCATTCTGGGATCATCTAATTCACCTTCCTGACATATCTTTCTAGCTTCTTTCTCATTTGTGTTACTTTCTTCTAGTGTTGCATACATATTATCAAAATTGTATAGAAATTCTTAAATGAAAGAAATGGTCTCTTTCACTTTTGCAGTGCAATAATTTACATCAAAGATCTTTGTCTGGAGAATATTGAATAATGTATCAGTGAGAGCAAAAATGTGACTTATAATTTACAAAGGAAAACAAAAGGTGAAATCTTTCAATGATACTAAATATCCTCTGGCACAAATAAAAGTGTCATTATCCCAGGAGTGTGGGTCATCAACAATATACTCAAAAAATGAGAGCAGTTCTGTCTTCTTTTCATGCACCATGTTCACAACCCTTGAGTTAAGATTCCAATGCATAACTGACACCGATGGAAAGCTCTTCTTGACTTCCAATGCATTCACACGTTTTGCTGAATGAGAAACAAATGAACAAAAATCACTCAATGTCTTGAAAAATATTTGATATTCCTTTATGAATTGTACTGCCTTGGATAAAACTAGGTTAAGCCATTGACCATAACAGTGGATGAGTAGCACATTAGAAAATCTTTTCTTCACTAGCGCTTGCAACCAGTTTAAAAGACCAGAAAATGTTGCAGCCCTGTCATATCTTTGAGCTACTACCTTGTTCTCAGACTCACACTGAAAGTCTGTAAAAGTGTTATATACATGCTCACTTAACACAACTCAGAGCGATTATTGCTGACATCTGTAAAGCCTAAAAATCCCTCCTGATTTTCACCCTTGTTTAAATAATGAATGACATTGGGAAGCTGAGATTATTTTGCAACATCCGTTGTTTCATCCAGCATTAAAGCAACAAAAGGTGCAGATTTTACTTCTTTCCTTATTATGCCTAGCATTGCATCACTAATACTTTCAATAATGTTTTGAATTCAATTTGACGTTACTTTGAAAACTTTAGTATGCTTTGTAAGTGTGTCTAATTTGATGTCATACTCCATCAAATGCAAGAACTCCAGATTAACCTTCTGCATATCAGGCAAGGTACTGCAGGACACCAACAGAACTATTTTATTATTTGTATCTTTTATAAATAGTTTATCTTTTTCAGACTATGCGACATTGTTAAACCCTCCCCACTAAACACCATCATTGTTGAATTTTTCAAATACATTTATCCATATGATAAATAATAATCAAAATATTAATTAAGGTTCACTGCTACCCTGCCTGGGATTCTGTATAACAATAAAGCATACATGTAAAAATGCACATTACAGAAACTTATGTTGGTACAATGTGAATTGATTGTTTTAAATTTTAATGTGTTGTCTGTAATTATTTTGAATCTAATATGTTCCTTTGTTAGTTATTTTGTTCAGTTATAGCTACAAATTTAACACAGAAAACCAAGAGGGGTACAGACTTTGAATTAAGACACATAACTGGTACATTACATTGTTATTATATAAAATTACTTTTGTTTCTGAACATATACCATGTCTAACAATACATTGTGCTTTGGGGTACTGTGTACCCTCTTGGTTTTCCATAATATAATTTTAGCTTGGTATGCAGAAGGTTAAGGGACTCTTATGCTCGTTATGACTTCTGAAAGGTAGCTCTTGCTTTGCCAGTAAGCAAGTACATAGATTAATTGCTTCATTATTTTTATATTAGAGTCAACTTCAGCATTGTGTCTCAAAACACCGACCTGCATTGTTCACTTAGTTGAAAGTCTACCATTGTTTTACCAAAAGTTTTAATTTTGTTATTGCAGATAAATGAAATTGCGTGTTCTCATGTCGAATCTTTGCTTTATGAAAATTTCTGATATTAGAGAAACCTACATTATTTCATACTCCTCTGTCAGCAGTTTCAAAGAGAATACACGGCCAGTAAAATAATGTATTTCTTGATTTACATGCAGTTAGCCATTTTGAAGAATTATAGTATTCAATTTTGAAATGTTGTATATAGTTTTTCGTTTGTATACTCATAGAAACATCCGGAATGGGCCTACCCTTTATTACAATGTCTTGCTTTTCTTAAAAAACCCAAAGCTCCAAATGAAGTACTGGTACTAAACAAAGGAACCAAAACACAACATTGTGACTGCTGGCAGGTGTCACTGACTGTACTGCCAGATGACACTCCAGTTGATGTGAGATACAGATGACTTGTATCCTGAACTGTGTCCCTCTGCATGAATACTAAACAGCATAAATCACACAACATAGTTTTAAACCATGTGACACCTCACAGGCACACTTTCAACACTTAACTCATAACACACAAACACAATAAACATACTAACATATTCTTTCTAACACGAATGGATACACAGTAGTTGTTTAGCAGCGACTGCCTGACCATGTGGTATTTTTAAATGGCACAAGGAACACATGCAGTGCAGTAAGTCTTAGGCCAGCTGATTGGTTATTACTGATGGCATGGGAGGGTTAGTGTGTTGGCTAATGTACAGGCACTGAAAGAATGGAAAAAGACTATTCTTATCATGTCTTCTAAGGTTCAAACATGAAATTTAATAAAGTTTATATATAAGCTTAGGGGACTAGCCTAGTCCTACCAGTCCACTGACCATACCCCCATGATAGAGATAAAATTGGAAATATCAGACTCAATATTGCATTCCTTAAAGCATATATTTTGTTTTGTTCCGTTCGTTTTATGTTCCATTTATACCCTGCCTTTAATTGCAATATTATTATCGGGGGCCTTTCCTTTGGAACATACAACCTATAGGCAATGATGTGAACTCATATTCACTTGTTGTTGGATTGTGATAAAATTAGGGTTTTATTCATTAGATCACGCTCTCATTCATACTTCCATTCTCTGCAGCAGATAGGGAATAAGCTTGGTTACAGAAAAATTCCCACCTCAACTGGGAATCAAAACTGGGACCCCACACACAGCAGGCTGGTGGTCTACCGACTGAGCTATGAGGGCAGCCAGCATATTCTTATAGAACCCAATAGGAAAATGAAATGTTGTAGTCACCTCTAATGCCCCCATAATAGCCTATGACCTTCAGGGTTTACCTCATTGCACCAAGTGATGACTGGATCCATTTCTGAGGTGGAGACACCCAGTAGGTGGAAATCATATGGTAGGGTGATGAGGTTGGTGATGGAATGAGAGGATCTACAGCTTTTACTGTGGACTCTGAACCACATTGAGCCTTGGGGATATTTCACATGAGCAAGTCAAAAGTGAAGGTGTGGATAGGGCTGACTTAATATCACCACCCTATATCTGGGAATCAAACCCTGGAACCTCAGTACGAGAGCCAGAAATGAAACCACTGCGCTACCCCAGCACCCAAAAATAAAATGTTGGAGAACATAGAACCAAGGGGGGAGGAGGAGGAGAAAAACAAAAATAATTTTCTTGTATGGCTTCAAAGTAATATCCTCATTGTTAGCATACAGAGCCTTAGGTTGGAGGAAAGGTTGGCCTAACAGGAATTTCCTTGGCACCAGTAAACACGCTGTTTGCTGGTAGAGTCAGACATTCATAGCCCTTTAAATTCAAGCATATAGACTTCTCATGCAAATTATAACAACAATAAACATACACTTTTGTCATAGACAAAATGTTGGAAGATATGCCCTTATGCCACCATACTTCTCTTACTCCTTTTAAGAGAAGTTACATTAACATTCATTGATTCTTCATGGCCATGTAAATAAAACCATGTTTGTCGATTAAACAAAGGTCAATAATCATTAGCATTATCCAACACCCAATTGCAGAAATTAACTCTACTAACATTATCACATTGTTGCAATTCCTCAACTACAATTAACTTATAAAAACTAAACTCCATGGCACAACAGCCCATTGCTGGGATAAGCCTTGTCACTCAGCTCCTCCATTCCCCACCTCTGCCCACAGCAGGCATCATGAGTGAAATGCAGTACTGAAGAGTGAGACATGTTCAATGCCCCGAGTCCTTCCCAGCTGGTATATGTGGCCTCCTTAACCTGGAACCGCTACTTTTCAATCAAGTAGGTAACTAACAAGGCTCAGTGCACTCCAGACCAGGTCTCCCAGTGGGAGAAAACTTCCACGCTCATACCGAGAACTGTACTCGGCTCTCCTGCTTGTTAAGCAGCTGCACTACCATTGCACTAAGGAGACGACTTACAGTTAACTTATAAAAACTAAATTCCATGGCACAACAGCCCTTTGCTACGATAAGCCTTGCCATCCAGCTGGTGCATCCCCCACCTCTGCCCACAGCAGGCATCATGAGTGGGATGCAGTACTGGAGAATGGGACATGGTCAGTGCCCCGAGTCCTTCCCGGGTGGTATATGCGGCCTCCTTAACCTGGAATTGCTACTTTTCAATCAAGTTCCTCAACTTGCCCCTTAAGGACCTTACGAGGCTCAGTGCTTCCTGGACCAGGTCTCCCAGCGGGAGCAGATTCCCACGATGGAACCGAGAATTGCACCCAAGTCTCCTGCTTGGTAAGCAGCTGCGCTAGCACTGCACTAAGCAGACGACCTACAGTTAACCTATAGGGTTTTAATTTTAAAAGTTTAGTGGCATTTCAGGCTGAGGTTTGTGAAATTCCTGTGTAAGCTTTCTCTGAGATTTCTTTGGACTTCCTTCTAAATTTTCTCTGATGTCATCAAGTTTTTCCTTGCTAAGAACACAAAGATTTACTTTTGTTATCTTATCAAGAATAGATCTCATTTCCCTAAATCTATTCACAAGATTATGAACTGTTTCTCAATTAGGTGCACCAACAACAAGGAATCTATTCCACTAATCGCATCTTACTTCTCTACAAGAGATTGTTGTCACATAGGAATCATAAATGTAGATTCTGTTTGCTAAAGTATACACACTTTTTGGCATTATAATAGCACTAACACACTATAAATTGAAACACGTAGTCTCACAATGTATCAACCTCTGCACAATGACTTGTGTCAATTGATTAGCCAGCACATGGAGAGGAGGGAAAGTGGAGAGCAACCAGAACTGGTTAGAGACAGCACAGAGTAAGATAAGCAATTCCCCATAATGTGGCCACATGTCAAAATGGAGTGTCTGTGAATATTGTCATAATTAGTGAATGAATTCAAAGGCAATTGAACAGACATTCAGGATATTTCTTTGTTATTTTTAACACTACTTCATTCACTCTACCTAATTTAACATGTTTGTATGCACTGTTTACAGGATTCCAGTGATCTTTGGAGAAATCTTTCCTCAGGGAACTACAACATTAAATGGATCAAGTATTACCTTTTCTCCACCCATGTATGAGAGCAACTTCTTCAGATATATATATATATATATATGGATACAAATGTTCTTTATGTTTGTTTAAGTATTTTTAAGATACCCATCATACTATTGTACTTTCTCATTTAAGCTTATTTAAGGTTCTGTGTCCAATTTATTTTTTGTTTGAATTTCAGAGTTGAATTGCTAATATTAAACATGCATTATTTTGGAGTAATAGTAGTCGCTCAAGTTACACCTCTCTCTCAACCCATGTACCAGAGAAACTTCTTTTGGGATATATAAGTACAAATGTTATGCTTGTTTAAGTATTTTTAAGATAAAACCATTCTGAGAGGATGAAGTTTTTGTAATCTGCTTATAATATGAAAGAGACATCACTTAAATAATAAACCATATTGACACATTATAATTTTAAACTTGCTTAATTCTTATTTTAACTTGGCCCTTCTTATGACTATTCTATTTACCATTTTGCATGTTTTCATCTGTGAATGATACTTTGGCCTTCATCTGGTCAATGGTATACTTTTGAAGTGTATTTTTTTGAGAAAATAATACAATGCTCTTCTTTCACATTGTAGCCACCAAAGGTGGTTCGCACACCAGCTACCTCAGCCCCAGACTCCTACCAAAACAGTTATAAAATCCCTCCAAAAGCCTCACGTTCTCAGATTTACAGTTGCAATTACAACGATAATAAGCACATACCTTATCATAAGAGATGTTGGAAATGTCCTACTTTATCCCATATTTTGGTCATCTTCAAGAAGTTTTCAATCCCACTGGAGAGTTCAATATAGGAAATTGAGTGAATTTCTTGGCTGATGTTTCCTTTTAATAATGTGTCATGGAGCTGATGTGACCAAGCAAGGTGGCACTGTGGTAACATGTGCAATCCACATTTGGTAGGTACCAGGTTCAAACCCCTGGGTCCGACCAACCTGACAAACTTTTTTCCAGGTTTTCCTCAGTCACCAGGCGAATGCTGGGTTGGATAATTTGATCTGCAAATTTTCCTATCATCCCTTTCATCACTGCATTTCAGTTCCTTCTTCCTCACAACCATTCCTGGCATTGGACTGATCATCCATCATGGATATGCTATGATCCAAAGTTTGCTTGCTCCTCAACAGGCTACTGATCCAAGACATTGGCTTGTAAGTCCTACAAAGAAGAGGGTGAGATGAAGAAGAAGAAGAAGAAGAAGAAGAAGAAGAAATTGTGCAAGATAAAGCATTTGTTATAGATAAAGCTTATTTTTATCTTTCATGGTCTGTGAATTTATAAAGTATATGAAAATAGTCTGCTGAAAATCGCAATTCTATTTCGGAAACTCTGTTTAATTCGGAGTTCTGTGGTGCACAATTTCTTGCTTATTTCTGAGCCATTTCTTTTACCTTTTAGAAAATTTAAATGTTTACTGTGCTGACATTTTGTTTTTAAGAGGATCAATTGGTGAAAATTTGATCAAAATGAACACAAAATACAATTGAGTATTTAGAACTTATTAAGTCCAATTCTCTAGGAACACTTTGGTGCAAATATTTTTGTTATTGAGATGAGTTATGTGATTATGTAATAATCCTGTGTGGAGGGCATGGTTGCGCACTTGAGGCGTTTTTTGATATTTCCCACATTTTTTCCAAAATTTCTAGAAGCATTTTAGCAAATATTTTCTAGCATATGTTAAGCAGTTTCAAAAATGTATTTCAAGTAAAAACAGATCCTATTTAATAAAAATTACATTAAGCACAATTTCAAACAGCTTTTATGAGAAAATTCTCTCTTCTGTTTTTCTCGGTTGTAATATTTTAGACATTTTTCAGGATTTTAGATTTTCCTTATGATGCAATGTTTAAGTGATCAGAGCAAAACTTTGAGAATAGTTTCCCCAATAGATGCTAACTAAAGCTTGCTATGCAGTTATTAATATAAGGCAAATTGTTACGCCACCAAGCTCACCCAAGTTTGATATGCAAAGTTAAAGCTCACAATTGAACAAAAATGATTTCTTTAACCCTTTATTGCCAGAATTATTTTGCTACATATGCCACTCTTCCTCTAATTTCTTAATAGGCTTTTATATCCCTTACACCAGCATCACAACGAAACGATTTGAACAGCCGTGGTTGCTAGAGTGAGACAATATGGACTGGCATCCATTCAAAGCCAAATGTCACGAGTTTGAGTTCCAGTGACTGCAGTCAAATGTGCCAGTGGTAAAGGATGAGAAGAACTGAAGTGAAATAGCCGGTGTGATGGCACACCCTGATGCTGATGGTGTTACATTTGAATGCGGTTGCATGGATTTTTGCTTATTATTAAAAAAAAAACACTACCGTTTTATTGAGAAAAAAATTAATATTTTTACAATATAAAACAGCTATAAATAGCTTAATTTTATTGCTGAAGGTTAGTATAAATTGAAATTAGAAAAAAAATTAAAAACCCTAAATAACATCTTTGTAACAAATGTGGTACATCAGGCTATAAAGCGTTAAAATCAAATTAATTTAAAAGTGTATATATTTCTTAGAAAACCTATTTTATAGCTCAATAAGGAGCCTAAATCAGAAATGTTTCTTATGAATTGTAAAAATTGCATCTTTAAGTGCATGTTTTGTGAAAATGACTTGCAATTGTGTTTTAAAACACACACTCCAGGAACAACTTAACATATATATGCATCAAACCTTGCAACTACATTTCTTTATACAGGTACAAAATGTAGTAAAAAATTCAAAACATTCAGCAAAATGCTTTGGGTTTTGAAAATTCACCTAATGCTCCCCCTTATGTAACATATGCTTGTGGTGGCAGTGCTGCCAACCTAATTTCTGTTCCTAGTGGAAGCTTGTTTACACAAGATATGCAGAGCGACTTCTCAATAACTCTGTATAAGGTAAGCATTTATGAAAAAAAACCTGATATGGGTTGCCAAGGTCATTAAGGTAGGAGCTCATGAACAGGAGGTCTGCGGTTCAAATCCTGCCAGGACCATCCTTCCTGGCTATAGTTTTTTCCAGGTTTTCTTCATCCTCTTAACAGGTAAATGCTGGGGAGGTACCCTAAACCTAGGCCTAAACATTTCCTTCCCAAATTTCCCTTCCTAATTATCATTTGTCTTTTTATTATGTATTGGAGACGGAATATCAGTTTATATTAAAAATACTTGGGAAATGTAAGTACAAAACATAGTTAATAAATTTCAAGCATTCTGCAGGCAAATTTAAAAAGTGACCAAAAATCATGTAATATAATTGCTGTTTATAATCCAAATGAACATAGCATTGATAACTTTCTCCTTAACTTAGGAAATATTCTATGTAAAACCTACCCAAAACTACCGTGATTATAGGTGATGTAAATATTAATTACCTCAGACAGAACTACATATCTCTAATAACTAGTTTCTGCCTCAACAAGCCAATTAAGTATACCCAACATGAATAGTTAATACTTCAGCCACAATGATCACATTAATAATAACAAAACTCAAGTATCAGTTTCGGGCATAATGCATGAGACCACAATGTTCTAGTAATAGATTCAGTAGAACACTATTACAAAGTATTAAAAGATAAGCCTTGTAACCAACCAAAGACTCTAATATCATAAATTGTAACAAACTAATCTCATTCATACAAAATGCTGGATTAAACTATCTCACAAATGAGCCCAGTGAATACTGCAATTCTCTTTATGATGGTAGCTTGAGTCACACTTTTTGACACTCACCTTCACTAATTAAAATTTGTATAAAACAGAAACGTTTTCGAGGGTCACCCAGTCACTGACAATGAGGACGAATGCCCTCGAAAACATTTCTGTTTTATACAACTTTTAATTAGTGAGTATGAGTGTCAAATGGTAGATTACTATAGACTGATAAGTATAATCCCTGTTTTAGCAAAACTTCTGGAGAAAATAATAAGGATTAGGTTACTACAGCATCTTAAATGGCAAAATGTGCTTCATAACCAATAGTATGGGTTTATTAACAATCCCGGTATGTTGCCTGCCAATGTGGATATTATAGTACCCATTCAAACTGCTCTAGACAGAAATCAAATAGCTGCAGGATTAGTTATCAATCTAAAAAGGCATTTGAGAACACACTAGTCTATCAAAAACATTAGAAATAGCTGGTGTAACAGGTATTCCTCTAAACAGGTTTCAAGTTATTGAGAAAACAATTTGTAAACATAAATAACAATTTTGGTTTCTTATCAACAATTCAATAATTGTGTCCCTCAAGGTTCAATCCTAGGTCCTACATTATTTTTACTTTTTATAAATGATATAGGATGCTTAAAGTTAAAAGGGAAAATAAGTATGTGTGCTGATGACATATGCTTAATGTACATAGAAAATCCTGAGAATCAGCTCTTACTTGACATAAAACAAGATGTACACATACTAAATAACTGGGTGAATTATATCAAGTTAACCTTAAAATGCATCTAAAACTAAATATATGCTTCTCAAAAAAAAACCTTATGTACCATCTTCAGCTAACAATGTATATAGTAATAATGTGTTAATTGAAAGAGTAACTAAAATCACACATCTGGACTGATTCTTGACAGTACTCTCTCTTGGTAAGATCATATTATACACTTGAAGAGTAAGATTTTACCTGTGCTAGCGCTGTAATACATAAATTGAAGTGTAAAGGACTAAGTGAAAATAATTTGTGAAGTATCTATCGTGCCTTAATTCAGTCTGACTTCAACTATTTAAATGTTTTATGGAGAAATATTGCTATAATTTTAATTCATGATCTTGAAGTACTCCAACATCATGCCCTGAAAATAATTTATAATTCAACTTATAGGACTGGCACAAAATCATTATACCATGTAACTAACATTTTACCCTTACAAATAAGCATTAAGTTGCCTTTAATAATATACCTCCATAAAATAAACAATAATCTGCTAAAAACTAATTTGATACCTGTAAGCTCAAGCATGCATATAATAAAGAAACCATAAACACCTTATAAAACCAATTGTGATTACTTCTATGTATGGCCTAAACAGCTTAACCTCACATGCCATAAGTTATACAGTGCACTACCTAAGATTTAAAAGCTCATAAAAACATAAAAGATTTAAAAAAAAATCATTGAAATTTTAAAGAGGGAATACTTTGATAATTAAAAAAATTACATTTATAACACTCTTTATGTGGATCATTTTGTCAATCCAAAATCTATTTTTATTATAATATTATTATTAAATTCCTATTGACATTTTTGCATGGTGCTCGTATCTCACCCTTATTACTATTGTGGTATTTAAGAATTTTTTTTTATGCCAGTGTTTATATATGTTATTAGTGTGTATTACAATATTGTATATTAAATTTAGACAGGCTGTTTGCCCACCATCATAACACTTGTTTTGTTCACAATTTATGAGCTCTAGCTCAGGGAACTGTGTAAAATAATAGGGAAAAAAGAAACAAAAATTCACCATCACCATAGGAGATGTATGCAGTAAGAACAGGTGCTAAACACCACTACTAATAAGAAGAAAAATATGATGTATTACATTCACATGACTTTCTCTAACCTCTATTGTTTATTAGTGGGTACACAATTTATTCCTTTAAAAGTTTATTTTCTTATCTGCTTCATTTTAATTCAGATAATGCTCTCCGGAAATAGCTGCATTACACATTTCATTATAGATAAAAACGGAATAGTGGTAGTCAAATGTTTCAGAATTGGGCTCTATACAATGGCCTTAAAATTCCATGCTCTTTCAATGACATCGCGAGAAACAACTGAAAATTGACAGGACTTCAAAAGAATGGCTAGGTATAAAAATTTTGAACCATTAATAACGGATACCTTGGAAATGGCTGATACCATGAAAAAGTTATTTGAAGTAAATTTTGTGTCTTAAAGAGATCCACATGTTTTGCATGCTATGTTTTCATCTATCACTTAACGTTTACCAGCTATACAGCATTATACAAAATTCCTTCCAAATGAAAAGGACCTCAGAGGCTATTCCTAGAAAATTCCAGATATAGATTTGTTATGTAAATATCTTTAATATATGGCATTTTAATAAAATTTTTAAAGCCACTTCTTAGTAAATCAAACATTTCGAAAAATATTCCATGTAAAGGGTAATTTAGGATTGGGAACTTTCTTGAAAACCTTCATGTCACATCTTCGTAATGGCTGAACCAAAATACCAACTTTGGTATTTATATGGCAATTATTTTTTTTAAGTGCACGCACACACACACACACACGCGTGCATGGCTCTTTTTCTTAAAATGCTTTCTTTTTTATTCAGGGGGCCATGCATTTGCGGTGAAATCTTGGTATCAAATTTTTGGATGGAACGCAATACTTTCTCTACCTACTATGACGTAATAAAGAAAGTAAAAAAAGCTAGTAGTATTGTAGATCAAAACTTAATATTTATACCCAAAGCTGTTTTAAAGTTCTAAAAGGTACAAGAAATCAGCAAAGATTGCATTGTTGAACTTATTCAGTGAAGCAGCTCCTAAATTGTAAAACAATGTTTGTTAATATTACTTTATTACTTACTCTATTACCTACCTATTGTAAGTAGGAGAAGTGTCTTCTTATGCCAAAAATTTCCATATTGATATTTTACCAGAAATATATGTTATGATATTATAGAAAAATTCACATAACTGTTACAAGCTTAACCAAATATTATATAAATATGTTTTGATGTCTTATAAATCCAAAAGAAGGTGTTTAGAAGAGAGAGAGAGAGAGTGCGTGTGTGAACAGCATAACTCAAAAGCACACAGACAAATACCAAACTTCATATTTCAGTCCAGGATTTTTCAAAGCTCAACACAAATATTCCACCACCTTAAAAAAATAATTACATGGACAGATTTTCATTATTTATTTTCTCAAAATGGCTAAACAAAGTTTTATGGAAATACTGTATTTTTGAGATATAACAATGAGAAATAAATTCTGTATCATGAATTGTTTATAAATACCCTATGAAGTCCTCATCATTCTGATTGAATTTTGCATAACTTTCTGTAACTACTAAACCTTAACATACAGACAAAAGCCTACTAATTGTCTTCAAATACTGGAAGTTGATGACAGTGCTGTTGAAATCAATTACGAAGAAAAAAAACTCAGTCGATTAATGAACACACAACATTCACTTATTAAATTTCCTGTAACATGTTTCGGAGGCTAGTTTCCTCCATTGTCAACTGGACATCGACTGATCTTGGGTGGTGAAGCTGATCCATCCATAGGCTGCTCTGCTTCCAGGAACTTGTACAATGGGTCATTCTGGGGAATATCGAAATTGAAGACTTGGTTCTTATTTTTCAGATGAAAATCTGTTCCCATGTTGAACTTCTTACACACCAAGCAATCGTAATTTATGGGACCAATATCATCATCATCATCATCATCATCATCATCACACAGCTGCTTTTCATTTATTTCTTCACTATCAGAATCATAATCAGATAGATCCAATTGCTAGCTGCAGGGCTTCCTTTTTTTCTCCCCAATATTTTGGTGTTCTTTTCAATTTTTAGTTTCCTTGCTTCTCTTATTTTTGTAATTTTTATTTGTTTATTTATTTAGTTGTGCTAAGTTGTTACAAGTGAATATTACTGGCATTCAGTCCAACACTCTTTACCAGTCATACTCTTGATTTACAATATCTTTCTTATACTAATAATTAATTTCTTAATTCTACATTGTTGTTGCTATTTGACTCCACTCACTATCCAAATTCATTTATTTATTCTTCACTTATATTTTGCCCTATTTTCCTACTGTCATTGTGAAACATTTCACTTACTGCTATATTTCTATTTGTTTTAAACCATTTCTTAATTAATACACTCATTTCTCTAAATTTCTGTTCATTTGCACGTAAAATTTGTGTATTCAACATCCTTGTCTTATTTTTCTCTTTTTCTTTCAGTGTCTTGAAGTTTTTCTTTAATTGGTGTTCCTGTTAAGATTTCAGATATTTGTTTCTTCTGTTTGTACTTTCTTTGATTTTCATTTGAAGACAGGACATTGGTTGACAATGGAGAAACATCAATTATTAACATGAGAATTAGCAGCTAATGGCCTAGGTGAAATGGCAAAAGTTCAACAACAGGTTTGAAGAGATCATGTTCATTTGCATTTTCAGTCTCTTCTTCATAATTTCACTCGGACATCCAAATCATTAGCTCTGGGAAGAAAATCTGCCTCCATGAACTCTTGAGGGTTAAGAGGTAAAATGCCTGCAGTTGAGAATCCAAGATACTCCTTTGTCTATGGTAGTAACTTTCAAGCTGAATGGCTCAGTTCTGTTGAGTAGCTCAGGTAGTTCATAATGAGTTATTTTTCTCATTGCCACATTTGAAGATATGCTTTACACTTGCAAATCAAGAGTACATTAGCTGTAGAAAGCAATCTTCAGAGGAGAGAAAAATGTCACGTCTAGCAACTGGAGCCAGTGACTAGTATGAGGAATGGATAACAATGTGATACCATTTGCCCTGCAATTTTAGTATATTTTCATTCAAAATATGGCTGCCATAGTTTTCCAGGATCAAAAGGATTGGATCAGGCAGTGTTGGACTAGTGTTCTTGCAAAAGTGCTGTAGCCAGGCAAAAAATAAATCTTCATTTATCCACCTGTTCTTTGGGCATGCACACATAGCTCCGATAGGTCCTCCATGTTGACTGAGGAAACATGCTTAATCTCAGGACGATGAACATAGGAGGAACCAAATGTCCCAAAGCACTTGCTGCACAAACTGTCGTAACAGTCCTCCCCCTTTCTCCTGATAGTGAGAACCTTCTTGTTTCTGTCCCTTTGGCCCCAATATTCGCACAGGCTTTTGTACATTCGACATGCCTGTTCATCAATGTTATAGATCCTCTGCTATGGAAACTGATGCTTCTCCATTAGCTTTTCCAAATTGTTGAAGAAATACATTACTGACTCTTGACTGAATGCATTTATTCGCTTAATGCTGGTAGCGTCCAGTTTTCTGAGATTTACATTGAGGGTTCCGCTTCATAATGAACGCCAACCTGTCTTTACCAATCAATTTAGCTGATTTAAAAAAATTATTAGGAATAGAATTCCTCTCAGCAAATATGTAAGCAATTTAGCAAAGTTTTAAAGGGGCAACTATAATATTAATTAGCAACCTTAAATATAAAATCAGCAAATTCTTATTCTGTTCCTCCATGAATGTGGGCTTTCAACCTAGGATAGCACTTTCTGTGTTCCCAGTTATTATTCTGAAATGAGGTCTGGGCTCAGCAATGCCAAAATCCCTACCTGCTACTCTTACCAGCATTCCACACCCTACTGCATGTATTGCATTTAAACTGATCCTATGTGTAGCTACCTCTCAGCATTAAACAATACCATATTTTGGCCATTTGAAAAGAGAGAACATACACATCAATTTCTTTCAAGTACTAATACAATATTCTAAGCATTTAACTACATAGAGGGCAATTCTGCACACACATACAATTACACCTCATGCCAAGCGCAGAATCACCTGCTACAACAATCACTCGAACAACCATTCATACACTGGTAAAATGCATTTTTTTAAGTACTTATCCAATGCAATTTCAAGACAAACAATGGCAGTTCATTAATCAAAAGTAAAACAATAAAATAACACTATGCCAATTGGACTTGCCTCTGCTCTGTAGAAGAAAAATATAGGGTAGTTAAATTATATTTGAACCCACTACTGCTCGAGACAGCCAGCAGTCGCTGGGGAAATTACGCAGGCAGAGGTGAACTAAAATCCTTACCTTATAATAAATGATGGAAATGTTGACCTTCTGCCTCAGAATTAACTTCTGATATCGCTCCCACTAAACGTGTGAATTATTGTAACTGGTTTTTCCAATCCGTAGAAAGGGGTTTCATTGACCCACAGCTTTTGTTTTTCACTGATGAATCTTGGTTTCATCTAAGTGGACGTGTGAATACTCACAACAGTCGATACTGGGCTTCAGAAAAACTGTGCTACTGGATGAAATGCCTCATTATGATCAGAAAATTGGATGCGGTATGCAATAAGTGCTAGAAGAATAATAGGGCCCATATTCTTTGATGAAACAATAAATGCAGAGCGATATCAGAGGTTAATTCTGAGGCCATTTTGCTATCACTTGACAGAAGAAGAGAAATCATATGGTTGGTTCCAGCAAGATTCTGCAACAGCACATATGGCTGTCGAATCATTACATGCAATAATGAGGTGTTTGATGACAGAATAATTAGTGTTGATTTGTTGCCCCCTCGTTCTCCGACCTAACGAGTTGTGATTTTTATTTATGGGGTTCTTTAAAAGACAAAGTGTATTGTTCCAATCCTTGCACATTACAGGAACTTAGAGAAAACATTGTGCAAGAAATCACAAGAATTCATGCTGCTGAGCTTCGGAGAGTGAGCGAGAATATTTACACGAGATATGCTGCCTGTTTGAGAGCAGAAGGTCAAGATTTCCAGCATCTATTATAAGGTAAGAATTTTAGTTTGCCTCTGCCAGCGTAATTTTCCCGACGACTGCTGGCTGTCTTGCATAGTAGAGAGAGGCCGCGAGTGGGCTCGAATATAATTTACCTACCCTATACTATAACAAACTAGAGCTGACAAACAAAATCTCTCCTTCCGAGCAAACAAACACTAATAGTGGCAGTCTTCTTCCATGTAGCAAGTTTTCTGACTGCTTGCAAAATGGCAGCACTCATCAAACCACCAAATATAACATAGATAAAGAGAAATACAACCATGCTGAATTTACCTACCTTCCCCACTAAGCCTTATGTTGAAAGCTAGCTACTAGTCAACCATGATATTTGGTAGGAAGAGGAACTATACAATTAAAGAACAAGTGGGCCAGGCATCATAGGAACAGTCAGGTAAAGAAAACATCTGACGTTCCGAGTTGCATATGCTAGCAACATTGAGGTGTGCAAATGTACTACTGTTTTCATTGTGCAACCCTAAATTCCAACTAGTGATGGGACGCTACCACTATTTCTCTGTACTCTATACCGATACTTGATACTCAATACCAGACACTCACTTTATAAAAAGCTATAAAGGCGATAGCTTGTCCACTGAATTATATGCTTCTTAGTAGTTTTTGTGTATAAACACATGTAAGCAATCTTGTATTATATGCTAATTCTAAAACTGTCCTTGTTTGACATTCTCCAAATGACAGCAATTTTATTATCTTGATAATGCCACAGGTTATATATTCACTATTATTAGAAAAGACAACCACCACCAATAATGATTATGATAATGATTACGATTATAGTGACAACAACAACAACAATAATAATAATAATAATAATAATAATAATAATAATAATAATAATAATAATGTATTTACTTCCCTTTATATGTAACTATATTTTGTGCTGAAAACTTTCTTTTTAAGGATTTTCTATCCATAGAAAAACATATACTAGTAATTCTTCTTTATTGTGCTATCTTGAAAATATAAACAAACATATTTTACATGAAACTGAAACAACTAAAAATAACAAATATTTCCATGCATTGTATTATTCTACATCTTAAGTTCTGATTTGTTTCTGCTGGATTCACAGATTTTGGTCACGGGAGTAGGTAAATGTAATGGCTGAGAGTGAGTCCCCAGAAACACGATTTACTGCATCAGCTAAATCAGAGCCTTCATTCACAATTAAGTTAATATAGCATGTTACACGAGTACCTCTACTCCATTGTTTTGCACGTTTTCATCTAGACACAAGTGCATTCTTTCATCCACAGGAAATGCAGTCAATGTCTATCAAGATCTATAGTCCAGCAACTTTTTGGGGACATGTGTGAGGCAATAATGCGAAGTCTCAATTCCTTTCCTTATCTAGCATAGAGTTAAATGCAAGAACTTTCAATAAAACAAAACATAATAATTTAAAGTATTGAAGGTTTACTCAAAGTATTAGACATACTTTGATATCGAGGTCCCATCCCTAATTCCCACTATCCCTTTGCTCCTCACTCCCATCTGATCCCTAGCCTTGATGACGTTATGCACTGTCAACAAAACAGTGGCACCCTCCTCCAAGTGCACCCATATTGTGGCCAATATGCCATAAGCACCAAGTGTTTGTAAATTTGCGGAGCAGGGTAGATGTTGCTATTTTAGCAGATGTTAAAGCTTATTATTCCTAGATAACTGTTAAAAATCACATATTGAATAAAGGAAGAATGACACAGTGTATGAGAGTCATAAGCATCCTATTTGATTTGTGTTAAGTGTTATATGGTATGTAGGTACTGCCGTAAGACTTCGCTAATGAAATATACATCTGGATTTATATTCTACATCTTGCTTGATTCCCTTTTAGGATAGTGCTCCAAAGAATTAAGTCATTCCCAGACCATTCTGAGCAGTTGAAGCGCCCTCTGTCTGCTTTTTGAGTGCAGTAACATGCAATGAATCCAAAAAAAATCACTTGAACTCCTCTTACTTCTCTGCTCTTTCTCCCATCTCATGTAAGATAATGGATACACTTAACGTTAAACAGTGCCTAAACCACTTATGCATTGTCTAAACACAGCCAGGATTTTAGACAGTCTTTAGCATTGAGTTAAACAACATCTAGCATTAAACATTATCTGAACATCGATTTTGCAAAAGGCCCTGTATATTTAAAGTGACGTCAAACATGTTTCCATTTTCAGCCAATATTAATGTAATGTTTACTGACTGGTTCCTTAACAACTACTGCAATTATGTATTACAGTCATGAAATGTCTTAAATCTTCACTTATTTTTCCTAAATTCAAACTGCCTCAGTCTGAAACAATCAGATTATTAATTTAACTATGTAGCAATAGCTAATAGTGAGCTGATTTTACTTCTAAAGAAAGCACGATGGTAGTTTCCCCTCATCTTATCTTCATGCTCAAGCCTGATCTCAGAGGTAGATCCAGGGAGGGGTTAAGGGGGACTTTAGCTCCCCCCCACCAGTTATATTTAAGTTTATAAAGTTGTTTTTATTTAATAAAATTAAACCAAAGTTTTATTTCTGCAGTAAATGCATATGTCCCAAAGTGTCCACTAGGGAGGAGCGTAAACCCCATAAATAGTAATTATTGTACTTGTACTAGCCTAGACCAGAGGGCTGGGAATAATAGAAAACATGTTGGAATATGCTGTTTACCTCACTGAGCATGTCCAGTGTTTCACAAGTTGATGAGAAGCTTGCAAATTGCAGTGCTGTAACACTCCAGTGAATATGTTTCAGTTTTCTAAAGTAGTTTTAATTCACAAGTAATACCTGAAGTATTAGCTGAAAGTTTACCATTTTTTATGCAATGAATAAACAAATGCAAACTTTCTAGTATTTCAATTTTATCATTTTTAAAAAAGGGCATTCGTGAAGCTAAGTGGTTTTGTTTGCAGCTCTCAAGCTAAGCATCCATGCTTCAATTCCCAGCTCTGGCATGGCAATTTTATGTCAGCCCTATCCAATCCCTCACTTGTGACTAACTCATGTGAAGTATCTCCAAGGCCCAATGCGGTTCTGAGTCCATGGTAAAAGCTGTAGGTCCTCTCATGCCATTGCCATCTGCCATTATCAGTCCTCCTCAGAGGTAGTGGACTCTGCCCTCTGGGCGCCTGCAGTTAATAAATGGGATCCATACATCACTTGGTGGAGCAAAGTTTCTCTGGAGGTCATCGACCATATGATGAGCATAGTAAACCAACCAATCAACCATCATTTTAAAGCAAAAAAATGAAACAGAAGATAAAACGTCAAAATTCTGCAGCTAAGGTTTCTTCTAGTGGTGTTGACATGATTATTACTGAAAACGATAAAGGATCTGCAGAGGATGAAATACATATACGAGTAATAGCATGAACAGGGAATGATGGGGACACCTCGCATCTTGACGCAATGTGCATCTTTTATGCTTACCACCCCCAGGAGGAACAGAAGAGGAGAAAGAAATGCAGGAGACTATAGGCTGCACAGAGGTTCCTAACAATTCGAATTTTTATGACCTGGTCACATTGGCAGACTGCTCAGAGTAGGCTTCCCTCCGGCAGAGAACTCGACCCACCAAAGGTGCTCAGAAAAGACTTCTCTCTGGCAGAACTGGGAAGAACTCGACCCACCAAAGATGCTCAGAAAAGATTTCTCTCTGGCACAACTGGGGAGAACTCGACCCACCAAAGATGCTCAGAAAAGGCTTCTCTCTGGCAGAACTGGGGAGAAATCATTCCACCAGAAGTGACTCGGAGAAGGATGCCATCTGGTACAACTGGGGAAAACTCAAAACACCAGAGGCAGCTCATTAAAGGCTTCTCTCTGGCAAAACTGGGGAGAGCTCGACCCACCAGAAGCGGCTCAGACAAGGCTGCCATCTGGCAGGGCCAAGAACAACTTTCCAAAGAGCAAGCATCTGTGCCATCCGTCTGACACCGACCAACACTGCACAGCCCCTAAGCCTACCTGAAACATGAAAGGGGAAGGGAAATGATAGGAAAGAGAAATGAGAGAAAATAAATTCACCTTGCCAACCGGGGAAAACCATAAAAAACATATGGTCAGAGTGACTGGCCATATGTCACTCTGACATATGGCCGAACCATATGTCAGAGTCGAACCCAGGACCTCCCAAATCTCATGTTACATGGAGCCATCTAAATTGATATGAAACAAGTATAAGTGCTCCTAGTACTTCAGTGGAAATAGCTAACATTTCACTATCTACATGATGTTCAGGTTTTTGCATGCAAAAACAGGTAAACCCAATGAAACAGGAGCTACGAGGGCTGATCAACAAAGACTGAGACTGATTTTTTTCCTGTAGCTTCCGTGATAGTTTTGTATCTGTAACATAAATATTTGAAAAGAGTGGGTTTTTATGTATAATGTTGGTAGGCGGCAGCACTCTCGTATTGCTAGGTTGGTAGTAATGCTCTATTTTGTAGACCCTACGTGCATTTCGCATTGCAGACAATGGAGGTGACGCGAGAGGAGCAGTACAGCGCAATCAAATTCTGTTTTTGTTTAAACCATACAGCCACCGAAACTTATGAAAAGCTGAAGCAAGCGTACAGTGAAGATGCACCACCTCGTTCAACAGTGTTTAGGTGGTTCAAGGACTTCAAAGAAGGCCGACTTGTCAGTGTTAAGCAAGGTGGGGCTGGTGTTTCGGCTTCTGCTGTGACTGAAGTCAACATCAACACAGCTGCTGTGATTGTCCGAGAGGATCGGCGTATAACATTACGTAACCTCAGTGAAGTGTTGAGAATTTCATATGGCAGTGTGTTTACAATTATGCATGACCATCTCCATATGATCCGAGTTTGTGCTCGTTGGGTGCCACGTCTGTTGACTCCCGAACAAAAGGCTGCGAATGGACACAAGCTGTGAGGTGCTGCGTCTCTTTGCTGATGGAGGGGATGCATTTTTTAAATTGATTATCACCGGTGATGAGTCATGGCTGCATCATTATGATCCTGAAGGAAAACCAGCCAGCACAGTGTGGAAATCGCCAGGTTCTCCAACACCAAAAAAGGCAAAACTTGTTCCATCTGCAGGGAAAGTGATGGTGATCACATTTTTTGACTGTAATGGAATGATTTACCAGCATGCAGTTCCCCCTCACACTACTGTTACAGCAGCATACTACATGTCAGTATTGGCTACACTGAGGAAGCACATTGCAAAGAAACGACCAGAGCTTTCTCGGACTGGGTGGCGACTTCATCATGACAATGCACGGCCTCACGTCGCAAATCAAGTCATGCAGTTTCTGGCTCGATTCATCATTACCTGTGTACCACATCCACCTTATAGCCCCGATCTTGCACCCTGTGACTTTTTTTATTCCCATCACTAAAGGCAAAGCTTAGGGGTATTCAATTTGAGAACTCCGAAGCAGTGCTCAAGAAAAGTGAGGCGATTCTCAAGGACCTGACAAAGAATGGTCTGCAGCACATGTTCAAGGACTGGCAAGGACGCTATAAAAAGTGCATTGAAGTAGGAGGGGACTACTTTGAAAAAGATCATATAAACATTGAATTGGAGTAATGCACATCTGTGAAAAAAAATCAGTCTCAGTCTTTGTTGATCAGCCCTTGTATGTTTGCTAGAGATAAAATAAATAACAATACATTGCATCTTAACTGGTTTTTACTATACTATAACAGTTTCCTTAAAACAAAATTGAGAAATTTCCTCACTACAGATGTAAAATGTCCCAATTACTCGTTTTTGCTTTGCGGTACTGGTATAGTAGGTAAAAAGCCCCCTGCCTGATCTAGGGCTTTCTTGCCTCTTGTGCTCATGAATAGCAAGCGGCCCCCGTCCTATAACAGTGTTAGCAATCAATTTATTTCTAATATGATTGTAGGATTTCACAGCGGTGTTATTAGTAAAGTATTACATCTTTTCTGGGCCTTCCATAGTTAAACAATAAAGTTATCAAAACATGATGTTTTGTCCTCGACTGTGAAGGACATCCTCAGAAGAGAAGAGTGACGAAAATTGTTGACAACTGTGGGTACATATGGCAGTAGACAGTAATTTATACATTGTAGTGGGGGGAGGGTTATTTTTGGACTACTCTGTTATGACTGGCTGTTGTATTGACCAATACAAAGGCACTGTAAGGCAGGAAGCCAAGCCTGATTTATCTTAACCCTCCCCACACTCCCACAGTACACATTACCATCCATTGCCATATGTACCCACAGTCGTCAGCACTATCTGCCAGTCTTCTCTTTGTTGTCCTCTGTGGTGTAGTGGTTACCATCCTAGTCTCTAGTTCCAGAGGTAACAGGTTCAAACCCAGCAGAGGGCAATGGACTTTTTCGGACGTAAAAATCCTTAGCATGACTTCCTTTGGAAGGGAAGTAATGCCAGCAATCCTGTGTCATAGATTTATGGCACATAAAATAACCTCAAGCCTGATAAAGAGGCCTCTGAGCAAAATTACTGGTCTTTAACGCCCAATATAGAATGGGATGCTAAGGACCACAGCAGTTAAAGAGCGTCTATAAATAGAACTTAATTTAATTTTAGTCTTCTCTTCTGAGGAGTCCTCCACAATTGAGGATGAAACATCAAGTTTTAACAACTTTGTCCGACCACGTCCTACAAGCTTGGAAAAGGTGCCATATTTTACTAATTTATTTCTAAATTTTAAACTTTCCTTAATAGCAGCTAATACTGCTAAAATCAGAGTATTTATTTCCGTTGATAGTAAAACTCTCATACAAAATGATTGATGAAACTTCCTTGTTGGATAAAATTCAGCGAAAAGGAAAACTTCAACATTTATAAGAAAACAATACATTTAACCTGAAATCAATTTTATTGTATTATAATTTACAAAAACTCATAAATAAAATCTCTCTTAATGTAATGTAATAATGGCAAGTTCTGGCAGATTAATTACTGAAAATGCACTCAAATGTAATACAGTTTTAAACTCAATTTTAATGTTTGTTAATTTGGCACTGAAGTGTTGTCTACAAATTTTTTAAGCTGCTCATAATATTACTGAAACAGAAATGCCATTTCTATGAAACTTATTAATAAAATTTGGTCAAAACAACCAAGACACAGATTTATTAGCAAAATGCGTTTCATATACAAAATATGGAAACATTCATGAAATCTCTGCTTGCAATATATTTTAATATATGTATAAACTGTTATCTTCTCATATTATTGAAAAACATACAGATACACTGAATAGTCTAACATGATATTAATGGCTAATTCAGAAGCCACAGATTTTATGGATTTTCTGCAATTTTATAACATATGAAAAAAAAATCCAAGCTGAAAAAATTAAAGTCAAATTCTTTAACACACACAAGGAACAGAGCATAAATTCAAAGCAAATGCAAGCTATCAGAAAGTTGAATGCATCTTTTCTCCAGTGAACCATGAGTCCATCTTATTGGCTGTAAAAATAAAGAGACAATTTATTCAACATTTTCTTTTCTTTCCTACTCATTTCTCCAAAATGGCAGTCCATTATTCCACCTCTGATTCTAGACTCACATGTGATTCAGTACTTTTGATTGTGTTTTCATTTTCATTTCCTTACACTGAATCTTGCAAATTAATTAAAAGCCTTTCTATAGCTTTGTCAATAAATTCATCCTTTTCCAAGTTAATCTGTTCATTTTTTCATTGGAGTGGGGGCGAGGGTTATGCATTCACAGGCTCTGCTGCAATCTTCCTCTGTTATTTGACTAACAGCTCTGTTAAATACTTCTTCCCCATTACTTGTCAGTACAGACAGCTGGATGCAGAGCTTGATTGTTTAGATTTATACAAAATAAGTGCAATTGCCGAATATTTTTCTAAGTCTATTTCTTGCATCTCATCGCAGCTGTAGTTGGCTCTTGCCCTAAGGGTTTTATACCTTATTTTATCCATTTATTTACATTAATTTTTAGTTCTTCAGTACAATAAAATTAATAGCATATTATTAATGTAACATTTTCTATTGTTTTAATACACACCAAAGCTCAACTAAGGAGTTTGTTTTGCTATTTGGTATTTACAATTCAGAATTTTACCCAATTTCTCTATTTTCCCCCTTCCTTGGATTAATGCTGCTATGGTGAGATATTACACATTCCCAGACAATTTCAAAGAATGTTAATTCTCTGTAAACAGGATTTTTTTAAAATGTAATACAGTTTTTGGGAGTGTTTTCTGAAGTGGATTTTCAGATCTGAATAGCTATTATGAAGCAGCACACTGGAATGCGTAGCTTTATGCATGTTTTACATTTTTATATAACAGGTACTTAAATAAGAATGCACATGTTAAATTGAAATCTGAGGAAACATTATTTAATTTTTTTGCCTGTGTAACTAGTTTAAGTGGCTGTTCACAGTGATGTGAAAAGACTCAGAATGTACTGCAATTATTGAGTCAAGATTTGAAACACATAACATCTGTTATTGCTACTACCTTTAATATGTTTCAAGGAATTTGTTCCTTTGGATGGCAAGCAGTAGCATAGCCAGAACATTATTAGGGTGGTTATGTATAGGGGTCAATTTTATAAATAATTTGTATCAATTCAAGTGCTACATATGTTTAAATTCAGTGTTGAAATGTTTAAATTAATTGTATTTATATTCACAGATTAAACTGCAGCAATTGGTATTCAAACTAGGATGGGGTATTTTGCATATTCCAAGTGGCAAATGTATTGTGACATGAGAATTAATGACCACTGTGAAGTATTTTATATTACTGCTGCAGGCCATTTTATTTCACTACAAAATAGGGTTTCTAGTTATGTTCAAAACTGGTTGATACTGCACTAATTTGGAAACCATTCAAATTTAGCACAACAACGAAAACATGCACCTGATATCTTAACATGGTTGTACCAACGCCATCTTTAGTACAATTTCTGTTGCTGTCACCTTTGGCCGTATTGTCCAAGACATGCAGCGTAAATACAGCACTACCATTGATACGATAGGAAGTATCTCATTCTCGTCAAACTAAAAAGGTGCTACTATTTTAACAAAGCTATTTTTGCTAGTAATTTTTACATGTTATTTTAGCAAGGGGAGTTCCAACCCATAAGCCACCCACCTCCCCCGGCTATGTCTCTGATGGCAAGTAACTGACTGGTTCCTGGTAGAGCTGTTATAGTAGTTATCGGAACTAACCACATCCAGCATAAAACTATTAAAGGCTGCAGTCACTCAGCTGAGTTAGATGTGTGGAGCAAAACACCCATATCAAAACCAAGGATTATTTAATGAACTTTCATTTGCCACCATCCAACATCCTGTGGAAATTCATTACACAGTCTATAGTTTTATCGTTTTGGAAACCCCACTACAACACCTCGACCAGAACTAGTTGGACATTTGCTGAGGCTGGGTACAAATGTCCCCGCATGTCCTGTTCAAGGTAGTTCATTAAGTAATGTTTTGTGTTTCAACTCGTAACTGATAAAGTAAATTATTTGCACATCACTGCCTCAAAGCTAAGATTTACTATTATTATGAACTATCTTTTCTGTAATCCCTTCTTATTAAAACATACCAATTTACAGGATAGTTAAAGCAAGCCCATATGACGTAAAAATACTACATATATATATATATATATATATATATATATATAAAGACTTCTTCACCCACAGCATTTCTGAAGTGAAAACTTTTAGACAAAATCAACAGATTAAGGACATTGCCGCAAAATAAATTCCTTTTTAGCCTTATTAATGTACGCTCATGAACATAATTAGATAGTAGTCATATGAAAGGCCTAACAATATAGGAAAATGGAAATATCAGATAATAAATCACAGCAATACTAAAAGGGTTTGTGATGCTATTTCTCAGCTTACTCGGAGTTACATGAAAATACTGTAAATATAAATTTCTGCAGAATAGTGTAAGTATATCCTTATATGGGTATTCAGAGTTATGCAAGCAACCAAACACCATAGAGCATTTAATCCCTAAACCACAGCAGTAGAAAATGTTTAAGCAAACACCAAAATGGCAGCCATTGGTGATGCGAAAAGCTATTTGTGAACGAGCAGTTAAGTGGGTGGGAAATTCTACAGCTCTGTTTAGTTTCAAAAACTTGTGAAGTAAGAATTGCAAATGTTCAATACATTTTAAGTATATGGGAATGCACTGACTACAAATAAGATACAAATAACTTAAAGTACAAACAATGTAAAAAGAGCTGCCATATAAACAGAATAAAGCTTTCACTTAAATATTATATCACATAAATCAATGTCGTACAACCCTTAGGGTAAAATAAAAGTAACAAAAAAGAACATGAAGTTGCTCTGGTTTAAATATATGCATTTTCCATACACATCAATTAAATACCACAAACACCTTGCTGCCGTCTTCTTAGGGAAGTAAGGTAGATGATCAAAAGCATTCTTTTAATCATTTATGAGCAAATGTAAAAGAAGAGAAACTTCATTTACTGAAGCAGGCCCTAATAGCTGCCACTCACATGTGGTCAAAGAATCTAATGAATTACATAAATGTGTCTTAAGCAGAGATTTCATGAATCCATTTACATCCGAGTTTGCAACATACAATATTTAGGAAAAGTTATGTTTAAAAAATGACTGAAAATTAAGAAGCTTGAAGGTTACAACTATTTTGTTTTGTAAATCCTTCATTAGCACTGGCTCACAAGCTCCCATTAGAAATACTAATTTTATCAACTTTATTTTAAAATCATTCATCTTGAGGTAAATAACAAATTTTAAGAGATCCATTTTTTGTAAAATTATATACAACACACATATAAATACTGATTTTTTCAAAATACCATACATTTCTGCCCTGCTTAGTATATTTCTATGACTTTATTGATATGAGGTTACGGCT
This sequence comes from Deroplatys truncata, assembly GCA_030765065.1. Lineage (NCBI taxonomy): Eukaryota > Metazoa > Arthropoda > Insecta > Mantodea > Mantidae > Deroplatys > Deroplatys truncata. The sequence goes on from CM060990.1 coordinate 635,336,203, forward strand.
GCAGCTCAGCATTTCCTCACAAGTTTAGATGTCTTAGTCATCGCTTTACTTTAGATGCCCTAATCACAGACACTAATATCTTATATAGAATATTCCAAATTGCAGCTACAGTTCACGCAACCTTTTGTGGATTCCTTGCTGCATTTCCTGATGCATGCTTGCATATATTCTCCAAAAATGTGTGACTACACTGAATTATTTGTTCATTATGTAGAATAAGCATGTTAAATAAGTGCAACAGAGTATTTAACACAAATGCAATACAGTACAAAAGCATGAAAACAATTTGAATACAATTAAAGTATCATATCCACAGTACACCAAAATTAATTTTAAAATGTACTCTTATTACATCTTTTATCCAGAGCAAGGAATAAAGATATTGATAAGTCCAGATCACATTCTGCAGAGATATAAGCACGGACTAATCATGCAGCCCTCCTGCTTGAAAACAGTTTATCATAATTACAAAAAATACAAGGACATAGATGTCACAAGTTCAGCAAAATGCCTAACTTGCACTTCCAGAGCTCGAAATGGGTTGTTTTTATATTTACTATAGAATTTATTTCTCCATTCATTTTCTGTTCTTATCAAAGCTTGTATGTTCCCTTTTCTACCTTCGGACGGCTGTTTTTGTTTATTCATTGTTTCATGCTATGTCCTAATGATGGATACACACAATTACCCAAGCATAGGAACAATAGTTTGATCAATTAAAATTAAATTAAATCAAAACTATTCTGGAAGCCTGAATGCAGTAGGTCAAAGATAGCTAAGTTACACAAGTTTGTCATACAGAGACATTCTGCACAATAAAGAACCACCATTATCTATAACTAATGAAGTAATAGAATATACCTAAAGGAAAACTGGCATTATCTTAACATTAGCACCCTTTTTTTGATAACAGTGACAAAAGCATTGTAGTTTTCAAAATATTTTAAGCACTCTTGGACATTAAAGTAAAGAGAGATGCTTCAATTGCTTAAAAAAAAAAAAAACACACCATATTTGCTTGTAAATTAGTCTGTAATACTGTTAAAAGCACCTCTGCACTGGTCCTCTGCTCTGATATGTATAGTTAAATCAGCAGCATTGCCAGAAAAATATTAAGGGGGGGGGGAGTTATGTTTAAGTATCCATTTTTTAAACAATTTGTATCATTCAAATGATAAACATGAATTAATCCTGAATTGAAATATTTAAATAAATCACTTTTATATTTGCAGATTAAGGTGCAGCAATTGGGATTAAAATTAGGATAGGATGTTTTGCGTATTCTAAGAGACAAATGTGTTGTAACATGAGGATTAATGACCACTGTGACGTATTTTATATTACCTGTGTAGGCCATTTAATTTTAAAAATAGGGTTTCTGGTAATGTTCTAAACTGGGAGATATTGCACTCATTTGGAAACCACTCAAATTTAGCACCAGAACGAAAACATACCCTGATGTGTTAACATGGTTGTATGCACACCATCTAAAGTACAGTATCTCTTGCTGTCACCTTGCAGCGTAAATACAGTGCTACCAATGATACAATTAGGAACTATCTGGTTCCCACCAACCTAGAAAGATGCTATTACTTTAACAAAGTTAGTTTTGCTATTAAATTTTACCTTTTTTCTTAGCAAGGGGGAGGGGTTTCAACCCCAAAACCCTTCTCTAACTATGCCTCCGAGTTAAAGCATATTACAGCAAAACCCCATTAAACTAGATCTCTCTTAGTCCAGACAGATGTTTAAAAAATAACATTTGTTAGACAGAAAAAAACATGGTATTCTTTACATGGCACATCATTTTAGTTTTAATGCAGTTGCCTATGTCATTTGAATTGTATTATGTTATATGTATCATATCACACATTCAATGTATATAAATTATCACCTGATATTGATAATTATCTGCTGTTTTGATGAACCCAAAACAATGAATATGTTACTACTTATAAAATACATTGAATTGAATGATAGCTTGTAATTCCAAAGTAGAGTCTTAACATACATAATATATAGCTTATTCAAATCACAATTTTCTAGTGTAAAATATTATATCAGTGACACTAAATGTTTCCTGCTTAAAACATGAATTACAAAAGCCTAGAGTATTCTTAAGTTTACTTAGAGAACAGAAATATTTTCAAAAATGCAATTAGAAACATTATATTAGGTAAAATAAAAAATGTCATCAAGTGAGGAGGACTATGGAAATGTCCCCATCACAGCTGAATCATTCTCTCTTAGTATAGCAATCCTGATTCTTTGCCTAAGATTTGCTGTTTATCAGGAATTGAATTGAATAATTTTCAGCCCACTATTATGCACATCTAGTGGCCTAACAGTTTCTGAAAACCTTGTCCTTGGGCACAGAAAAGTACATCCGGATGAAACACATATGTACATATAGCACAGATGACAAGATCAGATAATTATTCTTAACACGTAATACAGCTTCACTAATGCAACCAATGGACAAAGCCATCGTCTATAATATGAAGAGGTTGTATAGAAGAAGATTTCTGTCTGAAATCTTTGAAGCTAGAGAAATTACTGATGGTGAGGACAAATGAGTGAAGAAAGCACTACAAAATATAAACTCAAACAATTTTGAGCCAATGATTTCAATTGTGCAGCTGCTGTGAATGGCGATATGCCCTCTATATCAACCAATGCATGGAGCAAAATCTTGTACGACAGCGGTGTTCAACTTAAGCACAGAGAAACTGAAATACAAGACTAAAATGAAGCACTGATTGGGGTGGTGAGAGATCCTTAACAATCACAGCTGTGCAGGACTAGCTCAACAATGCTAAAGTTGATACAGGCTGTCACATAATGAATGAGGAAGAAATCGTGGACAGTGTAAATAAAGATAGATTTTTGTATTGCATCTGAAGAAGAGGACACTGATATCTAAATATGAAAATGAAGTTAACTGAAGTTTAAGAAAATTCGAATTGTGATAGTAGGAACATTTCTGAATATTATTGCCACAGAAGGCATCTGTGTGAACTTGGTGAAGCAAATGATCCAAAAACTGCAGAAAAAAAGTGACAGTTTTTCTTAAATCCAAAGTAATGGAATTCTGCGTGTTTAAGATGAAATTGCCTTTATTTTTTACTACTTCTGTCAATTCAGACTTTTGTTAATATAGCCAACATCTCACCCCAGTTTGTCTGGATTAATGAAGTTTCACTTTACCTCATATTATCTTCTGTGGAATTCAGTATAATCAAATTTGTTAACATACTAAAGAGTCAATTTATACACTTTTACTTGCTTTGCTCACTTGTTTCTCAAATAGAACATGTTTCATCCACATCCTTACCTAGAGAATGACATATACTGTATTTTATGGACTATAAAACACACTTTATACTTTGAGAAATTGCTTGCAAAATTCAGGTGTGTCTTATACTCCAAAGTGATATTAAAATGTCCATTGTTTGATTTAAAATTCCTGCTAGTCTTGAAAATGACTGTATATTCAATGCCTTGGGAAATCCAGCGCTATAGGCAACATTGGATTCAACTGGCAGCAGCAGCAGAATACTGATACAATGAACAAGAGTCACAGGGATTCACAACAATGCCATCTCTGTCTCACTCCCTCCCCATTATGTACACTGTCTAGTCTACAGTGCATCATGTAGTCTGTGGTGCAAATCAACTTGAATTGAAAGTGATTTGTGTTAACGGTAATAGTATAATATTTTTGCTAGTAGGTAGTTTCGTCGTGGAAAAAAATAAGCTATAAACTGAAAGTGAGGCATAAGTAACGCTCTCAATGGCAATGAAGACCATCTTATATGTGAAGAGGAGGACAACAATAACAATGAATAGGAAGAAGAAGAAATTTCAGATGACGATTTTCTGGGATTTTAGGTTCAGTTCAGTTTTATAAACTAATAAAAAAAAATTTTTTTAGTCTGGCTTTGCAATCTAATGATAAATGTTAAACACGTTATTTTTCAGAAAAATTGCTTAAAAATTAAGGTGTGTCTTATAGTCCATAGAATACAGTATGCCATGTTCCAAACAAAAACTGTGAAGTAATGCAACCAGAGTATTTAAATTGCCATTTTATTAACTTCAGCATATTACTTACTAATATACAGTAAAGTAATGCAATTAAGGGGACACTCTAGTACCAAATGGACCTTCTTCCCTAATCAAACAATTTTGTTGAAATCTTTAGTTGAAATTGCACCTGCTGTGATACACTGTTGGTATAATCATTGCTCTAGATTGAATAGTTTTGTAATTAAAAACTATTTATTATGTTTTTGTTTCTTGTTTGCTTGCCTGTTTGTTTGTTTGTTTTTTTGGGCAAATAATGGGATAGTAATAAAAGGTACGCCTTTTGCAATTTAGAATTAAAATAGAGGTCTGAAATTCAGATGCTAGTTGTTCTATTCCTATGCAATAAACTTTGCACTGTTTTCCAAAATATTAATATTTATTACAAGTATGAATTGTTTTGTATTTACAACAAAAAAAATTATTACTAACAATTACAAAGAAAGAAAAAAGCATATACTTATATGCATGAGAGTAATCAACAAAGCAATGCACAGTTTTCCTTGACAAGTTATTTCTACATGTCCTGAAAAGAACAAACACAAAAACATTTCACAACAGTTTTAACCACATGGCAGTCAAAATTTTCAATAAATTACCAGAAAAGATTAAAGGCTCAAATAAAACTGAAAACATTTAAATAAGCCATGATGGTACTTATTTCAGGTATATAAATATATGATGGTATATACTTTTATAATGTTTGCCTGTTTTTAATTTTAAAAATTGTTTTGGACAAATCACCCGATTTTGAGCATTGCTCAGTTATGTAAATGTAATGTGATGTGATACTGAAGCTATTGGCTCTAGTCCATATTAATGAAACAAACCTCTTCACTTCATTCTTAGCTTGAAATTAAACAAAAGATGTTTAAAAGGCCAATTTGGTGCAATTACAATAAGACAGGCATTTATGTTTGCTAGCTAAATGTTGTCATAAAAGTGTTCACAGTGGAAGCTTTTTTGTAAGTACTTCAATAATAGAAGATTTTGTTGTATTTTACTATCATCATCATGAGCTTCTGATTTGAAACATGTAGGGTAGTCCATATTTTATATCCCTAACAAATATAATGAGCTATCCAAGGGACCAGTGCAAGAAATGCAATGTATCTAAGAAGGAATTTAAAATAACAAACACTATCAGAATCTTTCATACTAATTCTTTTTCTTAAACCTGGTGTGCAACTACCTGGGAATGGAAATGAGAACCACAATGTAAATGTAAGAAGAAAATGAATAAACATGCAGAGTCAATTCAAAATGGGAAGCAGTGGTCCTAACCTCAATTCAGATACCTAATTGAAATGTATCAGTTTCAAAGTTTATTCCACAATAATGCAAATGGGAAATAGAAGAAGAAGCGAAACTGAGAGGCTTAAGGCTTTTAATTCATAATGAACTGAAAATGGAAACAGGAAAGTATGTCCATTTGTATACTGATAGTAACAAAGAAAATTAATTTTCCACGTTTGGATATCATTTGTTTAGAACCATGCAATGACACTTTTTTGTCTGAAAGCAGGCTTGCCAAGTATGAAATTCAATGTGGTAAACATTTTTAATGTTTATCATATATGATACATCAGATTCCTTATTTTTTTCTCGCTCTATGAATGAGTCAAGAAGGCCAGTTGTATCATATCTGATACATTCTGCATTTCATGCTCATATTGTTTTCTACCTCTAACTGCTGTGTATCGATGGCAGAATTGGAAAACACCTTAAATCTTGATATAGATGTGATGTATCACATATGATATAACCACCAAAACCACCAAAACTCCCTCAAAATTAAAACAAAATTTGATTTCGTGAATATTCGTGTTATTTTGCTACTTAATAACACACTTTGATCCACAGAATAAAATTTATAATTGTCTAAATCTCATTTTTAGATCTCGAAAAAGCACCCCCCCAAATTCTCAAAAAAGAAAAACATTTTTTTCTTGCAAATTGTTATATTTCGACCCAGAGAAACTCATTAAGCACAGAAATATAAATACTATTGTCATAATTTGATCCCAGGTCTCTAGAGGATAAAACAAGATATTATTATTATTTGCGATTCTTAAATTAAATATCACTATTGACAGCATAAATCAAATTGAGAATGGAAGCATATGCAGTCGCCAGGTGTAATTCCTGTTTTGTTTTTCAAAGGCTGCTACTAGCAAGCACACTCTAGTGGCTATTATGGGGTATTGGCCTCTTTGACTATCTTCTACAATGAAAACAGATATGCACAATAGGCATAAAGCATTCTATGATCGGAGACAGGAAGTATGAAACATGACCAACCTTCCCATTGGTGTATTTAGGCTTCAAAATGTTTTCCATGGATTGTGCAAGCTTGCATTTGAAAATGCTTGCTTTAACTGTTTTACTATTCTGGTTCAAGTTTTCATTTCCAAGTAATTGTGCACTGGGCTTTACATGTGGATAATTATTCTATTAAGATCAAAGCGTACTAAAGCACCATTCAAAATTACGTCTATTTTGAATACATCATAAAAGCTATAACAGTCCAAGGTTAGAGAATTTCATACGGTTCATTACAACCACAACATTGTTTTTCTTTATCAACTTTTAGTTGTGTTTGCTATTGAACTTGAGGGTACACAAAATGCATTTAAAACAAAGAAAAATGTTTTCAATATCATATATTATTTACAAACGTACATTTTGGATATTAGCCCTTTCAGGAAGGCCACAATTATCTTGAGATTATATCACAAAAACAAGTGCAATTTCTGACAAGTCCTGAAAGAGTTATAAATGTGATGCTATGTCACTGCTTCTTTCAATTTTACAAATGTCTATCTTTCATTGTATTCACTACAAATACACAACAACACAGTAACAGAAGTGAAAATTAAAAATAAATTAATAGTTTGGAAGGTTTCTGAGAAATGCAAATGTATGCCTATTATCTGTTCCAGCTTACTGAAAATATACAGACTTACTACGAGGATGGATCAAGTATAAACCAGAATTATATTTTTAATAATTTGTTGATGATGAAAAGGAACAGCAATTATGTATTACTTTTCTACATAGTCTCTTGATTTCAAAATACACTTTTCCCAATGAATTGTTATTTTATTTATTCCTTCCTTGGTGAAAAAAGAGGGAAGCATCCACAGCTAGTTGTGCAAGAACTCCTCCACTCCTGTTGTCATCCAATCGCTGTCCCCACAGTGCCTCGATAAGTGATCAGAACAAATGATACAGGAGTAGTAACATTTGAACTGTGAGGAGAAAGTGAAGAGTTGTCAAGTGAATTCCTTTTAGCTTTTAATGTGTTAAATTAGCCATACATGGTCTTGTGTTGTTATGGAGAAGAATGGATTTTTTGATGGGTTACTGCTATAGGCAGGTTTTGCCTCAAACACAAGCCTGCAGTAGTAGGCAGCATTTATTGTTCCTCCTACATGAAGAAAGCCCATCATCAAATTTCCCTCGAGTCCCTAGAAACATTTGCAATCACCTTTCCTGATGACAAGCATGGTTTTCTGTGGTAATGCCTATCTGCAATTGTCATCAAAGGGGCTCGTTTTCCACAGCTTCTCATCCCACTGAAAATCTTTTTGCCACTCATATACTTGGGTTTTCAAAAGAGTTTTATAACAAAGCCTGGCTGCAAACTTCTCAAAATTTTATGGCTGCAAGACTTCCTTGGTAAGAAACTTTATGATTATACATTCCTTAATACGCTTGTGTACCTTCTGTTGGCTTATTGTGCTTCTGAAAAGAGAAGTGACTTGCTGTATGTGGTCAACAGAGGAATGCCTCCAGACAACCCCACCACTGCCCACTCGGGTCACAAACTGGTTTGCTCACTAAACACTGGCAGAAAATTCTGGTTTATGTTTGATCCATCCTTGTATTTTCTTCCGCTTACTAATGAGTATAACAAACACATTAAACATGTCATATTTTAGAGTTTCTGCTTTTCAATTTTAGTTTACCTTCCAATAATACTGTTTATTTTTATTTCCACCTCCACTTCACTGCATGTAAATAGCACATTGTCTTACATGTTACCAATTCCCCACTTCGAGCACTGGTTTTTCTTTTTACAGCAATATGAATTCAAAACTAATACTATTTTAAACACAACCTTGATGGTCTCAAAATTGTTTCATCAATGATTTCTCCTTCACTTTGATGGCATGTATCATTTAAAAATAAACAAAAGCCTGTGTAGTGTATGAGTATATGCCACCACAACCTCCACTAAATGCACAAATGTATTTCTTGTGCTTGTGTTATTTCATTAAGGCCTATCCATCTCTGTTTATGTAGCATGTAGAGTTAGTTTTTTATGTTATACTTCTGTTAAATCATCAGAAAGTATCCATTACTATGTATCCATTAAACTGATGATGGATTTGGACCCTAGTCCAAATCGATATTATCAGCATAGTTATGATAATTGAAGGCCGTTCTCATCACAACTTGCAGGTTAAATTCACTGGAAAAAGTTAGTTCCCACCTACAATGGCATCATTCTTTCATCCACCCATTCATTTACCAACAAAAACTTCAAAAATGTAAGCTAGAATAATCCATCACATTTGAGCCTTTTTAGCCAATTCCCATCACTGTGGTTAGAAGTACCCCTCACTATTGAGCCACCAAGTGCTTGGGGACATATCCTGTTTGCACCTTAGCATGCTCTTCTTCCTTGTTTGGAAGTGTCGGCGTCATCATCTCATGTTTGAGATGGCTGCTACAAGGACTACGATGAACAGCATTGATGGAAGAATGATCACTGTAGTAGACGTAGCAGTATTTGCAGATGCTTCTGTGCACTGACCTGTGAAATTGTAACAAAAAAGTTGTGTTTAAATGCAGTGGTAACATATTTCAAAACTGTTTGTTTTACGTGAAGTTGTGATATTCTTTCCTCTCCAGTTATTTTTATTACTTTTTTCCTTCTTAATAGTTATTCCTTTATAACAACACACAACTTTTGGAACTAATCAGGTCAGTACCAAAAGAATTAAAGGGTGTCCAAATGCAGTTTTTAAACTGAGCACCTCTATTGGTTTGTTAAGTTGCCAGACCTAAAATTTAACATACTGTCATCTTATTGACTAATTTTGAAGATTTAGAAGCTAGTAACAGTGATGTGTCATAATTTAAAATAAAGAGAGTTGAAGGTTGTTACACTACATCACTAAAATGTTCTTACTTGAATGCGTTTCGGGAGACGGTTTGCTCCCATCGTCAGCATGTCCTCAACTGATTTTGCCGGTCATTGTCTGACGTGTAACAACCTTCAACTCTCTTTATTTTAAAAAATACTGTCATCTGTTTGTATTGCAATTAATGACTCTCATTACCGATTATCATTGTGTGTATTGTTATCAGCTAAAATGGAACATACACAAAGATCAAATGCATCCAGTATCTGAAACTGCATTTTAAGTATGGTGAATGTTATGCACAGACAGTTTGAAGACTTTGTTTAACTTTTGGTAGATAAAATACACCTATAGTGTTTTAACAGTGCAGAGACTGGTAAGGAAATTTGAAGATAAAGGATCTACAGAGAACATCAAATCTGCTGGATGTTCTTGTTCACAATGATTGGTACAGAATGTTGCCCAGGTCAAACAGAGCATTGTACAAGCCCAAAGAAGCAACAATTAACCATTCCAGGAAGCAGTTTGCAGCCAATTTTAACAAAAGATCTTCATATGCATTCTTTTAAGACCCAACTAATACAAGACTGAAGCCAAAGGACCATTTGCAGCATCGAGCATTTACAGATTGGATATTGAGAAGACAAGAATTGGATAGTGATTTTCATAAGTAAATAATCTTCAGTGATGAGGCACACTTCCAGTTTAATAGTCATGTGAATGATCATTGGTATGGATTATGGGCTGGCCGACTGATTGAGGTGTACGTTTTTGAAGACAGAGTGGAAAGGCAGTGACAGTAAATGGTGATCATTAGTGCAACATGACAATACAGTTTTCATAGCCACAGTTGCAAGAAATGCAGTTTCAACAGGATGGGGTGACCAGACCAGCCACACTGCCACTGAAACAACAAGATTGCTGAGAGAAAGATTCCCTATCCATCTCATCTCTCGCAACGGCAATCAGAATTGCCCAACAAGCTTGTGTGATTTGACACCATGCTACTATTTTTGTGAGGGTATGCAAAATCTTGTGTTTATGCCGACATTCCATGAACCATCCCTCAACTCAAGACAGAAATTAAACGTGTCATGGGTGAAATTCAGCAGGAATTTTTCTGAGTGATGATGTGCTAACAAAGCCAAGGAGGACATTTGCTTGATGTTTTGTTTCATGTTTTATGGAAGTGTCTGTACTTCATATTGACTTAATAGACACCCTACAGAATTGATAGAATTAGGAAGAATAAAAAGGAAAGGAATAATTATGGGAAGAATCTTTAAATACTGATACAGGCATCTTCAAAGAGAAGATGGAGATATATTAAAGATTTGTGTGAATCAACAGAAGATAACTTCAGGCAAGAATAACTATTGGGCAGGAATAGAAAGAGCTCTGGATAAGTTAGGGATGGGAGATGTATGGTAACTAGAAGAAAAAATGATGATAATTTTGGAAAGTAGCGAGAAATACAATAGAAGATAAAGAGAAACAAGAAATCTGAGGAAGCCTTGAAACAAAAAATCCTTAAGATAATAAAGATGGACTGGGGGAGAGAAGGTTATGTTGACATATGCAGTAGACAGGAAAGGGAGGGATTAGCATGGATGTTAGCACAATGTTCCTTGGAGGGTTAAGAGGGAGAGAACTGGAACATATGTCACATGCAGAGAAAAGGAAAGTAAAATACATTACTTAGTAGAATGCAGAAGGGTTAGAGAAGTGAAGACAGGATGGTTGGAATTTGATGTGGGACAACCTGGGAGAGGAAATGCTAGCCATAAAATGTTAACAGTTAAGGGAGAAAAAAGGAGCAAGACCATGGAGTTTTCAAGGAGGACCAGGAAAAAATAGTAAAGAAAAGCAAAAAAAAAAAAAAACAAGTGGGGAGTAGCAGAATGGATGAAAGGAAGGAGAATAAGAGAAAGTATGAATCAGAGAAATGAGAAAGGAAGGGAAAAGTAAGGGCTAACTGAAAGCCACAGGACCAATGTACCAGCTAGCCCTTAAAAGAAAGAAATAACGAAACTCAATTTGTACTTAGAATGTAAATAACTTTGACATTTAATACAAATGTATTTAAGTTTTTGTATGCTGTTAAGTACAAATAAATATTCTATCCTATTAATATCACACATCTACCATAATGATGAATAAAACAATATGATTAATGAGTAGAGGGTCAGTGAAAATGGTTTTATTTTTTAGGAAAATCTTTTTAAAATATCTAGATTTTTGTATTATTGTCAATTTGACAATGTTATTTTTATAAACGTAGGTATATTAACACAATTTATACAATTGTGGAAGCATAAAATACAACAACTGTAGAGGGGCATAACTATTGTTGCACAATAGCGCAGATGAAACCAACAAATATGAACTATTAATTGTACAAATACACAATATGGTTGTAATCCATGTTGCCCAAAATGTAGTATTTCTGATGAAGGAGAAGTGATCCATTGTTGATTTGTGTGAAAATCATACTGCCTGAATTTTTGTCATAGTAGGTTTACTGCAGGCATGCATTATATTAAAATCAGCTTTTCATAAGCTGCTAGAAATTACCTATAGTATCAACAAGAATTTATAAAACAAACGTACGAGTTTAACAATGAATAATGTGGAAGATATACTGCACAGGGAAATCATAGAGGTTAGAATCTGCAAAGCAGACTGCAGTAATGGACTGACCATGATCATGGGGGATCCCAGGAGAAGTGAATCCAAAGTCAGTTCCTCCTCGGAGTAGTCAATACAGCAATGAAGAATGCACATCTTTTCATTTCTTCATTCTAATTTTGTTTGCTTTTAAAATAAAATAAAAATTGACATTGAGATGAGTATGAAGCTTGTATATCATGAAAGTATTGCTTAAAAACACAGTAAGACCAAGATTTCGCAAAAAAAATCCAAAGAATTTGTTGAAGTTTATTAAATAATCAAAGTATCAGTTTTTTTTCACATTACAATACAAAATTTGATTATTTTGTGATTCAAAAGTGCATATTTTGAGATTTGGAGAGCAACTCTAAGCCAATAATACAAAATACTGTGGAAATTGAAACAATTCATTTTATTGCATCTTGCAAATTTCATGACCCCTGTCAAATGAGCACAGGGTACAATGAGAATATTTTGGACATTTGTTTTATCTGGCTGAGAAAAAAATCCTTTAGTTTTGAAAACCACAGATTGCCTCACATTCGTAATATTTATTTTCCGATTAACATGTGGGTAAAAGTAAGCTTCCAAATTTGTGGGTATGGGATGGATATCAGCCATGGAAAAGCATGCAGGAAAGGTGGAAGTTGCTATGAAGGTTGTGGCTTATCAGCTGTGGGTTTTGCGAGTTTCATTTTGCACCCTAAGATTAGCAACTTACCAACATGTCTTCAGCGATTATAGATTTCATGTTGACAAAAGGATTTTTTTTTTTCAGCCAAAACAGAAATTGGAGGATTTCCTTCCTGCATCTGTAGCTACAATATTATATTGGTGGGCGATGGTTGCACATTTCTGTGCCCCCCTCTCTGCCAGCCTTCACTACTCACTAATGTGCATTTCCGTGTAGATTTGAATCACAAAGATTTACAACAATGTTGTATGTGTTCTAATACCAGAAATGCAAATTACATGGCCAGAAAGGATATATAGCATGGTGTTAGAAGCAAGGAAGTTATATGCAGCAGAGAAGGATGGGAAATGTATATGCTATACATAGGAATTTTTACAAAATAACCCTGGGGTACCAAGAAGTCACCGAATAGAGTAGCACAAGCAGAACTAGGGAGAGTGGGAGCAAAAGGCAAAATGGTAGAAAGGGCAATCAAATACCGGTTCAGAATAAGGTTATTAGAGGAAAATAATATACTAAAACAATGCTTGGTTATACAGGAGAAAATGGGGAAAAAAGAAACTTGGATGCAAAAGATAAATTCAACATTGGAAGATATAGGAATGAGGGAAACATGGGCAGAAAGAAACAACAAAAGTAAGGGTTTCTGGAAAGAAATTAGAATAAGAGAGGAGGATATTGAAAAGAAGAATTTATAAGTAGTTTCAAGGAAAAGGGTCACTAATAGATTACAGATATTTAAAAATGGAATGAGAGAAAGAAAAATACATTGAATTATGCAACAAAGAGGCATACCATGGGGTATGCATGGGCGAGGACAGGTGTAATGAATTTAAGTGATCTAACAGGGAGAAGAATGGGGGGGGGGGGGAAGAGATGTACTAAATGTAATGGATTGCATGATAATTGGCATTATATTCTGGGATGCGATGATACAGATAAAGGAAGGGAGAATTTAATATTAGAGAAATGCAAAAATTTACCAATAGAGGGTTTAATTCAAGATCATTTGAATATATGAAGAAAGCAGGAAAACACTTAGGAAAGATAAGCTCAAAATGGTTAAAAGAAATGTGAAGTAAATTGGAGAAAATGCAGAAAAAGGGTAACAAGGGATAAAAGTAAATAATGGATAATTATACTTCCCCATTATATCAGGTGAGTCAGCTGCCCCTAGGTATTCGTACCTATGCAACCCGCAGTTTATAGTCTAATGTGAAAACATTGACCATTTTAGCAAACAAACTGTTATTGTAGCTCTGCCCTTCTATTCGGTACTGTACGCAACCACCATTAATGATTAAAGGCCTGAACGAGAACCAAGGAGCTGTGAAAGGCTTAAAAAAGTCGGCTCTTCATGGATATAATGCTTGCAAGGAGGTAGAGGAGTGTTCTCCTGAAGAGCAGAATAAAATATGTGGGTTCTGGCTGAGTGGGTTACATGATGGAATGTGGTGAAGCAAAGTTTAGCTTCGAAGGTTTGAATCTAATACTCACATCAAATTGTTTTGGTACTTTTTTTTTTCTTTCTCCTTGTGCCTATTTTCTGTATTTTAATATACTAATTTATTTCTTTTTATTATTGGCTCTCCTGTGAGCCAAAGACACAAGAATTACAATCAAATAATAACTGTGGATCATGTTTACCCTAATAATCTATACATATCTGGTGTTGTAAATCGTATTACATAGCTTTCATTCTTTTGGATGCATGTTGATACTATTAAATCTAATGGTTTTTGTTTCATGTTTAAACCTTATGTTTTACTTCTTCCACTGACAAAGGAGTTTTAAATGTGCTAAGTTCACGGGTAAGCAAAATAATAAATTGTTAAAGAGCGTGGATTTCATCAACGAACTAAATGTTCAAAATGATGATCCCCTTCCTCAATGCACATTTGGATATGTTGCTGGAGAGACCTTCTTGCATGCTGTAATCTGCCTGCATTATTCACATATGAGTGCCCGTAGATTATTTGGGCTTTGCGGTTCTTGAGCATAGACCTGTTCCTTTAGATGACCCCACAGAAAGAAATCCAGTGGGGTGATCTATGGGGCCATGCGATTGGGTCCCCTCGGCCAATCCATTTTTGTGGATATGTTCTAAGTAAGTGATTCCTTACAATCAGTGACCAGTGTGGTGGAGCTCCATCCTGCTGGATCCACATTCCTGTCCTTTTCACTAGTGGCACATCTTCTAGTAGCAATGGCAATTCTTATAGTAGAAATGCAAGGTACTGTAGTCCTGTAAGATTGCCTTAAAAAAGTGCAGTCCAATTAGCTGGTCACCTAATATTCTGCATCCGACATTGATGCTCCACTCTGGAATGCAGCTTCTCGCATCCAGTGAGAATTGCCTATACTCCAGTAGTACATATTAAGGTGGTTAACAGTTCCATTATTGTGGAATGTGGCTTCATCACTGAAGAGAATATTTCCTAAAAACTCTGCATCCATTTGCGCTCGCTGCTGTAGCCACTGTGGATATATCACTCGTGCTTGAAAGTTGCGTCTCCGTGGAGGAGAGCCTGGTGAAGTTGTAAATGGTATGGATGATATTTATTACGGTGCAATATGCGCATTACCGAGAACCGACTTAGACTTATGTACAGATCTTGTGCTATGGCCCTTGAACTGGTATGTGGATTGTTTTCTATTGCATTTCACACAGCTTCTTCATTGCCTCCAGAGGTTACTGGAGCATCACGAGCATGTGGTGCTCTTCAAAATCATCCTGTTTCATGAAAGCGTCTTTCAACCCTTTGAAAAGTGTCTGCAGTAGGTGCCCTCCTTCCTGGAAGCCATTCTCCATACAGGCACTTTGCTGACAGTGCATTACACCTTGTTTCTCCATACATTAAAAGCATGTCAACATACTCGTCGTTTGTATACATTATGACAGCAGCCGTGTCTCGTAGAAAGATTTAAAATACTCAGTAGGTAATGGAGAGTTTATTCACGCCAAGCACTGACGCAGGCGCAAATAGCTAAAGCCACTTTGTATTGTGAAGTGTTTTAAACTTGGTTGAATGGGTCAAGCATAATACAGAGCACAATAAAATACCTACTATGAAGTATAAATCATGCAACTGTCAGTGGAAAACATGGCAATTATTCTATTTATATCATTTTATCAAATTATATGGCCAAAGAGATAAAACAAAAGGTTATAAAAAGTTTGAACTTAACACGAAGGATTTGAACCCAAACTGAAGTGGCACAATGGTAAAGCTACCATGATAATACCGTTTGGCCAATACTATTCGGCAAGCTGGAGTTCCTATACGAATAAATAACTGCAGAACTCAGACCCCACCTTGAACACTTTTTGCAGCTTCATACAGTGTTTGGAGCTCGTAGTTTTAACTCAAATAAACAAACTGCTACAGCCATTTCAATTACTGTATGAATTGAAATATGCCATAGTTTGTGACAAAAGTGAAATTATCCACCTAATATTTAGCATTTTTTGACAAGGCTGTACAACGAACCTTTGTTGGCTGATGGCTTAAATCCAATTGGTCGCACTGCATAGATCTGCCATTTTGTTTTCAAATAGTTTTGTCAACCAATGCATGTGATAAGTTGTTCCTTCAGGGGTGTTTTCAAATGAGTGTATGAATGTAAATAAAAGTTTGTAAAATCAGCTAAAAGTGCTACTGCAGATCCCAGTGTCAGGATGGGATGTTTTTGGCATCTACATACATGGCGATTACATTCTGTCCCGTAAAACACTTATGCATTGAGTTATCTATAAAGTGTTATGCAAATCAGCCATTAGAAGGTATTCCAAAAAGGCGTAAGTCACATATGTCGTTTAGCATAAATTCAAAAATAAATATGGGCAGCTGACTCACCTGGTATATACAAAATGTTAAATGTAAGGGGAAGAAAAATAATAAGCAACTCCAAGAGGGAGTAACACATTGTATAACTTGTATGTAAAGTTTAAAGTAGACAATAAAGCATTCATTCATACAACAGAAAATCATATCCATCATCTCATCATTGTGTATGATACTGATAATTAAAAATGATTTTGTAAAACATGAAACAATCACATCTGCTAAATTCCAAAAATAGGTTCTGGAAAATGCGAGCCATCTTGCATTTGTGGTCTTCCTGTATTTGAATAATACAGTATGTATGGTTATATATAGTCTTGGAACCCAAAATTTGATAATTTCTATAATGCCACTGAAATCAGTTGCATGGAATTAGCTGAAAATAAAGCTCATCAAAAATTGCTAAACCTCCCTCAAGAACAAATGTGTGAAGTAGATATATCCGAGTTTTTTCTCCAGATTAGAAGTGAACCTAATTCAGGGATTAGGGAGTAGGTATCATTTTCCCTCATTACATTTTTCTACTCCTGGAAAACAATGTGTGTCCAATGCCCATTTTTACTGCATATGGCACTACTGGCAATGGACACTGATAATGCATGAATTGAATTAATAATTGAGAAAGGAAGTTTGAGAAGAAAACATTCCAGATCTAAGTTTACGGTACCTCCCTGGCATTTGCCAGTTATGAGGACTGAAGAAAACCTGGGTTAGGGAGGACAGTCCTGGCAGGATTTGAAATGCAGGCCTCCTATTTACGAGTTTGTGCCTTAACAACCTTGACTACTTGTGCAGCTCACTGTCCAAAAAGAACAGTTTATCGAAGGACTGATTAAGTGACTTATCCTTCTAAGACCATCAAGTATGCACACTAATGAAAGGAAGACCGGGACTAACTTTTGAGAATGATGCAATGGTGAAGTTTGTGTTTCAGAACATCTATCTATCTATCTTCTAGAATGAGATTACAAATGGTATTAAATTAATGTATTTCTTTCATGCTTGTAGCTTCAGTTTCATAAATTAAAATGTTGAAATATTTATCTTATAAGAATTTTAATTTTAAGAAGAAAAACCATTGAATTTACAAACCATTAATTGTGAGGTTGAATGCCAAGGAACCCGTGACACCAGGACTGATATTTCGGTGACAAGATTCAGTAACACTGGATAATCTCAGAACAGTAGCCACAGAATTAGTTCCTCCATGCTTGCCTCCATCTGTACTTGAAGTGGCACTTGAAGGAGAAGTGTTGTGACTGTGTGTGTATATAAAGCAGAATCTTCGAGCACCAACAGAATTGCGACTTGCAGGAGAAGCAATAAGGTAGCTGGTCCCATTATCTTCCCAGCTTCCATGGCAAAAGTATGCTGTGAACAAAGATGTAAACATGTGTACTTCAATTCAGTTCAAACTTTTAAGTAAATAAATTCTTAGAAACATTTTTGTACAGACTAGTTAGAATCACACAGTATACTTATTTTTTTTTTAACCCAATGATAGGGATGTAACAAACCGCTACTTTCAGGTAGCAGTTATAACCGTCACAGTTACACAGCATTAATGGTTACATGTAACAGTTACCAGTAATGATTAAGTTATTTGTTTTCATGGTTATCACGTCTGCAGCTGCATTACATCAATGGTTACCAGTAACGATTAGCTGCAACTATATTTCAATATGTATGATGTCGATATAGACTTGCTTTGTTTTTTGATGCAATCTAAAAAGAGATCCTCTAGCTGATTCAACACTTTCGATTACTACGGTGGTTTATAATTGCAAAATGAATTTGCAATAGCTTGCAGTTGTACAATATTAGGGCAGCCCTTTCAACTTCATGGTTTTGATTCTGGAAACACTGATTTAACAGGTTCAATATGTTTCCGTAAATTTGATGTCATAAATTTATAAGAAAGTCCACTTCCACAAAGATAACATTTTGTATTTACATCATCTGCCATGTGAAGGAGTTCTACATTTAACTGGTTTTCATGCATTTACTCATTTTGCAATTCTAGATAATGCTAAACAGTTGGATTGTACAGGTGGACTGAACTATATGGGATCCTAAATATAAAAATCATGTGATTCAGATATAGCAAAAGAAAATACCAGGGATGAATTTAAACTATGGTCCATTACGCAATAAAATAAGAACTACTGAACATTTTAGATAACTAATTTTTTATTCCATTGTATGTGCCTTAAGTTTTCTTCCCACACAGATTTCGCAATCAGTTAAATTCTCATTCTATTGTAGAATACATTTTAGTGACTCCTTCTAATAGAAGTTTGCCGCCAATCCATAAAACAATCATACAGATTCCGAGATGCATTTTTCTGTGTCTAAGGTTCAATTGTGTTATTGGTATCATTGGTTTCAGAGATGGGATTCAGACTAGTGATCCGGAAATCAGACTTTCATCACAGAATAGATGAAAGAAAACAAATGTGAATCTGCAAGTTAATGTGATGTTAGCCAAAACAGACGATTCATTATGTCCTTCAAGAAGCTTTCATACTTGTACCATATATGTCCCCTAAGAGATTATCACAGCTCATTTTCAGTATAGAGTAATTTAACTTCAGAAACAGCCACACGTTTCCTAGATGAACTGGCGGCGGAAATCTGAGTCGAGGTTCCAAAACATTTGTGCTACAGTAAGACAAATGTTCAAAAAACATTGATAACTGGTAGAAAAGTAGTGTAAGATTTAAAGGCGTGGGTAAAAATAAACTATCGAAAAGTACTTAGTAGTTCGTACTTTATTGAAAAAAGGACCTTACTTTTAAAATACCCCTCCTACAAGACGATTGTTAACATCAACATGACTGAAATTAAGCATATAACAACTTAAACTTTTGCATGGAATGTTAGATAAAACTCAGAAATGCAATTTAAAAATGTGATGCTGCTAGAGAAGAGAAATATTAATACGTAAGCATGCATTATTGTCTACAATTACAAAAGGTGCAGATAATCTGTCGGTTACATATATTATGTAGAAAAGTGGACAATTAGTAGTAATTTTTCCCACCAGATCAATGGTATATTAGAATGACAATGCCACTTGTGATCTCTTGTGGAGGAGATTAATACTGCATTAACGAGTTGAGGTAATTAGTCCTTAATGAGCAATACCAGTACGCACGTAGTGAATGATGTCACCTAGACTCAGTAACCATCTTCATTACTTTAGTAAACATTAACTCGATAACTAATTACTGTCTTCATTACTTTGGTAACTGTTATTGGGTAGGTAAAATAGTCCAGCGGGAGAAACAAGTAGATGTAAATAAAACCTTGTGGCTCTTGACTGCAGTGCATCGTCCTCATGGTTGTGTGATGCTTCCGCTCTCTAAATAGTTCCTTGGAAAATACCACAACTGGGCTCTGAAAGCTGGCTTCATTTTTGCTAAAGCACAAAATATTAAGCACCAACCATGGTTAAATTATAAAAATATGCAGTTTATTG
The DNA here is from genome assembly GCA_030765065.1 of Deroplatys truncata. Taxonomy (NCBI): domain Eukaryota; kingdom Metazoa; phylum Arthropoda; class Insecta; order Mantodea; family Mantidae; genus Deroplatys; species Deroplatys truncata. Next base: position 635,356,132 of record CM060990.1, read on the forward strand.
AATTTCTAACAAAAATAATTCATACAGCATGCGCAACAGGGTTGCTAAGAGGGAATGGCACAAAAACAAACAGCCTGAAAGTTTATATGGCTGAACAAGTTAATGTTGCAAAGCATAAGCATGGAAAATCGCTAAGAAATGTTGAAAAGACAATAATACTGAATGTGTTTAACAAGTTTTATGAAAAGTATCTGGAACTAGCTATAAATGAAGTGGTGAAATTAGCATCTGAGTTTACTGGAGTGTCAGCAACAAGCATTTACACTGTGTGTAAAGAGAAGTCCACTGCTGCTGAGGTTAGAAGCCCTGGCAAGAAGAGACTGCATTCCAGTTAAGTGTTGGATGTTGCATGTGATGATTTTGTGAGGTCAGCAATCCACCGTAAGGTTCACCAGTTCTTTGTTAATAATGAACCCCCACCTTAAACAAACTGCTTAAGTTGGAGTGCTTGTGTTCAACATGTGATTAGGGAAGAACAAAAGAATTGGAACTTGGAGAATTGAACCGACTTTTATTTATGGACACTCTTTAATTCTGTGGTCCTTAGCATCCCATTCTATATTGGGCATGAAAGAACTTTAATTTTGCTCAGAGGCCTCTTTATCAGACTTAAGGTTCTTTTACGTGCCGTAAATCTATGACATACGACCACCCGGTTTTACTTCCCTTCCGAAGGAAACATGCTAATCCGACTAGCTTCTGAGGATGGGAACAACAGTTTCCCGAAACGTGTTAAGTGAGTAAACTTAAGTGATGTTAGTGTAACAATTCTGACTCATCTTTAAATAAATCCAATACACATCACTGTTTCTAGCTTCTTTTCAAATATCAACATGCTAAGGATTTTTACGCCTGAAAAAATCTATCGCCCTCTGCTGGTTTGAACCTACTACCTCGGGAACTAGTGGCTAGCATGGTAACCACTACACCATAGAGGACAACTGGAACTTGGAGGGCATTATCAATGTAGTGGTGGAAAAATGTGTGATAAATATGGGCAACACAGACACATTCGATCTGGAGAGTATTGAACGATGTCTAGCCCAGATTAATGGAATAGGATCACATAAGTAGCAATTAATTTCCATATCTGTGCGCTACTTGTTATTTAGACATACGATCAAATAATGTGCCTTGTGGTAGAAAATGCATATTATAGGTCACGTAGCAAAATTCAGTGTTCTGTCCACGTGGATGTTCTGTCATTGCAATCGCACATGGGTGTGGAGTGATACAAAACAGTATACATCTACTTCATTCTCCCGTTGGACACAGTGTAGTTACTTTGTCTTCATTATTTTTGTAACCGTTAATGGGCAACTAGTTACTGTCTATATCCATTACTTCTATAACCATTACATTAAGGTAACCATTTCTGTCCATCTCTAATCAATGGGAACTTATAAACCATACAATAATTTACAATAAACATTTCATTTGCAATGGAGGGCTTGCACTTGCACAGAATTCTGCTTATGATATTTCCCAACATAATTACAAGAGAAAAGAGTTGCTCTCAGTGATCACTGGAGAGATGTGAAAGAATATGTAACAGAAAAGAGGGTCAAAACATAGAACTGGATAAAATTTGGCTTTCAGATTACAACAGTCAGCAAAACATTACTAGAAAAGAAATTTTCATACAAAGAGAATTACCTGATACTGAAAATAGTGGTTTTGTCTTTTTACGTGGAGCAGAAACAATTCAATGATTAGTAACTTGAAAAAGAACGCCTTAAAAGCAAACTAAATTATCACTAGCTACATACTGGTACACTATATTAGAGACTCTCATTGTCCAAAGTCACTTTGTGAATAAATGGCACTCAGGTGAGCTCCACTCAATGCCAGGCAGATTTCTGCACACTGTCATGATTTATGTAACACATTCTTTGGAAGCCTTTAGTTCTTGAATTGCACGAGACAGAAGTGCATAGACCTTCTCTTTCAAATAGCCCCATAAAAAAATGCATGCTGATTAATCACATGAGCATACAGACCAGGTAACATAGAGGCATAACTTAAGGGGAGCAAAGGGGGAATTTGCCCTCAAATGTTTCCAATTTAACATTTTATTGTGAGTTAATTTAAAGAAATGCATAAATTTATATTTTAAATTTAAATTAATAGAGTAGCTTTCAGCTAAAGTATCTGGGTTTTATGATTTAACTATTGCAATTACCTTAAAATGACAAAGCAATTAAATATGCTGACCTTGGGGTTCAATGCTAGTGTACATATGTTTGTATTTCCCTATTAGTAAGCCGGGAGTGGCATAGAATCATTACTGCTTTCTGCCATCTAATAATATATTTTAACATGTTCTGAAGTGGTGCTGTCACAGCGGAGGTAAGTTGAGTTACAAACTAGCTGATAACATTTACTTCATTTGTTTCTAATTAGCTCATACAAAGTGTTTGTAACACCACGCGTATCACAGTTACATTGACTTGCTTCCCAGCTGTCTCAGTGGACGAACAATGATAGAAGTAAAGGTGATACAACGGAGGAGGACACCTTGTGCGCTGCGACATGCACAGATCTATTGCAGCTACCACCCCTTAGAGGAAGATATGAGCTGAAGGAACCACAGGGGGCTATGGGCTATAAGCAGACAGGCCACAGAGATGCGAGCCCTAACATTTCCAAGCTCGCACACCCATCCACTGCTGGAGCCGCCGAGAGAGGGCGATGAATGACCTACCAATCAAGCAGCCTTCTAGTGTCCATGGGGAATAATCTTTCCATTGAGCATGCATCTACACCATCCGTCTGGCACTGCCCTACACCACAAAACCTAGAAGCATACCTGAAGGATGAGAAGGGAACAGAACAAAAGGGAAATGATGGAAAGGAAATCATGGGGGAGCATTCCCCTGCCGACTATAAGGAAACCACGAAAAACCCATGGGTCAAAGTGGGCGGTCACCGTGGATTGAACCCAGTACCCCCTGAATGTGAATCGCAAATGGTGCCACTTTGCTCAGTGAAAAATGATGGTATTAACTATTTGAAACCATTTCTTGCTAATATTTGTATTGAGTAAGAGGAAGCGCATAGAAAAATATAAACAAAGTTTTGTACGAATAACTTTTAGACTAGCTATGAAAACAAATCTAAAGAAAGTCTTGCAATTATTGCATAACAGATTTTTTATTAAGGGTACTAATTGAAAGACATGAGGAAACAAATAAGTTTCATATTCAAATCAAACCTGTTTAATGCATAATATTCTAATTAATCTTTTATAGCAATTAATGTTTTATTTACTTGGAAAGTGGCTGTAAATTACTTTTAAATGTATTTTACAGTGTGTTTCAATATGTAGCTTTCACATTTTGGCCCCCATCACCAAACGCTAGATCCCAAAATGAGATAGGACAGTAGCAGAAGTAATTCTCAGGTGACGCATATGGATTCCCGTTTTGCATACAGTATTTTTGACATATTGATTTGACATTACCAAATTGTCACCCAGTAAGATCTTCAAACAAGTAGGGCCCAAAAACTCCAAATCACTAAAAGCAAACCATACTGTCACTTTTGCACTGTGTAGTGGCCTTTTTCTTTTTGGTTCATTCTACAATCCTGTTTAACTGCTACGGTCAATCAGGAGCTTTGACTGAAACATTTGACGGTGTTTTTACACTTTAAACTGTTAGGTTAGATTATTGTAGGGTTTTCTTTTTTAAACTTATTTTCACATGCACATTTACTCTCACATCCACACTTCCAGACTCTATTGAGGGTAGGGCATAAACCTAATTAAAGAAAAATTCTCACTCCCCAGCTAGGACGTGTGAAGTTAGCTCACTGACCACTAGACATGGAGGCAGTGCATGGCTTTTTGATGCAACATGTGTGGGTTGTTTGGTACCCAGTATTTGAAGTTCTGTTTGTTGACGTATTCATTTAAATTGAAATACACTGCCGTTTGTGAAAATTGCAACATCAAGAAGGAAAAGCATGAATTCAATGAATTTAATACCACAGATTAGGTACATGACAAGTAACAAATGATAAACTTTTCAAATCTATACATGACCTTTGAGCCCTAATATTCAGTATTTGGTGTAGCCTCCATGTTTTGCAATTAGAGCTGCTATATGCCGTGGCAGTGAAGGTTCTGAATAAGTTCCTGAGGGATTTCCCTCCACGCAGTTTGTATTCGACCCCACAAATCCGTGACACTGGTTACTGGAGGACCGTAACGTACCAGGTGCTGACCAACCATATCCCAGACATGTTCAATGGGCGACATGTCAGGTGAACATGCAGGCCAGGGAAGCAATGGTACCAGTCACTCTTCGAAGATGGCTTGTACATTCCTCGCAATATGTGGCCGGGCATTGTCCTGTTGAAAAGTGGCCTGTGGAGATGCCTGAACCAGGGGGAGTACCTCAGGCTCTACAACCACCATTAGGTAATGGTTGCTGTTCAAAGTGCCCTCGATTCGTAGCAGGCGAGATTGGTTGTTGTACCCAATGGTGCCCCAAACCATTACACCTGGTGTTTGTCCGCTATGCCGCTCAACAATGCAGCCCTCCAGGTTGCGCTCACCACGGTACCGCCGGACACGTATGCAACCATCACTATAGGACACGTTGAAGTGGACTCATCCGAAAAGACTACATTTTGCCACCTAGCACCTCAGTGACAGTGTTCAAATGCCCATTGCAGTTGGAGGAGCTTGTGGTTTCTGGGCAATGGAAGCCAATGTAATGGCATGCATGCAACCAGTCCAACCCACAGCAGATGGCGACGAACCGTTGATGGAGACAAGTTCACACTTGTTGCAGTGCTCCAGAGTCAAGCCAACACTGTGGATGAAGCTGTATGATCTGTTATGGCCATGCGGACAAGATGACGGTCATCCCGTGCTGTGGTCATGTTCCGTGGTCCAGTACCCGCTCTTCACTGCGTACGACCTTCATCTATCCACTGCTTCCATACACGCATCACTGTCCTAGCAGCATGCCCTATATGAGCCGAAATGTCACGGTATGACAAACCCGCTTCCTGAAGACTGATCATTCTGCCCTGTTCGAACTCACATGCCGATATGGCTCCCTTTGACGTCGACGAGGCATACTGTCACTAACTTTATTGTTTCCACCTTGTTTGACAGCGCTGCACTGACTACACTGGGCGCAACACTGAGGTTGTCAGACCGACACAAGAGGGCTCTGCTCAGCCTATGTGTACCCCATCTCTCTGCAAACCTAATCACTTATTGCTTGCACACTCTTCTACACTTCCACCAAGTTAGGAGTTATTCGGGAAATTCTTTCTTGGTGTTGCAATTTTACAAACGGCAGTGTATACCTCATCCAACATTATTAGAAAACTCGGGAATTTTTTTTATTTTTTTTTTTTTATCATTGTCAAGAAGTTCCTGCAAATTCAATTGATTGGTTAAATCTGAGGAGAAAAAGTGATTTTAAATTCTTGCATGAAATGTATCACACAATTCTAGATGTTTAGTGTAGAATGACTGTATGGTGATGGGCAGGGCACTGAGAACTGCGCTGAAATGTGGCTACTAATCATTGCACATCCAGTGTTCTCATTGTTTGATGATGATCTGGAGGATATTTGTTAGGAGCAAAAACAGTAGTTCTAAATGTTATGACCCAATTCAATATTGTTTGTACATAGAGCCTTTCCATTCCTTCTGATTTCAATACATATGTGTAATAATTGTGAAATCGATGTTATTTACAAAAAGGTTCAACAGCAAATGCTATGTGCTCTTTAGCCAATACCCGTCATTACTAAAGGCTTTAGGATAATAACCGCTCCACAAAATGGTGTGCATTTCGTCATGCCACCTACAAATATTTTGGCATGGTGTCAAATCTAAATTGTCTAATTGTTTCTGTCACCCCCTGTACTTGTTTATTTAGTTAATTCACTTACATGACATATCACAAGAGGAGTAAAATTCCATCGTATCTGATTTTTCTGAGCAGCCCACTACAAGTGTTTCAAAATCGTGGTCGCTGCAGTCTTCCTTGCTTTCTGTTCCACCTGATGTCATAATGCCTTCTTCTTCACCTTGCCTCTTCTTCCTCTTTGGCTGAGCTGCAATGGATGCCTGTTGCCCATCCACATTCAGACCACTGATGGTGTAACGGCCCAAATATGGACACCTCCTCTTATGCAGGGACTGGGCTGTAAAAGTACAAATGTTGCACATAAGTAAAAAATTGGCACACACATCAACTCTGTATTTTATCAAAATAAACAATCTGCAGCAGAAGTTCTGGTTTGCTCCAAAATGGACAAAATTAGCATGTATTAAGGTGATGAGGTTTCAGAAATCTCTTGTTGTTTCCAATGCTCCCTATATGGCCCTCTATGACCTTTGGGGAACTTCATCCCATCAAGTAACAACTGGACTCATTTATTAGTGTCTGCTACCTCCAATGAAGGATAACAATGATAATGGCAAGGAAAGAGGGGACCTACAGCTTTTATCATGGACTCTAAACCATGTTCAGCCTTAGGGATACCACAAACAAGCTAGTTAAAGGCAAAGGCTTGGATACAGATGACTCAAAATTACCACCCCATAGCCCAAAATTCAACCATAGACACTCTGTATAAAACCTTGAGCTACCCCAGCAACATGTTTCAGAAATATAAAACCCTAAAAATTAGAGATAGTTAAAATCATATTTTTTCTTTCCTACCGTCCTACCTCACCCTCCACCATCTGTATCAATAACAAAAATATCTAATGACAATTTTGTTACTCATTATTTTTTTATTTAATGTAAGATAATTTAAAATGCCTTCTTAAACATTCAGCATTGTTTTGACAATTACATTTTCATATTGACCATATGTAGGCTAAAATTGAAGAGATTAATCAGACTTGAAAAATTCAATGCCAAGGCCAGTACTTTAACTTTGGCTTTCTATGACAATGATCTAACACATAACAAGATGTCAAAATGCACCTTAAACCTTCTCATTGTTTCATGTACCTCAATAAGCCTTTAAGGTGATCCCAAATACTCACACATTGTACTTTTAAAGCAAGTTGCAGCTTTAATTTTGAAGCTTATAGTGTTTATAAATTAAATGCTTTCTCTAAAATGCATTCCTCCTTCCTTTCCAGTAAATTAAATGGATTAAAATGTACTGAAGAAATGTCTTGCAAACTACTGGGCGATCAGCATAGAGCAGAATAGGTTTCACGGTTCTTAGCCGACCAGCAGTGAAGCGCAAGGCTTCAGTATGAGTAACTCTTGCAAATGTGGCACATGTTTGTTAGTTGATACAATACAGTGCATATTAAGTGAAATGGTTCTATTCGGGTACTGGTATTCTGTTCCCCAAAAAGTATTCATTAATGATTCATATGTTCATACAGAATCTGTGAGTGCTATAAGAAGATTATTTCAAGAGAGATTTCCTGATGTTCAAGTTCCAGGTAGAACTACGATTCATAGATTAGTAAATAAATTACGTGAAACAGGAAGTCTTCTTGATAAGAATCATAAGAAACCACATACAGTACTCGCAGAAGAAACTCTGGATAACATTTGACATGCCCTGGAAAGGTCTCCTGGAAAATCACTTCGACATCTTTTCCAGCAAATGGCAATTTCCTATGGCTCTGTTCAAATAGCTACAAAGTTACTCAAGTAGCCCTATAAAGTAGCCCTATGTAGTGCAAGAACTTAAACTGTGAGACCCTGCATTAAGGATGTGATTTTGTGAATGGGTTTTGAATAAGTACATGATGGTCAAATGGACCCTAATCTAATTTTCTTTTTGGACAAACCATGGTTCCATCTGAGTATATTAATACACAAAACAATCATTATTGGAGTGCTGAAAAGCCTGACCACCTTCACCAAGAACCCCTGCATGATCAAAAAATAGGAGTGTGGTGTACTATTGGCAGGGGAGAATAATAGTCCCAATTATTTTTTTTTTTTTTTTGCGGAAACATTAATAGCAAGAGGTATGTGCCAAGCATTTGCAGCCATTTGTTGGTGAATTAACTGAGAGGGAAAGAAATTTTACTTTCCAGCAGGACTCTACGATGGCATATACAGCCAACTTCTCCTTACAGGAAATCCATGTAGTGTTTTGAAGACAGAGTTATCACTAGCAACATATGACCCCCATGTTCCCGATTTAACCCCCTGCAATTTTTATCTCTGAGGGGGGAGGGGATTAAAAGAAAGTTTACAAAACAAATCCGCACACTTAAGAGGAACTGCTCAGAGGGAACTGCACTGTGTAATGACCAATTTCCTAGGCAGGTGCCAGAAATGCTTGAACAACGAAGGGAGGCACTTCCACTATCTCCTGGGTTGATATGTGTGAAGTACTTTAATTTTTAAGTGTTTACCTTCTGTTTCTTTGTTAGAAATAACTTACATGACAAACCGTAGTATATTTACTGTGGATGTGCTGGCACCCACTCAGCATGCATAGCAAGCATCACCGCCAGCCAGCTAAGGGCCACGAAACCTGTTCTGCTCTATGCTGATCATCCCGTACTTAGCACGTCGGTAGTAAGTTGAAACCTACAGTAATAATCATCCATGTTTCTGGTGTACATTTTATATTTTCAAATTTGTGAAATCTTTAGAGTAATTGTTACACTTTGAATGTACTATCAGTTTGCTTAGAAGGGTCACTAATTTCACCTCTGGAATTGGAGATGCTTTGAGAGATACAAGTTTCATGTTGGCAGCAATGGAAAGAACATGTGCAAAAGTTCAGACTACTCCAAATGTTACAGCTCAGTAAAATGTTGTCATCATGTGCTTGGTGCGTGCTATTCTTCTAAAGAGTTGACTCAATAGTACTTTTGTGCTATAATTTATTGTAATTGTAGATGTAATTTAACAGAAATGCAATTCCTGGAGCATTTGTAGGAAGCATTTCTAGACTACACCTTCATGGAAAGGGATGGTTTGTACAGTTTCAATGTGGTAAGATATCCTTGAAATATGAAACCACTGGCATGCATATAGGAGAAGCAACAAAAACACTACTTTGGTAACAATAACTGCAATAAGTGTGGGAACTAAACCTGGGAACTCTTTGTCTGAATGTCAGCACACTAACGTGGGCGAAAGCCACAGCAATAATCAATGTGAACACATTTTATGTCATTATAATCACATGGTTATTCAACTATAACTACATAGTCACTTTTCTTCCAAACACATAGAACCAATAGAGCATTGTGTAGTGAGCTGAAGAAATCTCCGCTCAGCACCAATTGAGCAGCGAGAGACTTGCATGCACCTCTGAAGGTGCCATATGTATGTTTTACTGCTCCAAATGAAGCTAGCTTAGGACAGTGGTTAACAGCAACAGTGAGAGTAATGTGGTATATCAATTACAGTGCTGGGTACATGCATTTGGGAAATTATTGGAGTCAATAACTGAGCATGGACTGTCTGTCAACCATCATCTTGAGATGGGAATTAATTGTCATCGAGGGATTATTTAAATTTACATCAACATAAGAAGAAGCAGAGAAAGTGACAGAAAATAAATGAATGTAAATTATTAATAATATTTAGAAACTGTAATATATAGTGAATGTAATAATGTAAAACCCAACTAAATTTCAAGAAAAGATAAGAAAAAAACAATAGGAAAGATTTCAAAAAATAAGTTATCCAACATCAAAGAAGAAGAAAAATTGACAAGCTAGAAAAAGGATGTAATTGTATCTTTTAAGAAGCAGTTGCGTAATTGGCACAGAAGAGAAATTACTGCTGAAGAAAAAGAAGAGAGAAGAGTTAGTGAGAAGACATTTGGTGGAAGTTGAGCAATGGTATCTGTACATAATTAAGTAGGAAAGCTCAAGGTATTTAAATAGAAAGCTCCACAAGATGCGTAAAAAAATAGTACATTATCCGCACATAAGAAGTACTGGACTTAGATTTCCATGATAGATATATTATAATCAGCTCCCCACAAATATATAAGAAGTTAATTGAAAGATATCAAATTATAATTCACGCCACACAAAAAAGAATAACATAATATTAGATATATGATAACAGAATCCAGAACACACTAATAATTATGAAGTCTTTCTTAAGATTTTGTTAGGTAATAATCAATTTAAAGAAAGAGGAAATTAAAATTGTAATAACAAACAATTATATAAAATTGAAAATTGTAAAAAAATCACGTTTTGTAAGAAATATTAAAAGAAAGAAAGAGTCTCATAGCTCTTGGGCAAAGCCAAGCAAAGTAAACAAATAATTGATTTTCCAAACGTATAACTGTTTATTACTTTAAGCAGTAGACAGACAATCACAAGTAGCAAACCCTGAATTCCCAAAGCACTAGAATGTCACACAACAAATCGCTTCAATCTGTACATACAGCTACTTTTGGGGAAAATAGAAACTGTGCTTAATGACCAGCTTAAAAATGAAATACCTCTACTATAAAAAAGTAAGGTGGAACAGGGACATCCTTAAAAGATTTATTAATGCAGTAAGTTTTCTGGGAAAACTAGAGTTGGCCTTTTGAGGACATGATGAAAAAGCAAATTTTATTAATCAGGGCAATTATGTGGAATTGTTGAAGTACACCGCAGAGTATGATCCTCTTTTAGTGGAGCACTTAGAAACCTTTGCTCTGTTTCAAGGAATTTCTAATCAAAGTCAAAATGATCTTCTACAAGTCATAGGTTCAAACCACTTACACAGCTATAAAGTGGGAAACTGTGGATGTTCCTTTTGTAACCATTATGGTTAACAAAACTTCAGATGTGTCCAATAAATTGTTCTGTGCTGTGTATATGAAGGAGAGATGCAGGAAAGATTCTGGGGGCTCTGTGATATAAATAGTGACAAACATGCACAGGTTATTGCAGGACTATTTGGCACTTCTTATCAGAATTAGGCTGTAATGAAAAATTTATTGCACAAACGTTTGATGGCATGGAGACTTTGGCAAGAAACTTGAATGAAGTTGAAGCATTAATCAAAGTCACACATCCTGAAGTCCTGTTTTTTCACTGCTATGTCATGTACTAAACCTAGTTTTGTCTCAAAATACACCAGTCAAATACTTGAATGTAAAATATTTATAGTTCACTTAATAGGCTTGCATTTTCCCCCCAAGACCTACAAAATGTGTTAAATTTTTTTATAAATTTTTGCAGCATCATCTTCCCCGTGTCTGTCGCAACACAACTGAATTACTTGCCAAGATTGGTAAACACTGTGTGCAGGAACGTAATTAAACTTTGTGATGTGTTTAGTGGACCAAGCGGGATGGCTCAGGTGGCAATGTCTGTGGCCTGCATTCAGGAGGTCCCAGGTTTAAACCCCTGGGGCAAACCAATCTGACTGAAGGTTTTTCTGTGATTTTCCTCAGTCGCTAGGCAAATGCTGGGTTGGATAATTTCATCTAAAATTTTTCATATCATCCCTTTCATCACTTCATTTCATTTCCTTCATCTTCACTGCCTTACCAGACTTAGGCTGATTGCCCATCCTGGATATGCTACGATCTAAAATTTGATTACTCCTCAACAGACTACTGACTCAAGGCATTGGCTTGTAAGTCCTTGGAGGTTTAAGTCCTAAAAAGAGGAGCGTAATCAGTTAAAGAAAGATGCGTTTAGTGTTATGCTAGAACACCCTCAAGAAGCTGAGTCAGATATATTAGCAACATTAATGGCTTTTTGACACTTAGAAGATTTCAATTTATTTTTATCTTAAACACATTCAATAAAATATTCACCTTCACCGATGTGTTGTACAACATCCTTCAGGACCAAGCAAGTGATAATTTGTACTGTCAACAGAAAATCCAAGAAACCAGCCACTCCATAGCTGCATCACATGATGACTGAACGGGTTCTCCAAGAAACCAGGTCCAAGTAGTATTTTTCAAAGAAGAAAACTATAACTATAAACACATCTATTGCAAAGTGTTTGATAACACTGATAACCACTTGGATGCCAGATTTCAAGATCATTCTAAATTGAAATGTTTAAATTTATTGTCACATGAAAGCCATGGACAATATTCTAATCAGTTTCCTGAAAGCAGATTTCAAAGTCTTGTAGATACATGTGGAAAGTTCTTCGACGTCATTCAATTGAAAAGTGAGTGACTATGGTGTACAGTACAGAAGAGTTTAGAAATAAAACCATTAGTGACCTTCAAAACTACTGTGCATCAATTCAATGCTAAACAGAAGTTTTCAGCACTTTAATATGTTAGTGTCATTACTGTATATAATTCCTGTGAGTACATCTTCAGTAGAAAGGTCATTTTCAGTACTGAAGAGAAACAAAAGTTGCTCTAAAAATTCCCTGGAGAAGAGAGACATTCTCAACTTGGAATTTTTTCTACTAGGAGAACTCAGAAAAAATTAACAGCTCTTTGAGGAGTTGTTACCAAATTGGCTTCCCAGGAGAGAAAGATGGAATTCCAATTCTGTTGATCTTGCAGAGATGACCTACCGAACTGTCAAAGGTGTGTTTAAGGCTATAAATAGTTATTTTCTATAAAAGTTTACTTACAATAACTTTATTAACCCTAGAACACCAACGCATCATGATTTTTATGACAACAGTTGGCAAAAGTGGTTGGAGAATTATGAAGCTTTCATTAGCTTCATTGTTGGACATGATTAATCGAGTGGTGTGCTTGTTCCTGCCATTTCTTTGTTGGTATAGCAACACAGCCAAGCATTTGTGAGTCAGTCATGAATTTTACGAGGTGTTAGTGATAGTGTGCAATATTTTCTTGGAGGTGAGGCTTATATAGTTCTCATTTTTTGTTTTATTTTGTATAAAGTAACTATAAATTACCACGGCAGAATACAATTTTAATTTAGGATGGTATCAACTAATGATTCGGACTTCAAATCCAAACTACTGAAAATGTTTGCAGAGGTAGAAAGTGAAGAAGAATCCCATGGCAAAATTTCTCAGGATGAGGACAGCGAAACACTAGACAGGGTTGAAGTAGAATCCATTTCTAATGGCACTGTTAGTGAAAATGACTCTGAAAAACAACTTAATGGAAAACCAATGGGTGAAAATGCAATATTGCATGAGTTTATAGTGCATCCAGCTAAACCAGCATTACAAGGGAAAAATGGACTTATGTGGTCATCAGATCCACCAACTCGAGCAGCTACACACACTCCAAAACAAAATATAGTTCATTTCATTCAGAGGCCAAAGAGCAGTGTACAAGTGTTACACCCTCGGACTGCTTCAACTTAGTTTTTTGACAATGACCTGATGGATACAATTAAATGTTTTCAATTATTAAAGCTAGTTTTGCTCAGTATGATGGTAGATTCGAATACACTTTTTAATATAGCCCATAACTTGTCTTGTTGATTATCAAACAAAACATCACTGCTAAAACTATAATAATAGTGAAAGTCGTAAAATTTAGAATGCATTAGTGATAACGTATCTGTAGCAACATGTTAGTGTTCTAAGGTTAAATATAGATTAGATCTAATCATTTCAGTAATCATTCTTTTGATTTAAACCATTATCAGTTGTGATTTTTAGCTCTGATATTTATTCTTCTTCTTCTTTCTCTGTTTAACCCCCTCTTATGTAGGACTTACACCCCCCTATGACTTGCAGGCGGGTGCCTGGGGTCAGAGGCCCGTCGAGGAGCAGACAGAATATCCAGGATGGGTGATCAGCCTGATGCCTGGTATGGGAGGAAGGAAGTAGATGAGATGAAATGAAATGATGGTGAAATGGATGAAAGGAAAGGTGATGATGGAGCAGTTGGTGGAATGAATGGCAGGGGAAACTGGAGAACCCAGAGAAAACCTGCCCAGACGCCGGTTTGTCCACCACAAATCCCACATGCGGGTCCCTGGGATTGAACCCGGGCCGCCTCGGTGAGAGGCGAGCGGTCTAACCACTTGGCCACTGCGCCGCCCCTGGTATTTATTGCTTTAAGAAAAAAAAGATCAGTTGTGATTTTTTATCAAGGCAATCATGGTAAAAAAAAAAACCTGATTGTTTACTTAAAAACTATAATATTCACTGCTTAGGCTATCTGAACCCTACTATATGAAACAATACCTTGCTGATGAACATGCAACACTTATTAGGTGAAATGAACGTCATACCAACACATAAGGGATTCTAGGCTTAACTTTGTCAGATTTTCTAGCGCCAATATCTCCATGTCAGAAAGTTTGTATCTAGTGAATGTCACGTTCACCATCTGCTTGGATAGAATGGCAGGTACAACAATCAAGTATTAGAAAATGTGCCTCCCAAAATATAATAAATATCAAAACAAGTGACAAAAGCTGGATTTTCAAGTACAGTTCAGAAACCAATCGTAATTTTAAGTATAGAGAGTAGAGAACAGCCTAGGTGCTTGTCCCTCAATGAGCTCACATGGAATGCTCAACATCCTAAATTTATGAAGTAAAGGAACATTCATGTTTCATATTTTAATTTCATTTTATGGCTTTTGCAAATGAGAAGCATGTTTCAAGATGCACTCCTGGTCAGAATACAGTTCAATACAATATCCCCCTATTTCTTAAGCACCCTTTGATGCTATCAGCTCAGAATGGAACATTTCATAATGTATCCCTTATTATTTCAGTGTCGAAATAGATGCATTGGATTAAATTGTATTATGTGCACAGAAATAATCGGTTCAAAGCATATTATGCACAACTTTCATATTGTTAAGTTTAACACTCTACATTCACCTGTGCTTTAGCTGACACTTCTTGCTAATTGTTATGCTGACTTGTCTGTAAGTTTAGAAATTATATGTCAGTTAATTTTGATCATCATGGAGGGAAGTGAACCCATTGGAGAATGACTGAAAGTTAATTTTGATCATCATGGAGGGAAGTGAACCCATTGGAGAATGACTGAAAGTACAAAGTAAATCAAGAATACAAAAACCAAATGCCAGTGTGAAGTGGAGCCTACACAAGTGTCAATTTTATTTATTTTATTTTATGACTTTCTAATCAACACTGAAACATTCATTTTTTTCTATTATATTTTTTTAATGTTCTTAATTTTGAGTGAAACTAGTGAGAAATATTGTTTTAAAAGGTATAATATGCTTATTGTTCAAGGAATGTGATATTAATTGATACGTAGTACAATTGTTGTTAGGTTTTTATATTACTCATTGCATTATATTTTTATAGGTACACAAACCGTGATCCAGATCTGCAAGACTTTGAACCTCCATGTTCTCACAAAGAAGGGAGATTCAAGTGTTGCAGCATTCCTATGTACTTTCTAGCAAATGTGAAGAATTTGGTATACTCATTACCTAATGAGCTAGATCAAGATCACCAATTGCATCACATGATAAAAGTTACATCTCTAAAGCTCCAGAGAACATCAAAGTATTATGAAGGCAATAATAGTTATACTTCCACCTTATGAGGTAAGTTCTAGAATTAATGTTATTCTATCTGTGATTTTTGTGAGGCTCGAGTATAAAATTTGCACAAGCATTTGATTGGGATGGAGGCATGTTGACATCTCTCGCTTGCATGTTAGTTGTTAGTTGATACTTCCTCAAACGATTAAACTATAAATAATGCACCACTTTTGCATATAGTACAGCCTACCATAAAGAACCTACATCAAACTTACTGACGGTATTCCTTGCAACTATGCACGATTGTGCTGACCCTATTTATTTATTTTATACCTTTTTAACAACTCTACAATTTTTCCTTACTTTGGTTGTTGTCTCCTTTCAGGTGAGAACAGGTGAGCAAACACAACCAGTCTGCTCAAAATTTTTTCAAGATTTACATGGGATGAGTCAAACCAGACTTAATAGCATAGCAAAGGCTATGAAGGGTGGCCAGGGCATTTAAAAGAGGAGGAGATAGGAAATAGCCTCTGTTTACTGCCAACAAAAGAAGTGTGTTTGAGTTTATCTCAAACTTTTGGGCAAGAGAATCGCTTTACAGTAAAAACAAAACCAAAGGCTTTATTTACCAGCTAACTTAAGCATCAGTAAATTATTCAAGCTGTACAATGTGAGCGTTTCTGTCCAGCTTAAGGTCAAAAAGTGGTCCACAGGAAGTTTATCACTGGCTTTGGGTCACCTGTCATGCATGCCTGTAGTTATTGTGCTTGCATGGTACATCAAATAAAGTGTGAAAGAGTATTCCAAGATACAATCACTTACTGATTGTTCTGGAAGCACACAAATGTCATTCCAAAATGCTCCACAAATTGATGACAGAACATTCCACTGACACAAGAAGTTTCTGCTTCAATTTGCAACAGGTACATCCACTTCCAAAATTTTTAACTGGCAAAGCATATTACTCCCGCCAAATATTGTTTTATGCGCTATTTCACTTACATCAGGTGTAATTTCTTATTTGGAGGAAGGCCATTTTAAGGATTCAGCCACCATTATAGGTTTTTCACTGATGGCTGCAGAGGCCAAAATAAAAATGTGCACATAATTCATGCTCTTGTTTATTGGCTCCAAAGGAAAGCACCAACCTACTTCAGAAATACTATTGCAAGCTTTCCCATGAGAAGGCATTCTTATTTACCTATAGATCACTTGTTTGGGATTGTAAAGGCTCTCCAAAAGTGCTCCGACATCCTTATTCCTGGAGAATATAGAGAAGCCTATGGGAAAAGTAAGATCACTTGTAAATGATTGCGGTATCAGAGATTACAAACTACTCACAAAACAATTCAGGAAATGCGTGCAGGGGTTTCAAGGCTTCCATTTCTGGCTCTCGTCCTGAGTTTCAATTCCTGGCTCTGGGGTGGCGTTTTTAAGTCAGCCCTATCCACGCCTTCACCTCTGACTTGCTCAGGTGAAGTATCACCAAGGCCCAATGTGGTTTGGAGTCCACAGTAAAAGCTGTAGGTCCTCTCATCCCACTACCATTCTCATCATCACCCTACTGCCCACTGGCTGCCTCCACCTCAGAAATGGATCATTGCTTGGTGGAATTGGGTAACCCCCACAGATCACAGACCATATATGGGGAGTGTTACAGATGACAATTCAGGAAATTGGGATGGAATAAAGGGCACAAAGAGAGTAATTTTGAAGAAAAGTACACTAAATGGGAAACCCCTTGTCAGAGTAAAGATGCAGGCAATGTATAGGAGTGATGACCAGTCCTTAAATTTCACATTAAAAAACACATGGACATGTGTTTGAATCTCCTGTGGTAACAAAGTGAGAGTTTTATCAGACACAAAGAAGACAAATGTAGATGATCTTCTGAAAGCAAAATTTGGCGATAATGAAGGGAGGATGATAGTTTGCTAATGTATAAAGTAGCTCTTAATTTCGATGCAGCATCTGAGAGTTGTGATCCTGAGGATTGCAACTGTATGAATGAGGTAATGGGACTTGAAAGACTGTACGTTGTCATAGCTCTGCTGTAAAATTCAAGTTTTTGCTTCTATGTACATGTAAACAGCAGAATTTATAACCTCAAAAATGCGCGTACCTATTGTGTTAACAAGTGATAAATGGTATCAGTGTTATTAATATTAATTTCTTCTACTTACTCTGAAGTGTATATATAGTTATGAGAATGATTTAAAAGCATAAATTGAATATAAACTACAGCAAACTTTATTTGGAATGTTATTAATGTTTGATCACCTCCCTACTTTTTTACTGAAATAAACAGTGCAAAACATGATATGTTCAGCAAATCGGTTCAAAATGTATTAAGTGACAAATTTAAATTAAAACATAATGCTAGTTAATTAATCAGATTTGAGGATTCTCAAACGTTACCCCAGTATCTAAACTCTGACATCTCAATTTTACAGATAGCTTTTCTTACTAGGAAGTAAAATGCCTTTCTTCATTTCTGAAAAATTCTGTTGTACACTTAAAACATTTTGAAATGATGCTCCTCATACAGTACCCAAATCTAGGGTCAAGTTTTATACTTTGCACTGTAGACTGTACTGGAAAGATGGGTTACAGCAAACAAGGAATATTGAACACTCCTTACATTAGAAATGAAAGAATACCAGGTAACACTAATGCTGTGAATGTTTTAGCACATATAATCATGATGATGATTACAAATTTAGACAATTCTTAAAAATGTTGTCTTTTTCATGATATTGTCAAAATTGCTGTTAAAACGGGAAAAGAAGCAGTGATCTTGACAGAAGTAAAACATACAAATTGTGAATTGTTCCTCTATATCTCCATTCTCATAAAAGTTGGCTTGTAACCATACATTGCAGTGTACAACTCAAGTGATGAATGCTTGGCAATGCAAAAGAGATTATACACATGTAATGACAATTATGGAAACTAATGTTGGGTGCATAATATGATGGTCAGCTTTAAGTTCCAACTCTTAGTTTTTCCATACTCTGATGTTAAATTAATTATACAACTAATTTAAGAAATCACATTAAGTATTTGCTGTACTTACTTATAAGTGTTGTAAAAGGAACTGCAGATGGTTTGTAGTTCACTGAATTGCAAGCCTCCTCTGGTACCTGGACTATCTGAGCTGTAAATAGATTCAAAATCAGAAATAAAAATTTTAGCAACGTTTATGTACATTATAAGAAGAAAGTAATGGGCTACTGGAAATTTACAAGTCCCTATTTCAGGATACTGCACATCCTCAGTCTCCTAAAGATAATACCACTTGCTTCATTATTAAAATCTTTCCTATTACAAGTGACATCGTGATATATTCTAAAGCAATCAACTGCATCTCAGGAGGAAGAACAGAACACATTCTTTTTATCTTCATTAGAAGCAGAATATAGGCATGATATGAAGGTTGGGCTACTGCATTGGACTGCCATTTGCTTTCAGATCGCTAGTAGGAGATGGCAGACCATCACCTTCACACCTTCATCACTCACTCAAAAACTTCACTATTTCGCTATTTACCTTGAATATGTTTTGGAATCAAAATGTTTCTGAAACATGTTTGAGGTAAATAGCCAAATAATGAAGCTTATGAGTGAGTGATCCACTGAATTAAACTACTTTAATATTCCTGTCTGCAACTCACTTGATGCCCATAAGTGCTCTTTTATTTTATGTAAGATACCTTACCTTAACATCTCAAAGCTAAATTCATAGTCAGTGCTCAAGTGGTCCTTAAGGGTTGCGTTTCAATCCACAGTTGCCACTCAAAGGCCACTTCAGGGTGCCTGTTGACTCAAGTGTCAATCTGTAGTTCTGCTAATATATCAGCTGACCACCACATAGTAAAAATGGAGGATAAGGAATTTACAGAACATGTAGAGTTCCGTGTTCATAAAGCTTTCCGAGTTGCAAGATACATTAGGAATCCAAATAATTCTTTGCAAATGAGTGATGAGTGGCATTGTGTTTAGTTTTATCAGCACTTATTAATATACATAAAATCTAACCTATAAAATGAAGCAAATATTTTGTTAACCAATAATACCAGCAATGTGCATACAAAAACATCATTAGCCTCATTTCATTCTTACTGCCATTAATTTTCTGCTATTGCATCTTTATTGCCATAATGAAGCTAATTGCCATTTGCCTCTACTTGCGGCTTTGTTTTGTATCATTGCCCTCTGTGGTGTAGTGATTAACATGCTAGCCTCTAGTTCCCGAGGTCGCAGGTTCAATCCCAGCGGAGGACGATGGATTTTTTTCAGGCCTAAAAATCCTTAGCATGGCTTCCTTCGAAAGGGAAGTAAAGCTGGTGGTCCCATGTTGTAGATTTATGGCACATAAAAGGACCTCAAGCCTGATGAAAGGCCTCTGAGCAAACTTTCCAGTCTTTCATGCCCAATATAGAATGGGACGCTAAGGACCACAGCAGTTAAAGAGCGTCCATAAATAAAATTCAATTTAATTTTTATTTTGTATCATTATTAGTGAACCTTTCATGGGGCTTCTACACAAGAATTACAAGCAGCAAACTGTGAAGTATATTTGAATGTAAAACAATTATGTCTCATTTCATGTAAAAATTATGCAGTTCTACAAAGAGCAGTGAAAAGTGCTATTCATATTGTCCCTTGGGTACAGGGTTGCCAGACATCCTGGATTTTATGGGACAGTCTCGAATTTGTTCTAAATGTCCCACATCAAAAGCAAAGTTAATTTTTTCACCTCTGGAGTTGGTAAAACTGACTGTTATATTTCTTTATACTGCAAAAAGCAATTCCCAGCAAGTTTTACCCTGTTATAACAGTTGGTGTTGGTACTGACCCATTCACAATTAGTTCACTGTCTACAAATTTGGCGATTTTTGGGGTTTGGACAACCCGGCGGATATGATGTCCAGTAATTAACAATTGCTGTGTCGCTTACATTACCCTTTTGATTGATATCCATCAACAATGAAGGGTGTTTGTAAAAAAAAAATATAAAAACTGTGTTTCTTGTAAGGATTGGAAAACTAAACTGAATTTAGTGATTGGTTAGTATGCAATGGTGACATAAGTGCAAAGCATTTTGTAAATATTGCCATAAATGTTTTTCAGTTGCACATGGGGAGAGGGACGAAATGCGCATTTGTTCTTTATTTTGATTTCATATATCTGGCAACCTTGCTTGGGTATGATTCAACTTTCCAGCTACAAGAAGCAATTTTCTTGGGCATAATGCCTTAATACAAAATATAATAAAGCCTCATTCATTTCACATTAACACTGTAGACAGTTTTTATAGTAAGCATGAAAGTGAGAATGCTATTTGTCCCTTGAACATGAACCAACATTTCACAGGTAGAAGTGGCAACTTTGCTGTGGAAGTCTCACTTCACCATCAATTGTACACTTTTTAATAGTAAGAAATCCTATTTCTCTCTTTAAATTAAAACCTAACCTCTCGCAGCCACAAGCATTTTCTTTTATTTTCAATATCTGAATGTAAAGTGTAATAAGGCTTCCATGTTATGTTGTATCTTCAGTGCCTTCTCTTGAAGTTAGCTATAAAGTAAGAAAATTACTTGTCTTCTAGATAAAATTTGAAGCATTCACCTTGCTTCTCTATAAGATATACATGCAAGTTGAATTTTGCACTGTAGCATGTTTGAAACATAACTTCATATTTGGCTGAGCTTGTAATTTTGTTGTTCCACATTTGCAATGCATAATATTTCAGTCTAAGACAGTGAAGCCTTGTTTCACTTTAGAATTGTGCAGATGCTATCAGTTCTTCAAGTGTGAACTAACCTACAAGCAGTATGTTATTATGCAGAATGCATTAATACAAAATATAATAAAGCCTCAATTTCACTTTGCTGTCAATCGTGTACTTTATCATTGCACTTCTTTTATGCATGCTCTCGATTTAATTGATTTTTCAGCAGCCTTGCTATAAAGTGAGAATGCTGCAGGTGTTTTAGATAAAAAATCAACCATTCACACAACTTCTCTTTGAGAAGTGCAAGCAACAAGTTGCACTGCAGTAATTTTGGACACAAAATTTATCATAAATTTCTGTGAAAGCACTACATAATTCCTAACCAAAACAAATTAACAACTCCTACTGCAGAGTACTTTTTTGTCCATTGGCAACTGCCTTCATCTGTATTGCTCCCTTAGGGAAAAACAAACTAAACAAAAAGCAGCTCTTAGAAATCCCACCACACGTTCTATTCTTGGAGCAGCAACCAAACAAACAGGAACTGTGTATCAAACTTGTAGTAGTTGCATGTATTCAATGTCAAATGACCAATGGTATGCGAGAATGAAATGACATCATAGATCTTCACAAGTTGCCATGTCTTCAATAGTTATAAGTGTTCACAGATCACACCCCCTTTCAGTGCTATCTATGATTTGCAAACCCCTTTAAGCATTCATTCTCCATGAGTGAACACTTATAACTTAAGACTTTAGTTCACACTTAAGTTCGACTATGAATCCGGCCCTCAGAATGCCTTGGAATGGTGGGAGTGCCTAGGCATTTTTTACAGTGTTTTCTCAAGTCAAAGTAGAGTAAAAGCTACCACTTAGATTAACAAACAGATTTCGGAAATTAATATAAATTCTGTGGAGTAGCACTGGACTTTACCTATTAGTAAGAAATACCAGAGACAATCTGAAATGAAATCTGATTAAAATGAGCTGACAAATATTGTCCACCTCCTTTTGATCTTGCTAGAAGTTGTTTACTTTTTCTGAGAAAGGCAATCTATATCTTCCAGTTAAAACATACATGTTTTAAAGCAAGGTGAAACTTAATAAAAACCAACTAGGTTTGTTGAGTGCTAAGTGGCACTTTTCTTTAACAGTTTATAGTCATTAGATTAGTCCTAGCACTCTATAACTACCAACTAAGATGTTATCCCTCCCCCAAACAAAACGTCTCGGACATGATGTGAAACAGAAATCTTTAAAATGACAGGCAAACACTTTAACCACTAAGTTACTAAGAAGTCTTGGCAGACTAGCATCAACATGTGTACCTATCTCAATAGGCTATTCAGAGTCTAAACACAGAAGAGATTGAAATTGAGTTTTATTTATGGGCGTTCTTTAACTGCTGTGGTCCTTAGCGTCCCATTCTAAATTGGGGGTGAAAGACCGGGAATTTTGCTCAGAGGCCTCTTTATCAGGCTTGAGGTTCTTTTACGTGCTGTAAATCTACGACACGGGACCACCGGCTTTACTTCTCTTCCAAAGGAAGCCATGCCAAGGATTTTTACGCCCAAAAATATCCATCGCCCTCCACCGGGTTTGAACCCGCAACCTCGGGAACTAGAGGCTAGCATGGTAACCACTACACCACAGAGGGCAGCTACAGAAGAGCTTGAGTTAACATATGTAGAGTGCTCTGAAGGCAGCTTCAAGAGTCAGCCCATTACTTTGTTCGTGTAGTGTGCCTATTTTAGCAAGTACGCAAGTTGAACATATTTTTATAGGACATCTATTAAAGGAATGGTCTAGTAAAATATCATATAAAACTGAAAAGAAAGGCTTTCAATAAAGAAATACAACTGCAATTTCTGATAAAAGTCTAAACATTTGTGTTGAGGATATGCTCCATGGTTTCAAATGTTGTGATGTCATTCAACACCTTACTAGCCGAGTGCCAAGTAGCCGCATACATGCAGTAAAATTACTGCAGCTTTTGTGGGAATGCTGCAATGTTGTTTGATTTTAATTTCACCTTTTTCTTTTTATGCTTTTGTAATCATGAAGTCACACAAGTGATTTAAATCCCAAGATTTTTTGGTTCAACATCTATAGCCATATCGTGAAATTGGACTGCAACATTTGATGGTTTTGAAAATTTAGGTTAGGTTACTGTAGGTTTTGTCATTTTTAACTTGTTTTCACTTTCACATCCATACTTCCAGACTCTATGGAGGGTAGGGAATAATCTTAATTAAAGAAAAATTCCCAGCTCTGGCTGAGAATCAAACCTGGGATCTCAGGGTGAGAAGTCAGCTCACTGACCACTTGACCATGGAGGCAGTCACCGAGATCTTAAAATAGCTAGAACAGAACATCCTAAAACAAGCATGGCATGTTCAAAACATTCACACTCTTGATTTTTCTATACAGAAAAACACACATTATTTCCATAACAGAAAACATTTTCTATGTGAAGGAATGATTGCAAGAACTATGCTTGTTATAATGGATCACAATACTAACAGAAGTTTGGAAACATTAGGATTGCATCTTCAAAATTCCCAGTCTATGAAAAGATGAGCTTCCAAACAGAAGACACTCAGCAAAATCCAATGCCCAATATGAAGATACGTTTAAAATTTTAGAATTTCTTAGGGCGGCGTGCACCAACCTAAAGTAAGCTCTACTTTCGTAGTAAACTACTATTCAAGTCAACACTCGGTGACTTCCATACGAGAGTCAACTACTTCCAAAGCATTTTACTCCTTTCAGATACTCCCATTAAATTACTACAGAAGTAAATGTCAGAGAGCACTGTCATGTAGTATGTTACTATGGAATTAAATAGAGCACAAATATAGGTTAGAATTTACTCTCACGACCTGGATGGAGTAACTAACCTGTTGATTGAACTAGAATACTGTATCATATTTGGAGGAAGATACTTTGATGTGTCCATGGATTACTTAGATTACATTGATGATTTCGATGAAGAAAACAGTGATTATTTGGGTTACATTGATGATCTTGAAGAAGAAAAAAATGGGAATGCGATAGTGGTATGCGAGAACCATATGATATACAGAACTAGAGAGAGAGAGAGAGAGAGAGTGTTCAACTAACGTTTCTGTATTAGGAAAGAATTTTTACATGCCTTTTGAACCTGCTTGGACAGCATTTACAACAAAATTGACAGGAATTCAGCTCTATAACCCAAACTGCAATTACTGTTATGTGTCCTACAAGTGTTTCGTAACAGAACATTTCAGATACCACTTAGGCTGGCATTACGATGAATTTAACGTAATGTGACGTGACAGTTCTACACTGTATTAAATGGAGATATTTAGGACTGACTTAACGCGACAAAACTTAAGAGTTTGGCAATGTCAAACTTTTCCTTCCTGATATGTCAAGTTTGATGTCATATGGTAATTAAAACCAATCAGCATGAAGCACTAGCTCGTATAATAAAAGAACTATCAATCAAGAATCATTCCCATTATGTTAAGTGCATGCCAATTAGACCTTTAAGTTTACCAGCATTTATTATCTTCATGTCACATTAAGTAAAGTTCGTCGTAATCCCAGCATTACAGGCAATCTTATAAATAAAGGTTCACCATGCGTCAGCTGGTCGTGTATTTCATCACGTTGTTAGAGCACTTTTGAGGTTAAGAGCAAGGTACTTACACATATAAATATACACAAGTATTCAGAAAATAAAAGGCAATTCTTTACTTTTACAGATTTTCCACCTATTGTGTGTGCAAGTGACTGCACTCATGTTACTATTTTGTGCTCATTCATGAATATAGTGAACTTTTCCGAAATCGGAAAGGGTATTTCTTCAATAACACGCAAGTGATCTGCGATGCAAAATGAAAGTTAGAAAACATTGTTTCCAGAATATTAAGCTTCTCTTCATTACGTTTCCCATCGCTTGAAGCATTAAACTTGTCCATCACAACTTCCCAGCATTTCTCTTCTAGCATCTTTATAACACATTTTTTACACTTGTAGATATTGTTTAAATGGATTTTCTTTATCTCTATCCACAAACATTTATCTCTTTCACTGACGTCCCCCCCCTTTTCCTACAGCACATAACCTTATCCATGATAACATCAAGTAAATCGTGCAAACAAAGCAATACCTCCAGGAGTACTGAGCTCTTACTTCTGTAGTCTTAACTAAAAGAGTAAATTGTAATTGAGCTCTCCAATGCTACTTCCAGAGTAAATTTCTCCTGTAGTAACCCACTTCCGTAGTATGGACTTATTTAGTAAACATTACTTCTGAAGCAATTTACTCCAACATGGCACTCACTGCCTTAGTGTATCAAGAACAGCAGCAAACAAAAACCTATAAAAATACATTTCTAGCACTAGTCTTTCCAGTAATTGGTTAGTTCCTATAAACCCAGTGAGCTGAAGTTGAAAAATACTGAAAAAACAAACCTATTTTATCTGCTCCGCTTTGTTTTCGACACATTAGTGTTTCTACCACTACCTCTTATCAAATACTTCTGTTTCTTTTTGACATAGGATACAGCAACCACTGTCTGTTCACTGGCTTACGATCTCCAGGAAATAAATGGTAGAGGTGAGGTGCTCCATGTCAATATTATCCAAAAGTTTATAAAGATTTCTGCTATCATTAAGCTGCTGCTTAATGTTGCCAACTTAGCACTAATGTTCGTTACACTATAATTACTCCATCATCATAGCAACTGCCTTTCACTTTAACTTTTCGAGTAACTGGTGCAAGAATGCAAGCATTCGACAAGTGCTGGCAAAATAAGGAAGATTTTGGCAGTCACATCAACACTAATGCAGGGAACAGGCAAATAATAGTTTATGCAGATAATGTAAACACGTTTTTGGGAAATTCTCTCGTTTACAAATCCAGAACCATAGACACCAATTTGGAGGGGGCAAGACACTTTCAGTCCCCCTAACTTACAAAGCCAGGGGTATCGCCTCTTTCACTGCAGAGCCAAAAATTCCAACATAGATCTCATATTCAAGAAACAAAAAAAAAGACAAATTGTTTAAATACACCAAACGGAGTTGCCAAGGATTACCTTTGTTTCAAATGCAGAGTTCAACTATAAAACAAATGCAATTATGCAACCTAAATTGCAGTTAACATTGGATCCGAATCCAAGCACACAAATACTGAATTGTTCTTGTGTTGACACATCCATAGTTTCATCCCCTATTGTATAAAAATGTTTTGCAGTTTTAATATCTGCAATCAGTTTTTTATGTACGGTGTGATAAAAAATAGACAGCAATTCATTTTGAGAAATCCACTTATAGGAATTGCGTTGCATCCATTTTTCAGTTTCGTGACTATCTTCAAACGTAAGTAGCAGCAAACTTTTAAAATCACTTTTGATTTGTGTGGCCACAGATTGAAATTCCTTGCATTCTCCTAAGTGCTGTTGCTGTTATTCATTGCTATCATGAAGAAGCTATGATCTTTGATCTTCATTCAGTGGCAGATGGGTTTATAAGCAGATATGAACTTTTTTTTTTTTTAGTTGTGTTTAACGTCTGTTCTTGATGTTTATGACACCACAAGAGTTGGGCACTGGTGATACATGAAATGAAATGATAATCTAGAAAGGAAATTTGGGAAGGAAGCTGCCAGGCCTAAGTTCAGGGTACCTCCCCTGCATTTGCCAGTTATGAGGACTGAGGAAAACCTGAAAGATCCTCAGTCAGGGAGGATGGTCCTGGCAGGATCTGAACCGCAGAATTCCCATTCAAGGGTTGTGCCTTAATGACCTCAGCCACCCATGTTGGTAGGAATGAACCAGATGCAACACTTTCGCTAGAAAACAGTAAGGTAAGAATCAACACCATCTAGCATTATTTTTCTTTAAGCTTTAAATTAATGAACGATTTATTTAATATTTAGGCAATTAAAAGCATGTGTACTATATTATATTACTACCTGTTACTTTAATAATTGCACAAAATATTTTATTAAAACCCAACTTTATTGCACAATCCTGCCCCTCTAAAATACATATGAAGTTGGCATGTATTTCCAGGACACCTAAAGGTGATTACCATGGGAACTTTGAGAAAGAATTCGAGTAAAACTAGCTTGTAATTCGCTCCCTTCTTCTGCTGTAGGCTTAGATAATGCTGCATATCACACTGTAGAGGAGGATAAACTTCCTTCTTGAAATCTGCTATGATTTCATGGTTGCAAAACAAATAGTATCAGTGTAACAGTTCTCTGCACAAATCAGAACTCTACAAGCCAATTGAAATAAATAAAGCTAAAGAGAAGGTGTTTAAAGTTGATACACATTTACTTCTTTGGGCCACAACAATTTTTTTTAAAGTGTTGTTTAATGCCCATTCTTATGGCACCACAGGTGGACACTGGAGATGTATGCAATAACAGAAATTATATTTGAAAAGGAAATGCATGCCTAAGTTTAAGACCTCCCAGGACTTGCCAGTTATGAGACTCAGGAAAACCTGGAAAGTCTTAGTCAGGGAGGACGGTCGTGGCAGAATTTGAACCACAGACCTTCCGTTCACAAGCCTGTGCCTTTAACAAGCTCAGACACCTGTGTCAGAGAGCCACACCATCATTCCTGTCGTCCTCCGTGGTATAGTGGTTACCACATAAGCCTCTAGTTCCCAAGGTCGCAGGTTCAAACCCAGCGGAGGGTGATGGATTTTTTTCGGGCGCAAAAATCCTTAGCATGGCTTCCTTTGGAAGCGAAATAAAGCCAGTGGTCCCGTGTCATAGATTTATGGTGTGTAAAAGAACCTCAAGCCTGATAAAGAGGCCTCTGAGCAAAATTTCTGGCATTTCATACCCAATATAGAATGGGACGCTAAGGACCACAGCAGTTTAAAGAGCGACCATAAATAAAACTCAATTTAATATTCACCATCATTCCCTTTCCCCCATACATGTGAAATCTGCATTCCATAGAACTAGCTTTACCCAAGGTGAAATGAACAGTTAGGGAAAGTAAGTAACAGGTGAATTATTGCTAAAGGAATCACAGAATAAAACATTTTAGGGTATATCACTTGTGATTGAAACAGACTGACAAGGATTTTGCAAACAAGTAGAGGTGATAGAAATGATAACTGGGAGAAGAATGTTATATGTAAAACATCTCAATAATACTGTTGTTTCACTGGGAGATGATAGCAGCATCATCTTCTTCTTCTTCTTACTACTTCTCCTCCTCCTCCTCCTCCTCCTCCTCCTCCTCCTCCTCCTCCTCCTCCTCCTCCTCCTCCTCCAGTGAAAACAACTTGAGCTGGACACACCATTTGTTTGAGATGAATACATGTTTAATTAAGCTAAATATAGTGCATCAAACTAAATAACTTTTAACCTTCAGCTTTGCGATCAGTTAGCAACTTCAATTTAATTTAGCGAGAATACATCCTCCAAAATTGGCATTACTCCCATAAGTGTAACTAGAAGAGTAAGTCCAGCATAGGATATATCATGATATAGCTGGAGTTATTTACTGCACTGCTGAGTGATTAAAGTTTGTCCATCAGCTCATAGTAGAGTTCACAGAACCAAAGTGTAGTAATTATGTGAATACTGAATGTCAGTACCCTAAGATTAATAAAAACAGCAACTGCCAGGAAGCAAGTCTGACTCAGAAAACATCAGAAGCATTCACTGATGCTTTGTTCTGATCTGACCATTAAAGAAATGAAATATATCTATTCTTTCTGCAATTCTCATTCTTTGACTAAATGCCTTATCCTATGTTGCAAGGAATTACTTCTGATTTGCCATTTGAAAAATACAGTGTACTTAGACTTATTGTTGAGAAGCAGCACGACACAAAAGAAGACTTGCACACGCAAACCAACACTAATATTTTAATAACAAGTTCAGTTTTGAATTATTTCCCTTCTTAAAGGATAGAAAAACAGCCTCCATTGACATTCTTTAATATCATGTTTGCTGCTGGAGGGCAACAAGGTTTTACCTCATGAAGTTAAACGTTCCTCCTATGGTACAAATCAACCCATCCTTTGCCATTGCACTTTGGACAATCACTGACCCCATAATCAACATGGAACTAAATACTGTCACCAAAAAAACACACATAGAACAGTTTATCATAAATTATTCAATGAAATGTGTAATCATATCCACAACGCATACCAATTTTTATTGATGGTTCAGTGTGCAATGGTAACTTGGTTGTGCTGTAATCTACCCAGATCACAGTATGCTAGTCAGGCTGGAAATCCAGCTTCTGTTCATAAAGTTAACAATGAAGTTAGACATGTAACCTTAATGTGGGTACCTTCACATTTCGGAATTGAGGGTATTGAATCGGCCAACCAGGTAGCAAAAGAAGCTATAAAAATCCCCTAAAGCGATCCAACAATTGCTACCCCGTTCGGTGGCATTATCACATATGAGAAAAGAAGGATACTTCAAGAGTGGTAGACGAGATGGTTCGACTCAGAAGGGAAGTAAAGCTGATGGTCCCGTGTCATAGATTTATGGCACATAAAAGAACCTCAAGCCTGATAAAGAGGCCTCTGAGCAAAATTACCAGTCTTTCATGCCCAATATAGAATGGGACGCTAAGGACCACAGCAGTTAAAGAGCATCCATAAATAAAACTCAATTTAATTTGTTGAGATGGCTCGACACCTCGTAATGCAAACTGTGAAATACAATGTTCAGTACTGTTACTCAACTGCCTGTGAAAACTCTATCTAGACAGGATCAAGTTTTAATATCCTGACTAAGAATAGGCCACTCCAAGATTACACACAGCTATTTTCTAAAACAGGACCAAACTCCAATCTGCCAACAGTGTAACGTACAATTGACCATCAAGCACATTATCACTGAGTGGCAACTTTACAACCAATGGTGACAGCACTACCAAATACCCAGTGAACTTCAATCAGTGCATAACTCCTCTCCTAAATGCCTCAAGTTAATTCAGTTCTTCACATAACTCCTCTCCTAAATCCCTCAAGTTAATTCAGTTCTTCAAAAGTATAAAGATGTATAAAAATATATATTTTCTTCTAATTCCAATGTTCATGTACAATTAATTGTGAAGTCGCAATATGACCTTAGGTTAAAGAACTATAAAGAAAGGTTAAATAAAATGTGGGTAAATTGTTTTTAGTGGGCCCTCAATAGCGATGGAGGTGATGTGTTATATGTCCTACAGATGTCATTGTATGTCATCCTCTAGCTCTAATGTAATGCTGGCAACATATGAATAACTAATGCCGCCACAGCCAGTAAGGTACTCAGCCTCAAGGCATAGCCGAGGAATTGAGGGCCCTCAGCCTCAAAGCGTAGCCGAGGGATGTTTTTTAGAAGAAGAGGAGTGTAGCAGTTGCGGCCAAAGACTGTTTTAGCGGGAAGATGGCTGCGTTTGTTGTGTTCATATCACAATTTTCCTATAAAAGTAAAACACCTAAAACGGTAGGGTAGGTGGGCACCAGGTATTGGCGAGATCACATCTACTTCTACATTTGTTCCTAAGATAATTTATTCCATTATGTCTTGCTTCCTTTCGCAATTTCTATGTGGGCCCTCTAAGAACAAATTAGCCAAAAATCTTTTATTCATCCCTCTCTTTTATTCTTTGTTTTGCCTGTCATCCATGGAAAGGACTTCCTGTTCTGTTGCAAATCAGATTTTGAAAACCAAAGTCATGGCTGGGATTTGAATCACATATCTTTGGCTTTCTAAGCTGATGCTGTTAGCACCTTTATCTGTGAGAGCATCCAATGTAAAGCTTTGGTCTGAATACTGCCCATGCTTCAAATTGTTCAAAATCTGATTCAACCTTTCCAAATATGTCCTGCACATGAGTAGCAGAAAGAATATAACTTATTTCAAATCTGAATGCACTAACAGCCCACAATAATTAATTAGAGGTAATTACAATACAAATACTTACAGCTCTGTTGAAGCTCAATCACGTGACCATCCCTCTTGTAGAACACCAAGCACACATAGCCACTGTTGCTGCAACATAAAACAGGCTTTATGAGCATATGAGCCTTCTAACAGCTGTATCAAAAAATAATTTATTTTGTGTACTGAAAGTTAATGAGCAAAGTTGTAAAACTGGGGAAGTAAGCTGTACTCTAGCATGCAGTACTTAAGCATATTGATTTTAAAGGCTTTCATGGCCCATTTCCTTTATGTTCTAAGTTTGTGTGTGTTGCCACAGCAAATATTTAAAGTTTAACTTTTGACATGGCAGCACCTGGAAAACTTTAGCATAGCTTGAGCATATTGTTAGATAAGAATGGCAAGATACTATTAACATTCCTTAACAATGTTATGTCAACATTTCCTCCATGATCAGTTTGCTTTTTGCATTTTTATTACACTTAAAAATTTTACTTTCATGTTACACAATTGCATGTTGTTTTAATATCAACAATTTTAAAGCCACAAATGGCTATTTAATTGGTCCTGCACTATCTAGGTAAATCATTGCATTGAACTTTAAACCTCATTTTTCACTATTCAAAATTCTTCTTGAACCACACCAATTAGCTTGAATTTTCAGGAGAGCTTCAGGAATTAGGAATTTAAAAACTGCTGTATGCTAGTTAAAAACTCTCGAATAGTTCAACTGAAATTAACTATTTCCCATAGCTTACATTAAAGCTATGGAAAATAGCTTCATATAAGCTTTGAGCTTACGCTGAAAAAGTTTAAACATTCAATAATATGTGTATAACTTTTTCTCTTAAACTAATTAAAATTAAGAAATGCCTGCACAATAATTTCTTTATATTTGTATACTAAACTCAAATTAAAATTTTGGAGCAATGTGGTAAACTGTATGGTACAAGGAGCATTTCTATTGCCATATCAAAAACTGATTAATTACAACTAAAAAAATTAATATCTTAACTATGGCTCAATAAAATTGTGAGTGCACTATATGGTTTATGTTCTGAGTATATAGTAAGAGTCAAAGCAATCAGAAGAAAACTGTGGAAATTGGAATTTTCATGGATACATAGCCTTAAATGCATGTCAGTGCTAATGAGATTATGGCTATAAAGTACTAAAGGCAAAAACACTGTTGCTACACCACTATGGTGACTTAAAAAAGTTTTCACATGAAAGTGCAACACAAACTAAATGACAATTATGTGGTATGGCAAGCAGCATGTGGTCACAAATGACAGTTTAATTAATGCTCTTGTTATAGCCTGGCAAGGTTTGGCATCAAAAGAACTTTTGTTTGGTTTCATAAAATTTACGAGTGAAATGGGAAGGTCATCTCCCTTCTCCCAGGTAAAAAGGTCACTATGTTCTGTCCACAACTAGGATAGGACTAGGAGCGGAGGGGGACTTAGCACCTCGACCTACACAGATTTTTGTACCTAGAGGCCCCTGATGGGTACCCCTGGGAGGGAGGTAAGATGAGAGGAGACAGAGTGGTCGAACAGGGGGCATGACAGGCAGAGGGTAGGGTCCCTACCATTTACAGATTTAAACTCGCCACATGGCAGCTAGTGCAGCCGGCTCCCCTACCCCCCACCCTGTGGGCTTACACATCTCCTGGGGGGGCACAGGACCCGGAGACCACCCCTATTCCCGGAACGAAGGTTTACTCAAAGCATCCTTTTCCACTGCCATGCACACGTCGAGACCTCCTGTCGACACATGCAACCCTGAAAGAGACCAAGCAGATGAAAGGTGAAGCAAAATGAGAATGGAGGGACAGGAAATTCAGGGGATGTATTGATCCTTCCCAGCATTCGCCTAGTGACCCAAGAAACCCACAAAAAAAGCCCATAGGTCAGGAAGGTCGGCCATGGGAATCAAACCCACAACCTCCACAAAGCAGGCTACAGATGTTACCGCTTGAGCCATTCCGGTTGTCCACAACTGTAAGCATTTGATTGGGCTTCATGCACACATCAGAGCATGGCCATTTCTTCTTCATAGAATACATATTAATATTCTTTATGGTGATATATTGTAATATTTTCTGAAACTGCAATTAATGGATGACAAAATTTTCTGTTTCAGCTGAATGGGTAGCTCATTGTTCTGTAATGAACATTATCTTTTGACAACAACAATGCAGTGGTAGTTCAGATAGGTTTCAGACTTCACAAAATAACTCAACCTCTTAAGAGCCTAAACCTTTATGTTCAAGACTATATTGTCTTTATAAATGCTTTAAAACACTAACTTAGTTATCCAATTAGTGTTTTCATTCTTTCTGTCCAGTACAAAAATGTATAACAGTAATGGGAATTTTGTTCTTTCTAAGCTGTTAAATATTTAAATCCTGGCTACACTTGAGGAGTGTAAGGACCCTGTTCTACTTTTAGTCCATAAATATCAGTTCAGATGGAAGCACCAATGAATACCAGCATTTTAAAACCACCAACAATTTTTGGTATGAATAGCCACTCTTTTGCACTGCTGTTAGCACCACCCAAACCATGTCATATTAATATTTCCACATTTCTCATTCTATGGTGCTTTACTATTAAAATAATTATGCCGAAACAGCTTCTTAAAGCTATTTGAATATTTAATCTATGAATAAATCACATTTTTTTTGCAAACAAATCCGAAGGTAAGGGTGCATTTAAAAATAAAAATAAGCAACAAAGTGCACCTATATTTCAAAAATTGAAAATGTTGTTACAGTATTCCTTCAAGTTAAAATCATACACACTTTTTCTAACCTAAGCAACACTATCATAGACTAGCAGACTAAAAAAAGATCCATCTGAACGTGACTTTATTTTATAAGATACTTTTGCCTAAAGTAGATGATAAGTATTTACTAGTGTTATTTTAACTGATTTATAGTGCACGCTAGACCTTACTACAGTGAGAAAAATGTAAATCAGTATACCCATTCAACTGTAAATGACATTAACAAATGAGTATTGTGGCACATCAATATTATTTAAAACTTATTTGGAAAGAATATTAAGCTTAGTCTTTGGACTAATTTATTGTGAAATTTCTGAAACTTTTAGAATATGCAGTTTCAATAGATGTGCTCCATCACTACATTATAAGAGTACATGCATGTATACTGTGTCATTCGAGAGCAGGGGTTCTCAAACAGTGTGCCCCCCACACCATCAAACAAAGGATTGCATTGGGAAAATATGAACACATAAAAAAGATTTATGTTCTAAATATTTTATTAATGTTATCAATTTTATAGAACTGATAATACATGCAATAAACATTAAAAAAATTCAGAATGCTCTGTCGATAATATTACACTATTGTTGCAGTTTAGCAAGAAATGTGGGTTTGTTTACTTTTGCACAATTATTCAATGCAGGGAGGAATTGCAGATAAAAGCATATTTCTTGATCAACAGAAAGAATTCTCTTAATATTTCCTACTTTTAATGTTGGTCAATGCCAAAAATCCCTGTTCGCACAACTATGTTATTGAAAACAGAAGTATAGATGTGGTATGTTCTGATAACTCTGAGGACACCCTTTGCACTGAAATCCAGAAGTAAAGTAGTGTTTCTTCCCTAAATTTGAGTTTCAAAGTTTGCTCAGCTTCAAGTTCAAACCAACTCTTCTGCCTCTTCTAATGGTAAGTATTTTGTGTCCTTGGTAGTAATGGCAAGGAATTGCAAACCCAAACACATTTTTCCACATTGAATGAATGAAATATTGTTGCACTTTATCCTCCAGCACAGAAAGATGTTCTAAAATCAGTCTGGAACGAATGTCAATATCAGTAGTGAGAGGAAACATCTAAAGTTCACCCTTCAACTTCTGACTTCAATTGAATTTTTCTTAGGAGCCTATTCAATTTGTCGCTTGACATAAAAA
Organism: Deroplatys truncata; assembly: GCA_030765065.1. Taxonomy (NCBI): domain Eukaryota; kingdom Metazoa; phylum Arthropoda; class Insecta; order Mantodea; family Mantidae; genus Deroplatys; species Deroplatys truncata. The sequence goes on from CM060990.1 coordinate 635,391,083, forward strand.
TATTCTCTTCCTTTGCCTGCATATTAGCATTCAGTGTGTTCAAATGTCCAAAAACATTAGCTAGGTATGCAACTTTGGAATGCCAAATGTTACTAATGAGGGCAGCAAATTCCGGTTTTCTCTGGCAAATATTTGTAACAGTTCATTTTTAAGTTCATAACATCTGGAGAGTACATTTCCACTTGACAGGCAGCAAATTTTGGTGTGAAGGAACAGAGTTTCATGAACAGCTCCTGTTTCCTGGCACATGGCATTGAAGAGTCTGGTTTTAAGAGTTGCACTTTTACTTTAATTAACTGTTTCAACAACTTAATTCATTGCATTCCGTAGGCTGAAGGAATGGTTTTGGACACCAAAGGTTTCCGATACAAAAAACAACTGTGGATTGAGGGAAATCTTTCTTTATAGCTTTTAATTCAACCAGTCATTGCCAGGTTGCCATCAGTGAACAATTTTTCCAACACAATCCACTTTCTTGCAATGTAGACACCATATGATTATTGTTTTCTCCTGTTGATGTCATAGGTAATTCTTTGCAGGCCAAGAACTTTCAGCATGCCACTGTTGGCTCAAAATCTTATGTAGCTCATTAATTGGTATTTCTTGCTTTTGTCTGTTGATCTGCCAAATTGAAGTGCAACTTTTGCACAGTCCTGTAATTTTTCCGCTACTTGCTTTTGAAATTCAGCTGACATGCGTTCCATGCAGCAAGCAATGGTATCATTTGACAAAAGGTACTTTTGATAACTCCATCTCGGCAGCCTCTCCTAACAGTGATTTTACTGTTTCTTTACAAACAGGTAAAATCAAACATAATTGAAACTATAAGTAGGTTGGTGATGCATATATTGTGTTGCATAACCACAAATATCTGGAGGCGAGATAAACTTATTTACCAATTGAGCATTTGTGGCTGGATTTATCTAATCTTTGTATAATCATTGTCAGAAGTCAGCAGTATGCTAGGATGCCATTCATGGCCAGTTAATGCATGTTTAAGGGGGATTCCCAGTCACAATTTTATGAGATTGTACTCATGCATGTGTGAGTAGTTCTGCTTTTTGAGTCTTTTGCATATGTCAATATGGCATTGAAACACACACTGACAGCTAGTGAAATAATTTCAAAATTTAATGAATTCAGTGATGATTCTTTTTGCTTTGAGTTATTTGGCTCAGAAGAATAAGAAGCGATATAGAAGCCTCTCCACAGCAAGCATGCTGTTATAATACTGATACTTCAATTGACAAGCCCATCTCCATTCAGATAAGTGTTTCAAACTTTATCACACAAAGAAAACCTACTTAGAGTGAACCTGAGAGAGTGTAATACCAATGTTTATATGTACATCCTAAGACAAAAAAAAAAATGAAATGAGCACACTCTTGATGCGTATATTTGTGTAAGTCCAAATTGTTTCCACGGCCAGTTCACAATGGTGTCTTGGGACACATGCTTTTAGCTTCGTTCTATTATCACCTTTCATATTGAGTCCCAGGCACTAAACATGCACTGACAACCGAGCGGTTATAAGCCAGTACATAGTAATGAGTTCTACCGAGGTTTGTATCCCGAATATAATTTTATTTTTTTTCTAGAAAAACACAAAGTTTAATATGCATACTATAATATAATTTCCAATTGCTAAGAATTATTTGATTTTATGCTCACACATAAAAACTGAAACACTCTCCTTTTCATTTTCAAACAAAATATGAAATAAGTAAGTATTAAAGTCCAAAATGAAAAATCTGATGTGATACATTCATTAGACTTTCTCTACCCTCTATCTCTATTAGTGGGTATAGAAATTATTCTTACTACAGTATATTTATTTACTATATTTTAATCCAAATAAAGCTTTGCAGAAATGGCTACATTACACATTTCATTATAGATAAAGAGAGAACAACAATAGTCAAATGTTTGAGACCTGAACACTATATGCTGGCCTTAAAATTCCATGCAATCGCATGGAAACAGTATGCACTGCACTTTAGAATTCTTACTAATATGGCACTTATTTTGAAAATGAAAAGAGTAATTTGTGCTTTTATGCATGAATATCTTAATCTTATGCGTGGAAAACACAGGCATTGCCATATATTTAACAAATTAAAATTTAAATAATAAAAAAACATTTATGCCATGGATTCGAATTCAGGTTGTTCCAATTACAAGACACATGTGTTTCACCGCTCAACTACCATATATACAACCAAACTGAAAGGCATCTGCCTTCTTATTGCATAGCTTTGAAATAAATGCAGGGTGGTATTAAATCATGTATTGTGAACATAGTGTCAGCGACTGCTCAGCGCATAGAACATTTTTGCTTTCAGCATCTCAGTTTTTTTTTTTAAAGAAATTAGCATAAAGTCAAATATGATCACTTAAATTTACTACATAACATTAGAGATAAAGTGCATGAATAACTGTAAATAGCATAATATTTTATTTTAGACCAAGTTTTAGGTTTTGTTAAATCTGGTGCAGATTATATCCGCACGGGAAGGTTTGACAGTTTTAATGTACATACATAACCTTTACTTTTCTTCCAGTTTCAATCAAATATGAAATGTATTGAGAATTGTTTTTAAAACTAATTTATATAAAATATAAACCATTAAGTTTGGCTAAAATTATTAAAATTTTAGGAGGCTTGCCATATGGACTACCCTTAACTTTGTACCAACTTTCACAGAAAATCTTGACTCCCTACACACAGATGTTTACAAGCAGCTTCGTGCTCGACTGCACATGCATAGACTTGACAGTAAATTTAAAATTTTTCTCACACTTTACTATTTATCACCAGACAGTTGCAGAATGTAACATTGCCATGGTAGCTCAGTTCATTAAAGCAACAGCATGGAAAGCTGAGAATCCATGGTTCAAATCTGGGCTATGGTATTGAATTCTTCAGTTTGATTATACCTTTCCAAACCTTAGCCTAGTGATGGGCACTACTGAATGTTTTCGACAATTGAATATATTGCAATAGTGAAAAAGTACTTTTTCAATCAGTTTTAAAAGCTGTTTATTTAAGCAAAACAGACAGCTTACTGTCTAGGTTTCATTCAGAATTCAAAATATGTTATAATAGGTATTCTAACCCTGGAGCAATATATGCATGGCTTTAGTAATTCATTATGCTGTAATATTAAAACACTTACAAAATTGCATGCAATTATTTTTTAATAATTATAGCAAAAATTAACTCTAATAATATCAGATATTTCTCAATCAGACTACCACAGATTAGTACTCTGTAATGAAACTATGTATTTTTTAAAGAATTACTCATATATTCACATTTTAAGGTTGTCTACCTGTTGCAGAGTTGAGTGCGGTTAGTTAGTTAGTTAGTTAGTTAGTTAGTTAGTTAGTTAGTTAGTTAGTTTATTCATCCGTTAAAGTGGTTTGGTACAATGTACATTCACTATTGGACACGTCAAGCTATAAACATAAACAATAATAGGTTTTTGCAATATATACAATATGTTTTTACATTATATACAATAGGTATTTACATGCTAAATACTATGGTTCATGATATACATTTGTGTTCAAGGAAATCATTAATAGAATAAAAGGAGTGGTTAACTAGATGTGCCTTGAGACTGGATTTCAGCTGGTTTACATTTTTAATTGCCTTGATATTACTTGGTAAATTATTATAAAGTTTAATGCCAGAGAATAAGATACTTTTTTGGTAGAGCGAGGTGTTGCAGCTGGTCACATGTATTTGTGTATTTTCCCTAGTATTGTGTTCATGCACCATATTATTAGTTATGAATAGTGAATCAGAAGCATTAATGTTCTTGACTATAAGCAGAATAACTGCATATATGTAAATGCAGGGAAGTGGGAGGATCCCCAGTTTTTTAAAGAGAGGTTTACATGACGACTTTGGGCTGACTCCTTCAATAGTTCTGATAATTTTTTTCTGTGCAATAAAGATTGACTTGCTTGTTGGAGACTCACCCCAGAAGACTACTCCATAACTTAGGAGTGAGTGCACATGTGCAAAATATGCTGCTCGAACTGTTTCTTTACTTGTGCATGTTGTCAATATTCTTAGCATATAACATAGAGAGCTGAGTTTATTATTTATGAAGCTAGTGTGGGCATCCCATTTCAGATTGCTTTGTACGCAGACCCCAAGGAATTTTATAGAATATACTTTTTTAAGTGTCTGATTAGAGAGTTGTATTTGAGGGGCAAGATAATTTTTGTTCATATTTGTGTGTATATCCATTGCTACAGTTTTATTTGTATTTATAATAAGATTATTCAATGTAAAATAGTTTGAGATTTTCTCTGAGACTTGGTGAATAGAGGTTAGAAAGGTTTCTTTTTGCAATGTTCCAATAGTTATTTGAGGTTATGTGGTATAGGTTATGTTTGGTTATACTGCATCTATTATTTTGTAGCAATTTGTTTTGAGGTTAAAATGAATGAGACAAAGTTTATTCCAACACAATATGGAGAGGCCCGGATTTAGTAATTCTTATTCTGTAATTGCGGTGCTAAGTCTTAAAGTTGGGTAATTGATATTTTGGGATGTAACGCATAGCTATCATGGTATCTACTTTCTAAACTTAATTGCTTCTCGATTTTAATATACAAACAGGTGTGAAACTACTGTGGCTGTTAACTTATGCAAAAATAGAGGTGGTGTTAAGGTTTGGAATTAATGTTTTTATTTTTATTTACAAGCACTAGACCAACGTGTGCTACTTTACTCTAAAGGCTGGTTTACAACCAACCGGTAACGGTAACCAGAACGGAAACGAGAACGGGAAGAAAGAAATTTTGATTCACAACAGCCCAGTAACGAGAACGGGAATGCATATCGATCACAAAGTGAAAATCGATTTTGCGCATTCGGATTTCCTTTGTTTTTAACCGACCAATGACATTTTTTCACCTACTTCCAATTTAGGCAAGCCAACGTCAAAATTTGATAGAGTAAACATTATCTAAATACATATTCATTACATTTCCGATCCCTCTACTTATGCCAAACTTTCATTTCTTTATTTAATGGCATACATTGAAATTGTTTATTGTTCTTTTTTCATTTACACCAGTTTAGCTTTATTTGTAGCTTTTGCCATTGTTTTTTTTAGGCAATATCCAGTTTTGAGTTGCATATAAACAAACTACAAATATCCCTTCACCAGAGGAACCAACACTGATTAGATTTGCTGGTGCCGGGATGAGGTTAGGAAGCAAATTTACTACTAATTCCTTCCAGTTTCATGTTTCCAGCTTGCGACTATATATAGCACTAGTGGCTGTTTCATGTCACGGCTGCTTAGAATAACCTCTAGAGTGAAGAGTCTAATATGCACAATAGGGATCTAATATGCCATGCCCGGGAACGAGAACAAGAAAGTTAAAAGTTGGGAAACTCTTCTTTCCCGGGAAGCTTCCCGTCGGTTGTGAACATTCCCATTTGAATACATGTATTTCAACTTTCTCGTTCTCGTTCTGGTTCTGGTTACTGTTCTCATTGGTTGTGAACCAGCCTTAACACTGATGTGGTGCTTGCCCTGGACTGTGTAATATTTGCTTTTAATGTATACTTATGAAAATTACTACTAATGCACATTTTTACAACAAGCTGTATGCCATGGAGAACTATATATTTGTATTTCTTGCTTGGTAGCATTCTTTGGTGTAACCAATACCAAAACTGTTACATCAAGAAAATAGAAGAGTAGCTACTTATACTCTCAGTAATGGACTTGGCATCATATCTGCATTGCTTCATTGATTAAAATGACTGATTGGGACTATCCATCACAAAGCAACCAATTAAATAGTAACATTACATAACCTAGGCAGCACCAAAAGAGCTTTTTAAAACCGAATGCCTGGCAGCAATTGAATAAAATAACAGTTCGGCGACTATTGAATAATGTGATAGTTTTCATTCAATACTGCCCATCACTACCTTAACCTACACATGGTGAGTATGAAAAACCAATTAACATTATACTACTTCCTGTTTTAATGTGCTATTGCTAGATAAACAAGTACATATGCTATTGTATGTTAATGTGAAAGGGTGGAAAGCCTTATCCCATAAGCATGCAGTTTATTTCCTGATGTTCAAGTTTCATGAATATTGTAAAGTATATTAGTTCATAGTTTCAAATCTGAAAATTAAAGAAGTATCCTATTGCTAGTAATTATTTTTAAACACAGATTGTGATATTCAAAAAGAGGGGAAAATTAAGCAAATATAAAAAGTGGAAGGGAGAGAATAAAGATTACAGGGTGGTGCATGACTGTATTTATTTAGGAGTAAAAATAGATGGAGGTAACAAATGGGAGAAACAAAAGAAGTTTGCATTGGCAAAAGGTAAAGGGGCAATGGCAGCAATTAGAAGCTGCAAATATAGAGTATCTAATATAAATGTTAAATGGCTGGAAAAAGTTTATGAGATGGTTGTGGAGGCAAAAATGATGTATGGTATACAAATATGGGGATTAGATAGAGGATGGTAAAGTATAGATGAGGTGCACAGGATGTTTTGTAGAGAAATGCTAGGGTTACCGAAGGCAATTGTAAGACAGGTAGCGCAATTAGAGATGGGCAGGGTGGCAACTAAGGAGAAGATAATGGAAAGAGCTTTGAAATTTTGGTTTAGAACTTTGAATTTAGGAAAAAGTAATGTGTTAAGACAATGTATAGAATACCAAGAGAAGTTTAATGAATGATGGATAGGTAAGTAATTTATGGAACATTTTGGAGAAAAATGGGTTAGGAGACATGTGGAGAAGAAGAAAAATAACTGAAAATTTTTTTGCAAAAAGGCAAGGAAAAGACTGGAAGATATAGAAATACAAAACATGTTCAGTGAGATTGCCGAAAAGAGCTCATTGATTTGTTATAGGCCAATGAAAAATACATGGGATAGGGAAAAAATATATAGACATAGTAAATAAAGAAGATAGAGAATCTATTGCATGGGTAAGAACCAGAGCATGGAGGCTAAGAGGGTTAAGACAGGGTATTCCTCAAAACCAATGTCCGATACGTGGTGGTAATGAAGAAATTGAACACATAGTAAATAAGTGCCATGGAACAGAAAACTGGAGAAGAGAATTTATTAAAAAGAAGTGGTTGAAGGGGAATAGACATACACTTATAATCGAAATGATGTGCAAGGATGCTAGGAGCATTGGACAGTTTTTGTGTAAAGTAAAAAATAAATGGCTTTGGACAGTGAATAGAGAAAAGTAAGAGGTAGTGTATCTTACTTTGAATATAAAACTATGGTGAATGTGTGATGGTAAAGTAATCAATACGTGACAAGTGAAAAACAAGCGGAAATGGGACATGAAAAACTAAAGCAAGATAATTTATAGACGGGAAATTGTAAAATATAGATCAACTGTAGTGATTGTTTACAGAATGAGTGGCCAGGTTCTAAGTTCAGTAGACAATCAAATTGTAAATCTCTTAGCACAATAAATAAAATAAATAAATAAAAAATAAATTATTTTTTATGGAGAGGCAACTCTTTTTAGAAGTTATCAAGAGAATTTAGAATTGTATAAGAAGAAAAAGAAAGACCTATTACATAATAGTTGTCACTGTTGTTAGCAATAGTTTCGACTAGAAATAAGAGATAACTGTATCAAAATGAAAACAGTTTCTGTCAGTTGCTGTATGCAAAATAACCGTTGAAGAATTAGCATATAATATAAAATGGATTATAAATTTTATACCTAAATAAAAAAGTTAAAGAATACTATAGCAGTTCAGCAAAGAAGCTTTTAGGCATGTTTTAATACACTGAGTATCAAATATGGATTATGGATACATAGAAATCAGCTTCAGCATTGAAAAAGAAGTAGTATCATCCCATTTCTATGAAAAAAGAAATAAAATTTTGCTAATGTTAAAAAAGTAGGGTCCCTGATTATACTATACGAAAATGAAGCAGCGAGTTTCCTATAATCTCCATTTGAGTCAGAACAGGTATGCTGCTGGCCACAGTATCGGTACAGTAATGCAATAATAAAGAGTTTGTTCCATCCTGTCTTTCTCTTGTATGAAAATGCATTTATACCTTTTCTTTAGAACCGCTTACATAAGACACATTAATTTAATTATTCTAACTGGTGAGGAAAGTTAAATTATTAATTTAGGATTAAGGCACAGTTCTAGCACTAAAATATGTACCTGCATTGTTAATGTAATTAAAAATATTTTTCAATATTTGTAACATTATTTTCCCACTTACCATCCACTTGTAACATGTGCAACAATTGTAACTTGATGACTATTGGCTCGCTTTTCACTGTGGCACAGGATCCTCATTTCCTGGTTAACTTCAATTCCTGTGACTCTCAAAGTTGTGTTCTTATGACCCACTGTGTAAGTTTTGGAGTGGTCCAGACTATGCCAGTGGTGATGGTCAGTGACAAATGCTGGGTAGCGACATCTACTGTGTTGGTTTTCAACTGTGGGCAGAATAAGAGAAAGCATGGAAACAAGTACATGGTTCATCATAGTTCATATACAGCATCTTTGGTATAAAACCTGACCACTTGCATAGGATTTTGCATCTGGGTAGCACAATGTGCCACAACCAGCTATGCCAGCACTGTTTTTGCTTCTGAAATCTGTATTCCTGTAAACGTCTATATAAAATACAGTTAGATCTGGGGACCAGGAGGGCCACATGCTAGCACTAATACTCTATCGTCATACACTTCCATAATTGTATCCATGGACTCCTCCGCAGTTGCAGAATCTTGCTGAAACAATGAAGGTGATTTTTCTTCTTCTGTTAGCTAATTGAAAAATGGGGCGAGAATGTCATTTTGGTATTGCTCTCCATTTGCTGTATTCTCATAAAAAGTCTAACTGATTATATAGGGTTATTCAAAAAGAAGGAACAGACTTCAAATATTTATTTCTAATGAACAACAATAGATGGCGATTCATGCGATACATCACTGAATAGAGAAACGTTCAACATTTTATTTTATGTGTTCAGAATTAGCACCATTTGTTATGCGAGGATGACCAGTACTTTTCCGTTTGCATATGCAACCGTCTTCTATGAATTTATTGTATCAATCATAAATTTTTTTGACGAGGTGGCTCGTTGTTGAACTTACAACGAAATGCAAGTTGCATGCTGCAATGAAACAATGGATTCACTCTTTGCATAATGCAGCACACAAAATGACTTTTCCTGTGTCATCACCATTTTCTCGTAAACAAACACAGCACCACTGTAGGCACTGAATGGGACTAATAGGTGGGGCTAAAAACTTTGAACTTTCCTCTATTCACTGATGTGTCGTATGTGTCGCTATCTATTGTCGTTCATTAAAATGAATATTTAAAATGTGTTCCTTCTTTTTGAATAACCTTGTATGTGTTGTGCAAATTAAACACCAAATTCTAATTTTTCTATCAACAATGTTGGTTTTCAGAGCACCAATTGTGTGTGTTTTGAGTGTTCACATGCCCCATTAGATGGAACCATGTCTTATCTGTAAAAAACACAAGCTGAGGGCAATTAATCCTTCAGTCACTGATGACAGAAACCACACGAAATAACGTACACATGCTACAGGATCACCTGCTTTTAAATTATGAACACACATGCATTTGTAAGGTTTGAGTTTTAACAATTTTACTGCTGTATGTGTAGAAGTGACTGAAACCCCAACTTGCTGTGCTAACTTCGATAGTGATTTTCATTTCAAAATGTTCAAGATTTTTGCCAATTTTGTCTAACATTTTTCTGTAACACTGTACATCTTCACATGTTTTTTTTGTTTTGCACTGAACCAGTAGTCCCAAATTTATTCACAAGATTGTGAACTGAAGTTCTAGAAGGAGGCAATTCTGCAGGAAACTTCAGAATGAATTCTTCACAAATACGATGAGCCAATTCGTATTTAAAATAACATTTACATACAAATATACGCTGTTCTAAAGATAATTGCCTTCCCATCTTCACAAATGGAAGTGGACTACTGATACTAATGCCTATGTGGTAACTGAAGGACAGAAAGCCTCTCATGAGTGCAGGGCATAGGGAGTTGGTGAAGCCAACTGGCATTGGCTCTGACACACAACACTTTGTGAATGGTCAGGTTTTATATCAAAGACCCAGTACCATTAGGAATAAAGATTAAGTATATTACAATAAAATCTAAAACTGTGATCACTGTTCTCGGATGACTAAGTTAATAAGTCTGATGCATAAATTTTCACAAAGCAATTGTGATGATGCAAGTATTGCACAAGTGACAAAGTAGAAAACAATGTGATGAGACAAAATGTTTTGGCAGCATATTTGCAGGTGTTTTGAAAAAAGCCTGTGTAAAATTCTGTTTTTGATAAAGCAGGCAAAGCACATTTTCCCCTGTGGAACAATGGTATTTACTTGGAAAAGATGTTGAGATGATTTCACAACAAATCTTATAAAATATACTCCAGAAAACGTTGAATTCTTTGTTCATAAAACGGTTCCTACCTTTTTGTGTGATGACATGGAGAACTTGAGCTCTACTTTTACGAGTACCCAAACTTAGTTAATCTCTGCAACATGTATATATTTCTTGATTTTAGGTCGCCACTTATGTTAGTTGAAATGTTTCAACTTTCTTGAAAATCTTTATTTGAATAGGTTGATCAATTTGATGACCTTAAGTGCTCTCTTTTCCCATGATTATTTAATCTGCCCACAATGTATTCAATTTAGGGACCATCTGCACCAGTTATACTGAGACAGTCTCAAATTTAGATCCATTGTAATAATTTTTAAGGTATTTCAGAATCCTTATTTGTTCCAGATTTTGATAAAATGTCATGAATTGCACAAATTTGAAGCTTTTTACAGGCCACAAAAGTTTAATGAATGTGAACTGTAAATTTGTCAATTTAGTTAGTTCCCACTACCAACCTTGGCGATTTCAATAAGGATGGAAGCCAAAGTTGAGACAAATGATTGGCTGACATGTTCAGTATTCATCCTACATGGGAGTAACCTGATGCTGTCTGTTCTGTTTTCATTACATTGCTGGAATTTAAGAGGTTAAATACTTCTGCTATAGTTATAATGAAGTTTAATGAGAAAATATGACCAAAAAGTCATATCCCCGGAAAATATGGTGGCTCTCTTGGTATTTAATTTTACTTTAAAGTATAAGACAAGATTAATTTTTCTAGGAATTAATTTTAATGTAAGAAATATACTTCTGTAATTTAATGCTATACTACAATGTGGTGTGAATGCATTTATTATTAACCAACAAGTACATTCAAACAAATAAGTAAACAAATGAAATAAAAATCTAGTAAACAAAAATGGATTCTAACTTATAAACTCTATATCTTTACAGTTTGCAATTGCATTCTTCTTTCAATCCCCTTTACACATGTTGCAAGGTATCCTGATTTTGGGATTTGAAAATCTTGTCACTTACAATTGGTAAAGCTCTCACTTCTATCTCATAAATTTCAATTGTAATTATGCACTTTCGCTTTGCGATTTGTGGCAGTCTGAAAATTTAGGGAGCCAAATTTATTCAATAAATTACACTAGGTGCAGAAAATTGTAGTGTAGAAAGGCAGCACTAAAATAAGCATTTTAAGGATAGTAACAAGGGGACGCAGAAGTTTTTTTACTGTGCTACAAATGTCAACATTAAATCCGTTAGGCTAAGAGTCTCCAATTGTAAAACCAGTTTGTGGCATGTCAGGTGTAAACAAAACACACTCTTGTACAGTACTACAGTACTAAGAGTGTCTGATGTTCAATGTTACATTTGTATTGTGAAGTCTACTGGGAGGTACACCAGTACCAAACATTCATCTTGTTCACTACAAAGAGTACAGTACAGTACTCACATGTAATGGTTAGTTTTTCATTGTGTACCAGTACTCATTGGTTGAGACAGTACATACACTTGTCGTGAGAGTTACCTTTCATTTTGACTGGCAAATGAAGATGTTTCATAAAATCAGATTTAAATTATGTTCATGCAGCACTCGCGTCATTATACCATATCTTCGACCCATGCCCTTAACCATAAATGCTTAGTTTGATACTTCTAATCTACAATTATTTTCTGCACATTGCTTATCCGCAACCTGTATGACACATTCAACTTAAGATATTTTAGTATTCAATTTACAGGTAAAAGTTAAACCGTAGCTTGCATTTAGTTTTAAACCAAGATTTTGTATAATATTATGTGAAAATATATATTAGTTAGATGTAAACTATAACAAAAATTACAAAAAATAAATAAGGAATCAAACACCTAAAAAATGGCAAATTATTTACAAATATTTGTAACTTCCAACCCTATATGATAAAGGATGTACCTGTAGTCAGTCGCATTGTTCGGGAGCCTTCCTTTGCTGAGGTAAGGCCATTGCATGTTGCATCGCCAGACTGTGCCACCTGATACATTTGATGGTGGCCATGGAGATGATGCTGATCATACACAAAACATCTGTATCTGTCTTCATCTGATGTTGCCATTTTATGGTACAGCTTTCCCACCAAGTAACGTGTTGAGCCATCTTTCCATGTAGCTAAACATACCAACTCTTCCACTGCAAAGAAATAAAGGGAAAAAATGTATAAGTGAACAAGGGGCAAAATGGAGTGTTAGGCATCTGTCTGTGGAGGATGGTGTGATACATTAAATTTTCACTGATTACAAAATAGACCCAGTCGGTTTTACTTATAGTGCAGGTCTTCAATAATGTTCCGTAAATCTTCAATAATAGTTTACTTTTTTAATGGATATGTAAGTTTTATTTTAAATTACTATCTGGACACTATATTTTGATAGAATACTACGCATGTTTCTGTAACTACCTTTGGATTCTATTCAAACATAAAGCTTCCTACTATGATAGCATAAATGTTGTACCTATGGGCAGTGGCAGCTGCTGCATAAGAGCACATGAACACCCTAACTTTTGGCACGTTGAGGATTTATTGGTTATTTTTTCTTTGAATGCTATTAAATGTAGTGTATATGCAGTAGTTTAAAAATACATTTAAATCTACCACGCTGCTCCTCTAAAATCGGCGAGACATTGCAACAGAGTCCCCAGCACATTTTGATAAATACATATGGGTCATGCACACTTGAAGAAATGCACTAGCATGCAAAGTTTTTGCTGCGCTCTTTCCACAATCACAACAATTTTATGTCAATGCCACTAGGTGGTAGCACACTACAGCAGAAGTTAAGTCAGTTTAATTTTGTACATTACTTCGTTTTTGCCCTAACACAGTGTACTAAATTATGTACAAACAACATACATCCACAAAAAATCCATTCTTTTGTCAGACAAGTTATGCATTACTATCATTATTATTGTTGTCATCATGGCTACAGTTGTATCTATTTGTTCATAAACATAGCCATTATGCAGCAGATGCTCTTTCACATTTTCAGGGCTGTCCGACTAATATTTTGTGAACACCCAAAATGTATACTCATGAGCCACTACCGCTTATGGGTAAGATGGGATGGGGCTTAATGTTATTCCCTCATTTAGATTTTAGAAGATACAAGTCAAAATATATGCCCATCTCAGTGTTTAATTCAACCAAATCATATATTTTATTATAATTGTCAAAAGTATTTGTTTCATTAGACAAAAACAGCTCTTTTTTGGGAGTGTCGGTGTTGACTGATTGGTTTCTTCGTGTCACAAATGCTTAAACCCCTATCATGTTTGACAGCCTTTTGCAACCAACTGTATTTTGAAAGTGAAGTAAAGCAAAGATCTTAAATATGTTATCAAGTGATAGCTATGCTTTGGTACACAACCGATCAACACAGAGACACATATGAATCTTTAAATTTGATAGAATTATTATGGTGACCAGAGAATAATAAATAGATTCTTGCCAAAAATAAAAACAAGGTATACTTCAAGATATCTGCTCATTTCCAGATAAAAAATTCATAACTTTTTAATGCCTTTTTTTTGGGGGGGGGGGGATCTCATCAATCAAATTTGCCACTTTTCTTCAAGGTAAGTGGGGAACAGAACAGTTGAGCAGCTTGACCCCCACAGTACATGACAATATTAGCCATTCAAGACTCTTAATTCAGCCTGAGAATTAAATTATTTTTTAAATCTGCAAGCAATGAAATGACAATCAATAAAACCTTATGCAAATCTAGTGTATTTGCATTATTGCTGTGGGACAGCTTAGCAGATCTTCATGCTAGTAATGATGAGGAAAAAAGCAGATTCCATAATCACAGTCATTATTTACTTAAACACTTGTTTTCATTCCCTTTAGGTGGTGGTAGCATGTGTGCATGAAGGTCAAAATTTGCATTTTGTTTGAGGCAAGTTGTCTAGATAGTATTTATTCCAGGGTTCTAGCTTATCATTGGAAGATATATATTGGTACAGTGGTCTCTATGAACCCCAGGTTCATTTGAGCATTCATTTCACCCATTTTCATTCATCTCTGCAGACCTGAGCTGTTAAAATGGATATACAAAACTCCCCTCCCCAAAAAAGAACACTTACTCAGTTTCAATACTTTTTCCATGATGTTTATGAACAGTAGAAGTTCTGAATTTTATTAGCAATTCCATAGCACTGCCTACCTCACAAGGGAAGGATCAAATCTCTCATGCCAAAGCCCACTCTGAAATTCCTGGGACAGAACAATGTAGAAAAAGGAGACCACATCCAAAACATCAAACCGCCGATTTTAACTCCAAGATCCCAAAATTGAAGCTGGAATCCTTCAAACAGCAACTCAGTATGTGATCAGATGGACATCCCTGTCTCAAAGGCATGTTTCAATATACCACACGGAGTTTAAATGAATGGAGCACCCTGTCCCCACACCACTCAAGAAGTAGAAACCAGTAATCCGAGCCCCTGTCCCCATACCCTTCACAACAATCCAGAATGCAGTCACGGCTGTCTAATCAAGCTAGTTAATAGAAGTATTATTTCCACACAGTTTATATGGAAGATTTGGTATTTTATATCAAAGTTTATAGTTACACCGTTTTAATGTAAAATACTATATCTCAGGAGCTATTTAATGTAGGAGACTCTGGTTTGGTTTGAAATTTGGGAGAAACTGACTTATAAAAGAGCTTCATACCCCGAGAAAAAGGGTCCTTTAGGAACGTTTGTTGGCCATTGCATGTCTAACACATCTGCCTCGATCTAGCAGGTGCTGAGCTAAATGGGCAGACAGCAGGCACTAGAACACAACTGATTAGAGAAAACCTCACTATAGACCCCTCGTCTTCATAGTTCGAGCAACAGAGACAGTCAGCCATCAGTCAATCCATTGCATGTTGGTTGATTTGCTGTATTATCTCATTTGATGGTTCTTCCTGAGTTGAGCTTATTTGTTTTCAAAGTTGGCTGTTTATGTGGATGTTATTAAAATTACATTTACTCAAAATAGTTTTTTTTTAAATAAATTAACCATTTTCTAAGAAGTTCTTTTGATAGAACTTTCAAATTGTTTACACTTAATCATGACATTTTGCTGCTACATCTCACATTAATGAAGCAAAGATATTAATATGACCAAAAGGGTAGCATTATTTAATGCTCATTTGGACTAAAATTTAAAACTCAGTGGATGAATTGGGCTTAAAATTGTGGGAACAGTTGCAGGCGAGTATCGACGAACTGTACTCATTTCATTAAATTTGATTCAGTACTATTTATAAGCTAAACTTACAAAATGCTTCAAGGTTCTGCCTAATGCAAAAAATCTCCTTAAAAATACTTAATAGCCATCAGTGATTCCAAATTGTGCATGTGGTTTAGAAGCTGAGCAGCAGATCATTAACAGTGAATTTTTTTCTACACAATTCTAAATTTTTACTTTTTACTAAATTTGTTCCTGTAAAATCTTTATTTTAAAAGCATGAGCAAAAGGCATGCACAAAATTGTTCCAATACATATGGTGAGCAATGTACTAATTTTCAGGAGAATCAATGCAATATTTAAGTTCCTTGGAGTATTTGCAGTAATAAAATATATCACTCTGAAACAAATTTCCTTCCATTTCTTCTCTGAAAACAAGCAGTGTAGGGACATGTAAAGATAACTGTCATGCCTTTAAAGATGAATGAATGGTTTAAACACTATTGAACGAAAACTTTTGGCTGGCACCGTAGCTCAGTCAGTAGAGCACCTGCCTGCTGTGCAAGGGGTCCCGGGTTGGATTCCTGGCTGGGAGTGGGAACTTTTCCCTAGCCATGATTATTCCCTATCCTCCCCAGAGTCTGGAAATATGGACGAGAGTGTGAATGTGTGCATGATTCTAATTAATAAAACCCAAAGTTTACCAGAAATCCAACAACAAGCAAATACGAGTTAACACCATTGCCTATAGGTAGGGACCTGCGTTTTTCGTTTTATTTTTTTGTGGAAATTGGGGTTATTTTTGGAGAATTTTGTGTTATTTTTTACTAATTTTTACTATCATATTTTGGGATTTTAAAGGTACTTTTTCACATAAATAAATTATTGAAGAACGTGTAGTTTTATTTTAAAAAACACACCTTTTTATCATTCAACTAATACTGAAGAAGGCATAACATGAAAGAAAAATATATATTTCTTTTTGTAACTGACGAAGGAGAACATTATTGCTTTCCTGTTCCAACACAAGTCACTCAAAACTCCTGAGTAGCAAGATAACAAAATTTCACAGTCAACATTAGACACTAATACTACAATGACTGTTAAGTCCCACTGAAATGGGCATAATACCATAAAGGAAAAGTACATTATGTTGTGTTTTCTAACTGTCAAAGGAGCACATTACCATAATGTTTGCATTTTCTTCTTTCATGTTGCAATGCAAGTCGCTCAAAACTCCTGAGTAGCAAGAAAAGAAACGTTCAGCCAACATTAGCATATGGATGCCACACTGATCGGGGAGCTCTGCACTAAACTCAGGATAACTGTCAAGCAAACTACTCAGAACTTTCACAAAATTTATTTTTCCATCTCGCAACATAATTTTATTGGTTTGCTCTTGAAGTTCACTGTAGCCTTTTGTGATCACTGAATCATTCTCATTTTTAAAGAATGAAATAGACTTCACTTCTTTCACTAGCAAATCAATATTACTGTTAATGATGAATACTGTATTAAACACTTCAAGTGTGAATAAAACTTAATAGCAGGGTCTTCAAACATCAGTAACTGCAATTTTGCAAATGCTAATGCCGCAGTGTTTTTCACAGCTGATCTAACATCTTGCTGAACATCTGCGCTCCTGATGCTATTTAGCTTCTCTTCCGTTTTATTATAAAAATTCCCTTCTTTTTGCTACTTCGAAATTTTCCAATATTTTCCTGGGTTTTCCATAAAGTGTAGGACTTATTGGGTATGAAGATCCTTCTAGTTCAGTGATGTGTTCCTAAATCATTGGCTTGTTCCTTGACGAATGTTGCCTCTGCTGAAATTATACTTCATTGTTCGTCAATGATTTCATTAAATTGATACCAACATTGCTGATTGAGTCCAGATCTTCTAACTGCACGAACTCAAATTATATCACGAAGATGCTTCTCAACGTAGAAAACGGCCTCGAACCAAGTATTTCATCTTGTCAGTACTGGTAATGGAAACATTAAGGTTTCTCAGATGGATACTTTACTTTGAGAAGTCGAACATACAGGTGCTTTCTCTTTCTCGTATTGAGAAACACAGCTTTAGCCTTAGCTACCGCTGCATTAAGTTTCGCCAGTTCTTTCGTGAATATGCATTATTGTGCATATAAATTGATAAAACTGACATATTCACGTCTAATTTTCGAATTGTTAACAATGTTATGTATAGGTAACTGTTTCCCAAGCATTTTAGGGAATATTTTTAAAAAGTCAGTGTTATCGCAAACGCGAAAAACGCAGGTCCTTACCTATAGACAATATGTTCCAAAGGAAATGCCACTGATAAGACCAATGTAGTTAAATGGGGTTATAAATGAAACTGAAAAAAAAAAACTTTTGGGACTACTTTATGCAAAAATCTAAAAATCAATATCTTTCTAGATTTTGGACAAAATTTCAGCTAATTATGACTTAAAGTCGCTACTTAAAACAAAAAATTATGTTCTAAGTATGCAAAAAATGTTATAATTATAAATTATGAATATACTCAAAGCATCAATTTTTACCTTATCTTGATTAGTCCCCCAAGATGTGTCATGATCTTAATAAATTGAATACTGAAAGTATACTATTTTAACTCACCTTAAAAGAAAATTCACTACAGACTCACTAAAATATTGGAGGAACATTTAATAAATTTCTCATTCTTAGAAACATCGGGTATTTAAATACCTGTACTCTCTGTGCCATGCACATCATGACAAGCCTGATAGTGCAGAAGCAGCCTGGACTCATCTGTGCACGAATCTACCCTTGATACTGGACTTCCACATTCTCCAGATCCTTTGTTGTATGTGAAGGTTAATGGTGCTCCCTTAAATGGGCAAGTAACTGTTGCAACACCTGGGTCCGTTCGAAACATGGAAAAGAGGCTTGCATCGCCTGTTATTTGACCGCACATCTGGTCAATGCTCTCTCTTGAGTCACAAAATGCTGAAATAGAGAGAAAAAACTGGATTATATATTTTGCGCATAAAACTTCAAACTTCTGATGCATTTTAACATCGCAAGCATCTGCTAGCTAGTCAGTATTTATCTTATTATTACCATTTAGTGAACATAACCTGTTGCTAAAAAATAGCATTCAATCTAAAAAAAGTAGAGTTGGAGTAGACTGAACACTCGTAAGGTTCCATTTACCATAAACTGTAGCAGCATGCTTTCGTAGGTTGTTACCTACATCATCAGCTGCTGTCAATGCTGATGTTGTAGGTAAGTAAAAGCTAGATTTAATAAAGCACTCATCAAACCCCTAAGTGCAATAATGTGGGTTCAAATACTCCCCAGATTCTTTTTGCTTTTCCTTTCTTTGCTTTTCATTTTTATACAAATACCACTCTGAGACAAACAGGCATTAAAAAAAGTTGTAAAATCTGATGATTTGCTTGTTCATATATTTTTCATTACTTTCTTTTTCCTCTAATTTTTTTCAAGAATATTACACAACTCTTTTTGCACTGTCAGAACACTGAACTTTTCGCCACAGAAAAAAATTAAGAAAGAAAGGCATGTAACAGTGAATTAATTAATACCATCCAAAGTTTTGCGCTGAGATGTTCACAGTAATAATATTAAAAAAAATATTTTGTTTTGTTAATGGCAATGTCAATTGCCAGGATCATTACAGCACACCTGGTGTGCCAAAATTTTGTCCTGCAGGAGTTCTTTTACGTGCTAGTAAACTACTAACCATGTAGATTATGTAGCATACAAGCCTAATCTAATATGCTTTAATTGAGCATGCCCAACCCTAAATATATATGATGAATCAGTTAATAAAAAAATAAAAATGTATATTCCAGGACTTAAACCATCCATCCACATTTATTGCATATGTAGGACTGCATATTTATCCATTTAGGCACAGTAATCATGTTGATGCATGTGCAGTGTATGTTCTTTCCACTTCTGCACTCCTCTATTTTGTATATAACTCCTCTTTAAGCATTTATTTAACATTGTATCATTCTAGATCATGTTTTGTTACCTTCATCATTTTAGTTACATGGATTACAAGAGGAGACAATAGTCCATGTTTTGGAACAGAAACAGGAGCATCATTTCAGTTTCTGCTTGGGAGGGGGGGGGCAGATTGTCTGAAGCAGTTTCTCAAATTTTTATGTGAATTTTAATGACACATATTTAGCCAAAAAGAAAATCATCTTTTACTTCTCAAATGTGAAATATTTGTATTAAAAGTGCAGTTATCCTAATTTTTCGTTTAGTAGAGCAATAATAACTAGTAGCCTAATTATTCCTCATAACTGGAGGGGGGCAACTGAGCCCCCTAAATGATGCCCTGAATGGAAATATATAGCTTTTACTGCTAAGGCCTGTTTTTATTTGAACTGTCCTTATGTGTCACCGGATTTATGTGACTACCATATAGTTGCCAAGCAAAGCAATACCAGCCTTATCGAAGCCAGGACCAGGGCCATATTTAGGATCTGCAGACACCAAGGCTGAACTTGTGGTTCAGGCCCTACCAGAGTATATAGAATTAAATTAAACTGAGTCTTATTTATGGATGCTCTTTAACTGCTGTGGTCCTGAATGTCCCATTCTATATTAGGTGTGAAAGACTGGTAATTTTGCTTCAGAAGTCTGAGGTTCTTTTACATGCCGTAAATCTATGATATGGGACCACTGGTATTACTTCCCTTCTGAAGGAAGCCATGCTAAGGATTTTTATGCCCAAAAAAACTCATCGCCCTCTGCCAGGTTTGAACCTGCGGCCTCAGGAACTATGCCAGTGTATCTGGGTATGGAATACCCCCAGTGGGAAATTTTTTTCCAATCAACCTGCAAAAATCACATTTTAGAGCAATTTTGTAACTAATGCTAAAAAAGAAACATTAAAGTTTATTATCAAATTATAGAAACATTTACTATACAGTATTTAGAAGCTAATGAACTGACAAAATAAAAATAACTGAAAATCATTAAGGTATTCAACATGATTTATTAACATTGCTATGAACAATTATATTAAGAAAACAACACAAAATTGAGATACATGTCTATGTTCCAAATATCAAAAACCAGTATTTCAATTTTAAAAATAACACATTATAATTTTAAGTAAACATGTTAGACAAATGCACGATAAAAAAAAAAAGGAATGTAACATACAAGCAAATTTTACTTGTATTTAATTAAAACACAGTAATTTTTCCAAACAATCAGATTTAAAATGAAAGTGTCACATAATCCCACTGATTAATTGGTTTTAACCCAAACTTCAGGGTAATGAACTGCTTATAATATCCTCATAACTTAGTTGTCTTAAAATATCACTTTCAATAGTCAGCTAAGCCAAAACATTAAACCTATGTTCTAACATGGAGATACAAAGCCTGTTTTTGTTAAACTTCAATTTTGAAAATGGCCTTCGTCTACTGTTGTTTGTGACCATAAGTGACATCTTAGAGTGACCTCAATATTACTGACTTTTTTTTCCCCCTAGGAATTTATACATCCACCTCTCCTGACTAGTAGCTTTTTCATTTTCCACCTCATCTTTTAGAAAGCCTTGAACTGAATAATTCCATTTCCCAATTCATCATCTAAGTCAATCTTATATGCTTCTACTAAGTCTGAGCTGCTGCAATTATCTGTTCCTTGGCCAGTGTATCAAATGTGTTGAGAAACCCAAAATGTGTATCGATTAGTCTGTATGTCTCAAGGCTCTGCCGCAATGAAGATTAAAATTTATCTATGAGAGGAAGGAAACAAAGGATTCCAATTTTTTCTGATGGCTCAGCTTCTGGTGCATGGACACAGTCAAGAGGTACTAAACATATGTTTGTTTTGCACCTGTGTTATGTTAACTTATAATCAGTGCAATCAGCTGATTCAGCAGTTTTAGCCTCTAGTAAACAAAACTTCTGACCATCTAACCTAGAAAGTTCTTGCAGTGTAATTAATTATCTTTTAATAAAATGCCATGTATTGCAATACAGATAGAAATATCTGCTGCATGGATGAAACTAAGTCTAAATTAATATGACTGTTTAAGCATTTACCCTTGGGGTTACAGCATTAAGCAATACTTTGACCAGGTGAAGAAATAGGTTAGGTTAGCTTTATTGTATGTGAATTTTCCTTGTTATATCACTAAATAGCTGCTCCACAAATCATTCACAGGGCATTTCTGTCCTTGTGGAAACTCAAAGGTTGCATTTTTAAAAGAAAGAAAATGATGTCTAGAGGTCTAAGGTTTAAGTTTTTTAATAAGCTGGCAATCGCCCTGAAACTCTTATGCATTAATTTAGTAGATATCCTGTCCCCCTCCTTTTCTGTAATTTTCATGCATGTTTACCAAAAATCATATTCTCTTTGTGAGAAGTTATTAAGTTATAGGTTTCTTTGTCATTCACTACTTGCATTCCTGCACTCTCTAGCTCTACCAACAGCATTGGATGTGAGCGAGTTGCTATCAGAGAGGAAAGACTCGCCCATGTCTACTAAAGAGCACCAAACTCTCTGCAAATACCAACGCCACCTATCCTCTCAATGTCATGTGCACTAGCAATATAATGCATTTCAAGAGATTCTCACACTCTCTCTCTTCTCAAATGGATGCTAGCCACAAGCCTATTTTGAGTTACTTGAAGTTAAAGTCAATGTTTATTGAAGAGTTTCTTTAAATTTAACTTTCAGTTAAAATAAATATTGATTTTTATCAAAATCATTCTGAGTATTTTCACACATTCTGTAGATCCTACAATGGCAATTCAAAGTAACACTATAAAAATTAATTTTGGATGTCTATACACAGACCACATAATTTTCTATTTTAGATACTCCGATAAATGACACTGACTATAGATTTTAAGAAGTTATTTGAAGCTGCTACTGACTACATTTGGTTTTCAGTAAAACTCAGGTTTCTTTGTTAACATTTTCAAGTTCAAATTTGTACAATTTCATTAGATGGCTGTAATAAACTACACAATCTATAGCAATGGAACTTTATTGTACCATCACTTATGAAGTACAATAAATCATATGGCTCAGCTTTGAACTTTTATATCTTCCTGAAAACAAAACCTATTATTTTGTATGTTTAAATTTCTGCTTATAATCTAAAATAAACTTCAATATTTAATTAAATTATACTATATATAATCTGCTAAAAAATTGAATCAAAATCATGAAGAAAACTCTATATTAATGATTCACACAGTTATACAGAAAAAGGGTTCAAAATGCCCTCATTTTAGTATCGTTTATGCAAA
The DNA here is from genome assembly GCA_030765065.1 of Deroplatys truncata. Taxonomy (NCBI): domain Eukaryota; kingdom Metazoa; phylum Arthropoda; class Insecta; order Mantodea; family Mantidae; genus Deroplatys; species Deroplatys truncata. Next base: position 635,414,024 of record CM060990.1, read on the forward strand.
TGCAATCTGGGAAGTTTCGTTCAGTTCTGACTACTGCATTCTTCATTAATGCTAACCAACAATTACCCACAAAGGAAGTAGCCTAACTGGACAGGCCCAATTTCTTTCTAAATCAGTGTATAGGTAGAAGTTTGGTCAGTAAAACACGGTAAAAATAATTCCATTAGCTTTTCCACCTGTTGCAAGATATCATGATTCGAAATCTGATTTCACATATGCCACTCTGGCATGCTCTTTGATTCTAGCTATAGGCTATATCGGATAATCATACTATCATAGAACAAGGTAGATCGTTTTGTTACATTTACCCTTTGATGTTATATAATTATGACCATTTTTATCACTTAAGCTATTGGTGATAATTGGATTTGAAACAAATGGTCTGGACACAGTATCCAAAACAGTACAAACACTTCACAACCACTGCATTTTCACATCCATCTTCACTACACACACAATGCATAACAAAGAGCATTGTTTTGAGGACATTAGAAAAGTCTGCCCCTGTTTATCAGAAACGTATCCCCACTTTTGCCATGCATATATCACCATATCTTTCAAGATTGGGGAACCAAACTGGTGGTACACAACAGAATGCAATTTCATTACAAAAACCCTATCATGTAGTTTTTGTGTTACTTCTATGGCTAATATTTTGTTCCTGAACAGTTCTTCCAGTCTTTGGATTACAATTTTATACTACCTAACAAATATATGTTTAGGGATTGTACAAATCTTGTTTTTTGAGGAAAGATTTTAATTATAATTCTCTTGTGTATCATCCTTGATATTTCCTCATCATTAAAGATAACATTTTAGTCAGTGTCAGACTTACAGCCTGTCTACCGCAAGAATCCAAAAGGAGCAATGTGTCATTTGTAACATAGACAACTCATGCCTATTCTGTATGATTTAATGTAAGCGCAATAATGGAATAATGCAAGTTTGAAATCATTGTATCTCGCGACAGGTGAAACAGCAAGCAGAATTACTTTTACCAGGGTTTTATTGATAAAAAATCTATCTATATACCAATTTAGAAATAAATTGGGCCTGTCCAGTTGGAGTACTTCCCTTGTCAGTATCAAGTAGAATATTAACCTTCTGCTCATATTTTTACAACATACTGAACAGTTTTGGGATCAGCATGTATGAATTTCAATTTAATGTACATGTCATTTACAAGGCCTTACTATATTTTCTGAAATATATTTCTGCACTATTATGAAAACAGTCTTGGAAGTCATTAAGAAGTTCACTTTTTAAAAACTCTCAGTCAAGTTTTGTTCTACAAAGTAAGAAATGTTAACAAAACCATGTATATAATGGTACTGAAGAGCAATATAATAGTATACTGCTAAACAGAGTACGGCTTTTCTAGACCAAGAATGGCTAATTTTCTTTGAACAAAGAAAAATTGCAAGCTAGATGTGTGATTCCAAACATCATTACTGTGGTTAGACTAAATACGAGTGAGTATTATGCTTGATTTACTTAGGAAGCAGAAAAATGGAAAATATGTCCCATCACTATTCCAAGCCCAAACGATATTTGCTTCCCACAGCAGTTCTACAGTGATACTTTTTGTATGCTTGAAGCTATTATACTCGGCGCCAATCAAGAAGGTGATTGACAGTTACTAACCACGTGGCAGAATGCTTTAAGTGAATCGGAGGGGATGAATACGTCACAGCGGTCATCATAGCAACCATTAGAAGGACCAATTAGAACTAAGACGTTTCTATAGCAACGATAGAAGCAAATGTCCTGTTGTCGATATCGTAACATGTGATTGGCATGACGTGCCGTGCAAGCGACCGTTGCAGTAAACATGAACTGCAGTCTTATCTTCTGCTGTCGCTGCAGTTATAAACAATGTCCTCCTTTTAGCCCCAGATTGCTTATGTTTTTGTATCAGTTTAGAGATTGCCTGCGTACTGAAAAGTTCTTTTGCATCGTCCTATTTGTGTGGTATTTGCCTTGTGTTACGTGTATTTGTGCGTGCGTGTGTGAGCATTTATAATTGTGTTAACACGTTTAATGGATATTTAACAATGTCCAAAATAGTGACAAAGATAGCGCATCCAAACGAAAAACTGAGCGCACTCGGGAACCGAATAAAACTGTATTTGTAAAGGTATCCCAATTAAACGACAGGCGCGGGAAATAATATGCTCTGTGAGAGAATATTTCGAAGAGGAGAAGTTGAGAAAATAATTCAGTGGCTTGATTCACCGCAATATACCGGTGAAGGAGGGACTGAAGAAAAGTGAGCTACTGGAACTTGTGAAATCAAACAAACCGCGGTTTACAAGTTATGTAGTCGACGGCATTGCGGCAGAATATGGTCACAAAATAGTTAGGCTTCCCCCTTATCATTGTCATTTTAACCTGATTGAATTAATTTGGGCCGAAATATGTTGGGTATTATGTTGGGCGAAACAATAATGGTTTCACTGTGTCGTCAGTAATAAAGCTTAAAGAAGAGGCACTAACAGCAGTAAAAGCTGAAAACTGGAAACAGGAAAAAAGCGGTGACTCGTACAAAGGGAGTAATAAGTGCAGCTTGAGAAAATGAAGGAGTTTTGGAAGAAACTATACAACAGCTTGTCATTTCCATGGGGAATTCTAGCAGCTCTTCAGATAAAGTTGATGACGATGGTGGCAACATTGCCTATCAAACAAGCAACAGCAGCAGCAACAACAGCAATGCAAGCGAATAGGAAATCAGTGGCATTTTTCCATTAGAATAAGCATCAATATTTCACAGGTATGTCCCTTCTGTTAACGCAGATCTTTACACTGATATATTATTGCATGTTCTATCCTCTGCACGTAGATTGATTATTTTACAATTGTCTTCGTATACGAATATAAATAATACCCATCCTACAATGCAGGAGCAATCCAGTCGCCTTCGGCACAGTTCTAACCCGCTCTCCACGTGGTCGCGATGAGTGGCAAGGCTCTCCCCCCCTCCCCCCTCTCTCTCTCTCTCTCTCTCTCCGCGAAATGTCAATCACCTTCTTGATTGGCGCCGAGTATAGTATACACAAGTAATGCTTATTTTTGTCAGATGTGGTAAAATCAAAATAACGGGTCTTCAGATTTATTCGGCCTTTACTGCCAGCCGGTTTAAATGAATGGCGTCATTATTAATTCAGCAAGCCCTTTGTCTCAAAGGGGAAGTGTGGAATTGAACTTCAGACTGCATGCGTTTCAGACTTCGTAAACAGGTTTATCTACTGCGGCGGTACAGAACTGCTTTTCACTACGATATTTTTGTGTGTTCTTTGCACTCAAGATCGAAGTGACCACCGATCACAGAATCTGCATGGTTGAGTGCTTGCTAAGCCGAGACACTCCACGCTACAAAAGCCGTCCAATTATTTCAGTTACCTATCAGCATGCATGCTGAAATTGCGAGTTTACAAGGCGCAAGCGAAAAGCGTTCCAAATGTAAATAATGGAAAGGTACAATACAAGTCCAATTTCACTAAAGTGACCTCGAAACTGTTGACATACACCACTTCCACTCGTCTTTCACTAGTCCTCTGCCAGAGGCACTGGTAATAAACTTGCTTCAAAACAATGACGTCATGCGTAGACAACCAACTGGCGGCAACGGCCGAATCAATCCGAAGACCCAGTATAATGCGACAGAGAATGCATAATTTTGACACGTAAGTATAAAACAAACTGTTTTTTCACAGAGATGGCGATTATTTGGCATACTTTATTATTGCTATAACTGCTATCACACCATGTCATCTTAGGGGTTTGTTTCATTGTACTGAAACAAACGTATCCCACTATCTTGAGAGCAAATTGACGTATCCAGAGGTAGATATAGGGGGAAGACATTGGCAAGTTCTAGCGAAAATGCAACTCCATTCTTCATACCCCTTTCACAAGTAGGAACAGCAACAGTTGTAGAGCCCTACATTTTCCACCCCTTAATTCTCTCCCTTACATTCAGTGGTCTTGTAAACTCCTATACCTAGATGTGCAGAAGACATCTTCACCTACCTCCACTATCATAGCTTCAAGAATGAACAGGAAGTAGTTCGCTTATTCCAGGTCTGGAGCTGCCTACTGTACCGTCTGCTTTATTTCTGTTGGTGAATAGTCTTAATAGTTTCCAACTGTGCTGTCCACCCTGGTTTTATGATCCTTTTTTTGCCATGTCGACTTGGGGTCGTAAAAATTTTATACCAACTCGGCATTTACCTGTGCGGCTACGAAAATCTACAAGCGACACCATCGAGTTAGTCCGAATAAGGATCATTCTTAGTTCCTCCTGAATTCCAGCCTCAGTGCTACTGCTGAGCCATCTCGCATTGCAGGGCGAGGTTTATTTATACTTGGACATAATTCCAACGAGCAAAAACTGACAATTCAGCTCCGACCTGAACCCAAGAAGGCAAACCTCCGTGGGCCTTTACATTAGCAAGGTACCTATTTTGTATTTCGCCCTCCCCCTGCTTTCACAGGGACGGAAGTGGATACGCCACTTATGCGTCAACCCCAAAGGGGAAGACTACGGGACACCTCGGTGGGGGCGACGGTGTCTAGCCACCGTCTACCAGCTCTCCAGGTTGGTGCCGAAGGACATTGATTGCCCAGACATACCCGATTACCCATGTGTATCGGTAACCAATGCCCCGCGAGTCCAACCCAATCCGTACAGCTTCCTTCTTTATACTACTAAGGATATGTATCTCTAGCTCTGCTTACTCGCGGCCAAAGCAGCAACTATCCTTGTTGCGTGTAACGAGTACAGGCAACTTGAATATAAACACGATAATAGCACCACCAAATCAGCGCTATTACTAAATGTCCCGAGTAATAGTGATAATGGTTTGAATGTAGATAACTTAAAGCCAACTACTTAAGAATTCCTGTGCCTGCTGATGAACAACCGCAAGTTCAAATTGCATTTGTGTGTAGTTATTATTATTATTATTATTGTTGTTGTTGTTGATCTTTCGTGTAAGAATAACTCAGCCGATTATAGTAAACTTTGTATACAACATTCCTTGTGTCATAGAGTAGGGTATTTGTCTGAATTACTTCCCCAAAGGGGTTATAAATGGGCCTAAATAAAATATCTCAATTACTATTAGATAACGAAAGCTGATAAGCACAATTTTTCTGACTGGGTTTGTTATTTAAAATGCGAATATTTAATGAATTACACCATTAAGCCGGGGCCCTCTGCAATGGACCAGGAGTTTGAGCCTCCATGATATGTTAGATGTTTCGCCTCTTAATCACGGCCGAAATATAAAAGACATTCACTTACGTCAACACTTCCGCACATAAGAGCTTACAAGTAGGAAGTGAAGTGCTGTAAAATTGCTGGATCTGACAACCGCGCTTGTTGAAGTCTGGCGGTTTGGCACCTTTGTTTTGGTATCGTAAAACTTGCGAGTGGAATGGGAAGATCGTCTCCCTTCTCCTAGGTAAAAAGCTCGCTATGTTCTGTCCATAACTACACGTCAGACATGTAGTTTTGTGCGACTCAGTGATATTCCTATCTTTACCCCGTCTGATCTCGTGCTGTGTTGGTAGCTGAACTCTACGGCAAAGCTATACTAATAGAACAGGAACAACTTGGACGATAAGTAAACCACTGCACATAACAGTGCCAACAAACTTCTCTATTCCTGTTTCAGGGATTTTGCCTATGTTCTCCTTCCAGTTACTTTAAACAATCTTCACCGCTACACAAACCTAAAGCCTCCGTGCAAGCGTACTAAACATTCAGTAACTGTAAATAATTCTATGAAACGGTGCAGTGTTTTGCGTGCGCAGTTATGGTCATATTCTATTTATTGTAGGTATTAGCGGAACAGTGAGCAGAGTAACAACACAAATTGACTCATTATTCAGCAACTTGCGAGCAGCTCAAATGCAGATCAGCAGTATTCCGATAACTTTAGAGAAAAAAGGGAAAGTCCATTGGCGAATTCTCCGATAGGACTTGGAGTGGATTGTGAAACGGAGGGAATTCGGCATCGATCTAGGAATGAAGATATTGTACCTACTCCCCATGAGCACATTTGAGCATGTTATATAAATGTCATACACTACCAGATCAAAAGTATCCGGACACCTGGCTGAAAATGACGTACAAGTTCGTGGCGCCCTCCATACGTAATGCTGGAAGTCAATATGGTGTTGGCCCACCCTTAGCCTTGATGATAGCGTTCACTCTCGCAGGCATACTTTCAATCAGGTGCTGGAAGGTTTCTTGGGGAATCGCAGCCCATTCTTCACGGAGTGCGGAACTGAGGAGAGGTATCGATGTAGGTCGGTGAGGCCTGGCACGAAGTCGGCGTTCCAAAACATTCCAAAGATGTTCTATAGGATTCAAGTCAGGACTCTGTGCAGGCCAGTCCATTACAGGGATGTTATTGTCGTGTAACCACTCCGCCACAGCCCGTGCAGTATGAACAGGTGCTCGATCGTGTAGAAAGATGCAATCGCCATCCCCGAATTGCTCAACAGTGGGAAGCAAGAAGGTGCTTAAAAATATCAATGTAGATTTGCGCTGTGATCGTGCCACGCAAAACAACAAGGGGTGCAAGCCCCCTTCAGGAAAAATATGACCACACCATAACACCACCACCTCCGAATTTCACTGTTGGTACTACACACGCTGGAAGATGACGTTCACCAGGCATTCGCCATACCCACACCCTGCCATCGGATCGCCACATTGTGTACCGTGATTCGTCACTCCACACAACGTTTTGCCACTGTTCAATCGTATAATGTTGACGCTCCTTACACCAAGCGAGGCGTCGTTTGGCATTTTCCTGCGTGATATGTGGCTTATGAGCAGCCGCTCGACCATGGAATCCAAGGTTTCTCACCTCACGCCTAACTGTCATAGTACTTGGAGTGGATCCTGATGCAGTTTGGAATTGCTGTGTGATGGTCTGGATAGATGTCTGCATATTACTCTTTACGACCCTCTTCAAATGTCGGCGGTCTCTGTCAGTCAACAGACGAGGTCGGCCTGTACGCTTTTGTGCTGTACATGTCCCTTCACGTTTCCACTTCACTATCACATCAGAAACAGTGGACCTAGGGATGTTTAGGAGTGTGGAAATGTCGCGTACAGACTTCTGACACAAGTGACACCCAATCACCTGACCACGTTCGAAGTCCGTGAGTTCCACAGAGCGTCCCATTCTGCTGTTTCACGATGCCTAATGACTACTGAGGTCGCGGATGAGTACCAGACAGTAGGTGGCAGCACAATGCATTTAAGATGAAAAGCGTATGTTTGTGGGGGTGTACGGAGACTTTTGATCACATAGTATATATGTACACGTATTGTTTCGTGTTGTTTCGATTTACCCAGTTGCACTTGATGACGTGGGCCATTACGCATGTTTAAGGCTGGACGAGTGTGTATTCGGGAACGATATCCTCGTTGCCGTAAGAAAGTGCACACCCAAGGTCGCTTCACCATTAATATTTGGATGGACATTTCAGGCGACCATGTCACTGACCCCGTTATTGTCAACGACAATCTCAAAGCTCCACAGTAATCCGAGATTTTGAGCCCTTAGTTGGGGTATCTGCTAGATGATATCCTGCTACCTACGCGTTAGGCTGTGATTGTTCAACAGGGTGGTCATACACCACACAGTTCTTTAATGGCTTTAACTTTGAACAGAAGATATCCATGGCGATGGATTGGTCTACAAAGCACGCTGCACAAATGGATTTTTGTGTATGGAGCTATTTTATGACTGATATAAGCTGACTGATGTTTACCACTACATTCGCTTTCATATCGGGCACATCATCAGCAGCCCTTTTTTCCCCAAAAGCGTTCACAGATTTTACTTGTCGTTTAAGTGGAGGTTTAAATAACAACAGTATGCCGGTACTGGTTACACTTTGTGCTAATTTCCATTTTACAACCAACAGTTTTTCTGTGTTTTGCTTATTTAACAGGTGCTGCAGCTCTGATTTTGATTTAGAAGCTTGTTCAGGGATCTCACAGCTGCTACCCTACAATATACACAGAAAAACAGTAAATATTTTACTAATGCTTTCCAGCGTTGGGGCAGAGAAAGTACACGACTACACTATATTCACTCTTAGTTGATCCGCGGCAAAACAAACCCACGTGGTCAGTGCACCGTGGTGCAACACGGTAGCAATGCGCCCAGGAAAGTAGTCCCGTGCTAATCTCTGAATTTTAGAATAAATTTATCCTTAAATAGTATAATATTCTATACAAATACCTAAGGTTTTATTTAACGCTGATTTATACCGTAAAACAGAGCTACAAGTCCCATGATGCAATTCGTATGAGTCACCTGACATGCGGGTAGGCGCAGAATATTGTTTACAGCCAGAAACGACAGTTGTGTTTAGTATCGTGGCGGACAGTGAATTTGCTCTTGTGTTTTCGTCGAATTACGTAAAGCATTAGCCGCGCAAACCATTGACTAGTGGTGAAAAAACAATAGTGTTGAATCTTTATTATAAGTTACGTGAGAAATATCCAACACTTTCCGCGAAAGAAATGGCGAAATTAACTTCTGAGTTTACTGGTGTTTCGAGTACAAGTATAAACAGTGCTTGTGCAGAAAAATCTGAAACGAGAAAAGTGGTTACACCCGGAAAAAAAACATATGAAATACGCAATGCAAGAATGTAGTGATTTTAAGAAGAATGCAATTCGCGTAACAGTGCACAATTTCTTTTTTAAAATGAGCCGCCAACAGTTAATAAAGTGTAGCTTCCAGAGAGCGAATAAATTAGGTTATCGCATACCTGTTACTTTATTTTTCGCTCATTTATTTTAGAATTAATTATCATTATATGTGCAAACGTTTATTTTGTTGCAACTATCAATCTTATCACCTTTAGCCCTTAACAGAATATACTAGTCACCGTTTCAGTTGTCGAAATAAGGACTCTGTTCTTTTTTGCACTATGTGCCGCTTGAACTCGCCACATGGTCTGAAAGTGAGACAGTATTTCTAGTGCGAATGGCGGAAGGATACATTATAGCGGTGCACTGGTCACCTGGGGTTTGTTTTGACATGGATCAACCTAAGAGTGAATACAGAGTAGCTTGTACGGCATCACAATTCGACAACACTGCAATCTTACCTGGACTCTGCCATGCGCTGTTACCTCCACCACTCTCTTCACATGTCTGTGGTTACTATAGTATTTAACGTTTCAGAGCTCCATTCGTGCCTGAGATCAGGATGCACAGCAGGACAAGGAAGTATGTTACAAGTGACAGCACGGTCAGCAGGTTACATCGCTCTTTCCTCGCTGTACTAGACTCTCAAAGGTCCATCCATGACTTACTATAGAAAAAGTAATGGTCTGCTTCTTGAAAGTTCGTTCAGATGGGTAAAAGCAACAGCGCTCACATTGGCCAAATCTACAGAAATACACGAGGGGCTTGGGAGATGTGCACTGCACAAGTGTGTCCAAACGGGCTGCTCTATGCAAACACACAGACACCAACATACATGAAAGGGTGGCACATACTGACCTGTTGAAGGGACGACCATATGCGCGCCTGCCTATCGGATTATCCAACTCTCTTAGCTGCGCAATATGTACTTGATGCACTGTGGGTTGAGGGAAAGGAAATAAAACGATGGAATCAGCATCCTTTTAAGTGACACCTGTAATATCTGTCATCGATTTCCAGTTCATTTATATGTCCATTTACTCAACCCCTTCTTTGAAGTTTCAACACAACATCGACATACATTCAAGCTTTATTCATGCAATGCTCCCTTTGAAAAATAACTTATCTTCATCTCCATTGCTTTTCAGAATGACCACCACGCGTTGCTTTTGAAATCGTGGAAAAAGAAACAAAAGACCTTACATCCCCTTTGAGTGATGAGCTATCTGTAGCAAGCTTCTACAAAACGAAAGCGAATTAATATATCTACCACTGAAGTTTAAGCACGCCATTTTATTTTTTCTACCGCTATCTATGGTAGGGCGAACAAAAATCACTCCCTACTCAAAAATTCTGTATTTATATTTGATGTTACAGAGCACTGCTTCAAATGTAGCAGCGTATGCGTTTATTACATGAAGATATACAGATATTTAAAGTTATAGACACATAAAGCACCTTAAAGTTAATTTACAATACATAAGAATAACACAAAAATAAAAACAAACGCTTAACATATATTACAATAAACAGTACTTCGATATGTTTGCACATTCCTAAACAAAAACGTTAATACAGTGGAATTATATTGGTTATAATTTACTAAATAATGCATACCTAAATATAGAGTATTTAGGTATCGTTATGATACGAATTGTTGTAATCTAAATCATAATAAGATTTTTGTATTGAGAGAACATCTTTGTAAGTGGAGTTTTGATAAATGTATTTATTTATTTTTTTTACTTATAATAAAATACGCAAGGTAACCTGAAGTTTAATTTTCTAGCATTTTGAAAACTCCACCATAGTCTATAATACCATAAACTATTTTATAAAGGAATATCTGTTGCTGTATTTGCTGTCTATGGAAAGCATAACTTAAAGGAAAAGTTGCAAAAATGCCAAATTTGAAATTCCCACACTCCAAACTACCCTTTACCTGGAAGATGTTTTTTTTTTCTTTTTTTCTAAGCGGCTGTAATGATTTTGGTTAAAATATATGTTTTGGGTTACTGAAATGAAGACCAAAACTCTTGAATTTTCTGTAATAACCTGTGAAGTATTCTTCATTCTGAATGAATTTTGTAAAACTGTACAACCACAAAAGATAAACACAATAGCTAAATTGTAGATTTGAGGCAGTATTTTTAACATTAAAATGATTAAGTCTGATTATATAATATAAAATACAATAACAGCCCGCCTTAAAAGCAATATATGTATAATATAATATATAAAATGTATGTAACAGTCATTATATTAATGTTTATATTATTGTGTACATGTAAAATAATGTTATGTGAATGCATTAAGTAATTTAATAATGTAGGAGCTGTGAGAATAGAAGCCGAATGTTGCTAACAATGCGGTAACAATGAGGTAACCTTGAGGCAATAATAAATTAGAAAGTTTAATAATGGTACTAGTAATTCTTGGAAAAATAATGTAATATTTAAAACAGTTCATAAATAGCCAATCAAAAAGTAGAAAAGCTGAAAGTTAAATAAAAGTATTCTATTGGAGTAGGATTAGTCAATCAGAGACTTGAAATAGAGAAATTTACAAATTTAAGCGGTAAATGCCAGTCCGCTAGTAGACAGCGTACCTGAGCAGTTCATTCGCTCGGTATGTATTCAGTGTGAGACCAAAATTCATTACGGCGAGAATATTATAAAGTTTACGTGTTAAAAAGTGCAAGTAATTAATAAATAATCTCACAGCTCTCTATATAAGTGAAGTGCTATTTAATCGTGTGAAGGATTAATAAAAGGAGTGAAGTAAAAATTATAATTTGTGTAAGCCTACATTCTTTAGCCGCATCACCCCCTGCTAAGAGATACATGTTTCTACAAATTAATACTGACGCAGCCGAGGCAAACCTAAATATATACAATATTTAAAGAAACAAAAAAAAAATACAAAGTTGATTCCTAAACGTTGGGGCGAAGGCCACCGGAAACTTGTGGTCAGTTACTTTATCAAGTTTTGCTCCCCAACAGTGGAACTACAATACAACTCCTCCTTCAAGTTGGCTTTGCAACAGTGAGGCATTAATCTACTTCAGGCTGGCTTCCATACGTGGGGCAACAACAATTACTACTTCAGATGTTAAAATAAAAACAAATGCCTGAAGCTACTTTTTTCGTAGAATTAGAGGTTTCTGAAATATACACTGTTGTTCGTCCAAATAATCTTCACACTTTCAAGTGCCGTTGTTTTTTTTCCCTCGTTGAGGTCATGCAAGGTGTATGCAATATTAAAACCAGTATATAGCGACCTGATTTTTTGTTATACTGGAGCAATTCTGCACACATTTAATAGAATTAATAGGATGTACACAGAAAAAGAAGCTTTTCACCACATCAGAACCATTGCCTATATTTGAAATTTGGCACAGAGGTTCTATACCTGATGAACATTTATCGACCAGAGGACGAGCAGCAGAAGAATCGACAGATAAATAATGTAGAATAATCAATTTAAAGATTATATTTTTTGGGAATAAAAATTATATATATTTCATAATTGTATAATTTTGTTCCCTACTGCTTTCCTTAAAAGTGGTTTGCTAACAAAAAATTCTTAGGCAGCTTTTAACAAATACTTGGAAAATGTTAAGCCTCCATTTGCAAAATTATTCTTATACACCTGAAAACACCGATCTAAAATAAACCCACTTTAAGGTATGTAAATATTTTGTTGTAAACTTACTTTCTTTGAACTGCAGAACATTTTGATGTTTCTCGTGGATAACGACACAGCGGTAGCAGCTATCCGATCTGCAAAGAGTAAAAGTGATTTTAATGCATGGTAAAAACACCTCTCTGTAGCATGCTCATTGATACATCCAACTGTCATTGCACAAAGGGTGAGGAAGAAATGCTTGGCAAATGAGAATATAATTTCCAAACATTTGATGTTACACCATAACAAAAAGTGATGCACATAGTCAACTTCTATTTAGAGGCCTGTATAGAACAGCACGTATGCTTCATGTTCGACTTGTATTTCCTTACGGCGACGGCAATGTTTTTTCTTTTAAATAAATGCAAATAATTTTTGCACCTTATGAATCCACGAGGCCATTTAAGGCAGGTCGTTTAATACACTACTGTCATTACTTTCAATATACCATTAAATGTCCTAATATTTCCAAGAAAAAACACAAACTAGAAATAAATCACAAAAATCTTTTAATTACTGAAAAAAATACAATAGCAAAAAAATGTGTTACATTCACATAACTTTCTCTATCCTCTATCGTTTATTAGTGGGTGTACAAACTATTCTTACTAAAGCTTATTTTTCTATCTACTATATTTTAATCCACATAAACGTTTGCAGAAATAGCTACACTGCACATTTCGTTATTGATACAACGAAAACAGTAACAGCCAAATGTTTAAGAATTGGACGCTATAGCTAGTCTTAAAATTTCATGCTGTTTCCATGCAATCGCGAGAAACAACTGAGTGCTGACAGGACTTTAAGAGAATGGCCAAGAAATGAACAATTCGAACCTTTAATAACGGATATCTCACAAAAAATTATTTAAAATAAATTGCGAGTTTTAAAGAGATCTACATTTTTTGTGTTGTACGTTTTCATCTATCGCTTAACGTTTATCAGTTAAACAAAATTATACAAAATTCCTTCCGAATGAAGGACTCTACAGGATTTTCCCAGAAAATTCAAGATATACATTTTATTTATCATGTAAATATCTTGAATATGTGGTATTTTAATCAAAATCGTTAAAGCCATTTTTTAGAGAATCAAAAATGTTGAAAAATGTTCCATGTAAAGGGTACTTTGGGGTGGCGGAATTTTTTTTTATTATTTATTCAGGGGTCCCTAAAATGAGTATTTCCGGTGAAATCTCGGTATCGAATTTTTGGGTGGAATGCAATATATCCTCTACCTACTATGTACGTGGTAGAGAAAATAAAAATAAACAACAAAAGAAAATGCTTATGCTTTGCTTTCTTCAAAGTATCTAACTTTGATGTTAATCACTGCCTAATGGACCGTTTATAAACATTCGGTTTTGTAGTATACATTTGGAAATATTCCCTTCCTATTTTTACTCTCTACTACTTAACCTGTATAGTAAGAAGAGGTAGTATGGTGCATAGGAGACAAAATTGTGGTCATGCCACAACAGCGCACTCAAGTGTGCCGTATGGTATGTGAAGTGTGTCATATGAGATGTGTGGGTTCTCAGTTCTCCAAATAATGCAGTTGTGCTTGTTGTCTCGGCCACTCACATGAAAGGTAGCTTTGTCCATGAACATCCATCGATTTAACCACTGATCGTCCGCTTCCTGCCTCTCACACATCACTTGAGACTAGCTTCGTAATTATGCTACATCAAAGGTTACTTTTGCTGAATATGGTACCAGTTAACAATGCCTCAATGTGATGGGGCATACTGACAGTTGTACTGAAGCCTGAAAGCTCGCTGGGTCCGTGTTACTGTTAAAAAGTTCGCATACCACGTGAGACACTGAGCGCGCTTTTGTGACACGACCACCATTTTGTCTCCTACGCATGATAACGCTGCCATACGATGTGGGTGAAGCCTGAAACATCACTCATTGCTAACTTCCATCTTTTGCGTTTATATTACAGCTAACTTCTCAGAGATGTGTGCGTTAACCTCTTATATATAACATTTTACTTTTCTGACATCTCAAACGGATCGTCCTGTAAATAAAATACATAGTTTTCTACAAAGTAATTTACTTCGCCTTTTGTAAGTTTTCTGAGCGCAATTTTATCAAGCCTTCCAGTATGTCCCCCAATTTCCTTCTGAAAACACATTTTCGCCAGAATGCGATTTTGGTGATTATATGCCATTCATTGGATATTATTGTGCACATTTACACTCCTCTTGATCTCGTTTAAAACTGTTTAATCGTCTCCGAAACATTACTGAAGTTATTAGTTTTGCTTACTTAGATTTGTAAAACAAATAAACCCTACGAAGACTGGAAAGCTCACCCGGATGCTGACTTAACTCCAAATTATCAACCAAAGTGTTTGAACACGAAGATTTCATTGGCACCGTTATCGACACCAATCTTTTCGAAATCAAACGGATTCTGGATTAATTTGCTTTATAGAGGCATGTATTTTTAAGTATGCCTAACACGCTTTCCTTTATAGACACAATAATTGTGTATATCTTACAGTTTCCTGGAGGATATAATGCTTCTTAATTAATTTTAAGAGACTGTACTACCACTTTGATCTCTATTTCCGCTTTTGACATGCGCTGAGCAGTAGCGTGGGCAAGGCTTCCTTTGGCCAAATGAATGCCAAAACGTGTGACTAACTCGACTTCAAACGAGCTGGTAACTAACCAAGCTTTTAGAGAGAAGTTTATCAACTTTATGATCAATAGTAAATTAGATTCAACAGCTTGTCCAGATACCCTTTCTGCCTAGGGGTCCTGAAACTAATTTTATTCAACGCTGAACGAAGTCTGATTTATTTCCAAATCGTTTAGCAATGCATTATTAACTTTGCTTGTTTTTCCTTGCTGAGGAAGATGCAGCAGAGATGCTCTACATTTCATTTATACTATCTTCCGGCATACTTACCTCCAAAATGCCAATAATACAGCCCCTACATTACTTAAAAAGTGGTGAATTTGTGTATCCCACACCATTGAACTGGTAATACAAAAGCTATATCCTGGTTAATCCCTTCCCTATTAGCAGGGCCTTTTTTAGCGATAAGCGCGAAATGTAACGCAGAGATGCAGCAAGAAGTACATGCACGATTTATGACAAATGTGACGGATTTGTGGCTATAATTTTGTCGAAAAATTGATCGTTTCTGCGAAAATCTTGATTTTTTATGATAAAAACGAAAAAAATGGCATTTAAAGAATGAGAATTAATTTGGAAAGTTACATTAACCCGAAAGTTTATACTATGTTATTATCCTATTTTATAACCTGCTGGGCCATCCATGACAGCTGACAGTTTTTACTGAGCTTTTGGAACATTCCGTTAGAAATACTTTCGCTTTGAAGTTCTTGCTGTAGCGGAAAAATAGTTGACCGCGTTGAAACAACAGAAATAAACTGACGGATATGCGACCATAAGCAGTGCACGTGATCAACAGTCCATAACAACGGCTGAATGCTTGTCTCCAGTCGAATTACAAAAGCATCACGCCGCAGTTGCGACAATGAGAGCCATTGCCTATGACGAAGTTACCACGAAATTTTAAACTATAAATAAGTACATTTTATATATTTTTCACGAATTTTTTCTAAAATAAACACACCAAAAAACTGGCACTGCCTATGTGCAATACTTTGGTTTTGTTTTCCTTGCCAGAATATTTCTAGACGTGTATGTACTCTACATAAGAGCAAAGCTGCTGGGTAAGAGATTAGGTTTGGTTGGTAGAGTGTAACCGGTCTGTTCAAGTACAATCGGCAGATGAAAAGAGTGCTAGCAACAGGAATGTGCTATGTAAACATTTCCTTCTTTTTTCACGCACACACAGTCATGGTTGCCGACTCCGCGAGGGAACTGCATTTACTCAGCAGTAAAACTGTTAACGTGAGGAGATAAGCTCTCCGGGTATCTCATCCCGCAGTAGCATTCTTCTCATCTGTGAACTTTAACAACCAAATATCTTAACACTAACCGCTTATTCTTTATGTCTTTAAGCTTGCGATATCAGCAGGCGTGAAAGTATAAACGTAAATGACAGCGAAAGGAAAGTCGTCCTCCGTGGTGTAGTGATTACCATGCTAGCCTCTAGTTCCCGAGGTCGCGGGTTCAAACCTGACCTGGGTTTCTTCGGACGTAAAAATCCTTAGCATGTCTTCCTTCGGAAGGGAAGTAAAGCCTGTGGTCCCGTCTCGTAGATTTACGACACGTAAAAGAACCTCAAGCCTGATAAAGAGGCCTCTGAGCAAAATTTCCGGTCTTTCACGCATTCACATGACTCACTCTTTTACAAACTAGTCTTACAAAAGGTTAGTTATTCTTCTATTTACTTCCTGTTAATCGAGATAAACTTTCATTACACATTTCATTGCAGGTATAAGGACTAAAGGGAGTCATATTTTTAAAAAGTTGATCGCTCTTAAAAACGAATAGCGATCTACCACTTGAAAAATATATAGTATTTGAAAATTCGAACCAATAATAAAGAGTATTTCGTAAACGGCTAACGCCACAAAAAAGACAAATTGCGTGCTTTAACGAGATCTACATTTTTTTGTGTAACACGATGTTGTCCTTATTCATAATGAAGAGGACTTCACAGGCTATTCGCAGAAAATTCAACACATACACTATTTGTCATGCAAATAACTTAAAATTACATTTAAATTAAAATCGTTAAGAGCATTTTTGAGACAGTAAAAATAACCAAACACTTCCCATGTAAAGGATAGTTTGGGGTGGGAGACTTTCTTGAAAATCTTTGTGTCGCTGGAAGATGCTGAACTTAAATACCAAGCTATACCTTTTTCACTATAAGCTGAAAGGAGAAGTAAACAAAACTTAAGTGTATCACTCCGCCGAGCACATGGCAGCACCACGTGGAAGACGACGGGAACTAAGACCCGTGAGAGGAAATTGCTTCATACAGAATGCGAATACAGTATATTGCGCAGCTTGGGGATCATTAGCTTTTAAACATTGTATGTCTTATTCCTATATTTTGCCTTAAATACTAAACTTGTAACACACAATACTGAGAGTAGACAAACAAAATGTACCTGAACAGTTCGGCATCTGTGATTAAAGGTACTGGATTAAACTGTTCTTAACATCAGGCTTTAGAAATCATTAATTTAATGACTAATATCAGTATACCACCTTTCCTTTAACCTTTTATGAGTCGGCAAGTTAAATAACGATTAGTACTATAAGTTAGAAAACCATAGAAAACAAACGCGAACCAAGCTATCCGAGCAACAATTCTGCATTACTAACAAATAAGTTCAATTATTGCTAAACAATGGCAAACCATATTCATTGTCGATTAAAGGTGGGTACTTTTCACAGAATTTATTAAAAGCATTTAACACAATTGTCTTCTTTCCATTTCCCTCGTTTATGTTTTCTACAGCGCGAGAAAGTTATGTTGTATTGAAGGAGTTGTATTATATTTATGTTGGGGAGCCGAACTTGTAGTAGTTGCAACCGCACGTATAGTAAACAGTTTCCGGTAGCCTTCGCCCCAAATGTATTTTTACTGTTTCTTTAAATATTATATATTTATGTTTGCCTCGGCTGCGTCAGTATTATTGTTTGAGAGACATGGATGTCTTGGCAGGGTTGTGATACGACTAAGAATGTAGGCTTACACAGATTATAATTTTACTTCGCTCCTTTTATTAATACTTGATACGATTAAAATAACACTTCACTGATATAGAGAGCTGTGAGATTCTTTTTATTAATTAATTGCACTTTTTTTTAAAACGTTAACTTATTTTTTTCGTCTCGCACGAATACATACTATATTTCTTGAGGACGCTTTCTGCAGGCAACTGACTTCTAGATTTGTAAATTTTGCTATATTTCAGTTTCTGACTGGCTAATTCTACTCCATTAGAATACCTTCATTTAACTAAAGCTTTTTCTGGTTGTTGATTTACATTATTGTTACTCCAAGAATCACAAGTAGTACTGTTAAACTTACTTACTCATTATTGACTCAAGGTTACCTCATTGTTAGCAACTTTTAACTTATTATTCTCACAGCTCCTACATTATTAAGTTACGTAATATATTCACATAACATTATTACACATGGATACAATAATATAAGCATATGCAAGGACTGTTATATACATTTTACAGATTATTACATACACATATTTCTTCCAAGGCGGGCTGTTATTGAATTTACATATTATATAATTAGACTGAAATTATTTAAGTGTTACAAATACTGCCTCAAGCGGCAGAAGATTCTCAGCCGGAAACCGGGAACGAACTGCAGCGCCTGCGCATAGCCTCTTAAACACTCCGCTATAACGGTACATTTAGTTATAGGTGAATCTGAACAAACACATTTAGTTTCATAAATGTAACTGTTACAATAATAATTGTTTTAAATTTCTCTACACGAGAATAACCACAAAAATGTTACGATATGAACCGAACTGTTTTTTGTAGAGGAAGAGACGACATGCTAAGCGGGAAAGGTTGTAATTTGTCTACCAGTCAATGAGGTGCTGTCTTGTCACGTGGTTTTGTTTACTTCCTTCAACCTGTGAAATTGAGACTGTATTTAAGCGATTAATTTGATATTTTACTTTCTCTACCACGTACCTAGTAGGTAGAGAAGGTATTGCATTCCACCCAAAAATTCGATAACGAGATTTCACCGTAAATAAATGTTTTGTGGCCCCCTGAATCATGTTTAGAAAAAGCTCCGCGTGTGCGTGTCTGTGAACAACGTAACTCGGAAACGAAGAGTCGGATAAATACCAAATTTGGTATTTAAGTTCAATACCTTCTAAAGATGCGACACGAAGATTTTTAAGAAAATCTACCCACCCCAACTACCCCTTACATTGAAAATTTTTCGAAATTTTTTATTTTTTCAAAAATGGCTCTTAGCGATTTTGATTAAAATATCATACATTAAAGATATTTGCATTACAAGTAAACTGTATACCTTGAATTTTCTGGGAATAGCCTGTGAATTCCACTTCATTCGGAATGAATTTTGTATAATCTTGTATAACTGGTAAACGTTACACGATAGACAAATTGAAATTGAGTTTTATTTATGGATGCTCTTTAACTACTATGGTCCTTAGCGTCCCATTCTATATTGGGCGTGAAAGACCGGTAATTTTGCTCAGAGGCCTCTTTATCAGGCTTGAGGTTCTTTTACGTGCCGTAAATCTACGACACGGGACCACCGGCTTTACTTCCCTTCCGAAGGAAGCCATGCTAAAGATTTCTACGCCCGAAAAAATCCATCACCCTCCGCCGAGTTCGAACCCGCGACCTCGGGAACTACAGGCTAGCACGGTACCACTAGCCCATGGAGGACGACTAAACGATAGACGAAAACTTACTACACCAAAAATGTAGATCTCTTTAAAACACAATTTATTTCCAATAACCTTTATGTGGCATTAGCCATTTCCGAGATATCCGTTATTAATGGTTCAAATTGTTCAATACCTTGTCATTCTTTTGAAGTCCTTTCGATATTCAGTTGTTCATCGCGATTGCATGCAGGGCATGGAATTTTAAGGCCCGTACATAGTGCCCAGTACTTAAACATTTGACTATCGCTATTCTCTTTGTATCTATAACGAAATGTGTAATGCAGCTGTTTACGGAAAAGTTTATCTCGATTAAAATCAACATAAACTTTGGAAAGAGTAATTTGTATAACCACTAACAAGCGATATAGCGTAGATAAAGTCGTGTGAATGTATCACATCAGATACTTGTAAGATATTATGCAACAAACTTCTAGCTGTTCAGATCAATTCCTGAGAAATAAACTGTTTGTGCTGTTTCAACACAGAAATACCTCCTTGCTAAGCGGAATTCAAAAGTTTGTAACCAAATTTCAATTTTGTGTCCCAAATGTATCACATGATTTTCAAATGAAACATTAATTACTTTAGAAAACATATTCAAATCCATATACTTATAGCCTTTTGAGCGTTTTAACTAAGAAAAATTATTTCTAAAGGCATGTCCTTCCTGCTTTATTTTCCCGAAAATTTTCCAGCAATATCTTTTATCATAATCTTAAAACTTTTTGGTGAAATTTTCAAAATAATTGGCAAAATTTGCACTGCAAGGAGCATTTGAGTGATGAGCACTGAAAAAACAACTATTTTTAAGGGTTGAAGGAAAGGTTTTATTTTAGGAGCGGTTGTATTGTAGTTCAACTGTTGGGGAGCCGAACTTGAAGTAGTTGCAACCACGTACGGTACAAAGTTTCCGGTGGCCTTCGCCCAAACTTTTAGGAATCAACTTTGTATTTTTGTTTCTTTAAATATTATATATATATATATATATATATATATATATATGTTTGCCTCGGCTGCGTCAGTATTAATTTGTAGAAACATGTATCTCTTTGCAGGGAGTGATGCGGCTAAAGAATATAGGCTTACACAAATTATAATTTTTTTTACTTCACTCCTTTTATTAATCCTTCACACGATTAAATAACACTTCACTGATATAGAGAGCTGTGAGATTATTTATTAATTACTTGCACTTTTTAACACGTAAACTTTATAATATTCTCACCGTAATGAATTTTCGTCTCACACTGGATACGTATTAAACTTCTCGAGGATGCGTCTCGCGTCCGGTTAGGAACGCTGTCTACTAGCAACTGACTTCTACCGCCTGAATTTGCAAAATTCATGTATTTCAAGTCTCTGATTGGCTAATCCCACTCCAATAGAATAGTTTTATTTAACTTTTGGCCTTTCTAGTTGTTGATTGGCTATTTATAAACTGCTTTTAAATATTACATTATTATTGCAAGAATTACTAGTAGCATTATTAAACTTTCCAATTCATTATTGCCTCAAGGTTACCTCATTGTTAGCAACTTTCGGCCTCTATTCTCACAGCTCCAACATTGTTAAATTACTTAATACATTCACATAACATTATTAAACATGTACAAAATAATATAGATAAACATAATAGAATGATTGTTACATACATTTTATATGTTATTTATACACATTGTTTTAAGGCGGGCTGTTATTTTTATATTATATAATTAGACTGAAATCATTTAAGTGTTAAAAATACTGCCTCAGGGTAGAGAGGATATTTTATACTTAAAAAAATGCAGAACTGTGTTGGCTAGCACTTTAATAAATTTAATGTCTGCATCATTACATACCCATCCCTCATAAAAGCACTGACGTTTATTACTGCACATTTTTGTTCTTTTTTTTCAGAATTTACAATTTTCACAGATTGGTACCCGTGCCCAGTTTCCCCACAATTCACTATTTTTGTTTCGTGTAAAACAAATTTTTTCGAGAGTTAATAGGCTGCACCTATGATGAACGCTTTCGAACATTTGACTAACGCTCTGTATTCCCCTTGCACCTACAACGAAATATGTAATGAAACTATTTCTGCAAACTTTACCCCGATTAACACGAAGTAGCTAGACAAATAAGCTTTTGCTAGAATACTTAGTAGAAGTTATATACATATAAACGATAGTGGCTAGAGAAAGTCATGTGAAGGTAATACATAAGATTTTTATGTCAGTCTGTTTTGGAAAAAAACTAATTCGTTGAGTCTAATGATTGTTTTTCTATATAAATCTGTAAACTGGATCCGTTGTAAGAAAAACACTTTTTGTGACAGATGACATGTCACCTTCGCCCATGTGTTACGCCATATTACATTCAAAACAACTTGCATGCAAAAGGGTAGCTTACTAGTAGGTTTTGTTTCAGTAAGTCGATATCATCTCTATCTGCAATGATATTAACATTTCGTTTCACAAACAAAATTCAATTTCTAATAGCAATGTATGGAAGATCTTTCGCTTAAAATTTGGTAAAGCTGGATCACTGTTGACAGCACTTAACCCTTTGTTTATTGTAGGTGGCTCATTGTCCCCCTCGACAAAAATAAATAAATAAACCGTATGCAAGGTTGGAAAGGTAGAATCAGATGAAAAATGCAATGCCACAGCCGGGATTTGAACCACTGATCTACCAAGGCAACATGCCGGTACGACATTAAATTCCCCAACTGATTCGCATTTTTCCCGGTAAACCACAAGGAGATATCAAATTGTATAGAGATGACATACCCCAATGGCGACTTACAATGTTGTAAGTACTTTAAGTCCCGGGCTTCTTAGTTTCAACCGCTATTAGGTCAATTAATGGAATTAATTAAAACCGTATGCACTTTAGAACCAATTGCACACTTAACGAAGTGATCTATTTGTCCCAAAACTGCTTTAGATCTAGCCTTTTCGCACGGTGTTTCTTTAAGTTCTTTGCGAACATGAACAACACTGCCTTCTGACACGCCGGTGTAGGTACTGTGCAGTTATTTTAAACAATTCGTCAGGGACGGCTTCTAAGGCAGTGACGCGGCACAACTTGTGTCAAAAGGGAAAACATCTGATGTGTTACACTCATATGACTTTCTCTACTTTTGTACAAACTATTTATACAAACGCTCATTCTCCATCTACTTCATGTTAATCGAGATATCAAGATGTTAATCTTGTTACTAATTTTCTTGTAGGTGCAAGGGGAATATGGTAGGCTTTAAGCGATAGTCAAATATTTTAAGAGCTGGTAGCTATGTGGAGCATTCCATTCTCTTTGCATTACCAGGACAAAAAAAAATGAATAACGAATTCCCATTTGAGAAAAAGTATAAGTATTGGAAAATTTAAGGGAATAACGAGCAATATCTCGAAAATGGTTCACTCAACAAAAACAAAATGTATATGACATAAATGGTGTATTTTAACGCGATCTACATTTTTTGTGTAGTAAAATTTTGTCTATCTCTTATGGTTTACCGGTTATGCAAAAGTCGTTCACAATGAAGAATACTTTTGGAGACATTCCCAGAAAATTCAAGATATATATTTTATTTGTCATGAAAGTATCTTAAATATATGATATTTTAATCAAAATCGTTAGAGCCATTTTTAAGAAAATTAAAATTTTCGAAAAATGTTCCATGTAAAGGGTAATCTGGGGTGGGGGGATTTTCTTGAAAACCTTCGTGTCACATCTCTGGAAGGTACTGTACCTAAATACCACGTTTGGTGTTTATCTGACTGTTCGTTTGAGTTATGCTGTTCACAGACACACAGAGAGACACACACACGGGCATGTTTCCAAAAATGCTTTTTTTTTGGATTCAGAGGCCTCAAAACATGTATTTCCTGTGAAATCTCGGTATCGAAATTTTGGGTGGAATGCAATACTTCCACTACTTACTATACGTAGTAGAGAAAGTAAAAAGAGATGTGGCATCGTCTACTTCATAAGCACAGTGTATAAGGGTCGAATTCATAGTCGTCGCTTATTTCAAGCAAGTCCTTAAGCATCGATTTGGAATACACAGATGCTAATCTTTCAGGCGAATAAAGAAATGCTTATTCATATAAGGAAGCTCCGGCCTCCACTTATATGCAATAAGGAGAGCCGACGCCATCTTGCATCAACTGCCTACAACGGAGGTTAACGATAATAGTGATTTCGTGGAGTACATGGAATTTCATAACGAAATTGTACTGCGCATTAGCAAACGAATTTGCGACTTGCAGAATTCACTTGAAACGCATAGGGATGCTGAATTTAAGAAGCGATATCGGTTTACCAAAGCTGCTATTGTACTAATCCAATTCCTCTGCCAAACAACGTAACCTTAACAGAGGTTATGAAGTCACAACGTGAGACAGGCTTACTTGAAAAGATAATGTATAGAATTTCAGTGCTATAACACCATCCATATGTTTTCTGTTCAGACGTTTTCCCGTTTATGTTGTTCAAAGTCCTTAGGTCCCTAGAAAACGAGATTCCGCTGCACTTTTTCAGAATCATTTAATAAAATCCCAAAAATAAAATGCGGAAATATTTCTGCAATACATAAAGTACAGCTCTGCAGCGCTTTTCCCGGTCAAATTGCCTAATTTGCATAATCACTACGATGCAATGAATTACTTAACAAGTCACACGTCTTTACCATTAATTCGAAAATATACGTTGGGTTATCAAAATCTTGAAAGAGGTTTACCGATTTCGCGTGTAAAACCGCTGTTAAAGCCAAGCACTGTAAGTTATTGGGTACTTTTGCTTTTCTGATTACTGCTAGATGGTGAAGTAATTGCATTTGTGATTTGCTTCCATGCATGCATATACAGATTTCTATTTCTAGCTACTAACACTTGACGCTAGAAAGTCAGGTTTTCATTTTTAAAACAGTCCACCAGTAAATACCACTTCAAGGCCAGTACATCACACAGCGTCCGATTGCTTGCATTCTACGACGTCTTTGTATCTCAGTACCAACACAATTAGTTCGTTTCTTTCCTTCTCGCTGAAATGTTTTCCTTTTGGCATGTTTTCGAACTAATGTAACTGTATTAACTATTAATACAAACCCTTAACTAAATTTACAATGTACTTGATTTTAAACGAAAGTTAACTAATTAATAAATGTACCATTTAAAACTCGCAAACTTCTACCACGTGTTCAACAGCCCTTGTGAACAAAATAACGAAAATGAAAATGGCGGCTGGCTATGAGGTGACCTGCATATTTGTTTACACACTCCTTCGTGCATCAAAGTGGCTGTGAAACAGCTGAACCATGTTGTCACATGTGCTTCGGAAATAAGTAAGCGTTTAGCGCTGAGCACATAAGTACCGTCTAAGTATACCAAATGGCAATAAGCGTTTCCTTATCAGAAGGAAATACTTATTGCGTAAGCATCTCCTTTACACATAAGCGAGGACTATGAATTCGACTCTTGGGTGTACGTTTCTACACGGTTCTTATGAGAGATGTGGAGCCAAGATTGCTCTGGCTCAGAGCTTACATTCCACCCGCTAGAGCACAGTAAAGCACAGAACCTAGCGATAATAGTGGAATACACATTCCGCGGTCAGCCTGATGCAGTGTTACCATCTTGCGCAAGTTAAAGTCAATGCGTTTGGAAGCGTAAATTAATGTTTAATTAAATCGAATGCAAAAATACACCAAAATACCCTTATAAATAAAAATATATGGTTTTGAATATAATTAGGTATGTCCTTAGGTTTTGAAACTAAGAGGCATTACTTCAATATTTGTATATTTCATAGCAGCAGGATTATTAGTTATGATTGAAGTATCTTATGCACCACAGAACAAAAACTATGTATTCACCATGTGCTGAGCACCGTTTTTCAAAAAATTGTCTCTGTAGTCGTCATCCGTGGTGTAGTGGTTATCATGCTAGCCTGTAGTTCCCGAGGTCGTGGGTTCAAACCCGGCGGAGGGCGATGGATTTTTTTTCTTTTCGGGCGTAAAAATCCTTAGCATCCTTCGGAATGGAAGTAAAGCCGGTGGTCCCGTGTCGTAGAACGTAAAAGAACCTCAAGCCTGATAAACAGGCCCCTGAGCAAAATTACCGGTCTTTCACGTTCAATATAGAATTGGACGCTACGGACCACAGCAGTTAAGGAGCGTCCATAAATAAAACTCAATTTGTTTAAAGTACCTCTGTTCTATGTTCGTGTAATAACAGTTCAGTCCAAAGATGCACTTCACCGTGAAGTCAGTAACTAAAACAGTTTTGAGTGATTTCTTTATCTGAATATTCTGTTGTGTGTGAAAGTTACAAACATGTACATACCAAGGGAAACATTAAAAGCTCCATTTAGCAACAGGAGTCTCAGTAAAAATAAAAATAAAAAAAAGAAAAATCAGATGGAAGCATTGGGTATGCCACCCCCGAATCTGAATCTGCAGCAGAAAACAAAAATCAATGTAAATTCAATCCGGAATTTATCAAAAGAGCAAATGGATTTGTGGCTGTGAGGAAAAGAGTGGTATTTTTAGTTTTCCTTGTGGCTATTTGGGGGAGATGTTCATTGTATAAGACCGGAATAACTGATATTGGACGTATTAGTCTAAAATAGAAGTACATTCAATTCTTGTTAATTGCCTTATACGTTCGATACTACTGCACGGAGTTGGTAAACATGTATTAAGTAAGGGATTGGTATTCACTTTTTTACTTTTTTTTTTTTTTTTTTTTTTTTTACTTTCTCTACTACGTATAGTAAGTAGGGGAAGTATTGCATTCCACCCAAAAATTCGATACCGAGATTTCACCGGAATTATGTTTTGAGACCCCTGAATCAAAAACAAACATTTTTGGAAACATGTCCGGGTGTGTGTGTGTGTCTGTGAACAGCATAACTCAGAAACGAACAGTCGGATAAACACCAAACTCGGTATTTAGGTTCAGTATCTTCCAGAGATGCGACACGAAGGTTTTCAAGAAAATCCCCCCGCTCCAGATTACCCT
The DNA here is from genome assembly GCA_030765065.1 of Deroplatys truncata. Taxonomy (NCBI): domain Eukaryota; kingdom Metazoa; phylum Arthropoda; class Insecta; order Mantodea; family Mantidae; genus Deroplatys; species Deroplatys truncata. The sequence continues at coordinate 635,440,770 of CM060990.1, forward strand.
TTACATGGAACATTTTTCGAAAATTTTAATTTTCTCAAAAATGGCTAACGATTTTGATTAAAATATCATATGTTTAAGATATTTTCATGACAAATAAAATGTATATCTTGAATTTTCTGGGAATGTCTCCAAAAGTATTCTTCATTGTGAACGACTTTTGCATAACTGGTAAACCATAAGAGATAGACAAAATTTTACTACACAAAATATGTAGATCGCGTTAAAATACACAATTTATATCATATACGTTTTTTTGTTGAGTGAACCATTTTCGAGATATTGCTTGTTATTCCCTTAAACTTTTCAATACTTATTTTCTCAAATGGGAATTCGTTATTCATTTCTTTTTGTCTTGGATATGCAAAGAGTATTAATCTGTGGCAAGGAGAATGGTGCTGCACCTAGCAACCAGCTATTAAGAGATATGTCTATGCTTAAAGGCTACTGTATTTCTATATTGCCCTTGCAAATACAAAACAAGGGGAACATAGTACGCCTTAAGCGATAGTCAAGTATTTTTAGAAGTGGTCGCTATGTGTAAAATGTAATTCTCTTTGCATGTCAAAAGATCGTTTCTGCCAATGTTTATCTCGTTTAATACGAAATAGATGGAGAATAAAAGTTTGTAAAAATAGTTTGTACAAGAGTAGAGAAAGTCATGTGAGTGTAACACATTTTTTTTGTGGCATCGCCAGTAGAATACCTCAGCGGCAGCCACTGCAATTCGTTCACTAGAATATCCGAATTGTGCGCTTTTAATTTATGAAACACGTAACACTCATTTTTACCATTACCGAATTTACACCAACCGCAAGCTTGCCGTCACTAACATTCCATTTGTTATTCTCCCGCCTCAGTAACTACTTATTTCTTGTGAACGGACATATTTCTATTTCCAAACAGCTGTAAAAATACTGTAAAAAATGTTAATGCTATAGTTAAACGTATCGATTAGCGCATTTTACAAGCAGAAGCATTGTGCAAATATGGATTTATTTCCTCTCCGTTAAGTTGAGTGCTTCGTTCTCAAACCAATGAGAGCATTCGCTACGGTCACTTGCGCGGAGCTGTTTCTCGGTATTGCTTATACAAGTGTGTTTCCCACAACGGAAGCAGAATAGTCATTCTGTTTTTCTGAAAATATATGAAGACGGGGTTTACTTTGAGCTGCTTTTGTGCACAAGTACCGCCCCCGGTGTCATTACGTCTGTAACATTCCAGCAAGTTATCAAAGCGTCTTAGCCTACCGCCATGTTGCCTGGTAGTTCGGTTGGTTAGAACAACCAGACGGAAAACGGGATATCCGTGGTTCTAATCCCGGGTATGGAATTGAATTTTTCAGTCGTCTGATTCTACCTTTCCAACCTTGCCCTTCACACATGGCTAGTGTGGAAGAACTATTAATTTATCAAGTCTTGTCCGCATGACGTAAGAGTTTGGCATGCTGCCTATAGAGCACGGCGGTTACTAGTGGTGCAGGAATTCATTTAAGGCATTTGATGATATTCCGTAAGTGTTAAAACCAAGAAAACATGCTGACTAAGAAGTGAAAGCACTACCGCCTCAGCATTTCAATAAACAAATGAGCAGCAATATACTAACGGGTTCTTACTTTCCCTTACCGCTTACCTAAGGTAAGCACAGGACGTATTTTATCCCTCCAAAGATTCGATATCGATATTTCACTATGTACTTCAAGGGCCAGGCATTCAATATTGAGCAATCCAATTCGCAACCCTTGTCAGTTTGAACCAATCGACCTTCGGTATCGAAATAATTATCTAATGACAACAAGCATGAATTTCAAAGCTCAATTAAGTTATCTAAGAAAAACTATTATAAGCAAGAGGGGGATTCGGTAAGATAATTGCAACGGGAAAACTACCCCCCCCCAATTTACTGACGTGATTACAATGCGAAAATAATTTCGTAATTTTCGTTCTCCGCAAAACTCTGAAAATTGATTCCATGCCACCTTTTTGCTTCTTTTTGTATTATGCGGCGTTAGATTTGTACAGCTTCTTTTATATTTTGAATTCTTGGATCACCAATGTTACCATTTTTTAAGGTTTGTACGAACCACTAATAGTGGCAAGGGAAACGACTGGGAATAGGCTTCCTAGTTCCTTAGTCGAATCGAAGCAGAAGTTTTAGGAATGAAGAAATGAATGTAGAAGAAAAAAAAGCTGATGTGTTACATTCATACGACTTTCTCTACGCTCTATCGCATATCAGCGCTTATACAAAGTTTATTTTCGTATCTACTTCATTTTAATCAGATCACATTTCCAGAAATAGCTGCTTTACATATTTCGTTATAAATACAAAGGGAACAGCGAGAGTCAAATGCTTAAGAACTGGACGCTATACGCTGACCTTAAAATTCCATACTCTTTCCATAACTTCGCGAGAAACAACTGAAAATCAACAGGACTTTAAAAGAATGGCTAAGTATTGAACATTTCGAACCATTAATAACGCATATCTCGGAAATGGCTGACTGATGCCACAAAAACTGTTTTAAAGAGCTCTACATTTTTTGTGTAGTACGCTTCACAAACTACTCCCAGAAAATTCAATATGTACATTTTATTTGCCATGTAAACATCTTTAATATTTGTTGATTTAATCAAAATCGTTAGAGCCAATTCTTCAGAAAAACAAAATTCAAAAAGTGTTCCATGCAAAGGGTAGTTTGGGTGGGGGTATTTTCTTGAAAATCTTCGTGTCGCTTCTTTGGAAGGTACTGAGCTTAAATGCCAATTTAGTGTTTATCCGACATTTCCTTTTTGAGTTATAGTGTTCACAGACATTAACACACACAAGGACATTCTCCTAAAATGTAATTTCTATTCAGAGGGCCTCAAAACATGCCTTTCCGGTGAAATCTCGATATCCAACTCCTGGATAGAATGTAATGCCTTTTCTACCTACTATGTACGTGGTAGAGACAGTAAGAACAAAACGATCAGTTATCAATTTTTTAATACACTCTAAAACTATCGATTAAATTCGATTCTGATTGGTGAATAAGGCATCAATGAGACTGTACATTGACTGAAAGGCGCTCGCTCGTTTAATCACTGAAATGTTGTCGAAGTGAGACTGTCACAGCTGATTCGCAATTGTTTGGAAATTGTAGCAGCTGATCGCAATTGTTTCCAATTTCTAAGCTGAAGAAACCGAGAAAACTTTCTTAAAGAAATAGAAGGCCGTGCTACGTTGTGATATTCATATGCAATAAACTCAAGTACATAATATATAAACTACCTACCTATGTTATTTCCATTTTAATAATATAGCTTATTAAACGTTTAATTCAGTATCAAATAATGCTCGAGTTCAATATTAGTCAGATACTCTCCCAACTATCGACAATATCGAACCCATGATTGCTACTACTTATAAAAATACGTGTTTTGTAGTAGTTTGAATAAAACTAAATAATTCGGAAAAAAAAGGCGTTTGTGTAAAGAACATAACTAAAAAAAACTACTCGGGTAAACACCAACTATTACCCTCTTAAAGATGTCAGGTGAAGATTTTCAAGAAAATTCTCCTATTTTAAGCAACCCTTTACATGGAAAGGAACAGTTCCTTATTCTTTATTTTCTCAACAACGGCTTGTAGATTTTGATTCGCGTTTAATATTTGGAGATATTTGCATCACGAATTTATATATTGACTTTCGTGTGAATAACCTTGAAGTACTAGTCATTAAATTTCGCATAATTTAAACTGTAAAACTGACAAAATCTTAATACAGAAAATGCTCTCACTGAAATATATAATTTTTGTTACAGCCTTTACTCAAATCAGCCGTTTCAGAATTATTCGTTATTATCTTTTAAGATTTCCGTTTCTGAAATGTGATAGGGCATCTATAAAATATGTTATTTTTCTTTTTGTTTCCCTGCATGTGTTTGAGCGTAGCAAAAACGGCTTGTGAATAAACAGCTGTGCTTTTTCTTCGTATTTTGCATGTATTACTCGGCCACGATATGAATGCGCTTGGTGGAAGGCACCACTGTGTTTTGTTGACAATCAAGGCTAGGGATCAGAGGGGGCAAGGTGATGGGAAAATGTACAGTAGTACAATGAAACAGCAGAATGGGACGCTCCGTGGAACTCAACGGACTTCGAACGTGGTCAGGTGACTGGGCGTCACTTGTGTCAGAAGTCTGTACGCGAGATTTCCGCACTCCTAAACATCCCTAGGTCTACTGTTTCTGATGTAATAGTGAACTGGAAACGTGAAGGGGCATGCACAGCACAAAAGCGTAAGGCCGACCTCGTCTGTTGACTGACAAGAGACCGCCGACATTTGAAGAGGGTCGTAAAGAGTTATAGTTAGACATCTATCCAGACCATCACACAGGAATTCCAAACTGCATCAGGATCCACTCCAAGTACTATGACAGGCGTGAGGTGAGAAACCTTGGATTCCATGGTCGAGCGGCTGCTCATAAGCCACACATCACGCAGGAAAATGCCAAACGTCGCCTCGCTTAGTGTAAGGAGCGTCAACATTACACGATTGAACAGTGGCAAAACGTTGTGTGGAGTAACGAATCGCGGTACACAATGTGGCGATCCGATGGCAGGGTGTGGGTATGGTGAATGCCCGATGAACGTCAGCTGCCAGCGTGTGTAGCGACAACATTGAAATTCGGAGGTGGTGGTGTTATGGTGTGGTCTGTTTTTCCTGGAGGGGGCTTGCACCCCTTGTTCTTTGCGTAGCACGATCACAGCGCAGACCTACATCGATATTTTAAGCGCCTTCTAGCTTCCCACAGTTGAAGAGCAATTCAGGGATGGCAATTGCATCTTTCAACACGATCGAGCACCTGTTCATACTGCACGGTCTGTGGCGGAGTGGTTACACGACAATAACATCCCTGTAATGGACTGGCCTGCACAGAGTCCTGACTTGAATCCTATAGAACACCTTTGGGATGTTTTGGAACGCCGACTTCGTGCCAGGCCTCAGCGACCTACATCGATACCTCTCCTCAGTTCCGCGAAGAATAGGCTGCCATTCCCCAAGAAACCTTCCAGCACCTGATTGAAAGTATGCCTGCGAGAGTGAACGCTGTCATCAAGGCTAAGGGTGGGCCAACACCATATTGACTTCTAGCATTACCGATGGGGGGCGCCACGAACTTGTACGTCATTTTCATCCAGGTGTCCGGATACTTTTGATCACGTAGTGTATATATACAGTAAGTTATCACATGTGAGGGGGGGAGGTAAAACTTTATGGCTATTGGCAACTTATCTGACGATAACTCAGCGATTAGTGTAAACATGCTGGGGCATAATTTTTATTTCTGAAACCCATTGTCATCCCAACTTGAAATTTGCAGATTTATTTTATGACTGCGTAAGACGTAATATTTTTCTTCGTTCAGTTCTAAGTAATGCCTTTTATTTTACCAGCAAATATTTAAATAATATACACTCTTTTCAGATGAAAATGAATTTTTTTCGAAATACCTCATAATCAATTGAAACAGTCACATCTTTAGAATTCATCAACAAAATTTTGTCAATTTATCTTAAGGCGTTGCTGAGATGTGTATTTTTAGTTAAGCGGTGCGTTCATAAAAAAGCTAATTTTTGTTAATATTTGTCACGCCACAGAAAAAAAATAACTTGGGCTATCAACTCACAAATTTTCAAAAAAGATCTGAGTTGGGCGGGTTGAGGGCCTTGATGATTTGACATGAAATGATTCTCTCGCGATGTCATGGAAAGAATGGAATTTTAAGCCCAGCATATAGCGTCCAGTTCTTAAACATTTGACTATCACTATTCCCTTTGTATCTATATTAAAATGTGTAATGTAGCTATTTCTGCAAAGGTTTATCTCGATTAAAATGAAGTAGATAAAAAAATAGATTTCGTAAGAATAGTTTGATTCACTAGTCATGTTAATCTAAAACATCAGATTTTTTTTTTGGGGGGGAGGGTTGAAGTTAAGTCTTTTAAGCTGGTAAATCATATAGGACAATGAATGAAATGGGTGAAATAAGGTTCAAATGAACCAGAGGTTCATAGAACATAGTTATCCGACATTCGTCTTCTCAGGATAAGGGAAAATCCAGGGGGGGGGAAATCCTTGGATGTTTCACCATAACCTAGATTCGAACTTGAGACCTCTTGAATGCGAGACAGACGCGCTAGTTATAGTTTTGTCTTTAAGGGTCTGGAAATAAATGGAAATGTGGTTTTTAAAATTTTGGGGTATTATCTACATAATAAAAAATAACGGTTGGGTAGTTTTGGGAAATTGTAAGGTAACCTATGATTTTTGTCAGGTTTATACTATATTTCAAGGGTGGCGAAAACGACTTCCTTCCGCGAGTCACCAAATATGCAACTCGCACTGCATCACTCAGCAGCATGTGAAAAACAAAGGGACAGTTGCAGAGAGGGGACGGCGCCTGCGAGTCAAAATAACTCGCGAGTCACGTTTTCGCCACCTCTGCTATAATTGCACAATATTTTGATCAGATGGTTAAACAGTACAGATTTCTATAGAAGGGACTGAAAGTATGGTAGGGGTCGTTTCTAAGAGTTGTAAGGTGTCCTATGCTTTTATTTAGGTCCTATAGTATGTATACAAAGTTTTGTCTAGCTAGAACAAACAGTGTTATTTGTATGTTAGGGGTTGAAAATAAGCGGAGAGGAAGTGTTTTTAAAGTTTTACGGTAGATTATCAGTTTTGCCAGATTCTAAAACCCAGGTGAGCCAAGTTTTATTAAAATCATGCCAAAAGCACTCCTTGATAACAAATTTCAGCAAAATCGGATGCAAATATGGTAGTACAAACACGATATGCAACTCCCTCCCTCCAGTACCTCAATTTTAAAAGATTTTAGGCCTTCCCATTTACCCCTTTGGGCTAGAAGTTATTCAAATATGCCAAGCTTCCAATAAAGTGCCAAAAACATTCGATCCCTAATTTCCAACGAAACGGGATCGAAAGCGAGTGAAATGAATACGAAAATCCCTCATATTTAAAATTTCTGGAAGTATTTTATAGCCTACGTGCGTCCGTAAGGACAGTGATTGAAAGAACTCTCTCTCTCTCCAGCCTCCGGTGGCTACTGCATCAATAAAATCTATCATATGTGTGTGTCTAACTTGTGCAAAGATATTGTAATTGAACGCAATTGTAGGGGTTTGCCCTTTACTACCCTTTCTGGGATCATGCAGTATTCCTAGCACTAATTATTATTCTGCTAGCAAAGTGAAACATACACTAATTACAACTTCGCGGAAACCACAAACGTAATCCTGACTCTATTGCTACACTACTGCTCATTATTCAAAATGCAAATTGAGTTCTCGCAGAGCACAATTGTTAAAATTTCTCTGTGACAAAACTATATAATTTCTGTATTGTGTATTCAGGTCATGTTTTGGAGTAACTCCTCCCTGAAGTTGTGCAGAACTGTTGCAGACATCTGATATTAATTCCAACCAACAAACGCTACACGTTCGGTGCCGCAACAGTCTTCAGGTATCTACTGGACTATACCTCGTTGTCTTACGGTATGCGGTCTTCAGGAGTTCATAAACAATGTAGGTAAGCGTGTGTTCATTTGTGGCGCTACGACGGGTTAGGCGCACGTAGAATTAAAATTTGGTAGCCACTGATTTCTAATGTTTCCTAACACAGGTGAGTCAAAAGACTCCGCACCGGCTGCGCGGTGTTTTTCCTGTCTGCGTCCTCGGCACTCGTTGTCGTCTGCCGCTATCACAGAAAGACGCGGATGAAACCATACAACATTTTTAAAACTACTTTTAAAGGCTTTACTTACCAATTTTATGAAAGGAGATTGAAACTGGGCACCATCGTTGTCCATTTTTGGTACCTCTTTAGGAAACTATCCATCACTCGACGTAGTTCACGTTGAGAAATGTTGGCAATTTCCTGGCGGATATTTTGTTTTAATTCTTCCAGGGTGTGTGGGCTTGTCTTGTACACTTTATGTTTTAAGTTACCCCACAGGGATATTTTATGAAAGATATTACCGGCTACGCGGTGTTTTTCCACTGGACGTGTGGAAATATAAAAACATGATAACCCACTGCTGCTACAAACAAAGCCACGGTGTTGTGGTTTTGCTGTGCAGTGTGAAGTGCAGTTTTGAGTTGACGGTGATGTGATGTAGTTCAGTTATTACGAGTTATTTATTATTTTGTCCTGTACTTTCACAATGTATATTATGGCTCAGTATATGTTTTCTACTGCACAGCGTGTATTTATTTATGATTCGTATGTGTTAACTCGGTCAGCTCGCCAAGTAAAAGTACGATTTGGAGAAAGATTTCCAGGTGTAAAAGTTCCAGGTCGTACAACAATCCATGAACTTTACTGTAAATTTCAGGCCACAGGAAGAGTTCAGGCTAAGAAATCTAAGACGGCGTTTGGTTCTTACCGAAAAAAAGCCGACGTAGGTCATCGTTTGGAAAATTCCCCCAAAAATTCCATGATGGATAGGTTCTTAAAGAGGCGCCAAAAATGTATGGATAACGATGGTGGCCAGTTTCAGTATTTCCTTTCATTAAGTTGGTAAGTAAAGCCTTTAAAAGTAGTTTTAAAAATGTGTATGGTTTCATCCGCACCTTTCTACGATAGCAGCAGACAGCAACGAGCGCCGAGGGCGCGGACAGGAAAAACACCGCGCAGGCAGTTCGGAGTCTTTTGGCTCACTCTGTATGTGCAACCCACTCTCATAGTGATATGTGTGAGAGAATGGCTAGCATTGCCCAAATGCATTACACCAATGGAATTGTGAAACATAGCCAAGGAATATTCAAACTTTCGACTGCCACCTCAAGGGCTGCTAACCTCGGACACTCAGCTAATGGTGGTAACACAGTTTTTTGTGTTACCGATAAGAGCGAAAGCGGCCTTGTGACCTTGGCCTTGTTATTACAAGCGGGTATATGCATAAATAAGATAAAATAAGCTTTAAAAATCTATGTTGCGTTTACATGATTTTCTCTTCCCACTCTTCTATCTATTTCTTCGTAACAGGCATAGCTACCTATAAGAAGAATACGGCAGGCTAAAGCGATAGTCAGATTTTTAAAAAGCGGGTCGCTTTGAAATGTTATGCTCCTTCCGTGACCATGAGAGGAAAAGAATAACGCTTAACACTAGTATAAATATTTTAAAACCCAATCCAATAACAAAGAATATCTAGGAAATGCTTAACGATACAAAAAAAATCAATTTCACATAAACTGTGTGCTTTAACGAGATCTACATTATTTCTTTTGGCCGCGCCTTTAACTACATTGGTCTTATCAAAGGCTTTTCCTTTGGAACTTATTGCTTATTGGCAATGGTGTTAACTCGTATTCTCTTGGCGTTGAATTTCTTGCAGTTTTTGGGTGTTTATTATTAGATCACACACACACACATCCATAGCTACTTCCAGATTGGGAATAATCTTGGCTAGAGAAAAATTTCCACCCCCAGCCGGGAATCGAACCCGGAACTCCTCGCGCAGCAGGCAGGTGCTCTACCGACTGAGCTACGGGACCAGCCCTACATTGTTTGTGTAGTAAGCCCAATCTCTTGCGGTTTAGCAGTATTCAAAAGTCGTTCAGAAGGAAGAGATCTTCACAAACTATTCGGAGAAAATTCAATATATACATTTAACTTGTTAAGTGAATATCTTAAACACATTGGTTTTAATCAAAATTTTTAGAGCCAGTTTGGAGAAAATAAAAAGTAACCGAACAACATTTCCCATATGAAGGGCAGTTTGGAGTTGGGGGGGCCTTTGTTGAAAATCTTAGTCTCACATTCATTGAATGTGCAGAAATTATATACTAAGTTTGGTATATAACTAGCTTTTCGTTTTTGAGTTATGCGCGCGCGCACACACACCTTTTACTATTTTGTTTTTAAATTCGGGGTGCTCTAAAACGTGTATTTCCGGCGAAATCTAGTTATCGAATTTTTGGGTGGAATACATTTCCTCTTACCTACTATAAGGTAGGTACTATAGGTGGCAGAGAAAATAAAAACGATCATAAATGTATGCATAGCGTTGAACTTTTAGCGCTACGAAGAAGGTAATCCGACTGTGTTCTATTTTTTAACAATAAAACAGAGATAAGTTAAAAACTGGCGAGTTTAGGGGGCGCTAGTATTCATGTGCCACAATTTCAATCCCGTTTCGTTGAATATAAATATCAGAGGATAATTTCTGGCACTTTATTGCGAGCATGGTAGATATTTAACGACTTTCAGCCCAGAAGGGTAAATAGGGAGGCTTTCAAACTTGAATCATTGGAGGGAGACAGCTGCATATCGTGTTCATACCATCAAATCTCCCTCTGTTTTCGCTGAACTTTGTTACCGAGAAGTATTTATGGTGTTAACATTGACAAAACTTGGTGTTTTAGACAAGCTACACTTTCAAAACTTCAACTACCCTTATTTTCAACCCCCAAACTGCAAATTAACACTCCTTAGGCTAACTTTATATACCTGTACTATAGGACATAACGAAAGTTACAGGCTACCTTACAACTCTCAAAAGTACCCTACCATATTTTCAACCCCTTATGGGACATTCCATTTCAAATCGTCCGAAATAGAAGAAAAATCGACCTTACCGTTTTTAAACGAAATGAAACGTTTTGTATTTGCAGACAAGCCCGACAAGTTCTATGCAAACTCTTAAAATTTAGAAAATCATAGCTTTGCAATTAAATTTGTTCAAATTTATCGTATCTTCCTAAAATTCCCAACTTGAAGCTGTTAAACTCTGAAACCTTTTAAGTCTAATTATTTAAATCGAACTTTATTTTGATTCCCTAAACTTTAATTTCATACTGATGAGCTAACATCATCTTATTAGTATTTAAGTGAAGAAATTTATATTTTTTCAAGTGTAGGCGGTTACGGATTAAGAAAAATCATTTTATTATATATGGTACGATTCCGTAATTTAAACGTAATCAAACATATTTTTACTGTAATGGTTACTGATAAAATTTCGTCTAAAATAAAGTAAATTACTTTACGCGCTCATGGTAGCTCTCGTACGTTTGTTTTGAGCTGAAGGTCAAGCAAGCTGCTGCGCATTAACATTCATAATGAAGCGACACTGGTAACACGATATGAACGACTAATAGGAAATCACCACGAACACGACAAAATCCGTGCGAAGAAAGATGAATTGGAGTTAGCTTTTACCGCGCGGCATGGCGACATCCACAGAATTGGTTTGATAGCATTAACATCCAGGGAAATGCATTCTTTTTCGAAAGAAATATTAAATCATTCAGAGTTGTATGAATTGAGTTCAAACGCAAACAAAAATACAACGTTAAAGTGCACGATTTCGTCGAGCTTCGCGCGGCAATCTTAAACTGTGTCGCATGTCGCGTCATCAGTGTCGCCGCATTGTGAACACTAGATTTTGAGTAGCAATATCGTGTCGCATGTCGCGTCATCAGTGTCGCCTCATTGTGAATACTAGATTTTGAGTTACAACGTGTCGCTCAATTGGGAATTGGGCATAAACAACGTTCTTACAAGTCCTAGGGCAAGCTTTTATCTCGCTTAACTGGCATTGTAACTATTATTGACCAATTAGTAGGCTTATTTCTCCAATGAAACTCGATTTCTAGGCTACATTCTCCCGTTTTGTTTCACGCATCAATTATTCCCTTCAATAAGAAATCCTGCCATTTAAATTCTTCTGGACAACTACGTGGTATATAATCTCGGCTGCATACTTACTTGTCCTCTATGATGAACTTGTCCCCTTGGGTCTCCACGCATTCACCCTTTGTCTGAAAGGTCGTCGAGTTGATGCTGATGGGGTGAGGGACTCCAGACAGGAACCAGTTCCCAGACCAGTGCTTTGGAAACTGGCAGCCTCCTGGAAAGAAATGATGATTAAACTTAGAGAGACAGGTTCAATGATTTAACATCTCCACATTCCGTAGCATTTGTGGTCACTACCGCTACTTCAATTTCATTCCCAACCACCTGGCTACTAATCATCTCTATGCAGCAGGCCTGTACCCGCCTTCTAAACATAAACACTAGCGGGATAGTTCGTTTAACAAAACATTCAGTTGCACACAGATAAAACTCTAATAAATTTGCATAACAAAAAGTGCCCTAAAGTCTACAAACAATAAAATGAAATAACGCCTAAGGCAGCCGATCTTTGATGAAAGGCAAATTCTCAAAAAAGTGAATGTTTAGCTATTCTACGTATTACTTATTAAGATTGATTGGGAGCATTTTGACATGGCTGCTGTTACATGTGTGAAATTGTTCTCGTCACGTGACTATGTAAGCGGAGAATTGGCAATGCCGTTCTCCGTGTTCTAGGGATACCACGCTAGCCTCTAGTTTCCGAGGTCGCAAGTTCAAACCCGGCGGAGGGCGATGGATTTTTTGGGAGTAAAAATACTTAGCATGGCTTCCTTCGGAACGGAAGTAAATCCGGTGGTGCCGTGTCGTAGACCTGCGGCACGTAAAAGAACCTCAACCCTGATAAAGAGGCCTCTGAGCAACATTTCCGATTTTTCACGCCCAATATAGAATGGGACGCTAAGGACCATAGAAGTTAAAGAGCGTTCATAAATAAAACTCGGTTTCAATTTTTTGGAGAATTGCCAAAAAAAGTGACATCTTTCGTTTTTTGGAATTCTCACTTTCATTTGACACACATGTAATCACTTTAGGCACAATACTTGAATTTAATAAACATATATATATATTAATTATACTAGTCTGCCGTTTTGTACTATAGATTCTGCATCTTTTCACAGAAAAACTCATAACTCCTACTTTGGAATAGAGATGTAAACTTTAGCCCATCTTTCAGGGGAAGTTCGCTCTACAAATCCGTACTACTATGGCAGATTCTGTGTGCTCAAACCATGTTTTTTTTTTTTGGTTTTTTTTTTAGCTGACCCACTAAATCAGTTTCCGCAATAGACTGGTTTGTGACTCACTGTCAACCACATTTACCCGCTCTTGTGGCCAAAATCTATGAATCCAACAGAAATAAATCAGAACTTAAGACGTGAGATAATACAGTCCATAGAAATATTTGTTATTTTTGGTTGTTTGTGTCTCACATAAAATATAATTTTATTGGTTTATATTTTCAAAATTGCAGAATAAAGTATTGCTAATACTTGTTTTCTCTACAAGCAGAAAATCCTTTAAAAAGATTTTAACCCAAAATATTGTTACATAAAAAGGGAAAGAAATAAATTATTATTATTATTATTATTATTGTTAGCCTTGATTAACAATAGGGGATATATAACCTTTGAAACTGTGAAGATACAAAAATTTTTTGCCAATTGGAGAATGTTAAACAGGCACAATTTCGGAATTAGCATACAATACAAAATTGGTTACAAGAGTTTATACACAGAAAACTACTAACATTTTTCGGTGAACAAGCTATCGTTTTTTACGGTCTTTTTATAAAGAGAGTATTGAGTATAGGTGCTCAAAAATCATTGTCGGTATCGAGTATCGAGAATTAGTGGCATCATCCCATCACTAGTTTTTTTTCTTTGTAAATATTTTCGAGCTTGTTTTCTCTATTTTTGCTTTGAACAGCTTTTTCTTTGAGTGGTATTTTATGGTGTAAAAGACCCGGTTTCTTAGTAAGTACTGAAGATAACTAAGTAGGATGATTAAAATAAGCTGTAAGTATTGTTGTGGGCCTACCTTGATGTTAATTACATGCTTGGTTATTTTAATAAGAAAACAATTGATGATAAATACTAATCAAGAGATGGTATAATAGAGAAAATAATCCCAATGTGCTTTAATAAATAAACATACTAGATAAAAGCAAATCACTTAACTTAGAAGGAATGTGTTCACATCCTGTAAACAAAATTCAGTCAAATATCTTAAATAGTTTCTGAAATAATGGGTAAGGAATTTATCAGATTTAACAATGGCGGGATAGAGGCTTTTAAGCTCTCCCTAAATTGTAGTTCAATACACCGGTCAACATTTGGAGCTCAAAATTTAAATTTATATTTCTCAGTTTAAAAAATGTAGGCTTTTGCCAAAAACTAACGGATGGGAAGGTGAAATTTGCAAATTGTTGCAGCCTCGATTTTTTTTTTTTTTCACTGATATGTATAATAACAAGCTATATGAATATCGGGCTCACGTTTCTAAAGGTTTACGCTCCAGATTATCCAGATTATCCAGATTCTTCCTATGCAGAATGTGTGCATTTTCTTTTCAAATACAAAGCTTGTTATTTTCCTTCCGGAATCTTTAATACCTTGTTTAAAAGAAATTCTTTCTGAAGGCAAGAGCTCAAACAAACACAATATTTAGTATTTACACATTTCAAAATATTTTTCTCAACTATCTGAAACCATACCAGCATGGAAATAGTTAACACCATTGAAAAAAACTCTACAAAAAACAGCTTTCTAGATTAATTATTGGAAGAGTAGATATATTTTGTACATGGAAAATACTAAAAACACTCAAATTTGAGAAATAGTGACTATGCTGGGTACGGAAAAGCAATATACAACTGTGAAGGCGATACCAAAATCAGCATTTTGAAGTTAGGAACATTGGGTCGCATAAGCTTTTTTGCTGTAAAGGTAAAGGTACGGACGAAGGGGGCCCCCGAAACCGGGGCAGAGCGCCAAAAGCAGGCCAGTCGGCACCTTGTGCTTCTACCGTGGCCCCGGGAGGAAGGGTTGAGGGGAGACACTCGAAGGACACGACTAGATCCATCTAACGATGGGCGCAAGCACAGACGGGGTCCCTAAGGTTTCCAGATTGAACGCCTCCAACGCCGCTTAAGCCCACTCTATTAAGCCCCAAGCCTCCAGGGCCCCCCCGAAGGAGCTCCCGCCCGAAAGCATCCAAAGGTGGATCCAGCCGTCCAGTCCCTGGACAATGTCAGGATGAAACTTGCACAGAGCGAACAAACCACCGCACAGCCGCAACCTGCCGAATACCGTCGCCTGGTCCTTCAACCCTGAAACAGATGACAAGGAAGATGATGGGTAAAGGAAATGAGGGGCAGGAGAATCGTGGTAGAAGTTGAACCACTCCAGCATTCGCCTGTCGACCCGGAGAAACCACGAAAAACCCATGGGTCATAGTGGTCAGTCGCCGGGTCAAACTCGGGACCTCCCGAGTGCGAGTCGCACACGTTACCGCGGTGCCACCTCGCTCGTCTTACTGCGCTACACGCGTCAACATTATATCCGCCATGTTCAGTCTCCGATTGTGAAATCTGTTTGAGGTGTGTCGGCGTAAACAAAACGCACTCTCGTACAATACTGGTCACTGTCCCTAGGTGTGTGTTATGCAGCGCTCCTGTTATATATTATACTGCAACTGAGACCACAAGCTTAACCTCAAAATTCTTAGTTTGGTACTGTCTTTCTACTTTACAATTTTCTGCACATTGTTTACCGCGCCACACATTTTACTAACATTTTTGTGGAAACAATCGCAATCCCAATCACTCCTTGGGTACTTGAAGTTAGCTCACCTCCAATGTGTAAGCGTTGTGTGTGAACCTTCTAATTTGGAGAGCCTAAGTTTGTATCTCGGATGAGCGAGGGGTTTTTCCTCATCAACGTAAGAGGGATATCAGGTAATTCTCAGCTTAGTGGACTCCGGACTCGTTTGAGCATAATTAGACGGTCACCCATTTCACTCACCGTCTCTAGAGATCTGATTTGCTAGAAGACACGTTAAACATTTAGGCGAATTAAAAAATATCCTGGTTCGATAGAGGAGGCCATAAAAATCTGACACCTCGCTGCGACCAAAACACACAATTTTGGACATGAGTTCATTTCGGTGTTTTTAAACACCCTGTATAATGAAGAATCGTACAGTTTTACAACTTTACAGAATAAAACTACTTTAATCACGATTAAGTTCAGATAATTTTACCATCTTCCTTTTTCCAGCAGTAGAGAAGACCGTCTAGTGGTCCTCCAGGGCTAAGAATCATACTTATTTCTCCAGCTCAAGTTGCAACTGTCCTTCCTTATGAATCCAGCCGGAAGATGAGTATTTGCTGAAGTGACGTAAAAACCAATAAATTGTGTGGCATTTCTAGAACGGCACAGGAGAGAGGGGTTAAGAAGTAGGATCCAGACGCAACTGAAAACAATAAAGTTCCTGGTTTGTCCTCTCCTGACCAGAAGAGCTTTTGGAATACACAGAGATGAAATTGAGCAAGAATATTCTGCAGCAGTGGCGGTTGTTCAGATGAGGGAAAACACGTTCTTTCAGTCAAATATTTTGGGTTTATTGTTGCACTCATTTAATCATATTCGAAGTGAATCAAAGTGTTAAAGCTGGTTCACACTTGCCGAGAACGCAAAACCAGAACGAGAACGACAAAAGTTAAAGTGCGTGTATTATAATGTGAGCGTTCACAATTAACGGGAAGCTTTCCTGGGTCCCGGGAACGGGAAGACTTTGTCAAAATTTAACTTTCTCGTTCTCGGGCACCGCATATTAGATCCACATTGTTCCATATTAGATTCTTCACTTTAGAAATTATTCAAGGCGGCGGTGACATGAAACACCCGCTAGAGCTCTCTAGTTGCAAGCTGGTAAAATGAAACCGGAAGAAATTCCAGCATATGTGCGTCATCACAGATCTATAGAGTTCTTCTAGTGAAAGTTTACTAGTCGGCCACGATACGAGTATGTTCGGTGGGAAGAGAAAACTAAACAGTTCAGGAACAAGTGGGCGGGGCATCGGAAAGACAGTCAGGTAAAGAAAACATCCGCAGTTCCCAGTTGCGCAAATGTAGTATAATGTTTTCATAATGCAACTATACATTTCCTCTATCGCCTTGGCCCCTCACTCCCCTCTGATCTCTAGACTGGCAATGTTAACAAAACAGTCGCGCCCTCCTCCAAGCGCACTCATGTCGTAGGCGACTAGTACGTCTGTAATTTGTTTATATGCAACTCAAAACTGGCTACTTGTCTCCAAAACCATAGCAAAAACTACAAGGAACAGCAAAAACTGGTTGAAATTAACAAAGAACGCACAACAACTTCGATATACGCTATTAACAAAGGAATGAAGGTTGGTGCGACTAAAGGAATCGGAAATAGTAACGGAACTGCAATTAAGTGTTTACTATAGAATTTTGATGTTGGCTCCTGCATTATGTTGGCTAAATTGGAAGCAGCTGAAAATAATATCATTGGTCAGTTACCAAAAATGACGCCCCAATGCGCGAAACCGAATTTTCACTTTGCTATCGATATGGTTAAGATACGTTCCAGTTCTCGTTCCCGGAGTATTGTGAACCAAAAGGTTGTGTTTCTGTTCTCGGGTTATTGTGAACCGACTTTATTTATTACATTTGGGAACCTTCGAGGCCGACCGATGCTATCTACCAGTCGGCTACGATATGGATGCGCTTGGAGGTCGCCACTGTTTTTGTTGACATGCCTAAGGTCATCAAGGCTAGCGATCAGAGGGGAGTGAGGGACACGGCGATAGGGGAATGCACAGTTGCAGGCCTCAGCCTTGCTAGTAAATGCAACTCCGAACTGCGGAATGCTTTCTTTACTCGATTGTCCTTCCGATGACCCGCCCACTTATTCCGTAATTGTTTAGTTCCTCTTCCCACCGAATACACTCATATCGCGGCCGACTAGTATATATGTGCGATGTTGATGTGTAGAGGAGAAACACGTTGGAAGTAATCATAAGCATTGATGCTGGTATGTTGCCATGAAATTGACAAATTTTGTTCCACATGTTTTTGGACAATGTAATCCTTAAATACACGCATTACATTTATGGAAAGTATCTTACGGAAGATCATTTTGCAGTGTCGTACAATATAATTAGCCCTATTATTTGAAACTTCGCAGCAGAATATACTTGTCTCTTGCGGTAGAAAAACAACGCTGGCGGCACTAGGCACCGTTGCAGTAGTAGCAGCCCTGCCGGCATGTGTTTAGCTGACATTTGAATTATGCAATATACCGCGGTGGAAAGGATATAAATATATTGTAAACCAGAGATGGGTGTCGGCGGGCGCATTGAAATTGTTTATGAATCCTATAGATTTGTGGGGAAAATGCTTAGAAATGCTGAGATATTCGTCAACGGCGCTACCCCCCCTCAAGGTGAAAGAGAGAGAGAGAAAAAACATCACACTTGACGGGTACATAAGGCCCGCCGCAGAGGACAATGCGCGCTCTGTCTCCGATATCACTGCGAGTTGGTAACTGCATTAGGATACAGTATTAATTTTGCTAAAGGTGTTTGATTCCCAACACAACTCTTTCGTGTACTTTCAGCGAAATGTTTAATGAAAGCAACTAAAACCGAAACACATTTGTTTCATTTTGTATGAAACAGTAAAAGAAAATAAATGGTTTAACTTAAACCTTCAAAAATCAGATGCTTACTATAGCATTCATTGAGAACAAATAATTTTATTTAAACACTTAAACAAGACTAGCAGTTAAACTAGGTATCTCATTTTTTTAGCATTCAATAAAACGAAGTATAAACCACGTAAATGATAACGATGTTTATACCGAAGATATGAAAGCGAGCGGTTTAGTCGTGTTTGGGGTCAGTTATTCAGGTGCTGCGACGTTGCAACTCCAGCGTCAGTTGCGATTAGTACCAAAGAAACTTGCTAAATTGTGTCGAAATGAGGCGCTTAAGAAAGATACTGAAGATAACAGAAAACGTAGTTATAGATAAGCAACTTAGAAAAAACCCCTGGGAGGGGTAACCCACGTGGTCATGTATCCCCCCCCACTAATTGCCTTGGGCGGGCATGCCTCTCCTACTCTGCCTCCGAGTCGCTGCTTAATCACCACACGCCATAATTTCGCCTAGCCGTGTTTTGTTTTATTTTATTCTCAAAAATCGTTTATCACTTAATCACACCACTGTTGTAACTATCTAACTGTAGGACTAAAAACACAAGAGCATTGCAACAAAAATGCTGTGTTTGTAAATTGTGGCAGGCCACGCTTAGAGCAAGGTGCAGCGGGTAACTAATATTTGCATAGCATTTCACATACATGCTGTATTATCATGGGACATCTTCCAAAATTCATTCACACTTATTAGAGTATTTCATAGCCTTCACTCCCCCATTTATCTCTTCAAAGAAAAAAGTTCCTCACTGATTGATTTTCGTAATACAAATTATTTCAATTGAAGTTTTACAAAGTAAGCCAGTGTTTTTTTTTTTTTTTTTTGTTTTTTTTAACAGGGAGACCCATCACCATCTCGATTTTGTGCTCTTTAATGTACCTCTTACAGAACTGGAATAAGGATTTTAGTTTTTGAGTTATCACAGCGTAAACAAGATCGTATTAAATTTTTCTCAACTATAAAATCGCTGTGTTCACAGCAGTGGCGTGACACTTGTTTCCCGCGTATCAGCCCACTTCCTCTTTAAGACACCTCATTGGATAACTTAATAGCTAAAGGTTTAAGACAAGTAGAGTGGGGGGGCGATTTATCCCTCCTGAATTGTCGCAAAGGGATTTTACTAAGTTGTTATACTATAGTTTGTTGTTCTGTTATACTTCAATGATGCTTGCCTTAATCGTTCTCTATGTAAATTATAATGCAATAGTTGTTTTTTTCTGCTGAAATAAGGGTTCGCAGACTAAACTGTTATAATTTTTTCACTCGTCTTTATACGCAGAAAGCCTCCTAAGAGCATAACATCTATAGGTACCCTTTCGACCCGGATTACATTGATGTTATTTCCGTCTTGGTGCTTCTTGATCCAGCATCCAAAACTTGTCCCTGCACACCTGCTAAACCTAACTAGAGAGAACTATAAATAAAAAGGGTCTAATGCTGGAAGCAGAGCCAGTTTTAATAACAAGAAAGCTGTCACACTTTTAACGGACAGGGAGGTTTTGGATCCGTTTTAAAAGTTCATTAAATGTCGACGCTACATTCTCCCCTAGGAAGCTTGTCTGGAAGGGTTTCTTGGTCTCCTCACTCATCTTCTAATTATGCGAGTAGTGTCCGAAGAGAGGGCTGAAAGGCCAAATAGCCGTTTATCCAGTTGAGTAAGAACTGGGCTGTAATGGCGGTGTAGAAAGAAATTAAAAAGGATTTTGTTTGGCGTTGTGTTC
The DNA here is from genome assembly GCA_030765065.1 of Deroplatys truncata. Lineage (NCBI taxonomy): Eukaryota > Metazoa > Arthropoda > Insecta > Mantodea > Mantidae > Deroplatys > Deroplatys truncata. The sequence goes on from CM060990.1 coordinate 635,460,943, forward strand.
ACCACAGTTGGTTTGTTGGGAGGAGGCACTGGTTTACTTGTGCAAGCAAGGATGGCCATATATCTCTCCTTCGTTTATCAGACACAAAGAAAGATTGTCTTTGTTGTAGTGCTTTGTTTCCCCCCCCCTATATATTCACACAATGAATGCCAGTTGTAGGTACCTCCTTCCCTAACCTCTTTTTGACCAGTGGCGGATTACAAGCTCCAGTCCAACAAACACATTACTGAGAGATTAGAGATGATTTGTTCACGAAAAACATTAGTTTCTCATACTAAGGGACCTTTAAAACGACAAAATAGGAAGCATTGTCTTAATCTCCTATACGAATATTCTAAAGAGAAAACATGTGTGCGAGGAGGGGGGGGGAATGGGATGGGAATCTCAAAAACCACTCAACCTATTTTGATAATTCCTTCACAATAACATGCAGCCTTTAAGATGGACATAGGCTATATAATATTTCTACAAATTTTAAAACTGGGGTTTAGGGAATGTTCATACCTATTCATGTCGCTCATTTTCAATTTCGTTTCGTTGAATATAATTACAGGAGGATATTTTGAGAACTTTGTTGCACACATTGTGAATTTTTAATTCCTTCCAGACCAAAGGGGTAAATGGGAGACAAAGTCTTTTAAAATTGCGTCATTGGAGGGTGGAAGCTGCATATTTTATTCATATTATCAAATTTCCTCTGAACAAAGGGCACTTTCAGTAAAATTTTGACAAAACTGGTACGCTTGGGTTTTAGAATCGGGCAAAAATAAGTTATAAGCTTACGCTACCCTTATATTCAACTCCTATTTTCAACCCCTAACTGTTAGTTAACACTTTGAACTATCTATACAAAACTTTGTACGCTAGAAGGTCGAACGAAAATTATAGACTACCTTAAAGCTCGATAATAGTATAGAACCTGTAAAAAAAAAAAAAGTTGCTTTACAACCACCAAAAGCTAACACTTATTTTCTATGATATTCTACCTCGAAATTTTTAAAAACTACCCTTGTCCTTTGTTTTCAAGCTCTTATTAACAAAACTATGGTGCCTCGCTAATCAGGGCACAAATGTGTGTTCCTGAGTTACAGGAACTAGCGAGAATTATAAATACCTTGCAAGGGGAATATGGTAGGCTTTAAGCGATAGTCAAATATTTTTAAGAACTGGTTGCTGTGTGGAGCATTTCATTCTCTTTGCATGTCCAGGACAAAAAAACGAATAACAAATTCGCATTTGAGAAAAGGTATAAGTATTGAAAAATTGAAACCAATAACAAGGAATATCTCGGAAACGGTTCATATACATTAAAAAAATGTATATGACATAAATTGCGTGTTTTAACGAGTTTAAATTTTTTGTGTACAAAAATGTAATCTCTTGCGGTTTACCAGTTATGCAAAAGCCATTCACAATGAAGAGGGCTTTTTGGAGACATTCTCAGAAAATTCAGGATATGCATTTCATTTGTCATGAAAATATCTTGAACATATGATATTTTAATCAAAATCGTTAGAGCCATTTTTGAGAAAATCAAATTTTCGAAACATTTTCCATGTAAAGGGTAGTCTGGGGTGGGGGATTTTCTTGAAAATCTTCGTGTCGCATCTTTAGAGGGTGTTGAACCTAAATACCAAGTTTGGTATTTATCCGACTTTTCGTTTTTGGGTTATGCTGTTCACAGATACACACACACACACGCACACACACACAGTCCTTTTTCTAATTTTTTTTTTTGATTCAGGGGTCTCAAAATATTTCCGCTGAAATCTCGGTATCGAATTCTTGGGTGGAATGCAATACTTCACCTACTTACTACACGCAGTAGAGAAGATAAAAAGATTACCCCGACTGATATTTTCAACCCTTTGTGTGCAAATTCTCAACATTTGTCCATCTGGACGCGCTTTAGTAAAAATTGTAGGTTATCGCGAGCTTAAATAACGATCCCTATGTTTATTTTGAACACCGTTACTTATAAAATGGATCCCTGCAACGCCGGTAAGATAACTTATTATAAGAAAAGTATGGATAGATGCTGCACAGACTGTTAATTGCCTATAGGTAGTATAAAATATATAACCAGGCAAGGTTTAAATACGTGAAGCATTAGATTCAGGCCATGATGCGTTAATGCAGGACTGAGTTTCTCATTTTTACTTTCTCTACCGTTTACCTATAGTAAGCAGTGGAAGTATTGCACTCCACCCAAAAATTCTATACCGAGATTTCACCGGAAATACACGTTTCGAGACTCCCTGAATTAAACAAAAGTGTCTATGAACAGCATAACTCAAAAGCACGATATTGGATAAATACCAAACCTGGTATCTCAGTTCAGTGCCTTCAAAAGATGCGACACCTAGATTTCCAAGAAAATTCTGCAACACCAAACTACCCTTTACATGGAACATTTTTCGAAACCTTTTATTTTCTGAAAAAATGGCTAACGATTTTGATTAAAACAACATATATTAAAGATATTTATCGACATAACAAATTAAATGTATATCTTGAATTTTATGGGAATAGCCTGTGAAGTCCTCTCAAATTTATATTAGGTAAACGTTAAGCGATAGACAAAAACGTACTACACAAAAAATCTACATATCTTTTAAAACACACAATTTGTTTCTAATAACTATTTTGTTGCATCAACCATTTCTGAGATATCCATTATTAATGGTGTGGATTATTCAATACTTGAGTCATTCTCTCTGTTGATTTTCAGTTGTTTCTCGCGATTTCATGAAAGAGTATGGAATTTTAAGGCCAGCATATAGCGTCCAGTTATTTGACTATAGCTATTCCCTTTGTATCCATAACGAAATGTGTAATATGGCTATTTACGGAAAGGTTATCTCGAGTAAAATGAAGCAGATAGGAAAATAAAATAATTTGTATACCCACTAATAAGCGATAAAGGGAAGTGAAAGTCATGAGAATATAACATCAGATTTTTACTCTTGTACCGCTAGTCAGATGAAATATCGCATTCCACCCAAAAAGCAGGTAGATAGTAATTAAATAGCGTTCAACGTCCACTTTCATTAGATATGGCACCATGAGCAGTGACACTGGTGATATGAAATGAAATAATTGGGAAAGGAAATTTGGTAGGGAATCCAGGCCTAAGTTTAGGACACATCCTCCCGGCATTTGCCAGGTATGAGGACTGAGGAGAACCTGGAAAAAAAACCTGAGTCAGAGAGCACGGGCCTTTAGGGTTTCGAACCGCAGACCTCCCGTTCACGAGTCCGTGCCTTAACAAACTTGGCTACTCGTGTGTCGGTAATCGTTAGGTATCGAGATTTCACGGAAATACGTGTTCTGAGGTAACCAGAACCCAAAAAAGGTGTATGTGCCTGCGTGTAAGCAGCATAACCCATAATGTAAAGTCGGATGCTACCAAACTTAGCGTGTTAGTTCAGTATTTTCCAAAGGTTTTCAAGAATCTTTTTCGTATTTTTTTTCTCAAAAATGGCTCTTAACTACTTTTATTAAAATACCATACTGAGTTTTAAGACACTTGCATGGCTAATAAAATGCAAGGGTATCCTGAATTTTCTATGAATAGCCTGTGAAGTCCTCTGCATTCGAAATGAATGTTATATCTTTGTGTAACTGGTAAACCATAACAGATAGACAAACGCTTACTACGGGAAAAAGCGGGATGGCTCAGGCGGTAACGTCTGTGGCCCGCATTCCGGAGGTGGTGGGTTCGACCCCCGCAGCCGACCTTCCTAACCTATGGGTTTTTTCGGGGTTTCCCCGGATCGCTAGGCGAATGCTGGGAAGGATCATCAAGTCCCACGAATTTCCTGTCCCTCCATTTCATCTCCATTCCCACTTCACTTTTCATCCGCATCGCTTCTTTCAGGGTTACAGGTGTCGGTGGGAGGTCTCGGCGAGTGCATGGCAGGGAAAAAAAGCATGCTCTGTGGAAAACTTCGTCCTCCGGATTGGGGACGGTCTCTGGGTCTCGAGCCCCCCAGGGGTTGTGTAAGTCCCAAAGGGGACAGAGGACCCTTTGCTCCAGTGCCCATCCGGGGAATTTAAATCTGGGAATGGTAGGGACCCTGCCCTCTGCCTATCGTGCCCCCTGATCTGGCCGCCCAGTCGAGATGCTAAGCCCCCCTCCGCTTAGAATCCTAATCCTACTACTAGAAAAACGTAAATCTCGCTAAAACATACCATTTCTATCAAGTATTATTTTTCGAAGGGTGCAATAACCATAGTCGCTTTAAATGCAAAAACCTCCATCCAAATTTGTATGCACACAGTTCATGACAGGCCATGGAAAGTTTCAAGATTACTTCAAAACGTTCCACATCAATGTAGAAGTATTTACCAATCTCTTTGTGGCAGTGAACAGACAGTGAAACACTTATTATTTCACTGTCCGATTTTAAATTAAAAGACATTTATTTATTAATTTATCTTGCTGTAATAATCAATTTTGTACACCGCTGTATCATTTATTTAAAACGCAATGTTGTTATAACAGTTTCTTATGTGACACATTCATGCCAAACTGTAATGTTATATTTATTATTTAGTATTTAATTTTTATTTTTGTAAACTATAACCCTAATATGCATCTATATGTAAAATAGGGTTGACAATTGTGAAAATAATAAAAAAAAAATTTCCATATCCGATGCTACTGGTTTGAACTTTGCAATACTTTATTACACATTTTCTGAAGCGATATGTCACTATTCGTTTGTTTCTGGACATGTGCACGGAGTATTGAATTTCAAAGACAGTATATAGCGACCCGCTTTTTAAACATTTGAATATCGCTTCAGACTACTACACCTGTTTTATCTACAACAAAATGTGTAATGTAAGCGTTTCTGCAAGCATTTAAATCGATTAACGTAAAGCAGGGAAGAAAACGAGCATTTGTAACAAGAGTTTGAGAGAGAAAAACTACAGCGGGTAGAGAAAGTCCTGCGGAGTTCTGAGGCAGTGTAGACAACATTGAAACGAGTTCGGTGTTTAATCTTAAATACGATTTAAGAGAAGCGCACTTGTAAAAAAATTTGATGCGTTACGTTCACAAGACTTTTTCTACATGTATTTCTGTGTATAAAAGCTATTCTTGCGAAAGCTTATTTTCTATCTACTTCTTTTAATAGAGATAAACCTTTGCAGAAACAGCTGCATTACACATTTCGTTATAAATGCAAAGGGAATAGCGATTGTCAAATGTTTAAGAACTGGACGCTACATGCTGGCCTTAAAATTCCATTTTCTTTCCATGCAATCGCGAGAAACAACTGAGTGTCGACAGGACTTGGAAAGAATGATAAAGGATGGAGCAATTCCAACAATTAACAACGGATATCACGGAAATTGCTGATGCCACAGGAAAAGTTATTCGAAATAAATTGTGTAGTGCGTTTTCGTCTATCGCTTAACCTTTACCAGTTATACAAGATTATACAAAATTCCTTCCGAATGAAGAGGACTTCACAGGCTATTTCCAGAGAATTCAAGACATACATTTTTTTGTCGTGTAAATATCTTTAATATGTGGTATTTTAATAAAAACGTTGGAGCCATTTTGAGAAAATAAAGAATTTCGAAAAATTTTCCATGTGAGGGGTAGTTGGGGGTGGGGGGGATTGTCTTGAAAATCTTCGTGTCGCTTCCTTGCAAGATACTGAACTTTAATACCAAACTTGGTATTTATCCGACTTTTCGTTTTTGAGTTGCGCTGCGCGCGCGCACACACACTCATGCACCTTTTCTAAACATACCCTTCTTTGGATTCAGTGGACCTCAAAACGTGTATTTTTAGTGACATCTCGGTATCGAAATTTTGGGTGGAATGCAATACCTTCTCTATCTTACTACGTACGTGGTAGAGAAAGTAAAAATGTTAAATAAAATAAGATAGTAGCTATCTTTCAGTGTGTAAGGTGTTTAAAAATGCCGTAATTCATATTGCATCCCAAATATTTTTGTACGATGTAATGATGTTAGCCTCTACTTGCACGTGATGCCACGTAGAACAGTGCAAGTTACTAAATGCGGGTCTCCACCGCCTCAACGATCAACAAAACATGTTGATGCAACACGTTAAGCTCAACATGTCGGCGGTACCCGACTCTGAAGTCTTCTACGCAAGCCAGAGACGTGCTACTGCTACCCAGGCACGAATCCATTAGTGTCGCCGAGTTCCTCAATGGGAAATACAGAGTAAGCCAAAAGGCTCCGAACCGCCTGCGCGGTGTTTTTCCTGCCCGCGTCTTAGGCGCTCGTTGCCGCCTGCCGCTATCATAAAAAGGTGCGGATGAAACCATACAACATTTTTAAAACTACTTTTAAAGGCTTTACTTGCCAACTTTATGAAAGGAAATGCTGAAACTGGCCACCGCCGTTGTCCATACATTTTTGCCGCCTCTTTAGGAGACTATCCATCATTCACCGTAGTTCACGCTGAGAAATTTCATGGCGGATATTTTGTTTTAATTCTTCCAGGGTGTGTGGGTTTGTCTTGTACACTTTATGTTTTAAGTTACCCCGGAGGGGTATTTTATGAACAATATTACCGGCTGCGCGGTGTTTTTCTACTGGGCGTGTGGAAATATGATAAAAACATGATAACGCACTGCTGCTATAAACAAAGTCACACTGTTGTGGTGTTGCTTTGCAGTGTGAAGTGCAGTTTTAAGTTGACGGTGATGTGATGTGGCTCAGTTATTACGAGTTATTTATTATTTTATCCTGTACTTAGCCACAAATTATATTATGGCTCAGTATGTGTTTTCTACTGCACAGCGTGTATTTATTTATGATTCGTATGTGTTAACTCGGTCAGCTCGCCAAGTGAAAGTAAGATTTGCAGAAAGATTTCCAGGTGTAAAACTTCCAGGCCGTACAACAATCCATGAACTTTACAGTAAATTTCAGGCCACAGGAAGTGTTCAGTCTAAGAAATCTAAAAGACGGCGTTCGATTCTTACAGAAGAAACATTAGACGACATCGGTCATCGTTTGGAAAATTCCCCCCCCCCAAAAAAAAATTTCCATGATGGATAGTTTCCTAAAGAGGTGCCAAAACTGTATGGACAACGACGGTGGCCAGTTTCAGCATTTCCTTTCATATAGCTGGTAAGTAAAGGCTTTAAAAGTAGTTTTGAAAATGTGTATGGTTTCATACGCCCTTTTCTATGATAGCGGCAGACGGCAACGAGCGCCGAGGACGCGGACAGGAAAAACACTGCGCGGGCGGTTCGGAGTCTTTTGGCACACTCTGTATTATTGCATTCTTGTTTTACAGAGTGCATATGAAATAAAAACATGTTAGTTTAAAAACAATATGCATAACTATCTTGTTTTACTTAACTAGTTCCATGGCACAAGGACGCTACCACTAAAGCCGCCCCTGATTTACGCCCGCTTGCCTCAACTATTTACGAGAGTAATTTGAAATCTTGTACGGAGTCTACAGATGAAAATTCCAGAAGCCTAACTATAAAACGTAACTGCAGCACGTCTTATGAAAATGGTCAGTTATCTACATCTTGCTCTGGTAGATAAAATCTCTACGCCCTGTTTAAAGTTTACTCGCGATCGCTTTTATGGTAGTTGGGGTCAGGGATGTTTATTTGATTCATGTGGCTTACGTAACTACCATAACACACGCCCATTGATGGGCGGGATGGAATATTTATAGAGGTGACCTTCGGCCTACATCTCCAACAGTGATTTACTGGCTGTCCAGGTAGCGGCTCTAGATAGAATAGTGATTCTCCTGGAGGTAAGATTATGTATCACACGTTGTATCAGAATTCTTTCTCACTACTAACAGCTCAATCAAGGAACGTCATCTGCTCCCACCTCTCAAGTGTTGCCACATTTAAATGGCCTGCACAAGCCACACGATTAAGCCGCAGACTTCTCTGAGAAACTGTGGCGGTTAACATTACCACGGCCAGTAGCATAGCAAAATGCACACAGGCCCGCCTGTATGGATCTAGAAGGGCCCTTTTGTAATTTATATTTTCCACTATACATCTTATTGAATGCAGTCTTATAGGCGCAGATTTGAAAAACATTCATTCATTATCTGTTTACCCTCCTCTTACTTACACCCCCCAGGACTTACAAGCGGGCGCCTGGGGTCAGAGAGGAGCAGACACTCATGGATCAGACAGAGCATCCAGGATGGGTGATCAGCCCGATGCCTGGTATGGGATGAAGGAAGTAGATGAAACGAAATGTTGGTGGAATGAATGGCGGGGGAAACCGGAGAACCCGGAGAAAACCCGCCCAGACGCCGCTTCGTCCACCACAAATCTCACATGCAGGTCCCTAGGATTGAACCCGGGCCGCCTCGGTGGGAGGCGAGCGGTCTAACCACTCGGCCACGGTGCCGCCTATTTGAAAAACAAATGTTTAAAATATACATCAAAGCAAAAACGTAAATTTTGAAAGAAATGGACAATAATAACGTTTAGAGGATCAAGGAGGGAAAGTAATGTTACGAAGTACTATTAATATACAGCGAGTCTAAAATCAGACCAGCCGGACTGCGCAGCGGCCTTGGATTTGTGTGTTTCCTCACTAACCTTCCAAATTAAGTATAAACAGACGGCAACGTAACCGAAACACAACATTGTTTTAAACTTGGTGTTAACTCGTATTCTCTTGTCGTCGAGTTTCTTGCACTTTTTGGGGTTTAATCACTAGATCACACACACACACACACACACACACACACACACACACACACACACACACACATTCTCACTCTCATTCACACTTCCAGACTCTGTGGAGGATAGGGAATAATCTTGGCTAGAGATAATTTCCAACCCCCAGTCGGGAATCGAATCCGGGACCCCTCACACAGCAGGCACTTGCTCTACCGACTGAGTTACGGAGCTATTGCTCCTCACAATAGCTATTTACATTAGAATGACGAAACTGAGTTACGTAAGAAAAGAGTGCGTAAAATACTTCTCTTTGTTTCATACTATGCAGAATTGATATAATATACTACCTTATAAAAAGGTGAAACGATTAGATTGGCAGGGTCATTTCTTATGCTCAGTTTATGGCCCCGAAAATTTTAACAAATGAAGAGTTGGACGAAATAATATGTCAATGTTGTGTTTAAGTCAAAATGCTGAGATGTGAAGCAAATATTAGTAAAATGATCGAAAATAGTTTCTAAAAACGTGCTAAGGAATGCTAAAACGGAAACCCAATGGAGTGGAAAAGGAGTTTAATGTATCGTATATTTATGTATGCATTATTATTGTATTATTGTTTTAGAACACCGTTTGTCATAAGCTTTGCCTTGAGCATTTATATATTTTAAATTGTTAATTACAATTGTATTTATCGCTGTACTAAGAGATTGAAAGATTGAATAACGTTAACAATTACTTTATTTAAAGTGAACGAAAAATAGTGACTTCACAATAAAAAATATTGTGATAAAATATGCCAAAAACGGGGGAAATTTAAGTAGAAATATGTTTTATATTTAATATGATTGAAAATGTGTTATTCTTATGAATGTGTTATTTATTCCATGCAAGAATCTTAAATTGTATGAATTTGTTTTAGACAGCAACCAGGCAACGGCTAAAAGTAAACAACGTTCAACTGTTAGGAGTGCTAGAAAGGAATGTAATAAATAATAATAATAATAATAATAATAATAACCAAATATTCTCAGATAAATAACCAAGAATTTATTTTTAATATAGAGTCAACTGAAAAATCCCGGCTGTGGTGTTGAATTTTTCAGTTGACTCTATATTAAAAAACTTGCCTAAGACTAGGCTAAGGTCTATTAAAAGTATAATTAATTTATATAACAACAAAAAATAATTAAAAGAATTGATTACCGTAATACAAAGAGACTACAAGAAATTAAAGCATAAATATAAGTAAATATTCGATTCAAGTATCATATTCCTCGTCGTGCGTCATATTGTTCATGAGAAGTTAAATAAAACACATTGTAGTGAAGATTCATTTATTGGCTTTATTATTTAAATAATAAATATCTTGCCTCGCAAACACGGAAAACCTTATATAAGAGTCAATATTGCCACGAGTTAGAGCTAGCAGAATTTTAAGTACATTTTAATATATAACGGACCCAAAGAAACATACAAATATTATGCTACGTGCTGCACACTGGATCGAGAGTCAACAATTACTGAATAAAGTTATCCGCCAGAAAGTCAATTCTGTCATGCTAGACATAAACTTGCCATACCAACTGTGTGAGAGGCGCGGTAAATTCAAACTGAGCATTTCAAAGTTCACAGCATCTGTATCTACCAGATCCTCTAGAACTTCCACCAGGAGCCAGCGACGACTCGTCCCACACCCTTAATTTCACTTCAACTTGCCACTCCAACCCATATTAATTCAACTTCAAATGTTTCCACGGAACAAGAGGGCACATTGCGTTATGTGTTACATTTTCTTATAAGGGTAGGATAGTATATTTGGTTGGGAGATTCTCATGGTATGTAATAACCAGGCATAAACATTTTATAAGCATGACAAAAAGAAAGAAACTTGAACTCTTACTGGAGTTCATGCAGGGACGTCGTTGGTAACAAACCACTCCCCATCCCTCGTATAGTCTGTTGGCATTTGCAGATCGCATACACCAAGCCATATTTACGTGCCGTCATTGACCCTTGGCCACTGCTTTTTAAATTCCTTGTATTGCTATATGGTTTGAGGTATGAAGAAAATGCATTAACATACTAGCTTGGCTTCTAAAAGTGATGACCTCAATAGTGAACACATTCATAGTATTTATATTTCATCCAGTTTTTCTTCAGTCAACATAACGCATTGTTGAACTGAACTTTCGTTGTTAAAAAGAAAGATTTTGCGTGCTTGACTTCATTCACGAGATTAAGGAGTTTTAAACTTAGTGACATTTTGCCCGACACTTGTTTGCAAGGCTTATATTAGATACACATCATACAGTAAAAACGCTGTTGTAACAAAGTTACCCATACTTAAAACCAAAACAACTTTACTCTAACGGAGAGGCATACCTCTGTGCCATGTCACTGGCAGAGCTCGACTAATAAAACACATAAACCGCTTGCCCTGAGAATGAAGCGTAGCTGGGGGTGAGGCAGCTCTAGCTCTGCACAAGGTCGCTATTTAATGGGTATAGTCTAACTCTAGACTCAGTATTGGTTTGCTGAAAAGAGGTTCGGAGCTCTATAAGAGCGCGTCTACGGAGATATTTTTAAACTGAACAAAACAGGCACGCTTTTATGTAACGTTTACAAGTGAGGCATCTGCTTCCCCGAGGCATTTATTCTAAATAGATATTTTATACTTATAAAAAGTAAAACAGATGCTAGAAGAGGTTCCTTTGCAGACTAGGAGGAACCTGTGGTACCAACGTGATGGCTGTCCAGCCCATAGTACACGAAGTACTACAGCTTGTCTTAACGGATTGTTTCCAAATCGTTGGATTGGAAGAAGAGGACCTGTACCTTGGCCGGTCCGTTCACCGGATCTGACCCCTTTAGAATTTTCTGTGGGGAAGGCTGAAAGACACTGTCTACAAGGATGTACCAACTACACCAGACGATATGAAACGACGTATTACTGCTGCCTGCTCTGAAATTTCCGCTGAAATGCTAGAACGTGTGCAACAGTCTTTCCATAGCAGACTGGAAGCGTGTATTGAAGCTGCCGGTGGTCATTTTGAACACAACCTTTGAAGGGCTATGTTCTTTACTTGTAAGAATCGACAGAAGTATTGTAATTCCATTTTGTTTTTCTTTGGTTTGTGCTACCACAGGAACGTTATTCTTCTAGCACTTATCGCACGCCATACTCAATTTTCTGATCATAATGGGGCGTTTCATCACAAGAATTCCTGCTGCTGAGCTTCGAGAGTGAGCGAGAATATTTACACGAGATATGCTGCCTGTTTGAGAGCAGAAAGTCAACATTTCCAGCATCTATTATAAGGTAAGGATTTTAGTCGCCTCTGCCGGCTGTCTTACGCAGTAGAGAGAGACCGCGAGTGGGTTCGAATATAATTTAACTACCCTATACATGTTTAATACAAAGGCATATTAGACACAATTAAAAATTTGAAGAAAAAATCAAAGGAAATATGGAACGCAAAGATATAAAGGAATAAAAGATTTTTGTTTAAGAACACGAGCATTCGTGAAAGAACAAAATATTTCCATACGCTGTTTTCTCATGTCATAAGTTCCGAGTTGTTTCTGCGGATTCACAGATTTTGGTCACTGGAGTAGGTAAATATAATAGCCGAGAGTGAGTCACCAAGCTAAGCTGTTGCAGAAAAGTGATTTAGTGCGTGAACACTACTATTTTTCAGGTTTTCATTTAGACACAAGAGTATACGGAATGTTGCATTCAGCGCAATCAAGGTCTATCAAGAACTTTAGTCCAACTCTTTTGGGACAAGTGCTACGCAGTATCATGAATTCTCGATTTCTTTCATTCCTTATCTAGCATAAAGATAAACGTAACACTTTTCAATAATGCAAAGCTTAAAAATTTAAAAATATTGAAAAAGTATCGAAGATTTATCTCAAAGTATTAGACATACTTCGCTACCATCGAGTACCGAGAGTATCGAGATCCCTTCCTACTCAAAATGTATACTCACGAGCCGCTACTGCTTAAATATTCTCGTAGAACGTTAGATAAAACATGGTAATGACATTTTGAAAGGCGATGTAGAAGAGAAACCTTAACGTCCAACACACATTATTGTCTAATATTGCAAAAGATGCATACAATCTCAATTGGTTACACATATCTAGCAAAGTGGATAATTAGTAGGCAGTTTCCTCGCCAGATGGTATATTAGATCGACAAAGCCGCTCATTTCTTGCAGAGGTGTTTAATACTGCGTAACGAGTGTAGCGATACCAATGCACTTGCAGTGAACTAGGTCACCCAGAAACAGTAACCGTCTCCATTACTTCTGTAACCGTTACATTAAGGTAAGCGTTACAATGTAACCGTTACGCTATTTTCTGCCTATCCACAATGCGCAAACAATAAATGTAAACACTGTTTCAGTTAAATTTGTAACCGTTACATTACTGTTTTAGCCTCCCCTTCAACATTGGTCACAGGTAGAATTTTGCATCACAGTTGTTTCTATTCTAGGCATGTTCAATTGGTTCTAAGCGTTCTACCTCAAACATAGACTTCCTTGGCGGTATCCTGGGAGCTTTGGCAATGGCACATACAGGTACTTACACTAGTATTTGGTCACGAAGACATTTTGTTCATAATGCGGCGTACGTCGTCATTAATAAGTGTCAAGGAAAGGGTATACTTAATACAAAGGCTAACAAATTTGAAAATGAAATTGCCTACTTCGGAATTTTGAAATAGGTACCAATTCCCAGGTACGGTTTCATCCCCAAGTATATGTACATGCATCCCTTTAATGTTCGATCAAGTTTATTTATGCTTTTGTTCATCCACTTAAGATATAATAAAAAATCTGATGTTATAAATCAAATTATGTATTATTCTTATCTTTATTAAAGCTTATTATCTTTATTATTTATTATCTTATCTTTATTAGTGGGTATACAAACTATTCTTACAAAAGCTTAATTTTCTATCTACTACATTTGAATCCAAATAAACCTTTGCAGAAATAGCTACATTATACATTTCGTTACAGATGCGAGAACAGCGATAGTCAAATGTTTAAGACCTGGACGCTATATGCTGGCCTTAAACTTCCATACTGTTTCCATGCAATCACCAGAAACAACTGAATGTTGACAGGACTTTAAGAGAATGACCAAGCAATGAACAATTCGAGATATTAATTACGGATATCTCAGAAATGGCTTATGCTACAAAAAAAAACTTATTTGAAACAAACTATGTATTTTGAAGAGGTCTACATTTTTGTGTAGTACGTTTTCATCTATCGTTTAACGTTTACCAGCTATACAAGATTATACGAAATTCCTTCCGAATGAAGAGGACTTCACAGGCTATTCCCAGAAAATTCAAAATATACTTTTTATTTGTCATGTAAATATCTTTAACATATTGTATTTTAATCAAAACCGTTCGAGTGATTTTTTAGAAAATCAAAATTTTCGAAAAGTGTTTATATAAAGGGTAGTTAGGGTGAAGATTTTCTAGAAAATCTTCGTGTCGCATCCTTGGAAGATACTGAATTTAAATACCAAGTGTGGTACTATCAGACTTTTCGGTTTTGAGTTATGCTGTTAGATACACATGAACGCGCGCGGTACTTTTTCTATAAGTGCTTTTTTTTATTCAGGGGGCCTCAAAACATGTATTTCCGGTAAAATCTCGGTATCGAATTTTTTGGTGGAATGCAATACCTTCTCTACCTACTGTGTACGTGGTAGAGAATGTGAAAATGAATAGACTCGTCCGTTACCTTCAGGGATAAACGTTTATTTCTTTGCTGTTGACGAGTACTAAAGAGTTAAATGGGACGCAAAGGGCCCAATACAGCATGTGGACAGCGACAACTAGTGATCTTTCCTCATGCTAAAGTCCAAACACAAAGAGAAACATGTTGCCTCGGTAAATTTAGCATCGAGCGTTGTTGGAGACATCATTAGGCGATGTAGAGAGGAGAAAGAACAGAATTAATGCCACAAACGAGAAGAGGATGCTTATGAGAAAGGTAATGATAAATCCCAAAACTGACAACCGAAATGCTCTGGCGTATGGCAAAGACAGAAACAGACAAAAGGGTTGTTGAGAACGGAGGGCAAAGAGATGGTAGTTTGCTAAAGAATTCCTTTTAAAGCTCGAGAATTGTGGAACGATATAATTTTTGCGTATGGAATCTTTTCTTGTTTTCCTTTCTTTCTTTCGAAGTTCAATACAGAGCGGACAAAAAAAATCTGCACTTAAAAATGAAGCACAAGAGCTAATGATGTGATGGTATGGGATATATGTTAGTAGGTGGGTAGAAAATTTTGTTTTCACGAGAAGAGAACAAACATTAATACCCCCACACATGTAAGAAAGCCTTCAGCAGTTTACAGACAAATTGGGGATAAGGAACATGTTTAAACTCTTCAACATTAGGTGTACACTGTTAGGGTTTGCTTTTTATATAACTGCTTAAATATAATAGATAAGGCAACACACAGTCTGAGCTTAACCCAATAGAGAATTTATGGACGAATTAGGAATTTCCCTATCATCCGAAAGACCATCTTAAGACTGCTGGGGAAAAATACGGGTTACCACCTATACCAGCAAAATAATTTAAAATATGCAATCTCGCCTACTAGAAGTAATCAGGAGTAGACGATATGGAAAAATATTAAATTCAACGTAATAATCTGTGTAACACGTATGTTGGAAGAATCATTCTCTTTTGTTACAAAAGGGACGTATTTGTTTATATTGTTACTTTAATTTGAATGTCATTTTTATGAAATCAAGTCTTAGTTTATACTAAACAGGTTTGAGTGTGGCTTTTAATACTAAACTAAAAAAATTATAGTTAAAAAGGACATTTATCAGGTATTTGGGTTATCAATTATGGAATGAGCTTTCTGGGATGCGGTTAATTTTTTATTGCTTCATAATTAAGGGAAATTATTTCCACCAACCTGTGAAAATTGTCAAAAATATCGATTTCAGGATTTTTACACATTAATAAACTGTGGTTCTTGTAGATTCATTTACCGAAGTTATTTCCAAACATCTGCGCTTTAAACGCTTGTCGCGTGAACATTTAAATGATAGATTTAAAGGTAAAGCCGTTTTCCCCATAATGCATTTTTTCAACGCACGGGAATGTTCAAACCCCTAACTGCGGTGAAAATTTCAACAAATCAGATTTATGCGCCAGAGATCCTTAATAGCATAACACATAAAAGTTACCCGTAGAATTTTTAAGCAAGTAACACTAATTATATATGCATACATATGCATACACAATAATTTGTTAATTATATAGGGTTAAAGCAATCAACCCTCAAGTTTTCAGGGGTTACAGAGGCATGGTATAGGAACACCTTGATATAGGACATCTATGATCTGTGACGATAAACTCCGAAGTTGCCTATTGTTTTTTCATTTGAATATTCGTACTGACAAATGCAAATAAATGTTAAACATAAATGCGGTGCAGATTTCCACTCTAAAATACATAGTTTATTTCTCTTCCACAAGCGCGAAAATAGCTTAACATTGCGGTATGAGCTTTGCTTTTGGGGGGGGGGGCTGCTCCGTCAGTAAGGGCCAGTGCACCACTGAAATCTCCAATTTCACACGGAGAATCTTACGTATTGGAGAGAACAGTTAGTTGTAGTAATAGTGCAGTCATTAGCGTACTCGGTAGTCAGTGTAGTGGGCTAGGTTCAAATCCCGTACAAGCGGTTAAACATTTGCCCCCCCCCAACAAAGGGACGGTAAAGGCTTCGAAGCTTAAGTACGTGTTACGGAGGTATTAATAAGTGTTTGAACACAGCATGTTTACGATTACCTGTAAAAAGCAGCAACTCAGATAAGTTGCATCAGTGAGGTATTGTTGTTTTTTTTTAATTAACGATAAACGCAAAAAAAAATGTTTCACAACTTCGTAGAGGGATCTTCATATTTCACAATAAATATAGACGATTTAAACCTATACTTTTTAGCGAAACCTCACACAAATAGTTCAATTTTAGGGATAATATAATAATTTTCTATTGAGTAAGATAAGTTAATATGTTTTGTCCAAATGAATTTCAAAGTTACTTATTAAACCATACATATTTTTTGTGTTTATTTTTGTCGCGAAATTATTGAGAAATTTTGTTTTATTATTAACACTAAAATACGAAAATTTAAAAATTAAACGCGAATTCTTTAAAAAAATAAAAAAACGTCCTGACCATAAGTGTCCTATGTCAAAGTGCTCGCCTAACACTCCCTGTAACCCCTGAAAGTTAGTCGGTTGAATTCTTTTAACACCTGTATATATAGTAAAAAATGTACCTCTAAATTAAAAAGGATATTAATGAATAATTTATCATATTTTATACACTAATGCTTACTCCATTTAAAGGGAATCGGAATAGCCTATCTCGCCATTGTTAAAATAAGGCTTTTCCGGTACGTTTAGATGCACTGTACACAATTTGGAAATTTTACTTGTTCTACAACACATTTACAATACAATATTAGAGATCTTATTTTGAGGTTAACAGCAAGCATATATCATTTGTTTTAATACACGTCTTGAATTTACTTTAAAAGATATTTATTTTTAAAAATTCAAATTTCCACATAACCTACTGGAAGAAACTTTAAAAAACTTTCAATGCTCTATTAATTCCACAAAAAAATTAGACATTTAGCTACAGTAGTTTTTGGGATGAGAGCACCCAAAGTTTTCATCATCTTCTTCTTCGGATTACCCTCCTCTTTGCACGACTTACACCCCCAAGAACTTACAAGCCAATGCCTTGGGCCAGAAGCCTGTCGAGGAGCAAGCAAACTCTTGGATCAAAGCAGAACCAGGATGGATGATCAGCCCAATGCCTGGTATGGCGGTGAAGAAGAAAATGAGATGTAGTGATGAAAGGGATGATAGGAAAATTCGTGGATCAAATTATCTAACCAAGCATTCACCTAGCAACCGAGGAAAACCGCGATAAAACATTCGGCCATTTTGGTCGGCTCCGGGGATTTGAACCAGAGACCTCCCGAATGCGAGTCGCTCACGTTACCGCGGGGCCATTTCGCTCGGTGCACCCAAAGTTTTAAAAGATTAAAATTAAGGAAAACAAAGTCTTACAATATTGGAAGCATACCTCAGAACTTCCAAGCTCCATATTCTTTGAAGGGCTTTGATTTGAGATTTTTTATTTATGGACGCTCTTTAACTACTGTGGTCCTTAGCGTCCCATTCTATATTGGGCGTGAAAGACCAGTGATTTTGCTCAGGGGCCTCTTTATCAGGCTTGAGGTTCTTTTAGGTGCCGCAAATCTACGACACGGGACCACCGGCTTTACTTCCCTTCCGAAGGAAGCCATGCTAAGGATTTTTACGCCCGAAAAAATCCATCGCCCTCCGCCGGGTTTGAACCCGCGACCTCGGGAACTACAGGCTAACATGGTAACCACTACACCACGGAGGACGACTTGAAGGGCTTTAAAACACCGCGACACGAAAATAAATATTTCGATTTTACAAACATCAGGGAACACTACTTCTACAATAACTCACTTTGTGAAATTCCACCCCAGAATGCCGTTCTGACTCCCCTTAAAATCACTTTTTAACGTGATATTCCTAGGATCAAAATCTGAAGTTTTGTTACAGCAATTTGAACTGCGCTGCAAGGAACTTTTTTGTCGCGTAGTTGAAAAAAATATTCTCAAAAGCTATTTCATGCATTTTTCTAAAAATGTGGGAATTAGTTACACATAATGCATGTAGTACGTGCCAAAATATGAAGTTATTTGCTTAAGAAACGCGCAAAATTTTAAACTTCCACGCAGGTTGGTCCCCTTAACGGCTGGAACAGTGAAGCCCAACCTGTTACGGTTCAAAGTCCATAGTTCACCCTGCCTACTACGCTTGAACAGATTGACAAACTAAACCAATCAAACTAATAAATGAATTACAACTATCCGGGCTTGTAGGCCGTAATCTAGAAGGCATCGTGGATACCGACGCTTCGCCAAGTACAGCGCTTGGCATCTTCAGGGTGAAGTGATTCAGTTCTGAATAGTTGTAATTCATTTATTAGTTATGACCCCGGCCGTGAAAGCCTCAGTATGTACATTAAACCAATCAAGTTTCAGTTCTTGGCAGCACGAGTGGAAATGAGTGGGAAGGTAAACTCCCTTCATCCCCTCTCTCTGCAAGGTTGGGCATCCCTGGGCTGGAGTTTTCAGCATAGGCTTGTCTTAAGGTATGAGGAATGTTTATCAACGCCGCGGTCAAGGTTGATCTACATGGGACACAGGTGTGCCCAGAAGAAGGCGAAAACTATGTCCTTGAGCGACTTCACGATTCGCTCATAGCACCAGTATGAACCACATCCTGGCGTGCATGCGTTCTCGTCTACGAAATAGCACGCAATCCTAAATGCATCATGACATGAGTACGAGTTCATGTAAGGGAAGAACACAAATCCATTATCATCAATATTTTAAAATCAATGCCAGGGGTGCCCATCCCCCTCCAAAGGCTATGACGCATTCCTCCCCTAAAAAGTCTGCATCCCCTTAATTCTTCTTAGCTCAATTTCAACTATTTAGTCCCTTTATTATTATTATTATTAATTATTATTATTATTGTATAATTGAAGTTAATTTTACTTTTTACAGACCTTAGCCCGGTCTTGGCAAGTTTTTAACATAGAATCAACTGAAAAATACGTCACAGCCGGGATTTGAACACGGTTCTCCCGCTCTCCGAGCTCTAATGGTTGCCGGTGGGACATTGAACTCCCCAATTGACTCAAGTTGTTTCCCAGATTTAGTTCCTTTCTATCCCGCTGGAATGTTTCGCAAAGGGGCGTTCTTATACGTACTATAAGAGCTATTGGGATATGTACACAGCAAACGCTTAAATGATAATAGAATGTTTAAAATTAATAAAAATCGCAATATAAAAGAAAAAACACAATTAGAAATATCTGGCAATTGGTGTGTTTTGTTACTTGGTATTTCAGTGTATCCTGTTGTATCTGTTTAAATAGACCAACATAGCAAGTGTGATAACGCTATACGCTCTCAACAACTACATACCTGCCTATAATGTTACAGTTGCTTTTATACATTTCCAAAAATGATCACTGTTGTTACGCCACATTATACCACACAGTATGAATTGTACTTCAAATTACCTTGGGGGGGGATTTGTTTGGAGTTTAACGAGCTTTAATCTGGTAGATCATATGGACGATGAGTGAAATGATGCTCAGACGAGACCGGGGTCCATATAGCTTAAAGTTGCCTGGCATTCATCTTATCAGGGTGAGGGAAAACCCCGGGGAAAAAAAAAAACTTATCCGGGTAACTCAGCCTAACCAAGATTCGAACTCGGAACCTCATGAATGTCAGGCAGATACGCTTTCCCCACAACATAGAAGCGTTTTTATATACAGCACATTTAGATTAACAAGCTTAAATATACAAATTGAGTTAACCATTACAGTACTCGTTAAAAATTGTAATACACGTGTTTATATTACCTACGTTTATTCTTGTATTCCTCAAATTTTGAATTCCCTCCCCCCACAAAATGTTCCTGATGGCGCAGCTTGCCCCCCGACCGGAACTTCGGTCTCAAACAGCAATGACAGTATTTATGGCGTCCAAAGAGTAATCGTCACCATTCTGGTGCGTTTAAGTGCAGCTTTTATCGTCTAATGCCAAAGGTCTTTCTCATGACAGATGAACAGGCGACATATGTCCGGAACTTTGACCAATGTTTTCCTGTACGATAAAGATTATTCATATATGAAGTGACTTTTTCCAACCATCATAAATCTATAAGGATTCTGGAGTACATTCCAAAATTCTTAAATATGGATGTTAGTGTTATTAAACATGCGAACCTACTACGTTAGTTCTATGTACGACCCTTTAAACCATGTAACATAGCGATTTCAATGTCTACCTATAAACCTAGCTTCCAATAAAATCGTAGTAAAGACAAGTTTTGCCTATATTAAAGTGAACAAACAATTCGAGAGAGGCCTAAATCTGCTGCAGAGAAGCATAAAAAGACGAAGGAGGGCTTGTATATGCACTAAAAGCTTTTTAAACACCATCAAGCCAATTTAAATGTTACTTTAGCATTATAATTATCTTCTCTACCACGTATGTAGGTAGAGAAGGTATTGTATTCCACCAAAAAATTCGATACCGAGATTTCACCAGAAATATATGCTTTGAATCACCCTGAATGAATAAATAAATAAATAAAAGCATTTTTAGGAAAAGGCCCGTGTGTGTCATTTTCTGTGTGTCTGAACAGCATAACACAAAAACGAAAAGCCGAATAAATGCCAAGGTTGATATTTAGGTCCAAAAGCTTCCAAAGATTTTCAAGAAAATCCTCCCACCCCAGATTACCCTTTACATGGAACATTTTCGAAATTGTTTGTTTTTTTCCTCAAAAATAGCTGCAACAATTTTGATTAAAATACCGTATATTAAAGATATTTACATTACAAATAAAATGTGTATCTTGAATTTTCTGGGAATACCCCATGAAGTCCACTTTATTCGGAAGTAATTTTGTAAAATCTTGTATAAGTGGTAGAAGTTAAGCGATAAAGAAAACGTACTACACAAGAATTGTAGATCTCTTTAAAACACACAATTTATTTCAAAGAACTTTTTGTAGCATCAACCATTTCTGAGATATCCGTTATTAATGGTTCAAATTCAATTGACATTCTTTTCAAGTCCGTTCGATATTCAGTTGTATCTTGGATTGCACGCAAGGAGCATGGAATTTTAAGGCCAGTACATAGCGTCCGGTTCTTATACATTTGACTATCGCTATTCCCTTTATATCTATAACGAAATGTGTAATGCAACTATTTCTGGAAGGTTTTATCTCGATTAAAATGAAGAAGATAGGAAACTTTCGTAAGAATAATTTGTATACCCACTAATAAGCGCTAGAGGGTAGAGAAAGTCATGTGAAGTAACACATCAGATATTTTTTATACTCTCTTTTCGCGGGATCTCATTTATCGGCACATTCTCATTTTCAAATCCTTCACCCGATATACGTCTGGGTAGAAACCATGGTATTCTGTATACCTCCTTTTAAATAACATGATAAAAATTAGAAGAGTTTCTGTTAGCAAGATTAGCTGTTGCGTTATTAAAGAATAGAATTCATATTGTGTAAATGTTTGAGCAAAACATTGAAGTTTCATGTTTCATTTATTTTCTCCCAAACTAATGGGATAATTAAAAATTAATCTGTACAATTTATTCATATACTATTACAGGGTTTAGTTACAAGATATTCGTTTTTTCACAAAAATAATTGTATCGCGTGGAGCAATTTTTCAAAACAGAAACAAAAATAATTAAAGTATTTATTATCTCAGGAAATAATTTTAAAATATGCGTGAAGCTTGGTGTACATATAATACATTCAACCTGATTGCTGCATTAAAATGCCACATGAATCGACCTAGAATTTGTGGATTTTAGAAATTTCAGTGCGATTCCTAGGGGGGGAAATAAACGAATTTACTGTTAACAGCATAACTCATAAACGAAAATTCGTACAAATAGCAAATTTCAAAACTGAATTACACACCATTTAAGGACGCCAGACAAAGGTTTTCCAGGAAACATTCCAACACCAGACAACCACTTACATGGGAGAACATGTTCGTTATGTTTTATTTCTCAAAAATGTCTCGACGATTGTAATTAAAATATTATATGAGAACCCGCACTGGAAAATTAAGTGTACATATCTCCAGAAATTCAAATTAATGGTAAGGTCTTATTTGTTAACATGCAAGCAGAAAAGACGATAGTGCCAAAACATATACTCTTAATAGGTATTCATATTCAACGAAACAGGATTGAAATTGGACGTTATGGATATGAAAACCACCGTACACCCCTCCCCCTCCCAGTTTTAAAAATTCTGGAAATTTTTTATAGTCTGTGTCGGTCCGGGCTTTTCGGGGATGAAGGGATTATCAAAATGGGCTGAAAGGTTTTCGAGCTCATCTCCCATCCACTCACGAATTCTCTCTTTGTAACATTAGAATATAATATTAAATTTTTGAAACAGTGCTAAATAACCATTCTATACATGGAACAAACTTCCTAGTAGGTACGAGGGTGGAGCATTTAAGTTGAGACTGTACAATATCTCCAAAACTAAGCTTTGTAGAAAGAAATGTCCTTAATAAAAGTTGCTTGATATTATGGGGGAAAGTAAATGCCATTAGTCGTGCTTTGTTTGGAGGAAGTTATGATGGTCATTTTAGGGTCAATTTAATATTTTGAAGTGGGAACCTACAATTAGGATCAATTTTAACTGACTCTAAAACGACCATCACAACGTCCTCCAAATAAAATACGACTAATGGCATTTACTTTCCCCCATAATATCAAACAACTTTTATTCAAAACATTTCTTTCTACAACGCTTAGTTTCGGAGATATTGTGCGGTCTCAACTTAAATGGTCCACCCTGTATACCAGGTTAACTGGAAATAAGTCAAGTCTATTGTACATAAATATTAATTCCATGACTCTTGGTAGGAGGGAAAAACCAAATAAGGTAGTCGAGGTCGTCAAAGCAGGGACTCGTGAACGAGAGGTTTGCGGCTCAAATCCAGCCCTGATTGAAGCCTTTTCGCGATTTTCCTCAGCCCCCATAACTGCCAAATACTGAAGCGAGCCCTAAACTTTGGCCCGTAATGTTTCCTTCCCGAATTTCCTTTCCCAATTACTATTTCATTTCATGTATCACCAAAGTTACCGCCTGTGGTGTCGTATGTAGTAAGAAAGGGCGTTAAACACTATTAAAATAAAGGAGGGTCCTACAAGTTACTTTAAATCCTGGAGTTCATTACATTTCTCTTAAGAAATAGGTAACACATCTGGATAGAAAGAAAAGTATAAAAGTTAATTGCATGTAAATAAAACATCATTGGATTTACTTTCACATTCTAATAGAAAAATGATCAAATGAACTCGCGTTTACAACTAAAATAATCATATATTAACCCCACACATTTCTACCAGTATCAACAATGACATCATATTAGTAGGATTGTCAATTATTGCGCTTATAATAGAAAAATGAAAGAAAAAAATACCCTGGGTTTGTCTTAACATATAGTTACTGTTTGAGTGCCTTACCTGAATACGTACTTTCGTGTATGTTGTTTCTTTAAATATAAATACTTACGAGACCAATTTAATTTTTAGCATTATCTCCTAGGGAATCATAAATTAAGCTTCTGAGAACGTAACGTTCTTGTCATATCACGCTTCCTGAAAGCTGCCCTAGGAGTATCAAAGCCTACAAGTTCCAGACTAGTCTACGAACTTGCCAAAGAGCCTTTCTTTATGGAAGACCTACGTATGAAGTTAGTTATCATCCACGGACAGCTGGAAGAGGTTGCTCCAAGAAAGACAAAGGAAGAGAGACGAGATCTAGCCCAGCTTCTACACGACGGAGGCCATGACGAACAGAACATGGACAGGAACCAACCAAGAACTCCGACGTCTGCTGAACTCTTTAGCAGTGTATGGATACCACCATAGAATATGTAAAACGAAGTGGTATCACGACGCTGACAGCAACTATGTGACCAGCTTTGTGAACGATATCATGTCACCACGTGTAAGTAAAGACACTAGAACCTACAGAGTGAGCCAAAAGACTCCGAACCGCCTGCGCGGTGTTTTTTCCTGTCCGCGTTCTCGGCGCTCGTTGCCGTCTGCTAAGATCATAGAAAGGCGTGGATGAAACCATACATTTTTAAAACTACTTTTAAAGGCTTTCCTTACCAACTTTATGAAAGGAGATGTTGAAACTGGCCACCATCGTTGTCCATACATTTTTGGCACCTCTTTAGGAAACTATCTATCATGGAATTTTTTTGGGGGGGGGGAATTTTCCAAACGCTGACCGATGTCCTCTAGTGTTTCTTCGGTAAGAACCGAACGCCATCTTTTAGATTTATAAGACTTAGAATTATGGAAGAGGGAAGATAAAAAGGTGAAGCTTGGGGAGGCTGGGATTACACACGGCAGTGCCAACTTGAATTCCCTCGTTCCTACATAGGTCATATTTTCTGCTTCCATGTGTAAGGTAACATTGTAATATTGTTCATAAAATACCCCTCGGGGTAACTTAAAACATAAAGTGTACAAGACAAACCCACACACCCTGGGAGAATTAAAACAAAATATCCGCCAGGAAATTTCTAGGCGTGAACTACGGCGAGTGATAGTTTCCTAAAGAGGTGCCAAAAATGTATGGACAATGACGGTGGCCAGTTTCAGCATCCACTTTCGTAAAGTTGGTAAGTAAAGCCTTTAAAAGTAGTTTTAAAATGTTGCATGGCTTCATCCGCGCCTTTCTATGATAGCGGCAGACGGCAACGAGCGCCGAGGACGCGGACAGGAAAAACACCACATAGGCGGTTCGGAGTCTTTTGGCTCACTCTGTAGTAACGTTTTGCAGAACGTATCTTGCACAATTTGCATGTTAGCATTATTTTAATACTAAAGAAAATAGAAAAAGTTGATAGAAAAACGTTTTTAAATTGAGATTTCGTAAAATTCCTATGAAATGGAAACGCGAAAAAAATTTTTTTTCTGCGAGAAACGAATGGAATGAACATTCAAGCCACTGTACCAAAGCCAATTGTTCCTACCGTGGAGAGAACGGGGCTCACCAGACAGGTAAAACCTCTGTTACCAAATCATTAATCTCGCAAAGGGGTCGTAAAAGCTGCATGGTTGTATGTAAAAGCTCTTTGAACCCTCATATCTTTCGATACATCAGGATTAAAATCCCTAGGAAAAGTTTTAATGCGAACAATATCGGAAGGCATGTCACTCCAACTATCATCTGTTTCACGCATTAAACTTGATAGGCCTGTTGCGAGTTGTATCGTTTTTATGAGTACTGGACACGCGACGGGATTCCCAAAGGCTACATTTTACACACGCTGCATTAACGGCGCCAATGCACGAAACGCACTTTTATTGCTCTTTTTAGAAACACGTCTGCCCCCGAGGGACTTCAGGCCGAGGTCTCCAGTGGTCAGTGTGCAATACCAGTGCGCCAGGCGAAGCCTGCAGCCATTCGGTTTCGAAATAAAAACTGCAATTTTCGAGATAAAATTAGAGTAAATAATAATAATAATAATAATAATAATAATAATAATAAAATTTCCCATTAAATTTTCTGTTTTGGATATACAGCATTAAAGTACAATTTTTTTGTGTGTGTGAAAATTTTTGCCACAAGAATGCCCCACAATTGCTATTAAACGTGATATCAAACACCTTCGGTCCCACCTAGAGAATGAACTCTAAGGCAACTAAATTACTTTCCTCAAAAAGTGCGTTCTGAAGTTCACAAGCTCAACAAATCAAAATATCTTGCTTATTATTGAGCTTATCGAAAACTATTACATAAAAGTTTACAAACATTAGATTTCTGAAAAATTTGGTTAAAACATTTGATTATATGAACAAGTTATACCAATAAATTACTCTTTACGGTTGATTCACAGTAGCATCCATGCGCTTGAGCCTTATAGCTTCATTCTGTCATCGTGACCCCTGAGAGTATTCAATGTTAAGCACGCGTTTTGAGCAAAGTAATGGCAATACTAGATACCCACTACTAGGTATCTACAGTACGTTTCAAATGGGAACGGTTTTGCTCTCCAGCGGATCAGACGTTGTTCTTAAATATGGGAAATCTAATGGCAAAAAAACTCGCATTTTTTGTTTCCATTGTAATTTTTCCTATTAATAAGTGGTGCTAAGAAAAGCATATTTATCAAATATTAGCATCTAAAACCCAACGGTTATCACGTTATTGAACGATACATCTAATTTTGTAGATGAAGCGCGCATTTCACTATAGCATATACTAATTATTTTAATAATATTCACAAAAATCTACATACAGTTTTTACTTATTTTAAGCGTCTTCAGAATTTTATAAAATTAAAATATTAATTGAGAATAATCCATAGTGTCATTAAGAGAAGCCGGCCATGTTGGTAGAGTGGTAATGTTAGGGCGTTCGTAGTTATAACACAAAAAGTGAATAAACGTAGCGATTTACGTGGTTGATGCACGATGATCACTAAGCGCTTTGAGAGTCTGTGCGGAATTGCTTAGAACCGCATACTCCTTGGTAAAGACTTCTGGTTGTTGAACCTTACGCACTGCAGCTTGCTTGACCTTCAGTTCAAAACAAATGTGCGAGAGCGACCATGAGCACGTATTTTACTACTCCCGCGCATCAAGTAATTTAATTATTTTAGACGAATCCTTATCAGTCACCATTACAGCAAAATATATGTTTGATTGTGTTTAATACAATTATTTTTCTTGATTCGTTACCGCCTACGCTTGAAAAAATTAATATTTCGTCACTTAAATAAAAATAATAAAATGTTTACTTATCAGTATGAAATTAAAATTTAGGGAATCAAAATAAAGCCCGGTTTAAATAATTAGATTTAAAGGTTTCAGAGTTATAACAGCTTGAAGTTGGGAATATGAGAAATATACGATAAATTTGAACACTTTTAATTGCAAAACTGAGATGTTCTGAATTTTAAGGGCTTGCATAAAGTATTGTATTGCGTTTGTCTGCAAATACAAAAGGTTTCGTTTCGTTTAAAAAATTCAAAGATGATTTCTGTCTATTTCTGACGATTTGAAACGGAATGTCCCATATGCGTTGCCACTTCGTTACCCTCACACTTTTCATATTCCCCTCTTACACAATGTTTAGCGCAAGGTAATGTAAGTATAACTCAGGAAATATAACTATCTCTAGGGTTGTTTACTTGAAGCAAATGCAGCAGCAATCCCTGTCATGTATTGCGAGTACAGGCTACTTGAATGTGAACACGATAACAGCGCCACCAAACCAGCGCTACTTCTAAATGCCCCGAGTATTACTTCGCGAGACACTCTTGCTTTGCCTACACCACCCGCTTTACCCATAAGTTGCTGAGCATTTTTTAAGTCTTGTTGATTTCTCTCTTCCATGTTGTTGCATTTTTAAAAAACTGTATATACCTAAACATAATATTTCAGCCCGGCTTCGAAATATATGCCTTACCACCAAATCCACCGCTCAAGGTCATTGCAGGAATTCACGCCTGGTCTACTGAAAGTAACAACTGATTACTGATATGAAGTATTTGAACTTTGAAGGGTAAACGTAAGGTCCGCTTACGCATCATAACTGCGGCTGTGGTTCTACAGATGCAGCAGCATTGTGCTTACCAGTCAAGTGAGCTGTTGGCTCTTATCTTGAATAAGAGAGGAAACAAAATTCCTGGTGCTTGTTCAACGTAAATCCTTTAGCACCACGTCAGCAATAGTTTGCATTGGAGTATTAATGCAATTACAAATGTATATGTACATACAAATTACGGCCATTTCAGTGCTTACTTGGCTATAATCTAATATAACTCGACCACAATAGTATT
Source organism: Deroplatys truncata (assembly GCA_030765065.1). Taxonomy (NCBI): domain Eukaryota; kingdom Metazoa; phylum Arthropoda; class Insecta; order Mantodea; family Mantidae; genus Deroplatys; species Deroplatys truncata. Next base: position 635,489,169 of record CM060990.1, read on the forward strand.
GCACTTAGCTGAGCTGGCTTCCGCAGGTCAAGCACAATAATATCATGGCCGATGTTTTTATTAATTTGTATTATGAAAACAACTGAGCTCAAAATGTATGTTTTTCACGGTTGTGTTACAAACATTAACCTCTACCTTCCTTGTGGATTAATTTTTGTGAAATTAGAAGATTTGAACCTACCAAAAAGATATTTATTAGTAACGAGTTCACTTGACATGCGGCGCTTCGCACTAGCGGTAACACAGCGTGACAACACTGCAAGACTCCCATTAGTTGGCGCCCAAGGACAATCCACCTCATTTGAAAAACAAACTTGGTACAGTTTGTGTAAATCGTCGTGACAGTCCCCCACTCCTGAAGCATATACGCGCAATAGCGCTGACCAGTCCACTTGCATAATAAGAGAGGTGGGGGTCAGTGTTCCACCTGTAGCGAGCTCAAATGCAAGGTAACCTTACACATTTGTTTACAATGCGTTGTGTATGTGGCTGCCTGCGAGTTCTCATATAACTTGCTCCCCACTACTCTCACCACTACTCCTCATTTATACTCTCTTGCGCATATGGAGTGTCACGACATTTTACACAAGCTGTAGTAATATCGAGGCTCGATTTCCACCCGTATGTTTTTCTTTCTTCGCATTAATGTAATCACTATTACACAGTTTTCAACTGCAAAGCTTTGTTTGATTCTAAGGCATTTATGCCTACACACAAAAACTGAAGCACTCCTATGTTGCATGGTTGTTACACAGAAGGAAAGAGATGGAGGAGGGCGTCAGAAGAGGATATAGAGGTAGAGGAGGAAGGAAAGTGTGACAGACAAGAATATCGAGGGGCGTTCTAAAAGTTATCAGGCTGATTCAGAGATATGGTGAAGCTGACCAAATTACTCCGATAGTTATTAATAGAGCCCAGAAGTTGGGCAAAATGCCTTTTGAATTTGAATGGATATAATAAAGAGTTAAACGTGTTTCCGTATATTTAGGGACGGTATGACCAGTTTTTATTTTGCCTACTTTGGTTTCTGTTGCTTATTTTAAGGTTTAGGCTTCTCTTTTTGGCCTGTTTTGAATCTTTGTGGCTTTTTGTTGTTATATTCATACATTTTGAAAAGCAATCAAGAATTTCAATGTGTGGAAGTGAAAAAATGTAACACAAATAATGATATGACACATTCGCGTGACAAACATATTTATTGAGAATCTTGTTCCCTACAAATGCATTTATCTGTTTTCAAGCAGTCGAAAACTTTGCCTCCTCAACGATTCAATTAAGTTCTTTAAATAGCAGAATCTATTAAAGGAATGCAGGCATCTTACATGAAAGAGCTAAAGCCTACAAAGTGCTCTTCCCGACCGTGCTCTACTTCACATCACGGGTTGCACAGAATCGCCGAAGTGGCCGTGTGCACCATTCTCGATCAAGATTTTACCATGGTAAAGCATGGACTTTACCGCGGTGAACGGTCATATTTTGTGGTGCATCGATGCCGGTAAAAGTTTATCGAGGATTTTACCGCGCTTAAATCTCACCGGCCATGAACGACCGGTTTTCGCGATTATTTCCAACTTTACTTGTGCTGAAATGTTAAAATGGCGGAACAGTATAGGTTAGAATTTCCACCAAATAGATACACTCCATTTTTGCAATGAATACCTCCTGATAAAGTTACTTTAATGTATTTCGTAATTTTTAATGCTTAAGGCCTTTTATTTTATTTCATTTTTTTTTCTTTTTGCGACAGGTGCATTAAATATCCTGACCCAAGACGTAACGAATATCCACAAAGTCACGGCGTTGCATATCATAATTATATCAGTTGAAGCATAGTTCTAAGAACAAGGCAGAAATATGGGGGATAATGAAGGTAATTAGCACATTTTTAAGAATACTGTATATTTTAATTGCACAGCTATAGGAATCCGGTAACCTGAAGAGGTAAGTGCCGAAGCCACAAATTTGAAGTCTACACCGTGGTGTCGGGGTAGCATGTACGCCTCCTACTTTAGAGGTTCTGGGTTCAAATCTTGTTTGGAAATAATATATATTTTTCTTTCTATTTTCTAAGTGAATATCGACTTAGCTAACTGGAATTTAGTCAGTGTGGAAAGAAAGAAAAAAACGTCTGTAAAGTTCAGCACATTTTTCTAATCAGTTGCAAGGCCAACTTTTCCCACGTGTCCATCTTAAAGCTATAGCTTCTATCTCTGTACTTTCTATCTTTTCTTAAGAATTGCACGTTAAATTTAATAACATAATAGAGAAACTTGGGTCTGCTTTTGCTTTCCACCATTGCACGCTGAATTACATGCATGCGTTTCAACAAAGAGGTAGAGCAAGTTAAAAACAGACGACTTAATGTACATCCAGGTGCGTTCAGTAGAGTTTACCTGCAATGAACGGTGAGCTCAACCAAGGTGAGCGTCTGCCAGGTAACCACGGTCACCTAAACTGCGGTGAACATTGGTGCACCGCTATGTGATGATTACCCCGGTCAAGTTCTTACCGCGGTAAGCTGAAGGTCCCTGAAGGGCTGGTTTAACGAGGATGGTGCACATGGCCACAAGAATGTCTTTTCACAATCACCCTTCCGTGGCACCAGAGCTCTCTTTACCTCCACATCTAGTTCTCACCAGATAGGGAACCTGGATATCTGCAGCCATATATTAAAGCAACAACATGGAAGTATTTGAAGCTCTATCAGAAGACGCTTCAGTTCGCGAGATAAAGAAGTGTTGTAAAATGAAGAACTCAGCAAACGATCTGACGTTTGTAGCAGTACATTATAGTGTGCTGCCGGAAGCAATCCTGAAGTTGAAGGGAAAAAAAGGTGATACACCAGTGTCATCCATGGCGATGTTTAAAGATGCAATACATCAACTGCTGTAAATACCAGGGGAAAAAGGTAAAAGTGTTAGTGAAAAATGTAAACATGTTATTAATGCTAGTGTAGACCTAGAAACACTTAAGAACATTTGTGAAATGTTCGAAATAGCTCGTTTTAAATATGCCTCAGTCAGTTCAGTGAAAGTAGAACGTTCTTTTTCTATGATGTAAAACGTTCTTTCTGATAGGCGACTGGTTATGACAGTTGACACCTTGTTGCTTGTAATCAAGCAAAGGAAGAATAATAAGTACTTTATGTGATGAATAATAAAGGGGAGAGTACTTTCTGTTTTCACTTTTAATAAATGCCTATTTTAATTATGCTACCGCCTATTTTCTGTATTTTAAGTGCAGTTTTTCCCTGCCTATTTTAATCAAAATAAATGCCTGAACTTCCCGGCTCTAGCTATAAAGCATCGTTATTTAGATGGCGCGCATCCTTTCATAAACGTAAGCGAATTCATTTATTTGCGATGATCGTGTATATAAAGCAATTTTAACATTTACTACAAAAGGAGTTAGATTTAACATTAAGGATACCATCTCTTCGTTTTCGACGGTTTAAAAGTGCACTACTGAATTTAAGCGTTATTGTACATCCATTCAAGGTGATAGCGCTCAGCGCGTCCCCAAACCGTAACCGACGAGATTGTGACAAACATTTCTCAATGCCGTACAATGACCGCCGATTGTGGGTGCGTAAGTTGGCTTACATACCTTGTCCAGGACATTTTACACAATGTTTCGCGAATGAGAAAACTTTCCGGGATGGGTGCCGCGTTTGTTCAACAATGGACCTAAAGTACATTCCAATGTGCATTTCTCAAGGGCTTTTAGATTTGTTTAAACGCAACTCCAGCGAGTTTCTCCGAAGTTTCATAACAGTAGATAAAACATGGATTCGCCACTACACGCCAGAGACAAAAGAGCAGGCAACAGGTGAAAGCGCACCAAAGTAAGCAAAAACGGTTCCATCAGCAGGGAAAGTCACTGCTACGGTTTTTTGGAATGTTCGTGCTGTGGTGCTCAGACTATTTCCAGAAGAGCAGAACCATCACCGAGGAGTATTACGCTTCACTACTAGACCAAATGAAGGATGTTATTCGGGCCCAACGCCCACATCTTACGAAAAAGCAAGTTCTCTTTAATTACGATAATGCGCCTTCGCACACGTCTGCGACTGTTACTGCAAAACTGCGTGACTTCCGCTTCCAAGCTCTTCCACATCCGCCATAAACGCCAGATTTGGCTCCCAGCGATAACGTTTTTCTCCCAAACCTGAAGAAATGGCTGGGTGGAGAGATTCACATCAAATGATGAGGTTGAATACTAAACAAGAAATTTATTTTGCACAGCCGGACAAATCTTACTTTACTGGGGGTATCAAAAAGCGGAAGCTCATTGGACAAAGTGTATTGATTTACAAGGTGACTGTTGAAAGATCATAGAAACATTTCTTTTAAATCTTGTACTTTCTTGGCCAGGCCAAGAACTTATAGAACTTACACTTGTATGTATTTTATCTTTTTCACAAGGGAATATATTTATTATTTTTAAGACACCTAGAAAACTTATGCGTATTAAAAAAAATCATATCATCAGGATATTCCTATTTGTAGCTATTATAATTTTCAAGCGAAGAATTAATTTCATCAGTGTCGCTGCGTACGAAGAATTCTGTTTGCTTGTAAGCATAATGAAAGGATGTTGTCAAATGGAAAACCCAGAGTGTAGCAAATTTCCGAAACGTGCGAGTTATTTAGAGCAACAATCTCTCTCCATATTGATTAAACCTCTCGAGTGCATACAAATTTTACTCCGATAGCAAATGGCTAGTTCTATCTGTGCTGAAAAGCAATCCCCCACCACAAAATACCATCTCCAACATTAACTCCTGGTTCTCGGAACTCATTTCCACGCAGTTCCGCTGTTTTGTCAACCCTCATTTGCAAGATATTCGGATGGAATTTACCAGCGTTCCCTAATTTATATAGACATCTCGCGTCTGAGATCGCAGCTCTTGGATCATCAGTAAAGAAAACAGCAGGGCAAATCGTGACAGCCGCAGCAAACAAGATTGCTGCTCGTTTTGTAAGCTGTACTCCCATTGATTGCCTCACTGCTCTAGAGATGAAATGATCCGGGAAAGTCATTGTGACGTACGAGACAGGGTATTTATCTTTAAACCTATTTTCGCTTATAAGCGATGCGTTAGATTAAGCACCATCAACTGGCCGTATTTCAGCTTTGAGCCCAATATTCACAACCCTGCGACGTTGTCCAGATGCGCGGCCACAGTGTCTGACTAGTATAAACGTACGAGAAGCGCTTGATAATGAAGTATTTCAAATGAAAATGAACGAGGAGTAGGAAAACTCGTTTACGCTCTTCACTTAAGTAGAATTACCTGGACATGTTTCGAGGGTCCCTTGATCCGCTGACGATGAAAGCAAGGGACTCTTGAAACAAGTCCAGATAATTCTACTTAAGTGAAGAGTGTAAATGAGTTTTCCTACTTCTCGTTCATTTTCATTAACAACTGATTTGTTTCTTCCGCGCAACTGCTATTGTCAGACTACACTGTGAGCCTCATAGTTGATTGTATGCGCGTGAGGTTGTGCACATTATGTTTTTCGTGTATATATCAGACCTTCGCTAACGTGGATAGTTTGATTTACGCACTGATACTAAGCTAGGTTTATTCTAATGATGGCGTGTTCAAGCAAAAGGGATATTGTCCTGAAAGAAACACTGTTTTCACTGCTCTCGCTGCGACGCGTCTTTATGCTGGAAATCCTGCAAGATTCTCTGGTATTCCCTAACACGCGTGATTCTTTTAACACTCTTCCCACTATTGTCTCATAGTCCACTAAAGTGTGCTCCGGCTAGATATTTAGTATCTCGGTGCTCTATGAGGCAGTATTTTTAACACTTGAATTATATAATATAATATGTAAATTCAATAACAGCCCGCCTTGAAGCAATATGTATGTAATAATTTGAAAAATGTATGTAACAGTCATTGCATATGCTTATATTATTGTAAACATGTTTAATAATGTAATGTGAATGCATTATGTAATTTAGTAGTGTAAGAGCTGTGAGAATAATACGTTTAAAGTTGCTAACAATGAGGTAACCTTGAGGCAATAATGAGATTGAGAGTTTAAATGTTACTAGTCATGATTAGGGCAGCAATAACGTAAATTTTGTGACAGTTTAAAATTAGCCAATCAACAGCCAGAAAAAGCTTTAATTAAATACAGGTATTCTATTGGACTAGGATTAGCCAATCAGAGACTTGAAATACAGAAGCTTACGGGTTTTGAACGGTTGAAATATGTTCAGTTGCTGGCAGACCTTGGTAGTGACCGGATGGAAGATGTGTTCTCTAAAGAAATATTACGTATTCGTGTGTAACGAAAATTAAGTGTACGTGATAACAAAGTGCAAGTTTTAAATTAAAGAATCTCACAGCTCTTAATATCAGTGTAGTGCTATTTAATTTGTGGCAAGGAATAATAAAAAGAAGTGAATTTAAACTTAAAAATCTGTGTAGGCCTACATTCTTGTCGTACCACGCCCTGATTAAGAGGTACGTGACTAAAACAATACTGACGCAGCCGAGGCAAACAAACATAAATGCTATCTATAGAAGCAGTTTAATAACAAAGTCAATAAATATTTTTTAAACTTGGAGCGTAACAACAAAAATACATCTTCAAAAATCGGCTTCTCATACGTAGCAGCATATTACGTAACAAACAAACTTCTTCAAATTGGCTTACCAAAGCGTGGTGCAAACTTCAACAAAAATAAACTAAAACAGTTGAAGAACAATACTTCCCAAGCGTGAGGCTAAATAAATAAACTAAACTCCAAGAGCATACCTACTTCAAGTTGGCTCCCATACGTGGGGCAGTTAAACTAAAGCAACTATTCTACTTCATCTATCACCGTTCTTTAGATTCGCGCAAACTTGTAGTAGTCACTTAACGAATAATAACTCGTTTATAAGCATGTACAAAAATGATCCTAACAAATACTATTTGCACATTGACAAATATTCTACACATATCACTTTACGATTACATAATTGCGTGGCACTTAGCAAATTTCGGAACTTAGCGCCCTATTCTAACTGTGAGTACTGTGTTCACTTTACGTAGAATCATGACAAACCATGAGAAATCCACGCTAGCATTTACATATATCAACTTACTACTCGCCTCCGGATTTTTGTAAATGCAACCATGTCTGCCTCCCTTCTTATTGGTTCTAACAATTACTATGTATCTTTATTGGCTTTCCGGTTGAAAATTCGAAGCTTAACGGTAAGAAAAGTCCGTCGACTACAGCGTGTATTTTCTCTTAAAACTAGGTTCTTCCCCCTCGACGTACAAAGAAATGTTGGATTTTTATGGCCCTAGGCTCGGAAAAATAGAATTAACGTTTTAAAGCGAAGCTGCTGTGTTTCGCCTAAACCTTGCCGAATTTCCTACGCAATTACGCCTTTATTTATTGAACAGTATTAATGAAACTTAAAACATATACACTTCGAAATTGTACAAAATTATCAAATTGCGTGGTAATTAGTTATTAATAATTCATAAACTATAATTATTTAAGAATTCCTTTTTGTGTAGGGGTAATCAAGCAGAAATATCGCTACACCTCACAACTTAAAATTGACTTTAATCGTTGCAGCTATCTTTTCCTACAACTTGGCGAATCGACTGATATAGTTGATACAGCTCAGTTGGCCGTTTTTGCAAGACTGGCTTTTGTTAATTTCTAAATAAGAGAGGAGCTAGTAAACATTATACACTAACAGGACGCGCTACAGGGCAGGGCATGGTTTTAGCAATTAAAGATCTTATCAACTCTGAAAATATTCCTGTAAAGAAGTTGGTGGTCTTCAACTACAGAGCTCCTGCGATGGTAGGCTGAGAGAAGGGATTCATAACCTTGTGTCGTAAAGACGACAGCTTTCAGAAATTTCTGTGTTACCACTGTGTATTCCACCAGCAATCACTTCGTGGAAAGTTTTAAAGTATGAACAATGCAATGAAAACAGTCATAAAAGTAGTGAACAAAGCTGGAGCACATGCCATTCAGAGACGCTTGTTCAGATCACTGACCGATGAACTAGATTGCCAGTATGGCAATACGGAAGTTCGTTGGCTTAGTAGAGGCAGACTTTTACAACGTTTTAAAGAGTTGCTTCCTACCTTAGCAGGATTGTTTAAAGAACGAGGCGAATCCTTCCGTGAACTAGAAGATCCAGTGTGGCTGCAGGATTTTGCTTTTCTCGCAGACATCACCGAAAAGTGAAATATCCTCAACTTGCAGCTTCAAGGTAAGGAAGGATAAATATATTGGCGGAACAATTTCAGATGTTGCTACATTCTCAAACAAGCTGGAACTGTTGAGAAAAAATCTCATCCTGTTTGAAACAAACTCTTGACAAGCAAGATTCTTCAACGACTACTTACAACAGCAAAAAATACTTTGAAATTTATTCAGAGTTGAGAAGTTATATAGTCTTTTATAGAGATTGATGCTCAAGAGTTTTCTACTTGTGCCATGGAGCATTTTGATTTTCAAGAAGACAGTGCTGCAGTGGAGTTGGAACTGATTGATTTTTAAAATGATTTATCTTTGAAATCGCTTTCTTCAAGCTCTGAAAATGTTTGGCCTCTTGTTCCTACAAAAACACCCAATTTTGGTCCAGGTTGGTCTCAAAGTGAAGGCAATGTTCAGCTCTACATATATGTGTGAGGTTTCTTTTTCCAGTATGAAATTTATAAAAAACAAAACCAGACTGGCTGATGAACTATATATTCGAATGGCCCACTACCTACTCTCCCAACATTAAAAAAGCTTATGACAAAAAAGAGACTGAAGTTAAGAAGTCTGAAAAAAAATCTGTTCTTATACTTCTAATTTATCACTAACTACACCCAAATTTCTTTCTTATGTACAATCTATTTTTCTTATATACAGGTAAATTAAAATTCCTTTCATATTTACTAGAAATGTACGTTTATAGGCAATGAAGAAATTAATATATATTTTTTTAAGTTCTTATTTCTGTCGTCGTTTCTTTTGGTAGCTCACGGTAGGTTTTAAAAACCGTACGGTAGCTCAGAAGCTTCATAAGCTTGGCGACCACTGCTCTCGACTATTGCCTTCTAATCACGACTGGATACGAAAGAACCCGAGTCAGATGAGTAACGGAAGAGTGGACCAAGAACTCTTACGGCTATGCATACACATTCGTGGTCGTTTGACTTATTTTGGAACATGGTATTTTTTTTAAAAAAAGAAGCCGTCTGAAGTATCACCGAAGAAATACTTACTTTTCCTCTCAAAGTTATATTATTACACTAGTCTGCATTTTCAAACTTTTCGTCAGATGATTTCTTAAAAGTAGGTGTTCTTGAACCAAGATTTTATGCTGATTCCAGAAATAACTTCCGTTTTTTTTCTATCACGTCAGGTTTTTACACAAAATAAGTAATGTTTTGACAATTTTACTAATGAGCGTAGAAAACTATTCAAATACCATTTCACACAAGGTAAGTTTTTACTCAAGAAACATTTTAAGAATACTCACAAGAACTCCCACAATTTATTTCATGACTAAATTTTAACAAAACAAAAAGCCAAAGTGTTTCATTTCATTTTTTTCAAACTTTCTCTTCTTTGACTTCCTTGCAGATCCTTGAAGAGGACTGTCCCTCCTCAACATCCAACAGTAGTCGGCCATCATAGTTTCATTCCATCTCCCCTGGTACCTCCTCTCCATTTCCTTAACATCTTGATGAAAACGTTCACCCTGCTCTTCACTATAATGTCCCAGATTTTCTGGAAAGTAGTCGATATGTGAATGCAGAAAATGCACCTTTACACTCATGTTACAACCCATCTTCTTGAAATTTTCCAACATTGTTTCGACAATGGCCTTATAATTAGGATCTTTGTTACTGCCTAAGAAGTTTTCAGTAACTGATCGGAAGGCGGTCCATGCTTCTATTTCTCTCTCATTCATTGTCTTCTCAAAATCTTCATCCTTCATCAATTTCTTTATTTGGGGACCAACAAAAATTCCAGCCTTTAATTTGTCTTGTGTAATGAAGGGAAATTTCTTGGAAAGGTACTTGAAGCAGGGTCCATCCTGTGGTAGAGCCCTTACAAATTGCTTCATCAAGCCCAATTTTATGTGTAGTGAAATTGTGAAAAAAATGTACGTGATAGAAAAGAACTAAAAGCAGTTCTGAAATCAGCATAAAAAGTGAGTCAGAATCACTTAGCAGTTTTCAGTCATCCGATATCATGCAGACTAGTGTTATTGACGATGATGACAACATGAAGATGACGATCATGATAGCTTTAAGCAGAAATAAGGGAGGTGTAATTTGTATCTTTATTGAAATGGAAAAAGAGTTGTTGCCAATTGGAGAATGCAAAACAGCAACAGCCCCCAATCGCAGAATCAACATGTAACATAATACCTACTAGTTGCAAATTTTGACGTAATAATCCAATCAAGAAGCTTTGCCTCTAGACTTTTTATAAGCGGAGTATGGATGCTCAAAAATCAGTATCGATTATCGAGAAATAGTGGTATCGTCCATTCCCTGTTGTGAACATTGTTGTCAATTTTATATTTATGTACATTGGTTTGGAAGAGTCAATTTTAGCTTTAAGTGACGCAATAGTATAGCCTATTTTAGGCGCCTACAATATTACGAGCTAAAAAACAGCGATATAATAATTCTTATTAAGATTTTTCCTCACTGCACGAGCTCTACGACCAACAAATCTCGAAGCTGATAACTTCCCGCAGCATGTCAAACTGCATTTTATGTATAGTTTTGCAGAAAGAGAAAAGTTTCTTTTCAAGACTTACAATGTAACGTATGCCACATTTAATTGGTAAAAGACACCGAAAAGCAAGCACCGAAGCACTCCACATTCGTTTTAATTCATAAATCCATGCGTCAGAGAAACTAACGCTTAATATTAGGTTTATCTTTCCATTAACAATTTACCCGTAATACTCTGCGCATTGAGACACTCTGTATAACATATCAACCCGCATAACCTCCGGTACACTGTAAGTATGATGTGAGTTATATGGAGCAACAGTTTGAGATCAGTTGTTTTCTTGTGTCACGACCTGTTAAATGTACCAATAATTTATATTGGCGTACGACTATGCTAGTAGAATATTCAAGTAGCCCCTTCGTGACCAAGACCCAGTCCTCTCTGCTCCTCTCTAGTAAATTCTTTTGTACTGTGCACCAATACCTTGAATATTGAACATATAAAACATGCGGAAGATCGAACTTGCGTAGTTGAGATCCTGTGTAAATAAGGTTATAGGGTTATCCTCTATCAATTATTTTGCGTTTTTGGGAGCGTTCATTTATTATATCACCCCCTCCCATTCATTTTAATCCGACCTACATGTCACGTTCTACCTGATCTTCCCCCTCCCCTATAATACACGTCACCTTGCAATCAATGTGTCCCTTTCGGATTCGTTTCTCGTTAATGCGTGCAAATACACCATTTTAAGCGCAACGCAATTATTAACCTGAATTTATAATAAAGCGTTTTCTTATTCTTATACCTATACGAGATAGAAATATAAAAGTTTATGATTCAAAATGTCAGCATTCAAGTGAAAACTGTAAACCGCGTTTTAAGACAGGCAAGGGGCTAGGAAAAACCTCAACATATTCTTTATTACCAAGTTCAAATTCATACGCAAGCTAACAAAGTATTTTTTGTCTTCCAACTTTGAGCGTAATGAGCTGATTAGTGTAAACAGTATAATAATGGTACAGGGTAAGTCAAAAAAACTACGAACCGGCTGCGGTGTTTTTCCTGTCCGCGTCCTCGGCACTCGCTTCCCTCTGCCATTATCATAGAAAGGCGAGGATAAAACCATATAACATTTTTAAAACTGCTTTTAAAGGCTTTACTTACCAACTTTATGAAAGGAAATGCTAAAATTGGCCACCGTCGTTGTCCATACATTTTTGGCACCTCTTTAGGAAACTATCCACCACTCGCCGTAGTTCACGTTGAGAAATGTTGGCAATTTCCTGGCGGATATTTTGTTTTAATTCTTTCAGGGTGTGTGGGTTTGTCTTGTACACTTTGTTTTAAGTTACCCCAGAGATATAAATCGCAGTGGGCTAGGCCGGGGGACCGAAAGGGCCACAAATCTGTACTAATAATTCTGACCTCAAACACACTTTCAATTTTTCTCATCGAAATATTGGCCGTGTAAGCTGTTGCAGTCTTGTTGAAAAAAGGCAAAAATTACGCTCCCTGGCTGTTAATTCTCTAAAAAAGGGGGGCAAAATTGTATTCACATACTATGTACGGGCTTCAACTGTTGACTCGAAAAAATTGGCGAGTGATGGATATTTTCCTAAAGAAGTGCCAAAAATGTATGGACAACGACGGTGGCCAGTTTCAGTATCTCGTTTCATAAAGTTGGTAAGTAAAGCCTTTAAAAGTAATTTTTAAAAGTTGTATGGTTTCATCCGTGCCTTTCTATGATAGCGGCAGACGGCAACGAGCGCCGAGGACGCGGACAGGAAAAACACCGCGCAGTCAGTTCGTAGTTTTTTTTTTGGCTCTTCCTGTATATTGCGATACAAGTATGAAAATCCATCATTGGAGAATGAGGAAGAGTTTGAAAATACGAGTCGAAGTCCATTATTTTGCACTTCCCAGATTCTTCAAAGCACTTAATGCATGTGTATTGCATACTACTTTTTCGACGACAGTGAATAGAAATATAGTACTTATGCGAAAATAAAATTAATTATTAACAAATGTTGAACGTGATGAACCCAGTACCAAAATCACAGTGTCATTATTGAGCCGAGAAGGAGCGAAAGCCTTAGCTTAATTTCTGGGAACGCAGTTTAGAGTTAAGTTCAGTATGTTACACAGGCCTTTAGGCCAATTCTGGAAAAGAGAAAGGCATTTACATTCTGAGAATTTAGCCAGCCTCAGTTAGTAACAAAGTCAGAGAGGTTTCATTACTACAGCAAGTTTTATTTTCTTATCTGTCGAAACTCATTGACCAAATTAGTGTTTTCCGCCATCCCATCAACGTCTGTGCAGGAAACTTGACACACTATTGAAGGGTCAGGTTTGAAGGAAACACTCCACCTACGATAACCGGCTACGAAGTAAAGGCTAGCATCAATAGAAGAGGATCGTTTCATCTCTACAAGATAGATGGTTCTCCATTATTACCCCGAGTGTTTGCCGAGCATTTCTGCACTACTGGCTATTAAATAAGTACTTCACAAGGCCCCGTCATTAATAACGTGGTGGAAAGAGTGGCTATTCTAACTCACCGCCGTGTTTACCACTCTTTGTACTCAATTTTCTCTTGCCCATGTTTCCTTTTGGGTGGCCACTGCGAGCAAAACCTAAGTAATGAATTACAGTATAGCTCTCTGCAAATGTAATTTACCTTCACAGTTTGGTGCTCGAAACACATAATAATTTGCCTGCAATTCGTCACAGGCAGGCAACGTATACCGAGGCATTTCATGTTTTCTCCCCTTATGCAGCATTCTTATAAACCCTTAAAACCAATTATTTTTGTATATATTTTGTATACACGCCGGGATAACAAAGTGGTTTCGTTCGCGGCTCTCCTGCTGAGGGTCCGTAGTTCAATTCCCGGCTCTGGGATGGTGATTTTAAGTCAGCTCTATCCAAGCCTTCACCTCTGACTGGCTCATATGAAGTATCACCAAGGCCCAACGTGGTTCGGAGTCCTCGGTGAAAGCTGTAGGTCCTCTCGTCCATTGCCATTTGCCATTGTCACCCCCTCAACGCAGATAGCGTACTCCGTACTCTGGATGCTTCCAGTCAAATGGGATCCATACATCGCTTGGTGGAAAGAGGTTTCCCCGGGGGTCATCCACCGTATGAGGAGCACTGTAAACCAAACAACCCAACTTTTGATCTTTTGTTCCAATGTTATATCGCAGAGGGATGGCTCAGGCGGTAACTTCTGACGCTCGCATTCGGGAGGTCCGGGGTTCTGCCACCCTAACCTTGCGTCGTTTCGTGATTTTTTTCTGGTCAGTAGGTGCGATGGGCTGGTTTATACACTATCACTATCTTCTTACTTTGTTTCTTTTCATGTTGCAGGCTTAGGCGCGGCTAGTTGGACGGTGGTATGCGGCGAATACGATGGGTGTACTTTGAAGAGAGAACCGCCGCTTCCTTGGCATGGCTGTTCAATCTGGAAACGTTAGGAACCCCGCTGCGCCGCGCCTGCAGCATTCGGATCTGTCCGCCCATTCCTTCCAAAGATTTAGGGGGCTCAATAAGCCCAGACTTGGCCGCAGTACTGGAATTCTTCTGCGTTTCAAATCCAAATCTAGCACTGTAGCTTTGGATACACTTAGACAACAAAGGATGTACAGAAATCTCGCATTTTTTGAACTACCTTCATAGACAAGATCTACCTTCAGGTGCCCAACATATTGTAGCTTTTCAAAAGTTCATAAATATACCTATGCTGTTTTCATTTATTGCAGTTTATAACAGTTGCGAAAGTTTAATAAATAATTTAGCATAAAGGTCAACCATCTGCCCCTAGAGTTTGTTTTTAATTTATATAACTGTTAAGAGGCGAATGTGGCTTAGGTTGGCTTTCGCCGCTGACTTTACAGCTCGTTTATTTATTTAGATATATAGGGTCACTCCGAACGTTTTGAGAATGGACGCAATAAAAATATTAAAAATTTAGATCTGATCATTACATCTTTTCAAAATATTCTCCACTGCATTCTATAGACCGTCTCATCCTTTCAAATGCTGAACGCCATTCTTCTTTGGAGAGAGTGCAAACACATTCTTCGTAAGCAGCTACTGTGGCTTCAGGTGACTCAAATCGTTGACCTCGAATTTTTTCTTTCATTTTGGGGAATAGAAAAAAGTCGCATGAGGCCAGATCTGGACTGTAGGATGGAACAAATATCTGACTCCTACAAAATTTGGGTTGTTTCTTGTGTTGTGTGGGCAGAGGCATTGTCATGGTGCAACAAAATTCCACGCCGACCAGTCTTAGGGCGCTTTTTTCTCAGTTCATTGAACACTTGTGGCAGACATTTTTTATGGTGTACTATCTGGCAGTAACAGTCTTTTGTTCCTCAAGCGGAATCGTCACAATGTAGCCACTTGCTGAGAAGCAGGAACAGATCATCTTCTTGCCAACTGATCTTAAGAGAAAAGTTGACAATTTCAATGTCTTTAAAACTGCTGTTAAAGAGTACCTATGCTCAAAAGCATATTATTCTGTACAAGATTATCTGAATGACAAATTATCCTAATGATAATACTTATATAGCTCTGTAAGTAGTATTAGTAAATATTAATGACAATTGCCAGTCATATTTGATATCTGCTCTAGAATTAATGAAGCTATTTAAATGTATGTATATTAAGAACTGACAGTAAATGCTATGCATTACAAATCAAATAGAACAAAATGATCAGACGAACAAAGGTAAAATCCTAGTGAATGTTAAAATAACTGTTCTTGCTATACGTATGTTAACCTTATAACAGTAAGGAGGTATTACACTTGATTTGTTTCATTTTGTATATAATATGTCTTTATTTTATTTTAAATGTTCTGTATACTATGTAATATTTATGTATATATGTAACTTTATTGTACATTTCCTTAACACGCACATAGTATTTGTATTTTATTTCAAATGTTCCATATTTTATGTAATATTTATGTTTATATATAATTTTTGTACATTTCCTTGACATGTTCTATGTTCACAAGCCTTTATGGCTGCTAGTGAACTCACAGAATACAATCTAATCTAATCTAATCTAAACACTTCTCATTCGCTTCACTTTTGTTGGGGATCTTCTCCTGGGAAGACCCAGACCGAAGACTGTCGTTTAGTTTCTGTATCACACTGGTAAATCCAACTTTTGTCACCTGTTACAATGTTAAATATGTTTTTGGATCTTCCTCCATTGAATTTTTCAATAATTTCCTGGCACCATTGCACACGTGCTTGTTTCTGCTCATTTGTGAGGTGGTGGGGGATCCAGCGACTACAGCTTCCTGACGTCAAGTTTTTCTTTCAGGATTGTTTTCACTGCTGCCGATCCAATATTTAGGGCTTTTTGAAACTGAACATATGCCCATTAATGCTGTAGTCGGCCATCCAGCTCGATCTTCATCTTCGTGGGAGTCCCATCCTATTCTAAACTCTGCATACAATGGATAAATGGTGGATTGCGAAGGACAAAGATCCCTCGTAAGAGCAAAAATTTGGTTTAAAACACACAAATCATTCTGGAGTGAAATACATCTCAAAACCTTAGTCTTTTCTACTAGAGCTAAACCAGTATTTTAGCCGAGTTTATAAACTTTTGCTTGCCTTGCTACCCAACTCCAAAGCCTCGTGGTAAGCGAACCAATTAAGAGACACGCCTATACTCAAAATGGGTGCTATCCTGTCACAAACAGAATGTACCTACTTTGATTCTGGCGTGAACCACAGCTCGTACATACATTGCTATAGCATAAATAATACTTTATGCCAACTGATAAATATCGGCTTAAAATCATACTAAAATGTATAACCCAGAAGCAAAGTTTCGAGGTGGTAACAGAGTTCGCCTGACAAAGCCGGACTAGGACTGTTTCAAACTTGCTATGAGGTAAGGCACCAAATAGCTAAGTTGTATCCTTACTATGCGTTCAGCTTCAAGAAATGGCAGCAAGGTATCAAATCTTATACAATAGTTGAAGTAATGTTCCCCCTTTTTCTTTTACCGCTTTGTAACCAGTGAGATGTTTCCGGGGTAACATGTGAGACTCGCACTCGGGAGGTCCCAGGTTCGATTCCCGTCGACCGCCCACTCCGACCTTGGATTTTTTGTGATGTTCTCTGGTCGGTAGGCGAATACTGTGGTGGTTTCTCATCTACCATGACTTCCTTTCTATCATTTCCCTTTCATTCCGTTTTCTTCACATCTTTCAGGTGTAAACAATTAGTTTTTATTTATGGATGCTCTTTAACTGCAATGGGTTTTAACGTCCCATTCTATATTGAGCGTGAAAGACTTGAAATTTTGCTCAGAAGCCTCTTTATCAGGCTTGAGGTTCTTTTACGTGCCGTAAATCTACAACACGGAACCACCGGTTTACTTCCCTTCCGAATGAAGGCATGCTAAGAAAAAACATTTTTCAGGTGTGTTTCTAGGTTTCGTGCCGTATGGCGGTGCAGCACAGATGGCGCGGATGCATGCTCAAAGGAAAGAGTACTCTCTGTGTATAATTGGCGCAACAGTTCTAGACATGTGAAAATCATAATGACAGCTATGAAGCGAGTTACTTACCAGATCAGGAAGTGGCCGGTCGTCTGCATGCTGCAGGAGTGCGTGGGACAGTCATTGTCAAATATCCGCACACCAGTTATACACTGCATTGATAAACTTATAGTTATATGCAGTGTATTTAAATCCACTGCTGTAAAAAGCGCTTAATATAAAAACACTGTCAACCATCTCCCTCCAGTTCTTCCACACCTGACAGTCCTTCCTCATCTGCGGAGTCACTCGCATCATTGCCGCCATTACTGCTGTCGCTACCTTTTGCACCATTATCCTGGATGAGAATTTTTTCTATTTGATTTTCTGTAACTCCATATTTTTCGAAATAATGATTCTCAATTTATTCAACATGTCCACATACAATTTCCCATTCTGGCCTTCCAATTTCTGCAAATCGCTGGCGACATAACTGCTCCACATCTTTTAGTTTAAAAGTGATATTTCTGCAGGACACCCAGTTTTTTACATCAGCCCAGATTAATTCGATTGGGTTTAGATCTGGGCGATATGGTGGCATGTTGTATTAATATCTGGCCAAGTATTATGACTTCTGAAGCGGTTTGTTGGCTTTAACTAAGTTATATTTGTTTTACTCATGCTTTCATCAAAAGCTGTTATGCCTAAGTAAACAGGCTCACGTTTCTTGTTTCAAGGAATTTGAGGTAGGTGGTTTGCCAATTTGAGTGTTGGCGCATTGTGAAGCATTGTCGATAACCAGAACAGACCCAGTAGGCATATTAGGTATCAACATGGTGTTGATTCACTTCATGTAATTTTCTGTATTCATTTCTTGTAGAAAATCTCCTGTTTTTTTGTTGCGACTTGTAAAAGAAGGGCGTTTGGAAGGAAGCCGATCTTTCCAACAGCATGAACGATAATAAGTATTTGCCCTTTGGCAACAGGTGCCTGCAAACCTAATTCGCTATCGTCACTCCAACTTTGAGATGTTGTATGACTGCTGTGTATGTATGACTCATCTTCATACTCTATAGTTCGACCCTCTAATTTGTACCTCTGAGTAAGGTACTCTTACAGCTGAGATCGTATGTCGTGCTTTTCTATTAGAACTCTTCTATTTGATTTCGTTTTCTTCCACTTGAACCCTAAATCTTTTATAATTTTTCTGAGATTTGTAGCACCACCTTGAAAATGTATGCTTCTTTCAGCTTGATGAGCAATCTACTTATTGGTGGCAGTTTTTTCTTTTCTTCCACACAGAAATTGTGAATCGTGCGCCGATGACGCATTTGTCGAAATCGTCTATTTCTGTAATACGTTTAGGGATCTTATGTTTCTTCCCAGGTGTGTCAAATGGTACTCTACATCCATGTGTTGTTTCTTTCTCTGAGAACTCTGGAAACCGAACTCAGTGAAACACCGTTGCTTTGACGTTGCTCTTTCTTTCACTCTCTTAAGGCTTTTGTGGAACTCGGGTGAACATATATTTGCTTCCTTCATCTCTGCTTCTTGCTTCATGAAGTCGAGGACATTTGCAATTATTTCCCTGCTTTGACTATGTAATACCTTACCACTTAACTTTGAAAACGTAGGAGCCATGGTTATAAATGCAACAAATATAAAATAAGCACTATTTAGGTGCTGCTCTCTTTGAAACTACAACCAGATACGGACACTTTCTATGATGACTGTATACGTTACGCACTGTGAGTAAGCAAAGGTATTAATATCGCTTTCGTTGATTAAGCTAAACATAAACCATTCCTAGGCTCCACAGCTGGGGTGGCAATCAGGGTCACGTTTCCAGAAGTTTTGCGCCAGCTATACACTAGAGGGCTACTTGGTCCACGGGTCGAGTCGTCCTCCGTGGTGTAGTGGTTACCATGCTAGCCTCTAGTTCCCGAGGACGCGGGTTCAAACCCGGCGTAAAAATCCTTAGCATGGCTTTCTTCAAGAGGGGAAATAAAGCCGGTGGCCCCGTGTCGTAGATTTACGGAACGTAAAAGAACCTCAAGCCTGATAAAGGAGCCTCTGAGAAAAATTTCCGGTCTTTCCGCCCAATATAGAACGGGACACTAAGGACATAGTAGTGAAAGAGCGTCCATAAAAAAAAGTCGATGTGCCGTTCATCGCCCTCTCTAGGCAGCTTGAGCACGGGACGGCTCTTCGAGCTTGAACTGTTAAGAGACTTCCACGCGTCTCTGTTGTCTGTCTACCTAAGGCCTGTAACCTCCTGTGGTGGGTGGTAGCCACAATAGATCCCTGTAGGTCGCAGTGCGTTGTACATCTAACCTATACCGGTTTTTACTTGGGACTGAATTATTTCGGTATAATATACCTATTGTGCGAAAGTTGAAAATAAGTTATACCGGCTTAAATTTTAAATTTAGCTCAGAATGAATTAATATTCTTCACATCAGAATTTAACTGCGGTTTGCATACATACAGAAGCCAAGGAACGGCTGATTCACCTGGTGTAGTAAGGTTTCTCTATTCAGTAGCAGTAAGCCCTTAACTACAGACATCAAGAATCAGCATTCAAAGGGTAACGAGATCTCGCGATGGAAATAAAGAAAGGAAACGCAAACTTGTATGTCCGTCAAATGAACTTGCGAAAGTGTAAACATGCAACATAGAATATTTCGATAAGGGCTAATGCAAATTTCCATTTATCTCTTCCCAATTACACAACATTCAATGAGTATGCAGAGGACTCCACCGGCTGTTCACAGAAAATTCAAGACACACATCTTATTAGTAATGTAAATATCTTAAACATGCGGTATTTTAATCAAAATCGTTAGAGAATAACGAACACTTTCCCATACAAGGGTAGTTTTGGTGCGGAATATTCTTGAAAATCTTCGCGTATTTACCAGTTATTACTAGTCTTAATTACCTCTTAATTTACTACTTATACAAAATTCAATCAGTATGTGGAGGACCTCATACACAGAGAATCAAGATACACCTATGTATTATTTAGTCATCCAAATACTTTTAAAGATTTAGTATTTTAATCAAAATCCTTGGAGAATAACGAACATTTTTACTTTCCCTACCACGTACATAGTAAGTAGGGAAGGCATAGGATTCCAACCAAAAAATCGACACCGAGATTTCAATGAATACAAGTTTTTTTAGAAAAAGATCCGTGTATGTGTGTGTCTGTGAACACCATAACTCCAAAACGAAAAGTCGGATAAATATCAAACTTAGTAATTAAGTTAAGTACCTTCCATAGATACGCCACCAAGTTTTTCAAGAAAATCCCCCTACCCTAAACAACCCTTTGCATGGAAGATTTTTCGATTTTTTTTTTATTTTCTAAAAAATGACTAACGATTTTGATTCAAATGCATATATTAAAGATATTTAAATGACAAATAAAATGTATACCTTAAATTTTATAGGAAAAGTCTGTAAAGCCCTCTTCATTCGGAGGGAATTTTGTATAATCTTGTGTAATTAGTAAACGTTTAGCGACAGACGAAGACGTACTACACAAAAAATTTAGATTTCTTTAAAACATACAATTTATTTTCAATTTTTTTTGGGGGGGGGGCATTAGCCTTTTTTCGATATATCCGTTATTAATGCTTCGATTTGTTCAATATTTTGTCATTCTTTTTAAGTCTCGTCGATTTTCAATTGTTTTTCGCGATTGCATGGAAACAGTATGAAATTTTAAGGCCCGCATATAGCGTCCAGTCCTTATACATTTTGACTATCGCGGTTCCCTTTGTATCTCAACGAAATGTGTAATAGACCAATTTCAGCAAAGGTTTATTTGAATTAAAATGAAGTAAATATAAAAATGAACTTTCTTAAGAATAATTTGTATACCTACCTGCTATAAAGGTTTGAGGATAGAGAAAGTTATGTGAATGTAACGCATATTTTTTTCGCATGAAAAGGGTGGTTTGGGAGGGGGGAATTTTCTTAAAAAGCTTCCTGTGGCATGCCTCTGGCTCAAATAGGAAATCTGAATTTTCATTTTTGAGTTATGCCGTATTCTCTCTCATACACACCTTTTTACTTTCTCTACTAGGTATAGTAAATAGGGGAAATATTGCATTCCACCCAAAAATTCGATACCGAGATTTCACCGGAAACACATTTATTGAGGCCCTCTGAATCCAAAACAAGCGCTTTTAGAAAAAGGTCCGTGTGTGTGTCTGTGAACAGCATAACTCAAAAACGAAAAGTTGGATAAATACCAAACTTGGTATTTAGGTTCAGTACCTTTCAAAGATGCGACACAAAGATTTTCAAGAAAACTCCCCCACTCCAGACTATCCTTCTCATGGAACATTTTTTGAAAATTTTGACCTTCTCAAAAATGGCTCTAACGAGTTTGTTTAAAATATATGTTTATGGGAAATGAAATGTATATCATGAATTTTCTGGGTATGTCCCCAAAATTCTTCTTTATTCTAAATGACTTTAGCATAACTGGAAAACCTGAGAGATAGACAAAAGTTTACAGCACAAAAAAAATTAGATCTCGTTAAAACACACAATTTATGTCATATACATTTGTTTTGCCGAGTGAACCATTTCCGAGATATTCCTTGCTATATGTTTAAATTTTCCAATACTTATAGTTTTTCTCAAATGGGAATACGTTACTCGTTTTTTATGTCCCGGACATGCAAAGAGAATAGAATGCTGCACATAGCAACCAGCCCTTGAAAGATTTGACTATCGCTTAAAGCCTACCATATTCCCCTTGCACCTGCAAGAAAATTAGCCATAAGAATAACATCAATTAGATGGAGAATAAGAGTTTGTAAAAATAGTTTGTACAAGAGTAGAGAATGTCATGCGAGTGCAACACATCAGATTTTTAAATATGTTTTCTTTCGATCTTCAATGGAATACAAGAACGTATTGTGTGGAATACAATACTTTCTCTACCTCCTATAGGCAGGTGGTAAAGAAGACTAAGATTGCGTTTTCCACCGTGTTTCAGACAGGCAATCAAATTAAAACATTTCTCACTTCAACCTCCCCTGGAAAAGTTACAACCTTCCGGTTAAAGAGAACACCTTTTTAGAAGCGTCTTTGTTACAGCTAGAAGTCGATACTAAACAGAACAATAAACAAGAGTCGATATCTAACGGCTCCGATTGAATCGTTTTCATTACAACTGCCGTGAAAACGGACAAAGAAAAACACAGAATCGGGCTTTCAATTACATCTTATAAAAGCAGTTTCCGAGGTCAGAAGCTTGGGGTTATTTATCACTCAGCCAAAGATAACATCTGGGAGCGTTCCTCAACTACTTGCATAGAGAAAACAATTAACACTACATACGTTATGAAGCGCACTTTTCTCCCCTTCATGGCAGCTGCACACTCGTGTGGAAGTGAGTATATACACTCATCATGGTACGTTAGCCATACCACTCAGACGCGTTAATTGTGTAGCCCCGGAGTTTTTCTTTGCCTAGGGCTATACAGTGTAAAGAAAGGCAGTGGTAAACCCAAACTGCTTTTTAATTTTTTGTCTTCAGGTTAACAAAGTCGTAAGTGAATGCACAGCGTTAAATTTCAGGCGTGTTTTATTTTGTGGTGCAAATAATGCGGCAGCTATGCATAAAAAATTCTGATATGTTACATTCACATGCATTTCAATCGTTTATTTTCATATAGCTTCTACAATAGTAACAATTTTCATACGAGCGTCTTAAATTACTATAATAGTCATGTTGCATACGACTGTTTTTGGTCGACTACGCTATCATTTCAAAGCTTTTGAGTTTTTACAAAAAGATGCTCCCTTGTTAATTTTGTGTAATTAAATGCTGATCGGATGGCAGGACCTGGAGCGTGTTTACGAGTAATGCAATTGTTAGTACTCGTCGTATTTATTGTTTTTGCAGGTAACGTGAAAGCAACACATTGAAGCAAAAGAAATGACCTCAATTTATTAAAATTACAACAAACGGGGTTCATTTTATTTTAAAAACACATATTTCATTGTTTATCTGGGCGAATGGATCCATCTTGGATACTGCTTTGAAAATGTTAAAAAGGTATGGGCGATAGGGGAGCTGCGAGCGCCGCCAAGTAAGATCATAATGGGTCGCTGAAGTATTATGAATGCCGTAACAGTTCAGTTACGTCACATGAATCAGCGTATTATTAGTGTGGTCGACCAAAAAAAATCCTCTTATGAATGCATGTTTTTCTATCTAAGATAACTCTTTGCAGAAATATTTTCATTACAGGTTTCGTTGTAGGTACAAAGTTGAATGAGGAATCCTGGCCTTGAAATTCCATGCGCTTTCCACGATATCGCGAGAAACAACTGAATAGCGACATAACTTTAACAAAACGAAGTATTGAAAAATTCACACGATAACGGATATCTCGAAAATGGCTGATGGCGCAAACAAGTTATAGGAAATAAATGGTGTCTTAAAGAGATCTACATTTTCTGTGCAGCACGTTTTTATCTATCTCTTAACGTTTACCAGTTATACAAAGCTATACAAAATCTCTTTAGAATGAAGAGGACTCTTTAAAATATACGGTATTTTAATAAAAATTGTTATGGGGCACTTTCAGGAAATAAAAATTTTCGAAAATTTGCCCATGTAAGGCATAGTTTGGGGTGCGGCGATTTTCTTGCAAATCTTCGTGTCGCATCTTTGGAAGATAACCAAGTTTGGTATTGATTCGAGTTTTGGTTCTTCAGTTATGACGTTCACACACACGGACCTTTTTATAAAAATCCGAGGGGTTACATTTACATCACTTTCTCTGCCCATCATCATTTATTTATATATTACCTTCTACAAACTTTTCTTACGAAAGTTGTCTACTTAATGTTAATCCACATAAACGTTTGCAGAATTAGTATCATTACACATGACGGAGGTACAAGGAAAGTAGAGGAAACCGAATCGATAGTCAGATGTTTAAGGACTAGTCGCTACATCCTGGCCTTGAAATTATATACTCTTTCCATTATATCGCGAGAAACAATTGAATTGGGGCAGCACTTTAACAAAATAGTATTGAAAAATTCAAACTAATAACAACATATCTTGGAAATGGCTGATGCTATAAAAGTGTTGTTCGAACTAAATTGTGTTTTAAACAGATCTACATTTTTTTCGTAGTGCGTTTTTTTTTTCTATCTCAAAACTTTTACCAGTTTTACAAAAATTCCTTCCGAACGAAGACGACTTCGCAAACTTTACAGAAAATTCAATACATCCATTTTATTTGTCATGTAAATATCTTAAATGTATGGTACTTTAATCAAAATGGTTACAGTGCCATTAAAAAACATCGAAGTTTTCCATGTAAAGGGTAGTTTGAGATGGGGGAATTTTTCTGAAAATCGTCGTGTCGCATCTTTAGAAGATACTGAACTTAAATACCAAGTTTGTATTTATCCGACTTTTCGTTTTTTAGTTACACTGTTCGCAGACACACACACGAACCTGCTTCTAAAATTATTCATGTATTTCCGGAGAAATATCGAATTGTTAGATGGAATGCAGTATCTTCTCTCCCTACTAGGTACATAGTAGGAAAAGTAAAAATTATAGCCAATTTGTAGCTCTGCCTGCCTACA
Organism: Deroplatys truncata; assembly: GCA_030765065.1. Classification (NCBI taxonomy): domain Eukaryota; kingdom Metazoa; phylum Arthropoda; class Insecta; order Mantodea; family Mantidae; genus Deroplatys; species Deroplatys truncata. The sequence continues at coordinate 635,514,033 of CM060990.1, forward strand.
CCTTTTACAAGTATTTTATTCTGAAAAATAAGTATTTAGGAATAATTCAAACAAGAGAGGTTTTCAAAATTCACAATGTACACTAACTAATTTTAACAAAATCTACAGGATACGTGGCTGAAATAAGAATGCAAATGTAATTGGATATAATATTTAAGTCAATCTCAATATCAAGGAGGCCGAGCAGTTAAATTAGAAAATTCTGCGTTTCGTAAGAATTAATTTGACTTTTTAAACCATATATTTGAGATCGTGTATTCTATGAAATACGTCAATTTGTTCGGTTGAAATTCTTGTCATAGTGACCGAGACAAAAAATTACTAATCTACAGGAAAACCTTGCAGTGCAGTTTTCAAAACTCTGGACTTAAATTTCAGTTTTGTGTTCCAAACATATTATACAAACGTATCACATGATTTGCAAATAAAACATGAATTACTTTAGAAAACAAATTTGCAGGTATATACTTCTTACTCTTGGCGCTTTTAAAGTAACAAAAATAAATTATAAAGGGATATTTTTTTGTAATTTTTACTTTCCTGAAAATGTCATGTATAACTTTTATTTATCATCATCTTAAGACCCTTTGGTGCAATTTTCAAGGCAATTTGCAAACGTTTGTACCACTGGCAGCAATTTGAGTGAAACGACCACTGAAAAATAATGAAGAAAATAAATTAATTAGTGTCTACACCATTATGCGTCCGTCTCTCTTAAAAGCATTGAAATATTTACTACACAAAACCTGCAATTTTCAGAATTTTAGACAATGTTCACAGGTTGGACCGCTTGACTTACTGTTTCATATCCAAAGCTCTGGACTGAATAGTTTATTTTAAACATGTGAGTAAATGCATTGATCCATTATTTATGCACCCAATAACCTTTAACATTAGAATTCCGCTAGGGTCATTTTGACTCCTTTGCAAATATTTAATGTGTGTGTGTGTGTGTGTGTGAAACAATTCATAGAAAACCCCTTCCACTACTTTTAATTGTAAACGAATATTTAGCATGCAAAAGAAAACTGTTCACATTTAAGTCACATGTATTTTAAATTAAATGCCCAATGATATTTTGCCTGGGGATTTTTATATTCCAAGTGTTAGTTATTTTCTTTATTACGTATAGTAAGTAGGGAAAGTACTGTATTCAAGTAAAAAATTTGATGTCGAGATTTTACCGGAAATATGTTTTGAGGCCCCCTGAACCCCTAAAAAAATCTTAGAAAAATTTCCGTGTGTGTGTGTGTGCCTGTAAACAGCAGAACTCAAAAACGTAAAATAGGATAAATACCAAACTTGGTATTTAAGTTTTAATATCTTTCAGAGCTGTGCAACACGAAGATTTTCAGGAAAATTCCGCCACTCCAACTACCCCTTATATGGAAAATTTTTCGAAATTTTTTATTTTCTAAAACGTTGCTCTAACGATTTTGATTAAAACACCATACTTTAAAAATATTTAGATGAGAAATAAAATTTGTATCTAGAATTTTCTGGAAATAGCCTGTGAAGTCCTCTTCATTCGAAAGGAATTTTGTCTAATCTTGTGTCGTCCTCCGTGGTGTAGTGGTTACCATGCTAGCCTCTAGTTCCCGAGGTCGCGGCTATGGATTTTTTTTCGGGCGCAAGAATCCTTAGCATGGCATCCTTCGGATGGGAACTAAACCCGGTGGTCCCGTGTTGTAGATTTACGACACGTAAAAGAGCCTCAAGCCTGATAGAGGGGCCTCTGAGCAAAATTACCGGTCTTTTACATCCAATATAGAACGGGACGCTAAGGACCACAGTAGTTAAAGAGCGTCCATAAATACAACTCAATTTAATTTTTGTATAATCTTGTATAATTGGTCAACGTTAAGCGATAGACGAAAACGTACTGCACAAAAAATGTAGATCTCTTTAACGCACGCACACGCACTACATAGCAGCAACTTTGTATGCTACAAAATATGAAAGAGCCCATTATTCCCTAAATGTCCAACCAATTCTTGTGGAATACATCCTGTAATTGCGTTAAGCAGTGTTCCACCACTGAATTAGAAGACTGCTTGTGTGTTGCAAACAGCAAAGGAGAAGAGGAAGGGTGAAAGTCGCTTGACACGTGGTGACACGCGCGGTCAAGAATGCCCATACCTGTCCTAAGTACTTTATATGTCCCGGGTTTCATAGTTAAACACCATTACTCTGTATTCACTCTTAGGTTGATCCGCGTCAAAACAAACCCCAGGTGACCAGTGCACCGCTATAATGTATCCTTCCGCCATTCGCACTAGAAATACTGTCACACTTTCAGACCATGTGGCGAGTACAAGCGGCACGTAGTGCAAAAAAAGAACAGAGTCCTTATTTCGACAACTGAAATGGTGACTAGCATATTCTGTTAAGGGTTAAAGGTGATAAGATTGATAGCTGCAACAAAATAAACGTTTGTACATATAGTATTAGTTAATTCTGAAACAAATGAGCGAAAAATAAAGTAACAGGTATGCGATAACCTAATTTATTCGCTCTCTGGAAGCGGCACTTTATAACTGTTGGCGGCTCATTTAAAAAAGAAATTGTGCACTGTTACGGGAATTGCATTCTTCTTAAAATCACTACATTCTTGCATCGCGTATTTCATGTGCTTTTTCCGGATGTAACCACTTTTCTCGTTTCAGATTTTTCTGCACGAACACTGTTTGTACTTATACTCGAAACACCGGTGAACTCGGAAGTTAATTTCACCATTTCTTTCACGGAAAGAGTTGGATATTTCTCACATAACTTATAATAAAGATTCAATACTATTGATTTTTCACCACTAGTCAATGGTTTGCGCGGCTAATGTTTTACGTAATTCGACGAAAACACAAGAGCAAATTCACCGTCCGCCATGATACTAAACACAACTGCTGGTTTCTGGCTGTAAACAATATTCTGCGCCTACCCGGATGTCAGGTGACTCATACGAATTGCATCATGGGACTTGTAGCTGCGTTTTACGGTATAAATCAGCGTTAAATAAAACCTTAGGTATTTGTATAGAATATTATACTAGTTAAGGATAAATTCATTCTAAAATTCAGAGATTAGCATAGGACTACTCTTCTGGGCGCATTGCTACCTGTTGCACCACGGTGCACTGACCACGTGGGTTTGTTTTGCCGCGGATCAACCAAAGAGTGAATATAGTTTAGGTCAATCAATGATAGTCAATTGTCATTTTACACACACTGTGTGCAAGTTAAAGCTGGAATGGTAGAATGAGACTGAAAAATCCCGACTACGTTTAGCATTGAATTTTTCAGCGTAATTCTATCTTTCCATATATCAACGGTTCCATAAACAGTTGCTTCAACATATTATGAAAGTATATATATGCATAGAGCAACAGGCATAGATCTTGTATTCTTAATCGACTTTAGTGGTATTAATATACAAAGCTGCTATTTTTAGCTCTATGTCAGGACGATAATCAATTTTGTGAACAAGCAAGCTTGCTAAGCACAATAGACACAGATGTTTGCCTGAACATCAATCATTTATATTGAAAGATGACAGCTACGGCTAGCAGTGCTGCATCACTCATTAGAACATATTCTTCTGTCGATAGCTGATGACATCTCGCGCGCTCCGTCATCGATTAAACAGGCCATACACAACCTACAATGGCTGACTAGTTGGTTTTATGCCCCAGTCTTTCACGTGCAGTTTCGCTGCGTGGCGGCTTTTATAACAGCAATTTAACGGCTGTTATTTGCGGGGTCCCTTGGTTAAACATTTATGTCGTCGGTCACAATATTAACTATGGCTGGCAAGCTAAAGACATCGTTGCCCTCTCTTTACCACAAGGTAACTGCTGAGTTGCTTTCATTACGAGATTTTCGAAAATTCTCAGCTTGTCATAAACATGGTGCTAGCAGTATCGAATAACAGTGATAGTTCTCGAAGTACAATCCTTTAGATGCCGCAAGGTGCACTTTCATACACGTGCTTTCATTTGTTTTGTTGTTATAGTGATACAAAGTAACAAATTGAGCTTTCTCCTCCCGAAAATGGATGAAATCGAAGAATGTCGTACACTGATTAAATACTTCGTATAGAGGTGTGAGAATTATTAGACTCAGAGCAAAATTTTGGCTATTTACTGTCCAAGGTTAAGTCTCCAAGATATTGAAGTTTTGTTGTGATAAATGCTTATAGAATTTTTCATCAATCAGAATTTAGATTACTATCTATATGACAAAGTAGAATAGGATAGGATAGGATAGGCCTAGGAGCGGAGGGAACTTAGCACCTCGACCAGCACATATCTTTTGTACCTATGCCCCTGGCAGGGGACGAGATTAGAGGAGACAGGGCGGTCGGACCAAGAGGCACGGCAGGTAGAAGGCAGGGTCTCTACCGTTTACAGATTTAAACTCCCCGGATGACAGCTAGTACATCCGGTTCCCCTCACCCCTGTTGGCTTACAAATCCCCTGGGGGCCCGGGGCCCGGAGACTGCCTCCATTCCGGGGACGAAAGTTTACACAGAGCATCCTTTTCCCCTGCCGTGAACACACCGAGACCTCCCGCCGACACTTGCAACCCTCAAAGAGACAAAGCAGATGAAAGGTGAAGTGAAATGAGAATGGAGGTGAAATGGGGGGGGGACAGGAAATTCGAGGGATGTAATGATCCTTCCCAGCATTCGCCTAGTGCCCGGGGAAACCCCCGGAAAAAACCCATGGGTCAGGAAGGACGGCCATAGGAATCAAACCCACGACCTCCCGAATGCGGGCAACAGGCGTTATGGCCTGAGCCATCCTGCTCGGCAAAGTAGAATAAAACTACAAAGAACTTTTATCTGGTACTACTGGATAGATGGAGATACTTTTTCTTCAAAGAAATATTGGCAAGTTGCTTTTAAGTTTGTCAAAAACTGGTCTAGAAGACAGTATTCAGTCATTCTTCCCCTCAGTACTATCTCTGAAAATTCAAGACCATATCTGGAAATTAAATGCTAGATATCTGCTCTATGATAGGTATGTAGATTTTTGAGACCATGGGTTGCAAAGCGACGTTTCATTAAGAAAAATTATTAACGCAATAGTGTTACTGGAGGAAAACAATATTCAGAATGCTAACTAGCTGATAGGCATTCACATAAGGTGTAGATTTCATTTTAGACATTTGTAAATGATTTTGAAACCAGAAGCTTACTATCATTTTTATCGTAAAATGTATCTACTGAAATTAATATTTTCCACACCACTGCACTGAATGTTTAAACAACCAAACAAAAACTCTTATGAGTTACACTCATATGACTTTCTCTGCCCTTTATTATTTATTAAAATGTATAAAAACTATTCTTACGGAAGCTTATTTTTCTACTTCATTTTAGTGGATACAAACCTTTGCAGAAATAGCTGCATTACACGTTTCATTACAAATACAAAGGGAATAGCGATAGTCAAATCTTTCAGAACTGGACGTCATAAGCTGGCCTTAAAATTTGCCGTCTTTCCCATGAAACGTGAGAAACAACTGAATATCGACAGGACTTCAAAAGAATGACCCAGGGTTCAACAATTCAAACCATTAAAAACGGTTATCTCGGAAATGGCTGATTCCACAAAAATAAATTTGAAATAAATTGTGCGTTTTAAAGATATCTACAGTTTTGTGTGGTGAACGTTTACTAATTATACAGGATGATATAAAATAAAATATACCTTATTTGTATGTAAATATCTTTAATATGTGGCATTTTAATCAAAAGCGTTAAAGCAGTTTTAGTGAAAATAAAAAAGGTGAAAAATGATCCATGTAAAGGGTAGTTGCAGGTGAAGAATTTTCTTGAAAATCTTCTTCTTCTTTGGAAGACACCGAGCTTAAATACTACGTTTGATATTTATCCGACTTGACGTTCTTTGAGTTATGCTGTTCACACACACACACGTGCACACGGACCTTCTTCTGAAAACGCTTTTTATGGATTCAAGGACCTCAAAACATGTATTTCAGTGAAATCTCGGTATCGAATTTTTTGGTAGAATGAAATGCCTTCTCTACCTACTGTGCACGTGGTAGGGAAAGTAAAATGGGATTGAATTCCACGATGTAAGATATTTCGCCGTTTTCTACGCTGTAGAATTTGACACGTGATTTAAACGCGGTCTTCTTCCGTGTTTGATAACGAATGTTCTCACTGAAGAAAGCATCAAAGTACTTGTGCTTGCCGACATTACCAAAATATCATTCGATCGTGTGTGGAAAATTTTGCACGAGCATTTGCACATGAGAAAGCCCGCAGCGACGATCAGAAATGCATCTGAACGAACATTTCACACGCCAGACGAAGCAGCAGATCATTTTGGTAGCAAGAACCGAGCGGGATGGCTCGGGCGGAAAGTCTGTGGGAGGTCCTGGGTTCGATTCCTGGTGACCGCCCACTCGGACCATAGGTTTTTCCGTGGTTTTCCCTGGTTGACAAGGCGAATGCTGGAGTGGTGTTTTCTACCATGGCTCTTCTTTCTCCCCATCCACTCTAATTCAATCTCCCTCTTTCACGTTACAGGTTGACTCCGGGGTTGTGCTTTGGTTGGCGGCGGGCAGATGGCAGCCTTTCGAGCGTCCACTGCTGGGTCGAGCTTTCCCTGGTCTCCGCTGGAGGGGAGTCGCCGAGCGCTCTCCGGCCGGGTGGTCAAGCCAGTAACCATTAGGGAACTCTGCGCGTCTCTGCCCTCTGCGGCCCGTACGTCTCCTGCGGTTCCTTCATCTCATCCTTTCCTCCCGGGGGTGTATGCACAAAAGATCCCTTGCGGGTAAGGTGCTAGGTGTCCCCTGCGTCTACTAATCCTAACCCCAATGGTAGCAAGAGGGTGAAGGCGTTTCAAAGAAGGCCAAGTGTGTTGCTTCGGCAGAACGGCAATGGCTACTGTTTTCTGGCTTGCCCGGGGTGCGGTGTTAGTAGACTATCTGGAAAAGGGCAAAACAATCGACGGAGAGTGCTGTGCATCTTTGCTGACGGAATGAAAGAATATTATGAATACCAAACGTCCGCATGTTAAATAAAGGTAGTTTCCATCAAGACAACACATTGAAGCACCCTTCAATTATTCCGATCGCAAAGTTGCATAACTTCGAACTACTGCCACATGCACCATATGCACGAGATTTGACTCCCAGCGAACTTTTCCTCCTCCGAAGTCTGACAAAAAAGGCCCCCTGGACAGTTTTACCTAAGATGCTAAAATCATACGCCACACAAACTTTTATTTTGCGGAGTCGGACCAACTGAAAGTATAAAGAATAAAAGAGTATCGTTGTCCAAGTGTACGGAGTTGAAAGTTGACAATGTTGGAAAAGAAAACTTGGGTTAAAAAGTCCGAGAAGTTTCCGAAAAACACTAGTAATTAGAACAATGCACCTGTGAAATTGGATAACAAATGGAAAGATCGACTTTCCTTTGTTTCCACTATATACTTTCATTTAGTGCTTTTGATTTACTACTTTCAGTAATATTTAATGCTCTGTGGGGCCATTAATTTTCCTGACCACAGTACTATAATACACATTCCGATTTCAATTATTGTATTTTCCCAAAACCTTTCGTCAGCATGTTTCATTTCTTAAAATTTTCCGCGTATCATGAATTTTAAATTAACTAATTTTCAGTAAAACTTCAGAAAGCACCTGTGTTTATATGGTTTTAATGCAAGAATTATTTAGTTTTAAAACTGATAAGCCAACTAGCTCTGCTGAATGCCGACACGGATTTGATTGTTTTCTGAAATGCACGCTGTGCACAGTGTCTCTATCTTATGTTCACAGAAAATAGGTAAACAGGCATCATACATAGATTTAGCAGAGCTAGCTGTCTCGTCAGTAAATGGCCTCTGTAACAAATGACTGCGGCCTCAAATCATGCAGAAAGCATTCAGAATTACGCGAAAGAAGTCGGAACGACCGAGTCAGCACCACTCGGTCGCTGCTTGCCCGAAGCGCATTTAAAACAAAGTATTCCCAAACCACTTTTTAAACTTCTAGAAGTCAAATTAATGGACAGAACAATAACATTTCAATATGTACAAAGAACAAACGATAACATTTATTGCATGTAATCGTGTTATTCAGAATTTTTATTTTCTCTACCACCGACATACATAGTAGGTAGAGAAGGTATTGAATTCGAGATTTCACCTCAAATATATGTTTTGAGAGCCCCTGAATCGAAAAAAAAGCATTCTTAGAAAAATGTCCGCACAGCATAACTCATAAACGAAAAGTTGGACAAATACCCAATTTGGTATTTAAGTTAAGTGTCTTCTAAAGAAGGTTTCAAGAAAATGTCCCACCCCAACTACCCTTTACATGTAATATTTTTGGAAATTTTTTATTTTCTTAAAGAAATGTTTCTAACGATTTTGATTAAAATGCCACATATTGAAGATATTTACATGATAAATAAAATGTATATCTTGAATTTTCTGGGAATAGTCTGTGAAGTCCTCTTCATTCAGAAGGAATTTCGAATAATCTTGTGTAAGTGGTAAACGTTAAGTGATAGAAGAAAACGCAATACACAAAGATGCAGATCTCTTTTAAAACACACAATTTATTTCAAGTAACTTTTTTATGACAACAAATATTTCCGATATATCCATTATTAATGCTTCTATTTGTTCAATACTTTGTCTTTTTTTTACCTACCGCCGATTTTCACCGTTTCCCGCTATTGCATGGAGAGAGTATAGAAATTTAAGGCCAGTATATAGTGTCCAGTTCTTAAACATTTGACTATCGCTGTATGTATACCGAAATGTGTAATGTAGCTACTTCTGCAAAGGTTTATCTCGATTAAAATGAAGTAGATACAAAAACAAACTTTCATAAGAATAATTTGTATACCCACTAATAAACGGTAAAATGATGTATATGTAACACTTAAGATTTATTTTTATGTGAACTATTTTCAAATTAAGTTACATGCGCTTAGTAGAGCAGCCTTGTGTGTGAGAGAGAGGGTGAGAGAGACATGCTTTAAAATATCCTCGAAACACAATTTAAGCTGAAGGAGAATAATCGACTTTTTTGTTGAACTTTCTTGGTGATGCCCAGATTTGCAGGACTTCACACAAGAACGTGACCTACACATTTCTTTTCCGCCATTTGTTTAATATTGTGCCACACATTCCATTAACAAAATTAATAACTAAGTTGAGTCTTTAACTAATGTGGTCCTTAGCGTCCCATTCTATATTGGGCTTGAAAGGCCGGTTTTTGCTCAGAGGCCTCTTTGTCGTGATCGTGTCGTGATCGTGAAAATTAGTGAACTCTCAGTGAAGTTGAACTAGATAAAAACAAAACAGTGACATTAAGAACTTAGAGAAGTGATATTTAAAAGAAAAACTGGACAAAGTCACAGTATGCTCGTTCGTGCAACAATTTTCGCACTGCATTTTAATAATAATAATAAGAAGAAGAAGAAGAAGAAAAAGCAATCGTAATCATGCTATGATTACGCCAAATTTAAACAGTAATTTCTGCAACAAGTATAAAACCTTAATGACTATGGCACGAGGCGGCAACGTCTGTCGCCCGCATTCGGGAGGTCCTGGGTTCGAACCCCACGGCCGACTTTCCTGACCCATAGGTTTTTTCGGTGGTTTCCGCGGATCGCTAGGTGAATGCTGGGAAGGACCATTACATCCTCCAAATTTCCTGTCCCTTCATTTCACCTCCATTCGCATTTCACTTCACCTTTGATCCGCTTGGTTTCTTGCAGGGTTGCAGGTGTCGGCGGGAGGTCTCGACTGTGCATGGCAGGGAAAAAGAATGCTCTGTGGAAACCTTCGTCCACGGATTGGGGACGGTCTCTGGGTCCCGGGTCCCTGAGGGAATGTGAAAGCCCCACAGGGGGAAAGGGCCCGCTGCTCCAGTGCCCATACGGAAGTTTAACTCTGGAAATGGTAGGGGTCCTGCCCTCTGCCTGTCGTGCCTCCTAGTCCGGCCGCCCTCTGTCTCTTCTCACCTCTTCCCTCCCGGGGGCGCCCCGCCCGGGGCATAGGCACAAAAGATCTGCTTAGGTCAAGATTCTTAGTCCCCCTCCGCTTAGAATCCTAATCCTAAGATTATCCACGGGTTGGATACAACATTTTGTGCAATCTTAGCATTAAGCGTATCAAATAAATTATGCAATAGTTGGGTATCCATAGCTGACATAAGCCAGAGCGTCTTCATATTTGTGACGAAGCTATGGACCTCAAGTTATCGAGTAGAAGGCAGCGATCGACCGACTGATTGAAGAGGTAAGTGCTCTCACCCAGCGTAAACACCAGAAACGCCGTTGTAACGGAATTGTTCTGGAAACTTCTTTCTCCCCGCTCCTGAACATTCTAGAACTCTCTGGAAAATTCCAGCGGTTATATGTAAGCAAGCGTGCTCACGAGTTAGTGAGTAAAGGAAGTTGTTCTGATCCTAGATAAAGTGTGGTTGCGAGGATGGCGATGACGTACAGGGAATACTGCTACTGCGAGAGATTAGAGAAGACTTGTGTTCGACTCCCTAGCGTGTGAAGCTGAAGGAACAATAGGCTACTTCAAGAAGTAAAGCGAAGAGTGACAGGGAAAATTGAACTTTATCACATTAGTGACGCGACAGTGAAAACTGGGCAAAGTTACAATACCTAATGTGTTGAACCGATAAGACAGCCACTTGCATGCATTCCCTTCCTGGGAGATAAGTGAACGTGTGTCAAGGACTGTGATTTAGCCCATTATCAGCAAAAGCATGGTAAGTATTAATTATAAATTCAGGTTTTAATTATTCTATATTTAATAATATACAGAGCTTTTTTGCATCTTCGTGGCTCAGTGAAAACAATATCACAAAATGGTTTTATCTTATCTATAAGCTACGCCAACTTGGAATACCAGTAATACGTCATCGCTATAGGAAATGCGTATTGCTATTACTGCGGGCGTGCCAGGCCATAATGAGGCAATTGTACACGATATTGAATACAGTCATAACCTGTTTATAATGCTAAAATTGCATAAAACGATTTATTACAGCTTATATTGAATCATACCGATTCAGTTGGCCGATCAGCATAACGCCATTGTTGTTCCAAGATTCCTTCCCTCTTCCTTTCCGCATATATGCTGCTTCAAGAAGGCCCGAGTAAGCGAGAACTCTCCCCCTGCACTACTGAGTACTAAATCGATGCCAGCTTCCTAAATCATCATCAGTAAGTATCTTTACTTTTGATTGATCTTTTTTCCCTAAATAAAATTTTACACCACCAGAATCGATGAAAGAGGGAGTACATGCGAAGCCACTCCTCCCTGCATATATTTGCTTGAGAAATGAACATCAGCAAATAACATTTTTATATAAGTTGGTCCGTTTTCCCATTCGCGTAATCATGAATAAAACACTATGATAGCAAGTTTGGTGAGAAGCTGTCATTTTAGACGAAATGCATGTCAGACTTTTAACTGTTCCATGTCAGAATCTAACATGAACTATCACGCAGCCTTCCCATATATTATTGATGTAATCAATACCGCATAAATTCCACCGGCTTTTAAACACTAATTTATGCATTTTAGTGCACGCATACAAACATGGTGTCACAAGTGGACTATGGAAAATTTAGCGCGAGGCATGAAAATATCAGCACCTTCTGGCACACTACAGTAATAATCCCGAGCTACCGGAAACGTTTGAAAACAAGCCCCTTGCTAAATCTGGGGACGGTTAGGTTTAGTTCTTGAAGCCAACTCACCGAGAAGACATTTTATTTATCGTCAGATTTGGAAAGTTTTTTTTTCTTTCCCCTTGACGATAGTGTATTTTTATCCACTTCCCGTTAGCTGTCATGGAGGAAAGTTGAATTTACTGCTTCAGTGCTAGCAATCTAACCTACCTGCGTGTTCTATTTTATTGCACGTATGTGCATGAACTATATTACTCTGTATTCACTCTTAGGTTGATCCGCGCCAAAATAAACCCACGTGACCAGTTTACCGCGGTACAACACAGTAGTAATGCGCGCAAAAAAGTAGTCCCATGCTAATAATCTAAATTTTAAAACGAATTTATCCTTAAATGGTATAATAGTCTATACAAACACCTAAGAGTTTAGTAAGCGCTGATTTATACCGTTTAACAGAGCTACAAGTCGCAACATGCAATTCGTATGCCACATGACATCTGGGTATGCGCAGAATATTGTTTACAGCCAGAAATCAGCACTTTCTATTTATTATCATGGCGGACGGCAAATTTGCCCTTACATCTTCGTTGGCTTACGTAAAGCATAAGCCGGGCAAACCATTGACTAATGGTGAAAAAGCAACAATGTTGAATGTTTATTTTAAGTTACGGGAGAAATATCCAACACTTCCCGTGATAAAATTGGGGAAATTAACTTCCGAGTTCACCAGTGTTTCAGTACAAGTATGAACAGTGCTGGCAAAGAAAAATCTGAAACGGAAAAAAAGTGGTTACACCCGGAAAAAAAAGAAAGCGTGTGAAATATGCGATGCAAGAATGTAACGATTTTGTGACGATTTCTTTAAGAATTAAAATTAACTGTTACATGCGCAGACGTTTATTTTGTTGTAACTATCAATCTTATCTCCTTTAACCCCTAACAGAATATGCGAGTCACCTTTAAGTTGTCGGAATAAGGGCTCTGTTCTTTTTGCATTATGTACCGCGTGTATTTGCCACATGGTAATGAAAGTATGACTATATCTGACGCGGATGGCGGAAGTATACTTTATAACGGTGCACTGGTCATTTGGGTTTTGTTTTGGCGCGGATCAACTTAAGAGTGAATACAGTTTAGATCCTCTAACTTTGTATATATTTATTATTACATACATAGAATATAAACATATCTGATAGCTGAATTTAACTATAAATATTAACCAGGCTTTTACTTATATTGTTTGCTAATATTTACTTACGATTTAATTCATACAACGCGTTATTGATTTGTTTAAGGCCGACAACCAGTCGTGGATAATTGACCACTTTGCCACCAATGTTAACGTTTGTGACCTTGCTATTAGAACCATCATCTTCAACAGATGTTAGTTAATTGTTAATTTTATTTTTGCGTAAATACTATTTCCATTATTTACTATCGTAGAAAAATAGTATGCAATACACATACGCTAATTGCATTGGAGAATCTCGAAAGTAGAAAACGCTCGACTTCATGTACTTTCAAACTCTTACTCGTTCTCCAGCGATCCACTTACTGCACTAATATCGCAGAATGTGAAATAAGAACGAGTTAAATGAACTATCATAATTAATAGCGCGAACTGAAACGTTGAAAGTGTACGATTGTAGAAGCAAAAACGTTCTAGTAAACATGAATCCACAAACGAGCCATGTGTGAGATAATTGCAAATGTGTGATTACAAGCCGCCACTGACTTCATTAAGTAACATCGTCCTAATTAGTACAAATGAATTTGAAAAGTAGACTTTTCGTCTAATAATTGCCATTCTAAGTTGCCTCAAAATTCACTCATAGGTTAACTCAACAAGGAATACAACTCTACGTTAGTATGTTACATGTTAATACTGTACACTCTTCCCTGTTAAAAGAGGTGTTCTAAGTATCGTCCTTGAACCTGGATACAATACTGCACCCGTCTCTGTAGCGAGTTTCGAATTCTTTTAAACACTTCCGACCATCTCGGAATTCTCTGCTCCAGTACTTCGAAGTGTCAACGGGAGTGCTGCACACTAAACCTTTGAGGTGAGCGCCATACAGAAAAGTCCAAAGGATTGAGATCAGGTGATCGTGGAGGCCAAGGTACAGGCCCTCCTCGACCTATCCCTCTTAGACCATATCTCACGTTAGATTCCTCTTATAGCTTCACCATGCATATATCACATACTCGTTGCTCAAGGGGAACATCCTCAAGCAATTCACGTCAGTGGTGGCTCATAACCACACATTGGCAATAATAAATCTCGCACACCACTTGAGGACCCATATTTGCTGAACTTTTTTGCTTCCATTATCGTATCTCTCAACCGTTTCAGTTTACGCTATTAATTATGATACACTCTCTATAAAATCATTCCGGTCCGAGAACGGGTCTTCACATATACAATGAACGTAGTATCACTCCGAGCTTGACGTTTCATGAACACACGGAGGAGCTTCCTCTCATCACCCTTAACAGCTGCTCAGCTGTTTACTTTCGGGAGTTCAAGAAATTACCATTGTTAATTCACAATGCTTTGTTAACCACGTGCTATCTTTAACTGCATCAGCACTTAGTATTAAAGAAATACGTGCAGAAATACTTCTTAAACTGAACGTACCTTATTAGTGGGCATATGTACAAATTATTCTTACGAAAATTTACTTTCCTATCTAAGTCATTTTAATCGAGATAAACGTTTCTCCGGAAATGGCTGCATTATACACTTCGTTATAGATACAAAGGGAATAGCGATAGTCAATTGTTTTAGAACTGGACGTTATACGCTTTCCATGACATCGCGAGAAACGACTAAAAATCGATAGAAGTAAAAGAATGGGGCATTGAACAATTCAAAACATTAATAACGGATATCTCGGAAATGGCTGATGCCGCAAAAAAATTATTTAAAATAAATTGTGTGTATTAAACATATCTACATTTTTAGTGCAATACGTTTTCGTCTATCACTTAACGTTTACCAGTTATGCAAGATTATACAAAATTCCTTCCGAATGAACAGGACTTCACAGGCTATTCCCACAAAATTTAAGATACATATTTTATTTTTCATGTAAATATCTTTAATATATGGTATTTTAACCAAAATCGTTAAGGCCATTTTTTAGAAATTCAAAACTCCGAAAAATGTTACATGTAAAAGGTAGTTTGGGGTGGGGAGATTTTATTTAAAATTTTCGTGTTGCATTTTGGAAAGTATTGAAGGTTTGGCATTTATCCGACTTTTCGTTTTTGAGTTATGCTGTTCACACACGCACATACGGATATTTTTCTAAAAATGCTTTTTATTTGATTCAGGGGGACTCAAAACATGTATTTCCTGTAAAATCTCGGTATCCATTTTTTGTTGAAATGCAATACCTTCTCTACCTACTACGTACGTGGTAGAGGAACTAGAAAATATGAATACGTGAATTATTATTTTTCTAAGGTAATACTTAAAAATCATCCGATAGCTTTATAAAGTGGTATTCCTGGGACGTAAATCTGTTGGCTTTGTTACAAGATTTTGAAAACTGCAGCGCAAGTAGGTACAACAAGCAAAAAAAAAATCATTTTTTACTCAAAAACTATTTCATGAATTTATCTAAAAATCTGGGAATTAATTACACATAATGAAATTAAATTATTTGTTTAAGAAACAGAGAGTTTGACGCTTTTACAGGTTGGTCCCCTTAAAGGCTGCATCTAAACAGAGAATAAATGCATGGTCGTACTGCTTCCCAAATGCTTTTAACTGTGCAGGATTACATGAAGAAGCACACAGTACTATTGTACTTAACTCACGCAAAAATTCTTGCAAAAACGGATTATTTTTCAAGTGCTTATTTGGTGCAAGCTTCTTTTTGTTTCCTTAGGTTGGCATCTCCATTTTCAATAAAGCCCTCTTAAACAAGGCGGTTAAGCCAATCGATTCCTCGGGGGGTTTCGTGCAGCGAAATTCTGGAGCGCTTCCAGAAAATGAATTAAACCGCTCTTCCTTTCGTTCCAACAACTCAATCACGGTAGCTATCAGCGAGCATGCAGCCAATGAAGCAGGGTAACCCTAGGGCTTCCAAATGTGACCTGTTGACAAGTTTCAGCTACCTTGTGCAGCCTCGAAAACAAATTTCCTGCACATTTCAACGTTTGCGTAAATATGAGGCGTTGCGAGGATAAGCGGGTTAAGCGACACTGGACCATTTTTTTTAACTTTCATTTTCGTAAATTACTTTTGGAAAATCTGAAAAGATTGTACGACTGTCCAATCGCCCTGGCTCCTAACACACGTCAGGCCTGTTCTTATATCTAAGGCTCGGAAGTTGGGATCTTGTGATACGACCGGTCTTCAATGTCAACAAATACCCCCTTCCACCACAAAGGTACTCTCACTGAGTACACGTTGTGTTAGCCTTGTTTACGTAGTTGACCGCAGGGCACGCCGGTTCCAAAGTTCCGAGCCCTACATATCGCTTTACCATAAACAAGTTTTTTGTTGACATCAACGACTAAACACAAGATGAGAACGATAAGGGTGACGACGATACTAACTATGAATAAGTTAGAAACCTTTTATTTTTTTTTTAAGGGTGGGACGATACCACTATTTCTCGATACTCAATTTATAAACTCTAAAGGCGATAGCTTGTCACTGAATTACGTTTTTATTAGTATTTTCTGTGTATAGACGCATGTAACCAATTTTGTATTGTATGCTAATTCCGAAACTGTTCCTGCTTGACCTTCTCCAATTGGTAAAAAATTTTATCTTGATAATTCGTTAGGTTATATACCCCCCTGTTGTTAGTCAAGAATAATAATAATAATAATAATAATAATAATAATAATAATAATGATCATGATAATATTAATAATAATAATTTCTATGCTTCCCTTTTTATGTAACTATATTTTCTGATGTAAACTTCCTTTTAAAGCTTTTTCTAGTCATATAAAAACAAATACTAGCAATTCTTTATTCTACAATCTTGAAAATATAAACTAATATATAATTTTCATGATATTCAAACAACTAAACTAACACATTTTTCCGTTCCAATCCTGGTCTACCTGCACTGCCTTCAACTGTACATCATATTCGTTTAGAGAGAACTGCAAGTTCACAAGCGCTTCCAACTCGATGTGCATCCCTCGTTCCTAACTTGATGATTTACTTACTAAAACCCATCTGCCTGGTTAAGTCAGAGGAAAACCTGGAAAAAAAAATCATAAAGAGGACGGTCTTGGCAGAGTATGAACTGCAGATCTCTTGTTCACTACGTACCTTAACGACCCCGGCTACCCGTGTTCGGTCTGGATAACGTTCTGCCACACCCCAATTCTCCAAGCATTAAAATTTCATAACGACACCACGGTGTGTACAAATAAGAACCCTGTTTTAATTTTAAGTCAATCGCATTAAATATCTGCTCAGAAAATGTGTCAACGGGTGCACAGGAGGATGAGAGAACAGCCAACTGCTTACGAAATAAGCACAATCTGTATTGGCTAAGAGATCACGAGAAAAACCATAGTCTATGTCCTAACGTTACATAACTGAAGAAGCAAAGAAAAGCTGAAGTATAAAAAGTAAATACTTGAAACATGAGTAGCAGAATTTTATAAATGTAGTTTAATCCAGTTTATACTGCTATGAGACCTGTGCTTTTCCTGCAATAAGTTTCATGTACAATACTTGGTTTCCTACAAATGCGGAGTGGAAGAAGTATAGTTCACAGCGTATAGATATCAGAGGTAATTTTATAAACGGTCTAATTTTCGCAGTTTTAGAGTTAATAATATCACACAGATGTCGCTCAACACAAGTCGCTTGTTCTATAACTCGACACGTGCGACCTGCTATACGTCTATGTACAATGCATGGACAGGGCTCTGTCTTGTCGCGCACACAACTTTGCAAAGAGCATTCCCACGCATGTAACACCTAATTTCTGTGGGAGCAAGAATATATGAGCATTTAATAAGAATCAATTTTTCACAATCATCCTGAAATAAAGGCATTGTCAAGTTGTTGCACGTTATTTACTAGTAACCAAAAATACTTACTGTATTAAGTTTAAATTTGTGACCACATGCTCGTCATCTAACGAAATAGTATTAGAGTTCTTCTTCCTCACCTTATCGCTACTCCCTCCACCTTGAATAACGAATTAGGTTCAAAAAAATATACAGGACTTCACAAGTATTTGTTTCCTTGCTATTACTTATGAGATGAGCATTTCAAACCGTTAGCTCGGTGACATCCCTGACAAAACACATGATATAAAACGCTATTTTCTTTATCAAATATAAAATTCTAGTATGATAATTTCTTCAATTTGTGTGTGTCTGTTTTTTCAAGCTATGCAAAACAGTTATCAACAGCAAATTGGGTGAAACAAAATTTTACGAGAAGGTCTTCAATCGGTTTCCATAGAAGCTTTCTTTATATAGGTTTAACTCCCTACATTAGAATTTAAATATCAGTGCCTTAGAAGCAAATGCCTTGGGTCAGACTCCTGCCGAAAATTAAGCGATCACCGGATTGTAGCTCACCCTCGCTGAGTGCATCAGCCCTCAGCAGGATAGGTGCTGAAGATAGAAATGAAATAAGAAAATTACCCGAAGTAAACAAACCGAACCATAAATAAGCTAGCAACAAGCGTGACAAAATATTGGGTTAGACACGCCTCTCCAACAAACCGTTGTCAGTAGTGTTTTGGAGGTCTGTAACTTTTAACTCATCGAGGGCACATGGTTGGTCAACCTCAACCCTACCAGTTATTGCCGAATCATAAGCAGGCAAGAGGGATTTTAATAAGTAAACAGAGCAATCGCGTTACCGCATGGAGTACAGGTGACATTAGATACTGTGACGGACTCTCTCTTCCCCAAACTCACAGAGGTTTCGTTGCGACTGTTCCATTTATTTCCTGTATATGCAAGACCAGTGGAGAACTGTGAAAATATGTAACTAAAGAATAGTTCATAGAGTAGCGTGGGGCAAGTGCACGCACTTAAAATTTCAAGACCTCTGCAACGGTATCTATTCAACCAGTATATCTGAAATTTTTATTATGCAATCTTTATTCTATTGTCCATCACAAACAGTGGTTAAAACCTATTTTTACATGCGAAAAATAGTTTTATAAATGTTCAATTAAAATGTGACCCATGCGAACTTTTGCCCCATAGATGGGGGTAAGAGTACGCATAAGGTGGGATAAAAGTACGCAGAAAACACAAATGTTTAATTTTAATGCTTGGTGCTGTAACTTTTATTACATTATAAGAATACACCAAGGACCTTAGTCTGACTAATATTGAACATCATTCTAAGAATAAGATGATAACCTAAATATAAAAATATTTGAATAAAGAAAAGATTGAAATATTCTCATTGTCTGTCATTTTTAACAATAGTCGGAGATAAATTTGCTGCCTCCCTCATGGGTGGAACAAGCTACATGCCACCATTCTGCACACTTTTGGCACTGAATCCAATCCTCTTCTGGTGGTTCAACATACTCCCCGTCGCATCCTGGACAGTGGATTTTCTCATTTGAAGTTGAAGTTGACGCTTTGGGTAGGATTGAATGGTATTTGGTCCTTTGGGGTCTCATATCGTTTTGTGCATATTTTGATACATCACGCTTGACGTGTTTTGAAGCACTGGATGATTTAAGGCTTGATTCATTTCCAATCTTCTTTTAAAGGGTGAGCTAGTCAGTACTTCCAATTTTTTACTTCTCTTACTTCTTTCCTCTGCAATTGAAATTGTGTTATTACACGTCCTGGGTTATTTAATAACCGTTTGTCACACATTGCAGAATATAGATCTTTTAACGGCTTGAAAAATGATCTGTCAAGGGGCTGCAACCTATGTGAAGTATCGGGAGGAATCGATAATAGATGAATACCATTGTGTCTGCAGTAGACAATTGCTTCCAAGTTTATATGGGATATGTGGTTATCTAGCACCAGAAGTATTGGATTCTCCATGCTTCCTCTTACATGCTTCTGAAAATGCTTCAGCCACTCAGAAAATAGCTCACTGTTGATGTAGTCACTGTCTGAGCACATCATGATTGAACCTGGTGGAGTTCCGTGCATGGGTTCTTGTTTAGCTCTTTTTCTTGCAAATATTAGGGCTGGGGGAACATAATTTCCACTGCGCTGACTGCCAAACAAGTTGTTAAATTTCCTCTTTCTGTAGAAACAATTGTTCCAACTGGTTTCTTACCAGTAGGTGATACAACCTTAGAAGTCTTACTAGGGACAGTGCTTATTCTGATTCATCCATATTATATATTCTTGATAGACAGAACTTTTATTGATCCATCATTTGTTCAAGATTATCAAAAAACAAAGAAACTTGAGCTTTATTAAAGCCCATAAC
This sequence comes from Deroplatys truncata, assembly GCA_030765065.1. NCBI lineage: Eukaryota > Metazoa > Arthropoda > Insecta > Mantodea > Mantidae > Deroplatys > Deroplatys truncata. The sequence continues at coordinate 635,534,146 of CM060990.1, forward strand.
TCGAGCAAGACTTGTTTTGGTGGAAACACGGAGTGATAGTTTGTGCAGTTTCATAAATTTTAGTGCCCAGTCTCTGCCAGCTAATTTGCTGTCCTTGTTAAATGGATGGATTACCTTGTTAATGTCAGCAAACTAAAATGCCAGTTCTACGCAAATCCTTCAATGTTAAACTATACAAGTGAGAGTCAAGGAGTCTGCAAAGCTCTGCCAATTCCTTCGCATGCTGTTTCGTGCGTACTTTTGCCCCACTCCACAGTTCGTACTCTTGCCCCGTTGTCGTCTTTAACATTTCCCAGACCGTACTGCCATCTGTGGCCAGTTTCACACAATGGCCAAGCCACCACACGTTATTACAGAAATTTGTCTGAGAAATGACATAATGCTAAAATACCTGTCCCACATTCCTAATAGCTCAATCACGTTTCCAAAACCACGAAAAATAACATCAAGATGAATGATTTTCAATCTTACCTCATAGTTTAAAGACGAAACACACCAGCACAACGAAACTATGTAGAGAGGCTATCGGCCATGTAATTCTTCCAACAGCATACAGTACTGCCAATTGCACGGCCGTCTTCATATAAATATCCCTTGTGCGTACTCTTACCCGCCGCGTACTTTTGCCCCGCACTACTATACATCAAAAACATCATTACAATAAGGATCGTTTGTAGTGGAATTTGACATGGAACATTTCAGCACTGCTCAAAGGAGATTTAAAACACTATGTTAAACTACGTGTAATTCAATGAAACACAAGGGAGGAAAGTGGAATTTCAACTCCCTCAGCTCCAAACTATGGATCAGAATTTTTCAAGGATGTCTCTCATGCGGATATTGCTTTAAAAATTATTAAATCATGAAGTAACTTTATTGTACATTATTAATAGCTAAACATATTGCTTTTTTTTCTTTAATACTCCTTAACCCTGGTCTACCTGTTATGTGCTCTCCTTCAACTGCGCATCATACTTGTTTACATAGTACTGCAAGGTCACAAACGCTTCCACCTTCTCCAGCCACCAATCCTCGGTGCGTTCCTAGCTTGGTGACTTATTAAAACCCCTCTGCCTTATCATGACATTTTAACCAATGAAGTGGTACACCACCATGTTAGAACGCGATAACCATGACATTTTCCTGTTGCAGATGTGATGTGATGTTACACCTTCTAACTCAGCTCGATGCCGAGCTTTGAACGATATTTCGTTTATTTTTGGTTCTTCCGTTTTTTACTTTCTCTACTACGTATAGTAAGTAGGGGAAGTATTGTATTCCACTAAAAAAATCGATACCGAGATTTCAACGGAAATATATGTTTTGAGACCCCCTGAATCCAAAAAAAAAAAAAGCATTTTTGGAAACATGTCCGTGTGTGTGTCTGTGTGTGTGTGTCTGTGAACAGCATAACTCAGAAACGAACAGTCAGATAAACACCAAGCTTGGTATTTAGGTTCAGTATCTTCCAAATATGCGACACGAAGGTTTTCAAGAAAATCCCCCCACCCCAGATTACCCTTTACATGGAACATTTTTCGAAAATTTTAATTTTCTCAAAAATGGCTCTAACGATTTTGATTAAAATATCATATGTTTAAGATATTTTCATGACAAATGAAATGTATATCTCGAATTTTCTGGGAATGTCTCCAAAAGTATTCTTCATTATGAATGACTTTTGCATAACTGGTAAACCATAAGAGATAAGACAAAATTTTACTACACAAAAAATGTAGATCGCGTTAAAATACACAACTTATGTCGTATACATTTTTTTGTTGGGTGAACCATTTTCGAGATATTGCTTGTTATTCCCTTAAATTTTCCAATACTTTTTCTCAAATGAGAATTCGTTATTCACTTTTTTTATGCCCTGGACATACAAAGAATGGAATGCGCCACATAGCAACCAGCTCTTAAAAGATTTGACTATCGCTTAAATACTACCAATTCCCCTTGCACCTACAAGAAAATTAGCAATAAGATTAACATCTCGATTAACATGAAGCGTATGGAGAATGAGCGTTTGTAAAAATAGTTTGTACAAGAGTAGAGAAAGTCATGCGAGTGTAACACATCAGATTTTTTTTGTCTTGGATATGCAAAGAGTATTAATCTGTGGCAAAGAGAATGGTGCTGCACCTAGCAACCAGCTATTAAGAGATATGTCTATGCTTAAAGGCTACTGTATTTCTATATTGCCCTTGCAAATACAAAACAAGGGGAACATAGTACGCCTTAAGCGATAGTCAAATATTTTTAGAACTGGTCGCTATGTGTAAAATGTAATTCCCTTTGCATGTCAAAAGATCGTTTCTGCAAATGTTTATATCGATTAATATGAAATAGATGGAGAATAGAAGTTTGTAAAAATTGTTTGTACAAGAATAGAGAAAGTCATGTGAGTGTAACACATCAGATTTTTTTAAGAAGTATCAATGACCACCATTCCAAAATGTAGTTACAAATAAATAAACAAGATTAATTATTATGTTACAGCGTTTTTATTTCATGTCTTTCCAAATGGATTGATCTGTATATACCTTGGAGGGCTATCTTCTTTCGTAGGTATTGCGACACAGTTTGGCCTCTTTTGCCCACGTGGAATGAACTGCTGTTCTTGAATGATAGGTTCAATATTTTCTGGTGTAACGCCCCCTTATAGTTCATGAATGTTTGGCTGACATGTTTTGCTGGTTTACGAGTATCACAGGCAATAAATAATTTTATCGGATGCATTTTATAGGTATTATATACGCACATCTAATTTTTTCAGTGCTCCATCTGCTTCTTGCGGTGTACCTAGTTGTAAACTCGAAATAAAAAACGCAAGGATGCGATATATCTACAGCTGCCTAACCAGTGATAAATGAAAACCCAATGCTTACTACCGACCCCCTCGGATACCACATGCCTACCTGAAGATTGCTCTGGCGAAAACCATGCAGGCAGTAAACAGGATTCGGGTTTGACCTGTGTCACCATTCAATATATCACCATTGAAAACAAACAAAAGAACATCTCCTGCTGTGTCTGTCCAGACCCTTACGTCGGAATTTCGGAAAACTCCGGGTTCATTTCTACAGAAGGAAGGTGGGGATAACGTTTCTTCCATTGCATTCTCCCCCACCCCTCAGCAGCAGGGGGCAGACGGGAAGAAAAAATTAAGGTATCGCTCCTTATGTATGGAGTGCTGAGAATGAAAGACATCTTTTTAACATGTGAGTAAGTAAGGGATGATTGCACTGGGCAGGTAGACCCTTTGCAAGGGATGAACAAATAGGTCATTTCCCATTCTCCATCCCCTGTTGTCAACGCATCACAGAAACAATGCCCCCTGTGTGGCGAGTATTTTAACTGTGCAATGCATTCTGGACCAGCGATTAAAATATGATCTTACACGTGTGAAGGCAAATGATGAAAAACTCACACGACATTTTCTGCCTATTCTCATTTCAGGGTAGTTGTACACTATTTTCATACATTAAACTATTATTTTCTCCACCGTTTTCCAGATAGGTAGAGGAAGTATTGGATCCTACCCAAATATTCAGTACAGAAAGCATCCAACAAGCACGTTTTTAGGTCTCCTGTACCAAAAAAAAATATGGGAAACCTTAAGAGATAAAAGGCTTAAGAATGGAAAACATAGAGCTCATGAAGTATAAAATGTATTTCAAGTATTTTTATTTTCTCTACAACGTACATAGTAGGCAGAAAAGATTTGTATTCCACCCAAAAATTTTATATCGAAATTTCGCGACAAATATGTTTTTTAGCTCCCTGAATTAAAAAGAATTAGAAAAGTTGTGTGTGTCTATGAACAGCGTAACTCCAAAACGAATTATCGGATAAAAAACAAAACTTGGTATTCAAGTTCAATACCTTCCATAAATGCCACACGAAGATTTTCAAGAAAATCTCCCCACCTCAAACTACCTTTGACGTGGAACATCTTTCGAAATGTTTATTTTTTAAAAAAATAACTAACGATTTTGATTAAAATGTCATATTTGCAAAACAAATAAAATGTATCTTGAATTTTCTGGGAATAGCTTGTGAAGGTTCTTCATTCGAAAGGAAATTTTTATATCTAATCTTGCATAACTGGTAAACGTTAAAAGATAGACGAAAACGTACTACACAAAAAACTGTAGCTCTCTTTAAAATACACAATTTATTTCAAATAACTGTTTTGTGATATCAGCCATTTCCGAGATATCTGTTATTAGTGGCGACTTGTTAATACTTAGCCATTCTCTTGAAGTCCGGTCGATTTTCAGTTGTTTCTCGCGATGCCGTGGATGGAATTTTACGGCCAGCGTATAGTGTCCAGTTCTAAAACATTTGACTATCGCTATTCCGTTTGTATCTGTAACCAAATGTGTAATGCAGCTGTTTCCGGAAAGGTTTATCTTGATTAAATTAAATTGAGTTTTATTTTTGGACGCTCTTTAACTGCTGTGTTTCTTAGCATCCCATTCTGTATTGGGCGTGAAAGACCGGCGGTAATTTTGTTCAGAGGCTTCAGGTTCTTTTACGTGCCGTAAATCTACGACACGGGACCACCGGCTTTACTTCCCTTCCGAAGGAAGCCATGCTAAGCATTTTTACGCCCGAAAAAATCCATCGCCCTCCGCAGGGTTTTAACCGCGTTATCTTGATTAAAATGAAGTAGATAGGAAAATAAACCTTCGTAAGATGTATACCGAATAAGCGGTAGAGGATAGAGAAAGTAATGTGATCGTAACACATTTTCGGGTAGTATTAGACATTTTCGAAATATTCACATATTTATGTTTAGGTTTTCCAAGCCTGGAGATTACATTCGTCGTCATGTGTAAAAGTTTCAACATTTGCGATATTGTCACGAACGTGACTGAGGAGATCCGTATTGTAATTATTATTTTATATTAATTGACATTATTCTATTTTCCTGTCACAAGTTTCTAAAGTTTCTAATTTCACGGAGAATCACATTTTACATTTCTTAACTTTTCTTAAGCCTTAGTAAGTGTTTATACGACAGGAAATAGCGGCCTGCTGCTTCCCTTGACATTTCCAAGGGATGTCACTATGTCATAATTTCCTGAGGAGTACGTGTCTTTCTGCAGGCTCTTAACTGCACCTTAAACCGCGTTACGTCACATAGAATGTTCTAGAACATTGAAGTATCGAGTTATGATTGGCCGCTATATTTCAAACCCAGGGCGGTGGCAGACCATATTTGGTAATAGCTGCCACGGTATTAGAATGAACCCCTCTAGGGTATTCAACTCTATATAAGCAAGCGCTTGAGCTCTGCTCGGGGGACTTTGTGTCGTAGCTTGGCCGGGACCACTATGGTACACGTTGACGGCCGCTGCACGGCCGCTCCGGATGGTTTTATTTAGCACCACTAGCGGTTTGACAAAGTCGTGTTGAGTATTGGCTCTCCTCATCCACGACGAGGCATTTCTCAAGGTAAGTATTATAAAATAAATTGTTAATAACAATGTTAGCTAGTACCATCATCATCCCTGATCTTGTAAACCCTACTATCGCACGTAGGAATGTAACTCTTTAGAATTTAGTCAGATCGCTCTAGCCAAGCGTTTTATTGATTGTCTCTAACCTCTCCAATCCCTCATTTAGCTATTCCCCCCAGTGTCACAACTTAGCACGTGACAATATTGTCTCTCTCTCTTCTTTCACAGTAGCTCTTAGTAAACAAAATCTTGGTTCGTTAACACAGATAAACGAAAACTAAAATGAAAGCTAAGGTAATTCATTACACTAGGATATAGGAATAAAACAACTCGTGAAAACCACTTATTAGCAATAGCAGTCCGCAGATCATATCATGTACGCGTCCCATCACTACGAAACTTGCATACAGAGAACACATCAATCCCATTTCCGCTGCGTTATCAAAAACCGCCTGAAGGAAAATCGTGTTAATGCAGCAATCAGCACAGTAGACCCAGAAATCAATCATGCGTCACCTCGTGGCCCGCCCAATAAAGCGTAAATCCCGGTAAACGGATCGTTACAGCATCAACATAAACACTCCAAACACTGCTCCACTCGAGCATTCGCAGTTACATATTCTTGGTCTCCTTTTTACTCTGTTCAACTTTTAACAGACGCTGTCATATTACTTTATGAGGGCGGATTTATAAGCACTAAATACCAGGAATACATGCATGTATTTATGCAGTAAATATGTTGAAAATATGCTCTAAAACTGCCTAAATATGCACAAAAAATCTTTCAATGATATAATTAACTATGCAGTAATGTGTAAATTGATTTTTAATCTTTAATTGGTTATTGTAAACAATAATTATCCTCTCTTATATTATTTGTAGTCAATCTAGCATGAAATATTACTGTGTTTTAACGATAATATTATCAATTGTTTAATGACAATATACCGAACGAAGTGGCGCCGCGGTAACGTCTGCGACTTGCATTCGGGAGGTCCCGGGTTCAAACCACCGGAGCCGAAAGTTCTTTTCGCGGTTTTCCTTCGTCTCTAGGTTGGACAATTTAATCCGCGAATTTTCCTGTTATCCCTTTCATCACTACAATTTCATTTCCTTCTTCTTCACCACTATACCAGGCATTGGGCTGATCACCCATCCTGGATATGCAAGTTTCCTCGCTCCACGACATACTACTGACCCAAAGCATTGGCTTGCAAGTCCTTGGGGGTGTCAGTCCTACGAGGACGGTAGTCCGTTGAAGAAGTTTTATTTAAATAACAACCACTTTTTCTAGATTTTCTGGCAGCAAACTTCTCTTTCTGTCACTTAAAATCATTTTGTATAAAGCATATGTCCTTCCCACTTCCCATGAAGTCACAGGTCAGTATTGCAAGCAGGTTATTTCATTCACAGAATATGAATTATACCGTTTTCCAGATTCGTCTTGTAACAATGTGAACATCCCTAAGAAACCTTAGTCCTGCATTCCTAGTATTGACTGTTTCCCATTCTGTGACGAGGGCTCTTTCCAATTTCTCCAGGCACACCTTCGACGTTAGTGGTTTCATATATCCACAGGGTAGAAAATGGTGGCACCCCTCTTTCTATCAAAGACGTGTGATTGCGGCTGGTAGGCTGCTAAAATAGCTTCTAATAAACAGCAATTAAGCCTGAAGGCTTCCCAGAATAATCAACGCGTCGCTAAAGTTTCGCACTTGATACCGTAGTTGTTGATGGGAAGATATAAATCATTAAATAAAGAAATAATATTAAGATAGAGGAATAACTGCAATAAATAATTTCCGTATATTAAATCATGTATAATATGAGTTGAAGGATTTGTTCGGAAAGAAAAAGGTAATTAGCGAGTCATGTTGAGCGAAATCATTAATAACAGTGTGAGGAGCGAAAACCATTAGCTTAAAGATTCTCGGAATGCAGTTTAGAGTTAAATTCAGTATGTTTGCAGGGTCATGTAAGCAGAAAATCTGAAAAAGAGAAACGCACTTGAATTCTTAAAATTTGGTAGCCAGAGTAAGAGTTATGTTTCAGATGCGTGGGATTTGGCAACGTATAATATAGAATTTTGATGGGTTAGTTCTAAAGCAGGCGGAGCTTAAGTAATAAATGGGCGTGCAATTTAATCAGACACACATTCGCATTCGTGCACACAATTTCTTCATGCATATATTCGCCACTCTGGATATCTGTGACGACTCGGGAGTTATTTTAAGCGCCCAGTGACGCGCTTGTGTGAGTAAGATTTAGCGGCTATTGCAAGGGATCTTACCGGTAACCATTTTAGCGACTCCGGCAGCTTTCGCTTATAGTTTCTTTATTGCCGAAACAGTTCTTTCAAAGCGTAACTTTGCTACTGCAGAAGTTAGCAGGTATAATAGCTCAATTGCTATAGTTTCAAGTGCTACGATTCATAATCAGTTTCATTCTTTATCTTCAAACGTCGGCAACTCGCTTCAATATCTCAAGTATTAGATCACATTAAATTTCTCAGCCAATTTAACTGGTGTTATCCTTCACAATTACACCCATGCATTACCCTGAGAAAGTACTCATAGCTCTACCACTGGAGCAGCTGGCGCACGAGACAACAGAACGAGCTACAAGATAACGACATCAAAATTGTCGCATCATCGTGGCATCATTTATACGTTATCATACTGCACCAATGAGCGTGTCACTTCGGCCAATATAAGCAACTAAATTGTTCACCGCATGTTGACTTTAGAGCAGCAGAGTATTTCTGACCCGCGCGACACTGTCACTACGGAGCATAAAGGAAATAGTTTTATATTATGTTATATGAAAACATGTTTGTCCTCTTCGGAAAACTGGAAGAAAAAAATCTGATGTGTTACACTCACATGACTTTCTCTACTCTTGTACAATCTATTTTTACAAACGCCTATTCTCCATATGCTTTATGTTAATCGAGATATCGAGATGTCAATCTTATTGCTAATTTTCTTGTAGATGCAAGGGGAATATGGTAGCTTTTAAGCGATGGTCAAATATTTTAACGCTGGTTGCTATGCGGCGCATTCCATTCTCTTTGCAAGTCCAGGACATAAAAAAATGAATAACGAATTTGAGAAAAAGTATAAGTATTGGAAAATTTAAGGGAATAACAAGCAATATCTCGAAAACGGTTCACTCAACAAAAGAAATGTATATGACATAAGTTGTGTATTTTAACGAGATCTACATTTTTTGTGTAGTAAAATTTTGTCTATCTCTTATGGTTTACCAGTTATGCAAAAGTCGTTCACAATGAAGAATACTTTTGGAGACATTCCCAGAAAATTCGAGATATACATTTCATTTCTCATGACATTATCTTAAACATATGATATTTTAATCAAAATCGTTAGAGCCATTTTTGAGAAAATTAAAATTTTCGAAAAATGTTCCATGTAAAGGGTAGTCTGGGGTGGGGGGATTTTCTTGAAAACCTTCGTGTCGCATCTCTGGAAGATACTGAACCTAAATACCAAGTTTGGTGTTTATCCGACTGTTCGTTTTTGAGTTATGCTGTTCACAGACACACACACACACACACACACACACAGACACACACACACACGGACATGTTTCCAAAAATGCTTTTTTTGGATTCAGGAGGTCTCAAAACATGTATTTCCGGTGAAATCTCGGTATCGAATTTTTGGGTGGAATGCAATACTTCCCCTACTTACTATACGTAGTAGAGAAAGTAAAAAAGTAAGGTAGATCCTCGCCGTTTTATAGAAACATAATTAATATTTGAATAAAAAGTTAAGAAAACACGTAATATGTACATCGATATGCAAAAAACTATTGGTGAAATATGCACTAACCCATTGAATATACTTCTATAAACACCAAAAATCTTCTCCAGTCGATTACATTAACTCTTCCAGGCGCACGTTTAACTTTCAAGGGGGTAAACACATGCAAATAGGCCCCTCTATATTTTATATATACGAAATGAAAACGACTATCTTTGTTTATATCGACTGTTAATAAATATGCGTTATCTTGGAAGGTATTTTTATTAACATGAAGGATGAAGGGAATAAGCATGGATCCTGAAATTCATCTTTTCAGAGATGCCACCATTTGAAATAGGTAGAAAGGACCCAACTCCTAATATTAAGTTATTTGACTTATTTTATAAAATACTTTCTTACACGGCATTGCACAGTTGCATCCTCTCAGCAAGGGGTTCAAAAATATGAATAGGGGTAGTCTGAAAGTCGTGAGTAGCCCATAATTTTTACTCCTAAGTGTCCGAAGTGTTGTCCAAAATGGCTAAACTGTCCAAATTTGCACACAGAGGTTGAATTTGCACTAGATTTTTGAAGCTATAAGTAACCCACAATTTAAGTCCCATACATTGACCAAGCAGAATAGTTTTATCTATAAGGGATAGAAAAAATGAGTAAGAGTAGTTTCTAAAAAAAATTCGAGGACTATACGACAGAAAATAGGGGTTGGATAGATTTTGAAAGTTGTAAGGTAACCTATGATTTTTTTTATGTCTCGGGCTATATTATAATTCTACATTATATTGACGAGATGAATTAACTGCGGATTTCTACATAAGGGGTTGAAAATATTGAAGGGTAATATTTCTACGTAGGTAATAATTCTCGTTGGGCCCTATAATATTGTGGTACAATGTTTTGTGTAGATATACCAAAGGGATTGATTGATATGTACGTTAGGGGACACTAAGGGTAGAGATTAAAAATAAGGGTAGCGAAGTATTTAAAATTATAGGTCAGCTTCCATATTTTGCCAGATTCTAAAACCCAAGTACATCAAGTATTGCCAAAGTCCAACCACAGACACTGCTTGATAAGAAAGTTCAGCGAAATCAGAGGGAAATTTGCAGATATGAACACCTCATTGAAGCAGCTTTCAATAAAACAAGTTTTAAAAAATGTAAGGCTCCCTTTGGGCTGGGAATAATTTCAAATCTGCCATGTTTGCAATAAAGTGTCAAATATGTGCTCTGCTAATCACATTCAACGAAACGGAATTGGGATTGGGTGACATGAACATCAAAACCCCCTATAACCCCAGTTTAAAATTTTTTGGAAATACTTTATTCCGTATGAAGTCCGGAAGAACATTGGTTGTTGAAGGTGAAGAACTCCCAAAATCGGTTAAGCTGTTTCCGACCCCCCCCTCACACACACACACATTTTCTCTCCTTGTATGTAACGGCTCCTTAGCGCCGGCTGAAAAGAAAAAGGGGAAAAAATGTAAACAGAGGAAGCCACGAAGTCCTTTCTATGTTGAAGAGGCAGTATCAATTATAATTTTCACTATTTCAGTGAAAATCGGTAAGAAAACTCATTGCGTGATTAAATTCTACAATTACAAGGTCTGCACGGCGAAAATTTAACCTCCGGCGCAGATGAGGTATGTAATAGAACTGTAACCGAGGTTTTTATGGGGATTTTAGATTTTTAATAAAGATATGCTTAATGGGATGCACTAAAACAAAAATGTGAATATTAGAAGTTTCTTTCTTTCTTTTTAATTTTTTTAAGTTAGTGTATGTGTGTGTTTCACGTTTCCACACCAAAATGATCAAATCAATTGTTATGAGGCCCTTTGGGTTCCACTTAGAAAATAAGCTAAATAAGATCTTAATTACTTGGCCGAAAGGGATGTTTTCTAATGGGGCCTACAATCAAAGGATCAAAATATTTATTATTATTATTATTATTATTATTATTATTATTATAGAGGTTTCTTACAAGTTTTGTTATTTACAAAATTTCGACCAATCTGTAGAGCACCTTGCTGCTGTGCAAGCGGTCTCGCGTTCGATTCCGGGCTGGGGGGCGAGAATTTTTCTCTAGCAAGATTATTCCCTATACTCCCCAGAGCCTGGAACTATGAAGAGTGTGAATGTGCGTGTGTGATCTAATGTATAAAACCCAAAGAAAAACCAGAAATCCAATAACTGTAAACTAGTTAACATTATTGCCGATAAGCAACATGTTCCAAAGGTAAAAGCCCGCTGACATGGTCATTGCAGCTGAAGTAAGGGTATAAATGGAACAATAAAAAAAAATCCATCGAACCAATGTTGAAGGTATACCAATTTTCTGTTACTGTTATTCGTGTACAACGTAAACCGGTTACCCTTAGGTCCGAAAGCATTGCAGACATAAGGAAGAGGCGCAAGTTTGTATAGTTTTATGCTTTGAACTGCTTATTAACACTCGGCAAAAGTAATGCTATTAAATGTTTTCAAAACATCAGATGGACCACACATTGCACAGATGGAGAGAAGGAAACGGAGGAGAGAATGAGAAAATTGGAGAGAGTGGAAATGGAGACAGTGAGTGTTTCTTAAAATGGAAACGAAATGGCTTAAGTGGTTTTTATCTTTAGACACAAGAAATAAGAGGTTCATGTTTTTATCTAAGTAAACAACTAAAATAATAAAAGCGAAATGGAAGTTTTATTTTGTATTGAATAGGCTTACAGGAGATCAAAACTATTTTACCTAAGCTTTGACAGAAGAGGCCAAAATTTGCTTATTTTTGCTTGAACCTGCAGTAAACAAAGACAAAAAAACGATACAATTTAAAGTGTTACTCATGGCTCCCACAGAGAGTGGTACCGAAGCTTCTGGATCGAGTGCTAGGCCATGGCTGTACAAGAGTTCAGTGCATCCTTCCAACCTATTAACTATCGAGAAAATTATGGTACATATAAAACAAAATCATAATTTGTGGCGAAACTACGTACTTAAAAAAGATAGAGCAGATCCTATAATACGTTTTCATTCATCTCTGCACGTAGAATCAATCACCTCCCAAGAGGATGACATCTACAGGGTGTTAAAAATGTATGTTTAAAAATGTCTTGTTTATGGGCTAGAGCCTCCGAAACGGGAAGCAGAATGACTAAGTAAAAAAACCGTAGACTCCGCGACAAGCAGTAGACATCGCATTCATTAATTAAGAATTGTTTACTAATGATACTGCATAGGTGTTACGTGATGCACAGCAGTATATCATTCGTACCTTCAGCCAACGATTGTGTTTACGGTATCATACTGTTTAGTAGTTTCATACTTCACATCATACATTTGTGTGGCTTTCGTCAAGTGTGAATCAACAACGGCAACATTGTGCACAAATGCAGAGTACGCCGAGATGCTTCTCATCAATGGGTAAGCACGAAAGAGTGCAAGAGAGGCTTGCCGGCTCTTGTCAACAATGTTACCACAACAGACGTCACTACTCTGTATTCACTCTTAGGTTGATCCGCGTCAAAACAAGCCCCAGGTGACCAGTGCACCGTTATAATGTATCCTTCCGCCATTCGCACTAGAAATAGTCACATTTTAGGATCATGTGGCGAGTACAAGCGGCACGTAGTGCAAAAAAGAACAGAGTCCTTATTTCGACAACTGAAACGGTGACTAGCATATTCTGTAAAGGATTAAATGTGATAAGATTGATAGTTGCAACAAAATAAACCTTTGCACATATAATAGTTAATTCCAAAATAAATGAGCGAAAAATAAAGTAACAGGTGTGCGATAACTTAATTTATTCGCTCTCTGGAAGCGGTACTTTATTAACTGTTGGTGGCTCATATTAAAAAAGAAATTGTGCACTGTTATGCGAATTGCATTCTTCTTAAAATCACTACATTCTTGCATCGCGTGTTTCATATGCTTTTTTTACCGGGTGTAACCACTTTTCCCGTTTCAGATTTTTCTGCACAAGCATTGTTTATACGTGTACTCGAAACACCTGTGAACTCAGAAGTTAATTTCATCATTTCTTTCGCGGAAAGTGTTGGATATTTCTCACGTAACCTATAATAAAGATTCAAAACTATTGTTTTTTCACCACTAGTCAATGGTTTTCGCGGCTAATGCTTTACGTAATTCGACGAAAACACAAGAGCAAATTCACTGTCCTCCATGATATTGAACACAACTCCTGGTTTCTGGCTGTAAACAATATTCTGCGCCTACCCGGATGTCAGGTGACTCATACGAATTGCATCATGGGACTTACAGCTCTGTTTTACGGTATAAATCAACGTTAAATAAAACGTTAAGATATTTGTATAGAATATTTAAGGATAAATTCATTCTAAAATTCTGAGATTAGCATGGGGCTACTTTCTTGGGCGCATTGCTGCCGTGTTGCACCACGGTGCACTGACCACAGGGTTTGTTTTGTCGCGGATCAACTTAAGAGTGAAAACAGAGTATGTCCACGCCATGTTTTCAAGTCTGTAGAGGCGTTTTGAATAACAACCCTGTGGACGTCGCGGACAAATAAATAAATAAATAAATAAATAAATCAATAAATAAATGAAATCTGAATATACCATCCCGGCACTTTGGTTACTACAGGGGGACATACATTCAAACGTTTCATTTATTCTCACAAACATTTACATTTTAGATTACATCAAATTTTTTTTCAGATAAAATAACTACAAACTACACAATGTCTACAAAATAATAATATAATATTAAATAAAAAAATAAAAGAAAGAAAGAAAAATAGAAATTATTGGATTAGAGTAAAGGCGTAAAAAGGACAAAAAATATACAATTTAAATTCTATATTTATCTACACTTGCTGGAAACCAGGAACTTAGCAACTGGTAACCAGCTACTATCTACTCCTATGTAACTATATTCACTGGAAACCAGCGAAAATGTATGGGTAGCCAGCACAAAACTTACTAAACTACTAATCATTTTAATAATTTTATTTGTATTTATATTTTATTTAAAATTTTCCTTAATTAAAGTGTTTTATAAAGTTAAAGTTATCTATTTATAACATTCCATTATTCTCATAGTAATTATTTAATTTATAATACTTCAATATCTAATTTAATTCATTTACATCTTTATTTATACATTTGTGATTTATTTGTTTATTTATTTACCTTATAACATTTTATTTAATCTCAATATTAATTTTCTATTATATCCCTTTTAAATTTTTTTTGTATCAATGTTTTAAATTTTATCACTATATATTAAACCTTTATCTCTTTTATTCATTCATTCATTCATTATCTGTTTACCCTCCTCTTATGTAGGACTTACACCCCCCAGGACTTACAAGCGGGTGCCTGGGGTCAGAGGCCCGTCGAGGAGCAGACACTCATGGATCGGACAGAGCATCCAGGATGGGTGATCAGCCCGATGCCTGGTATGGGATGAAGGAAGTAGATGAAACGAAATGTTGGTGAAATGGATGAAAGGAAAGGTGATGATGGAGCAGTTGGTGGAATGAATGGCGGGGGAAACCGGAGAACCCGGAGAAAACCCGCCCAGACGCCGCTTCGTCCACCACAAATCCCACATGCAGGTCCCTGGGATTGAACCCGGGCCGCCTAGATGGGAGGCGAGCGGTCTAACCACTCGGCCACGGCGCCGCCCTCTTTATCTCTTTTAACCAAACACTAAACCTTCTTTCTTCTATCACTAAACATCTACTCGCTTTACCCCACATCATTTCACTTCCCTCACATCCGCCATTTTATTCTAATACCAACTCCACCTCCAACCTACATAAACTCGAAATTCCCCTCCTATTAATAACAATAACAAATTCACATCTCCATGCATCTTAACATCACTATAACTCCATTCACTATCCCTCCCAAACCACATGAAACTACTCCTCCAAAAATCGCGAAACTGCTGGCTACTCAGCCAATAATGGTAAACCTGCAGCCCAACACCACCATCATCTTCTCTCCTTTCATCTTCTTCCTCCATCCTCGTTCTATAATCACATTTCTCTCCTTCCAGTCATCTTAATTAAAATCTTCTCTCTACCCATTCCTCCTCCTCTTCATTCTCCATCAGTATCAACATTTGTAAACTGGCCATTTCTTCACTTATGCTTTTATCTTCTCCCGTATCTAAATTTTGATTTATTATTCTAAACCTCTCAGATCTTCTAATTTCCTCTCTCCCTCTCGGTAATTGTTCTCTTCTTACTTTTGGTAATATATATTTTTCCCTCGCTGTTCTGCTCACATAATTTGTTAATTGTTGTAGATATTTAATTAAATCAGGATGTCTTAAAATTGTATACAGGTATATCCTCCTAAATATTTCCTTTCTTCTGGTGCATGTTGTTTGTATCTATTACATTCAAAAACTGTATCTTCCGGTGTATCCCTAATTCCCCAACTACCGCATATATCGTCATTTGTTCTGTTAATTTTGTTCCAATATGTCTTGTATGGACCATGTCCCGTAATAAAGTGCATTAGTCCTTTTGTTGGTTGTATATATGTTAGTCGTAATCTTTCTTGAACATTTGAAAATAGCTGAAAAACTCTTCTTCCCTCCTCTATTTCCTCTCAGTCATGTTGCCATCTTGTCTTCAAATTTTGCTTAATATCTGATAAAGTATTGTACTTTACTCTAATTATTTTTTCTACCATTTGAAAATTTTTTCTTATAGTCCAAAATCTAGCTCCTTTCAAACGTATCAAATAATCAACTGGCCATATTGCCGTTGTTATTAATAAAACCATTGTTGGTGTGGTATTTACAGCACCGGTAAAACGTAATAATATTTTTCTTTGCGTCCTTCACAATAATTTTCTAATAACTACATCATCATCCTGGTTGCCCAGGTTCTCTACGCACATGTTATAATGGACGCAAATATTACATTGTGGTAGGTTGTTATTGTTATCAACGATAATTTAACATTTTTCTGCATAATTCTACCAAGTTGCGTCATTACTTTTTCCGATTTTTGACGAATATATTCTGTATGCTTTTTAAAATTTAATTTTTCATCCAGCATAATGCCCAAATATTTGGAATCTTTTTTCCTTCGTATATTTTGGACGTCGCGGACACGCCGTAAAGCAGTGTTTTAATTTCTTCCTTCCATATCACATAACTAGGCGATGCAAAAATGTATGAAAGTTGACGGCAGCCATTTTGAGCACCTTCAGTAGTTGATTAAAATGTTATGCGTTTACTGTATTTCCTCTTCTTATTGTATTCCGCCCAAAAATTCGATACCGAGATTTCACCGGAAATACATGTTTTGAGATCCCCTGAATCCAAAAAAAGCATTTTTGGAAACATGTCCGTGTGTGTGTCTGTGAACAGCATAACTCAGAAACGAACAGTCGGATAAACACCAAACTTGGTATTTAGGTTCAGTATCTTCCAGAGATGCGACACGAAGGTTTTCAAGGAAGTCCCCCCACCCCAGAGTACCCTTTACATGGAACATTTTTCGAAAACTTTAATTTTCTCAAAAATAACAAACGATTTTGATTAAAATATCATATGTTTAAGATATTTTCATGACAAATAAAATGTATATCTTGAATTTTCTAGGAATGTCTCCAAAAGTATTCTTCATTGTGAACGACTTTTGCATAACTGGTAAACCATAAGAGATAGACAAAATTTTACTACACAAAAGATGTAGATCGCGTTAAAATACACAATTTATGTCATATACATTTTTGTTGTTGAGTGAACCATTTTCGAGGTATTGCTTGTTATTCCCTTAAATTGTTCAATACTTATTTTCTCAAATGGGAATTCGTTATTCATTTTTTTGTCTTGGATATGCAAAGAGTATTAATCTGTGGAAAAGGGAATGGTGCTGCTCCTAGCAGCCAGCTATTAAGAGATATGTATGTGCTTAAAGGCTACAGTATATCTATACTGCCCTTGTAAATATATATTCCCCTTGCATCTACAAGAAAATTAGCAATAAGATAGAGTCTGCAAATGTTTATCTTGATTAACATGAAGTAAATGGAGAATAAGCATTTGTAAAAATAGTTTGTACAAGAGTAGAGAAAGTCATGTGAGTGTAACACATCAGACTTTTTTTCTTTTGGGGGGGGGGGGGTAATCCGTACTGTCTACGTCCTCTCCTTCATACTTCAGAGACCCTAGCACGTAAAGAAAGCGTTTCTAGACATGGGTTTGTTAACAAAATTTGATCACATGGAACCCATCTAAATACCGTTGAGCCTTGTAACATATGTATTTACACCCTGTATACCCCTTCAACCGGTATGTTCGTTTAAGGGTCTTCATACTCGAGTTTGATGTCCCGTCAACTATCGGGGACTTCCGATACAATGCATGGCCTTGGCGCTCCGATATATCAATTTCAAAAGTTACAAGGCTTCCAAATTGCATGGACATCTCGAGGAAACAGAAATGAACCCGATTCTCCAGACGTTACCGTGACAATCACAGTCCACGAAATGATTAATAAATCGCTTTTCGCTAGGATTATGTTATTTTTCATTCATGGAACTGAAACAATGCTATCCATGACAGAATTTATAGCAATATTTCGCATTTAAATGTGGAATATAGGCAAAGCAAGTGCATGTTATGGGCAATATATCTTGTACCGCGCTTGGAGTTGAGGTAATTTATTTGAAACAGATCGCTGAAAGAAGAGGGACGCTGAACCAGTATAAATTGCAATATTAACGCTCAAAGGCCCCTACTTCTCCTCTTCTTTGAGCTACAGTGGGAAGAGCAAAAGAATCGACCGACTGAAAGGGTATTCAATGCTATTCGGATGCACTTTTTTGGGTAACAACCGTTGTTAACCACGTTCATGTATTTTATTTGAAAAATTAAACCTTTCTAGTTCCATCGCGATAAAAACACTCAGACGTTATTAGGTTTTGTGATTATCGAATATGTTGGATTACACTCATAACCTCGAGTGATACTTATTACATTTCAAGAATAAAATCGATATACATAACACCGTTGTTGTTTTATACACAATGAAAACAAGTGCTATTTACCGTTTATTAAAAACTCATCAGATCGTAGCATGTTGTACCATTAGTGCGAATTTAATTATCTAGCAGTGCCTGACCTCAAAAGCAAAGGTGAAGTGTTATATTAACAGAATAAAAATGTAAACCCGTTGGGTGTGCAACGTTTATTTTCAAAACGAATTAATTAAGCATATGGTGCTTGACAAATCATAAAGCTGTCATTTTGTTTTGTATCTCTCGTAATAGGAAACAAATAACAGACGATAATCACCATGCATGAAGCCGCGCGTTAAACATGGAGGAAGTATTTTTTCGACGTAGTGTTTTTTTACCCAGCAACCGCGCTCATGCTATCATGCGTGAGATATTGAAATCCCTGCACTCCATAGCTTTTACATTTTTACCACATACGTTACTAAAAATATGAATATAGTCCTCCAACTATCGATACCTATATTTATTGTTGCAGACATGCAATATAATCATGAATTTTAACATTTAACTCTTACCGTCTTTACTTCCCCTTATTTGTTAATAGTTACTTACGAATTAATTCATGCAGCATTTAAATATAATCAGGGGGCGGGTTCTATTGGTGATGATTTTTTAAATACTTCGCGTTTAATTTTTAAATTAGCGCATTTTCGTGTTAGTAATACAACAAAATCTCGCGATAACTTCGCGACGTGATCTTCCGCCCAAGTGCAACTATTGTCATGCTCCACTTGGTCACACATTCTCATCAGCTGCCGCTTCTACAATGACGCAAGAACTAAATGCAAAATGCCAACTACATTATGTGATCAAAAGTATCCGGACACCCCACAAACATACGTTTTTCATCTTAGATGCATTGTGTTGCCACCTACTGCCTGGTACTCATCCGCGACCTAAGTAGTCATTAGACATCGTGAAACAGCAGAATGGGACGCTCCGTGGAACTCACGGACTTCGAACGTGGTCAGGTGATTGGGTGTCACTTGTGTCAGAAGTGTGTACGCGAGATTTCCACACTCCTAAACATTCCTAGGTCCACTGTTTCTGATGTGATAGTGAAGTGGAAACGTGAAGGGGCATGCACAGCACAAAAGCGTACAGGCCGACCTCGTCTGTTGACTGACAGAGGCCGCCGACATTTTAAGAGGGTCGTAAAGAGTAATAGGCAGACATCTATCCAGACCATCACACAGGAATTCCAAACTGCATCACGATCCACTCCAAGTACTATGACAGGCGTGAGGTGAGAAACCTTGGATTTCATGGTCGAGCGGCTGCTCTTAAGCCACACATCACGCAGGAAAATGCCAAACGACGCCTCGCTTGGTGTAAGGAGAGTCAACATTACACGATTGAACAGTGGCAAAACGTTGTGTGGAGTGACGAATCACGGTACACAATGTGGCGATCCGATGGCAGGGTGTGGGTATGGCGAATGCCCGGTGAACATCATCTGCCAGTGTATGTAGTGCCAACAATGAAATTCGGAGATGGCGGTGCTATGGTGTGGTCGTGTTTTTCCTGGAGGGGACTTGCACCCCTTGTTGTTTTGCGTGGCACGATAACAGCGCAGACCTACATTGATATTTTAAGCACCTTCTTGCTTCTCACTGTTGAAGAGCAATTCGGGGATGGCGATTGCATCTTTCAACACGATCGAGCACCTGTTCATACTGCACGGGCTGTGGCGGAGTGGTTACATGACAATAACATCCCTGTAATGGACTGGCCTGCACAGAGTCCTGACTTGAATCCTATAGAACACCTTTAGGATGTTTTGGAACGCCGACTTCGTGCCAGGCCTCACCGACCTACATCGATACCTCTCCTCAGTTCCGCACTCCGTGAAGAATGGGCTGCCATTCCCCAAGAAACCTTCCAGCACCTGATTGAAAGTATGTCTGCGAGAGTGAACGCTGTCATCAAGGCTAAGGGTGGGCCAACACCATAATTGACTTCTAGCATTACCGATGGAGGGCGCTTGTGAGCAACATTACGAGATAAAGGAATACTAAGTTTGGTATTTATAGGACATTTAACAAATTATGTGAGCAGAACAGCGAGGGAAAAATATATATTACCAAAAGTAAGAAGAGAACAATTACCGAGAGGGAGATGCTAGCCTTAGAAAATGTCTATCGTAATCTCACCATAAGCTTTGATGCTACCGAAGAATGTATGTGTAACTTAGTCACATTTAAAACTCTGCACCAAGAAAATTTTAACAGCCAAATTAATGCGTAGGAAATTCTCAGTTTTAATATGCAGAATGAACAACGGATATTACAGTTTACGGTTTCTGGCGATTTACAAATTTTTTCATTTCATTACTTTTATAATCGTTTGAAAAATGAACACATATGAAACGTTTACGTATTATTTTAAATGCATTAAATATAAACAAATTTGGTGTAATACCTGAAATTGAGGTGAAAATGGGTATTACAATGACGGAGGAAGAAATGTCAAAATCAGGAGCTATCGCGCTTTTACCGAACTTCAACAATGTCTCAGTTTTTACGGCTTTCCAAATGTAATTCTCCGTCAGTTTAAATTATGTTGGAGACACCATCAAGTATTATATAAACATTGCTTTTCAAACCCATATAAAATAATTTTACACACGAAAAAGTGGAGAAATAGGCACACCCATGGACAAAAAAGAATTATTCATGTCTTGAACGCCATTTGGGGGGGGGTCCTACAGGGTACAGCGCCTTGTTTACACCATACGCAATACGGTTGTGTAGCCACCGCAGCAAGTTCTTGTATGGCATGATTAAACATGTTACATGTCTTCTCTGTAGCGCTGTGGCTAAGCGCATGGTACTTTTGTGGTTAAGACCGCAGGTTCGCTTCTCGCATGTAGCAAACACTTTTTTGTCCTTTTAATACTACTTAACCAACACATAGTGACTACTATTTTCGATATACTCCATTTCATACACGGCATGGTAAAATTCATAATAGAATAGTTATTGCGATGCAAAATACGTGACTTCACAATTTCATCATGGTCGCGTATCTGTATGTTGTTGGATAACAAAGGACGGTCTAGGTGTGTTGTGGCAGCTTGACGATACACTGAACAGTGCGCAATACACCGTAATACTTGAGAATATTTTGATTCCCTCTGTGAGGATGAGATATCCTGATGGAATTGTTGAATTCGTACAGGATTCTGGGCAAAAATTCAAGAAGCCTGGGATGTAACTTCTCGTCCTCGTTACTACAGGGATTTAACTTCATCTATAACCCGAAAATGAGGACAGTTATAGGTGCTCAAGGTTCATATACCCGATATTAATTTTGTTTGTTATGCGTTTTAGTTTTAGAAGGTAATAGTTAATTTGAATTTACTTCTTTAGTTACTTAAAACTAGTATTTTAGCCTAAAGCTTAAAGTGCTGAAGTTATATTAATGCAATATTATGTTCTACACATCCAGTCATAAAATTAACAATACACAAATAACAATAACTAATGCGAGATTTGAACCGAGGAGCTTATGAGCGCAAGCTGTACCTTCTTAGCCTCTCGGTCAACGAAACGTATTTCCGTTCTGTTTTTAGTAGCGCATAGGCGTCACCATCGAGAAACACCGTTATAAGGTGACCATTGCGCTCACAGGGCTGAGACCATTCTACAGTTCCTGCATGTGCGTTGTGAACACAGCTGTTACGAAGGTACACGAAGTCCTCCGACCGTCACATGGAATCTGAGGATCTCTGTCTGTCCACGAGTGTAGGAGTTTCAAAAACTTGTACGATTAAAATTAAAACTCTGAAAAAACGCCACATGTTAATTGTAATATAGCTCGTTCTTTTTGCATATTAAAAATGGAAATTTTCTCTTCATTGATTTGGTTTCTGCAATCGGTGTAGCGGAAATAATCAGAACTGGAGTGTATTTAACAGTGTGTTTCCGGATAATTGCAATAAATTGTGTAGTTATGTCCTATGTATTATCAAATAGATACAATAGCAAATCTACCCTCTTACCTGCAACTTGAACGTCTTATGGAAATGTCTATAACGAAAACCAGGCAAGTGATAACCAGAAAACTAGTGCTGGGACGATACCAACATTTCGATGCTCGATACCGATACTGATTTTTGAGCACCGATACTCGATACTCACTTTATAAAATCTGTAAAGGCGATAGTCTGTTCACTGAATTATGTTCTTGTTAATAGTTTTGTGTGCATAAACGCATGTAACCAATTTTGTAATGTATGCTAATTCCGAAAATGTTCCTGTTTGACCTCCAATTGACAGCAATTTTTTTATCTTGATATTTCCATAGGTTATATATCTCCTATTGTTAGTCAAGACTGATAATAACAATAGTAATAATTTCTTTGCTTCCCTTTTTATGTAACTATAATATTTTGGGCTGAAAACCTTCTTTTAAAGGATTTTGTATCCATAGAAAAACAAATACTACAAATCTTTATTCTGCAAGCTTGAAAATGCTAATATATTTTTCATGAAACTTAAACAATTAAAAATAACAAATATTTCCGTGCGCTGTATTATCTCCCGTCTTAAATTCGGATTTGTTTCTTCTGGATTCCCAGTTTTTGGTCACCGGAGTAGGTAAATGTAATGGCTGAGAAGTGAGTCACCAAGCCAGGCTATTGCAGAAACGTGATTTACTGCGTCAGCTAATTCAGCTTTATTCACAACTCAGTTAACGCTGCACCTCTACTCCATCCTCATTGTTTTGCATGTTTTCACTTAGAAACAAGAGTCTATGGAATGTTACAATGATTCAACCACAGGAAACGCAGTCAAGATCTATCAAGAACTATAGTCCAGCAACTCTTTGGGGACACGTGTCGAGGCAATAACGTGAACTCTCGACTCCTTTCATTTATTATCTAGCATAAAGTTAAACGAAACAACTTTCAATAATGCAAAGCTTAAACATTTAAAAGTATCGAGTGTGTATCTCTAAGTATTGGACATACTTCGATATAATATCACCGAGTATCGAGGGTGTCGAAGCCATCTCTAATGATAGCTGTACACATCCATCTTTGTTTCGTATTCAACATTTACTTTGTTTTTATTGGCGAAAGTTATCGGGCATAGTAAAATTAGAATGAAGTAGAATACCTTAAGAACGCTTAACATATTGGCAATTTCGGTGTTAAGCTCTAAGAAAAACATGTTTTCCGCATCTTTAACCATTTATGTTTTCCAAGGTCGTAACATTTTGTTGGCTATCATTTTTTACGTCATCACCTTAAATGATGAAAATGGATATACTGCATGTAGCAGTCATGGTGGCCTCCTGGATAAACGTTTGGCTCAACGACATCCGTTTTAAAGGCCGTCAAATGTTGCGGACGAAATTTATCTTCCATCATCGTGTGTTTTCTGTTTGGCCAGCATGGATGTTGTTTGGGGCTGGCCGAGGAGGGGATGAAATTATACGCTATAGGTCCAGGAAAGCAGCAGCACAAAAGAGAGGGAAGTTAGGGTTAGCGAAAAGGAAGGAAAAGTAATGCCAGTATTATGGGTTTTCTTCATATCCCTGTTTTATGATGGGGGAGAGATCCGAGACCCAAGAGGTTAAAACCAGCAACCACAAAACCACCACCATCTGGTGACTCGCCTCACCCCACCTCCTTGGTCCCCAGGTAACAGACGTAGATTATGGCGACCCGCTCGTGCATGGGCCCCCGTATTTATTTACATTTTCATTATGGTCTATTAACTACTTGATTTAGTGCCGTGCTTCGTTATGACAGAACAAAAAAGAAAACAATTCTAAAATTTTCCTTCCCTTCGTCTAACGGGGACCGCGGCTGTTTCCTTTGATATATTGCATTATCATACGGCAAACTTCTCATGCACCTCTGTCGTAGGCGCTTTAATCGTCTACAGCGTGTTTCAAGTTTTTACAGTTAGTCTAAGTGCTTCAGAATTATTTCTTTAGGTTGCGAATGACGTAAATGCAAAAGGCAAATTAACAGTTCTTAGGCTTGCCTCTGACAGGACGTTATAAGTTTTCTCATAGGTAATCCGAGGAGAGGTTACGAATGCATCTGATTAAACGCGTAACCTCGACTGGGATTTAAGAATATTCCACAAATAAAATGTAACAGATTTTATAAATAATAATTACTTTCTTGCCTGATGTGGTTTAAAATCAAATCACCAAGCTGTCAGACCATGGCATACTAAATGAATGAACAATCGAATGTGTAACGGAGTACTAACCAATGCAGCCAACAGAGCGAATGAGAAAAAGTTAACCTCAAAATAAGCTAAAAATCACATCACCTTCAGTTAAATTGTTTACTTCCTCTACCATGTACATAGAAGGTAGGGAATGTATTTCATTCCACCCAAAATTCGATATCAGATTTCACCAAATAGGCATGTTTTGCATCCCCCTGAATAAATAAAGCATACTTGGTATTTAAGTTCAGTTGGTACCTTCCAAAGATGCGACACCAAGATTTAAGAAAATTCTAAAAACGATTTTGATTAAAATAATATAATAAATATATCTACATGACAAATAATGCATCTCTTGAATTTTCTTGGAATAGCCTGTGAAATCGTATCTGTATTCATTCGGGAGGAATTTTGTATAATCTTGTATAACTGGTAAACGTTAAGCAATAGACGAAAACATAGGTACTACAAAAAAAATGTAGAAACACACAGTTTATTTCCAATAAGTTTTTTGTGGCATCAGCCATTTCGGAGATATCAGTTATTAACGGTTCGAATTGTTCAATATTTGGCCATTCTTTTTAAGTCCTGTAGATTTTCAGTTGTTTCTCGCGATGCCATGGAAAAAGAATGGAATTTTAAGGCAAGCGAGGTCTTAAAACTTTGTCTATCGCTATTCTCTTTATAACGAAACGTGTAGTGCAGCTATTTCGGGAAAGGTTTATCTCGATTAAAATGAAGTAAACAGGAAAACAAACATTCGAAAGAACAATATGTATACAAAGCAATAAGCGACAGAGGATAGAGAAAGTCACATGAATGTAACACATCAGATTTTTTCGAACTTCCTTCGAGTGAGCGCGCGGTTCACAACCGTCAACTTCTGTGCACCGCTTTGGCTAACTCTATAATACAAGACACAAGGCACTGACTTGGGCTTCCTTCACACCATGCTTGGCGTGGAGCAGTGGTTAAGCTACTTAACCTTTTTTTTAATTTATGAACGCTCTTTAACTACTATGGTCCTTAGCGTCCCATTCTATATTGGGCGTGAAAGACCGGTAATTTTGCTCAGAGGTCTCTTTATCAGGCTTGAGGTTCTTTTACGTGCCGTAAATCTACGACACGGGACCACCGGCTTTACTTCCCTTCCGAAGGAAGCCATGCTAAGGATTTTTACGCCCGAAAAAAATTCATCGCCCTCCGCCGGGTTTGAACCCGCGACCTTGGGAACTAGAGGCTAGCACAGTACCAGTAGTCCACGGAGGACGACTAAGCTACTTAACTTCTACACAAGCAGCTCGAGTTCCATTCTCCGTAGTGTAGAACTATCTTTTATTTTTAACAACTCGTTTTACTGTAATATAGTTAAATAATATTGCTTGTGTTGCTTCATTTTACTTACATATATAATTACACAATAATGGTGAAATGTGTGGTTATAAGATTAAATTGAATAAGTATGAAACCTCCTCCCGACCGATAAATTAATGCCATGGTTGCCGTCTACCGGTATAACGGACTACTAAACACCATACACATAAAAATGAGGAAAACCTGTCATATATTTACTCACGTACTTAAAATGAAAGGGGGTAAAAAAATTTAGTAGCTCCACGCAGATTTGAACTTGAAACCTCACGAGCAGTAAGCATGGCATTGTAATGAGCCTTAGTCGTACTCCACTTGAGAACCATAAGCCAACAAAGTGTGATTTTGGTTATACAAATATTCAGTGTTGAAACAGTATGAAACATGTCTGTCTGAAATATCGTATATGAATTATTTTCTCGGAAGACCTTTTACAGTTGTGTTCCCTATTATAACTACTACAAGAATATACCAGTTTCGTGAACAAAGCCTAGCAGTACCAAGCGCTCACAGAAATATTGATTGAAGCTCCATCTCTCAGACGCCGGCCAGTTTTAATTTTACCAAGTGTGCATATATTTATAAAAAATAATAAAAGGAGTCCGCAAAACATGCATACGACATAGTTAAATACCTTTCGTAGTTCTCTGACAACGGTGTCATGTTTATCACGCATCGGCCTACTGTGTTTAAGGCTGCCTGCTACCTGCCTTCCCCTACAAATCTTATTAAAACATTTGCATGGCGAACTCTTGTTTGTTTTTGACGTAGACTAACCTCTCAAGGTTTTAGATATACCGGTGACCTTAAAGCTTTTGCTTTCCTTGTATGTACGTTCCTATAACACTCAAGCACCTGACCAACAATCAATGGATTTACAGTGCACAATTTGCACCGCATATCATCCTACTGGCTCTTAAATCTAGTGCCGCCTCAGCGGCTTCGACTGAGCACCTCTTTTCTACCGCCCTTTTATTACAACTACGGAACGGTTCATTACCTAGTGCGTTTTTATCGTTATTATACGTTACAACAGCTGGTTCCTTTTTCTTTCTTTCCTTCTGCTGTTGATTTAAGCTTTTTTATTCTTATTTTCAGCGGAATTAGGATATATTTTCTCTTCTGCAGCAGTTTCATAAATATCGCATTCAGAAACATTTCGTAAAGAGTTTATTACGGTGCATAAAAAGGAACAGGAAATTATTTGCAGGATTCTGGCTATCTTTTGTTTCAAATGAATGCGTGGAAACATGCAATAGCCAGTTAATGAGCTTAGAAACCACTATTTCTTTACACCTTGGTATTACGCTTCTCTGTACCTGAACGTCTGAACATTGCTTCATTGTTCCTCAAGTACGAAGCTGTTTTTAAAGCAAGTACCGTTTTAATATTTTGCCGCTAAAGCGCTACAGTCGCCATTTTGAGCATGCGCGAAAACTTCCTCCATTCGTTAGGAAGCCAGGCGCAGCTGTGAGCGATCGTCACTTTGTTTTTTCCTGTTGTTAGAGAGTTTCGACATTTTCAAAACAATCGAACGACCCGTCGGCTGTGAAGTAAGATCAGCAATTCGTTTTTTGAATGCGAGAAATGTTACGCCAGCAAACATTCACCGCCAATTGTGTGAGGTTTATGGGTAAACAATCATGAGCGACAATGTCCGGCCAAACACAGCCAAACAAACTCAAGATCTGAACGCATCATTTGGCTGGGAACAATTCGACCACCCTCCCTACAGTCCGGATTTGGCACCATGCGATTTTCATGTTTCTTCATCTGAAGAAATTTCTTGGTGGGTAACAGTTCAACGACGATGATGTGAAACAAGAAGTGCAGACCTGCTTCATCACAGGCGGCATCATTCTTTGGCGAAGGCATACAAAAACTGGTTTCCCGTGACAAGTGTCTGAATAACAGCGGTGACTATGTGGAGAAGAGTATAAGGTGTAAGGTAATGAATCATAATAAAGTATTTGGAAAATAATGTTCTGTTCAGCAGTCGTACCTTGTGTGTATGCGTGTGTGTATGTTAATTTTTACTTTCTCAACTACGTATAATTGGTAGGGCAAGTATCGTATTCCACCAAAAATTCGATGTCGAGATGTCACCGGAAATATATATTTTTGAGGCTCCCTGATCGCCCCCCCAAAAAAAAACATTTTTAGAGAAAAGTCTGTGTGTGTGTGTGTGGGGGGGGGGGGGGCCTGTGAACAGCATAACTCAAAAACGAAAAGTTGGAGAAACATCAAACTGTATTTAGATTCAGTATCTTCCAAAGATGCAACATGTAGCTTTTCAAGAAAATGCTCCCACACCCAACTACCCTTCACATGGAACATTTTTTTAAATGTTTAATTTTCTAAAAATATGAGTAACGATTTTGATTAAAATATCATATATTTAAGATGACAAAATGTATTGGTATATCTTGAATTTTCTGGGAATAGCCTATGAAGTCCTCTTCATTCGGAAGGAATTTTGTATAAACTTGTATAAATTGGTAAACGTTAAGCGATGGACGAAGACTTACTATACAAGAAATGTTGTCTATAAAACACACAATTTATTTCCAGTCACTTTTTTGTGACATAAGCCACTTCTGACATATCCGTTATGGTTCCAATTGTTGAATACTTTATAATTCTTTCCAAGTCCTGTCGATTTTCAGTTGATTCTGGCGATTGCATGGAAATAGTATAGAACTAAGGGCAGCATAAAGGATCCAGCTATTAAACATTTGACTATCGCCGTTCCCGTTGTATCTACAACGAAATATGTAGGTAATATTTCTGCAAAGGTTTATCTGGACTAAAATGAAGTAGATAGAAAAATACGCTTTAACAGATGCTTCGGTAAGATTGTTTATTAACTTCCTATGGACTCATCATAATTGGAAGCTCCAGCTTGTAATGGAAACAGCCTAATTCCCAAAATTTCAAAATATCACGATTTGCATTCTTATTCATGACACTGAATTTGTTTAAAATATACTGCTACAAGTTTATGTCAGTCAGAATTGATATTTTTATAACATAATTAACCTATTAGAAAAGACGTAACTTTCAACAGTAAAATCCACGATTATGACAATTATATACAAAAACTGTTTTTGTTTCCAAAGGATAAAAATCTAAAACTGATAAATAAACCGACAGAAAATAAACAAAAATAAGAACTCATTTCTGAAACCAAATCCCTCAATCCTTGGAATATCATTACTGTTTAGCTAAAACTATATTTATTTGCTCCAATTTGATACCATACTTAGCATCCAAGATTACTCTCGTAAATTGATACAAAATCTGCCTACAACTTTCTTTTACCTTTTCGATTTTATGATAAAGAGAAAAATGGGGACTGTTGCATGATATTATTTGTTGTTACCACTTAAAACAATTGCTCACCAACTGGCCATGAACTACAACGAAGTTCGGTGCTATATTTATTAGCAGTTCACCCGTGTAATCTGTGTTATGCAAGTCACAAGGCCTTAGTTCATATTGCCAACCGTAGCAGAATTCCGCTAAGCGTAGCGAAATTTGAGCCTTAGGGGACATTGCGGCGAAAAGCGAAAAACGAAAAAGTGCCAAAATGAAACTGTCAATTTTAACTTGAGGCAGTATTTTTAACACTTAAATGATTTCAGTCTAATTATATAAATATAAATTAAAAAACAGCCCGTCTTAAAGCAATATGTGTATGTAACAAGATATAAAAAGTGTATATTACAGTCATTGTAAATGTTTATAATATGTATCCATGTGTAATAATGTTATGTGAATGTATTACATAATTTAATAATGTAGGAGCTGTGAGAATAATAAGTTAAAAGTTGCTAAGAATGAGGTAATAATAAGGTAACCTTGAGGCAATAATGAGTTTGAGAGTTTAACAATACTACTTCTGATTCTTGGAAGCAATAATGTAATTTTAGTGACAGTTTATAAAATAGCCAATCAACAACCAGAAAAAGCTTTAGTTAAATGAAGGTATTCTATTGGACTAGGATTAGCCAATCAGAAACTAAAAGGGAGAAAAATTTACAAATTTAGAAGTTAAGTTACCTGCAGACGGCGTTACTAACCAGAAGCAAAAAGTGTCCTCAAGAAATGTAATATGTATTAGTGTGAGAAGAAAAGTAAGTTTACGTGTTAAAAAGTGTAATTAAATAATAAAAAGAATCTCTCAGCTCTCGATATCAGTGAAGTGTTATTTAAATCGTATGAAGTATTAATAAAAGGAGTGAAGTAAAATTATAATCTGTGTAAGCCTACATTCTTGTCGCATCACAACCCTGCCAAGATATCCATGTCTCTAAAATAAATACTGACGCAGTCGAGGCAAACAAATATTTAAAGAAACAGTTTAATTACAAAGTTATATTTTTTTAAACTTGGGGCAAAGGCCACCTGAAAGTACATTTGGGTTGAAGGCTACCGGAAACTGTTTACTATACGTGCGGTTGCAACTACTACAAGTTCGGCTCCCCAACAGTTGAAATATAATACAACTCCTTCAATACAAACTACTTCAAATTGGCTTACCATACGTAGCAGCAACAAAATATCTACTTCAAACTTAAAAAATAAATGTAAAATAAACATTTAACAACTTTCAATTATATTCTATAAAATCAATTTAATCATTTTAAGTATTGCCAATTATATAATAATGAGCGATAAAGGTTACTCCATCCCTAAGAAAAAAAAGGGAATACCTTGGAGAATTGTCGAAAGATTAAATAGGAAAACAAGCCGTTTTCCGATTAGTGGTTGAAAGAATAAATATGTTTTAGAAATGGTTAAAGAAGATAGAGCAAACGCAAAGCACAGAGCAAGCGATGTTTTGGGAATAAAAAGAAGCGATTTTTTGAAACAATGTGAAAACCATGAAGAATCTAAAAGCTACTGACATTACAAACATTTCTCAGGTATTTAGTAAATTTATTTACTTACATTTTGCTAAGAAATGGACAATGATTAAATTCAATTTAACTTAATTATTCACTTAATCAAAAGATAAATTACCACCAATAAAATAGGCCTAAATTACCAAAAGAAACACTGTAAGTTTTTCTATGACTTATAGTAATGATATAACATAGTATTTCTGAGGGGGAATTTTGTTCGACCTGTAGCGAGATTCAATGCTTTTTTGGTTAGCAACACTGGGTTCTTTCACACATCGCAGAAACAGTCGATATCTGCCAGTGTGTAGGTAAGAGGCTATGTATGGTCATTTTGTTCAATATTTCTGATTTTAGTTTTAGTCACCATTAATAACGGGGCATCAAGAACTTCCTCCGCACCTTGCTGCTGGCCACCGCTCGATAAAAGGTTTATCGCATTCGATTCCGACGGGATGTTATGATTATCGGCGTTATCTGCGGCTGCGAGCGCATGAGTTGTTTATTGTACTGGTTAGTATGGTCTACTATACTGTGAGTTCTGACGTGTGCCTGACGCGAAATCAATGTATTCTACAGAAGAACGTGTGTTTCTAATGGAAAATGTTTTTAATGAACGTGGAAATTATACTGAGAAAGTGAAACAAAATTTCGTTGTAAGGTTCCCCGACATTCTGCTCTTAGTGTATGCCCCACAGCGATGAAAAGGATGTGCCATAAGTCCAACAGATGTCACTCTACGTCATACGCTTGCTCTAACGTAATGCTGCCAACATATGAATAATGCCACCGAAGCCGGTAAGATACTCAGCCTCAAGGCGTAGCCGAGAGATTGAGGGCCCTCAGCCTCAAAGCGTAGCCGAAGGATGTTTTTTAGAAGGAGAGGAGTGCAGCAAGTTGCGGCCTATCTGCGAAGCGACGACAGGACGTAGCCGAGGGATCTGCGCGTCTAAAACTCGAATGATTCACGTTCGCAGAAACAACAGCACATCGCATATTTAGTGCATTTCACTTTTTATTTAGGTTTGCAGTACCCACTTTGCATGTGATTTATCGGAAAAATGGCTACGTTTGTTGCGTTCCTGACGCGATTTGCCTATAAAAGTAAAACACCTAAAACGGGCGGGCAGGGAGGTGGGCACCAGATGTAGAAGAGACCACATCATGTTCTAAACTCACTCCTAAGGTAATTTATTCGCTTTCCTTTTAATTTTATAAGCGTATTCAACGGGCACACTATAAGAGGAGATTAGTCAGGTTCCCTAACTTAAAACCACCGCACCGAGATACTGTGCGTGATTTAATTAATAAATTTCGGGAGTCAGGTTCCGTGCATGATGCTATTAGAAGTGGAAGACCCAGTGTGCTAACAGAAGAAAAAGTATCGGGTATATCGATAGAACGCTTAAAGGTCCACAGAAATCGATAAACAAATTGGCCAAACAATGTGATATTTCTTACGGTTCCGCATACAAAGCAGTCAAAAAAGAACTAGGTTTGTATCCATATAAAGTATCAGTCGTCCACGAATTAAAACCCACAGATCACGGGAAAAGAGTTCAGTATTGTGAATGGTTTCAGAGGTTTATTTTGCACCATGGAATTGACGTGTTAGATAAGACATTTTTTACTGATGAAGCTTGGTTCCACTTACCAGGATGCGTAAATTCACAAAATACGCGAGTATGCTCTACTGAAAATCCAAGTGCAATTCAGGAAACCCCTTTACATTCAGAGAAAATTGGTGTATGGTCTCGAATTAGTAGGCCAATCTTTTTCCATAACTTAATTAATTCAGATGTTTATTGCTCCGATATTCTTTTTCCATTTATTTCCAGCTAAATGAAGATGAAGTGAATGGTGCATTTTTTCAACAAGATAACGCCACTGCTCATACATCGCATAAATCCATGGGACTGTTAGTGGAATTTTTTGGGGAAAGACTAATT
This sequence comes from Deroplatys truncata, assembly GCA_030765065.1. Classification (NCBI taxonomy): domain Eukaryota; kingdom Metazoa; phylum Arthropoda; class Insecta; order Mantodea; family Mantidae; genus Deroplatys; species Deroplatys truncata. The sequence continues at coordinate 635,566,842 of CM060990.1, forward strand.
TCTAAAGGTCTGTGGCCCCCGCGATCTCCTGATCATACGCCTCCGGATTATTTTCTTTGGGGAGCCGCTAAAGCTTCGGTCTATAAGACAATCCAAAAACAATCGATGAGCTGAAAACGGCAATAGAAGATTACATAACATCTGTAACAAAGGAGACATTATTTACAGTGTTCGAAAATAAATTAAAACGAGTGAATTTGTGTCTTCAAGAAAATGGTAAACATTTTCAACATCTTCTTTAAACAGGGTAGTTGCATATTATTTTTCTACATTACCTTTCATGCATGAATATAGTGAACCTAGCAGTTTTCTTAACCAGCGAAACACAAATACTTTCATTACAGATTTCGTTGGAGGTACAAGGGGAACAGAGGAAAAAGAATGATAGTCAAGGGTTTAAAAGCGGAACGCTGTATGCTTGCCTGGAAATTTCGTTCTCTTTACACGATATCGGGAGGAACAACAAATAGCAACAGCACTTTAGAAGTGGCTAAGTATTGAACAGTTCAAACCAATAATAGCGGATATCTCGGAAAATCCTGATGCCAAGAAAAAAGCTATTGGAAATAAATTGAGCGATTTAAAGAGATCCAGATGTTTTGTGTAACCTGTATATTATGGTTCACCCGTTTATACAAAGTTACACAACATTCCTTGCAAACGAAGGGGACTTCACAGGCTATTGCCAGTAACTTCAAGATACACATTTTATTCTCATGTAATAGTAAATTATGATACAAGGGGTAAAAATAAAACCACTTTTAACACGTGTGGCATATACTATTCTTAGACAGCCCTTGAATTTTAAAATATCAAAAATATTATATTGATTCCTGAAACTAACAGATATCACGGTTAGAACGCGGTTCTTGAAACAAGATACACTACGTGATCAAAAGTATCCTGACTGAAAATGACGTACAAGTTCGTGGCGCCCTCCATCGGTAATGCTAGAAGTCAATTATAGTGTTGGCCCACCCTTAGCCTTGATAACAGCGTTCGCTCTCGCAGGCATACTTTCAATCAGGTGCTGGAAGGTTTCTTGGGGAATCGCAACCCATTCTTCACGGAGTGCGGAACAGAGGAGAAGTATCGATGTAGGTCGGTGAGGCCTGGCACGAAGTCGGCGTTCCAAAACATCCCAAAGGTGTTCTATAGCATTCAAGTCAGGACTCTGTGCAGGCCAGTCCATTACAGGGATGTTATTGTCGTGTAACCACTCCGCCACAGCCCGTGCAGTATGAACAGGTGTTCGATTGTGTTGAAAGATGCAATCGCCATCCCCGAATTGCTCTTCAACAGTGGGAAGCTAGAAGGAGCTTAAAATATCAATGTAGGTCTGCGCTGTGATCGTGCCACGCAAAACAACAAGGGGTGCAAGCCCCCTCCAGGAAAAACACGACCACACCATAACACCACCACCACCACCTCCGAATTTCATTTTTGGCACTACACACGCTGGCAGATGACGTTCACCGGGCATTCGCCATACCCACACTCTGCCATCGGATCGCCACATTGTGTACCGTCACTCCACACAACGGTTTGGCACTGTTCAATCGTGTAATGTTGACGCTCCTTACACCAAGCGAGGCGTCGTTTGGCATTTTCCTGCGTGATGTGCGACTTATGAGCAGCCGCTCGACCATGGAATCCAAGGTTTCTCACCTCACGCCTAACTGTCATAGTACTTGGAGTGGATCGTGATGCATTTTGGAATTCCTGTGTGATGGTCTGGATAGATGTCTGCCTATTACTCTTTACGACCCTCTTCAAATGTCGGCGGTCTCTGTCAGTCAACAGACGAGGTCGGCCTGTACGCTTTTGTTCTGTACATGTCCCTTCACGTTTCCACTTCAGAAACAGTGGACCTAGGGATGTTTAGGAGTGTGGAAATCTCGCGTACAGACTTCTGATCACCTGACCACGTTCGAAGTCCGTGAGTTCCACGGAGCGTCCCATTCTGCTGCTTCACGATGTCTTGACTACTGAGGCCGCGGATGAGTACCAGGCAGTAGGTGGCAGCACAATGCACCTAAGATGAAAAACGTATGTTTGTGGGGTGTCCGGATACTTCTGATCACATAGTGTATATTACGTTAAGAAGGCGAGATGTCGGATGTTTTGTTAATTCGCTAGCAGTCATTTCCAGTGAAATTATTTTCAACACGTTTTGTCTTACCAGTCAATGAAGCGATTAAATGCTATTACTTTTGCTTTCTGGATTTTTTTGGGGTAAGTACTTCTAGCGTTATTCTTTCTGCTACTTCTGTAATTTCATCTAGCTCTTCTATTTCAGTTTCTTCTGAATTCATAATTTCCGCCATTTAATCTTTATGTAGGTTACAGTAGATAAAAGAATAACGTTTTAATTAAAGAAAGCAGAAGGCTGCCAATATAACGTATAGGTTAACTCTACAACGAACTGCGATGAATTGAAGTATGAGGATCTACATTGTGAACAGATAATGCGGCCAACATGAGAGATTAATCATGTAAAAAGGCATAATGAAAAGTAAAACGTAATCAAAACAAGTGGAGTTATTAAACATATGCAAATACAAAGGGTAATTACCATGTGATTGGACTTGAAACCAAAGTTGGTCATAATGAAGATTATTGCACCGTTGCGATTTTAGCTCGTGTGCGTCGTCCTGCGTGGTGTAGCGGTTACCATGCTAGCTTCTAGTTCCTGAAATCGCGGGTTCTAACACGGCGGAGGGCGAGGGATCTTTTTCGGGCGTAAAATTCCTTAGCATGGCTTCCTTCGGAAGGGAAGTAAAGCTGATGGTCCCGTGTCTTAGATTTACGGCACGTAAAAGAACCTCAAGACTGATAAAGATTACCAGTCCAATATAGAATAGGACGCTACGGACCACAGCATTCAGAGCGTCTATAAATGTAACTCAATTTAATGTTTTTAGCTCGTATGCCTTGTGTTAGAAGTCCTACTTTTAGGCTATGCTGTCTTAAACATCTTTAAATGTGCCTATGGTGTTTTAATCAAAATCCTTAAAGCAGTTTTTGAGGAAATGTAAATGGCAGTTTCGGGAAGGGGAATTTTCTTTTAAATTTTCGTGTCGCATCTTTAGAAAATGTTGAACTTAAATACCAGGTCTGGTATGTATCGAATATTTCGTTTTAAAATTATGCTGTTCACACGCCCACAAACACACACGAACCTTTTTTTATTCTGAGGCCGGTGAAATCTCGAGATGGAATTTTTGGGTGGAATCCAATACTTACTCTAACCTACTATAGGTACGTGGCAGAGAAAGTAAAAATGGCACAGGTCCACTGGAGACATTTTCCAGGTTGGAAACTCAAGAATGACGAGGTGGAATTAATTTCTGATATGATAAAGGTATTTCTGCAAGTAAATATACACCTTGAATTGTCCAGAAATTTGAGTCTTAGACAAACTAGCCCCTGAGATGATCAAGAAACAGTAATGTGCTTATATTTTGACGACTGTTCCATTATGACATACACCAAACTTGCTGGAAGGTGCCACATATCTGAAAGATTTCGTAAGCTACGAAAAAAAAATAAATAAAGCGAAAAATTATAAAACTAGAAAAGCAGGTTATGCTTAGTAAATATTTTTACAAGTATAAAATCATAGCTGCAGTGGCCAGTGTTTTGAGGTTTTATGAGCGTTTATTGTAAGCATTTGAAACATCTTATTTTATGGGTATTATTAGTTAATCTTGCACGTGAAATATCATACAAAATGCAACTCTATCTTCAAATTCTCCAGATAAATCACTCATGGCATTATACAGGACGAATCATTTAAGTTGAGACTGTACAATATCTCCAAAACTAAGCGTTTTAGAAAGAAATTTCTTGAATAAGAGTTACTTGATATTATGGGGGAAAGTAAATGCCATTAGTTGTTTTGTTAGGAGGATGTTATGGTGGTCAGTTTAGGGTTAATTTAATTGTTTTTAAATGGGAACCTGCAATTAGGGTCAATTTATATTAGTTACACATAATGATAGTAGTACCTATATGGTGAAAGATGAAGCTATATGCTTAAGAAACACAGAATTTCGAACTTCACAGGTTGGTCCCCTTAACTCACTACAAATAGGGGCTCCGCTTAAGAACACTAGTTTGAATATGACACGAAACTCGTTCAGTTATTTATTCGTATTTACTTTAAAGTAACTACTTCACGGCCGCATAACACGCCTTAATAACCCTCCTGTTTTTGCTTGTATGTTTTCAATGTGTCTAATTACTGTATACACTGCGGAATTAGCTTTACTTTGACACATTTCCCCTAAGCCAGTCCCTTTGTAAATCAGATGGTGGAACCCTCGTCCTTAAAGAGCCTGGATGGCCATTCTTGCTAAAGTCGTTACTGTTATGCTCCCTTTGCTGTCTTTTTTACAGGGGTTAAGACAGAGAAGAAATTACTACGCCCCAGGCGGTATACTTTAGACAGGCACCTGGTGTGAAGAGGCCCTCACTCACCACGTCCCTGCAGCTGCAGAAGGTCTTGAATACCCTTCACGTAAATAGCACATTTAGAATATCGTCCCAATGCGCGTGGCTTCAACACAACATGGCGTGTGGATACAGAGGAAAGAAGACAAGAAAGAGAAAGAAAGAAAGAAAAGAAAAAAGAGACAAAAACAGAAAGAAAGAAAGAAAGAAAGAAGAAAAAGAAAACGAAAAGGAGAGAAATAAAAAAGAAACACAAAAGGAATAAAAAGAAATGAATAAAACGGGAGAAACAAACAAATAGAGTAAGAAAGAATAAATAAAATTGAATTTTCTATGCGCTTTTATCCACATGCATTAAATCCTTTACGTAATAAAGTTCTTATTTACAAAATTTCTATTTGATTAATACCTAGGGTCATATGAATAAAAATGAGAATATAACACACGCTTCACTTTTTCGAGTAAATACTCTGTCTCACAAGAATAAAACCTTGCCAAGTACCTACTTAACTTTGAGTATATACTCTAATGATGGACGCAGTGTAGAACATAATTACGATTCAGAAGCAAAACATCAGATTTGTAATCGTTTTGTTTCATCTGTGTATTATGTTACTTTAGCAGCAAAGAACGCCTTGACCGATCATTACGAATCTTCGTCCTCTTTTCAGAATACTACCTATATGGCATTTTAATTACTTCTGATAAACGGGGGGCTGTTATAATACGCTAAAAAAAACTTCACGTAGCAAAAGTTTATCTCTCAGCTATTATTGTTCAAAAAGTTTGGTATGATTAACAGCAACTTTTATGTGCGTTCGATACCTATTAACGTCTGTCTGTCCGTCCGCACGCATAAACACGCCAACCGCTGCAAGTAGGAAATTAAATTTTATATACAGGAGCTTGTAGAATATTTGTTAATGCATTTTAAATTTGACTGAAAATACTATAAAATTAAGAGTAGTGCAATCAAGAGCTTTGGAATGAAATTCATAAGTAGCTGCAAACCAACGGGACCAAATAAATACGTCATTTAATTTTTTATGTACATTAAAACCGAAATATCATAATGAAATCCAGGTCATTGATCGAAACACTGTTAGCCGATACGGGTAGCGGGGCCGTTAAGGCACAGATCGTGAACAAGAGGTCTCCGGTTCAAAACCCGCCAGAATCATTCTTCTTGACAGTGTTTTTCAGGTTTTCCTCAGTCCACATAACTGCCAAATTTCGGGGAGGTATCCTAAACTTAGGTCTGGAACGTTTTCCTTCTCAAATATAATTTCATGTATCACCAATGTCACCGCCTGAGGGTATGAAGCAAGAGCGGGCGTTAAATACTGTTAAAAGAAAGTAATAATCCGAATATTAACGTTTTAATCTACCTTATTGGGCCCTGAATAGATTAAGCCTACTTTTAAGTACCTGCAACTCAAATGAAGGATATAACTATACTTAAACCGATTTATTCTCATGAACTCAGGCATTTCAAACATCAGGTCCATTGTCATGCGACTGGAAATGCCAGATTTGCATGAGCACCCCTAAGACATCTTCACGAATTAAGACAACACCACAGCTACCATTAAATGTAAATAAAACAGAGCAATCTCGCAGACTTAGAAAACACCCTATCACACATAACGACAAAATCCCACTCATTTAAGTGCGCCAAAAGTAATTATTTTGCAAAAATTAAGAACCTTTAAAAGATCTAAGATCCGAAAAAAAAATTATGTCCCAAAATGTGAATATATGTTTTAGTCACTAATAACTAGTCGTTTTTCTAAGCGTAAAAAAGAAAAAAATTATATAAAACTCTTCCTCAATTTTTATGTTTAAGTTTTCAGTGTCTTATCAATACTTGTGTCAAATGTTTATAAAATATTATACGTCACTTATCTTTTCTCAAAATAACCATTACAAAATTGAAATAAATAACTTCAAATGACAGAAGATGGTAAATTCAGTCCCACCAACAATGTTTTGTGAAAATCCTAAAGTCTGCAATTCCTACCTATCAACTTCAAATTTTGATATGGCAATGAAAATGGAGGGTGCAAAATTTGATATATGTACGTTGAAGTATTATTGAAATATTAACTTTTTATTAACCTTACTGACGTACATTCTGAACTTTATACTCAAAATTTTAATTTTATAGTTTTAATAACATCAGCTTAACTTCATTCTTCGTCATTTTTTGTTTAATGTGTACAAAACGTTCAAAATCAGCTTGTTTAACTCACCTCTAAGGCAATACATTGCTGAAATCTGACAAAATATGAAGATTTATTTTTTTCTCGTTATACTTGGACTTTCAAGCTGCACTTTGCTTTCCTAACATCGTCCATTTTTAAAGCTCCAAATGGCCATTTAAATAGTCGCAGGTTATTTGGGAGAAGCAGGGTGTTAAACTTCATGTCTTTCTTTCTTTTTCTTTTTTCATTTTTCACTATTCTAAATGCTCTTCGCACCGCAGTTTTCAATGTGTATGCTTGAAATTTCAGAAGAGTTTCAGATAAGTGTGTAAGCATTATCTACCTTTTAAAAAAATATCATGCAATTCATTTGCATTAAGTATTTTTCATTGCAAAGTTCGTAAAATCATCAAATTCAGAAAAAATGTTACAAAGTTATTTATCTAATACACTAATTCGAATTAGTCACCGTCTGCATGTGATGTCTTTATATATTTGTTTAATTCAAAATAAAACTTGGGACAGACACAAATCATTTCATGCAAGGAACATATCAAAATTCATTATACATAAGAATTCACATCTCCAAAATGATTTTATATAACTTATTAATTTGTTGTGCCATTTGTTTTATGTTGTGTTTATGTGGTAAAAGTTTTTAAGTTAATCAAAATAAAATTGTGGAATTTTAACCTGTCACAGATGTATGGTGAAAGTTTCAAATAGACTACATGAAAATTGCTCAGCAAGGAGATTTTTTGTATTTCAAGTGGCTGGAAAATCCCTTTTGGAGAAAAAAAATTAACCATGAAAGAAAATACTACATGCATCCCTTTAAATATTTAATAAATATTTTAATAGTTAAAAAAATAATTTAAGAAAAACGAAAACGCAGTATGAAACCCCCAAGAGTGATGTTAGTAAAATCATTACCCCAATTGTTAACGTTGCCTTAACGTCTCTTGCAAGCAACTGCCTTTAGTAAGTTACATCAAATAAGAGTTCCAAATGATTGGTTTCAGGGAGCTGTTTGGATCTCTCGAACATACATATACCTACCCTAGAAGAAACCGCAGAGGAACCTCGACGCCAGGTGCACCAATGTTTACCTGCGAACCCTCCCTAGTGGTCAGTCAGCCAGTACCTACATCATCCCCTACTACCTGGGTACCTCACTTTATCCTCCAACACAATATTCAAACAGGTTGCGCCCTTCCCTCAACTAACGCAATGACCGTCCGTATTCTTTCTCAAAAATCACCCTCTGTTACTTTCCCCAAAGAGGGGGAAGACCTACACTGACCTACAGCACGATTTTTACTCTTGTCCCACCAACTTTATACATATAACCTCTAAATTCTGAACGTCAGTGGGGTTTAACTGAGATTGCCTCATTAGCAGTGGCGGCTGCTGGATAAGAGCACGTGAATACCTTACTTCTTACACCTTCCGGATTTATTTATCTCCTCTTTGAATGCTGCTAAACGTAACGATGTGGGGATTTAAAATCTACGCCGTTTAAATCTACCGCGCTGCTACTCTAAACTCGATTAAACATATGGCAACAGGGTCCCTAGCGCATTTTAACTTCACGTTTTAAGGAGCATCTGCGCATGCGCAACTTGTATGACGTAATTACCTTAAGGGGTACGTGCACACTTCAAGAGGTGTAGTAGCGCACGAAGTGCAGCCGATCTGTACACCAACTGCACCAACCCTCTCATCCAAACACTAGGCACCTATGAAACCATCATCAACAAACACTAACGACCATTAGTCCTGTTTGACCGCAACCTGTACCCATTGAGGAGATCATCGAACACCTACACCGTCTTATACCCCATAACTTTGTAACTTAGTCACATTCTCCCACACTATTAACACATCTTCAGTTACAGGAAACCATACCGAACTGGAACCTCAAAACAACGGTCTGCCCCTGCCACTGCGCCAGCCTATAAAGGAACCACCTATAAGGCAACCACCACGACAGCATCACTGCAGCAGCATCACGGTAACCAAAGGTAAAATCCCGTCACACCTCTCATTTCGATCACCTGCATGATGTTAACACCCGCACCATCCCAATTAATTTTTAAGCCTTAGCTCTTTAACAAATCTCTAGCATTACACCCTAACCTAACCAGGACTAACCACCGAGCGCTAGCCAGGGCTTGCCATTGCTTGCGCCGGTAAACCCCATCTGGCACGCTTGCATGTTCTGCATGCTCGCATGAGTAGTTTAACGTTACTAACCGGGGTGCTTCCGCGGAACCTGACCATATATAACACACTTCTTTCTACACGCACCAGCACGTCACTACTAACAAAGCACCCCTCCCTAGCTGCATGTTAGATACTAACAGCATGGGGAGACGATGTAGCCTCTGAGGATGATCATCACCGGGGGCGGCGGGTCTGGGGCCGCCCCCACTAAAAATAAGAAATTAAAAAAAAAAAAAAAAAGAAGTTTTTCTCGCACTCTGTTCCCACTATCATACAATTCTATGTCAATGCCACTTGGTAGCAACGCATACTACGGCAATGTCACTGTAGCAAAAGTAGGTAACGTACACAAGCGCGGAAACTTCTCCCGGTTTCTCCATACCATCCATAATCTCAACTACAATTTAATTTACACATTACTTCGTCCTTGCCTTAACACAGTATACTGGTGTACACATCAACAAACCTCCAAAAAAACAACCCTTTCTTTCGTCAGATAAGTTATGCATTATTATTATTATTATTATTATTATTATTATTATTATTATTATTATTATTATTATTAGAGTCGCTGCATCTGTATCAATTTGTTCATAGCCAGAACTATTATGCAGCAGATGATTTCACATTTTCAGGGCTGTCTGATTAAAGTTTGATGAACACCCAAAATGTACACTTACGAAGAGTTGAAGAGTTAAAACGCCCAATAGTGTCGAAGAGACAAACCAAAGTCTCTTTAGGGATAACGATAGATGACATTTGTATGAGGTATAGGACACACTGGAAAGGTAGAATCAGTTGACTGAAAAATTCAATGGCATCGCCGGGATTGACATTGAATGGCATTAATCCCGGCGATGGCATTGACCAATCCCGGCGATGCCATTGAATTTCTCTGTCATCTGATTCTACTTTCCAACCTTGTCCAACACATGGTTTGTGTGGAAGAACAATTAATTCCATTAATTGACCTAATAGTGGTCGAAACTATGAAGCCCGGGAGTTAAAGTGCTTACAGCATTGTAAGTCGCCATTGAGGTATGTCATTTCAATATAATGGAGATCTCCTTGTGGTTTACCGGGAAAAATGCGAATCAGTTGGGGAATTTAATGTCGCACCGACACGTTACCATGGTAACTCAGTGGTTAGAGCAACCACGGAAACCGGAAGATCCGTGGTTCAAATCCCGGCGATGGATTGAATTTTTCAGTCATCTGATTCTACATTTCCAACCTTGTCCAACACACAGCTTGTATGGAAGAACAATTAATTCCATAGGACACATTGTTCCAAAATGTAGGACATTAGATAAATTGCACATCCAAATAAAAAATCCAAGTAAATACATGCAGTATGGGCTCATATATATTTTATATTTTCATAAAATATTGAAACTGAATCAAACACAAATAGCACTTTCAATTAATTAACTTCATGTTCATCAATTGTACTTCTCTTAGGATGTGATCTTAAAACATAAGGTCTGTTTAACATGGAATTTTTCACAACTGGCATTATTAAAATTTATGTTTCACTAAACACTTCTGATAGTATCAGTTGATAAGTAGCTTCTTTCGTCATTCCACTGTGTAGATATCAAAGAAATGATCCTCTCAACATTAGCGTTGTGTACAGGAATAGCAAAGAAGTACTCATATACGAGAGCGGATCGAAAAGTAACGCGCAATAATTTTTTTCTGCCTTGGTATTTCAGCTGGAATGCTGCAATTTCACACAGATATAGTTTGAAGGTTTCACTACAAAGGGTATTTTTTGTTTTATGTGCAGCTCTAGCGAGAGAAGCGCGAACTACGCAAAAAGGATAGCGCGCATGTTATTGTCATCCACGTGTGAAGAGCAGAGAGATGTGGGCCAAACGGCATAAACCGTGTGATATTAACAGGGACATGTGCGGCGTGTATGGGGGTGATTGTATGGACCGTAGCAATGTCTCCAGGTGGTGTGCATTCTTCCTAGAGGGCCGTGTGAACCTTAGTGATTCGCCACGCTCCGGGAGGCCGGTAACAGCTGCAATCCCGCAGAATGTTAGGCATTGAGGCGGCAATTTTGAAGGACCGGCGTGTGCAACTGCGAACTTTATCGCAATAGTTCAACATTTCCTGTGGTGAAGTGTACGATATTGTTTATGACACGTTGAAATTTCTAAAGTTAGTGCTCGCTGAGTGCCTAAGAACCTGATAGACAACCACAAGGGCCAGCGAATGATGAGCTTGGTTCACCTAACGCGGTACACCGCAGAAGGGCATTACTTTCTGAAAGGAATCGTCGCTGGTGATGAGTCGTGGACATACCACTACACGTCGAAACCAAGCAGGCAAAGTATGGAGTGCAAACACGCTGGTTCCCCAGTGAAAAAAAGTGACTCAATCTGCTAGGAAAGTGCTTGTGACGGTATTCTGGGATATGCATGGCGTTGTATTGTTGGACATGTGGAACACGGGACCTCTGTGAATACTGCAGCCTACATGAAAACTTTGGTGAAGTTGCGTCGACAAACGCCACAACACGAATGCTGACGATGTCAAAATTCTTCATGACAAAGCTCGCCCCCATGTTGCTGCTGCTGTTCGTCAGAAAATCGCCAAATTTGGTTGGGAGGTACCCCAGCATCCACCATACGTCCGGACCTTGCACCATCGGACTTTCATCTGTTTGGTCCCATGAAGAAATTCCTGGCCGGCCAACGCTTTGCGACAGATGTGGAAGTGAAATCAGCAGTCCGCAGATGGCTATACTCCAAGGAAAAGGAGTTCTATGAACAGGGCATATTGAAACTGGTATCACGATGGGAGAAATGTGTTGAGAAACTTGGTGACTATGTCGAAAAGTAGGTAAAAGGTGTAAGTTCATTTGTGATTTGTTTTTGGTTGTTGTTTTAACTATTCAACTTTTTTGTAAAACAAATATTGTGCGTTACTTTTCGATCCGCCTTCGTAGTTTCAGAAGCTCAGAATGGCAGTTTTCATGCTTGCTAGCTTTGAAATAACCTACTTACCCGTATTACTGCAAGACAAATTTTGAACGACTGAATTATGCTGTTGCACTTTGTTTTAGGCATTTTGGTGCACACGTTACAACTTTACTTAGCAACCCAAGCTTCCCCCCTTTTTTCTTCTTCTTCTTCTTGCTCACTGCAGCACGCTTCGGTGCTCCATTGCACTTTTGCAACGTCATCTACGGTACGAGTATAAGACTCTTAGGTTGATCCGCGTCAAAACAAACCCACGTGGTCAGTGCACCGTGGTGCAACACGGTAGCAATGCGCCCAGGCAAGTAGTCCCATGCTAATCTCTGAATTTTAAAATGAATTTATCCTTAAATAGTACAATATTCTATACAAATACCTAAGGTTTTATTTAACGCTGATTTATACCGTAAAACAGAGCTACAAGTCCCATGACGCAATTCGTACGAGTTACCTGACATCCGGGTAGGCGCAGAATATTGTTTACAGCCAGAAACCAGCACTTGTGTTTAGTATTATGGCGGACGGTGAATTTGCTCTTGTGTTTTCGTCGAATTACGTAAAGCATTAGCCGCGCAAACCATTGACCGGCGGTGAAAAAACAACACTGTTGAATCTTTATTATAAGTTATGTGAGAAATATCCAACACTTTCCGCGAAAGAAATCGTGAAATTAACTTCTGAGTTCACTGCTGTTTCAAGTACAAGTATAAACAGTGCTTGTGCAGAAATATCTGAATCGAGAAAAGTGGTTACACCCGGAAAAAAAGCATATGAAATACGCGATGCAAGAATGTAGTGATTTTAAGAAGAATGAAATTCGCGTAACAGTGCACAATTTCTTTTTTAAAATGAACCGCCAACAGTTAATAAAGTGCCGCTTCCAGAGAGCGAATAAATTAAGTTATCGCATATCTGTTACTTTATTTTTCGCTCATTTATTTTAGAATTAACTATTATTATATATGCAAACGTTTATTTTGTTGCAACTATAAATCTTATCATCTTTAGCCCTTAACAGAATATGCTAGTCACCGTTTCAGTTGTCGAAATAAGAACTCTGTTCTTTTTTGCACTAGGTGCCGCTTGTACTCGCCACATGGTCTGAAAGTGTGACAGTATTTCTAGTGCGAATGGCGGAAGGATACATTATACGGTGCACTGGTCACCTGGGGTTTGTTTTGACGCGGATCAACCTAAGAGTGAATACAGAGTACCTACGTGTACGTCTTGATCTTTGATAACGGCATTTTATGGTAAAAAATTTCAGCTGAATTTGTATCTTTCCGAGTCGCTGAGCCCCTTAAGGAACATGTAACATAAATCATAAAAGTTATAGCTAAAAATTTGAAATGTTGTAGGGTGTTCTAGAATAATTGCCTGCAAGTTCCATAATTATTTCAGTATGTTTGCTTTGCTTGGTGCTGAGCTATAAATTGTATCACCTAACCCGACATTGCTGAAGATAAGGAACACTTTCACAAAAATTATCACAGAAAGCGAGCTGATATTTTGCACACAGTTTCTCTACATTAAATGTAGCAAATTCCTATAGACATATTTTTAGAATACTGAATATTTATTTTTAGGAAAGTAAAATTAGTACTATTAATTTTTAAAGCTATCGCCACTGTTTCCAAGGCAAATACTATAAAGTTACATATAGAAAGAAAATGTCTGCAGGGAAATCTTTCATTGTTAACTCAAAAAGAAGTGTGAGAAATGTGATTATTTTCTCTCTAATAGTTTGAGAAAATGTTTCCTAAAGTAAAAATAGTAAGTTTCAGAAAACCAGTCCCAAAGTTTGCAAATCATAACACATGCTTTAACATTTCGGGTATTTAATTCTACCCTTAAAACCAGCCAAACAAGCCATGCTTACCGCTTGAGATATTGTTGGTATATCTGCTCACAATCTTCTTATACAATGAAAAACCATCCCTGCAGTTTGAACGCACGAATTTGTAAAAATAATAAGATAATGCAAAATGGCTGGAAAACAATGCAGTAAAAAGGGGTGTGGCAGCGCTAAGGCTGCAGCTCTTTAAACTTTAAAACCCATTTAGACTAATAATTTCGTGGAGATATTTCCAAGACTATACTTCACTTTGGACTTTTTTTTCAAAACTGAAAATTAGTCATTTTCAAACTACATCTCCCCTCAGTAGTAACAAATTGCAAATTTATAAAAAAATGTAGGGCATTTAATAAAATTTCAGAAATTCCTCCCGGACAAATGGTTAAAATATAGCACACGTCCGGATGTCTGGTAACCCGAATATACTTGGCATCAGAAGCCGAGCGTTGGTCGTCACTTTTAATGCCGTACCCTTTGCCTTAATATCTGCTGTTGATTGTGCTGCCGGCTGCTACAGTGGTTGGCTATGAGTTCCTTCTCTCAGGTATGCGTGGGCAGATGTGAAAGGATAATACCAGTTTAAACTGACTGAGAAGTTCAATGAGATCTAATACTTGAGCTATTGAAGCGAGCTGCCGGTCGTTTGAAGAAATGAAACTGATTATGAATCTATAACAATTGACTTCTTATACCTGCTAACTCCTGCAGTATCAATTTTACGGTTTGAAATAACTGTTTCCGCAAAACAAGAAACTAGAAGCGTGAACTGCCGTGAGTTGCTAAAATGCTTACCGGCAAAACCATTCGCGATGGCCGCTAAATCTTACTCGCACAAGAGCGTAACTGAGCGCTTAAAATAACGAGTAATCACCACATTAAGTGACTGATACTCAAGGAAGAATGTCACGAATATGTGCACGAACGAATGTGTTTTTTAGAATACACGCCCTTATATAACTCAAGCTCCGCCTAAATTTTATTCCCCTATCAACATCCCTTCCAACGCACTCCAATCTCAAAACTCCGACGTGTGCGTATGTGCCACTATTACTAAGCGGTACCTCCCCGACTGTCAGAATTTCATTCCCCTTCTCTTTTAGAGAATTCTGGTATACGTGACTGTTCAAACGTACTTAATTCACCCGTGTATACTAAATTCCAAGAACAGTTATACTAACGCGTTGGCTACTTCGGTTGTCGCTAATGAATTTGCGTAACATGGCTCGCTAATTACCGTTTTCTTCGGACAAATCTCTCAACTCAAGCTTATTTTATATTATACATTGGTTTAATGTAAGGAAAGTATTTATTCCTTATATAAATATGTCAATAATTTGGGTATCATATCTCACTTCCCTCGCCTATTAGACTTTACGGCGATGGCCATCTTGAGCAATTTTGCTTGCGTTAATATGTTTTCATAATTATGCGTACAACTTCCAAAGAATTACTCAACCTGTATTTTCAATTATATGATTCCTAAATCTATAAAAAGTGTCCATAGGCTTTATTCTCAACCCCTTATACTGCTTAGCACATCAAGCCACATATTTGTGCACCGAATTAAGGACTTAGTAAAATGTATAGGATACCTAAAACTTAACTTCAACAAAACCCCGGTTACCTTAAAACTTCAACAAAATCCCATACTTATGTTTTAATCCGTTAAGTAGGTATAGATTAGCACAATTTCAACAATCTGGCCAAGTTTTGGACATTTACGCTATAGATAGGAGTGAAAATTGTCGCCACCGAGGCTTAAAAAAACACCCTTATCCTTATTTCTAACCCTTACTTACGGAATGCCTCGTGCAGGCAGCGTGCGTTTACTCGATGCAGAATTCATGTGTAATTCTCCATTTACGAAATATCATGGCCAGTATTAATCTACATAACTAACGTGTATATGAATTATTTTGCCACCTGTTATTTATTACAGGAGAATGTGTTATTCTATTACCCTGGGGTAGTACTTGTAAATGTATGCCTTATATTCTAAAATATACTGTACGTGTAAATATGATTTTTAATTCTTTATGTTTAAATCCGTTTCACAATAAAAATATTCATGCTACATGTTGTAGAATAGCAAATAAGTGCAGCAATTTATACATATGCGTTTCCGGTTTAATGAAAATGTGAATTAACGAAAAAATATGAAACGAAGGAAAAGAAAGCAAGCAGAGGAAGGGTGGAATGGGTAGGAAGAGTACTGCATCATGACAGGTATGAGCTTCTGTACTCCCATCACCGGACTACGTCAGATAGCTCAGCGTCTGATTCGCTGGAGAGCAAACCTCCTCCCATTTGAAACGTACTGTAGTTTTCATGCACTTATTCATTTTAAAATTCATAACCGCACTGATTAATTGGACTGGAATGTGTGGGGACGGAAGATGAGCTAAAAGGGATTCTAAATACTTGAATTATGTGCTGCTAGGCATCTATTACTTGCCATGTAATGTAACAAAACCACAGTGCCACGCTATCTTGAAGAGCAACGCAATACTATCAATAGCGTTTAATTCGAGTTCTAGCGACAAGGACACCTTGTAGGTATACCCATAAAAGTGAATGCTGTTATTGTTCCCTTTATGAGTAACTAGCTACTTTCTCTCCAATTTCTGAAACCGTTACAAAATAACCTTCTGCCCATTCCCAATCCAAAGGTCACTCAGTTTCACACTTATTACTACTTGTCTGGATAATATTACTGTGACGGTTGTTTGAATACATGTTATGGATAATGGCTGTGCGTTATTACTTCGCATTATCTGTTGTATGGACACCTCATGACGCCTTCTATATGTGCATTCGTTCATGTGCGCAAGGGGTGGGGGTTTATTGATTTCCGGGACGTATAACGAAGCCCCAAGAGCCTGTGCCTGCTTTGTTCTTAACTGGAAACAGCCAGCTGTTACGCTTGTCAATGTTAACATCTCACAATTCCTTTTATCCTGCTTCGGATATATGGAGATACGTGAAAGATGAGGAAGGAGTTTTTAATCCCCTCCAATGGTAACAAAAAACTTCCATTTCACTGTGATTTTTAACGAAGTATTCACGCGAAAACTTAGTTTTTATCCATTTCATGTTAATTCATCACAAATTTTCGTGTGCAAACTGTTTCAACTAGTTAAGACAAATGAGGTTAAGACAAATGTTTACTTAACTATCGGTATATTAGTGACGAGCCCAGAGTAATGATATAAACACCCAATTTAGTAATTCTTTCACTACTGGAATGCCGTGTTCTTCCTGACAAACATAGTTATATGATAGCTTCTAATTTCCACTCCTAAATGTCTAAAAAGGGTTTAAAAGAAAGTAATACTAGAATACAAACGCAAGAGTTGTACAATAACATACGTAGCTTTGACACTTCGTTAAATGTGCCACGTAGTATCAAATATGTTTTAAAGTTTAGCGTCCTTTAACCGGTTAGATATATCCATCGATGCCCAACCTTAGAGAAAGAGGGGCTGAAGGGAGTTTCCCTTCCCACTCATTTCCACTCGTGCTGCCAAGGACTGAAACTTAATTGGCTCAGCTTGTCAATCTCTTCAAATATAATGGGTGGGTGAACTATGGACTTTGAACCTTAGCTATTAGGAGAACAGACTGGGCTTCACTAGTCAGATAATGAATGAACTGAGTGAAATGATGCTCAAACGAGCCCGGGCCCCTAGAGCTTGAAGTTACCCGACATTAATCTTCTTCAGGATAAGGGAAAACCCCGGATATAGCCTTATCCGGGTAACTCACCCTAACCGAGATTCGAACTCGAGACCTTTTGAATGTGAGGCAGACACACTACCCCCACACCACAGAGGCGAGCAGTTATTTTTGTTGTTACTCAGAAAAGGCAAGTAAAAACAACACAAAAGAAGACACAGGAAAAAACTATATCTTGATTAAACACACACATGCACGAGATATGTATTTCTTTAATCGGGATTTTGCTCAAATACTGCGGATATGTGCAATACCTATTTAGCATTAAAAAGAAAATTTTATTTTAACCCTACAGATTCTGCTGTGAAGTTTGTGAATAACATAACCTTTTAATAACTCAATATATGAAAGTTCTTCATATTTCCTCTGTATTAAAGAGCATTGCCCCAGCGTAACATAGAAATTACTCAAAAATATTTATAATTAACCACTGAGAACATTATTTTTCTCAATAATCCCAGGCTGTGTCATTTCCAGAAGGTTTAAACTGGGGACCGAGGGTTTTGACCAATTTCGTTCTCATTTAGTTGCACATTAATGTCAGGGATTTCTGTATTACGCGAAAACTGTGAAGCTTAAGCTATTATGGGACCAAAGAGAAGGTGCAAGGTTTACATTTTATTTAAGGTCATCTATGTAAAACTATTCGACCATTCTGATAATTGTTTCACCACTATAAGACACTTCCAGGCTTAAACTGTCCAGGTAATATCACAGAGACTTCATGAAATTACCGTTATAAGCGGTAGATCATTCTGCAATAATTCTATAAAGAATACGGGGAGAGCTAAATTATATTAATTTAATATCGAGGTTTAAAAAGCCATCCACGAAACGCACTAGATTCATAGGTGTAAGGTCCCATTCACAATAAAGACGTAACAAATTAAATTGTGTTTTATTTATGGGCGCTCTTTAACTGATATGGTTCTTAGCGTCCCATTGCATATTGGGGTGAAAGACCGGAAATTTTGCACAGAAGCCTCTTTTATCAGGCTTGAGCTTCTTAAGCGTGCCGTAAATCCACGACACGGGTCATTGCTTCTCTTCCGAAGGAAGCCATGCTAAGGATTTTTACGCTTGAAGTAGTATTATTAATGTTGTTTGTTGAGCCCCACGTTGTTGTAGCCAATTTGAAGTGACTTATTGCTTACGTAATATGTTTTTACGTAAATTATTAGAACTTGAAGATCTTATATTGTGCTGCTTTTGTTTTGTTTGGCTACATAATTTTAACTGCCCCACGTTGTGGGAGCCAATTTGCGAGTGTATTTCTTATAATGTTTGTGTATTTGTGTTTACTTCACGCGTTGAAGCCATCTTGTGACGTCATTCATTTGTTAGGTTTGCTAGCTCCATCTGGTGTTAGCAATTTGCGGCAGTATTAGTTTTTTTGTTTAAAAAAATGCTACTGTTATTTTATTTAATTTTGGTTCTTTTTCCTCCGGCTAGCTATTATCCTTTTGGGTCAAGCACTTCTCTATATACAGGTTGTGTAAACGGAAAGGAATCTTTTATCCAAAGATAACACTGATGAAGAAATTTGTTTTACATTTTTATTGTCGAACACGTTAACTATCACATTTACACATTGATCTTGACACTCGCCAAACTGAAACTGTTATAATAACTTCATTACTGATATTTCTTAATTCGCGTACTTCAACTTTTTGTATAATTAACTTTATAACACTTGAGATTTTTCATAACTCTGTTACGCGTAACCTGCAAATTGATATCCGAAGTGTGCCGTACAAATACTTTCGACGAACTGACGGAAATACGACGTGTAGTGTACAAAGAATTTTGATGAACTGACGGGGTCTACCTCTAACCTACTCTTTTTATACTCCTTCACCCAGATATGCCTAAAGATTATAACTGAACTGCAATTGGCTAATAAAACGCGCCAACATTAGCGTCTATTTTAATATCCAATGAAAATTATGAATACATATGCTCTAGGGAAATGTTCCAGAAGATTCTAAACGAAAAACGCGCCAATATTACGTAACTTCCTCGTTTCCAATAATGATAAACAGCTCACCCCCTCGCTGCATTATTGCACGCTATTATTGACAGTTTCAGTAAGGTCGTATAAACTTACACATAAAGCAGCATAAGGACAGGGCGTGAGGTAAGGCCATTTACAACGCAGCCGTAGGTGTAACGCAAGAACTTGGCACGGTTTCTAGATCCGTAAAAGGCATGCGAAAATCTTCCAAGCATACCGCAGGTTCCAAATTGAATAACATTAACCAAAAATATTCAATATAAAAAGTCATCCAGTCCTTATAAATAAATAGGACATTAAAAGGTTGCACGAAGCAAACAACAGATCAGCACCTGGCGTCAGCATTTAAAATAGCGTGGCATCATGTTTGTACAGTAAATCGCGGAAAGTCTCGTATCGCGATCGTGTGTTGTTCAGAAGCTGCCAATGCATGGAGAAAAAACGCAGAAGTCATCTATGCACGCAACGGAAGAATTAAGTTTGAGTTTGCAAACTCTTGCATTACGTTACGTGTTAGGCGACTCTATGCGAATGCTTCCATTAAATAACATGAGTATAATGTCTTACGTTTGTGCTACGTCTGCATTTACTTTGCATTGTGAATGGGGCTTAACTGAAAAAAGTGACATAATGTAAGAATTATGCATGTCCCGTTCAAGTACGTTACTTTTGTGACATTAACCACATCTGAAATATTCGTTGCTGCATACTTTTCTAGGTTTTAAATAACACATTGCCTTACTTCTGAGTGCTAGAGGCAGCACAAGCAAGTCCTGCAAGTTTACAAATAAAAGACCAAACAAGAGAGATTTTTTTCTTCCATCCGTCCCCGCACCCACCCCCCGCCAAGAGCAGGTTCAAGTATAGATGACCACTTGGCCTTCGTGTCGCTCTGTTACGTATACCTTTTAACAAATATTACACCAGGTTCCAATTACTCTTAATTAATCTGAAGAAGGAAAGGAATAAAAAGAGGAAAACAACAAAGAGGGAAGTTACAGGGCTATCCTATTTCTTGAGCTGCTTTTTAACTCAAGAGAAAGGGGAGTTTATCAAAACAGCATTCCATTAGAGCGCCAGCATCAAAACTGTTGTTCTTTTCCAAGCTACCACTGTAAACCCCTTACCTCGCAGCCTTATATGATGTTATGTTTGTATAGTTAGTGTGTAACTTACTCTTATATCCACCCAAGTTTGCTTTACAGAATGTTACAACAATGTAACATTACGGAAGGAGATAATACGGCATCAAAGCAAGAAACAAGTGCGCCATAAAATGGGTGCTGTAACACGCGTTCGGAACTGCATTTGATCACAGAGGTGCCCAATGCAATGTTTGCTCGTGGTAATGCATCTGTTCTAAAAATACTACAGAATATGCAATGAAACAAATTACTTTAATACCAGCAGCACTAAGGTATGCACTGAACGCTAAACTGCATTTTTGTATCAACATTTTAAAATAATTATGTCATTAAATAGTATAATTTGACCACTTTTCAAACATGTCTCGCTTATACGTGCAAAATCAGTCGGGATACCTGTAAAAATTAAATTATTATTGATATTTTATAACCGTATTATCATTAATTATATAATATATATTATTACTATTATGCGGTTAATATGCTATTATGCATATACACCAAAGCAATAATTAAAATTGGCGTACACATCGAAATATCTTAGACTTCGTTTCTACGTCTGCTTCAGAAGAAACGTTTTACATAAATATGATAAATTAAATTAAATCGAGTTTTATTTATGGACGCTCTTTAACTACTATGGTCCTTAGCGTCCCATTCTATATTGGGCGTGAAAGATCGGTAATTTTGCTCAGAGGCCTCTTTATCAGGCTTGAGGTTCTTTTACGTGCCGTAAATCTACGACACGGGATCACCGGCTTTACTTCCCTTCCGAAGGAAGCCATGCTAAGGATTTTTACGCCCGAAAAAATCCGTCGCCCTCCGCCGGGTTTGAACCCGCGACCTTGGGAACTAGAGACTAGCACGGTACCACTAGTCCACGGAGGACGACATACAAGATTTTTACGCCCAAAATAATCCATCGCCCTCCGCCGGGTTTGAAACCCCGACCTTGGTAACTAGAGGCTAGCACGGTACCACTAGTCCACGGAGGACGACATATAATAAATATGATGGCTGTTACGCATTTCAGCGCTGCAGGCAACTCATTTCTCGTCCAACACTTTACATTGGGCAAGCCATCTCTAGTAGTTTAATCAGAGTAGAATTCACTAAGAGAGGATATTTCTGGCACCTTCTTCGATTCACGCTAAATGTAACATAGCTCATTGGTTCATGTGTTTTTTCGGATTTATTTGAAGCCAGTCATAGAGAGATGCGATAAAGGCTGAGTGGAATCTAGTGTTAAGACAAGTGTTGAAACCTTAAAAAAGAAAGAAAAAAAGAATACTAGAGTTCTGGGCGAATGGGCCACTTATTCTAAGTGTACATATATAAAACCTGCACTGGTTGTCCGACTTTCATGAAAGTTGCAGTAAACGTTCATCGCCCACAGTATCACTCTGCTGGCGTGAAGATTCACTGCTCATACTGAAGATCTTATTTATCGATGAGGCGGGTTCACGATACATGGTTTCGTGAATTTCAGTAATCAACGAGTATGGACTATAGAAAACCGTCACCAGAACCAAGGCATTAGCATCGACTATCAAGACACGGACAGACATCTGTTGTGATAGATTAGTTGGAGTATATGTGCTAGCAGATGGATTAACTGAGGGCTGGTTGTAAGGACTTTCTATCTTGTTGGAGGACTTGTCACGTTTCCAAACGCTACAGATATTGGTCACTCACTTGAGAAGATGGTTTGTTACGTTATTTGCACCACGCCTTGCGCGTCAATTTGAAGTAGGTTGTATTGAAGGAGTTGTATTATATTGTATTGTATTTCAACTGTTGGGGAGCCGAACCTTTAGTAGTTGCAACCGCACGTATGGTAAACAGTTTCCGGTAGCCTTCGCCCCAAATGTACTTTCAGGTGGCCTTTGCCCCAAGTTTAAAAATATTAGCTTTGTAATTTGACTGTTTCTTTAGATATTATATTTATGTTTGCCTCGGCTGCGTCAGTATTTATTTTAGAGACATGGATATCTTGGCAGGGTTTTGGTGCGACAAGAATGTAGGCTTACACAGATTATAATTTTACTTCACTCCTTTTATTAATACTTGATACGATTTAAATAATACTTCACTGATATAGAGAGGTGTGAGATTCTTTAATTAATTACTTGTACTTTTTAACACGTAAACTTATTTTTCGTCTCACACGAATACGTATTAAATCTCTCGAGGACGCACAAGCAACGCACCCTGTTATGAGCACTGTCTGCAGGCAACTGACTTGATTTCAACCGTCTAAACTTGTAAATTTCTGTATTTCAAGGCTCTGATTGGCTAATCCTACTCCAATAGAATGCCTTCATTTAACTAAAGCTTTTTCTGGTTGTTGATTGGCTATTTTTAAACTGTCCCAAAATTTACATTATTGCTGCTCTAATAATGACTAGTAGCATTTAAACTTCCTTACTCATTATTGTCTCAAGGTTTCTCATTGTTAGCAACTTTTAACTTATTCTGACAGCTCCTACATTATTAAATTACGTAATATAGTCACATAACATTATTACACATGGATACAATAATATAAGCATATGCAATGACTGTTACATACATTTTACAAATTATTACATACACATAGTGCTTCAAGGCGGGCTGTTATTGAATTTACATATTATATAATTAGACTGAAATTATTTAAGTGTTAAAAAGACAGCCTCACACTTTCTACACCGGCCCGTTTTGTTCACAAAATGCGCGAACACCCACGGTTGGATTGGTCGCGGATGCCCCATACTTTGGTCTGCCCATTTCTATGACACAAATTGCTCTGACTTCAGATTTTGGGGATACGCAAGCCTTTGACATACACAATGACCTGGAATCATTGCAGGAATGCATTCTCAATGTTGTGAGTGTATACAAAAACAACCACGAATGTTGCAAAACGTTAGCATAGGATAGATAGGTTAACATGTATTATAACGAATATCGAAAAGCTTCTATAAAAACATGTCCACATCTTAGAACGTGTGTGTCCTAGGATCCATCATTACTGGACTAGTTTCTTTTACCGTATGCTATTCCTGTAGAAACATTACGCATTTTTATTTCACCATTCTGTATATTCTAATACTGAAGAAGTGGCAATTTATTATCCATCCACGGTGAGTGTCGCAAATGAAAGAATTTTAGCACGCGACTAAGGAACACGTAAGTGTTCTTCATGCCTTACTGCGTACAACAAAACCGGAAAACTCTCTGCAGAAAAGCAAAGCTCGTTACTGGATGACAATCGAGAGAACAGTAAGTAGGGGACTTCTTTGTTATTCGACACTTCTGAAAAACAAGCTTTCGAGGGGAGAAAAAAAAAGGCTAAATCTTTTCACAAACGCAGAACAGCAAGAGAAGTTTACATAGATTCAGACACTAAAAGAAAAGGGAAGCAATAAAAAGGCAACCGCCCTTTCTTTTGAAACAAAGGCTGCTCACATAACTTGCTTAAGAATTGGACTCATTTAGCACCGTCTGTTTCCGAGAGCTAACCAATGTCATTTGCCTTTAAAGAACACGAGTGACCCGTTGTCGAGATATTAGAATCAGCATTAGACACTAAGAGTTCATTTACGTGTGTGTATGGTGTGAAACAGATAACTGTGAAATGTTGCATGTTGCAGCCCACCACGAAAATAAATTCTCAGATCAGGATATCGAAATTGTTTCTGAATAGAAGTTATAAATCCTAGTAACTCTGTAGAGGTAGAGCAAGGGACACCTCGCGCGATGTGGCTTGCACAAATCTATTGTGACCAACACTCCCCAGGACGAAGGGATGAAGCGAAGGAGTCCACAGGCCGTAGGTAGACAGGCCACAGAGACGTGCGGAAGTCCTAACATTTCAAAGCTCGCAGGCCCGTCCCATTGCTAGAGCCACCGATAGAGGACGAGAACGACCACCAACCAAGCAGCCCCTTGTGTTCAAAGAGAATACTCTTTACATTAAGCATGCATCCGCGTCATCTATCCGATACCGCCATACGCCACGAAACCTAGAAGCACACCTGAAAGATGAGAAAGAACCGGAATAAAAGGAAATTGATGGAAAAGTGGTGGTAGAGAAGAAACCACCCCCGCATTCGCCTGCCGACCCCGGGAAAACCACGAAAAACCCATTGGTTAGAGTGGGTAGTTGCCGGGGATCGAACTCGGGACCTCCCAAATGCGAGTCATGCACGTTACCGCGACGCCACCTCGCTCAATTAGTAACTCTGTAATTATATTATATTTCCCATGTAGGATCTGATTAGTGTTAAATGACTACTGGACATTTATTCTCTTGAAGGAGTTTAAAATAATGTGGCACGGCTGCTGTTAATCGGTAGAGCGACGATGAGAACTCAGGTCGATTCAGGGCACACTACCTCAGAATTCTATTTCAAATTATTTCATTTTTTGTCCCCTATTTCCTGTCATTCATTATTTCTTTATCATGTTTCAGGGTCGAAGGATCAGGCGAGTGGACGGTAGGTATATGGCGGTGGAATTTGCTTTGTGGAAGTACCCTGGTGTTCGGTGATGGACGAGCACTTAAGAGAGTCTTCTCTGTGGAGAGAGGTAGGCCTGGAGAGTTCCGCCGGCGTCAGAATGTAATATCTCGAGACGTTAGGAACCCTGCCTGTGCACTAGTCTGGTACCCCGGATCTGGTGGCCCTCTGTGTCCTTCGCTTCACCCCTTCCTTCTGGAGGTTTTCAGAAGCACAATAAGCGACTGTGCAGTTAAGTGCCGAAATCCTCATGCGCTTCCTCATAGCCATAACAACTGCGTTTGAAAACATAGATATCTACTTGGAGAAACAAGTGAATTTATTAAACTGCAAAGGAGCTTGTATTTTCTTATTCTTAAACTGATTACCCTCCCAAGGACATATAAGCCAATACCTTGGGTCAGTTGCCTGTCGAGAAGCAACCAAACTGTGGATCATATCATATATATCCAGGATGGGTGATCAGCCCAATGCCTTGGGTCAGTTGCCTGTCGAGGAGAAGCAAACTCTGGATCATAGCATATCCAGGATGGGTGATCAGCTCAATGCCTTGGGTTAGTTGCCTGTCGAGGAGCAAGTAAACTCTGGATAATATCATATCCAGAATAGGTGATCAGCCCAATGTCTTGGGTCAGTTGCCTGTCGAGGAGCAAGCAAACTCTAGATCATAGCATATCCAAGATAGGTGATCAGCCCCATTCTTTGGGTCAGTTGCCTGTCGAGAAGAAGCAAACTCTGGATCATAGCATATCCAGGATGGGTGATAAGCCCAATGCCTTGGGTCAGTTGCCTGTCGAGGAGAAGCAAACTCTGGATCATAGCATATCCAGGATGGGTGATAAGCCCAATGCCTTGGGTCAGTTGGCTGTCGAGAAGAAGCAAACTCTGGATCATAGCATATCCAGGATGGGTGATAAGCCCAATGCCTTGGGTCAGTTGCCTGTCGAGGAGAAGCAAACTCTGGATCATAGCATATCTAGGATGGGTGATCAGCCAAAGAAGGGAATGAAATGTAGTAATGAAAGGGATGACAGGAAAATTCGCGGATCAAATTATCCAACCCAGCATTCACCTAGTGACCGAGGAAAACCGCGAAAAAACCTTCGGTCAGATTTACGATCTAAGGGGCTTGAACCCGGGACCTCCTGAATGTGGACCACAGACTTCACCGCCTGAGCCATCCCGCTCGGTAAATTTTATTTTCTTCCTTGTTTAAATTAAATAGCATTTGTATCAAAATTCAACTAGGTACCTGATTATGGTTATTTCCCCTAACATATTTCGGTCAAGCTGCCTTACTGAGGTTTTAATAAATTGTTTTTACTTTACCACGTGCAGAGTAGGTAGAGAAGGTATTGTATTCCACCCAAAAATTCGATATCGATATTTCACCGAAAAGACATGTTTTGAGACCTCCCGAATCAAAAACCTAACTCAAACACGAAGACTCGGATAAATACCAAACTTAATATTTAAGTTCAGTATGTTCCAAAAACCCGACACGAAGATTTAAGAAAATCTCCGAACCCCAAACAACCCTTTACATGCAAGATTTTTCGAAAACGTTTTATTTTCTGAAAAATTACAACGATTTTGATAAAAAAATGCCATATATTAAAGATAATATTTAATTTTCTGGGAATAGCCTGTGAAGTTCCTCTTCACTGGAAGGAATTTTATATAATCTTGTGTAACTTGTAAACGTTGAGTGATAGACGTTGTATATATCTTTAAAACACACAATTTATTAATAACGTTTTCTTGTGGAATAAGCCTTTTCCGAGATATTCGTTATTAATGGTTCGCATTGCTCAATACTTTTGTCACTTTTTTAAAGTTCTCAGGAAATTAATTTTTTTTTCCGCGATTGCCTGTAAAGAGTATGAATTTTAAGGCCAGCATATAGCGTCCAGTTCTTTAACATTTTACTATCACTGTTCATTTTGTATCTAAAAGAAATATTAATTTAGATATTTCTGAAAGGGTTATCTGGAATAAATGAAGTATATAGAAAATAAGCTTTCGTAAAAAATTCTATACCCACTATAGATAGAGGGTAGAAAGAGTCATGTGAATGCAACACATCAATTTTTTTCTTCTCCCTTTCTCTTTCAGTCCTAGGATGAATATAGAGCATAATGTACGTTTACAAAATCAACAAACGTCAGAGAAAGATGACGAGAGTTAGGGCTGTTATTATGTGTTGAATTTTTTAAAATACCCTTATGTCGCTTTGACACCATTGCCTGACATCTGTTAGGGTCACAAGCGCATCTTCGGTAACGTAAAACTCTTCGTCACAAATTATTTACAATGCTGCGGCTCCCATTTCTTAGCACACTTGAAACAAGAAAGGAACAGAAAGAAGACTTTAGCGCCAAGGAATTAATAATGTACTATGCCAGTCAGTCTCCGATTGGTGCTGTCAATAATTGAATCGTAAGTTTCCTACCAAGCCTTCGTTTCCTAAAAGGACTGGTGTAGGAGAAATACTGTGTATTGGGTGGCATTAAAGGAATGAACACGGCTTTGGTCCGGGAGAGAATGCAGTGTAATATTCCCGTTTAGAACTAAAATGAATATTGCTGAAAACTTTGCGGAGATTCGCTGTTATTCGATAAATATTACGAGATAAAGTTTACAATCATATTTAAATTGTTCGACTTAATGTGGGAAATGTCGACGCTTTCACTTATATAAGATATTTACATGACAAATAAAATGTATATCTTGAATTTTCTGTGAAGTCCTCTTCATTCGGAAGGAATTTTGTATAATCTTGTATAAATGGCAAACGTTAAAGTGATATACGAATAAGTACTACACAAAAATGTAGAGATCTTCAAAACACACAATTTATTACAAATAACTATTTCTGTGGCATTAGCCATTTCCGGGATATCCGTTATTAATGGTTCGAATTGTTCATTTCTTTCTGTCATTCTTTTCAAGTCCTGTCGAAATTCACTGTTTCTAGCGATTGCATGGAAAGAGTATGGAATTCAGGGCTAGCATATAGCGTCCAGTTCTTAAACATTTGATTATCACTGTTCCCTTTTATCTATAACGAAGTGTGTAATGCAGCTATTTTTGGAAAGATTTATCTCGATTAAAATGAAGTAGAGGGGAAAATAAACTTCCGTAAGAATAATTTGTATGCTCACTAATAAGCGGTAGAGGGTAGAGAAAGTCATGTGAATGTAACACATCAGAATTTTTGTGTTAAACTAGTTAAAATTAAGAAATGCATGCACAACAATTTCTTTATGTTTGTGTACCAAACTCAAATTAAAAATTTGGGAGCTATACATTAAACCGTAGGGTCCAAGGGGCATTTGATATTACAGCATTAAAAAAGTGATCAATTATGAATAAAACTGATTAGCTTAACAACGGTTTGATATTGTTCGTTGAAATTTTGTGTACACTATGTTATGAGCAAGTTGAAGATCCCACTCCCCTAAGACGAGGTCCAAGATAATATTCATTTTGGGTCTCTGTAGGCCAGAACATTGTGGGGTTTATTTGCTCTTTTCGGCGTTTGTTGTAGTTTGTTTATTGGTCTCTTTTAGCCTCTTTTTTTTTTGGTCCTTACAACTTTTATTACAAGTTCTTTCGACTACATTTTTACTGCTCTCTCTCATTTCGATCAGACAACACTGATTTATACAAATTAACAACAATCTAAAAAATGTGACACAAAGAAGCAGCATTTTATTCATAAAGGTTTTCGCACCGTATATTTCATACCACCCAGAATTTTGTAGTTTTCCAACCAAAAACGTTTAACTCTATTTCAAAGGTTAACATTTGTTTGTTAAATGATAAATTAAGTGCACCAATCTCTTACTGCGGTATGTATGTACGTATTACTCTATATCAAGAGTCCATATATATATATATATATATATATACAATTGGGGGGAAATGACATACATTTCCTTTTAACAAAGGCTGATGTAATGATGCGATGTCCAGTGTAAGGCATTATATTAATTATTTAAATATGTTATTAAAACTTAAATTACTAAAAAATAATTAAGAAGCATCATACTTTTTTTGTTCTTTTTCCAGTTATTAGGCCCCTTTTACGATATTTATACGTCTTTTACAGTTTTTTTGGGGGGGTGTATTTTATAGGTCTTCAACTTCTGAGTTCTAGTTATGAGCAGGCAGAGGGGTTTTAGTAAGTAAACAGAGCAATCGTGTTACCGCACGTAGTTTAGGTGACGTCAGATACTTTGACGAACGATCTCCTTCCCTTCCCCTTCACAACAGCGGGTTTCGTTGCGGCTGTTCCATTTATTCGCTTCATACAAACCAGTGGAGAACTGTGGCAATATGCTTAAAATGAAGAAGAATCAAAATTACCATCGTTTATGGCGGAATTTTGCAGGGAAAACTTGAGCACAAATGGCGAAACCATCAGACGTACCGCATGTCACATAAAGCTCATAGGTTGTTTAAAAAACCATGTTAAAGAACACTGCAATTCAACGCAACACAAGGAACGTGTGGTATTGTTAGAAAGAAACAATGAAGAAAGTGGACTTTCAAACTCCTCAGCTGCAATCTACAGGTCGGAGTTTCTCGAGTATCTGTGTCATACGCTAATAAGAGCGGATATTTCTTTAAAAAAAAATCAAAATGCCAGTTTCGTAACTTTCATAAACAAACATACAAACAGAAAAATGCCTTCGGAAACACAAAACGATAGAAAAATGCTACTGTACGTGCAATGAAGGAAATAACTTCACCAGCCGGTTTTAAGATATTTCAAATATTCACAATTTATTGCAACTACAATAGCAGTATTTGCAAGTATATACGCCAAAAATATGGAACTTGAAAGAAAAAGTGACAAAGAAACTTTAAAAGTATTCTAGGGAAGAATTCAGGGTGCACAGGAATATGTAAAACGAGGGACGCGTTACTGAGGCGTTACTCAAGCAAGTCTGATATTTCGTTTTTTTTATTTTGCTCCTACTACATCGGGTGATATGGAACGTAGTTTTTCAAAATATAACAACTGTCTAAGTGCTAATCGTATGCGATTTATGTTCTATGTCTTTCGAAAATACATTGTTGCCATTATAAAACTCACGATGCAACAGAAAAGCCAATATAAGTCAAATTTCTATACATTAATACCGTAATTAAATAATGAGGTAACTTTATTGCACACTACTAATATCGAAACACGTTTTCTAATGCCTTCAACTGTTCATATTTGTTTACAGAGAACACAAGTCGCAGTCGCGTCCACCTTCCCTCGCCTCCAACTCCCGGTGCGTTCCTAACTTGATTTACTTACTAAAACCCTTCTGCCTGGTTATGAGTGCATGGTAAAGATATCAAAAAGGAATCAGAAAGAAACTGTGGCCTTTTGGGTTTTCATAGATACAGTGCCTTAAATGAATGAAGGATTTCCGCAGGTGAATAGCCAGTTCGTTTCAAACACACAGCTCACATACATTAGAAACGCCCACGCCCGCGGCAAGTACTCTAACCCAGACCCCGGTAAATTGTAGACATGCGCGGTCCGTGAAACCGGAGCGAACATATGGTCGCCCAACAAAGCGTTTCGTCCTCATCTGTGTATTTAACAAAGATTTCACGTACTGCCAACAGAAGTGTAATGCGTTCCCTGGCTAACACTGACAGTATTTACCTAAAGCTTCCGCACTTTCTAAAAGAATAAGCACGCCACTTGCATTGATAAATAATATATTACTGTTTTTATTGTCAAGCTTACTTAAGGGGATACAGCACTCAAAATTCTATTTTTCAGTGAATTTGGCTAAAAATACAATTTTAGGTAAATGTCACACGTTTTTAAATTTCGTTAGCTTGTCTTGTTTTGTTTTCATGTTACTGAGTTTAAAAATGCATTGTATTGTCCTATGTCAAATATTCTTCGATGAAGTTTTACACTAATTTTTCTTTTAACTGCTGTTCTGATATCTCTCATCACATTACCTAAAACTGTCACAATTTTTTTCTGCCAGCCCTAGTTCAAGAGAAAAGATTTTTTAAATTATAACTGTCTTTTTTGTTACATTAAAAACCAATAAGCCAAAATTCTTTACAGCACAGAAAACTTATTTGTCAGTGTTAGTTTTAACTTTTCGGACTGTACATGGAAAATTTCAGAGGAAGAAGCAATGTAACAATGACTATGGTAATTGTAAGAAAACCTAAATACACTCAAAGAAAGTTAGAGGGAAATATGAAGCCCGCAACACTTAAGGCTTATAAACACCGAGCGGGATAGCTCAGGCGGTGTCTGCGGCCCGCATTCGGGAGGTCCCGGGTTCGATCCCCGGCGACCGTCTACTCTGGCCCATGGGTTTTTCGTGGTTTCCCCGAGTCGGCAGGCGAATGCTGGGTGGTATGTCTTCTACCACGACCTTCCTGCCCCTCATTTCCTGTACCCATCATCTTCTTTGTCTTCTGTTTCAAGGTTGTAGGGCCAGGCGACGGTGTTGGGTGGGTTGCGGCTGGGCGGTGGCTTGTGCTGTGTAGAAGTTACCTCCTTGGCATCGCTGCGGGACTCTCAGGTCCCCCATCCCCGAGTAGGGCTCCAAGCTATAGGGAACTGCCGGGAGTTGGTTGCTTGTGGGTAGGACCGGGCGGAGTCTTATATGTTCAATCTGGAAACGTCAGGGACACCGTCGGCATTCGGATCTGGTCGCTCTTCGGGTCTCTCTCCTCATCCCTCTTTTCCAGGGGTTACGTTGGAAGCAAAAAGGGCTGTTACGACCTACTTGCGGTGCTCTGTCCCGGTTCCGGTGTCCCCTACGTGGTACGTACCTGTTACTTTACCTTCAGGCTTATGTCGGTTTCGGGCAATGCAGCGGCAGTACAAGGTTCACGTTAGCACTGCTAACCTTTAACAGAGCATCGAGTCATCAGAACTGGTCACCCAAAAGCAGAATTGCTTATAAAAACCCTAGGATAAGGAGTAGGGCTAGGTACGGAGGGGGTCCTAACACCCCGACCTACCAGATTTTTGTGCCTGAGCCCCTGACGTGTTGCCCCTGGGAGGGAGGGGTGAGGTGAGACAGAGGGCTGCCGGATCAGAAAGCACGACAGAACAGAGGGCAGGGTCCCTACCTTTTACAGATTGAAACTCCCCGGATGGCAGCTGGTGCAACCGACTACCCTCACCTTACAAGCTTGCACATCCCATTGGGGGGCCGGGACTCCCGAGGCCGCCCCATTCTGGGGAACGAAGGGTTATATAGAGTATCCTTTTCCCCTGCCATGCAACGCCGAGACTCCGGCCAACACTTTCAACCCTGAAACAGATCAAGCAGATGAAAAGTGAAGTGAAATGAGAATGGAGGTGAAATGGAGGGACATGAAATTCGGGGTATGTAATGAACCTTCCCAGCACTTGCCTAGCGAACCGGGGAAACCCCAAAAAAACCCATAGGTCAGGAATGTCGGCCACGGGAATCGAACCCACGACCTCCCGTTATGCGGCCACAGACGTTACCGCCTGAGCTACTCCGCTCGGTAGCCATAAGCTTAATTGTGGAGGACTTCAGTCTTTACTTATTGGTGCGAGTGTACACTAGCCAGTTTGAGACCCTAAGTGGACAGCTTTAGATACATGGGATGTATCATTAGTAGTAATATGAATTGCTGTAAAGTTAAACAGACGAAACCGTTAATGGAACAAAGAAAAATGTTCAACTTTAGAGGAACTAAAAAGCAGATTAGTGAAGTAAAGTGTGGCATTGTATAGTGGGTAAATTTTGACGTTGCAGCGAAGTGAGGGAAGACAATTGGAAGCATGTTAAGGAAGTGGTACGTGAATCAATGTAGATATCGAAATCAACTTACTCATGCCAGCAGTCAGAATATGATACTTATAGGAATGTTTAAAGCCAGGACTCATAACTCTGGGCTGAAAAGCTTCTCTCTGACTGGCCATAATATATATGCGTTCCACTTCGGGTTTTGGTGCACACATTGTTTTTAATAGTTTGTATCTGGTTGATTTAAACACCTGATCTTTAAAGTGGATTATGTTGAAAGGATCCTTAGAGTTACTTTAGTCGAACAAAATGTTTCTTTCTGCATTAGTAAAAGGTTTCCAAAGTAAAAGCTATAATTTCTGTACAAATAACCATAATTCAGAATTACGACTTACTTACTCTAGAAGCATACACAAAATTTCAGCTAATACTTTGATATATATGTGCACCTAAATAAGTAAGGATGCATTTCGGAAAATTAAATTTGTAGTAGACGTTATCTTACCTTAAGTAAAACTAAAACATTCAGTACAAAGCTTAAAATTTTTCTGTAAGATCCTCTGTTAGGCTACTCAGTAGCACATTAATTATTCAATCCTTTTGTGAACCTGTAGATTATATGATTATTTTGCTCATTCCATTTATTCACGTACAACCCCCCGAACTTTCGCCAGCATTGGTAAAGTCAATTATATTTACCTACTTCGTATTCGTGAGAGTTGTACAAATTAATATATAAGGCTATTTGTTTAAAATTCAGATTGTTGTGCGATTTTATCGATATTAGATTGACTTGTTTGATACAGATTTCCGTCATTGCTCCGGACGCACTTCAGCCTTAGGCTTATTGTGCTGCCTCTATCAATGTAAAGCCAATTCATTATGCCTGCACCCTTTAGCAGAAATGCCTGGTTTCAAATTCTTCTGGTTCTAAAAAAACGTTTTCCCAAAAATAATATATCTCCAAAGCGAGCCAAAGTCTTACAGGAGCATAAAATGGGCTGGACTGTTTTAGCTTCTTTCTTGCACAATCTGCAATCTAAGTTACTTCCATCGTGTTAAGATGCTTTTTCACAGGAGCATGTCCTGTGAGGAATGCAATAATTGTTCTCAACTGAAGTCTGTTAAATTTAAGTAAGCTTTCAGCTCTTTTCTTACATGGTTTTCTAATTAATAGTTCACCATGTTTATTTCCTGTCGTTTTATGCCAGGCTTTATGATGTTCTACTTTGCAACCATTTATTATTAAAGCCTCTCTTACTAAACATCGAAATGTTCCTAAGCCGGCTATGGTCCAATAAATTGTGAAGCTGCTCTTGTCTTGCAAGTTCAACCAGCTTTTCATTTCCCTCTAAGCCACTATGACCCGGCACCCAGATGAGTTGAAGCTCATTCTGTTCTGCCAAGCTTGTGAGTAGTTTAAAACCAGCCCTGACGTTACTTACAGCCTGGCTATCTGAGAAAATAAAGATAGTTTACCAGTGTAAGCTCTCATTATTCAATGCATCACAAATACACGTTTCTGTTGCAAAAACAGTATCATATTCACCCAAAAGGTGAAAAAAACTTTTGCATATTGGTCTTATGCCGTATACTCCGGTTCCCGTTCCTGAGCCATCATTTGAGCTGTCTGTAAAGCTCATCAAAGTTTTCTCAGGAGTTTCCAGAGTTTTATTCATCCAGTTCAGGATTAATAATGACCCTGAAGTTCGTTGTATAGTGTTTAATTGGAATTATATAGTCAAGACGGTATTTAAAAAGATGCATCTCCTATGTACTTCCTAATTCTTGGCAAACCTGAGTCTATTTCAAGAATTCTCAGTTGCTTGGCGTGCTGCAGTCTATAGAGTGCCATATTTGCCGAAGAGTATCTCCATTGCTGCAGGAGTTGTTTTCATGGCTCCTGTAACAGCCATACATGCTGTTCTTTGAACTGAATTTAGTTGATTTTTTAGAGTAAACTAAACTTACCACGTGCATTCAGTACAGTATGAATTCTCTTCGTAAAACTTCCGGCTGCCATGAGCGAAGTCGATGGTAATCCATTTACGAATAATTAACATCTAGTCCCAAGAAGGCGTTGCCACTTACCTGAAACAAAAGCACAAATTCAGTTTTAGCCTGAATAATGACGATAATTTAAAACAACAAAGTTACAGAATTGTTATCCTAAAATAATACTAAAACTAGTTCTTATTTGCTCAGGAGCAACTTCCAAACTGAGATTCATACTAGATGGTCCATTAGTGTTGGCAGGAAAGCAAATATAGAGAACTATTCACACAAGACAGAACACAACAGTCTTCTATATTGAGGCTGTAGCTTATTCACAGAAAATACACACATCACTTTTAAACTGAGCAACTGTTTAGCATGGTCTGCACGGTGAAAATGTAATTTAATGCTATCGGCGCGGATGGACCACCTGGTATATCTGCTTTCTTATGCTCTTTGCACGACGAGAAGTACTTTTAAAATGTATATTGAATATCCGAACCAGGCAACAACGAATATCTCTGAAATGGTTAATGCCACAAGCAATTATTTGACATAAATTGTTTAAGCATATCTAAAAGTAATGCGCATTAAGCTTTTACCCATTTCTAACACTTTACCAGTTGTTCAAACGCTACAAGTTAATTTCCAATGAAGAGGACTTTACAGGCTCTTCGCAGAAAATTAAGGATATATAGTTAGCCTTGTAAATATATGGTATTTCAATAAAAATCGTTAAGAGCTTTTTTCCATAAAATAAAAAATAAGGGAAAGGGTAGTTTAGTGCGGGACGATATTCTTGAAAATCTTCGCACCGCATGCTTGAAACTGTTTGTCTCGCACTCGTGAAAAAACTGAAGCGAAACATTTTTACTTTCCCTACTACGTATAGTAAGTAGGGGAAGTATTGTATTCCACTCAAAAATTCGATATCGAGATTTCACCGGAAATATATGTTTTGAGACACCCTGAATCCAAAAAAAAGCATTTTTGGGAACATGTCTGTGTGTGTGCGCGCGTGTGTGTCTGTGAACAGCATAACTCAGAAACGAA
Source organism: Deroplatys truncata (assembly GCA_030765065.1). NCBI lineage: Eukaryota > Metazoa > Arthropoda > Insecta > Mantodea > Mantidae > Deroplatys > Deroplatys truncata. The sequence goes on from CM060990.1 coordinate 635,602,782, forward strand.
CAGTCGGATAAACACTAAATTTGGTATTTAGGTTCAGTATCTTCCAGAGATGCGACACAAAGGTTTTCAAGAAAATTCCCCCCGAAAATTTTAATTTTCTCAAAAATGGCTCTAACGATTTTGATTAAAATATCATATGTTTAAGATATTTTCATGACAAATAAAATGTATATCTTGAATTTTCTGAGAATGTCTCCAAAAGTATTCTTCATTGTGAACGACTTTTGCATAACTGGTAAACCATAAGAGATAGACAAAAGTTTACTACATAAAAAATGTAGATCGCGTGAAAATACACAATTTATGTCATATACATTTTTGTTGTTGAGTGAACCATTTTCGAGATATTGCTTGTTATTCCCTTAAATTTTCCAATACTTATTTTCTCAAATAGGAATTCGTTATTTATTTTTTTTTTTTGTCTTGGATATGCAAAGAGTATTAATCTGTGGCAAAGAGAATGGTGCTGCACATGGCAACCAGCTATTAAGAGGCATGTCTATGCTTAAAGGCTACTGTATTTTTATATTGCCATTGCAAATACAAAACAAGGGGAACATGTAGGCCTTAAGCGAGTTAAATATTTTTAGAACTGGTCGCTATGTGCAAAAAGTAATTCTCTTTGCATGTCAAAAGATCGTTTCTTCAAATGTTTATCTTGATTAATATGAAGTAGATGGAGAATAAGAGTTTGTAAAAATAGTTTGTACAAGAGTAGAGAAAGTCATGTGAGTGTAACACATCAGATTTTTTAATATAGGGAATGAAGTAAATAAGGTCACCTTACTTTTATAGGGCTTTCACATATTTCAATTACATTGCCCTACAAAAACTACCCTGAATGCTTCACTATTACTTATTAGTTATTACTTTGTGTGAAAGAACTTAAAAACTTTCTATGTTGCTTGTGAGCAACATTACGAGATAAAGGAATACTAAGTTTGGTATTTATAGGACATTTAGTTTTTAATTGTGCTGTTCATACACACGCAAAAACTCGTGTCTTTTTATTTTGTTTTTCTTCTAAAAATTATTTTGGTTTCAGGGGAATCTCAAATCGCGTCTTTTCGATGAAATTTGGATATTTAATGTTTAGGTGGAATACAGTACTTACTCTACTTACTATACGTACGTGGTAGAGAATGTAAAATGGACTTTGATCGTTTTCCCATGTACCCTCTTAGAGACTATGAAGTAGAATTAATTGATCTTCCACACAAGACGTGTGTTGGACAAGGTTGGAAAGGTAGAATCAGATTGACTGAAAAATTTGATGCCATAGCCGGGATTTGAACCACGGATCTCCCGGTCTCCATCCGGTTGCTCTAGCCACTGAGGTACCATGGCACGACATTAAATTCTGCAACTGATTCGTATTTTTCCCGGTAAACCACAAGGAGATCTCGAATTGTATTGATTTTTTTTAAATTGAGTTATATTTATGGACGCTCTTTAACTACTATGGTTCTTAGCGTCCCATTCTATATTGGGCGTGAAACACCGGTAATTTAACTCAGAGGCCTCTTTTATCAGGCTTGAGGTTCTTTTACGTGCCGTAAATCTACGACACGGGATCACCGGCTTTACTTCCCTTCCGAAGGAAGCAATGCTAAGGATTTTTACGCCCGAAAAAATCCATCGCCCTCCGCCGGGTTTGGACCCGCGACCTTTGGAATTAGAGGCTAGCGCGGTACCACTAGTCCACGGAGGACGACCAAATTGTATTGAGATGGCATACCCCAATCTCAACTACTAAACATAGTTTCTACCTTTCTAACCTTGTCAAACACACGGCTTGTGTGAAAGAACAATTAATTCCATTAATTGACCTAATAGTGGTTGAAACTATGAAGCCCGGGACTTAAAGTACTTACAGTATTGTAAGTCGCCATTCGGGTATGTCATCTCTATACAATTTGGGATCTCCTTGTGGTTTACCGGGAAAAATGCGAATCAGTTGGAGAATTTAATGTCATGCGGGTATGCTGCCATGGTAGCTCAGTGGTTAGAGCAACCTGACGGAGACCGGGAGATCCGTGGTTCAAATCCCGGCTATGGCATCGAATTTTTAGTCGCCTGATTAGAAATAGAATTTTTATTTATAAAAGCAAACACGTTCTAATGCAACAGGCGCCTTGCTTGGAAAAATGTTGATATATGTATGCCCATATTTCTTACGCAGCACGTTCACGAGTGATTAATACCCGCTTCATCTCTGTAACCCTATCCCCTCTCTTCGTTTGAGGACTCTTCTCAACTTAATGCATCAATTTATGCACAAGAGTTCCTGTTTTAGCTTGATACGCATGCGTGAGGCGTTGTCAAGAGCACATGTGCGTTTTAGTAGTATTTACGTCCCGAGATCGATAACTGACGCTGAGGGTTAAGGGAAATTGGACACGTAGGTGGGTATATTGTTAGGTACCTAACGACGTGCCCCTCCCAACTCGGGCCGTTGAGTGCTGAATCTGCCTGTTGGGACAGTCCTCAGCTTTTTCATAGTTTTTGTTTAAATGCGTCGCAAAAACTGGCTCTTGTATTTTCCTAGCAAAATAGTTGCTTCGTGTGTTAACTGCGGAGGTTTGCGTCTCCTTCCGGCTCCCTCTCCGTCTCCCTCATCTCCCTGAGCAAGCAGTTTAAGGTAATGCATCTGTGAAACAGAAAATGCACAGTATATAAAATACGTTGTTGAAATGTATGCCAGTTATAACACACGTAACAGCAATGTTTTTGCCATGTTTCAAAATTCTAGCTTGTATGATTATTTAAATAATTTTTGTTGCGTAAATCCATTGCTCTAATAAAGCTGCTCAATGCCATGCATTTTTAAAAATATTCACACCAAGAGTTTATATTTTACAGTTCATTGGTTTCAAAAAGTATCTACCATATCAGACTTTTCACATGAGCCCCTAATTATTGTATAAAAATTATCAGTTTTTGCATTCCCCAAAATTCTTGCTTTTTCAAGAGTTATTAATTTATTTCTAAAAATTGGAGCATGTAGGTGGCGCCATGACCGAGTGGCTAGGCCGCTTGCCTCTCACGAAGGCTTCCATCCCAGGGAACCGCATGTGGGATTTGTAGTGGAGAAAGCGACGTCTGCGCGGGTTTTCTCCGGGTTCTCCATTTCCACCGCCATTCATTCCACCAACTGCCCCATTATCACCTTTCCTTTCATATCATCTCCTTCCTGCTTTCATACCAGGCTTCGGGCTGATTACCCATCTCTGATTAATATCCTGTGCTCCCCAACAGGCGTCTGACCTCAGGCACTCGCTTGTAAGTCCTGGGGGGCGTAAGCCCTAACAACGAGGAGGGTAAACAGAGAAAGAAGAAGGAATTGGAGCATAATTTTAAATAAGTATATAGTAATTTTCTTTTGTGTAATTTGAGAGATATCACAAAAATGTTCAAACAAGTTGCATCGTGTGGAGAATTTTGCATATGGGAAATTGCTGAAAATAACTTTGTGAGAAAACGAGGTTTAAAGTTGGGCGTACCTATTAATGTATGCGCATGTCCCTTATTGCTCCAATTAATCGGTAGTTTAAATGTGTTAATTGGAAAAAACCATACGTGTTCTTAAAGTTTACAATTAATATTCTTTTATTACGAAAAAGGTTAATTTTTTTTAGTTTATCGTAATTCTTGGCCAAATTTCACAGATGTATTGCCTTAACACACTAGTTCCTTATTTTAGGCCTTCAGAATCGAAAACAAACTAATTATCGAACCACTGGCGTGTGTATTCCAGCAATAAGACAAATAAATGTGGATATTCTATACTATTAAGGATACCCATTGGTGAAATTTCTAAATATTGCAGTTTTTATCTAAATGTTTTAGATTTTTTTCACATGCTGCTCTACCACAATTATGAGTGTGTTTTAAATTTCATCTGGATATCTTAAATAGTTTTTGAGAAAAAAAAAATACTTTTATTATGCTAATTAAGCAGCTGTTGCAGACGATGCAGCAATCGTAATTTTGAAAAAATAAAAAGTAGGTACTGCCAGATTACTTAAATAGTAATACACAAAAACTGACATATAGAAATGTTTACACTCTTGAGTTTCTCTTGAAAATCTGAACAAAACTGGTTGCAAACTACATGGTGTGGAACATTTGTAATGCGCATAAGTGTAAGGAAAATGAAGTCAAGTAAAGGGCGTTAGAAGTAAATACAGAGACAGCCAATGAACTAAGAAACGGCTGGGCGTTTTTTTTTTTTTCCTGGGTGTGTGGACACATGATTCCTCGCTGCTGCAATCAAGATCACGGTACTGACGCGGGTTTGCTCTGCTCTGGCTCTGCAGTATTGAGTTGACAATGATAAGGCGTAGTTCAGTTATTACAAGTTATTTATTATTTTCTTCTGTATTTAGTCAAAGTATTATGGCTCAGTATACATTTTCTACTGTGTAGCGTGTATTTATTTATCATTCGTATGCGTTAACTCGGTCAGCTCGTCAAGTGAAAATACGACTTGCAGAAAGATTTCCGGATGTAAAAGTTCCAGGCCGTACAACAATCCATATCTTTATAATAAATTTCAGGCCACAGGAAATGTTGCCTAAAAAATCTAAAAGACAGCGAAGGCTTCTTACTGAAGAAACATTAGACAACATCGGTCATTGTTTGGAGACTTCCCCCAAAAATCGCTTAGGCGTCTTTCACAACAGGCAGGCATTTCTTATGGCTCTGTGAGAAGAGCTACTAAATTGTTGAATTAAAACCATATAAAATAATTGTGGCACATGCTCTTCAACCAGGTAATCCCGTAATTAGGCGCACATTTTGTGAGTGGAGTCTCAATAGTGTACACAATGATGAAATAGACCCATATTTAATATTTTCCTCGGACGAGGCTTGGTTCCATCTTCGTGGATATGAGTGTAACCCAAAATAATTGTTATTGGGACTCTGACAAACCTAACATTGTTCATAAAGTACCCCTCCATGACGAAAAAATTTGTGTATGGTACGCCATGACCGGAGAAAGTTAATAGTGCCAATTTTTTTTCCCGAGTCAACAGTTGCCGCCCCTAAATACGTGAGTACAATTTTGCCCCCTTTTTCTTAGAGAATTAAGAGACAGGGAGCGCGATTTTGCCTTTTTTCAATTAGACTCTTCCACAGCTCATACGGCCAATATTTCTACGAGAACAATTAAGTATCTTTGAGGACAGAATTATTAGTAGAGATTTGTGGCTCCCTCGATCCCCCGACCTATCTCTGAGGTAAATTAAAACAAAGTGTATAAGGCAGACCCACACCCGTGGAAGAATTAAAACAAAATATCCGCCAGGAAACTGGCAGCATTTCTCAGTGTGAACTACGGCGAGTGGTGGATAGTTACCTAAAGAGGTTGACAAAAATGTATGGACGACGGTGGCCAGTTTCAACACCTCCTTTGATAAAGTTGGTAAGTAAAGCCCTTAAAAGTAGTTCAACCGATTCTTAGTTCATTGGCTCTCCCAGTACAAGCCATTAGGCCGTGTGTTATTGGATATTTAAATGGTCACGTGTTGAAGCTTTAAAGGGCTCCGAGAGCGATTTAAACTAAAGGTTCTAAGTATTCTTTGGACATAATTTTTTTTTTAAATGTTGACCAAAATTCAGCTATGAGTACCCTTAAACGAGTGAACCCTGTATATAGAATGCGGAAAACAATGTGCAGAAAATCGTAGGGAAGAAAGGCAGCATCCAACTAAGTATTTTGAGGTTAGGAGCATGGGGTCGCAGATGCAGTATAACAAGAGGACTACAAGAACATAATTGAAATCTGACTTTATGAAACATCATTTGCCAGTCAAAATAAAATATAACTCGGACAACAAGTGTGTACGTACTGTCTCAACCAATGAGCACTGGTACACACTGAAAAACTAACCATTACACGCGCGTACTGTACAAGACGAGCTTTCGGTATTACCGTAACATCCAGTAGGCTTCATAACACAAATGCGGCACTGAACATCAGACACACCTAGTGACAGTGACTAGTACTGTACAAGAGTGCGCTTTGCTTAGATCTGACACGCCACAAACAGGTTTTACAATCGGAGGCTCTAATATGACGGATTTAATGCTGACGCATGTAGTGCAATAAAAAAAGCTTCCACGACCTGTTCCTATACTCAAAATGCTTCTTTTGGTGCTGCCTTTCTACTCTATGATTTTCTGCACATTGTTTTTCCGCATCCCGCGCGCGCACATCTTTTCGAAATATGCTTAATGCATTTTGTCGTCCTCCGTTTTCTAGGGGTACCATACTAGCCTCTAGTTCCCAAGGTCGCGGGTTCAAACCCGACGAAGGGCGATGGAATAAAAATTCTTAGCATGGCTTTCTTCGGAAGAGAAATAAAGCTGGTGGTCCCGTGTCGTAGATTTACGGCACGTAAAAGAACCTCAAACCTGATAAAACGCCTCTGAGCAAAATGTCTGGTCTTTCACGCCCAATATAGAATGGGATGCTAAGAACCATATTAGTTAAAGAGCATCCATACGAGTAAATAGAACTCAAGTTTAATTTTACTGAAGTAACATGGTATATATTTCATAGCAGCATCTGTATCCCTTCCTTAAGGGATCGTGGAACCGATTTCACCAGTTTCTGCAATTTCGAAATTATTAATTTAGTATCTGTACACAAATATCTTATGATAAAGATAACGGTATGCAAAATTCCTATTTATGATACTTACTTTGCAATATATATTTCATAAAAATTTAATTATGTTTATAAAAATGTAACGACTCCTTGCACATAATTTTCTTTAGGCTTGAAACATGGGTTTACGTTTTATTGAGATACTAATTTTCTTTCTTTGAGATTTTTTCAACAAAATTCGTATATTTTCTGGGATTAAAATTTTATTTATCGAAGCCAGCAGCATCACATAAAAATAATAACTAGAGCTGTAAATATGAAGATATATCACCATATTTGTCACTAAAGTTGTACTGAGCAAGGAATTGTAACTTGAAAAATGCATGTTGAAGAAAATGCAGAAGGCGGCATGATGCAAGACTTTAAATATCCACCCATTGACCATTTCAACGTTGTTAATACACCTTTAAATGACAGAACGAAAACATAAATCCACAACGTAATGCCATATGATCGGTATTAGTCTAAAGTTGTGAAAAATCTACACTTCAATAAATTTGTCAATTTTGGGCAAAGCAGTCGTCCATGGGACCCTCAAATTCAAGCAAAAGTGTCATTGCAACCGAAAACATTTAAGATCAACATTCGTCTTCAACATGTTCCACTGTAACTAGTCCTGATTATGTGGCCTTAACTGCATTATTCCAATTCTCTCATTCACTACACGCTGGTGTTAGTGATTACTGTGTTTACAAACACATTAGAAGTAGGTGTTTTGTAGCTGCTACGTATGGAAAGCGGATTTTAAGATGTATTATATTTCGACTGTTGGGAGCCGAACTTAGAGTTTGTTTGCAATCGCACGTATGGTACCCGGTTTCCGGTAGCCTTCGCCGCAAGTGTACTTTCAGGTGGCCTTTACCCTAAGTTTAAAAAACAAATATTAACTTTGTAATTTGACTGTTTCTTTAAATATTATATATTTATGTTTGCCTCGGCTGCGTCAGTATTATTGTTAGAGACATGGATGTCTTAGCAGGGTTGTGGTGCGACTAAGAATGTAGGCTTACACAGATTATAATTTTACTTCACTCCTTTTATATACGAAATAACACCACTGATATAGAGAGCTGTGAGATTCTTTAATTAATTACTTGCACTTTTTAACACGTAAAAGTATTTTCGTCTCACACGAATACGTATTAAATTTCTTGAGGACACTTTTTGCGTCTGGTTAGTAACGCTGTCTGCAACCAACTGAACTGATTTCAACCGCCTAAACTTGTAAATTTCTGTATTTCAAGTCCCTGATTCGCTATTCCTAATCCAATAGAATACCTTCATTTAACTAAAGCTTTTTCTGGTTGTTGATTGGCTATTTTTAAACTGTCTCAAAGGTTACATTATTGCTTCCAAGAATCACAAGTAACATTCTTAAACTCTCAAACTCATTATTGCCTCAAGGTTACCTCATTGTTAGCAACTTTTGACCTATTTCTCAAAGCTCCTACATTATTAAATTACGTAATATATTCACATAACATTATTACACATGGATACAATAATATAAACATATACAATGATTGTGATATACACTTTTTATATACTGTTACATACATATATTGCTTTAAGGCGGGTTGTTATTGAATTTATATATTATATAATTAGACTGGAATCATTTAAGTGTTAAAAATACTGCCTCACATTGCAATATCCAAACGCGATTTTGTGCGAGAGCTGTCGATAATGCCGTCCAAAACTACGTAAGAAAGCCACATATAATTCTGTACATGCCGCGTTTTGGGGTTCTAATAACGAATAGTTGAATGAGAAGCGATGAGAAGTAGTGTGTTTGGTGCCGCTTTGTCCGCGTTTGACCTCTGGGTAAGAACTGGAGCCTCTTAGGTCGAAAACCAGTGGCACTTCAACCACGCCGGCGTACGTATTTATTTTAGAATAACGAAAGTGCACTTTTGGTTCCGTTCTTTGAAACACGTATGCATACTCCATTCAAAGTTGTTCCGCACCCAGGACCCTTGATGATTTTCGTATACACCTCGTGGCGTTTTCAGTACAACTAAAGCACTGCAAGAACGAAATATTGCACTAAAACTTTGAGATTCAGCTCAAGAGAATGTTCTTTAAAACGTGAAGTTTTAAAACAGAACACGTCCTTACAAGTCGCAGAGGTTTCTTTAACCACCAGACACTCTTTTCCAGTGGTCACTGAGAAAAACTGGTTGGCACAATTGATGTACGTAACCACAAAGTTGAAGAAACGTTCTTGTTTCCGAGCTGGGTAGGGATCGAACTTACTCGGGGATGCTCCAAACTTTCATTTTATCATAGCCATTCATGAAATAGTGATCAAAATGAACAAATTAAGCAACATTTAAAAACGTATTCGCACTCCGACCTGTAACTCTAACCTCTAAAAATGAACATATTTATGAAAAACGTGGCCATTTCTCTTGCACGCTATATGGCAAATACATTTATCCTAACATATATTGGCAGAGAATGCTCTTTTAAAGAATATCACAAAAATAAACATCAACTTCGTGTTTCATTTCTCTGCAGAATTCTCCTTCAAGGTTCTCACATGTTTACATTATACTGAGAACACCTTAATTCAAAACATTAATTATTATTTTGCCTTAGAAAATATTTAGAAACATTAAATCTTGATTGAATTCTAATTTAATTTAAAATTTAATTCACGTGGAGGGATGATAAGCACATTATTAACGAGGTATGGTCAAAAACCGCTCATCACTGAGAGGGTATAATATTTTGGAATACTTAGTTTTGGACATAAAATATGAGATATTTTTTAGAGCTCAAATAATCGCCATTAACGAAATTGTTGCTTATTATTCGTAAACAAATTATATTTTAAAACATTCATAAAATATAGCAAATCTGTTTAAAACTGTTTTTGTATATACATTGAATTGAAGAACTGAATATATTACCACGTTTGTATATTCTCAAGTAAGCAATAACACAGAAAATAAACAATATCTATAAGCAAAACTACATGAAAAATTTAAACACAAAATTACAGAGTTTCACAGCTTAACTCAGTTACTAGGAGATCATCACAAGAATCATCGTGACCATCAAAGATTGGATCTAACCTAATTTTCAAGGCATCATCACCTTGTTGGGAAGTTTGTCCCTAAAATGTACAATGCTCAGTCAAAACAAGTTGGTTCTTTAGTTCGTCACAATCTCTGTAAGCTAATTTTTCTTACCGCCAATTTACATCGCAAATCATTCATACATTGTCTCCTGTTTGAGTCAAAGGTATTATTAGCACTATTTACACCAGAATTAGCTATCTTTTTCGTAACAAATCACCAAAACAGCACAAAGTTAAAAGCGTTACGCAAAGAAAAAAATACTTCATAAAGTTCTACTATAAGTAGCATTGCTTTTGTTCGTATTACGTTCCATAAGGGATACACTGAGAGCTCCGAGTTTGTCAGTAAATTCACATTTAAACTGGTACTGGGTCGTTGACAACAATAATAGATGGGAATACGTAATTCTAACAAATTTTCGGAAATGGCTGATGCCACAAAAAATTTATTTGAAATAAATTGTTTGTTTTAAACATACCTACATTTTTTGTGAAGTATGTGTATCTCTCTTGCACAACTCAACGGAGCAATTCCAAGTAAACTACAGGTCAGGAGGAACTGGCGCATTAGCGTGAGCGACCTTCGTTCTCTCCTCTTGTTTATCAGTGAATACGATGAGCGGATCGCGCTCATTGAGAAGCAGTTCCCAGGCCTGCACTAGAATGTACGACTATCCGTGATGATAGACAAGAACAGTGTAAACAGACCGGAAAGGTCTTGGAATGTTAAATGTTTTTTACTTCAGTTACAAGCACTTTAGAGGAGATAAACCCACTTTTTAAATTGACAAGTAATTAACTTGGCCCTATCAGTATGCGCCCATAGCTATTTTATAAATTGAGTTTACGCTGTTCTTGTCTAACATTACGGATTGTACACACTAGTGCAAGCCTGGGAATTGCTTCCTACTGTCCATTCCAAACCAGAGTGCCTTTCACTGAAAACAAACTCTTTGTATTATCCGCGCGAAAGTAGTTCGCAATCGCCGCCCCTAATGGCTGCTTCTTCCCCTCTCACGTGCTTGTTGAACACTATTTAAATATATAATAACGCGCCCTGTGTGAGAATCATAATTCAAAATGCAACCTGAGGTAACAATCGATTTTATAAGTCTGCGGCAATGAACATTTTACTTACGTTAATCACAATCCTCTGGCAAAAGTGCAACACCCAAATCCGAATCCTCCGGAAATGACTCAGCTGCCGTATCAGAATCGGAACTACTCTCCAAAATAATGACAAGCTTATTCACAATTCCACAGCACTGTCGCACTTAAAACAAGTTCCCACATATTATCCTCTTCTATGTTGTATTATGTCTGTTTACATTCCCTGCTTGCTTTGGTTACATTTCTCACTGAAACGCCTGTAAAATCCGATATTAGTTTCGTAATATGCACTAATGCAAGTGTCGGGCATTTTTCTAATAGTGAGTTGAATATATGAAGTATTGTTTGTTTTTCGCCATTTTTTAACTGTTTCCCTCTTTTGTGTTTGAACAGTTTATTCGCACTACACGCACCTTCCTCTGCCATGTGAGCTCAAATACCAACTGACTAAATCACAAGATTTGACCTGAGCTGAGCATATGTGTGTTAGTGTATTATGAATAACTGTTCGTTTTTCATATTTCCTGTGTTACGCAAAGTGTTTATTCGGTACTCAGCATCTCTGGGAATTCATTGCTGCATTTCTTGTGTATGTAAGATAGTGGCAGTCATGCATGCAGTTGGTATTAACAAGCAAGATGCTCTCGGCGTTAGCGCAATAGCAGACGAAAATCATATTTTGTAATCTCTTAACAGCTAGTATATATCCATTACCTTTAACAATGAGTTCTTATGATAACCGTAATAAAATGTTCAGTTCTATATCTTTCCTGATCTAATATTTCATAATACAATACATGAATTAAGGGACTATTTACCTTGGCGCAAAGTGTGTTCTTGGGTTCGTGACAAGCAAAAGCACGTGCTTCTGTTTACATCAGAGGGAACTCTGGTTTGGAATGGACAGTAGTGAGCGCGATCCGGTCATCATCTTCGCTGATACGCAAGAGCAGTAGAACAAAGGTCGCTCACGATAACGCGGCAGTTCTCCAATGACCTGTGTGGAAATGTAACGTTGAGTTCAGCAACTCTTTTAACTACGAAGGGATATGTGCACACGTGAATTGCGGTGCTGTTGGACCACCAGGTATGTTACCAGTTACAAGAGTACACAAAATTCATTCCGAATGAAGGGAGCACAGTCTATTCGCAGGAAATTCAAGATGTACACTTTATTAATCATGTATAAATTATCTTATACATTGCTATTTTAATAAAAACGTTTGCCATTTTTTTGAGAAAATCAAAAAGGAAAACTTTCCATGTAAAGGGCAGCTTGGGTTGGGGGATTTTCTTGATACTGTGCCTCTGTACCGCTTTTCAACTGCCACTCTTTCAGTTCTAAGTTCTTATCTTCACTGGGAGTTCACTTCACTAAGGCGAACTAGTTCACTTCTTCGTGACGTAGCGTCTTCACGCTGGACGGCTCACATCACTCGGGAGTCGAACACAAGACTTCCACAATCCCTCGCTCTGCAGCAGCACTCACTACACGTCACAACAGCCGTCATCAACTCGCTCGGAGAATCGCTCTTGATGTTGCATGGAAACTCACCCGCCAACTACTTCACTCACTCACTGACCGACGCAACTCAACTCACACTCGACCCGCACTCACTCCCGCGAGAGCGCTCACTTATGGCACATTCCATGTGAAAGCGAACGATAAAAAACCTCGCATTTTTTGTTTGCGTTGTAATTTTTCCTATTAAGAAAAGCATATTTATCAAATATTAGCATCTGAAACCCAACTGTTGTCACGTTATTGAACGACAAATGTATTGTATTAATTCATTTTATAGCATTTTAAGTGCACATAGCTCCGGAACACTTTATTTCAGAATATCTTTTTGAAGATAAAAGTCTGCATTTCACTACAGCACTAGTTATTTTTATAACGATCACAAAAATCTATATAGTTTTTACGTACTTTAAGCATCTCTGGATTTTTATAAAACTAAAATATTAGACACAGAATAATCCATAGTGCCATTAAGAGATATCGACAATGCTGGTAAAGTAGTTTTGTTTGGGTGTTCATAGTTATGACACAAAAAGTGAATAAACGTAGCGATTTACGTAGTTGATGCACGATGATCAAGTGCTCTGTGAACCTGAGAACCACATACTGCTTAGTAAGCGTTCTCATTGTTTAACCATGCACAGCAGCTTGCTTGACCTTCAGTTCAAAACAAGCGTGCGAGGGCGACCATGAGCGGTAAAGTAATTTGCTTCTTTAATTATTTTAGACGAATCCTTATCAGCCACCATTACAATAAACTATATATTTGATTGTGTTTAAATTAGGAATCTTACCATATATAATACAATTATTTTTCTTGATCCGTAACCGCCTACAACTGAAAAATTAGAAATTTCTTCACTTAAATAAAAATAAGGACATGTTTACCTATCAGTTTGAAATTAAGGTTTAGGGAATCCAGATAAAGCTCGATTTAAATACTTATATTTAAAGGTTTCAGAGGTATAACTGCTTGAAGTTGCAAATCTTAGGAAGCTACCATAAATTTGAACAATTTTAATTGCAAAACTATGTTCTAAATTTTAAGAGCTTGCATAAAATTGTATGGGGCTTGTCTACAAATACAAAAATTTCGTTTCGTTTAAAAAATGCAAGGTTGATTTTCCTTCTTATTTCGGGTGATCTGAAAGGTCCCTATAACCATTGGAATCTTTCCAAATGTTCTCGAACGTTCTAGAACAATTTTGTCTCACTTTCTGGAGGAGGGGAGAAGAAGCTTCTAGAAGCTTCTAGTTACCTGCCGATAGCGCGCTCGGTGTTTACGTTGTCGAGCGGCAGTTATCGTTGCTTATTCCGACTTCCCGATAACCTTGCGCCATAACCACTGCGTCACAATATTCTTCGTGACGCAACATTGAAAGATGCTGTACTTAAATACGAAGGTCTGAACGCGCATACACACACAGATAAAACCTTTTTTCAGGTCTTGAAAGGCAAAGTTCTATAATTTAGATGTTTTCTTATTTCAGAAGCCTTAGTTGCTTTAAAATAGGCGATTCCTTTTTTGAAATATTCAAATTCCCTAGAATCAAGTCGGTTCTAAGCATCTGTTGATCCAAAACCATAATTAGAAGTACTATAAAAACCGCGACGTTCACAGAATGACAAAAAGTTCGTGTACAAATGGCAACGTTCGCAGTATGCTATACAGGTATGTTGTCATACCTATGTGAATAACACCGTGTAGTTTTGCAACGTCAAAACAAAATACATAAAACAGACCATCAGTTAAACGTTGAAGCAGACCATCAGTTAAACGTTGAAGTACTTTCCGGTGGCCTTTGCCCCAAATGTTTAAAAAAATATTAACTTTGCTAATTTTGACTGTTTCTTTAAATATTATATATTTATGTTTGCCTCGGCTGCGTCAGTGTTTATATTTTTTTTACAGACATGAATGTCTTAGCAGGGAGTGGTGCGACTGAAGAATGTAGGCTTACACAGATTATAATTTTACTTCACTGCATTTATTAATGCTTGACATGATTTAAATAACACTTAACTGATATATATATATATATATAGAGAGAGAGAGAGAGAGAGAGAGAGAGAGCTGTGAGATTTGTTTTTTTTATTAAATACTACAAGTAAACTATTTTTGTTTCGCACAAAATACGTATTACACTTCTCGAGGACACATCTCGCGTCCGGTTAGGAACACTGTCTGCAAGCAACTGACTTCTGAATTTGTAAATTTTGCTCCATTTTAGTTTCTGATTGGCTAATCCTAGTCCAATAGAATACCTTCATTTAACTAAAGCTTTTTTCTGGTTGTTGATTGGCTATTTTATGAACGGTCACAAAAATTACATTATCGCTTCCAGTAGTATTATTAAACATTCTAATTCATTATTGCCTCAAGGCTACCTCATTGTTAGCAACTTTTAACCTACAATTCTCACAGCTCCTACATTATTAAATTACGTAATACATTCACATATTATTTATTACACATGTAGGTATACAATAATATAAACATATACAATGACTAAAATACACTTTTTATATATCGTTACATACACATATTGCTTTAAGGCGGGCTGTTATTGAATTTATATATTATATAATTAGACTGAAATCATTTAAATGTTAAAAATACTGCCTCAACGTGCTATAAGTTTAATGCGCATACAAAGTATCTCAACAGCAAAACCAAATGTAGATTTGGACATGGTAATGCACCTTAAGTGATCTTCAGAAAATTGTCTCGTTTATCATTAATTATGTGTTGAGGAAGGCAAAACGCAACATTTCGCTAAGATCGAGGCAGTAACAAGTACTGGAAAAGCATTACCAACTAGAAACACCCTTCATCACAATGCCACGTGGCTTGCTCCCTATTATTCCCCAGTTGTAATCGAGTGAAGCATATTCCAATGCATTGCAAACCTGAATGGAAATGTTTGCCGAGGGAAAGATTGCAAGCTAATGAGTTAGGAAATGATGCGTACGTTTTCAATTTGTCAAACGAAGCGTATGTGGGAAAGAATGCATGCAGGAACGGAGAAAAATAACCGTGATGAACTGATGTTGCGTGCATTTCTGACTGATGAACTTCTTTGGTATGGATGCTATTTTACCCGACGCATCAAGACCAGCGAAGGAAAAGCAAATGGGAAGACCTGCAGAAACAGATAGTCAGTAGAGCGAAGGAAAGGACTGCTTTCTAGCAGAAGGATTATTACTCAGGATTGCAAGAGAAAACAGATTTCGCGTTGGTCTGATTTTTTCTCCGCGCTAAGACTGCTCTAATGAGAGTCTACAGGATGTATCATAAACACTAGCGCAAACTGAAGCGGATGAGAGTATACGATTATAGAAGCAAAACGGTTCCAGTAAACATGGGTCCGCAAACAAGCCTTGTGCGAGATTTATTATTGCGAATTTGTGGTTATGTGCCACCCCTGACGTGAATTGCTCGAGGATGTTCCCCTTGAGCAATGATGGAGCACCAGCGCATTTTGCTACTACTGTAAGAAGACATCTAACGTGGAGATATGGTCCAAGATGGATAGGTCGAGGAGGGCCTGTAGCTTGGCCTCCATGATCACTTGATCTCAATCCTTTGGATTTTTCTGTATGGAGTCACCTCAAAAGTGTAGTGTACAGCACTCCCGTTGACACGTTGAAGTACTGGAGCAGAGAATTGTACGTGCTTGTCAAGAATTCCGAGATGGTCGGGGGTGATTTAAAGAAATCGAAACTCACTGAGAGACGAGTGCAGTATTGGATCCAGATGCAAGGACGGTACTTTGAACACCTCCTTTAACAGGGAAGAGCGTACAGCATTAGTAACAAGTAGTATACTAAAGTAGAATTATATTCCTTGTTAAGTTAAGCTATGAGTGAATTTTTTCGGAAACTAGACTGGCAATTATTAAACGAAAAGTACTTTTCAAATTCATTTTCACTAATTAGGGCGATGTTGTTTAATGAAGTCAGTGGCTGCTTTTAATCACGCATTTGCAATTATCTCGCACATGGCTGGTTTGCAGACCCATGTTTACTGGAACGTTTTTGCTTCTACTGTCGTACTTTCAACCGTTTCAGTTTGCACTATTGATTATAATACACACTGTATAATATTCGTATTAGACCTTAACTATGGTTGATCCTAGTTAACGTGGATCATTTCTGAAACGTTGTACACGATGCGCAAAGTTTATTGCGCATGCGCAGTCATTCTCTCTAGCAATGATAAATTAAATTGATTTTTATTTATGGACGCTCTTTAACTACTATGGTCCTTAACGTCCCGTTCTATATTGGGCGTGAAAGACCGGTAATTTTGCTCAGAGGCCTCTTTATCATGCTTGAGGTTCTTTTACGTGCCGTGAATCTACGACACGGGACCACCGGCTTTACTTCCCTTCCATAGGAAGCCATGCTAAGGATTTTTACGCCCGAAAAAAATCCATCGACCTTCGTCGCGACCTTGGGAACTAGAGCCTAGCACGGTACCAGTAGTCCACGGAGGACGACACTCTAGCAATGATGCTAATTGTAATAGGAGCGTAAATTGAACCACAGGGCGTACCACATACTACTCTTGCATATGATGGAATCAATTTGTTTAATTCATTACAGCATAGAAAAATAATGCTTTGAAATTGCCAAATATCCAAACAAGGAAAGTTCAAGGAAAATGCTCTTATTTAGAGTTGTTCGGTAAAAACTGGAACGTTATCACATCCAAGTATCCTTAAGGATATGGGTAATCACTCATATGTGAAAAAATGTTCAAAAATTGCCAGATTTCATAAAAATGAATTTTAGTATTATTAAACACTACAAACTTTCTAATTTAGTCCTATGCAGCTTTTATAGCCGTAAGACTTTTTTAAGCATGGCATATAGGATTTAAATGTCTACCTGTATGCCTAGCTTCTATAAAATTGCAGTAAAAAGATCAGCATTGCCAACATTATAGTGAACAAACCATTCAAGAGAGGCCTCAGGAATATTTAAATACTAAATTAACTGCAGAGGAGCAGAGAAGATAAAGGAAGGCCTGTGTATCCACTCAATGGTTTTTAACAGCATAAAGTCATAAATAGTACTAGTGTTTTAGCTCTATCATTTTAAAACTCTTTTCCGGGTTTTCATTTGTCGGCAAATTCTCATTTCAAATTTGTCTACACGATGTACTTTTCGGTTTAAATACATGAAATTTTGTATACGTCCTTGTTAGCGACAGAATAAAAAATGGTGAATTTTTAACATGCTTAATTGTGAAGTTATTAAACAATAATGCTCATAATGTGTAAATTTTTGAGTTCAAATAATTTGAAGTCTCATATTTAACACTTATTTCCTCACAAACTATTAGGACAATTAAAAATTCATCTCTACATTTTATTAATACATTATTAAAGAGTTTAATAATTAATTTTTTTTCTTCAAAAAATAACTGCATCGTGTGGGAGTAATTAATATCCCTGGAACTAATTTTAAAATGTGCATTAAATTTGGTCTACATATTATACATCAAATTCTGATAGCAGTATTAAAATTTGAAATGATTTGTATCCTAAGTGGACGTTTCATAATATAATTTCCAGGAAAAGTCCGTGATCCGTTACCCCAAATACTTTTGCTTCTCGGAGACGTCTTTAGATTTTATTTCTGATCTAATGAGAAACCCATTAGGCATCAAGATATGTCTCTGAATTGAAAACCTTAAAGGTGAAGGTACGTATCGGGGAGGGAGCCTCGGAACCGGGGCAGAGCACCGCAAGCAAGCAGTAACGGCCCTTTTTGCTTCCAACGTGATCCCTGAGAGGGAGAGATGAGTGGAGAGATCCGAAGGGCGACCAGATCCGGATGCCGATTGGCGCAAGCGTGGATGGGGTCCCTAACGCTTCCAGATAGAACGCATCCGAAGCAGCCTGGTCCCTGCCTACAAGCCACCAACCTCCAGGGTCCCCGGGGCAGAACCCACTAGGAGGAGAGGTCTAAATGAACGGTACCCATCGTAGAAAACTTTACACAGCGCAAAACACCGTCCTGCCGCAACCCGCCGAACACCGTCGTCTGGTCCTAAAATCCTGAAACAGATGACGAGGAAAATGATGGGCAGAGGAGCTGAGAGGGAAGAGTGTCGTGGTAGAAGATGAATCACCTCAGCATTCGCCTGTCGACCTCGGAAAACCACGAAAAACCCATGGGACAGAGTAGGCGGTCGCCGGGGATCGATCCCGGGATCTCCCGAATGCAGGCGACAGACGTTGCCGCCTGAGCCATCCCGCTCGGTACTGAAGACCTCAAATATGAAGCATTTCAAAACAACTTTCAGAAATCAAAACTCCTTAGTTTTAGCAACAAAACCTTTATAGTTCTACTTCATTCTGGTTGACAATGTAATCTAATTTTTAGGACTTCCTGGGGTAACAGTGGGATCACTATACTTAAGTCCACATTTTACAAATTCAAACAATATACATATGTAATCATGAACGCTAAGAGTAGGACACCTACACGCCTTAAGCAAATCCATAATCAATACCCTGCTTGTTTCTCTTTAATAATTAATTCCTAAACCTTAAATCAACATCAGGGTTGTCATAAATTATCTCTAAGCGGCTCCTTATTTCTGTGCAATCCGTGTAGACAACTTCACTCTCCGTCCCATCCAGATTAACTACACTTTCTGGACGCATTATAATAACTGTTAGTTTAAGTGCAAGTTGAATCTTGTGAAGTAATTAGCCCTTTTAAACGACCACAAATGTGATTAAGAATTATTCCAGTACACAAACGCTACGAGTACACTCGGTCAATTCAAAACTGGCCGGCGTCTGAGAGACTGAGCTGGAATCGGGGACTTCCGTGAACGCTCGGTACAGCCAGGCTTTGTTCACAAGACTGCGTATATTCTTATAGTAGTTATAATGGGGAACACAACTATAGTCACAAAAACCTTCCGAGAAAATAATTCCTATATGCGATTTCAAATCGACAGATGTTTCAGTGACGGCAACCATGATATTAATTTATCGGTCGGGAGGAGGTTACATAGTCATAGTCAGTTAACTTAATTTTATAACCACAAATTTCACCATTGTTGCAATTATATTGTACATAGAATGGACTGACACAAGCAATATTATTTAACTATATCAGAGTAAAACGAGTCGTAAGAAATAAAAGATAACAACTACGGAGAATCGAACTCGAGCTGCTTGCGTAGAAGTAGCTTAACCACTGCTTCACGCCAAGCACGGTGTGGAGGTAGACCAAATCATTGCCTTGTAGTTTGCATTATAGAGTTAGCCAACGCGGCGCACAAAAGTTGACGGTTGTGAACCGCGCTCTCGAAGGGACTTTTAATCACATGCATTACAAGAATCTAGCCATTGTTGTAAGGGTCTATTTGCGCAACCCAGTTAATTATAAATTTAATGATATACTGTGGTGACTACTGCATTAACTCTTGCCCTTTTCTGTACTTTACTTCAAGCCCAGAAGCTTACACACAAGAATTCCTGAAACTATTCTATTTCATTTTGCTTATGGGACTGTACTGGAAGTTGAGATTTTGTGTGCCTATGCGACCGGTATTTGATGTCAACAAACACCTCGTACCACCACAGAGTTACTGTCACTAAGTACACGCTGTTTTAACTTAATTTACGTTATCCTGTAACCTCAGTTGATCACAGAGTACACCTGGTCCCAATTTCCGAGCCTTAGTAATGGGGAATTGGCTTTCGGCGTCGCCAAGTATATAACTTGGACCACTCTTAAAGTGCCTGTTTTGTAAACTAAATATGGTTTCTGGAGTAACCATTATCTCTCGCCCAACTTTCGAAGACAAGAGCAGGTTTCTTACAGATAGAAACGAAAACTGAGAATGATTTTCTGGAAACACGTGACGATAAAGATTACATGCAAGTAACGTAATCCTCGGCATTAATAAAAAAATTAGCATAAGTTTGGTATGAAATATGATAAACGGCATGATAGAATGTCTAAAAATAGATCTGCTAATATAAAGTTGCAAAGGTCAAGCTAAAATTTAAATTGAAATCTGTTCAACACAGAAATTATTGATGAGCTTGTGGAATGAGCAGTTGAAAGAAAAATTGAGGTTGTAACAGCGGTCATATCATGTTTCGGCCGGGAGACCGCGGAAGCAGTATGTAGAATGGTTGCGCCTGGCTCCCAGATGCTTCCCATTTTAAGTCCCTCTAATTTTTATTTGTGTAAACAATCTTTCAGCTTTAACACCTTAGTTGTCACATAAGCTGATCTCTTTAAAACGCTTATCTCTTGAGACAGATGACGTAGAGGCTTTCTTCGAATGTGTTTTAAAGTTGTCCCAAATTCTACCAATTTTTCTCCTTTAAAACCATTCCTTTTCGCTTACGAATTCCTGCATTTAAATAACCAGCTTCTCTAAATCTAAAAACAAGTCGCCCAACGTTTATATCTGGAATTTCACCACCAGGAATTCTGTGGAAATTACTGACAAAACTCGTGACACAGCCAGTTTTCACGTGTCCTATGTAAAATTCTTCGTTTTAATTTTAAATTTTTGGCCGCCATTCCAATGGGATAATAATCCGCACGCACATGCACAAAAATTCCATTGAATAAGATGGAAACTATACAGAATTAAAGAACATTGACAATAATGTCTAGTCTTTGTTAAATAAACCACGCAAAAAAAGCAGTCGGTTTCAGTGTTGCCAACACTTCCTCAGAAATAATGGCTAGATGCTATCTTTAAAAAGGCATTATTTAACAAAAAATGGCTAGATATAATTGGCGTCTAAAACTACCCATATTTTGTTTGCAGAAGTTAGCCCGATAAAGACACTCTAAATATTATAATTGATTAGATAATTTAATAATATTAAAATATTGTAAAAGAATAATTTATTTAATATAAAATTGAACTGGAATAAGGTATATTTTTGCTAAGCACTAACACCGTACGTTAAATATAACTGATGTTGAAATATGAAGATTACTGAAATTCTTTAGGTAAAATATGTAAAAACTGACCAATTCTGTGTGTCAAAAATCATACATTTTGGGCGCATACTCCAGAAAGTCGACCTTATGATTAGTACCCATTTTAATAACATGTCATGACTCATGATAGCAACATAATACAACTACACGGTAGTGGGGATTCACCGTAACCATTTATTCCTTTTGCATAGCTACAGTACACATGAAATTATGCTATTTAGTCTCGATTTATGCTAAAGGGGTTTGTTAAATAGGCTAGATTTTAGGCTATAAGCATTTTACGATTTTATGTGGCTAAAAGCTACTGTGAAAATGATAAGATTTAGCCATAAAATAGCTAAGCTGGCAACACTGGTTTTGCCTGATATACATATCTGGAAGTTTACGTGTTTTCCCCTCTCCTTTTCTCGCAGAGCAAACGAAAATGTAAACATGCATTGGAACCATCGAATTAATGCAACACAGTTTAGCTTTAAATTACTTGGGGGAATAAACACGGTGAATAATCGCAAGTCAAATTATGTTACAACGGCGTATTATCTAGATGCTAATACATATTTACCTTATAAATAGCAAATATTTTGATGGCATGCCATGACTCATAATATGAATGTAATACAGCTACAAGGTATCGGGGATTCACTAACCATTTTTCCTTTACATAGCTAAAGCGCAGATAAAATTTTGCTATTTAGGCTAGATTTTGGCGAAGGGGTTTGTTAAATAGGTTAGATTTCGGGCTATAAGCATTTTACGATGTTATATGGCTAAACCCTACTGTGAAAATGCTAGGTTTAGCCATAAAATGGCCAAGTTGGCAACACTGGTCGGGTTACACAGGTTGCTTACAAAGTGTAACGTATACATGTGTCAAAACATGATTAAGTCGCTGCAACAAATACCGGCCACATAGGCACACAAAATCCCAACTTCCATTACAATCTCATAAGCAACATGAAAGAGAATATTTTCAGGAATTCTTGTGTGTAAGCTTCTGGGCTTAAAGTAAAGTACAGAAAAGGGCAAGAGTTAATGCAGTAGTCACCACAGTATATAATTAAATTTATAATTGACTGGGTTGCGCAAATACACCCTTACAACAATGGCTATATTCGTTCCAAAAACAAGTACAGGTTAAGCAACTCAGATTACAGAAGCAGCTCTGGTTATCTAGATAATCACATTCTCGTACAAAACCAATACAATCAGAGCATTCACAGAGAGAAACACCAGGATTACAAAAATATAAATAGGAAATCAACAAATGCAAATATTAAGCAATAGAAATCTCACAGAATATGGCAAATAAGAACTAACGCTGAGCAAATGTAAACGTACAATGCAATTCTACACAGGTATAAAAACAATAACACACGAGAAACTTCCTTCCTTAATAATCCAATCACAAACTGTCCATGCAAGGCACCAACCTCGACGCTTAGTTCATATAACACTTGCCTCCCCGTCACTCCAGCACCAAAATCACCCAAGAACATCAACGTATCCATAAACTCCTTCACCACACTCTCCCTCCAAACCCTCACGAAAACTCTTCCCTGTCAACTCGCCCTTTCCTCCACAGATGTGTACACAGAAAGTATAGTCACATTTCGAAATTTTACATAATCCTTCATTAACTGTGTCCAACCCTACTAGGGTCTTCTTTATTCCATTTGAGATAATAAATCCTATCTTGTGTAGTCCAGGCTCAGTTGATCCACAATACAATAATGTATAATCCTGCTTATCTATTCTTCCTTTTCCACTCCAACTTTTTTCTTCTTAGTCCAGGCTCAGTTGATCCACAATACAATAATGTATAATCCTGCTTATCTATTCTTCCTTTTCCACTCCAACTTTTTTCTTGCAACACTACTGTCCAGCCAATACCTCAAGAGTTATTTGCCACATCTTTCATTTTTCCAGGTCATAACATAGTTTGAACATGTTGCCAACAACAAACCATCCTTCTTAACAAGGTTTTACAAGTGGGGTTGAGAGCCCCATGCTTAACCCCCAACCTGGAGGACCAGGTCTCATTATTTCTGACCCCAGGAGACAGGGTGGACCGCCAGACACTGGGTGACTCGGGTACCTCGGGGTCGCCACTCCCATACTCGCCAAGGTGAGCCCCTGAGGGCACAACCTCAATTGAAACAAGATATCTATTTATTGTAAAAACTAAGTATTGAATATTGTTTGTTAATGTTTCCTGCAAGTTCTTTTATTTGATAAGAAGTATGGGATATTTTGAGTTTCGAAGGTTTATTGTATGATCATAACAAATAAAGCACTTGAAAATGTCCTGTCATTTAATGCATAGCTTGCATTTTAATAGAGAGACATGTGACACGCGTCTCGCCCATACCTGTTATATAGAGAAGCCAAAATGTTCATGCTCCTGCCTCTAAGGCATTTATTTTGGATAAGAACCGTTCAAGAAACAAGCATTTTCGTTCACGGTTCCTCATATACAGTAAAGTCTGGTTCACAACCAACGAGAACGGTAACCAGAACGAGAACGAGAAAGTTGAAATACACGTATTCAAATGGGAATGTTCACAACCGACGGGAAGCTTCCCGGGCCCCGGGAACGGGAAAGAAGAGTTGCCCAACTTTTAACTTTCTCGTTCTCGTTCCCGGGCACGGCATATTAGATCCCTAGTGTGCATATTAGACTCTTCATTCTAGAGGTTATTCTAAGCGGCCGTGACATGAAACAGCCACTAGTGCTCTCTACAGTCGTAAGCTGGAAACATGAAACTGGAAGGAACTAGTAGTTACATGTGCTTCCTGGTGCTTCTTAACCTCATCCCGACACCCGTAAATCTATCAGCGTTGGTTCCTCTGGTAAAGGGATCATTTGTAGTTTGTTTATATGCAACTCAAAACTGACTAATACCTAAAAAAACAATGGCAAAAGCTACATAGAACAGCTAAAACCGGTGGAAATGAAAAAAGAATAAACAATTTTAATGTATGCTATTAAATAAAGGAATGAAAGTTTGGCATAAGTAGAGGGATCGGAAATGTAATGAATATGCATTTAGATAATGTTTACTCTATCGAATTTTGACGTTGGCCTGGCTAAATTGTAAGTAGGTGAAAAAATGTCATTGGTCAGTTAAAAACAAATGAAATCCAAATGCGTAAAATCGACTTTCACTTTGTGATCTATATGCATTCCCGTTCTCGTTACCGGGCTGTTGTGAATCAAAATTTCTTGCTTTCCGTTCTCGTTTCCGTTCTGGTTACCGTTACCGGGTGGTTGTGAACCAGCCTTAAAAGCTGATAAAACATTTGCCTACATCGTATGTCGTGCATGTGAGCTGGAGGAAATCGGATATTTTGCAGTGGAATGCACCTCATATCCATCATATGCTGTAAACCTAAACCCTTCATTGGAGGCTATGCTCCCGATATTTGCTGTTCGTTTCACACATGCTCCATTGAGTCGCACCTTCGGTTCCCGGGCCCATAATTCTCGGCTGTAAATGTTAAGTGAAACACAAACACATACTTCCGTGCGACAACGGAAAAACCTGCTCTACCACCTTATCTTTACGGCAGCGTCTCACTATGGACTATAAAATGTTATCCACTTTGTTTGGCAGGAAATGAATGCATGGGATATTGATATACAGGCGGGATTACTATCAAGCCTACACAGTCACATCTGCCAGGTTTCCCCCGTGTAGAGGGGTTGTGGAGACGGACTGATTATTACCGTGTTTATCACCCAACAGGCAGACTTCGTGCCGAGAAAGCGTCTCTAAGACTTTTCCTGTTGGGGTGGGAAGTAGTCAAGAAGGCTACGGGGGAAGGGTAAGTGTCAGTGAACTAAAAACGTTAAAAAACACTTTTATGGTTCGGTTCGGTAATTCCGTCTGTTCTCAGTTCGCTCACAGAGGAAAAGATGTTACTTGCTCTTTCTCTTCGTCGTCTTCTTTCTTGCCTTTTTATATATACATCTTTCGGTACTTTTTCTCTGCGTCTTTTTATGGTACCCCAACCCCTAACACTCTCTTTTAACTCTTGAAAAATGTCACAGTTTCTTGCTTTTGACGCTCAGCATTTTTCCCCTTTCCTTAAATTTAAAAAGAAAAACTTTGAACGAAAGAAGACATAATTTCCCCTCCCCTTTCCATTCCTCATTAGACAAACTTCCCTATGAAGTCGCACAAAAAATCCTTGCTTTGGTTTCTTAACGTACCGCCGCTACGTATGAAGTTATTCTTTACAAGACTCCGTAATTGCTTCGAAAGCAAGAATACCTGCAGGGAAAAAGTATAGAATTTCAGAATAATTGACAATCTTTCCGTCGTTTATTATGCGAACTTCAGATATTGGAGCGATGTTAAAAGTCTTTGACAGAGGGAAATAACGCAATTCGACACAGCGTTGTATTCCTACAACTGCAAATGAAAGAAAGGGTATGCATTACTTATCAAATACGGCCATTAACCTGTCAGTGGTCGTTATATGAGCCTTTCCCTCACATCATTATTTAAAGATCTTGTGTTACATTCGCATGAATCTCTCCACCCATTCTTCAAAAACACCACACCTCTATTTCATGCTAATCGAGATAAACATTTGCAGAAATATACGACTGAAAAATTCAATGCCATAGCCGGATTTGAACCACGGAACTCCTGGTCTCCGTCCGGTTGCTCTAACCACTGGGCTACCATGGCAACATGCCGGCAGGACATTAAATTCCCCAACTGATTCGCATTTTTCCCGGTAAACCACAAGGAGATCTCCAATTATATTGAAATGACATAACTCTATGGCGACTTACAATGCTGTAAGTACTTTAAGTCCCGGGCTTCATAGTTTCGACCACTACTAGGTCAATTAATGGAATTAATTGTTCTTCCACACAAGCCGTGTGTTGCACAAGTTTGGAAAGGTAGAATCAGACCACTGAAAAATTCAATGCCATAGCCGGGATTTGAACCACGGATCTCCCGGTCTCCGTCCGGTTGCTCTAACCACTGGGCCACTATGGCAACATGCCGGCAAGACATTAAATTCTGCAACTGATTCGCATTTTTTCAGTCGTCTGATCCTACCTTTCCAACCTTATCCAACACGGCTTGTGTGGAAGAAATTAATTCCATTTTCAAAAATAATTTTATTACATACACTAAACTCTCGTTAATCCGGAATCAGTAGTCCGGCGTCAGAGTAATTCAGCCCACATTTGGTTCAGTGCCGGACATCAACAAAGTATCATCTGGTATTTTTTAGTTGTGTTTTAACATCCATTCTTATTGCATATGGGACATTCCATTCCAAATCGTTCGAAACAGAAGGAAAATCGAACTTGCATTTTTTAAACGAAACCAAATTTTTTGTATTTGTAGACAAGCCCGAGGCAATGCTGTATGCAAACTGTTAAAATTTAGAACACCATAGTTTTGCAATTAAAATTGTTCAAATTTATTGTATCTTACTAAAATTCCCAACTTGAAGCTGTTGTAGCTCTGAAAACTTTAAGTCTAATTATTTAAATCGAGCTTTGATTCCCTAAACATTATTTCACACTGATAAGTAAACATGTTCTTCTCCAACTCTGCATCAACGGATGGCTACACTTCTCTCCAGCAGAATCTTCCTGGAGTACATTATGCAACAACCAGATACATGCAGTGTCGATGTAATGGTTGTACAGCGGTTGCGTGATAAAGCATACCTCCGTCGCGTATTATCAAATACGGAGAGGTCTAGTAGTTGAGGTTGCTAAGGCATGGACTCAATCAGCAGGTCTGGGCTCAAAACCTACCAGGACCATTCTCCCTGCCTGAGATTTTCTCCAGGTTTTTCACAGTCCTCATAACTGGCAAATACCAGGAAGTTACCCTAAAACTTAGAACTGGAAAAATTCTTTCCCCAAATATTTCATTGTAGGATCAGTGTTCAGCATTTAAGGTACCATATGGGCTATTCCATGTGAAATCGAAAGACAAAATCCTCGAATTTTTGTTTGCGTTGCAATGTTTTCTATTAAGGGGACAAGGTACTCTGAAATGGTCATAGAATCACATGTTTTGTTTTAGGCACCAATAAAATTTCTATTATTTCCAGTTTCAGAAAATATATACTTTTTGGGGGTTAAGAGGTTTTTAAGACATTTAAATGCTAGTTTGCATTCCTTTAAAGCTGTCATGCAACGCCCCTTTTTAGAACATTTTTGTATATTTCAAAAACGAACGACTATATCATGCCCAGCGAGCAGTTCAGCAATTAACACAAGAGGCCAGGACCAAGATAAGGCAAACAAAAAAGCTGCAGTAATCCAGGTATGAAGGTGCAGATGATTATGACCCTGGAGTTTACTGAAGTGTGTCAAAATTTTTATGTTCGAACTTTAAATTCAGTTTTCTCAAAACAACATTTTTGGAAACTTATGTACCTTTTTCTCAGAATGTATGAAAGGTAGAGAGCTGAAATTTTCAGTACATGTATACAACACATGGTAACACTTTCTGAAGCACAATCATAAATTTTTAATGTATGTTAGTGATATTAAGAAAGCAAAAACATCCCAAATTTTTCACATTTTTACTTTTTTGATTTTGCAATTAATTTTTTTTCAATTTCTTGTGAACTTATATACATAACTAAATAATTGAGGTTCAGAAGATAGCGCATTATACTAAGAACAAGCATGCAAATGTGTGATTCTGTATTGCAAGTAACTTCAGAGAAAAGGGTACATAAACTCACATGTTTTAAGAGTAAATTTTATTATTTTTCTGCTGAATAAAATAATTTTTATGGATTCAACTACATAAACTATCAATGGAGACAACCACTTGAAATAATTGTCATAATTTATAGAGTAATTGATAAAAATTTCAGGAAAAACCATTGAGAACTTAAAGAACAGCGGTAATTTAGTGTAATTTCCATGTGTTCAGACTACCTTGTCCCCTTAATAAGGGGTGCTAAGAAAATCATATTTATTAAATATTAGCATCTAAAACCAAACGATTGTCACGTTATTGAACAATAAATGTATCGTATTAATTCATTTTGTCGTATTTTAAGTGCACATAGCCCCGGAACCCTTTATTTCAGAATATTGTACCAAAAGTCATTTTGTAGATAAAAATCCGCATTTCATTACAGCATATACTAATTATTTTTATAATACTCACAAAAATCTATACACCGTTTTTACTTATTTTAAGCGACTCCGGATTCTTATAAAACTAAACTATTAGATTGAGAATAATCCATAGTACCATTAAGAGAAGTTGGCAATGTTGGTAAAGTGGTTGTGTTTGGGTGTTAGTAGTTATAACACAAAAAGTGAATAAACGCAGCATTTACGTAGTTGATGCAAGATGATCACCAAGCGGTCTGTGAATCTGTGAGGAAATACTCGGAACCGCATACTGCTTAGTAAACGTTCTAATTGTTAACCATACACTGCTCGACCTTCAATATAATAAATAAATAAAAAAAAACGTGCGAGAGCGACCATGAGCGCGTAAAGTATTTCTTTAACCGCCTACACTTGACAAAATAGAAATTTCTTGACTTAAAAATAAGAACGTTTACTTATCAGTATGGAATTAAAATTTAGGGACTCACAATAAAGCTCGATTTCAAGGATTCAGAGTTATAACAGCTTGAAGTTGGAAATTTTAGAAAGATCCGATAAATTTGAACAATTTTAATTGCAAAAACTATGATGTTATAAATTTTAAGAGCTTGCATAAAGCATTGTATCGGACTTGTCTACAAATTCAAAAGGTTTCGCTTCGTTTAAAAAGTGGAAGGTCGATTTTCCTTCTATTTCGGACGACTTGAAATGCACTGTCCCATATACGAATAGGTCTACAGTAAACTTTACTGCAACTGTGTGAGGAGAGTCCAGAAGAAAACTTGTTGAATAGCGTCTCACTCAAATACAAATTATGCTAAGTTTTAATGTTTTTAAATGCATTACTATTGGTGCACATGAGACTGCCTCCGTATGATCTGGCGGTTAGCACGCTAGCCTCCAAATCCAGAAGATGGACATTTTTCTTCAGCAAGCATTGCCTATCCTCCCTAGAGCCTAGGAGTATTATTGAGAATATAAACGTGCGTGTGAATTTAATGTAATTATCAAAAGAAATATCCTATGCGGCTTTGGTTTGGTGGTCTGCCTCTCTTGTGAAGGCAGTAGCTGCCAAACTAGATTCGCTGCAAAGATTGACGGGTGTCTGATAACCGGGGCGGTACGGACTGTCCCACAGTACCCCCGTAAGGGGGGGGGGGTGCGACCCCTTCAGCTGTCGTGGTTGCGGACCCTGAGCACTCGTGGTAGTTCTGACATTACTAGAAGTACGCTGAGCCAAAGGGTGTGGTTTGGATTGGGTTGGACTCGGCGGGACATCGGTTCCCGATACTCGTGGGAGATTGGGTACGTCTGGGCGATTTTCCGTCCAGGCGGGGTTGTGAGACGCCTCAAGCTCCTTCGGTACCGCTCTGGATAGCCGGCAGACAGTTGCTAGAGATTGGCGGCCCTACTGAGGTTGCCTTTAGGGGGTTGACGCGTGTAAGTGGCGTATCCAGTTCCACCTTTTAATGGGGGAGCGGATTAGGCAGCCAGGTGCCGGCGCATGGAAAAGCTCTCGGGGGTGGGAGTGTCACTTGAATGACCCCGGCTCCCCAGGGTCACGAGGTCGCAAGGTGAGAGCGAGACATCAGATGTGTTCTATTACCCTGGTATTAGGGGATTTGATGGGGGACCAAGTATAATCCAAGTCCATCTTATACAGTGATGATACCTCTCAGGGAGGAGTGGAACCCAGACATAGGGTCTCCCCTGAAGGTTGGGAGGCCGATGTGGTTCACGGATGGCTTCCGCTTCGGGTGCAGGACCTGGGCCGCAGCACGACCAAGCGTGTTGCCTTTCTTCTAGCGACCGCTGAAGTGTTAAGACACGATGACATTGAATTTGGGTTGAGAATTTGTGTTCACTGTTTAATTTTATATATCAATCAAATAATAATTATCGAAAATGGTGACAATTTATCTGACAAGGGAAGCATCAAACTCTTCATGGCAACATCTACCTTGAAATTCTTATGAGAGAAGCCAAGTCCGTATTCAAAATATTACCAGCAGTTTCAGCTGCAAGGACTAGACATCGAAGTCAGAATCCTGCAATGGCAGCGCAATGACGTAAATTATTTAAGTCTTTAGTAACTGTCTCATCCAATGACACACTCCCCTCTCACGCTTGCAAGGGCCGTCCGCTTCAGTCGGTCCATATAAGTATTGCTTCCCTATTATAAATCACTGATGTAGTGCTCTGATTTTAAGCCTTACAATAAAAGCTGGCGGCTAATTTTTTGCATGCAGCCTTTTTTGTGACAAATCGCTTCTGTCACCCAAATTTCAAGGCAGGTTTCGGCATGAAAGGTTTGTTAACTCCCTTGCAAGAAGGGGCGTGTGCAACTTCTGGCTGTCATTAAAGATAATGTTCAATAAAATTAATCACTGCTAAAGTATGATTTTAAGCTTCCACTTGCTAAAGGGACATATATATATATATATATATATATATATATATATATATATATATATATATATACATACACACCATCAGATGGAAATTTATGCATGGAACAAGTGATTATCACTTTGAGTATTGTTTTCAAGCATGTGTGTTGCTTTCTATGAAGAAATTGAAAAAGCACGAAAGGAAAAAAAAACCACATTTCTATCGATAAAAGAAAAAAAAAACATTAACGTTTTTGTATCTCCTGCAATGAATGCGAAAGCACTAACCTAAACCGAAGCCTATCTTCAAATATACAGTGCAGGCTTTGTTGGCAGTAGTCACATTAGAGCGAGAAATGAAGATAATTCAATCAAAATTATTTCAAATAATGCAAAACTGGCTAAGGTGAAGACAAAGAGAAATTCAGTTAGCTTCTGCACATAAAGCACACTTCAAGGCTAATTTCATTTAAATCTACTTGCTTCTTACAAACGGTACAATTTGCTCAGCTTCTGCAAAAGCTAGAGTTCTGAACATTAAAGGTTTTATTTACCAGGATGTTCAGCATGTATTGACACAACAGTTCTTTAGTTTCTGGTTGGACTAAACTACTAGGGATGAAAATCCACTTATAATAGTTGAAATCGTTTATAAACAAATTAGTTTTCTTTACGCTTGAAAAGAACGACTGTTTTAGTAATAATATCGGGAGCCTATAAATAACTAAAATATCTACTCTCTAGCACAAATCATATATGAGGAACGTGTATCTTAAGGTACCAGAATTAGGCACAGAGGATTCCTTTCCCTTTAAGGGAGCCAAGTAGCTCCTATTTTGACAATGTTAAATTTGAAAATTACTAGTATATTCAGCTTTAACACCCTTCATTGTTTTAGAGAGAGAGAGAGAGAGAGAGAGAGAGAGAGAGAGAGAGAGAGAGATATTAGCCATGGATTATTTGATATGCTTTCCTATTTATATATTATGGTGATACGTATTTTTAAAGATATAAATGTGTCATACTGTTATATTTTAAAACAATATTACATTTTATGTACAGCCGTAGACAAAAAATTCATTCCCAAGTTCGATGTGACGATTGGGAGGGCTTCGTGTACCTTCGTAACAGCTGTGTTTACAACGCACATGCAGGAACTGTAGAATGGTCTCAGCCCTGTGAGCGCAATGGTCACCTTATAACGGCATTTCTCGGTGGCGACGCTTATAAGCTACTGAAAACGGAGCATGGAGCAACGTTTGGTTGGCCGAGAGGTTAAGAAGGCATTGCTTGGCTCATAAGCTCCTCGATCCAAATCTCGCATTAGTTTTTTTTTTTTTTTTATGTTGTTGATTTTATGACTAGATATGTAGAACATAATACCGCATTAATATAACTTTAGCATTTTAAGTTTTAGGCATATCTATGCACACAAAACATAATTCTATTAAAACGCTAGTTTTAAATAACTAAATAAATAAATGCAAACAAACTATTATATTCTAAAACTAAAACATAAAAAAAAAATCAACGGAATTAATATCGGGTGTATGAACCTTGAGCACGTATAACTGCCCTCAATTTTCGAGTTACAGATGAATTAAATCCCTGTAGTAACGTGGACGAAAAGCTTCAACTTCCCAGGCTTCTTGAATTTGTACCCAGAAGCCATTTTTTCTGCTTTGCGCATCTGCAGGAAAATTCAAGCGCAGCTCCCTTTTCACGTCAACCCCCACACATTTTCATTGCGGTTTAAATCTCATAAACAGGAAGGCCAGTCTATCACTTTGATATCCTACCTTTCTGGGATCCAATTTGAAATATTTCGACATATGTGGACAGAATGATTATCCTGTACCAATTCAACAATTCCATCAGGATATCTCACAGTGGGAATCAAAATATTCTCAAGTATTTTCGTGTATTCCGCACTGTTCAGTGTATCGTCAAGCTGCCACAACATACCTAGACCGTCCTTTGTTATCCAACAACATACGCGACCATGATAAAATTGTGAAGCCACGTATTTCACATCGTAGTAACTATTATATAATGAACTTTACCAAATGTCGTGTATGAAATGGAGTATATCGATAAGTAGTCACTATGTGTTGATTAAACATTATTAACAGAAGAAAAAAAAGTTTGTTACATGCGAGAATCGAACCTGCGGTCTAAACCACAGAAGTACCCTACGCTTTGCCATAGCGCTACAGAGAACACAATGGAAGGTAACATGTTTAATAATGCCGTAGAATAGCTCGCTGCAGCGGCTACACAACTGTATTGCGTATGGTGTAAACAAAGCGCTGCGCTGTGCCGTGCAGGACTTAGAAAATTTTGGCGTTCAAGACATGGCTCACTTTTTTGTCCACGGGTGTACAGTGTAACTAGCACATTACTCTTGATGGATGGCAAAACTACGAAGTTTATTTTAATGGTTTTTCACAGTGAGCACCCGCGACGTTTTGAAAATCTCAAACAGAGAAAACTGACTTTAAATTTTGGCATCTTCCTTTTATAGACTAGGAATATTAGCGGATTACATAAATGGTAATAGTTTATGTAATCTGAAATTAATAACAGCAGTTTTCATTTCTTTATCAACCGTCAACTGTAGGGTCGAGGCAAACGGTTATTTCGGTCTAATGGTTTAACTGCCGTGACTTCTTTGCGTGAAGGGTTATATGTTAAAAGAAACGATTAAGTCTTAGTTGGTCGTCGCTTTGTAGCATACTCGTTTATTGCTGCGGAATATAATACAAAAACAAATGATATGCAAATTATACATTAGCAAAATAATATTTCAGATTTAAGATGTTAACCCCTCAACATGTTATAAGAACATAGCTTCTTTCCGTATAAATCACATTTTGCGTAATTATCACATATGTGAAATGACTGTATACATAATTAATATTGTTTATGTATTTACTCATTTTAGAGCTCATTTTGACTAGATTATTCAGTTGGACTTGGAGGCGGAAGATGGCACTACAAGGAATTCAAAATATTTGCAATACGTGCTGCAAGGCAACTAGTTGATATTTCTACCAACAGATGGTATAATAGAACGATAGTGCCATGTTACTTGAGGAGCAATGCAGTGCTACATAATGCAGTGCCGAGATGAGTTGGCTGCTTATCTGTGTGGGCACAACGACGAACGGCTTCATCAAAGGACCAGGAGAAGACGAGCAAGACAGCCTTGCAAATCGGACGACCCAGGACATCCTCCTGGCTGAAATACTTGACGACCTTCCCAAGGGAAGGAAATCAGAAGCACTCACGACGACTGGCTATGCCCATAGCCTAAGAGTATTTCCATACAACTTTTTGCTCTAACATAGATTAGACATACAAGAATAACGATTGCACTAATCCGCAAGAAAGTAAACTCTAGTAATACCATAGAATGTATCCAATTAGTATAACATCACAATTACCTGGTATAATGCACGATTAATCACCCGGGGTTACTCAGGGCATATGTCATGTGTAATTCCGGGTAACTAACTATTGACGCGCTCGCATGCATTGCATGCCAGCCACACACCTTTCATTGACTAACCGGGGTGCTATGCGGGACCCGACTAAAATTGCACGAAATTACTACTAGCTTTCATATATTAACACGTGGTGGGGTTTTTTTAGTGGGTATTCCGCGCTTTGAGCGGCGAGCCCCACATATCCCCTCAGCCATTGCACAACGGCTGGGGGTCGAATGCAGCAATGCATTTTTCCCCCCACGGAAAAAAAAAGCGTTACAGTACAAAGACGTTTAGTTGCCCTTCAGCAATTTCTAGTCACCTGTAGCAGAGAAAGCACTGCGTTCGATCCCGGTACATTAGCGGACGGTATTTCAGCGTACAAAATGACAATAACATCGCATATCGATCAGTAAAGACATATTATAAGGTTCATAAGCGGACAGTAATGTTTCAAAGAACGCAAAATTTCAAGTAGATATTTACCAAACAAACTTGGCACCTTTCCAGGTTTATTAATGACAATTCCCAAGCTAACTTTGAAGTTGCATATGCAGTGCAAAAGGACTACTCTAAGCCAGAATACACTAAAACTACTCTAGATGGTTCGTGAAGAAAACACACAATAAAAACAACGTGATTGGCATGTTTAATTTAAAACAGGAACATTAGAGCTTACTGTGTTATTAAAGGGTCAAATATTCGATAGTCAGAAAGCAATCGACGATTTATGTCGATTAAAGTATATCTGATCAGGTAAGCAGAGGGAGCCTCAAGGTATGACCAAAGTGGAATATCTGTTCCATTATATTTCAATGACATGCCTTCTGATGAAGGCCAGCATAATATGAAATTACAGAAAATAAATAAGTTTGACTGATTACCTGAAAACGTGAGATATATGGAGATACAGAACAGAGGTGGCAAAAAACCGGACTCGCGACTCATTGTCTCCCTCTGTGGCTGCCTGTCCATTAGCTTTCGGTATTGCCATGCGTCTTGCATATTTGGCATTCTCGCAATGCCTGGTTTCGAGGTAACATTTCATACACGGTTGAATTGTAGACCAATATCCCCAAAGTTAACTCTGACATCCCCTGAAGAAACAATTAATGGGATTATTTAAAATTTTAGTATTAGATATTTATATAATTCATATCCAATTAAGCCTTAGATCGGCGTTTGTTGATCTATGTTCTAGTTCCCAGTCACTAAAAACCTTACTGGCACCTGGTGACGTCACGATCACTGGTCACTGCGTATGCCTACGTTGTACTTTCCTCCGATTGTGAATTCTGCATTCAGAGTAGGAGTAGGTAGATAGGCCTTCTCTCAGATTTCATTAAGTATCTTGTTGGTAGAGACGATTCTTTAAAATCAGACTCATGGAAATGTTTTGAACGTACAACAGTGTTTTAGCTGGCATGAAAACTTTCTCTTGATTTTCTTCATTCGTGTTTTAAACATTTGCAGCAAGCACCAAGTTACTCTAATTTTTGGAAAAATGAGAGCGAGATGGCTGCGCGGTTGTTCCTAGTTGGTAGGAGAATAATGGGGTGGATTATATAATGCTGCCAATTTTTCTGTTCCCCATTTCCTGTCATTTAATTTACTTATGTTTACGGTCTAAGGATCAGGCGAGTGGACGGCGGGCGAGGCGTATGGCGGTGTAGTTTGCTTTGGGACGGGCCCACAGAGACCTCTCCGTGGAGAGAGTTAGACCTGTGGAAAGGTGGGTCCCACCGGCGTCAGAGTGTAATATCTGGAGCGTTAGGGACCCCGCGGTCGCCCTCTACGTACTCCGCTTCACCCCTTCTTCTTGGAGGTTTCCAGAAGCACAGCAGGTGACTGTGCGCAAGTGTCGAAGCCCTCCTTCGCTTCCTGATAGTCATAACCATACCTTCCTCCATATTCCCTTTGTCCTACTAATGGCGATATGACCACTGTAACTCGAGCGGTAAGAGCAAGAGCCGAAGATCCGTGGTTCGAGCCCCGTCCGTGCCATTCAATATTTTATG
Source organism: Deroplatys truncata (assembly GCA_030765065.1). Lineage (NCBI taxonomy): Eukaryota > Metazoa > Arthropoda > Insecta > Mantodea > Mantidae > Deroplatys > Deroplatys truncata. Next base: position 635,639,191 of record CM060990.1, read on the forward strand.
TCCTATTCATCCTCCATTGTTAGTAGGCTGCGTTTCATTAACTTATTCACAGAACATTCCGTATTTATTTGATGGAAGGACTTGGCTTTTCTACTAAGAGCAAATACTCGTTTTATTGACTTAATTTCTACAATGAATGTAATAAACCAAGTCATGAATGGCCAAACTTATCAATAGCAAAGCTGTGTCCCGTAGGAAATACGCAACAGAACACTATTCTCAAGCAAACAAACCTGTTTTCCCATCACAATATATTAGCAGCAGGTAACACTGTTAATGTAACTTGAGCTGTGAATTCCTACCAAACTGAATAATCGCACCGATACACTGCTATGCATAATTCATCAAACTGAGGCTGTTTCCCGTGCTCAGGGAACTATAAAGCATGAGCATCAGCTATTCAAGAACTCGATATGTTGCTAGCCTACCAACTAGAGATATTTATGAGTAAGGTTCGCAAATTGGGACTTCAAACACGGCTACCTAAGCACTCAATGTCAACACCACCTACGAACACAGCGGGACTGTTACACCTGTAACCCAGCTGACCTCCGGGCACAACGGGTCCCAAGTTCCTAGCTTTAGCTATAAGGTTTTAAGTGACTAAATGAAGAAATCAGCAGCACTATGATCACCTAAAATCAAAATATTTCCACATAATTACACGTACATTTTTACCTTTATTTTAAATGTCACTGCATGTATATAGTAAATAATGTAAGAATTATTTTAAGTTATTAATAATTGTTCTTCAACCGAGCGAGATGGCGCCGCATTCGGGAGGTCCTGGGTTCAAACTCCCGGGGCCGACCATCATGACCGAAGGTTTTTTCGCGGCATTCCTCAGTGAATGCTGGGTTGGATAATTTGATCCGTGAATTTTCCTAACATCCCTTTCATCACTACATTTCATTTCCTTCTTCACCGCCATACCAGACACTGGGCCGATCACCCATCCTGGATATGCTGTCATCCAGAGTTTGCTTGCTCCTCTACAGACTACTGACCCAAGGCATTGGCTTGTAAGTCTTTCAAAGAAGAGGGTAATCCCTTGAAGAATTGTTCTTCCACATGTCGTATATAGGCTAAAGTTTGAAAGAGAGAATTAGACTGAAAAGTTCAATGTCATAGCCGGGATTTTCGGCTTCCTGTGCAGTTGATTAGAGCAGAGGTGGCGAAAACGTGACTCGCGAGTTATTTTGACTCGTAGACGCACGTTCCCTCTCTGCAACCGTCCGTTTGATTTTCACATGCTGCTGAGTGATGCAGTGCGTGTTGCATATTTGGCGACTCGCGGAAGGAAGTTGTTTTCGCCACCCTTGGATTAGAGCAACGGCATCTGATTCTACCTCCCATTTAAGTTAGTTCGAGCTCAATTTCGTTATACTAAAGGGGTCTAAATACAGAGTTATCTATTGCCATTCTTGATCTTGGTCAACAGTAGAGAAAAACTTGTAATATCAAACTATGACATCACCAAGCAAAGCTTCGGTGTACAGATAAGAGCTGGAAAGGATGATCAAGGCGCCGTTTCTTCAGGCTTTACGGAAAGTCAAAAACTCATGCTATGTGATTGAAACGACCACTGCTATGGCGGAGTGTCCAATATCTTCCGCTTTGCAGAGAAAACTTAGCCAATTTATGAAACTTTATGTTATTATAATAAGTGTCCCTCAAGTCTGCGTCAGTATCACATTGCTTGTAACAAAGTTTGAAGGGAGAAGAAAATAACGAGCAGAACGGGTTAACAAGTGAGAAATAAGGGCGATGCTAAGGAGTATCTCGAGCAGTGGCGTAGAGACAGGGTAGACAGTGTCTACTCTGAATTTTGACACAATGTTTTAGCCGATTTTGATTTTTAGACTTCCGTCACATTTAATATAATTAATGTTTTTATTCACAACTTATATATAATTATAGACATTTCCTTATCTGTCTAATCTGTTTCTGATAAAGCATAGCGACAAAATATGTAAACTGTATTCACTCTTAGGTTGATCCGCGTCAAAACAAACCCCAGGTGACCAGTGCACCGCTATAATGTATCCTTCCGCCATTCGCGCTAGAAATAGTCACACTTTCAGACATGTGGCGAGTACAAGCGCTACGCAGTGCAAAAAAGAACAAGAGACTTTATTTCGACAACTGAAACGGTGACTAGCATATTCTGTTAAGGGTTAAAGGTGATCAGATTGATAGTTGCAACAAAATAAACGTTTGCACATATAATAATAGTTCATTCTAAAATAAATGAGCGAAAAATAAAGTAATAGGTATGCGATAGCTTAATTTATACGCTCTCTGGAAGCGGCAATTTATTACCTGTTGGCGGCTCATTTTAAAAAAGAAATTGTGCACTGTTACGCGAATTGCATTCTTCACAAAATCACTACATTCTTGCATCGCATATTACATATGTTGTCTTGTTTTTTTTCCGGGTGTAACCACTTTTCCCGTTTCAGATTTTTCTTCACAAGCACTGTTTATGCTTGTACTCGAAACACCGGTGAACTCGGAAGTTAATTTCGCCATTTCTTTCGCGGAAAGTGTTCGATATTTCTAACTTATAATAAAGATTCAACGCTATTGCTTTTTCACTACTAGTCAATGGTTTGCGCGGCTAATGCTTTACGTAACTCGACGAAAACACAAGAGCAAATTCACCGTCCTGCATGATACTAAACACAACTGCTGGCTTCTAGCTTGTAAACAATATTCTGCACCTCCCCGGATGTCAGGTGACTCATACGAATTGCATCATGGGACTTGTAGCTCTGTTTTACGGCATAAATCAGCGTTAAATAAAACCTTAGGTATTTGTATAGAATATTATGCTATTTAAGAATAAATTCATTCATAAAATTCAGATTATTTGCATAGGACTACTTTCCTGCGCGCATGGCTACCGTGTTGTACCACGGTGCACTGACCACGTAAGTTTGTTTTGCCGCGGATCAATCTAAGAGTGAATACAGAGTAGTTAAACTGCTACTTTCAATTTCCTTCCGCAGCCGGTTTCCAGCACCTCTCGGATCGACACCTTATCATATCTCCTCCTTTAGCAGTTCTCAGAATGCTGCTACACATGATCTCTTTAACTCGTTTCTCATGTTCGGTGCCATTCTTTGACTAGCCAAGGTAGACATGTCTATAGTCGACAATCTCCGTGCAATAATGGCGCGTGTGTTTCGCCCACCGACAGACACAATGTAATCTTTCTTCTGAATGTATGTGATCGATTCGTTAGTGTATCTGTGACTTTTAAAGCTGTATATTAATACAACCAAATAAGGCATGTTCTGGTGGGTTTAATACGGACAGTAGAACTTTCGACTCCGCTCTGTTTTACAGTAATAAAACATCCATTATCAAATTGAACCTTCGAACAAAAAACATGTTTAAAACCTAATAGGTATGTCTGGCCGTCCTAGATCCCTCCTGGAGAGACGGGAAACTGGACAAGCAAAGATTCCAAAGTAATTGTTAGCTAAAGCACAGATTACTTGGGAGGTTGTAGTCCTAGGGAAATGCTTCGCTATTACTATTGCGGTGAAGAACCATGGGGAATCAATCAAATACTCTCAAGCTAAATCTATAAAGCACACCGAAACAGAGTATCGTATTTCAAATGCAGAGATGCTTTATATTTTAGGAAGAAACGGGACTGATCATTACTTTTTGGAACCTCTCCCGGGCAAGCAATGAAACGATGAAAATCTGAGGTGTTAAACAAGGATATTCGTCAGCAGCAGCAGCAATGCAACTAGGATTATTACACTTGTTGACAGAAAACGTCTACCCCAAATTGTTTGTTATGCTACGCAACTGATCTTCAGATATGAGGCAGAATAGCAGAAAGTAGCACATAAAAAGGAACAAAACAAGCTTCACTTTTACAGAGTATAATATTACCTGCCATGTAAGTGTTCTGGAAAGCACATTTCAGACGGGCGAAACAGAAAAACACTCCGTTCCTTTTAACAGCGCGCGCATTGTTAACACTTATTCTGCTGACAATTATATTTGAACATGAACATTTTAGAAAGAATCTTGTAATTATTTGCTTCGATTACATTGGATTGTATACTTTTGACAATGTAAGCTTCTCTTAGGTTCTGTTTACGCAGGTACTCGCTGATCAAATGTATATCGGAAGACTGCGAGGGACTTTGAGACCCCACAGCATATACTATGCAAATGTGAAGAATTCGCTTCATGTATCCTTAGGGTCCTCCTTTTTGGAACCTGAGGAGATACGAAGGGCAGATATCAAGGACGTGGTCCGTTTTATAAGGAACATCGAACTTGAGTAATGCCTAAAATATGAGACACAATGGGTTCCAGAGCCTCCTCTTTAAGAGGCCACTCAGCACCATCATCACTGATCAACTGTATTAGGACAAGGACTAATTGCGGAGGGGGATTTAGCACTTCGACCTACAAGACATTTTGTGCCTGAAGCCCTCCGGGAGGGAGGGGTGAGGTGAGGTGAGGTGAGGTGAGAGGGCGGCCGAAACAGGAGGGACCACAGGGCAGAGGGCAGGGTCCCGCCATTTTTACAGATTGAAACTCCCCGAATGGCAGCTGGTGCAATCGACTCCCCTCCCCCCTGCGGGCTTGCACATCCCCTGGAGGGCCTTGGACTCTGACACCGCCCCCATTCCGAGGACGAAGGGTTACTTAGAGCATCCCTTTCCCCTGCCATGCAACGTCGAGACTCCCACCGATACTTTCAACCTTGAAACAGACCAAGCATGTGAAAGGTGAAGTGAAATAAGAATATAGGTGAAATTGAGGGACACAAAGTTCGGGGGATGTAATAAACCTTTCCAGCATTCGCCTAGCGACGCGGGGAAACCCCCGAAAAAAACATGGGCCATGAAGTACGACAGCGGGAATCGAACCCACGACCTCCCGAATGCGGGCCACAGAGCCATGCAGCTCGGTATCAACTGTATTATTGATATTTTTTTTGTGATCTTCGTGCGATTTGTACATTCTTTATTGTAGTAGTCATTTAAATAAAATTAAGTCTTAACATATTCAATTTACTGTAGCTTTTAGCATTATGTTAATGGTTTTCATTCATATCTTTTGAAAGCCAAATAACAGTCCACGGTCATTATATTTCTCTCACTGCACAAAACCATTCTCCTCTTCATCGTGTTCACAAAGGGTAAACATCTCCATATAATTAATGTATGAATCTCAAAATTTTCATTTCAAAAATTCAACGCTAAAGGGTATTTTATGTCTTCAAAACAACCCAAAAATATTAGTAAAATATTTCTTTTAAAATTGCTTATTGTACAGTTTTCAAACTGTTATAAAACTTCAGGAAATGTGTTGAATGACCCCCTAGGAGTTCATTAGCTTCTAACGTTGGTTTAAACCTGGCTAATGATTACTTCTCTGTTTAGATGGCCACCCCAAGCATACTGTACGGTTAATCCTAGATAGCGGGGATATATGTGGGCTGTCTCTAAACTACACGTTACACAAAAACCAAATAATAAGGCACTGGCGAACCATCTAGTGTAGACAGAAATGAATAGAATAGAAAATTTTTAACAGAAAATAAGGCAAAGAGCAAAAACGTTTTAAGACGAAAACGCACAAAATAAGGAAGGGATAAAAAGAAGCGGCAACACCGACATATACAGGAGTAAGAATATAGGGCTGTAAAGGAAGAGTGAAAGTTCTTAGGAAATTGTAATATTATGTATAAGCGAGAAAATATTTCGCTGCTGGTGTCGTGGAGTGATACAGGACAGGCCGCAATGGGACTATAAGCTGCCAGGCTCTTCATTCTTACGACACCCTCAAGACCAAATCTGTTTCCACTACGCCAGACTCAAGTCCGAGAACGTTGCATATAAATAACATACATAAAATTCTGCGGAATGATGCGCCGCCCTATCAGGAAGAACCAGTATGCTAGCTCGCTCGCTCGCCATAAAAATTGCGTGCAGGAGCATTATATATGCATCTCTTGTTCCTGTCACGCAAATGACAGTCGTTTACTGTTTTCATTGTACGCCGTGTTGAAAATAGCGCACAAAAAGAGAGAACTGCATAATCCTTTCTACGTATAATAATCTATCAAGCCAATAGTCGTCCTCCGTGACGTAGTGGTTACCATGCTAGCCTCTAGTTCCCGAGGTCGTGGGTTCAAAACCGGTGGAGGGCGATGGATTTTTTCGGACGTAAAAGTCCTTAGCATGGCTTCCTTCGGAAGGGAAGTAAAGCCGGTGGTCCCGTGTCGTAAATTTACGGCACGTAAAAGAACCTCAAGTCTGTAAGGAGGCCTCTGAGAAACATTATCGGTCTTTCACGCCCAATGTAGAATGGGACGCTAAGGACCATAGCAGTTAAAGTCAATTTAATTTAATTTCAGCCAATATTTTACCTAACAGAAATAAGTTAGCTTGTTTCAGTACAGTACTCTTAGACTTACAGATAAAACGCAATGACCGAGCGGGATGGCTCAGGCGGTAACGTCTGTGGCCCGCATTCGGGAGGTCCCGGGTTTGATTCCCGGTGGCCGTCCACTCTTACCATGGGTTTTTTTCATGGTTTTCCTCTGGGCGCCTAGGCAAATGTTGGGGTGGTGTATTCGATCACGACTTCACCTTTCCCTCATTTCATCTTTCAGGCAGTGCCTGTGAGTTTCGGGGTGCCAGACGGAATGGTTGCTGCGCTTTGGAAAGATTTCTCCCCGCCATCGTCAGGGCACGTAGGCCTGCCTGCAAGGGCCGCTTCGTCGCCCTCTCGCGGGCCTCCACGTCTACTGGCCGAATGCGGATGTTTCGAGCAGGAAATGATAGGGACTTCGTGCGTCTCTGGGATCCTGTCTGCCTAAGGACCTGAGATTCCTTCACTTCATCCCTGCCTTCCGGGGGGTGTAACCACAATAGGGCTAGAATGGCGAGGTGTCCCCTCCGATAATTCCATCCTACATCATTCCAATGTATAAGTGGGCACGTGGTGTTTGGTTACTCTATATATGTTAAGAAAAAGCTACGCAATAAAATTTCAGGATGAAAATTCGTTCAAAATGAAGCATTTTAAGAATAGGAAGAAGCCGTTACAAGCGTTAACTTGAGCATATGTATTATTATTAAATGCAAACACAGATTAATGCACACATGTCTTACCAAATCTCCAAACACAGGACAGTTGACATTGTGGCAAAGATTGGCGCGTTCTCTGGAAGATCCTGATTTTAGTTTGAATCATTTCTATTAAAGTCATTATGCATAAACATTAAATATGTTCATTTTCAATTGAAGTGTCGTAAACTGCTTCCTTCATGGCAACTCAGAGGAAAAAATCCGAAGCAATAGTCACATGACCTTCTCTACCTTCTATCGTTTATTAGTGGGTATACAAACTATTCTTACTAAAGCTTATTTTTCTATCTATATTTTAATCCACCTTTGCAGAAATAGCTACATTACACATTTCATTATAGATACTAAGGGAACAGCGATAGTTAATTATTTAAGAACTGGACGCTATATCCTGGCCCTAAAATTTCATACTCTTTCCATGCAATCGCGAGAAACAACTGAATGTGACGGAACTTTAACGGAATGACCAAGAAATGAACAATTCGAACCTTTAGTAATGGTTGTCTGAGAAATGGCTTGTGCCACAGAAAAAAGTTATTTAAAAATAAATTGTGCGTTTTAAAGAGATCTACATTTCTTGTGTAGTATCTACGTTTTCGTCTATACTTAACGTTTACTAGTTAAAGATTATACAAAATTCCTTCCGAATGAAGAGGACTTCTAAGATTATTCCCAGAAAATTCACGATATAAACTTTGTTTGTCATGTAAATATCATATACATGGTATTTTAATCAAATCGTTGAGCCATTTCTAGAGAAAAAAATAATTCAAAAATGTTCCATGTAAAGGGTAATCTACAGTGGGGGGATTTTCTTGAAAACCTTCGTGTCGCATCTCTGGAAGATACTGAACCTAAATACCAAGTTTGGTGTTTATCCGACTGTTCGTTTGAGTTATGCTGTTCACACACTGACCGCTTTCTAAAAAGTCTTTCTGGATTCAGGGGCCTCCAAACGTGTTTTTCCGTGAAATCTCGGTATCGGATTTTTGGGTGGTATGCAGTACCTTCTCCACCTACCATGGACTAATAGAGAAAGTAAACATAACAAGTTGTCAAGTCAGGTGAACGCGGAGGCCATGTTACTGGTCAGTTCACATCGCGCCAAATGTTCTATTCAGGTGATTTCTGGTTCTGTTAAAGAGGTGTAATTTACTGGAACCACGGGTCTTGCATAATCGAGTCACATTCTCCAAAACTGCTAGCCTCTAGTTCCCGAAGTCGCGGGTTCAAACCCGCGGAGGGCGATGGATTTTTTCGGGCGTAAAAATCCTTAGCATGGCTTCCTTCGGAAGGGAAGTAAAGCTGGTCCCGTGTCGTAGATTTACGGCACGTAAAAGAACCTCAAGTCTGATAAGAGGCCTCCGAGCAAAATTTCCAGTTTTTCAAGCCGAATATAGAATGGGACGCTAAGGACCATAGTAGTTATAGAGCGTCCATAAATAAAACTCAATTTAATTTAATTTATCCCCCTGAAAAGTGATTTGCTCTACCGATCATAATTGCCGCAGCCGAGGCTTAATTAATATTAAATTATAAAATATTCAATGAACCCAAAAAATAACACACATTTAATATAAACTTTTATATCGCCCAATATAAACATTCGAAACACACCCTCTCACTTTAATGGGTATAAAACTATTATTCTTCCGAAAGCTTATTTTTCAACCTATTTTATTTTAATCGAGACAAACCTTTGCTGAAGTAGCCTCCTTACACATTTCGTTATAAATGGAAACTGAACAGCGAGGGGTCAAATGTTTCAAAACTGGACGCTATATGCTGGCCGTAAAATTCCATACAATTTCCATGACATCGCGAGAAACAACTGTATGACAGCAGGACTTTAAAAGAATGACAAAGAATTGAACAATTCCAACAATTATTAACGATATTTCGGAAATGGCTGATGCTACAAAAAATGTTATTTGAAATAAACTGCGAGCTTTAAAGAAGTCTACATTTTTGTGTAGTGCGTCTTTGTCTATCGCTTAACGTTCACCAGTTACACCAAATTATACAAAATTCCTTCCGAATGAAGAGAACTTCAGAGGCTATTCTCAGAAAATTTAAGATATAAATTTTGTCGTGTAAGTAAATATATTTAATATGTTGTATTTCAAACAAAATCGTTAGATTCATTTATGAGAAAATCAAATACTATGAAAAATGTTCCAGTAGTTGAGAGTGGGGGGGGGGATTTTCTTCAAAAGCTTCGTGTCGATCTTTGGAAGATGTGAGGTTAAATACCAAGTTTGGAACTTATCAGAATTTTCGTTTTTGAGTTATGTTGTTCGCAAACACAGGCTTTTTTCTTAAAATGTTTTTTTTTAGTCAAGAGACCTCAAAACATGTATTTCCGGTGTAATCCAGGTTATCGAATTTTTGGGTGAAATGCAATACCTTCTCTACCTACTAAGTAAAAAAATATGTAATTCAAGGTCAATAAAAATCAATATGTTGCAGACGTAAACTTTTCAAAATCCGCGATCGATCGCCTTAAAACCTGAAATTGAACCCTAAAGCTCGACAATAGTCTAACAAAATTGAGCAGTCATGATTGTTCAGAAAATTCATTTCCCCCCTCATGATTGGTAACGCTGATTTGAAATCCACACCTTCTAGCTGGGTTTAATAAAAATCTGTTCGGTGATTCACAAAGAGGTTGGGGGGGGGGGAATTACTGTTTTTCACGCTCGTGTTACTGCTTTATAAATACCACTGCAAAACTAGTAAAAGTTGAACCCCTTCCGCTGTGTGCGAACCTTTGACAACACCAGATCATCCTCAGCTTCACTGAAGGAGCACGTTTTGCTCAGCAGAGCGGAATTATCTCTGGAGAACATGGACTCAACTCCACCTCTCATCGGAGCAAGTGAATCGGAAACAAGATTGCCAAAAGCCATGACTGTTAGAGAAGAACTCTGTTGTCACGAATCTGGAACAATCTCCCGAACTAGTACACAACTGCTATACTGTCATATAAGCCACATTACAATGATCAAATCACGCGCATCTAACTCACACAATGCTATTGCCTAATATGGCAATTCGACCACTCCCTTCCCTTCTAACATGCTACAGAAGCGATGGTTTTAACTTCAGTCTTCTAGCTCATTTGTGATATTCCTTCTGGGTAAATTTCCAACATTACTGAAGCTGCAATATTTAATATACAGATTGAATAAGCGGCTCTAGGTATACCTATACACGGTGAACCACGCCAACTATTAACATTCGCTTACTTATTCCCTTTTTACATGCTACAGAAGCGATGGTTTTAACTTCAGTCTTCTAGCTCATTTGTGATATTCCTTCTGGATAAATTTCCAACATTACTGAAGCTGCAATATTTAATTTACAGGTTGAATAAGCGGCTCTAGGTATACCTATACACGGTGAACCACGCCAACTATTAACATTCGCTTACTTATTCCCTTTTTACATGCTACAGAAGCGATGGTTTTAACTTCAGTCTTCTAGCTCATTTGTGATATTCCTTCTGGATAAATTTCCAACATTACTGAAGCTGCAATATTTAATTTACAGGTTGAATAAGCGGCTCTAGGTATACCTATACACGGTGAACCACGCCAACTATTAACATTCGCTTACTTATTCCCTTTTTACATGCTACAGAAGCGATGGTTTTAACTTCAGTCTTCTAGCTCATTTGTGATATTCCTTCTGGGTAAATTTCCAACATTACTGAAACTGCAATATTTAATATACAGATTGAATAAGCGGCTCTAGGTATACCTATACAGGGTGAACCACACCAACTATTAACAGTCGCTTATTTATCCCCTTCTTATATGCTACAGAAGCGATGGTCTTCTAGGTCATTTGTGATATTCCTTTGGAAAAATCTCTAGCATTACTGAAGCCGCAATATTTAATTTACAGGTTGAATAAGCGGCTCTAGGTATAGCTATACAGAGTGAACCACACCAACTATAACAGCCGCTTATTTCGAAAATACGGCATTAAAACTTTCGAGATAAAGATATTTATAACTAAAGCACATGTAAGCTTTCACTTGATTTCATCAATCAGCCATAGCCGGAAGTGGGATCAGTGACGTATCACTTTAAAATTCTAAATGGGAGTGGGGGTCAAATAATTTCCGTAAGAAACGATTTTATTAATCCATACTCTTTCAAGGAGAAAAGCATATGTCTGTTTTTGTTGTGTTTAGGCTGCAGTTACCCAGTTGTTTGAACACGAGCAGCAAGAAGCCTGAAAGCATTGCAAGATGAGAGCACGTTGAGGGCATCTCAGCTCGGCAGCCCGGAAATTTATACATTCGCCAAATACCATCAACATATCAAAACCTTCTTTATTTATAAAAACCATCAGTATTTGTAGAAGATGTAAGGTATCTGTAATCGCTGTTAACTTTTATACTTATTTCATTAGCCACAAAAATGAAGAAAACAAATACTCGTTTGTTATTATATTGTGCCATCTTGCTTCGTGTGTCAACATTAATTTTAATTTTCTTTATCTGGGGATCGGGTGCGATGACTGTTCGTATACATTTCTCCTTGAAAGTGTGTGAATAAAAAAACGTCGTTTGTTTTAAAATACCTCTATCTAGTGGTAACCTATTTGAGAGAAAGTTTATCATGTCGTTTAGTTATAAATGTTTTTGTCTTGGATTTTAATGCCGTATTTTCCGAAATAATTTGCCCTTACAAGAGGACTGTTCAAGCTTATGTATTTAATCCGCAAACTGATTTACTTCATCGTCGCTATCAAGAAGCACCCGATGTTGAAGTAGAATGTTTTGTTGGAGTTGTTTGCACGTATAAAAAGCCGATTTAAAGTAGGTTGTATTGAAGGAGTTGTATTTCAACTGTTGGGGAGCCGAACTTGTAGTAGTTACAACAGCATGTATAGTAAACAGTTTCCAGTAGCCTTGGCCCCAAATGTATTTTTAGGTGGCCTTGGCCCCAAGTTTAAAAAATATTAACTTTGTAATTATGCTGTTTCTTTAAGTATTAAATAATTATGTTTGCCTCGACTGCGTCAGTATTATTGTTAGAGACATGGAAGTCTTGGCAGGGCGTGATGCGACAAGAATGTAGGCTTACACAGATTTTAAGTTTTAATTCACTTCTTTTTATTAATCCTTGACACAAATTAAATAGCACTTCACTGATATAGAGAGCTGTGAGATTCTTTTATTTAATACTTGCACTTTTTAACACATATACTATTTTTCGTTTCACACGAATACGTATTAAATCTCTCGAGGACGCACAAGCATCCGGTTACAATCACTGTCTGCAGGCAACACGTCTGGTTATGAGCACTGTTTGAAGGCAACTGACTAGATGTCAACCGTCTAAACTTGTAAATTTATGTATTTCAAGTCTCTGATTGGCTAATCCCACTTCAATAGAATACCTGCATTTAACTAAAGCTTTTTCTGGTTGTTGATTGGCCATTTTTAAACTGTCACTAAAATTACATTATTGCTTGCAAGAATCACAAATAACATTTAAACTCTCAAACTCATTGCCTCAAGGTTACCTCATTGTTGGCAACTTTTTAACTTATTATTCTCACAGCTCCTACATTATTAAATTACGTAATACATTCACATAACATTATTACACATGGATACAATAATATAAGCATATGCAATGACTGCTACATACATTTTACAAACTATTACATACACATATTGCTTCAAGGCAGGCTGTTATTGAATTTACATATTATATAATTTGACTAAAATCATTTAAGTGTTAAAAATACTGCCTCAAATGTATTGCATTCATATGAATTTCTCTACCCTCATATAGTTTATTAATGGTATAAAAATATTATTACGAAATCTATTTTTCTATCTACTTCATTTTAATCGAGACAAACCTTAGCAGGAACAGCTGCGTAGCACATTTCGTTATAAATGCAAAGGGAATGGCGACAGTCAATGTTTAAGAACTGTACGCTATATACTAGCCTTAAAATTTCGTAATCTTTCCATGCAACTGCGAGAAACAACTGAATGTCGACAGGACTTTCAAAGAATGACAAAAATTGAACAATTCAAACCATTAATAATGGGTATCTTGGAAATGGCTGATGCCGCAAAAAAGTTATTTGAAATAAATTGTCTGTTTTAGAGAGAACTACATTTTCTTGTGTAGTGCTTTTCCGTCTATCGCTTAACACTTACCAGTTATACTAGACTATGCGAATGAAGAGGACTTCATAGGCTATTCTCAGAAAATTCAAGATATACATTTTATTTGTCATGTAAATATATTTAATAAAATCGCTAGAGCCATTTTTGAGAAAATCGAAAATTTCGAAAAATATTCCATGTAAATGATAATTGGGGGGGGATTTTCTTGAAAGTCCTTGTCTCACATCTTTGGAAGATACTGAATTAAATGCCAAGTTCGGTATTTTTTCGATTTTTCCACTTTGAGTTAAGCTGTTCACAGACACACACACGGACCTTTTTCTAAAAGCGCTTTATTTGGATTCAGGAGGTCTCAAAACATATATTTCCGGTGAAATTTCGGTATTGGATTTCTGGGTGGAATGCAATACCTTCTCTACCTACTATGTAGGTGTTAGAGAAAGTAAATACAGTTTGTTTGTGTAACTACACTTTCTTAAACATTTCTGTCGTTCCTCTACCTAACTGGAACAGTTAATGATTAAACTTGGCAAAAATACAAAGCTTCTGATAACTTAACAAGATCGCAAATTCACACATAGCGTTGCATTTCAGGTGCATTTACAACACTTCGTCTTGTGTTCTGGTATTTAGTCGTGTATTTTTTAGCCCATCGCCATATATATACACCGCGCTTAAATTTTGTATTAATTTGAAAAAAAAATTGTATCCATGAATACTCGCTTAGTGTTTCTTAACATTCCTTATTTAACACCTTCACAAGTTCTCTCTTTTTTAAAAAATACGAAATAACTAATCAGTCGTTTCATTATATACCGTGCTTGGCAGCTTGCATTTTGCAAATCTGTATATATCAATGGGATTTTGCATTAGCATTATTTTATAGGGTGTTTTGTAAATCTCAGATTCCCCTAAACTCTACTTAATGGTAGGTTTTGTATTGTTTTAATTTGTAAAGATATGTTAAGGGACATATGACGATCGATCTGGGGTGTTAAAAATCTCAATTTATGGCCATAAATTTAAAACAAAAGTGATAGCTTTGACCATCACTCCATTTGTAAAAAAAAATACGTTAAAATCTTTTAAAGTTTAATAAGGTATATTAATATTTCAATATCCGGCGTGGAATAGAACCCGGTCTCACGCGTGACAAGCGAGAGCACAAATCATTACAGCTCGCCTAACTGTTGGGTATAGTAGTCTTATAAACACGTTAACAGCGTTTCGACCACTGGCATGAGCTCCCGCTTCTAGAGCTAATAAAAAGTTGTAAAAAATAATCTTATTTATTAGCTCCCGTAGTTTGCAGATTTTTCTATATAGCACAGCTTCAAAACTATTATTTTCGGTTCGGAAATATTCAGCTACAACCTCGATTCAAAGACTTTGTATAGATTTCAAACAAATTTGAAGTGTGTCGACTAATTTGTTCAAACTCTTGAGCATAAAATCGCAACTCCATGCTGCAGTATTTCACCTAATAGCTGAAAATGTGTAGGAGGTTGGCCATCTAAACTAGACTTAGCTATCCTTGACACGTCATTAAATTACGTTTAGATTTTTAAATACGAATGAGCTCTTTTAATTGACTTAATTTCATTGATTTATAATCCGAAATATAAGCAGTTATTGCCATCACTTAATTATTACTATACTGTAGCGCATTCGCTGTCCTAAAGGCACTTTAGTTATGGTTAATTCTTTCTCAAGTGCGCCAAGAACATCACAAGTGAGTT
Organism: Deroplatys truncata; assembly: GCA_030765065.1. Lineage (NCBI taxonomy): Eukaryota > Metazoa > Arthropoda > Insecta > Mantodea > Mantidae > Deroplatys > Deroplatys truncata. Next base: position 635,654,226 of record CM060990.1, read on the forward strand.
TTAATTAGCTGGTATAATCTAAATGTAACATTTATACAATTATATTTTATGCAGAAATATGCTATCTCTCAACAAAAGCGGTAAAAACGAGCGAAGGTAGGGTAATACACAAGAGTTGGAATCAGTGCTTCGTAACATTTAAATAATAGCCGTGATACCATTCAACTAATTTGAACCTTGAAGCTCTAACCTTTCATACAAGACGATTCCTGATATTACTTCGAAACCTTTGTATGTTATAGCAAGGCTTGATGCCTCATTAAACGTTGTAATTTTATTAATCAAACCACACAAGGTATTGCGTGTGCTATGATGCGTATGTACTGTAACTCAAGCCAAAACTGAAATACTAACTCCTTTGTGTTGGGTATAGTTGTGTCTTTTTGGGCCTTACCTTCCCTTATCTAAATTTATACATTCGCCATTTTGTTTTATTTTCTTCCCAGCTGGAACTTGTTAAGCTGATGCATGAAATGAAACGGTATCATTACTGCTATACGAAACTTTTAAGACTAAAGCCATATTAAATGACCATTGTTTAAAAAACGCAACCCTTTTTTTCCAATTTGACTTTTTACAATTATAGAGACTGCACAATTGATCAAAATTATTATTTCATGTATAATGTATGTTTCCATTTGACTAAATGACAGTATAAAAAAGAAACTGCAACAATTTCATGCAGAGAATTGATGAGTATGAATATAAACTTTGTTAAAATACTTCAGAAAAACGTTAAGGACATCATTTACAACATAATGTAAAGGAAGCAGGTGATTACTGTAACTGTGATTGCAGCCGAGAAGACCGTGAATCGAGGAGTTGTGTACTATAATAGTCGGCTAGGATACGAGTGCGTCCGGTGGGAAGAGGAACTAAACAGTTACCGAAAAAGTGGGCGGGGCATCGAAGGAGAGTCAGTTAAAGAAAACAGCCGCAGTTCCGGGATTACTAGCGAGGCTGAGGCCTGAAAAAAATAGTACTGTTTTCATTGTGTAACTGTACATTCTCCTATCGCCTTTCCCTTCACTCCCCATGACCCCTAACCTTGATTATATTAGGCACTGTCAAAAAAACCAGTAGCGCCCTCCTCCAAGCTCACTCATATCGTGGCCAGCTAGAACAGGCATCGTCATCAATGGTGGCTCAATGAAAACACAGGCAAGGTCGCCGACTGTAACAGAGGACGGAGTTAACATAGGAACAGTGTTTTACGCTTCCTCGTTCAGTGGTGGACAACAGGGATGCCAACTTGTACGATAATTATGGGGGCATGCGATAACTTTAACGCTGGTAAGATGTACCATACCGGGAAAATATATAATAGCTTTAAAGCTGTTAATATGGCTATAACACAGTTCTAGTGTTGCAGCGATTACACTGTACAATGTATTGATGTTTGTTAATCGTTATTACGTTGTTTCGAAGTCGGCAGTACGTTAAATTAAGCACGCATTCTTACGTGTGATGCGCATTTGTTACGGTATTTCCCCTTCTAAGGCACAGTCGGACCGTTACGGCTTTGCATAGCTGCACCAGTGTGGAATGGCTGATAAAGTGGTAATACGTAAGCACAGTAGCGCATTTGATCGAGGCAGTTTTAGCGTTGTGTTCTAGACAATTATTTTACACACATGAGGGCGGTATTGAAATTTTTTAGAATGCCATATTTCTAAAAACAAATGAAATTTCTTTATATTTGACAGGTACTTTTTAATGTTTTGCGATTTGATTACCATGTAGTTTGTTCGATTTGCTCAAATAGTTTAATTATCACCATTTAAAGATTTTGTCTTCACCTAAAATTAATGTGACTAGACAACATTTCCGGGCTATGATTTTTTACGATTTTAAATCGTCACTAAGGCCTAAACAATGTGAAAATCGGCTTGAAATGCATTTGACGACGTAGTCCAATCTAAGGCAACAATTTATAATTGGTACAACGAATTCAAGAGAGATCGGTTTTTTCTTGTGATGAATTTCGTGAAGGACGCCCAAGAACTGCTGTTACTGATGAAAATATTGCCGCTGTTCGAGCAATGCTTGAAGAAGATCGACGGACATCTTATGAATTTATTCGGGCGACAATGGACATCGGTATGAGCCAAATCCAAAACATTTTATATCAACAGTTAGACGTGAGAAAACTCCGTTGTCGATGGATTCCACATAAACTGACCCCTGATCAAAAAAACAACGCTGATTGGTGCAGAAAAACTCTGGAAGAATTCCAAGGCGGTACTTCAAATTTGTGATGAATTAAAATGGTGATGAATCTTGGATTTATTGTTATGGTCCTGAAAAGAAAAGCCAATCGGCTTAATGGGTCTTTCGAACAGACCCTAAGCCTACAAAAGTCCGACGAATTCGCAGAACATGGTTGCCAGTTTTTTTTCCTAAAATGGCCCATATTGCTTCTAAAGCATTAGAAAATAGACGTACCGTTACCGCCGATTGGTAAAAAATGTCTGTATACAGCAAATGTTTTAAGACGTTCGTGAAAAGCGTCCAAAAGAAAAAAGACAACGCTTCGTCGCATGCAGCAAAAACTGGATACCCAAAAGTTCAGTTCTATGGACCCCCACCATACAGCCCTGACCTAGAACCTTGTAATTTCTTTTTGTTTCCAAAAATTAAAGATAAGATGCGTGGAATCACATTTTCGTCATCAGATGAAGCAGTGGAAGATTATAAAAACCTGGTTTCTGAAGTGCCTCTGGAAAACAAGGCAACATTGCTTTATGAACTGGTTTCATTGAATGCAAAAATATATTAATACAGGGGAATATTTTGAAAAACAACAAAGTCATTTAAAAAATCAGTGTCGCCCTCGTAGCAGGCCTTACTTGTCAAAATGCCTGTGATTTTCACTGACGAACATCAAATATCAACACAGCACTACCTGCAATGACTGTATATCGGTGTACCGCGAGAAGTAAAATAACTTCTTTAAAATGTACGATAATTCGAGTATAAACCCAACATTTTGAAGAGTTGGCAAGATACTTTCTTATTTTAGGGTGGCAAACCATGGTGGACAAGATGGATCTCCTAAATGCCCGAAAAAAGTGCTGGAAAGCATAGGGCCTGGAATGACTACTGAAGAAGTTGCGTTCAAGACGTATTCAGGTCCCTTGAAGACCCCGAAAAACGTTGCGTAATGTTTTATAATTTATGGTGTTGAGTAATAATACTGAATTAGTGGATAGTAGCATTGAAATGTATATTTATATTACGTATATGTGTACATACTTTTGAAAGTGAAGTTTTGAAGAGATCGACTCATAACCGCGTGTTGTACCACAATGTTACATAGTTAATGTATTTTTGTTTGAATGGTTGAGATTCCTAAAACGTTATACTTATATAGAACATACATATTGTACTAGTCAGCTAAACTAAATTTTATTCAAGGACGTAGATTTGCAATTTATTCTGCACTCTTTACCTACGTACGACCTACAGCAGGCAGTAAACAAACCAGGACACATTATTCTGTTATTCACCATGGATAGAGCATCAGTAAACATCTGTTAGTGTTGTTACTGTAAACCGTATTCGCAGTTCTGGGTAAGTGCAACGCTTATTCTTGTTCCTTCTAATGGAATCAGTTTGTGTTTTGATAAGTTTGTGAAATGCGTTTACATGGCAGTTTTATCTTGAAATATTTGGTTATGCAACCCTATTAATGATGTACAAACACTACAGGAAGGCGTCTTCAATGACTGCCAGAGCATCCGTGGCCAACCTGGAGTCTTTCAGAGTACGTGATTCCCTAAGACGTCGGACAGAAGCATGCCTTACTATGAATGGGCACCATATTGAGCACCTCCTTTAGTGATGGTTCACAAGTGCAGATCGCATGTAATCGCAAGCAGATTACATTAGAAGCTATGCTGTTTCATTGGAACAGAGTAATGTGTCCTCATTTGTTTACTGCATTCCGTAGGTCATACGTAATAGCAAAGAGCTTGCAGTACAAGACGTTTCACAGTAGCAAAGATGAACAAGTGCTCATAGCTCTTAAGGTAGGCATTTTTGAGCCCATGTTCACTGCGCACACCTCCCAAAATATGGAATACTTTCTTTTTAACCATCCTGTAGGTATACATTATCCCATATTATATTGAAATAGCAGTTGTGCACTGCCATGTACAACCCGCTTATTTCTCCACATATTAACCCTTTTCTTGCGTGCATTTGTTGGATTTTTGGTTTCTTTTTGAATGGCATAGACGCCATTTTGCAAACAGCAAACCAATATGAGATCTTCATGCAACAACGCACGGGCCCTGTCTGCTTTAAGGACCCTTTCCTCTAGCGTAGCCGAGTAAAGTAAATAAATAAGGCATAGCAAACATAATCTCGGATTCAATAAGCATGAAGATGGGTAAGCGGGATCTAATATTCGAGTTGAATTGTATTCGATTTTGTCTGTGTTTCTCATTTCATTAGAGAAACACACATTCCATGCATGGTAAGAGTCAGCAAATATCTGTATGCAGTGCGCAGAGCACGGATTCTGTACCGGAAAAAGAATGCTGTTTCAATATAAGCCAGACCTAGAAATATAGAAATCCTGGGAGTATAATTTTGTCAGCCATTGTAAAAAAAGCTCTGGATATATATTTAATATAAGAAAGCAATAAATGAAAGAACTCATAAATAGGACATAATACTCTATTTAGGGTGCTTACATGCATACCAGTCGTCCTCCGTGGACTAGTGGTACCGTGCTAGCCTCTAGTCGCGGGTTCAAACCCGGCGGAGGGCGATGGGTTTTTTTCGGGCGTAAAAATCCTTAGCATGGCTTCCTTCGGAACGGAAGTAAAGCCGGTGGTCCCGTGTCGTAGATTTACGGCACGTAAAAAAACCTCAAGCCTGATAAAGAGGCCTCTGAGCAAAATTACCGGTCTTTCACGCCCAATATACAATGGGACGCTAAGGACCATAGTGGTTAAAGAGCGTCCACAAATAAAACTCAATTTAATTTAACTAACATGCATACCAAAGTTATTATTCATAATAAAAACACTTAAGTACTAGTGTTTTACATTAGTTTAAAACAATCGTCAATTTTTCTTTGCTTTTTTGATTTTTTCACACACTCGTGCATTAATCACAGAAATGCTGTCATCATTTAGGCTTTGTGATGATAGAAATCACTGTAATGTTTAGAAGTATAACTGTCTCATGCACAATGGGGACGCTTTCATTATTCAGCTTACTTCATCATCAGCTGCAAGGGAAGAATGACCTTGTCCGATCGTATTATTAACACGTGCGCAGCACGTTCCGAAAATATTGATGCCTCGCCCAGTATGCCAACATGAAAACGTATGATTGAGCTAAATATTAATGGATGAAGTTCAGTGCCGAAAAAAATGTAGCGTATATCAGCGAATAAACGCAGAAGTGGGGTTTAACTGTGTTTAGTTTATTTCGCACTTCTCGGCTTCTCAGTTAATGACATTGAAACCTGGGAAGGTACATTTGAAAGCTTTAATTAAAAGTTTGGAATAGGCAAGTACCATGGCATTATTTTCCTTTCTAAAAGCTGGAAAGCCACAAACAGCAGTTTTAATAAAGCTTTTCGTAAGTTTTACCAATATCAATTCCTCTTTCCTACTTGGGTTAGGGTGAGAAGATGATCAAGCAGTAAAGCACTGAATAGCGTCTATACAAAAAGAAATCACTCAAACCCGTAGAAGCAGATGATGGTGACGAAGGATGAAAAGGTCTAAACAGACCATAAGTCATGGGGAGAAGAGAAAGATAAATTGATGTAGCTATGTCATTTTTTGTGGGGAACTTCTCCCCCCCCCTCTCTCTCTCTCTCTCTCTCTCTCTCTCTCTCTCTCTCTCTCTCTCTCTCTCTCTGACATATTCTCAGAAATTCATACTCTGTGCCAAAGATGTATCCATTACTTTGGAGAAAAGCACTGCTGCATAAATCCTTAAGGGCACTGCGACTGAATTTTCTGTTTTCATTTTAAAGTTATTTACTTGGAAACTGGCACATTTAATGAGTAAACAAATAAATGACTGCAAATCTTCAAAGCTGTAGCTCAAATAATTTCTCAGATAATGCAATTAAACATTTTGGAGATATTTTCGAACATGTGATGCGAGAGAGTCCAAAAGTTCTCCAATGCGCATGCGCAAGCAGACTGAAACGACCGATGACTATTAGTTTCATTGCTTCTCGCATAGCAGCCAACATATGCTTCTTTTGCAACAACCGTAGCCAATCTCTGAAAAAAATTCCCATACATGTGCACAACAATCTGGAAGCGATTAGCAACCGGTAACTTGAAAAGTCCTGACCATGCTTTCTCTCGGGTTGATGCAGTATTTTTAACACTTAAATGATTTCAGTCTAATTATAATATGTAAATTCAATAACAGCCCGCCTTGAAGCAATATGTGTATGTAATAATTTGTAAAATGTATGTAACAGTCATTGCATATGCTTATATTATTGTATACATGTTCAATAATGTTATGTGAATGTATTACGTAATTTAATAATGTAAGAGCTGTGAGAATTATAAGTTAAAGTTGCTAACAATGAGGTAACCTTGAGGCAATAATGAGTTTGAGAGTTTAATAATACTACTTCTGATTATTGGAGTAACAAGAATGTGATTTTAGTGACAGTTTATAAAAGTAGCCAATCAACAACCAGAAAAAGCTTTAGTTAAATGCAGGTATTCTATTGGAGTAGGATTAGCCTTTCAGAGGCTTGAAATACAGAAATTTACAAGTTTAGACGGTTGAAATCAATTCAGTTGCCTGCAGACAGACTTACTAACCTGACGCAAAAAGTGTCCTCAAGAAATATAATATGTATTCGTGTGAGACGAAAATAGTTTACGTATTAAAAAGTGCAAGTATTAAGTAAAATAATCTCACAGCTCTCTATATCAGTGAAGTGCTATTTAATTTGCGTCAAGGATTAATAAAAAAGGAGTGAATTAAAACTTAAAATCTGTGTAAGCCTACATTCTTGTCGCACCACGCCCTGCCAAGACTTCCATGTCTCTAAATATAAATACTGACGCAGCTGAAGCAAACATAAACAAATATTTAAAGAAACAGTCAAATTACAAAGTTAATATATTTTTTTTAAACGTGGTGCAAACAACGTAACAACAGTAGAAACTATCAACTTCAAATTGGCGCCAAAACAATGTAAAAATAAACTTCTTTAAATTGGCGCCTAAACGTGGGGCAGACAATAAAAAATTACTTCTTCAGGGTTTTGTTGCTTTACAATAATGGTCATGAAGTGAAGTAGAGTTTATTGTAGTCTGAATAGCAAAGTTTGTATGTTCTTGGAGATATTCTTACAAATAATAAAACTTATAGAAATGGCTCATCCGGTTAATAAGATGGATCTGTCGGTTTACCTCAATGATACAGAGAATCCCTTGAGGCTCACATCTATCAGTATTTGTGGCATCCTGACTCCAAGAACCATTCAGTAGACCCTTTCCAGGGACTATGGAAGACATTAGGCGGGTCTAACCTGTGTTAGAGTGACTAAACTGTATACACTCTTAGGTTGATCCGCGCCAAAACAAAACCAGGTGACCAGTGCACCGTTATAGTGTATCCTTCCGCCATTCGCGCCAGAAAGAGTCATACTTTCACGACCATGTGACGAGTACAGGCGGCACGTAATGCAAAAAAGAACAGCGTTCGACAACTTAAAACACTAACCAGCATAATATGTTAGGGTTGAGGGTGATAATATTGATAGTTGCAACAAAATAAACATTTGCACATATAATAATATTTAATTCTAAAATAAACAAGCGAAAAAGAAAGTAACAGACATTCGATAACTTACATTTATTCGCCCTTTGGAAGCGGCATTTATCAACTGTTGGCGGCTCATTTTTAAAAAAGAAATTGTGTACCGTTATGTGAACTGTTTCTTCACAAAATCATCACGTTCTTGCATCGCGTATTTCATACGCTTTCTTTTTTCCCCGTGTGTAATCACTTTTCCCGTTTCAGATTTTTCTTTACGAGCACTGTTTATACAGAATTCAGAAGTTAATTTCACCACTTCTTTCACGGAAAGGTTAGTTATTTCTCATAACTTACAATAAACATCCAACACCATTGTTTTTTCACCACTAATCAATGGTTTGCCCGCCTATGCTTTACATAAGTCGACGAAAACGCAAGAACAAATCACCGCCCGCCATTGGCTGTAAACAATATTCTGCGCATACCTGGATGTCAGGCACTTGTATGAATTGTATGTTGGAACGTTTAGCTCTGTTTAAAGGTATAAATTAGCGTTAATTAAATTAGGAATTTGTACAGAATATTATACCATTTAAGGATAAATTCGTTCTAAAATTTAGATTATTAGCATGGGACTACTTTCCTTCACGTATTGCTACAGTGTTGTACTACGGTACACTGGTCACGTACCTACGTTTGTTTTGGCGCGGATCAACTTAAGAGTGAATGTAGTATAGGTTTAGTTAAAGTTTAGGCTAGGCGTAGTTAAATTAACGAGTTAGTGTTTAGTGTACATAGCTAGTCAGCATAATTTAGAAACAAGGTATATAATTATATAGTGTAATTTAGTGATAAAAAGAGTGTTGGCTGCATTACTTTGAGTGATGCAAGATGGAGAATTTGGCTCCCCTGCATTCTTCTATATGACTACATGCTCAGTAAGTAAATAAATAATTATAAGGCTTAAATTATGTAAATAAAACTTTTTTCAACAAGAAATTATCCAAATAAATAATTCTAAACACATCTTCGAAAAAATATGCTACAGACGTTGGATATAGAAAAAAAAATTCGCGTCACATGTAAAGTTGAGCCAATATTTTTAATTATCGAAAAATTTCAAATTTTCTAAAACTGCTTTGCGCATTCATATTTGTCAGAGTAGTGTGGTATATTTTCTGATACTTTAGTACAGTGAAAATCAGTGTAGATATTTTATCAACGTTGATGTTATTAGTTGTAGAGAAACAAATTTTTGTTTTTATGAAGTTGGTGTTAACATTTTCCTTGCTTTTCAATATTAATTAACTTTTCGTGAGTCAATGGATAAAGATATAAAAAGCATGCTTGAATCTTCAGATAGTACATTTGAGGTTATGTAGTAAAACTGCATAACCGCAGACCAAAACTGAAATGTAAAGTATAAATTTCAAAATTACAAATGTAAAACTGAGAAAAACGTACAGAAAGGGTCCAGTGGTGTTAAAAGGGAGCGCACGGGTGATTCAAACATAACGCTGGGGTTTTAAAAATGGCGGATCGTGAAAAGTGTTTGGTCAAAACGATTCACAGGCGTCTATAGAATATTGTCTTCTTCTTCCTCTGTTTACCCTCCGCGTTGTTAGGGCTTACACCCCCAGGACTTACAAGCGGGTGCCTCGTATCAAACGCCTGTAAAGACTATGGTTAAGAGAGAACAGCCAGGATGGGTGATCAGCCCGAAGCCTGATATGAGAGCGAGGAAGGAGACGATATGAAATGAAGGTGAGATGAATGAAAGGAAAGGTGATGATGGAGCAATTGGTGGAATGAATGGCTAGGGAAACCGGAGAACTCGGAGAAAACCCGCCCAGACGCCGTTTAGCCCACCAGAAATCCCAAGTGGTTCCTTGGGATTGAACCCGGACCACCTTGGTGAGAGGTCAGATCACTACTTGGCCACGGCGCCACCACGTCTATGGAATATTTATACACTGATGTGCAAAACCTAAGGACGAAAGTAATCTTCGCATGCTGTGATACTGTCAAGTAACATAGCTCGATGAAACTTGAATCATACATAGAGGGAACTGCTACGGTATGCTACAGTAGGCAACTAAACGAAATATGCAATGAGACGAACAGAAATGCCACTGTTATTCATAGACCATAAGCTACACTAAAGGCAACACGACATATGATGGCTCTAGATTTACAAAAACAGATACATGGTGCTTAAAAGGGTGTATGATCACCACTGACAGCAATGCATGCTCTGCATCGTGCTCCCATGATGGCCACAAGGTTGTTAAGCAGTTCTTGTGGTAGGGCGTTCCATTCCTCCACCAACGCTGTTGTCAACTGTTGGATGGTCGTTGGTGCATGTGGACGTGCTGCAATGCGTCTCCCCAAAGCATCCCACACGTGTTCGATGGGATTTAAATCAGGGGAACGGGAAGGCCAGTCCATTAGCCGAATATCCTCTCGTTCCAAGAGACCGATGCGGTCGCGCATTGTCATCCATAAAAATGAAGTCGGAGCCGACTGCATCCCTGAAAAGACGCACATGGGGAAGGAGTACAGTATCACAATAACGTTGACCAGTGAGCGTACCGTGTTCAAAGATTTGGAGATCGGTGCGCCCATGCAACATTATGCCATAACACCCGGACCACCAAAACGATCATGTTCAAGAATGTTCTAGGTACATTACGTGTTCCTACCTCTCGCCAGATGAGAATCACTACTTAGACTGAATCTGTTCTCATCCGAGAAGAGCACGCGACCCCATTTCTCGTTGGTCCCATTTTGATACTCTTGGGACCATCGCAAACGGTGCCGCCGATGTGCGGGTGTCAATTGAACACAATGTACTGGTCGTCGGGCAAAGAGACCAGCTCTGTGTAGTTGCCGTGCCACTGTGTATCGTGAGATTGCGTGCCTAGCTGTCCTGTTAAATGTGGTTGCAATTGCACCCGCTGTTTTGCGTGGATCCCTTCTTGCCTGTTGCACAATGTAGCGGTCATCTGCTGCTGTAGTTGAGCGTGGTCGACCACCACCTCTCCTTGGGACAGCAGTGCTTGTGGTTTCCCATGCACGTGAAACAATGCTGTAAGCAATTCCAAACTCCTGAGCAACACTCGTCACACTTCGCCCTTCTTCCAGTTTCCCGATGATTCTTCCCCGTGTGAAGTCATCCAAATGGTGTCTATGGGCCATATTGCAATGAAGAATACCACTGCAGTGCACCGCAACAGCTCGCTAATTGCCACACACCGTCTTGTCCTGTTTCGTCAACTGCCCTGTGTTGCGGGGCAACACCCATTTGGCACTATAGGCTCACTACTCACGCCATGTGACGTCCAGCTTTCTGTGTACGTGTGAGAGACCTCTGGCAACATACTCCCGCAGCTTCATCTACTTGCACCAAGTAGTTCATTTGTTATGTTACTTTACCCATCTCGTGTTTTGCACACCAGTGTATAATATAATTAAAAAATCGGAAATACTGTCATTATCACCCAAAAACTCAGGTACAGTGACCCTTAAGAGGGAGTTTTTTAATATACCAATTCCAAAACTAATTACCAGGCGCTTATCCTAAAAGAGCAATATCTCCACCCACTATGGTTTACTTATCTTACTCTTCTCACAAGAGCTTATTTTTTTTCTCTGCGCTAAGGTACATAAACAATTATAGAAATTAGTTCATTAGATTTTTTCGTTGTAGGTATAAGGGGGCAAGCAGGGGGCTTAAGCGATAAGTCAAATTTTTAAAAGCCTGTCGTTTGGCTTTGAAATTCACAGTTTGCACATAAAAGAATGCTGCCTTAGTACTTGAAAAAAGCAACAATATTGGAAAATTCAAACCAATAACCACGAATATCTCAGAAATGGTTAATGTCGCAACAAAGTGACATAAGTTTTCGGTTTAACCAGATCTGGTTTTTTTTCCCCTTCCTTGCATTTTTTTTTGTAAGTTTTTCTCTATCTTTTACGGTTTACCAGATAGAAAAAGTTATTATACGACATTAATGCCGAATAAGGAGTGCTTCACAGGCTATTCACAGAAAATTAAGATACACATTTTATTACGCACACAAATATCTTAAACATATGACATTTTAATACAAATCGTCATTTTTGAGAAAATACAAAATAACGAAACGTCTACCATCTAAGGGTAGTTTGGGGAGAGGAATTTTTTTTGAAAATTCGAGGAGCAGTTTTGGAAGATGCAAACTTCAATACCAATTTTGGTATTTAACCGAAATTTTGTTTCTGAGTTATGCTGTTGTAAGACGCATCATGGTTTAATCATTTGCGTAAAGCACAGGATAACAATTAATCATTCTTATAATTTTTGTATGTTTTTAAGTATTAGAAATGAATGTCACTTCTTTGCTCAAACCATAAGCTTACTGCATTCTGTTTATGTAACTGAGGTCTCCAAAAGTTTGACGACCTTTGCTTTATTAGTAGAAGCCGAATATCGGGCATTTATCTTGGTTAAAATAGGCATTTACTAACAGTGAAAACACAGATTAATCCCATTCTTTATTAAAGAAAATACTAAAATATCTATCTAGGATACTTAATTCATTTTTCACATAAAGTACTTACTCTTGCTTCACTAGATTACAAGCAACAACATGTTTTTTTCAAGGTGTCAACTGTCATAGTCAGCCGCCTGTCAGAGAGAACGTTTTTCATATGGAAAAAGAACGTTCTACTACACTGGAGTGGCTGCAGCATATTTAAAATAAGCTATTTCGAAGGACTCATGACAGTTACAACAGAACGTTTTACCTTTCAGGACATCACAAATGTTCTTAAGTTTTTCTAAGCCTACACTAGCACTCATACGTTTACACTTTTTTACTAACACTTTTTCCTTTCTCTCCTAGTACTTGCAGCAGTTGATGTATTACATCTTCAAATATCGCCATGGATGACACTAGTGTATCACCTTTTATCTCCAACTTAAAGTTTGCTTCCGGTAGCACACTATAATGTGCTGCTATAAACGCCAGATCGTTGCCGAGTTCATTTTACAACAACTTCTTTATCTCGCGAACTGAAGCAGCTTCGTCTTCTAACAGAGCATCAAAACCTCGCATGTTGTGCTCAAATTGCTGCTGTAATATATGGCTGCGGAAACCCAGGTTCCCCATCAGCTGAGAACTGGCTGTGGAGGTAAAGCTAGCTCTGATGCCACGTCCTTAAAATCTCACATTCACGAGGGTGGTTTTAGGAAGACCTTCTTGGCGTTCGCAACCAACTTATCCACAAGAGGATACAAACTTCATACTTCTTCGGCGATTCTGTGCAACCCGTAGGCTAGACAGTGAGGTAGAGCATTTTCGGGAAGAGAACTTTCAAGGCTTTAGCTGTCGTTTTCATGTAAGGTACCTGCACTCCTTTCATAGGTTCCGATATTTAAAGAACTTAATTGAATCGTTTGAGGAGGTAAGTTTTAGACTGCTTGAAAACCAATAAACGCATTTATAGGGAACAAGAGCCTCAGTAAATATTTTTGTGACGTGAATGTGTCACTTCATTATTCGTGTAACATTACTTCACTTTCATACATTGAAATGTTTTATGTGCTCTTTAAAATGTGTAAATAATCACAGCAAATAACCATAACGATCCAAAACAAGCAAAAAAGGCCTTTAACCGTAAAATAGGCAACAGAAGCAAAAAAGAAAGAAAGAAAAAGGCAAAATAAAAACTAGCCCTGCCGTACCTAAATGTATGGAAACATGTTTATCTCTATTTAGCGCATTATTATATCCATCCAAATAGAAAAGGTATTTTGCCTAACTTCTGATTGATCAGCATTTGCGAACAGCTGCCCTGTGGAGGTGAATGCGATCAAAAAGAGGCAGGTTTTCATTTATTTGAGGAGTCCGGAAATGCCCCTTCACTATCCATTATAAAACATGATGGCTACCCGGTAGTCTGTTTTCTAACCACAGAACATATGCAATATTTTGTATCCCCCACGGATTCAGTTTGTGGTAATTGAATGTTTTACGTACTTGTTTCTGTGGTTTCAGCCCAAATAAATGAAATATCGCACATTCTTCATTTAAACCAACTTTCTATAGCATGATTTGTGCAACATTTTATGACAGGTATTTACAGTTCAAAAAAGACTGAATTAAAACGTTCTCTCTCTTTATTTGCGTTATAAATAAACATGTAAAACATTAATTAAGGACAATCACTGGAGAGTCAGTAGATAGGAACAAAACAGCCAAAGTCTGAAATCTGCACCCTCGCAAATTGAAAGAACACTAACATTTCCTTTAAAATGTTCAAAGAATAGAAATTAAAAATGAATGTCAAGTTTTAAATATATACTTTTCTTTAAATTTTATAATAATTAAGCTGACACATGTGAGTTCGAAAAGGATTTCCAGTTTTAATGGAAGCAGCAGAGCTTAAGGAAATTAAGAAAGGAAAGAACAAGGGCTGGTATAATTTCCATCGAGGTTGCTAGATATACGGACAAAGGGAAGAAGATAGTTCGTTCCTTTGTGGATTGGCATATAAGAAAATGGAGAACGGCCAGAAGACTTTACGGCAGAACAAAAACAATACTAAAATGAAATGATTTCAGGACTGAGTGTTCACCTGAAATCATTCGGCAACGATAGAATCAGCATGCTGAATCATCAGAAGGGAAGAGACACCAGAAGACACAATTGCATTGCTATGAAGAATCAGGAACGTTACCTACAGAAAGATAAAGACTAGTGAGTGACATTTCTAGATCTGGATATGGTATTTGCCAGAGTAAATTGGAAGGAATTATGGGCATTGGAAAACTGGCGTGGGATGGAAGCAATCGAGTAATCTCAATATGCAGCAAATAAAATCATGACAGGGAAATGTATGTCGGAGAGAACTGGCAAGAGCTGTTCGGAGGGGATGCAGATTTTCACCCCTTCTTTTCAACATCTGAGGATTCGCTACTGCCATCATCAATAACGGGTTGCTATATGCTGTTCTCCAAATTCCATACAGTTTCCATGGCATCACTTGAAAAAATGACGAAGTATTGAAACATTAAAACCAGTAACAACAGATCTCTCGGAAATGAAAACAAGTTGGGTGAAATAATTGTACATTTTAAAGAGATCTTCATTTTTGTATAGTAAGGTTTTGTCCCTCTCTTATAGTTAACTCGTCAAACAAAATTTTACAGTTCCTCCGAATCAAGAGGGCTTCACAAGTTATACCCAGAAATTTTAAGATATACACTTTGACATGTAAATGTCAAATTATGGTACTTTAATCAAAATCCTTGCAACATACTTGAGCAAAAGTTATGAACGCCGATTTAGTTCATAAGTTTAGAAGTTTCGACACAATCGTTGTCGAAACTTCTGCCAGAACACTTCGACCTCGCCACTGCCGCAGTCGTAGAAGAAACGTCTGGGAAGGAGGAGGAGCCCACTAGACCACGGCCCACAAGCTTTATTTAATATTGACACCGGTCGTGAAAAGCCTACGAATTTTGATGAATCAAAGGAACGCTTTCGACATTCCTCGAGGTCACTGTCCTCGACAAGTTACTGCTTTGAGCACGACGTCGACATTTTGAAAATGGGATTTCTGCATTCCTGCTCCCCCAATACGCCATCAAACGGCGAAAAAGTTCAGGAGTTAGACCGAGTTGCATGGCAGATAAATACTTGGGAAACTATGGTTATTAAAGGCAATACCCTATACATCGGGGTCATTTGTTTAATGAATACTGTAGTCGACAAGAAACTACTTCTGAGAATCACTGTGTATACCTATGAAGCAAAGATCAGGATCAAAAGCAGTTACGTTGATAATTACACGCGAGCGCCTTTCAGCCAATGTACTGCCTCGTTCATGCCTTATTCACCAGTCAGAATCGAACTTAATCGATGATTTTAAAGTTTTTTTCCCGTACATAATTTTTTTCATTCCTATAATCTCTGTTTCGATTCGGCTAGGGGTTTAGAAAGCCTCCTCTTATGCATTTTCCTGTTGAATATTGGCGGTTGGTACAAACTATAAAAATGCCGAAATTTCGTGGTCTGCGAATTGAAAATATAAAAGTGGCTGTGCAAGAGCTAACGTCGCACGATATGAGATTAAACAAGTAAGCCTCTTCAGTGATTATACTTCTTTAACGGATTACCCTCCTCTTACACCAAGGACTTACAAGCCAAAGCCTTGAGTCAGTAGCCTGTAGAGGAGCAAGCAAACTCTGAATCATAGCATATCCAGGATGGGTGATCAGCCCATCGGCGGTGAAGAAGGAAATGTAATGAAGGGATGATAGGAAAATTCACGGATCAAATTATCCAACCCAGCTTTCGTCTTGCGATCGAGGAAAACTGCGCAACCTTCGGGGTTTGAACCGGAGACCTCTCGAATGCGAGTCGCACACATTACCGCGGCACCACCTCGCTCGATCAGTGATGTTACTGAAAGTGTATACAAATAGCGCGTAGTCGCATTGTAATCACTTCAGTGGTTATATTAGGTTTGTTCCAACACTCGTTCTGAACACGTTCCGAACTATAACCGACACATTCTTATGCACATGCGCCAGTCGAGTACCCTCTCAGAACTAATTCGGAATTTTGTGTGGTTGGAACACTACTTGAACCGTTCTGTCAAGACCTTCATTCCACAGTGTCAATTACAAAGGCGAAAGGAATTCAACCTAGCTTTGCTTAGAACTAGATATCTACCAAATACTTTTGATATTCCGTATTGTAGAAGTAATCACGCACAGAGGAAGAAATTGCGTATTAAAATTTATTCCTCCAGTTAATTAAAAGTTATTCCTCTAGTTAATAAGGCTTTTTCTGCTGAATACAGAGAAATACCTGGAGAAATACGGTCTCAACTCCACTGAACTCGTGGGACTAGTGGTCGGAGCAAGAAGCAAGATCCACAAATTCTTCATCCATTTCTACAAGAGGTGGCCTAGGCAGACAGCTAATTAAGAATGTTTCACTCTTGATGATTAATGGATAGATTTCAATTTTTTAAAAAAAACATCTATATACCGTAACCGTTTAACTGCCTTTTGAAATTCCATTTTGTTAATTGTCCGTTTTGATTGTATTGTTTGTTGTTTATAATTACTCTTACTGTGCCTTCAACCCTTTTGATGCATCTTATGTTTTATATGATTAGTTTTGTACTTGTTTCTTTGTTTAATGTTTGGTTAATTTATTGGTTTGTTTTGTCTTTATGACAGTCTCAGAATGAGAAAGCAGAGGTTTTCCTTTCAATATCACCTTCTCTACACACTCTGGCATGTTTGTTCCAAGCGATTATAATCGATTCTGAGTTAACTGAGTATGCGCAGTACAATTACAATTTGCGCATGTTCAGAATTTTCAGTTCCTACTCTTAATCAAGAACCGATTTCACTCGTTCCGAACTAGTGCCCAAATACGTTGGAACAGGAAGTTGGAAATTCAAAATTAGTTCTGGACTGATTATCTGCCTTGCTGGAACGCCACCTAGCTACTGCGCATACTCAGATAATTCAGAATCGATTCTGAATCGTGTGGGAACAAACCTATTAAAAGCACAAGGAGGTGGTATAGTTCTCCACCTTCGGTCTCGAAATAATTATCAACACAAGCAATCCTTAACCTCAATTAAACTAACGAAAGACTATCAGCACTCGTGGTATTACCGAAGAAAATCAAATGACATGAAACTGACTTATAGTAATATTATTTTTGAAGAGATGCATACTTTGATAAATTATATTCGAACCCACTCACGGCCTCTCTCTACTGCGCGAGGCAGCCGGCAGTCGCCGGGGAAATTACGCCGGCAGAGGCGGACTAAAACCCTTACCTTATAATAAATGCTGGAAATGTTCACCTTCTGCTCTCAAACAGGCAACATATCTCGTGTAAATATTCTCGCTCACTCTCCGAAGCTCAGCAGCAGGAATTCATGTGATGAAACGCCTCATTAGGATCAGAAAATTGAGTGTGGTGTGCGATAAGTACTAAAAGAATAATAGGGTCCATATTCTTTGATGAAACAATAAATGCAGAGCGATATCAGTGGTTAATTCTGAGGCCATTTTGCAATCCCTTGACAGAAGAAGAGAAATCGTATGGTTGGTTCCAGCAAAATTCTGCAACAGTACATACGGCTGCCGAATCATTACATGCATTAAGAGAGGTGTTTGGTGACAATAATTAGTGTTGATTTGTGGACCCCTCGTTCTCCTGACCTAACGAGTTGTGATTTTTATTTATGAGGTTCTTTATAAGACAAAGTGTATCGTTCTAATCCTCGCACACTACAGGAATTTAGAGAAAACGTTGTGCAAGAAATCACAAGAATTTCTACTGCTGAGCTTCGGAGAGTGAGCTAGAATATTTACACGAGATATGCTGCCTGTTTGAGAGCAGAAGGTCAACATTTCCAGCATCTATTATAAGGTACGGATTTTAGTTCGCCTCTGCCGGCGTAATTTCCACGGCGACTGCCTGCTGTCTCGCGCAGTAGGGAGAGGCCGCGAGTGGGTTCGAATATAATTTAACTACCCCTTAGTAGGGTTAAACGATATTTAGTATTTTTGGCCAACCTTTGAGTCTTCAGGAAAAAAGTTTGAGTCTGAGGGACGGAAAGGTTAACTCTAAATGCATTTGAAATAGTTGTTTTTAAATTTAATTCCATGAACTAGTAAGAAAATGTTGATATGGAAATGTTTGCGTTTTTCTGTGTGCTGTGATCCTTGCTGAAGAGGTACAGAGGCTAAAGTATTATCCATTTACTTGCACACCCCATTAAGTTACTACTTCATACTGACGTAGATGGCTTTAGAAGGGCTGAATAATCACTTTTGCAACTTGGTGTTTTGAAACTTTCTGAAAGCCGGTTCTTCTTTGAAGCTAGTGCTAAGGCGCTCGCAAGTAACGTTAGCTGATGAATTGAATTGACATTTTGTTCCTTGCTGAAAAGGTTTGACTTGTGCGCAGTATCTGAAGGCAATAAATTGAATTTGGAAGCTTCTCTCCGAGGCGTCTGGCGCCTTCGATGCTAATTGAAGCTGCGTAGGTGCACATGTGGAGAGGATTCTACGTGTGGCTCATTTTGTGGAATGGTTGACGCCTCTCACATTGCATCTAATTCAAGCACAGCCTCTAGATGAGCCGGAAGCCCTCCCAATATTCATCTGGAAGCATTTGTCAGATCTCGCTTGGGAGTCGTATATCATATTAATGAGGGAAAACAAGCCCTCTCGTGAACACACAGCAACAGAAGCGCAAGATAAAACATGTTTGTGGACTACTTCGACCATAAGAGGGATATTAGGTCCTTCAGTGGATCTAGTCTGTGTACACTCAGAATACAAAGTACGGTTTTCCTTCTGGGAACGTGATAGTTAATCCGCAGTGTTAAATCCAAGGTACTTGAGTTGTGCAGGCGAATTAATGCACAAAGTTTGGTGAAACTTCTGGGAAATAGTGCTAAACAGCATGCATTTTAACAAGATTCCCCGTAACAACTACTCTTAAATTTATACCAATTTTATTACAATTTCAAAAGGCATCAATTTCACCCGGATTCGTGTATTTCTACTTATGTTGTTACAGTTACAATGATAATAAGCGCATATCTTATAAGAGATGCTGGAAATGTCCTTCTATCCGCACATTTCCGTTATCTTCCCAGGAAATTTTCATTCACACTCGAGAGCTTGTTATCCGGAATTGAGTGAATTTCTCGCCTGATGTTTTCTTGTAATTTTTCCAGTGTATGTGGGTGTGTCCCATATACTAGCTATTTTTCATGTAATCATGTCGGGTAAATTTCTATAATAGGATTTTGCGAAATGTCAGTGACAGAATAACTGATATACGCTTAACACTCTTTGACGAAGCACGGTTCCATTTATAGCTATTGGAGTACAGTGATACCCGATTTTACACACGAGATTCCCCTACATGACGTGGAAATTGCTCCGTGTAGTGTGCAGTAAATGCATGTAGAGTAATAGGACCTTAACGTTTTGAACAAACAAATGCAGAGCGATACAGGAATGACTTATGCCATTTTTTTGGACTGCTAACCGATGTTGAATGTCAGTCTGGATTTTTCCAACAATATTGTGCTTCCGCGCATGGCACATTCCATTTCAAATCGTGCGAAATAGAAAAATCGACTTTGCATTTTTTAAAACGAAACGAAACTTTTTGTATTTGTAGACACGTCCGATACAATGCTTTATGCAAACGCCTAAAATTTAGAACATCATAGTTTTGTCATTAATTCTTTTCGAAATGATTGTATCTTCGTAAATTTTCCAACTTGAAGTTGTTATAACTCTGAAACCCTTAAATTGAATTAGTTAAACCGAGCTTTATTTTGAGAAAGGAATATTTTAGGAGTTGTATTGTATTTCGACTGTTGGGGAGCCGAACTTGAAGTAGTTGCAACCGCACGTATGGTAAAAGTTTCCGGTAGCCTTCGCCCCAAATGTACTTTCCGGTGGCCTATGCCCCAAATGTTTAAAAAATATTAAGTTTGTAATTTTTACTGTTTCCTTAAATATTTATATTTATGTTTGCCTCGGCTGCGTCAGTATTTATTTTTAGAAACATGAATTTCTTAACAAGGTTTGTGGTGCGATTGAAGAATGTAGGCTTACACAGATTATAACTTTACTTCACTCCTGTTTATTAATTCTTGACACAATTTAAATACCACTTCACTGATATAGATCTGCGAGATTCTTTTATTAATTACTGGCACTTTTTAATACGTAAACTATTTTTGTCTCACACAAATACATATTAAATTTCTCGAGGACGCATCTCGCGTCTGATTAGTAACACTGTCTGCTAGCAACGCGTCCAGTTATGAGCACTGTCTACAAGCAACTGACTTGATTTCTTCTGCCTAAATTTGTAAATTTCCGTATTTTAAGTCTCTGATTGGCTATTCCTAATTCAATAGAATACTTTTATTTAACTTAAGCTTTTTTCTGGTTGTTGATTGGCTATTTATTGAACTGTCTCAAAAATTTACATTATTGTTGCTCCAATAATGACTAGTAGCATTTAAACTTTCAAATTCATTATTGCCTCAAGGTTACCTCATTGTTAGCACCTTTTAACGTATTATTCTCACAGCTCCTGCATTATTAAATTACGTTACACATTCACATAACATTATTGAACATGTATACAATAATATAAACATATACAATGACTATAATATACATTTTTTATATCTTGTTACATACACATATTGCTTCAAGGCGGGCTGTTATTATACCTTTTCTATTATATGGTTTGACTGAAATCATTTAACTGTTAAAAATACTGCCTCAATTTTCATTCCCTAAACTTTAATTTCATACTGATAAGTAAACATGTTGTTCTTATTTTTATTTAAGTGAAGAAATTTCTATTTTTTCAACTGTAGGCGGTTAAGGATTGAGAAAAACAATTTCATTATATACCTATGGTAAGATTCCGTAATTTGAACAAAAACATAAATTTTACTGTAATGGTTATTGATAAGGCTTCGTCTAAAATAATTAAAGTAGTAATTAATTTACGGGCTCATGGTCGCTCTCGTACGTTTGTTTTGAACTGAAGGTCAGGCAAGCTGCTGTGCATGGTTAAACAATGAGAACGCTTACAAGTAGTATGCTGTTCTGAGTATTTCCTCACAGATTCGCAGAACGCTTGGTGATCATCGCGCATCAACTACGTAAATCGCTATAGTTATTCATTTTTTGTGCTATAACTACGAACACCCAAAGATAACCCTTTACTAACGTTGCCGACTTCTCTTAATGACACTATGGATTATTCTCAATCTAATATTTTAGTTTTATAAAACTCCTGAGACGCTTAGAATAAGTAAAAACTGTATATAGATTTTTGTGAATATTATAAAAATAATTAGCACACACTGTAATGAAATGCGGACTTTCATCTACAAAATGAGATTAAAATGCGACAAAATGAATACGACCCATTTATCGTTCAATAACGTGACAACCGTTGGGTATTAGATGCTAATATTTGATAAATATGCTTTCCTTAGCACCTCTTATTAATAGGAAAAATTACAACGGAAATAAAAAATGCGAAGTTTTTTGCCGTTCGATTTCACATGGAATGTCCCATATACAGCTGACGAGTCACTGAGTATAATTCAGGAAATGTTTGCGGATAGGCTAATTAGATATGGCCCTCACGATCCCCTGATTCAACTATGCAATGTTTATCTACGGTGGAACTTGAAAAATAAAGTGTATGCTGAGACAGTAACTATGGTTATATATGCCATATATACAATAATGTGAATTATAATGTGAAACGGTATTAATAAGAAAAATACTTGTTGTATAAATAGAAGTTAAGGCATAAGTTTTATGTATGTGCAAGTGTAGCTGGAGCTGTGGAACCTTTGTTAAAAGCCGACAAACATATCTTTGTGTTAGAATTAGGGCCCAGGCAAAAAGGACTTGTACGGGAAGGTCATAAAAGCCAGACCTTGTGTCTTTGTGAAACAGAAAAGGCGACAAGCGAACAGAACATATGTTTGTAGAGAGGCCACATGTTTGCAAACGTAGAACAATAGCCGGGTAAGTCTTCTGGAAGGTTCCAAGCTGAACGAAGACAGACAATGAAATTTTAAGGAAGAATATGTTTAAAATCTTTAAGGGAAGAAATGTTAGTTCTAGCGTCTCCACCAGCCAGGGCGGTTGAGTATAAAGTGCTGCGATGTGAATAAGATACATGTAAGCTCTCAGAAGCAGGCGATATTATTTACTTCTTATAATGTAGTAGGAACGGTGAAAGGTTATCGATTTAAAGGTCTATAGGAACGTGTGATAAATATTACAATTATTTCTAGAGCACGTATAAAAATACTTGATTGCTCAGCGAACGCAAGTTTGGCTTACGAACAGGGTAGGGCTCGACCGTTCTACAGCTCCAACTAACTTAAGCAACTGGGTAGCTTATTACTAAAACAGTAAATGCGTGTGCCATTAAAGCATAGTGTTCTTCAATAACTTAATCTATTGTTAGAGTTGTTACTTTTTACCTTCCTTCCCGTATCACACCCTGCAAAGTTATACAAGCTCTACCAGAAACCCAAATAACAGCAGCCGTGGCAAGAAATAAAGATAAACTTTAAGAGTAACAAAACTAAAACACAAGATAATTATCAGTATCACCAGAGTTCATATATTAAATCGTATATTAATATATCGGACATACTGCGAGTTATGCTCTCCCTCCAAGAGTATACCGCAATGCAACACATACCCACACATTGGAAGAATTAAAAGAAAATTTCAGCTGTGAATGAAAATTTGTTGAGAAAGAAAAGCACTGTATAAAATGGACATGGTTTTGAACGCATTTCAACCATTCATGAAATGCTATCACAAATTTTCTCCAATTTCCTATATAGCAATACAATTTCAAGATGCTCCAAGGCGGCTAAGGCGCCTAAAAAACTTTCAAAGTCTGAATCATTGCCGATAGTTTGAGGAAGAATGGCGATTTTATTTAATGTTGGCGGTTAGAGGTAAGCTCAAGCTAGTCTGCATCACACACAAGAGATCGTGCGCAAGGTTTTTTTTTTTCTAAAACTGCGTGCATCACTTTGGACTTACGTATCTATCTGCGAGTCGGTCTCGCTAGGTCACTCTCCCCGTTGCTGTGAAAACAACACAGATGCAAGAACCATAGTCTGCTGCTTGAAACACGTCAGGTAAGCTCTGGCTTTTGGAGAATCCGTTACGAATTTGCCAATGGACTTCGATGTGATTTAGTGAATGCAGTAGCATTTGACTTAGTTAACCCTTCCTCCTTCCTCTCGGTGCGTCCATGCCATCCAATACGTCAAACGGATAAACTAGGCGTTTATTTTAAATCACACAACGACGTTTTTCCCAACGATGTATGACCGACATTAAATTTCAAATACATTAATAGAAGGTCCAGCATTTTATTGTGAAAAATAGAACTGTTAAGTATGCAAAAATTGTCGCGGTAATCTCTCGTGTTATCTTATTTGCTGGGCGCCTGTTGTTGTTTTATTATTTTTTTAATTTGGGTTCTTTGTCCTCCGGCTCGCTATTATTACTCAGTCAAGCAGGTATCTCTGAGCAGGGCGTGTAAACGGAAAGGTGTTACTAAAAGATAACACCGATAAAATAATTGTTTCTACACTTTTATTGCCGTCACACTTAATTAATAATTCACATATTTAATCTTTATACACGCCTGACTGAAACTGTGATATTTCCGAATGTAACTACAGTTCGTCTTTAATTGCCGCACACTAATTACTTCGCGTACTTCACATTTTTGTAACTAACTTTGCGACGTGTACATCGCGAGAGATTCTTCAAGACTGCGTGAAACATGCTTATGGCTCGAGAATATATACTCCTTCACCTCGAAATGCCTAAACATAATAATAGAGCTGCTATTGGTTACCAAGTCGCGCCAACATTAGCGTCTGTTTTGTCAGCCAATCACTACTACTAACATATATGCTCTAGGGAAAATATTCCCTCCATTTCTAAAGAAAGGCACGCTACCCTGACGTCATTTGTTTGTCTCTTCTTAGTGATAAACAATTCACCCCCTCGGTTTATTGTTACCCATTTCTATTGTCAGTTTCAGTGAGGCCGTGTAAACTGATTTCCTAACAATACTTATGGCTAACAAACTTCTAAAATCCTGTACATACAATAATGTTAATTTACACTACTATCACTCTGGCATTCATAGCATGTTATGATATAAAATATTGCCTCAAAATCCTAGACATCATCGTACAGCTGTGTTTAATTCAAAGTTCAGCATAAAGATTAATAAAAAGTACTTACAGAAACGAAATCAGTATGCGCAAACCCAGTGTTGTAGAGAGGTTCTCAAGAATGTTTCAGAACTTGTCAGTCATGAGATTGAACCGCCAAATGTTTTTCATTTCACTGCACCACGTGGACCAGCCTTTGCTCTTTAACATTACTGCTGTAGCAGATTCTACCGAGCAGTTAAGGTATAACTTCTGTCAACCCTTAAAAGACTGTATGGAGGTAAATGGGATATATCTGTCTCTATCTGACGCATACATATTACCATTACCTTCGTCCTTTTCTACTCTCCCGCTGTCGCCAAGTAGCTAATAAGTAATGACGTGGTGTAAACATTCAGTTGTTTAAATTTCAGCTTTTGTAAATTGTTAAGTACTTTGAAGATAGTTAAGTAAATTGAGAATAGTTAAGTAAATTGAGAATAGTTAAGTAAATTGTGAATAGTGAAGTAAATTGTGAATAGTGAAGTAAATGGTGAATAGTTAAGTAATTGTGAATAGTTAAGTAAATTATAAATGGTTCAGTAATTAGGGATTTTAAAAGCTTTGTTAATATTTAAAATTAATCATTTTGTATTGTTAGTCTTGTTTATTATTATTATTATTATTATTATTATTATTATTATTATTATTATTATTATTATTATTATTATTATTATTGTAAGCTAGTCATGGTGATGTAAATTTTGTACGGTTTAATTCTGCCACCGGGAAGTACCCAATTGCAGAATAAATAAATACATACATACATACATCCTATGCAGAATATTTTTCTCTATCAGAGTATGTCATTTTTAGAGCCTTTATGGATTTTTGTGGGCAAAAATTTCTAAAGAAAAGGAGTTTTTCAATGAAAGTCCTACGTTTGCTGTTTCTATGCTTATCACGACGTAACTAATAAACTAAAGGGTAGAACGCAACAATTTGTTTTCTTAGCTACAGTAAACTAGTGTGCTGATGTCTGCCCAGTTTGAAATCTCTACCTTTGACAAGATGAGGGTTATAATTTTTTTAATTAAATATTTTTGGAAATTCTATGCTATGCAGTAGAAAACTCAGCTAGTGAGAAGCTTTCTTATTGGGTTTACAACGAAGACCAAGCGTGAGAAAATGTTCAAGAGGGTTGGACACAGCTTCTAAAAGAAACCCGAATCTGTAACTTCTTGCATTCACGTGTATGACAAACAAAAGCCATCATCTATTCAGCTAACAGGCCAGTCGCGAGGCAGAAGGCAGTGTAGGTTAATATCAGTTCTAAGGAAGTGTCCTACGTTTATAGTGAGTGCAACACTGTGAAGTGTTATGTAGGTTATTTATTTAACATTTTACGTAAATATATATGATTATGGTGGGATAAGCTAGCAAGAGGCGAAATTTTGGTGAACTAAGGAGAAACACAAAGTAATAATGAATGTGCTAGATTATTTTTCAAGTGAAATGAGTGTTAGCAAGGCAGTAAAAGAAACAGCTAAGACTTCCCGAGTGTTCAGAAACAGTGTATTGGGTAAAAAGGAACGAATAAAAGGACCTCTAAGAACCCATCAAAAAGAATTTTAAAAAAGGATGGGAAAAACAAAACCACGCTAGGTTAACGCAATGGAATAAAGCAAAACGGAGTGTGGCGCATCGTTCATTATTTGCTGTTTGAAAACATCCCACCCACGTTGAATATAATTTTTTCACGGGTAAACAGAAATGATAACCCACTAAATAATAGCTTTTAACTTTTTACATCTCCAAATGTCTTTGATAATATGTTTTATACCTGTAAAATCGTATTTCGAAGTACTAAAAATACAAAGAGGAGACACAAAGTGCAGCTGAAAAATTAAATGCCTTACAAGTGTCTTAAATAGCAGTGCAAATATTTCACTATTTGGTGATGCATCATTCACAAGATGACATTATATTGGTAGACCGATCGCAGTTGGGAGCCAAAGTTGCGAGCGTACGGATAGTACATGTGGAACAGTGCGCCCTATTTAACCTGTACTGTCTTTTAAGCGCGAGATGCGATATAGGTGTCCACATAGGACACTGTTCCGACTGTGTACCTACTGTGTCCCTGTTAATATGCTACGATTTGCAGCCGCTATGGAAGCCGTTCCATTAAACTCAGGAAGAATTCTTGTTTTGCACTCCTACATGACATACCGTGCGCCAGCCGTGCTGTCGGTGATCACGATAGTGACCGGTGCACAGTAAAAAACAAAGCGGTGGGAGCACGGTAGGCTATGTGCAACTGACCAGTGGACGCCGTTTGGTTGCCTTAAGGCAGCCTTTCACATGATAAAACAATGCCGCCTTCGCTGTGCTTATTGTAGTCTATACAATGAGGTGTTACAGAGTTCGATCGATATTAGGTAGGAACTCGGCCGATGCAATCTGTGCAGAGTTGGTTATACGGAAATGGTAACGACAGAAACGGAACCCTATGTAGAAACCAGGACTTAGAACATACATCTCTATGCCTTAGCATGGCTTCCTTCGGAAGGGAAGTAAAGCCGGTGGCTGCGTGTCGTAGATTTACGGCACGTAAAAGAACCTCAAAGGGGCTTGAGCAAAATCTCCAGTCTTTCACGACCAATATAGAATGGGACACCAAGAACCATAGCAGTTAAAGAGCGTCCAAAAATAAAACTCTTTTTTTTCAATGCTCAGAAACTATAAGAAATAGATACAAAGCAGGATGAACTCTGTACCTTCATCAGCGATGTTGACAAACCTGAAAAAGTTTTCTAGATACTGCATCTAGATATGTCTGCCCGATGAAGCCAAAGTATGGTTGAAAGCTGATCGCCTTGGGAATGGAAACGGTCATGAGAAAACTACACAACTTTGACCTTCATACATATTTTGCTAGAGGGGATTACGTCTTTTATGTCTGCAATTCCTATCCATCCTACTTTTCATCCTGAAGACGCTCTTTATTTGAGAATTAATGATCATCTATGCTTTGGCAACTAAAAGTACTGGCGCATACATTTTACCACACTGTCGTTCTCTGTCAAGTCTATCTGCGACAGTGTCGTGCTCGAGCAAGTACTTTTTACTAGAAAGAGAGTATGCGAGCAGGCTGTTGTTTAAGAAGACTTTCACAACACACACACACACACACGATGCGATTGATCAGATACATCCAGCAAAATACACCAATACCTTAAAGAAAGGCTCTCCATTATCTCGTGCCATGGGTTTTTACAAATTAAAATTCTTCTCATTTCAGTCCAAACGTTAACGCCTAGAAACCTATGTTATCGAGCTCGCAATTTCTGAGCCATGACTCACTTCCGTATTAATAAAACGCAACAACTCAAGCTTAGCGTGACCTTCGACTTATCAACAACTCAATCCCTCCTCCTAGCGAGTCACGGATCTAGCCGTGGTATTAATAAAACGGAACTGTGGCTTCACTTTAAGAGTAGCTGTCTCAAACTTGAAGGCGATGGCTCAGTTGCAAGTGAACGTCAACCTGAGAAAAGAAAAATACTATAAAATGCGCCGGGATTCTGAAGACTACAATTATAAACAACTTTATAGGTTTGAGAAAGAAAACGTGAGGTGGCTCGCCCGGCATTTCCTTCCGGAAACTGGAGACAAGAGGAAAGGCCCTTATGTACTAGGGAAAAATGAGAATATTTCTACGCTGCATTGGGGACCCCGGATTCCAGAGGACTTGGGCGTTTCACAAGGTACAGTTTAAATACATTTTGGAAAGTTTCTTGTGGCATTAAACAAAAATCGAGAAACTGGATCAAATTTCCAGCAACCACTGCAGCACTAAAAGCTGCTAAATTTGAATGGCAGCGTTATTTTACGTTATTGCAACCTCTCAAAAACAGCAAAAACTTTTGTAACCCTGAATTACTTCATAAAACAGAGCTTTACTAGTAGCATCAATAAACTGGAGAATAATCGAAAGTCGTCCTTACTATTCTTACCTCTTAACGAAACTATAGATGGATTTGATTCCCCTTCAATAAGGTCTAAAAACTTGTTAACCAGTTTTTCAGGGCTATGGGCTTGTTGCCTGTCCGTCGCAGATCTGTCTTCACTGTTGGGCGAAGATTCAGATTCTCTTTTAGTTTTCGCTGCACTTCGGTCATAGCACAAGCCTTTTCCACTTGTCCACAGACAGCTGAGATTTGCTCATTATCTCTTTTGGTGGTCAAGTTCACAAAAGAAGATACTAACCCATTGCTTTCTTCGGTCATTTCTGATGGATATACTGCCACAAAAATACCTAAACTGAATCGAATGTTTACTGGCGCTCCACAATAATGCATTTGCAATCAGGAAGAGGGGAAGCACGAGTCAGAGACTCGCAATCATAGAGCCAAGGGTCAGGACGGGGGGGGGGGGGAAGTTTTTATTAATACCAAATCTGTTACTCCCGACTCGCTGCTACCGACGACTCGGTTTTCCTACAAGCCATGGCTCATGGGTCATGGCTCGCTTTTATTAATACCACCCATTATCACAGGAGGTGTTGAGATTATCAAGTCCGAGCACCATTTGCATAGTTATCCGATTAAGTTCAAGCCTTCAAGCGATATTTATGACTACTCCAGGAGCAAAATCGACATAAATAATGCCATTAATTATCATTATATTAAAATCATACGCTAAATAAGTAACTGCTACTTACCTTGTGTATAAAAACAAATCGCCTCATCCCGACGTATTGTGCTATTCGCAACAACTCCTGAATTATGAAAGAATGCCTAAACTGAAAAACACTAACACAATAAAGAATGCAATGCTCTGGAAGTACATTTGTTTTTAAAAACTTCAAAACTGCTATTTTGTTAAATATCCCATAAAGTGACGACGTCGGTCTGGGTGGCTCAGTTGGTTAGGCACTGGCCTTCTGATTCCAAGGTCGCAGGTACAAACCCGGCTCAGATCGATGGTTTTTAAGTGTACTTAAAAGTAACAGCCCCATGTCAGTAGATTTACTAACATGTAAAAGAACTCCTCGGAGCGGAATTCCGGCACACCGGCGGCACTGATAGAAAACCTGCAGCACTGATATGATCCTGTTAATTGATAGCGTCGTTAACTTTATATATATAAAAGAATTGACGGAAGATATTCTCTGAATAAGGATGCACGTAAACAAGGAGGCGTAGTTTATAGGAAGATTACGATCCCCTCGGTTGCGACGATTGTTCTCTAATTCAGTAGGGATTGTCGATTTTATTTAAATGCTTGAACTCGCTGGTCCATAAGGATACAAACCACCATATAATAAATTACAGTGTAAATGTACATTAGTCAGACAACACTATAATTTGGCGTATATCTTAGTTTGCTTAACATACTTAAGTATCGTGACTTTAACAACTGGATTGCTGATGGCGTCGCATACACTACGTGATCAAAAGTATCCGGACATCTGGCTGAAAATGACGTACAAGTTCGTGGCGTCCTCCATCGGTAATGCTGGAAGTCAATATGGTATTGGCCCACCCTTAGCCTTCATGACAGCGTTCACACTCGCAGGCATACTTTCAGTCAGGTGCTGGACGGTTTCTTGGGGAATGGCAGCCCATTCTTCACGGAGTGCGGAACGGAGGAGAGGTATCGATGTAGGTCGGCGAGGCCTGGCACGAAGTCGGCGTTCCAAAACATCCCGTATGTGTTCTATATGATTCAAGTCAGGACTCTGTGCAGGCCAGTCCATTACAGGGATGTTACTGTCGTGTAACCAATGCGCCACAGCCCGTGCACTATGAACAGGTGCTCGATCGTGTTGAAAGATGCAATCGCCATCTCCTCTTCAACAGTGTGAAGGGAGAAGGTGCTTAAAATATCAATGTAGGTCTGCGCTGTGATCGTGCCACGCAAAACAACAAGGGGTGCGAGCCCCCTCCAGGAAAAACACGACCACACCACAACACCACCGCCTCCGAATTTCACTGTTGGCACTACACACGCTGGCAGATGACGTTCACCGGGCATTCGCCATACCCACACCCTGCCATCGGATCGCCACATTGTGTACCGTGATTCGTCACTCCGCACGTTTTGCCACTGTTCAATCGTGTAATGTTGACGCTCCTTACACCAAGCGAGGCGTCGTTTGGCATTTTCCTGCGTGATGTGTGGCTTATGAGCAGCCGCTCGACCATGGAATCCAAGGTTTCTCACCTCACGCCTAACTGTCATAGTACTTGGAGTGGATCCTGATGCAGTTTGGAATTCCTGTGTGATGGTCTGGATAGATGTCTGCCTATTACTCTTAACGACCCTCTTCAAATGTCGGCGGTCTCTGTCAGTCAACAGACGAGGTCGGCATGTACGTTTTTGTGCTGTATATGTCCCTTCACGTTTCCACTTCACTATCACATCAGAAACAGTGGACCTAGGGATGTTTAGGAGAGTGGAAATCTCGCGTACAGACTTCTGACACAACTGATACCCAATCACCTGACCACGTTCGAAGTCCGTGAGTTCCACGGAGCGTCCCATTCTGCTGTTTCACGATGTCTAATGACTACTAAGGTCGCGGGTAATGAGTACCAGGCAGTAGGTGGCAGCACAATGCACCTAAGATTAAAAATGTATGTTTGTGGGGGTGTCCGGATACTTTTGATCACATAGTGTATATTGTCCGGAACTTCACAATCTCGTCTTGCACTCGTATGGTGATGACAATCCAGAATCATACGAGATACAGTAAGTAGACAATTATAGAAGTCACAAAGTGGAGGAGGATCATGAGATATGAGGTAGAAGTGTGATGGCTGTGTCCTGTGCGTAATCGCGTCAGAGCAACTTGGTCCTTGCGAGGAAGATAAATCACTGGGTATTTCGGAGAGCGAGGAGAGTGGATGTCAGGCAGTTTACTTGTAGATGAACTTTTCTATGCTGCTTCCATATCTGAGTGATCTTCTTGTGGATGTATCCGAGGAAGTCACTGTATGGTATTCTATAGTTCTTTGGGGGATGCTTAGTGGCCTCTTTAGCTGTAACTCAGCTTCCTCGTTCCTTTGGTTGCCGATGTGAGACGGAGTCCAGATAAGTTTTATATATTACCACAATGAATTGCTGTATTATATAACATTAATA
Source organism: Deroplatys truncata (assembly GCA_030765065.1). Taxonomy (NCBI): domain Eukaryota; kingdom Metazoa; phylum Arthropoda; class Insecta; order Mantodea; family Mantidae; genus Deroplatys; species Deroplatys truncata. The sequence goes on from CM060990.1 coordinate 635,685,933, forward strand.
TTTCTGCAACCAGTGGGTAGGACGAAGAGTTTGTGATGTAATGTTAAGAAGGCACTCTTGAGTCCGTGAATATGACAAAGGAGTTATACTGTGTGTTGTCTAGTATGTATTCCAGAGCAAAGCGGATTGCATATAGCTCACACGTGAAGACGCTGAGGTAATAGGTAGACTGTAGCATCGTGTGATCAGGGAACACTAGTGCGCAGCCGCAGTTGTCAAGTTTAGAGCCATCAGTATAAATCGGAAATGAAGATGAATTTGATGAGGGGATATCTTGAAACATGCTTCGCAATGTAGAGCTCTCAGTAGTGGATTTGCTGTATCTGGACATAGAGATATCACCTGAAGGAGCTTGAGCTTCCAGGGTGCCATAGATAGACAGGAACAGGGAATTAGTTCAGGTTATGTGATGTTAAATTCCCCAGATATTGTGAGAGGTGATTAGCGAGGCTGACTTGTTGGAATTTATTCATGGCAGGGCTTGACCCTGTAGGGCGTTCTTAAACGCTATTCGTCCTCTTCGTGCTTACGTCGTATGAATGAAACAGTCGTGGAAATCCTTCAGCTCTGTGCCTCCATATTCATCTTGAACGTTATTTGTTCCATGAAAAATTCGGTGTACTGCAGTCCTTTACTTCCATACAGTTTTACAGGCAATAACAATTATAGATGACTGTGGTTGGTAAGGAAAATCTAGAATGCTGGCGAACAGTTAGTGTTGCGGTTGATATCGGCGGTCAATGCTGACACACTGGTAATGAAAGTGGTTTCAGCACGCTGACCTACCCGTTGAAGTGATACTTTTGCCTTAATGTCCCTGAAAACGTAGTTCCTAATCTTGGCTCATCGAAAGCGTTTGCTCAGGTGGTAACTTTTAAAACTCGTATTCGGAGTTCTGGGTTTGAGTATCCTGTGTGCACTCAAAATTATTTAGTCTTTATAATTATCCAACCTTTGTTTTTAGTTGTTTAACGCCCGCTCTTACCTCGTTCGGCACCACAGACGATGGCACTGGTGTTACGTGAAATGAAATAATTGAGAAAGGAAATTTGGGAAGGAAAGTTCCAAGTTTACGTTTAGGATACCTCCCCGGCATCTGCCAGTGTGAGGACTGAGCAAACCCTGGAAGAAGCCCGTCAGGGAGGACGGTTCTGGAGGGACTCTGAACCTCCCGTTCAAGAGTCCGTGCCGTAAAGTCCTCGGCTACCGGTGTCAGTGCTGCCCAGCTCACGAGTCTTAGTTGCTACATGGAAATTTCATATTACTTCCACGAACTTTATCACTTTTTTCTGTTTATATTTAATTCCAATGCACTAGACACAGTAAGGGCAGCCAGGTCGCAAGGTAGGGAGCAACCGACAGAGGTAGATAAGAGGGAGAGGGGGGAGGGAAATTGTTTTCCTTGACTCGTTTACTAGCAGGAACACACCCGATGGTATTAGCCTTAAGGCACAAAGGTTGCTGGTGTGAATGTTCCATTGCGGCCTCTGAATTACTACCGCACCTGGAATCCTTCATCGCAACTTTCCTTCCAGGGGTATTCTCTGAACAAAGCCCCAATCCCTGCCGCATTTATAATGATGCTGTACTCAAGTAGGTGATATCTGAAACATACGCTCAGTTTTTGCATTCTCCCTAGTCATTCGTTACGTATATTCTTGATCTTAAATAACGTTACTTGCAATACTTCACAAAACGGAACGTCACAGACATTCTACTGTAGTATGCATCATGCCAGTAGCGTAGCCGGGGGGGGGGGTCAACCTCCCCTTCAACCCTCTACTAAAATATAAAAATTACTATCAAAAATAGATCCGTTAAAATAATAGCATCTTTCTAGGTTTGCGGGAACGAGATACTTCCTAATCGTATCACTGGTAGCGATATATTTACGTCGCATGTCTTGGACAATATGACCAAAGATTACAGCAATAGAAACTGTACTTTAGATGGCGCTGGTACACAAGATATCAGGAGCATATTTTCGTTTGGTGCTAAATTTGAGTGGTGCCCAAATTAGTGCACTATCTCCCAGTATAAAAAATAACTAGAAACCCAATTCTGTAGTGAATTAAAATGAACTGCAGCAGCGGTCATTAATTCTCGTGTCACAACATACTTACCGCCCAGAATACGCAAAACATCCTATCCTAATTTTAATTCCAATTGCTGCACGTGAATCTGAGTAAAAAATCGATTTATTTCAAAATTTCAACTCAGAATTAATTCATATTTGTCATTTTAATTTGATACAAATTGTTTAAAAAAGAACCTCTATACATACCCCCCCCCCTAATTTTCTGGCTACGCTACTGCATCAAGCATACATTCTGGCGCTATATAAATTGAGCAAATCATTTAACAGCTCCAGTTATATGGACCCCAAGAGAAAGCAAGAAAAGTAGTATAACGTTACTGCACCTTGAAAATACCGCTATGTAATCCCACAAAGAGCTTAACAATGAGCACTGAAGCCGAAGAAAACAATCCATTAACATAATTGTAACATTTATTTTGCTGCTGAACAAGATAAATGACAATCCGATTAAGGAAACAACCTTAAGTATTAAAATGCCATTAGGCGAACCTTTCGAACGAAAACAATACCTCCAAAGTCAAATTCCACTGCAGTTATCGTCCCGCCAACTTTGTGCTTTTATTATTAAGGCTTTGCTATGGCAGTTATGAATACTTCTTCATACCTGTGCTTCTTTTATTAGTGAGGAATTGTATTAAAACGGGATGAAGATTCAAACACACGCAAAAAGAAATAGATGAAGGAATAGTGGTTAATTCCTATAAAAGTGGAGCTTGGACTGAAAAATACAGGTTTACCTGAGCAACGCCTCCCACTCCAAGCAGTTCGAGATTGAGTTGTTTTTTAATTTTATGGACGCTCTTTAACCACTATAGTTCTTAGCGTCCCATTCTATATTGGGCGTGAAAGACTGGAAATTTTGCTCAGAGGCCTCTTATCAGGCTTGAGGTTCTTTTACGTGCCGTAAATCTACGACACGGGACCACCGGCTTTACTTGCCTTCCCTTCCGAAGGAAGCCATGCTAAGGATTTTTACGCCCGAAAAAAATCCATCGCCCTTTACCGGGTTTGAACCCGCGACCTTGGGAACTAGAGGCTAGCACGGTACCACTAGTCCACGGAGGACGACGCAGTTCGAGATAAATGCTTATCTCAAAATGAAGTGAAATTTCCTTTCAAACAGAAATGCACTAAACTATTTAAACTTTATTTCATTTATAGTGTTAAAGACTCAAAAATCAATTAAGCACAAATAATTTAGGTCCTCAGAATAAGGGATTAAGATTCGAAGCACTTTATCACGACGACATTCTTTTAAGCTGGAGATCCGGAACGGGGTACACTTAGCCTTGAAGTCCAGAGGCACTTACTCTATCCATAATAGGCGTGGACAGAGCAGCAGTCATGGTATAGAACTTAGCTCGCTGTGGAGTCCTAGCTTCTATCTAGAATGATTTTAATTTTTAAAAATATTACGTTATACATATTAAAGAAAAAATGTAATTAGTAGCATTTCATAAGAATTGATTTTACACAATTTAGAATGATTTACTGTACTTTTCTCACCACTGCCGTTGTAAATACTCTCTTCCTTTTTTTCTACTACTTATATACCACTTTTAATAACCAAGGTCAAACCGGCCACTTTGACTTCGGAAACAATTCTTCATCAGTTATAATTACTCATTCCATGTGGTTTTAAACTTTAGCTTTTGTTACTTTTTGTTTTGAACTTTGTCTGGCATATAAATTCAAACTTCAAGGTTATGTGATACACAGGAAATAATTGTAATCAAGGAGGAATCGCCCCCCCCCCCCACCAGGATCTTGGAATTTTAGTGGCTTGCACGCTAACCACTAGAACTCAGAAGCAGTGAAATCCTTTTTGTTCTGATTCACAACTCCAGTTGAGGCTGGCTCCGTAGCTCAGTTGGTAGAGCACCTGCCTGCTGTGCGAGGGATCCCGGGTTCGATTCCCGACTGGGGTGTGAGAATTGTTCTCTAGCCAAGATTACTCCCTATCCTCCCCAGAGTCTGGAAGTATGAAAGAGAGTGAATGTGTGTGTGTGATCTAATGATTAAACCCCAAAAAGTGCAAGAAACCCAACAAGGGAATACGGGTTTACACCATTTCCAATAGGCAATAAGTTCCAAAGGAAAGGCCGTCGATAAGACCAATATTGTTAAAGGCGGCGTATAAATGGAATTAAACAAATAAAAAAAAATCAGTTAACGGTGCCGGTACCAGAGTAACTCCCTGATTTAAAATGAACACCTATTTCTTAACTTAAGGTTCCCCTACCTACGACTCCACCCACCAAACTTACTTCATACACGGGCTAATATCTCTATGTTGCTATGTGGCCTGGTTAAACTCGGAAATACCTTTCACTTCTCTTTTTTGGAATTGGCCTACGTTACTGTTCAAGCGTACTGAACTTAACTCTAAACTGCCTTCCCAGAATGTGTTCTATTCTAGGCTGTTAGTAATGACTTTCATTAACATGGCTTGCTAATTACCTTCTTTCCGGAAAAATCTTTCAACTCAAGCTTATTACATTATAGGTACATTGGTTTAATATACGGAAATTATTTATTGCAGTTATTTCTCTATCTTAATATTATTTCTTTATTTTGTTACTTATATATTCCCGTCAATAATTACGGTATTAAAAGTTGCCTCAAAGCCTACAACATTGATTTTCGAAGAAAAAAATTGGTTCAATATTAATAATGAGTCGTACGAAAAATCGTTAGATCTCATTATTATTCAGGGGTTTCCCTGCATCAATGAGGCTAGTCCGGATTTGAGCTGGGAATGAAACACTTCTATCGTCTTAGTGGATTTGAGACTGAAACAAGCGGGCAGAACACCTAAATGGTGTTTGCACAGCGACTTCCGTTAAGCACTCTGAATTACTAAATTCAAGAGCAACAAAATACGATTGTTTAAGATGTTAAAATGCTAAAGAGGGTTACCGGTTTTTATTTACTTACCTACTTACCAAGCGCACACAGGCTTTCAAAAATATTAGCGTATCCTTTTAGTTCTGTTTACAATTTGTTCGGCTTGGAATCTCGCCACGAGGAGGATATTACGCTTTCTTATTAACTGAGGAGCGACAAAGTACTTTTAGTTATTTGTTTATTTTCAGCCACTTACGTTTGGAATTTTGCAACAAGTAATGAAATGCCAATTTCTTAAGAATTACAAGATATATTTTGTTTCATACTTTGTCGAAACATAGTTGTTTTCAAATTGGATAGGGCAAAATCTGGAACCTTAGCACTCCGTGTTTCAGTTTACCTAACCGAGTCTATTATACATAAATTTAAATCACTATTTTATTATTTTTACAATCACCTGACTTTCTCTACTCACTATCCTTTACATTTATATTGCTTCTACAAATTATTTTTTAGAGATGGTACCTAGATACCGTCGATACCGATACTCGGTGGTATCGAAGTATGCCTAATACTTTGAAATAAACCTTCAATACTTTTAAATTTTTTTAAGCTTTACATTATTGAAAGTTTTTGCGTTTAATTCTAAGCTAGATAAGTAATGAAAGGGGTCGAACCTCGCACGTGTCCCCAAAGAGTTGGACTATTGTTCTTGATAGACCTCGACTGCGTTTCCTGTGGGTAAATCAATGCAACATTCCATACACCTTGTGTCTAAATGAAAATATGCAAAACAATGGGGGAAGGAGTAGAGGTACTCGTGCCACATGCAGCGTTAACCGAGTTGTGAATGAAACTGATTTAACTGGCGCACTAAATCACTTTTCTGGAATAGCCGGTTTGTGACTGACTCTCAGCCATTACATTTCCTACTCCGGTGATCAAAATCTGTGAATCCAGCAGAAACAAATCAGAACTTAAGACGTGAGATAATACAGCGCATGGAAATATTTATTCTTTCCTTCCATCTGCTAGTTTGTGTTTACACAAGTCAAATTCGAGTCACGAGCTTAGCTACAAGTATACCGTAAGACCAAATTCCATAATATGGATAGAAATTTCTTTAAAAGAATGTTGTCAGCACAATATGTTACATAAAAAGGGAAACAATGATATTATTAGCCTTAAATAATAATAGAGGTTATATAGCTTGTGGCATTAAAAAGATAAAAATTGCTGCTATTTGGAGAATGTTAAACAGAAACAATTTCGGAATTAGCATACAATACAAAACTGGCTACATACTTCTATACACAGGAAATTACTAATAAGAACATAATTCAGTGAACAAGTTACGTCTCTACAGTCTTTTATGAAATGAGTGTCGAGTATCGGTGCTCAAAAATCAGCATCGGTATCGAGTATCGAGATATTGGCATCGTCCAATCACTATTATTTTTACGAAAGCTTATTTTTCCGTCTGTTTCATGTTACTTTGGGCAAATCTTTGCAGAAATATTAATTGTCTTTCACACAAGCCGCGTATAGGACAAGGTTGGAAAGGTAGAGCCAGAATGAAAAATCCAATGCCATAGCTGGGATTTAAACCACGGAACTTCGATATCGTCTAACCAACTGAGCTTCCATGGCAATATGCCAAAACGACATGCCGACTTGCAATGTCGTAAGTGCTTTAAGTCCCAGGCTTTATAGTTTAACCAACTACAGAGTGAAGCAAAATACTACGTACGAACCGGCTGCGCGGTGTTTCTCCTGTCCGCGTCCTCGGCGCACGCCGTCTGCCGCTATCATAGAAAGGCGCGGACGAAACCATACATTTTTAAAACTACTTTTAAAGGCTTTACTTACCAGCTGTACGAAAGGAGATGCTGAAACTGGCCACCATACATTTTTGGTATCTCTATAGACAACTACCCATCACTCGACGTAGTTCACGTTGAGAAATGCTGGCAATTTCCTGGCGGATATTTTGTTTTAATTTTTCCAGGATGTGTGGGTTTGTCTTGTGCACTTTGTTTTAAGATACCCCAGAGATAGAAGTCGCAGGGGTTTAGGTCGGGGGACCGAAGGAGCCACAGATCTCTACTAATAATTCTGTCCTCAAAAACACTTTCATAAAGTTGTTAAGTAAAACCTTTAAAAGTAGTTTTAAAAACCTTCCATGCTTTCATCCGCGCCTTTCTATGATAGCGGCAGACGGCAACAAGCGCCGAGGACGCGGACAGGAAAAACACCGCGCAGCCGGTTCGTAGTCTTTTGGCTCTCTCTGTAGTTAACATCCTCAAGTTATTAAAAACATAAAAATAGGAAGGAATATAACAATTACCTCCTAATTGTTGAGGAAGTGACAGTTTTCGAAACCGCCGCTACCAAATTATGTGAACCGCAAGCACTGCACCTTGAAGCATGCGCAGCAGAAACAAACATGTTGGAACTCCGAGCAGGTATCAAAGATTGCTCTCTGATACCTGTTAGGTACCACTTGTTTGTCTCTAAGCGCTTCAGCAACAACCTGTTTCGTTTCACATCTATGGTGTTTTCTCTCTTCCTCTACAGCGCTGAAACGTGGATCTTGCGAGATGAAAGTTTGAAGATTAATTCCATTAAATGGAAGAAAAAAAAATGCTTTGTATTCCTTGGATAGAATTGCTTTCGAATGAATCCATTGTCAAGGAGCTGACCACGAAGCTCAGGTTATCGGAAGCAGGTTAGCAAAGAATTCTCCAGATCTTTGGTTACATCATGCGATTTGGAGATGGAAGCCTTGGATAAGTGCAAGCTTAGGAAACGTGCCTGGAAAGCGACCATGGCGAGCTCCTACCCATTTACAGACTACGAAACATGAAAGCAAGAGACTGCTCATACAAGCAACTCCTTTGGCAGATCGCGAAGGATGGAAATGCATACAAAAAATTACCTCAACGATCACGATACTCAGGATTGAAGGAAATTTAAGCGGAAGAAGAGAATTACTACATCAATTTTGAGAGAATGTTTATGGAGCATAATTAGTAAAATAAAAAGTTATTACTGTTTTCCTTTGTTTAAAAGTTAATGGAAAGGAGAGCAAGGTTCAGTTTTGAATACAATTTATGTTAAGTCTAGGACATTTTTATAAAAATAAGGAAACTTTTGGCATTCTATATAAGGTAGGCGATTTAACGGAGGGAGACCACCTCGCGCGCTGCGACCTGCACAGAACTATTGCGGCTATTAGCCCCCAGGAGGAAGGGACAAGGTGAAGGAACCACAGGAGGCTACAGGCAACAAAGACGCGCGGAAGTCCCGAACACTTCCAGTCTCGCAGACCCGTCCCACTGGAGCCCCCGAGAGAGCTATGAACAACCCACCAGTCAAGCAGCCCTTTTGTGTCCACGGAGTACTTCCATTGAGCATGCATCCGCGCCATATTTCCGGCACTGCCATACGCCTCGAAACCTAGAAGCACACCTGAAAGATGAGAAGGAAACGGAATGAAAGAAAATTATGGAAAGGAAATCATGGTAGAGAAGAAACTACTCCAGCATTTGCCTGCCGAACCCGGGAGAGCCACGAAAAACACCTGGGTCAGAGTGGACGGTCGCCGGGGATCGAACCCAGGACCTCCCGTATACGGATCGCACACGTTACCGTGGCGCCACCTCGCTCGGTCTATTTAATAGCCAGTTACGAAACCTAACCACCAAAAAACTTCCCCATCAATTCGTTGCAAACAGAAAACTTACATTATTCATTTCATTTACCTACCTAATATCTAGTCGGGGAAAAACGCTGTAATAAACTTTTGTTACCTGTATCTTTAGCAATACTCTTAAAATTAAAGAATGAATGCCCCTTCTACCTGTATGTCAAATTAAACTACAATGCAACAACTTAGTAAAATCCCTCGGTCTACGGATTGCGCCAGTATTCAGGAGGGATAAATTGCTCCCACTCTACTTGTCTTTTGCCTTTAGCTATTAAGTTATCCAATGAGGTGTCTTTAAGAGGAAGTGGACTGGTACGTAGGAAACAAGTGCCACGTCACTGGTGTGAACACAGCAGTTTTATAGTGTAGAAACATTTAATAGGACCTTATTTACGTCGCGGCGAGTCAAAAACTAAAATCCTTATTCTGGTTCTGTAAGAGGTATGTTAAAAAGCACAGATTCAAGATAAGTGATTAGTCTCCCTGTAAGAAAATTAAAGCCGCTAGTTTTCTTTGTTGAAATAATTTGTATAACGAAAATCAATCGCGAGGAACTCCTTGAAGAGATAGATGAGGCAGTGAAAACTATGAAATACCCTAAAAAGTGTGAAATAACTTTTGGAAAATATACCATGATAATACCGCTTGTATGTGAAATGCTATCGCTAGTTATAGGCAAACACTTGCTTTCACGCCCACCGCACCATGCTCTTTGCGTGGCCTGTCACAGCAATCTACAAACATAGCATTTTTGTTGCAATGCTCTTGTGTCTTTAGCCCTGTCTTTACAATTGGATAGTTACAACATTGGTGTGATTAAGCGATAAACGAGTTTGTGAGAATAAAATAAAACACGGATTAAGCGAAATTATGGCGTGTGGTGCTTATGCAGCGACTCAGGGACAGAGTAGGAGAGGCATGCTCGCCCAGGGCAGTTAGAGAGGGGGAAATACATGACCAGGTGAGTTACCCCTCCCAAGGGGTTTTTCTAAGTTGCTTTACTATAAATTCGTAACAGCTTTGAGGCGTATAATACACACTTAACTTTAATGCAATAAGTCTACATCGGATAATGAATAAAAAATTACATTTTCTCCAGTGAGGATCTTTTATATTGCCGTTTAAACTAATCAGCTGGAATTTATATGTTTACAAACAGAGTGTTCGATCCTCGGAAACTAATAGAGTTGCAAAGAATATACTATAAAACATGAATCACAGGAATTGTAATCACGAGGTAAAGCTTCAGGTCACAGGTTTCATTATCTTCTGTAACCTGCAAAAACACAATAGAGATGTTTATTCCGGTTTTCATTTCGTAACTCCTGCTGAGGTTATTACATATAACGGCCTTTTGTAGCCGACCGTAATGCTTCGGTTTAATAGGAATATACCATTTTAAATGCCTACGGCCAGTAGTCAAAGAACTCCTGGAGCTACTGTGACCTATTTTGGTGACGTTTCTATAACTTCGCACGGAGGGGGGTACATTTGCATTTGAACCCTTCCCATCTGACCGGATACGCATCCAACTTGTTTTTAATTTAGGCATCATTAGCCCAGTAGTTTACTTTTGCTGTTCTTTAATACCAGCTTTATTACTTTCTCTACCACGTATTTAGTAGGCAGAGGAAGTATTTATTGCATTCCATCCAAAAATTCGAATTCGACGTTTCACCGGAAATACAAGTTTCGAGGCTGTTTGAATGCAAAAAGCGCTTTTAGAAAAAGTTCCGCGCGCGCGCGTGTATGCGTCTATGAACAGCATAACTCAAAAACGAAATATTGGATAAATACTAAAGATAAAACAGAGATTTTCAGGAAAACCTCTCACCTCAAAATATCCTTTAGTTATTTTTTATTTTCGCAAAAAATTACTAACGATTTACTTAGATAACAAAAATACACAAGAAAGTATTCTCTGCGCTTTAAAAAATTCTAGCAGCCAAACTAATAGAGAGAAAAATCTAATTTTTTGGGACAAAAGGAACAAATGATAACAGTTTACGTGTTTTGGCAGTTTTTCACGTCGTTCATTTTATACGTTTATATATAGATATATATTTTAAATATGCCAAAATTGCAACTTTTTACCACGTACAAGTTTCAAAACTATCTTTAACGCACTCAGTAGAGCTTTTTTATGCATACATCCGCACAGTTTCATCGACCTGAGACAAACTGGTGGGGAAATAAATTCGTGAAATCGTAAAAAGCGAGCCGAAATTGAGGAGTTTAGGCAAAACCGTTGAAAATTGCCAACTTCAACATGCTATACCTCCATCAAATAAAATCTTATTTTCACCGCAAAATCTATACACAAAGAAAAAAAAATTTACTCTTTACTCGATGCATGTAAGATAATTTTGAAAACACCACGTACAAAAGAGTTACATATTTTTTCAAATATTTATAAAACTGATAAAATGAACGATCTGGAAAACTGCCAAAACACGTAAACTGTATTACTATTTGATCTTCATGTCAAAAAAAATTAATTTTTCCCTGCATTAATTTGGCTGCTAGAATTTTTTAAAGTGCAGGCGAATACTTTGAGTAACTGTATATTGCATTTCCCGGGAGCAGTATTTGAAGTCCTCTTTGTTCATGGGGAAGTTTATATAATTTTTCATAACGGTTAGTCCATAAAAAGATAGACAAATACTGCACAGAAAATGCAGATATCTTTAAAACACAGAATTTAAAAGCCTAATTTTCTTTATTGCATCAGCCATTTCCGAGGTATTCCTTACACTTGATTTGAATTATTTTCATACTTTTGTCATTTTCACTTTCTCTGAACTCTGTTTTCAGTTCTGCATCTTCGCAGAATGCGACAGCAACGATTTCAAGAAAATCCTCCACCCGAAAATATAGATGGTGCATTTTAAAGAGATCTATACCATTTCTTAGGTTTAAACGTTATACAAGGTTACACAAAATTCTTTCCAAATGAAGAGGAATTCACAAGTTACTCCCACTAAATTCAATATAACACATTTTGCCATGTAACTATCTTAAATACTCAGTATTTTCATCAAAATCGTTAGTCATTTTTGAGAAAATAAAAAACATAGAGAACATTTTTCCACGTAAAGGGTAGTTTGGTGTGAAGAGATCTTATTAGAAATCTTCCTGTCGCATCTTTGGAAGATACTAAACTTAAATACCAAGTTTGCTAACTATCCAACCTTTCGTTGATGAATGCTGTTCACGCGCGCACACACAAACACGAAAATTTTTCTAAAAATTCCTTCTTTTTTTTTTTTTACTCAGGTGCCTCAAAACATGCATTTGAAGGGAAACTCGAATCAATTTTTGCGTAGAATACGATACTTCCTCTTACCTAATATAGGAAAGTGGCAGAGAAAGTAAAACTCTGATGTGTTACATTCACATTACTTTCTCCACCCTCTATCGCTTATTAGTGGGTATACAAATTATGCTTACGAAAGTTTATTTTTCTATCTACTTCACTTTAATCGAGATAATCCTTTCCGAAAATATCTGCATTACACATTTCGCTATATATATATACAAATGGAATAGCGATATCCAAATGTTTTAGAATTGGACGATACACGCTGGCCTTAAAATTCCATACCCCTTCCATGACATCACAAGAAACAACTGAAAATCGACAGGACTTTAAAAGAATGGCTAAGTACTGAACAATTCGAAACAGTAACAAATATCTCGGAAATGGCTGATGCTACAAAAAATTATTTGTAATAAATTTGCTTTTTACAGAGGTCTACATTTTTTGTGTAGTACATTTTCGTCTATCGTTTAACGTTTACCGGTTATACAAAATTCCTTCCAAATGAAGGACTTCACAGGGCATTCCCAGAAAATTCAAGTCGTCCTCCGTGGTGTAGTGGTTACCATGCTAGCTTCTAGTTTCCGAGGTTGCGGGTTCAAACCCGGCGGAGGGCGATGGATTTTTTTCGGGCGTAAAAATCCTTAAATGGCTTCCTTCGGAAGAGAAGTAAAACCGGTGATCCCGTGTCGTAGATTTACGGCACATAAAAAGAACCTCAAGCCTGATAAAGAGGCCTCTGAGCAAAATTATCGGTCTTTCATGCCCAATACAGAATGGGACGCTAAGGACCACAGTTGTTAAAGAGGTCTATAAATAAAACTCAATTTAATTTAATTTTCCAGAAAATTCAAGATATACATTTTATTTGCCGTAAAAATATTTATAATATATGGTATTTTAATCAAAATCGTTGGAGTAATTTTTAGAAAATAAACAATTACGAATAGTGTTCTATGTAAAGCGTAGTTGGGGTGGGATTTTCTTGAATATCTTCGTGTTTATCTTTGCAAGATACTGACCTTGATATTTAAGTTTGGTATTTATTCGAATTTTCGTTTTTGAGTTATGCTGTCACAGACACACACACACACACACACACACACACACACAGAGAAAAACAGACGCACACACGGGCTTTTTTGGGGGTTCTGAGGGCCTCAAAACATATATTTCGGGTGAAATCTCCACATGGAATTTTTGGGTGGAATACATACTTCCCTACTTACTATACGTAGTAGAGAACGTAAAAATGGACTAGAAAGGTAGAATCAGATGCCTGAAAAATTCAATGATATAGCCGGGATTTGAACCACGGATCTCCCGGTATCCGCCCGGTTGCTCTAACCACTCAGCTACCATGACAACATGCCGACACGACATTAAATTCTCCAACTGATTCGCATTTTTCCCGGTAAACCACAAGGAGATCTCAAATTGTATTGAGATGCCATACCCCAATGGCGACTGTCCCGGGCTTTATAGTTACAACCACTATTAGGTCAATTAATGGAATTAATTGTTCTTTCACACAAGGCGTGTGTTGGCTATGGCATTGAAATTTTCAGTCATCTGATTCTACCTTTCCAACCCTGTCCAACACACGGCTTGTGTGAAAGAACAATTAATTCCAATAAAAATGGATTAGCTTGGCCTGGAATAACCCATCTTATCTGATGTGTTTAACGAAGGCTTTCACAGCAAACGCACGATATAAAAGCAGTGCAAGAACCAGGTAAGACGTTTTGTCCTTCAGCAGCACCGAAGTCACGATTCCGCCTATACTAGCGATCATTTCTGCCTACACTGTACAAATTTATGTGTTTTTTTTGTCCCTCATAAAATCCAAGTTACTACACCTCGTGCACCATATAGTAGGCGTGGAAGGGCACAAGCTGAGACTTCTAACAGTGTTGTCGACTGCATGTTCTGGTATTATTACTAATTGTTTCATGTATAGCGCCTCTTCTGCATACCAAGGTAAAACTCTAGCATGGAAAACCAAGAGGGGTATTGTTAGACATGGTAAATGTACAGAAACAAAAACTAACCTTATACAATAACAATGTAATGTACCAGATGTGTCTTAATTCAAAGTTTGACTTCGATTGACAATTATATTATTTTCTGTAAAAAGCATTTCAATCAATTAAATCTTTGCACTCCTTTTCTGTCTTCATAACTGCATATTCACTGCACACAAACGAATAGCATTTGCCACATTTTAAATTTACATTTCCGGTCATTTTCCATATCATACCAATTTTGCTGACGTATGTACGTCTCTCCACCATTTCAATTTCATGAATCACTCCTTCTTCGTTGTTCCTTCTTTTAATAACGTTAACTATGTCTCGATTTCTTCCATAAATTAAATTAAATACGAAAAAATCCATCGTCCTCCGCCGGATTTGAACCTGCGACCTCGGGAGCTAGAGGCTAGCATAGCAACCACTACGCCACGGAGGAGATTTTTTCCATCCTCTCCTCTATTTCAGAACACAGAGAACCCTGGGTCTGATTCTGCTTCTATTACTTGCGTTAACTTCTTCTTTACCTTTTCTTTATTATCTAAATCGTTAATGTTCTGTAATTTTCGCTTGAGACATTTTCGTTTCACAAGAACTTACTATAGCAATAGAATTGAATAAAATGAATAACAGAGAAACACATTAGATTCAAAATAATTACAGACAACAACGGTTAAAATTTAAAACATTCAATTCACACTTTTATCAACATAACTTTCTATAATGTGTATTTATACATGCATGCTTTCTTGTTACACGGAATTCCAAGTGGGATACCAGAGAAACCCAATTAATATTTCAACTATTATTTATCAAATAGATAAATGTATTTGAAAAATTCAACAATGGTAGTGTTTAGCGAAGAGGGTTTAGCAATGAAAAATATAAATTATTTGTAACACCTAAAAATAATGAAACAATTATGTTGGGGTCCAGCAGTACCCGCCTGGTATGCGGAAAGTTAACTTCTCATATCGGGGCTTTGAGTTGGGAGGGGGGGGGGGAGAACTGTTGACGTAGGTTCTTTAACGTTGGGTTTTTAACAATTTCTAACTTGAAACACACTGACATTCACTTTCACATCTCTGTGGAGGGAGAGTAGGATTCCAATTAAAGAAAAATTCCCTTGCCCCAGCAAATCGAACCTAGGACCTCTGGATTGAAAAGCCAAAACGCTGACCATTCCACTTCTGACATTATTGCATCCAGACACGAGAGAAAACAATAGAAATAATTCAGTTTACACACCAATATCAGAATAACAAATTAAAAAAAACAACACTTAAAACCCCTTTAAGTGGAAAAGGGTTGCTTCAACAAAGCATCATCTTTTCATAGAAAGGACATTCATATGAACTTAATTGCTTAGAAATCGTTCCTTGGAAAAAAAATAAATAAAAAGCTACCTGGTGAAAGATTGTATTAACATAAATAGTTCATAAACAAGCACAAAGAGCAAAGTGCAGAGCACAGAAGAATAGTGGAGGCTGGGCTTAGGATGAAGGACTTGCCCTTAGGCAGAAAACTAATGATTGTATAGCTCTGGAAAAGAAAATTATTTTGTATTCATTTCTGTTATGTGTTAGGAAATTATTATTTGTTTAAGCCATGAAGCTTAACTTTGCCCCAAATTTCACAAGTACTACTACTGGGCTTTCAAAACACATATTTACATCTTGTACCGGGTCTTGTGTCTCGGGGAAGGCTAACTCTGCTCCCCACTCGTGGCGGCCTGATGCCTGTTTACAATTTGTTACCGAAATTGCATTCTGACCCCATTTTTTAATATGCTGACGCAGGAAGAGAATGATATAGGCAGTTTCAACAGGATTACGCCATTGCTGATACAGCAGAGGAGTGTATGGGTAAAACTAGAGGTGTTGGAAGAGAGTGATCAGTGCTGGTGTATGGCCCTCTGCTTCCCTCGATCCAACAATCCGCAACTTTTATTTGTGGTACAACCAGAAAGAAAACAAATCCTCAAACATTAGAAGTTCTCAAGCATAACATGAAATGAAATCAGAAGCATTACAGTGGTCGAATTAAATCGTGTCGTCGGTACGTTGTTTACCACAAGGCCTGTTTAGCTACGAGGACATTTCCAGCATTTGCTATGAGAAAAGATTTGATATAAACGTTTAGGAACCGAAGTCAGAATAAAGGCGTGGCCGGCTGTGGCATGTCCAGCTGCCGAGGGGCAGAAGCCGTGCGAGCGGTAAGGACATATCTAACAACCTCTGTGTGTGTGTTTGTGTGTGTGTTTTTTAGAGAGAGAGAGAGGGTGGGGGAGAACAATGAAAAAAGGTATGAATCTGCTTTTTTTTACTCTGAAAAGCATTGCGTCTCCAATAACATTTTCTATACAAACAAGGTTTCTCAGCTTCGTGATTCATAGTCGCCAGTGTTCGATCCCCGATGGTCTCTGCGAGCATCTGTATGGAGGATTATTTTGATGACACATATTAGGTTACGGTAGACGCTGGAACCATTAGGTTGACTTATTTAACGAAAATCTGAGCGCTGGAATAGACGGTTAAAAATAAAAGTCAAACAACTCCTGTTGTGCCTCATAAAAGTTCCGTATCATCTGCCGAAAGCTTTAGAACCTAAACGATAATGGACATAAATAAATTTAAAAAAGAGCTTTTTTGTTCTATTTGTCAGTGACAGGCAATGCTGGGGGTCACTTAAAACTCTTAACATAGGGCGAGGGAAGCATCCTGTTGAAAACTCAAGCTAAAATTGCAGAGTCCGTGTATTCGACGGTTTCTATCAGACGCCACCGCTGTTTCAGTTACAGCGTAAAAAAATTGGATGTGATACATTCACATGACCTTTTCCACCCTCTATTATTTATTAGTGGATATACAAACTAGTCTTACTAAAGCTTATTTTTATATTTACTTCATTTTAATCCAAATAAAGTTTTCAGAAATAGCTACATTACACATTTCGTTATAGATACAAAGGGAACAGCGATAGTCAAATGTTTAAGAACTGGACGCTGTATGCTGGCCTTAAAAATTCATATTCTTTCCATAACATCGCGAGAAACAACTGAATGTTGACAGGCCTTTAAAAGAATGGCCAATTTTGAACAATTCGAATCATTAGTAACGAATATCTTTGAAATGTCTTATGCCACAAAAAAACTATTTGAAATAAATTGTTTTTTAAAGCGATTACATTTTTTTGTGCAGTAGTTTTCGTCTACCGCTTAACGTTTACCAGTTATATAAAATTCCTTCCGAGAGGACTTCACAGGCTAATCTCAGAAAATTTAAGATATACATTTTATGTCACGTAAATATATTTAATATAAGGTATTTTAATCAAAATCGTTACAGCCATTTTTTAGAAATCAAACATTTCGAAAAATGGTCGACGTAAGGGTAGTTTGGGATGGGGGGGGATTTTCTTCAAAATCGTGTCGTATCTTTGGAAGATACTGAACCTAAATACCGAGCTTGGTATTTACCCACTTTTCGTTTCATTTACGGTGAAATCTCGGTATCCAATTTTTGGGTAGAATGCAATACCTTCTCTACCTATTATGTACGCGGTAGAGAAAGTAAAAAGAGGCGTTCATACAAGGAGTTAGCTACCTGAAAAATCTAGGTTGCTTTATAGGGAACCAGTAACCACCATGCCTAAATAAGAGAAACTTAAATAACCTTTGTTATCAGAAGTGTCTCTTAATTGTTAGTCTTGATGTTTTAAAGGGTGATTAAAAATCATATCCCGACTATGTTAAATCTAAATTCAGGACTCATGAATTCAGAAACCATTTAAGATATCAGACTGAAATTTTTACAGTATATAGATGCATGCCTTATAAGTTCACTGATGTACTTTTAAACGATAATTTTGTTTATTAAGCAAGACAGGATTGTTTTTTTAATTACACCACCTTTTGATTAAATTTAACAGCAATTATTTTTAAAAAAATAATCAACAATGTTATTAACACAAGTAGATCTATTACAGCACTTGTATACTATTCTATCCAAAAACTTAATTTAGCTATGTTCAATAGTTTTTTGAGAAAACGACTCATTTATATCAGAAAATTTCACTTACAGAAATAAATTGTTCAAAGCCAAAATGGAGAAAACAAACTCGCACATATTGAACAGAAAGAAACCAAATGGTTTGAGCACACAGAAGCTGACATCATTAACAGTAGTACCAATTTGTTGAGCAAAATGTTCTCTAAAACATGGGCTGGAATTACCATCGTAGATTTCTGCCGCCTATCACTGAAGCCAAACTACGACGCTGGTTTTCAACTCTTCGTCATCGCCAAAGCGCTTCGAGGCAAGCCACTTCCTCAACATGCCACGACGTTTGTTTTGAATGGCTCATCTCAAGTTTGTTAGTGTTACAATATCTTTCAGCGTTCATTGTGGCATTTCTCTCCAAGAACTCCAGTAGTAAAATTCCTCTTCTGTCCCAGAAGACAGTTGCCATGAGTTTCCTGAAGTGTTTGGCGACACTTTGTGGGTTTTTTCGGTGACGCAGTATGGGCCCACTGCATTGATTAAAGTTTTGTTTGACGAAGAGTGCGTCATAAGTTTGCAGGTGGCAGAATTCTACGATTGCGGAATTTCAAAGCTCGTCAAACGCTACAAGTGTCGCAATGTGGTTGGAAACTACGTGGAAAAATAAATTAGTATGTGCACTTTCAAAGTATTGTAAAACAAATTCTGTAACTTCATTCACATTTTTTTTAAAAAAAATAACGTAAACTTACTTTATGAACAGTCCTCGTATTAACACATGCGCTAGTCTGTATGACGTATGCGACGGAGAGAGTAGAAATGATTCTCCCTCTTCTCAAGTGCCGGTTGGAGTCTCTCGATCAGGCCAACTCATGCGTTTCACTTTTCGTCTGATCCAGGTCAATTTACCCTACCGCGCCTAAAGAAGTTTCACTTCAAAAATTCAGTTTTTGCAATTTTCTTTATTTTCAAGCCCGGTCCGATATTCAAATTAAACTCGAAACCGGCCCCAGCCCGTGCTATGAACACATCACAACGTAATTTTGGCAGAAGAAAACGTTCTGCAGCACTTTCATAACTAAGCGTCATAACTAAATGTAGGTTAAACACGTGGCTGTAAGTAATACGTTTGTTTAAAACATAAACGTGACTTAAGACTAGGTCATACTTCCATCGCATGAGTAATCGTTTGAGAACAGAGTGACGCTGTATGCGTCATCAGTTTGTGCAGTTACAGCGGGTTTTGGATACGAACATTTGTAAGGAGCGTATTTCATGCTTTGATTTATGAATGTAGATACGTAGGGGAACATTCAGCTGAACTGAATCCAGAAAACAGGTGTCCACTTAAAAAAAACAGATCTAGCCGCTAAATTAATCAGAATACTCTAATTACTTTATCTACTGCTTACCTATAACATGTAGAGGTAGAGATTTCACAAACTACGGGGCCCCGGGGTAGCGCAGTGGTTTCATTTTCGACCCCCGTACTGAGGGTCCGGGGTGGCGATTTTAAGTCGGCCCTATCCATGCCTTCACCTCCGACTTGCTCGTGTGAAGCATTCCCAACGCGGTTCGGTGTTCACGTAGAAGCTGTAGGTCTTCTCATCCCACCGCCATCCTCATCACCACCCTACCATCGGAGGCAACGGATTCCGCCCGCTGGGTGCCTCATCGAACGAGGTATCCCCCGAGGGTCATAGGAGATATGGGGAGCGATAGAAACGAGATAAAATACATATTTTGGGTGCATAGCATACTCAAAAACGGAGTCGGTTCAATACCAAACTTGGTATTTAAGTTCACCATCTTCCATGGATGCAACACGAAGATTTTCAACAAAATCGCCCCACCCCAAACTACTCTTTGCATGGAGGATTTTTCGACACCTTTTGATTTTCTCTAATGATTTTGATTAAAACACGACATGTTTATGATATTTTCATGACAAATGAAACGCAAATCATGAATTTTTTGAGAATAGCCTGTGAAGTCCTCTTCATTCAGAAGGAATTTTATATAATCTTGCATAACTTGTGAACGTTAAGCGATAGACGAAAACGTACTACACAAAGAAAACTGATGTCTTCAAAACACACAATTTATTTCAAATAAAAGTTTTTTGGAGGGAAAAAGCCATTTCCAAGATATCCGTTACTAATGGTCCGATTTGTTTATCTTTTTTTTTTGTCCCCTTTAACTACATTGGTCTTATCGGCGGCCTTTCCTTTGGAACTTATTGCCTAAGGCAATGGTGTTAACTCGTGTTAACACTTGTCGTTGGGTTTCTTGCACTTTTGGTTTTTAATCATTAGATCATACACACATTCACATAGGGATTAATCTTGGCTAGACAAAAGTTCCCACCCCCAAACCGGGAATCGAACCCGGGATCCCTTGCACAGCAGGCAGTTGCTCTACCGACTGAGCTACGGAGCCAGCCTGGTTCCAATTGTTCAATACTTACTCATTCTTTTCCAGTCCTATCGATTTTCAGTTATTTCTCGCGGTGTCAGGGAAAGAGTATGGTACTTTTAAGGCCAGCATATTCGCGTCCGGTTCTTTAACATTTGTTATCACTGTTCCCTTAGTGTCTATAACGAAATGTATAATTTAACTATTTCTGTAAACGTTTATATCGATTAAAATTAAGTAGACAGAAAAATAATATTTTTTAAGAGTAGTTTGTATACCCACTAAATATAGGGTAGAGAAAGTCGTGTGAAACTATGTATCAGACTTTTTAACATGCAGAAAGAACAAACAACATTACAGTTTAGGTGTTCTGTTTTTTGTTTTTGTTTGTTTTGTTTTATTGATTTTTCATTTATTAGTTTTATAACGTTTGAATACCGCACCGGTTTCACAAGCTTATTATGTGTGGTGTTTACAACGTTATTTTCTATGAATTTAGCAGAGGATTTTTTAATGTAACGGATATTTGATTTAAAATGGCAGAGAAATTATTATGAAGTCGTAAACACACAGGCGTTAACGGAGTTCAATAACAAGGTTGACAATTCTAGACTGACTTTTTCCTCAGTCAGGTCAAAATCCAACCTCACCCCAAATTTCAGATATTATAGCAAAAAATGCTCACTAAATGCATAAACACCACTTGATAAACACCACGCACGAAAAAATTGACACATCGGCTAAAGAAACAAAACTAATCAAATGAAAAATGTTGAAACACGTAAACTTTTAATATTCCTAGCTCTTTTTAATATACCTACAAAATGAAAATTTTCTTTCAGTTAATTTGCCGGATAAAATTATTTTTTTTTTAAATTGGAGACGAACACATTTTGTAAATCATGATATAAAACGTTTTTCACTTAAGATCGCTATACTCTTTTAGAACTCTATTATGAAATTGTTAATTGCAAGAAATTTCACCTGTTTAGTTAAAAAAAAAATTCAACATAATTATAACAATTTTAGTGGTCGTAAGTACCAACTTTCCAATGAAACAATTTTCAAAAATTTAAAATGGAGACTGATGTAAAATTCCCCACGCGATGAAAATTTAAAAGTTATAAGCTTTGAAATTTTACATATTATTCCTCAAATATAGTTATTTTCAATTATTATTGTTAACGATTAAATTTTGTGCAGCATTAGAATTTTTCCTAAAAAAAATTAGTAGTGTATTAAATTATTATTAAGTCCCTAAATCCAAAGCTATGCCAGGTGATAAGAAATGGCTCTTTGGATCCCTTCATCCTCATTCAAAGAAAGTATACTGGAAATATTCTAGAAATTTAACAAAAATTGCAAACTGAAGAACATTTTAGAGTGGTAAAAATGTAAGAAAAGATGTTTTAATAGTGGACTATGATAGAGGTGTTAAAATAAAACCACTTTTAACACGTGTAGCACAGACTATTTTTTAGACAGCGCTCTTTGTAAAATATCAGTAAAATAATATTAGAAATCACGTTTAGAACGAGATCAACTCATGTGTATAGCGAGATTCTTGAAACGAGAAATGACGTTAAAAACGAGATCAGCTCTCATGTTCAACTATATATCAGATGTTTTGTCGATTCTCTAGCAGTCATTTTCTGTGAAATTATTTTCAACACGTTTTGCCTTGCACGTGGCAATGAAGCGATTAGATACTAAATTAAATGCTTTCTGGATTTTTGAATAACTAGTTCTAGTGTTATTTTTTCTACTGCTTCCGTAATTGCACCTGGATCTTCCATTTTGGTTTCTTCTGAATTTATAATTGCCGCCATTTAATCTTTATGTAGGTTATACTAGATAAAAGAATAACGTTTTAGGTCAAAGAAAGCACACGGCTGCCAATATAAGATACAGGTTAACTCCACAATGAATTGTAATAAATTGAAGTGTGACGAGTTTTATTGTGAACAGATAATGGGCCATCATAAGTTAATATTGTAAAAAGACATAATGAAAAGTAAAAGCTAATCAAACCAAGTCGAATTATTAAACATATACAAATACAAAGGGTAACTGCCATGCGTTTGGACTTGAAACCAAAGTTTGTCACAATGGAATGGTATAAACATTTTATTGCACTAGTGAAATAATGTAAAGCTTTTTAGTTCGTGTGCACTATGTTAAAAGTTCTACTTTTAGGCTTGTTGTCTAAAAATAAATACATAAAAAATGTTACGCGTTATTTACACACGCCTGCTCAAGTGCGTTTAATTGTGTATTTGGGCATTATAATGACCAGAAGCTTAAAACCGGAATCTGATACCTATTCTGTAAACTTTGAAGATTTTTTACAAACACTTTTAATAAGCGATTTGGTATTGAGTAGCCTTCACAAGATCTTGGCAGCAGGCATCGCCACTCAGAAAACAGAAGTAATACCCGTATATTAGCGACTTCTGCGCTATAAAGTTTTCCTTCAGAAGTAAACGGCAACTTGAAACTTCTTAAAACTTGAAAATTGTATTTCCTTTTTTTTAAAAAAAAAATCACAATCTTTCACTTTTAACGAAGATTATGGCCGAATTAACAGAAAATACAGTAAGACAGCAAATATGCTGATATGTAGGGGTGTTCTGAAAGCGTTTTCTGGCACTATACTCAAAATTAGGCATTAAACACTTTGAATAAAACATTTACTATGAAAATAGTCCATCTTTATGGTAAACATTACTCAATACCCCCAGTAATCAACCTGAGAGCAACACAGGAGAGGAGGAAAATATATTAAAAAATGCTGGTCTCATCGCTATTAATGGAACGGTGATGTAAAAATTGCAGTTAGTTTCCACACTTCCTCTTGAAGGCAACAGAAAAGTGCTATCATCTACAAACCATACTTAGAAACCTTATTTTTTCTGTCTGCTTCATGTTGATCGAGATAAACTTTTGCAGAAATAGTTTCATTACACTTTTCGTTTTAGATACAAGTGGGATAGAGGAACCGAATGGATAGTCGATGTTTAAAAGTGTGGCTATATGCTAGTCTTGAAATTACATATATCCTTTCCATAACATTGCGAGAAATACCTGAATAGCGACAGCACCTTTAAAAATTGACAAGTATTGAAAAATTCTGACCAATAATAATGGATATCTCGGGAATGGCTTTGCCACAACAAAAGAGATTGGAAATACACTGTGTTTTAAAGTGATATACATCTTTTGTTTAGTAATTTTTGCCTATCGTCATGGTTTACGCTTTCATACGAGCCATTTCAGCTCCCAAAAAATAAAAAAGCAAACAGCTTTTAAAAATAATGTTCTGTACTCCCCATAAAGGTTAGGAGTCTAGAAGTCTCCGAAAGAGTTTACACAGCTACCCAACAAGTCTGTTGGTATCTATAGAGTTTTGAAATTTTAATTTCTTTTCACTGACTCTCACCTCCGTCCGCATCTGGGGCAGAGTTGAGCTTCTCACAAATCAGCTGTACTGGTCATACTTCAACTAATTTTGTGAATCATCCTGAATATCAATTTGGCATTTATTCAAACACACAGAGCATTGCCGATACATACAAACCTGATTTGTAACTTCACATGATCCATTTTCAATGAATTTTCCAATTTCGCCAGAAGCCATTATACCTACAAGGTGTGCTTTCTTGATAAACTGAACATTTGCATGCATCAGCGAGGTCTTTCTTTGAGCCGATCAGCTTTTAACCCTTTTAGTTTCATTCTTAAAAAGCTGCTATAGGACAAATTGACACCACCTTAAAAGCTTTTGTGCAAGTTCTTTGTTGAATTTGTGACAAATCTGGTCTCATGAAACACTCCTCGAGTTTTGCTGTTTTTCTTATTTGGGCAAGGAATCGTAAAAAAATCACCATGTTACCTCAAACAGGTGGCAAATTTGGTTCTTCGAATAAGCTCCGCTCCGAAATTTGTAACTTCAGCTCTCTTTTTCCTGAAATGCTCAAAGGGACGATTTTTCTTTCTTCCTTGTATCCTATTACAACGCCATAAAACACTTCATTATACAGCTGTTTCTAATTTGGTGCGCCACAACTTCCAAGAATTCAAGCTTCTTCCTCACTTCCCCTTGTATGGTGTAGTGCTTACAATGCCTCTAGTTCCCGAGCACGCGGGTTCAAAACCGGTGGTGGGCGTTGAATTTTTTTCGGGTGTAAAAATCCTTCCTTCGGAAGGGAAGTAAAGCCGGTGGTCCCGTGTCGTAGATCTGCGGCATGTAAAGTAACCTCAAGCCTGATAAAAAGGCCTCTTGAGCAAAATTACCGATCTTTCACGCCCAATATAGGGTGGGATGCTAAGAACCACAGCAATTAAAGAGCGTCCATAAATAAAACTCAATTTAATTCAACTTCCCCTTGTTCAGTTCATGTTTTCTCAATTTTCTAGGAGACGGTGAGCCTACAGAGGTTTTGGATGATGCCTTCGTATTAAGTACGCTTTAGTCTTCTTTTTAGCTGCTTATTTTCAGTGGTTTTCTCAGCTTACTTTTTTCTTACAGTTTCTTTAAGTACCTTCTTCGGTTATTCTCTCTTATTTTCTTTGGTATATCGTGCTTATTAAGTGCTTGTGGAAAGTAAAATCCCTTAAGTGAAAATTAATTTGATATTAATGTCTTCTCTAATTATAGGGTTATGTATTTTGTTAGAATAAACCATGCACACTATCAGAAGATAACAAAACATCACCTACGTTCCCTATAAAAATGGGGACAGAGATGAGAATTGCAGGGAAATTTATTTTTTTCCCTTTTCCTTTGGCAAGACTGTTCAGCTTGGTTATGCCATTGCTTTACCGCCGAACATCGCGGTTAGGAGAAAGAAGTTTCAAATTCACATTATGTTTTCTTACTAAGAGGCAAACTAAAATGAATTGATAATGTAGGATCGAACAGAACACCAAGTAATATGAAAAGGTTGCAGAACATCCATAATTATTAATGAATTAATGAAATCAAAGTCTGTACACGAGCCTACCTTCCTAAGTCTGCCATTAAGTCGCAGACCTCAAGCTGCACTCTACTGGCGACAAGAGATACAGATTTCTTGGGACGGAGATGAGAGAAAAAGAAGCACCAAGAAAAAACGTACATCCCTTCTCTGTTGCAGAAACACAAAATATTGTTAATATAGAAGATTATACTCCATATACTTCTACTCATGAAAGGCTTGAAGAAACACGAATAATTAAAACAAAATACCTGATCACATGTGTTTAACTGTTGTCACTCTGCGTGGAACCAAGGGACGGAGCGCAAGATTTACGCATAAAAATTAGAGTGATAAACTGTCGCGGTAACTTCGTGTTATCTTATTTGCTTAGCGCCTGTTATTGTTTTACTACAGGGTGTGTAAACGGAAAGGAGTTGTTACTAAAAGATAACACTGATAAAAGAATTTATTTTTACACTTTTATTGCCGTCACACTTTATTCATTTCACATAATTATTCTTGATACACGCCCGACTGAAACTGTTGTATTTTCAAATGTAACTATTATCACTTATTTGCCGCACATTATTAATTCGAGTATTTCACATTTTGTAACTAACTTTACGACGCGAGAGATTCTGTAGATTTGCGTAACGTGTACTTCGTGAATGATTCTGTTAAACTCTGTGACGTGTAACCCGTGAATGATTCTGTTGGACTGGGCGACGTGTAACCCGTGAATGATTCTGTTGGACTGTGCAATACTTGGCTCTGGCTTCATAATTTATACTCCCTCAACCCGATATGCCTAAACATTATAACAGAGCTGCTATTGGTTAATAAAGCGCGCCAACATTAGCGTCTATTTCTATATCCAATCAAAATTACGAACACATATGCTCTAGGGAAGATATTTTCTCCATTTCTAAATAAAGGCACGCTACTCTGACGTCATTTGTTTCTCTCTTCTAATTGATAAACAACTCACCCCCTCGCTCATTGTTATCCGCTCCTATTGTCAGTTTCAGTGAGGCCGTGTAAACTTATTTCCTAACAATGCTTATAATTAACAAACATCTCAAATCATTGTCATACAATAATGTTAATTTACACTACAATCACTCTGGCATTCACAGTGTTGTGATATAAAATACTGCCTCAAAACAAAACTAAGTTTTCTTTGGTTGATAACGTAAAGGAGTGTTTATGATTTACTTTTATTATAAAATAAGTGCTGCTATAAGAAAAACAGGGAAGAGAAACTCTGGAACACGCCAAGGGAGATCTATTTGAAAATGCCTCATATACAAAACTCCTACCGAATGAAAAGGACTTAGCAGGCTGTCCCAGGAAATTCAAGATATACATTTTATTTGTCATGTAAATATCTTAAATACCTATATGGTATTTTAATCGAAATCGTAAAGAGCTATTTTTGAGAAAATAAAAAAATTCGAAAAAATGTTTCACGTAAAGGGTACTTTGGGATTTTGTTCAAAATTTTCGTGTCTCATTTTTGGAAGATAACTGAACTTAAATAGCAAGTTTGGCATTCATCGAACACTTCGTTTTAGAATTATGATGTTCAAAGTCAAGAGGGAAACGTAGGCCCTTTTTTATTCGGGGGCGTTAAAACATGCATTTCCGATGAAATCTCGGTACCGAATGTTTGGGTGGAATACAATACCTACTTTCTCTACCTACTAGGTAAGTGGTAAAGAAAGCAAAAATGACTAAGAGAAGGGCTAGGTTTGTCCGTAATCTTAATTTACTTGTTTTCCAAAGGGAGTGCTATGCAACAGGCGCCTTCAAGATTAGAACACGGATGTTAAATGGCCGAGTTAATTAAGTTCTTTTAATAGTATTTTAAATTAATAGTCCCTGTCATGTTAGTTAAAACGCAATTTGCAATACGTCAAATGCACTTACTATTACGGCAGCTTATTATCGGCGTTTCTCCTGTGAAATAACCTTCACTATTAATATCAGCATTAGTACTACAGGGTCAGCCAAAAGACTCCGAACCGCCTGCGCGGTGTATTTCCTGTCCGCGACCTCGGCACTCGTTGCCGTCTGCCGCTACCATAGAAAGGCGCGGATGAAGCCATACAACATTTTTAAAACTACTTTTAAAGGCTTTGCTTATCAACTTTATGAAAGGAAATGCTGAAACTGGCTACCGTCGTAGTCCATACATTTTTGGCACCTCTTTGGGAAACTATCCATCATGGAATTTTTGGGGGGAATTTTCCAAACGATGACCGATGTCGTCTAATGTTTCTTCGGTAAGAACCGAACGCCGTCTTTTAGATTTCTTAGCCTGAACACTTCCCGTGGCCTAAAATTTACTGTAAAGTTCATGGATTGTTGTACAGCCTGGAACTTTTACACCTGGAAATCTTTCTGCAAATCGTACTTTCAGCTGACCGAGTTAACTCATACGAATCACAAATAAATACACGCTGTGCAGTAGAAGACATATACTAAGCCATAATATACTTTGTGATTATAAGTACAGGACAAAATAATAAATAACTCGTAATAACTGAACTGCATCACATCACCGTCAACTCAATACTGCACTTCACACTGCACAGCAAAACCACAACAGCGTGACTTTGTAGCAGCAGCGCGTTATCATGTTTTTATCTTATTTCCACACGCCCAGTGGAAAAACACCGCGCAGCCGGTAACATTGTTCATTAAATACCCCTCTGGGGTAACTTAAAACATAAAGTGTATAAGACAAACCCACACGCTCTTTAAGAATTAAAACAGAATATCCGCCAGGAAATTTCTCAGCGTGAACTAAGGCGAGTGATGGATAGTTTCCTAAAGAGGTGCCAAAAATGTATGGACAACGACGGTGGCAAGTTTCAGCATCTCCTTTCATAAAGTTGGTAAGTAAAGCCTTTAAAAGTAGTTTTAAAAATGTTGTATGGTTTCATCCGCGCCTTTCTATGATAGCGGCAGACGGCAACGAGCGCTGAGGACGCGGATAGGAAAAACATCGCGCAGGCAGTTCGGAGTCTTTTGATTCACTCTACTAGTTTTATATATTTGTTTATTATTCATAAACATCAACCTTCCCCTCTCCTTCACACACATATTAACATTATTATATTTTTACTTTCTCTACCGCGTACCTAGTAGGTAAAGCAAACATTGCAATCCGCCCAAAAGTTTGACACTGCCGGACATACGTGGTGACGTCACGCGAATCCAATTAAAGTATTTTCTAAAAAAAAAAGGTCTTTGTGTGTGCGTGAACAGCATAACTCTTAACGAAGTTGAATAAATACCAAACTGGTGTTCCACATTAGGCATCTTCCGAGGATGCGACACGAAGTTTTTTAATAATATTCCCCGCTCCAAAATACCCTTTACGTGGAAAATGTTTGAAAATTTTATTTTCTTCAAATGGCTCTAATGATTTTCATTGGTCGTCCTCCGTGGTGTAGTAGTTTTCGGGCGTAAAAATCCTTAACATGGCTTCCTTCGGAAGGGAAGTAAAGCCGGTGGTCCCGTGTCGTAGTTTTACGGCACCTAAAAGAACCTCAAGCCTGATAAAGAGGCCTCAGAGCAAAATGACTGGTCTTTCACGTCCAATATAGAATGGGACGCTAAGGGCCACAGCAGTTAAAGAGCATCCATAAATAAAACTCCATTTCATTTCATTTTGATTTTTATTGAAATGTTTAAGAAATTTACATGGCAAATAAAATGTGCATATTTTCATTTTCTGTGAATAGCCAATGAAATCCACTTTATTTGGAATGAACGTTGTATACTCAACTTTCAGTCTATTGCTTGTAGGAACACAATTTATTTCGAATGGCTTTTTTGTAGCCTCAGCCATTTCAGAGATATGCATTAATATTGGCTTGGATTTTTCAATATATACCTGTTTCTCACGATGTCGTGGAAAGAACGTGGAATTTCATTACCGGCTTTTTGCGATTCGTTTTTAAATATTTCAATAACGATTCGGTTTTCTTCCATTCCTCTTTTTTTTTCTTTTTTTTTAGTTCCATTTATACCCCGCCTTTAACTGCATTGGTCTTATCGGCGGCCTTTCCTTTGGAACTTATTGCCTATTGGCAATGGTGTTAACTCGTGTAACTCATGACGTTGGGTTTCTTGCACTTTTGGTTTTTAATCATTAGATCATCCACACATTCACACACTCATTCATACTTTCAGGCTCTGGGGAGGTTAAGGAATAATCTTGGCTAGAGAAAAATTCGCACCCCAGCCAAAAATCGAACCCGGGACGCCTAGTACAACCGACTGAGCTACGGGGCCAGCCACCATCCCTCATGTATTTAGAACGACATAGGAAAATAAGCTTTCGTAAGAGTAGTTTGTAGAAGCTATGTCAAAATAAACGATCACGTGTAGAGAAAGTCGTGTAAATGTGGCACACAATGTTTATATCTGGTCTCCGTATATACCTGTTTTTCCATCTCTTTTCACTTAAAGTTTTCCGCGTGTTTCGGACTTAAATTAAATTACCTGTCTTCATTTCAATTTGTCGATATGCGTGCCAGCTCTGCCGAGGCTGAATGTTGACATGCTCTGCATCCAGTGCTGTAGTCGAGGGTACTCGCGTATAACTTCTGCCTAACCTCGCTCATTAAGAGCGTGCCCTCTGCTTTCTTACGTATACCTTATGCCTAGGTTGTTACATCTTTAACGTCTGTCAAATCATGTACCGTAATACAAACGATTTTAAGCAAGTCCTTTTCTAAAGGAACAGTATCGACATTTTATTAAATAATAATGTTTTCTGGAACCTTATGTCTTGTATGGATGAGGTCCTCAAGTCACACGTCAAAAATCGTTAATCTGAAACATTGAAGCCCAAAACACAGATAAATTATTGAAGGTTTAAAGGCCTCAAGAAAACAAGCAGCAAACATATTTCTCAAAGTTGTTGAAAAAAAATCATAAAATTTGTCTTTTGCAATGGAAACTTGTATCGCATAATAAATCCAAAAGCAATGTAACCGAAAGTAACAACAAATAGAGGTCAACTAGGGTATTATGGAAAAAGCCCCCTTTCCAACCCGCATTTGGGACATTCCATTTCAAATCGTCCGAAATAGAAGAAAAATCGACATTGTATTTTTTAAACGAAACGAAGCTTTTTGTATTTGTAGACAAGTCCGATACAATGCTTTATGGAAATTCTTATATTTTCGATCATAGTTTAGCAATTAAAATTATTCAAATTTATCGTATCTTCTTAAAATTTCCAACTTCAAGCTGTTATAACTTAGAAATTTTTAAATCTAATTAGTTAGATCGATTTTTTTTAATTCCCGAAACTTTAATTTCATACTGATAAGTAAACATGTTGTTCTTATTTTTATTTAAAGGAAGAAATTTCTATTTTTTTAAGTGTAGGCGGTTACGGATTGAGAAAGATAATTTTATTATGTATGATAAGATTCCGTAATCTAAACACAATCAGACGTATATTTTACTGTAATGGTTACTGTTAAGTTTTCATCTAAAATAATTGAAGTAGTAAATTACTTTACGCGCTCATGGTCGCTCTCGCACGTTTGTATTGAACTGAATGTCACGCAAGCTGCTGTGCATGGTTAAACAATGAGAACGCTTACTAAGCAGTATGCGTTTCTGAGCATTTCCTCACAGATTCACAGAGCGCTTGGTGATCGTGTAATCAACTACGTACATCGCTGCGTTTACTCACTTTGTGTGTTATAACTACGAACACAAACATAACTTTACCAACATTGCCGGCTTCTCTTAATGACACTATGGATTATTCTCAATCTAATATTTTAGCTTAATCCGGAGACGCTTAACAAAATGAATTAATACGATACATTTATCGTTCAATAACGTGACAACCGTTGGGTTTTATATACTAATATTTGATAAATGTGGTTTTCCTCACATCCCTTATTAGTAGGAAAAATTACAACGCCAACAAAAAAAATCCAAGTTGTTTTTTTTTTTTTTTTTTTTTTTTTTTTTTTTTTTTTTTTGCCGTTCGATTTTACATGGAATGTCCTATTCATGAAAACAGGCAGCTCGTATGACAAGTATGAAACTCGCTACCGCTCGTTTCATAAACATACTCGTGTCTTAATTAGTAACATTATAGTTCTGTTGCAAAATATACTGTAATAAAATGCTGTTGTATTCAATCAAAGTGTGAAAACACTGCCGTTTGCTAATGCTTCGGTGTAGACTGCATACACGAATAGTACCATTAAAATTCGCTTCTTGCTTTTCCTATGAAAATGACTCTTGTATACGCCTTGATTTTGTGACAAATTTTGTGAATTTTTGTTTCATACGAAGTACTGCCGATTACTTACCATTGACTCTTGGCGACACGGTGTCCGGAATCTGCCTCACCCTATCTTAACACTGTGAAACTAGCGTATTTACCTGCATTCACAGAAAGCCAACAGCGGCCATGTCAAGCTCATCGCCAAAATTAAAACATCACAGGTAATACTTGTATAAGTAACATACAAACAGGGAGACTTAATTGCACAAACAGCAACATTTAAAATCGGAACTGTTCCCAACATAAAAACCAAAACCGAGGCCAACATCAAACACAAATCTTTCAGACGAGAGATGTACAACCCAGAGAGCAGATGATGCCAGAAGGGAAGAAGAAACCAAACTGAATCGCAGATGACAAACTGGAAAGACAACGCTAACAGCTAAAGTGTTAGCTTTGGATACAATTGAATAGCCCAACATTTCCTTTACCTAAGCTGAATCAAAAGCATGCAGCACTAACTGCGAAGTATAAAATAGTGTAACTACCGTCGGCTTGCTCTGATGTGTTGGTAATTGAGAAAAGTAGAAAGTTTGATATTTCACCCTAGTGGTTAAACCTTTGGATATTTTTTCGTAATAAAATCTACATAGAAACACCTGAAGACCAAAATATGTCCTTGACAGTTTTTCATTAATTTGGATGCTATAAGCGAATTCAAATTTTTATTTTGTACATAGAAGTTTCCTTACTATACATAAAATATTAATTGGAATTAATTACATACGTTTTGTGAAGAAAAAAAAACTTACAAGTAAATTGTTTTGCTCTTTGGTGATCCTGTTTGCCACAGATTGATTCCTATAGAACCTAATCCAATGTTTTGCAAATAGCAAATAAATCAAGTTAAAGTAGTCGAATTAGTAGCATTCTTATTTTAGTCACTTTGAGGCAGCTATACGAGATGCTGGAAATAACCACCACTAGACAAATCATGTTTTGCTTATCGCGTCCCAAAGTCGCACAATTTGTTTTTATTATTTTTTAAATTTCCATCCTGATGTCCTCTAGCTATTGCAGGATTTGGGGTCTGTTGCGGAACACGCTTTAAGACAGCCCCGCAAGTAGTAACCAGGGGTAGTAAGATTTAGACCGGCAGAAGTGACAATTATCAAAAGTAACAGATAATTTTTGTCAGCAACTCATTTTGCATATGGCACACCGCCCCCATCTTGCTGGAAATATCACTGGGTTGCTTCCATGCCATCAAATTGCTCAACAAGCTCTGTGAATATCCCTTTGTAAGCCATCGCCCAATATCTCGAATTCCGACAGTTGACGTATCCCGACAGATGAAACCAAGCCTCATTTGTGAATCCCGTGTTGTCTAACATTCTTTGGTTATTCTGGGCGAGGTCCTGGAACCAACTACAAAAATAGCATTTTATTGCTTTATCGGGCTCCTTTAGTTGCTGCCCTGCTGTTATTTTAAACCGCCAAAGCTGTGCTTTCTTTGCTGCGCTTTGACATTTTGAGTAATTGGTATCCGATACCTGGGACAATCGACACATGGATTTCTTAGTTGGACGTTCCAGTCTGCTATGCAAACTGTTTACAATTATTCTTTCTGACATTGTTGTTTGATGTTTTCCACGCTCATCCAGAAGGGATCTTGCCCTTTCCACCTCCAGGCTAAATCATGAATTGTCGACATCGATGGGTCTTGTCGCCCTTCAAACTCTGTCCTGGGCTGCAAGAAAAGATTTGATGATCCAATACGTACGAAAAATAAACAATCGTTCAGGAGAATATGCCATGTTTATCGTATTCATTTGTTTTGATGTTGGTGGAATACTATGTTCAACTAGTGATAATGAGGTGAAATTAAATGAGCTTCATTTAAAATCAGGTTTGAAATGAATCCGTGTTACAGTTTCTACTTTGTAACTGGATTTCTGTGATCGGTTTTATGAGAATCATCCTGTATTTCATTATGATAGCCTAAGAGTGTGCAAAACTGTTTTTCTTGAACTCGGAAGACTTTCTAATTTGCGTTGTCATATCGAAATTTTGGATCAAGTAATTTGAAGTAAAATTAACCTAAACTTTGACTTAGGAACCGTGGGGATTGACGGTTTGAGCACATGACGAATGCTTCAAGCTAGTTCTTCAAAAAAGTGATGAAATGCTGTTACAGACTCAAACGAGGTTGTGAAATATGAGGCATCCGCCGCGTCCGCTCATTCATTTCGCCACCACTTGAAGAATGCTAGATGAGGGTGTGAAGACACATGGCTGATAATAGATTGTCGTCGGCCATGTAGTTCCCCGTGTTCCGGCGTGTCACACACATGACTCTCCGCTCTAATGAACAACATGTGTGAAGCCCGTCAACAACTTAACACCACAAAATCTTAAACGCGAACAAGAAAAATGGGAAACACGCACATTTCCGCTACACCCCACATATCCTCTTACAACCACATATAAAAATGTTGCTGTCACGTCTCTTCTCCTATTTTCAAACTCTTTTATCTTATGTTTTGCTCCACTTTCATTTCGTCTCTAGGGACGAAAAAGAAAAATAGCCCATTCTGAACGCTTTCCAGCTATACTTTGCCAGCAGGTCCGCTGAAATGAGGCAATTTCATGTGACATTTAGAACAGCCTGCCTATGATAATTTGCTCATAACTCACTTAAATGCTTTACGATATGCAGGACCAGCTGGCGAAAATTTTTAAAGAGGCAATGTACGCAACGGAAATTATTTTTAGCGCCAACAGGCACAATGATGCTAAATGTGAACACAAAAATAAATAACTACACCGCAGCCTCAGTTTATATTTATTTGATAAAAATATTTGACAATACAATATGCGAGCGATAAAAGCATCTCGGCAATTATTGAACAAATTTTATGCTACTGTATTAATGAAACTAGTTACTTCAAAGGGTGTAATTTGGCTCTGAAACCATTTCTTTATTGCAAGATTTCCTGGATGATCCAGAAAAAAGAAAACCTTTAGAATATTTCAAAACATAATAAAAACCTGCCAATACTTTAGTCCCTCTAAGGAAGCCGGAATATTTTTCAAAAATTTATAAAACTGATAAAATGAACGATCTGAAAAACCGCCAAAACACAAACTGCATTACTATTTGATCTTTATGTAAAAAAAAATATTTTTTCCTTCCATTAATTTAGCTGCTAGAATTCTTTAAAGTGAGAGAGTACTTTGAGGAAGTGTAGGTATAGCTCTATGTCACTCTGTATCCCTTATCCCTACCGAGTAGTGGTAATGTCTGTGACCCGCATTCGGGAGGTCATGGGTTCGATTCCAGTGACGGCCTTCCTGAACAATGGGATTTTTTCGGGAGTTTCCCGGATCGCCAGGCTGGGAAGGATCATTACATCCCGTGAATTTCCTGTCCCTCGATTTCACCTCTATTCTCACTTCACTTCTCCTTTCATCTGCTTGGTTTCTTTCAGGGTTGCAAGTGTGCATGGCAGGAGAAAAGGATGCTCTCAGTAAACCTTCGTGCCCCGGACTGCGAGCGGTCTCCGGGTCCCACAGCGGAGAGGGGAACCGGCTGCACCAGCCACCACCCGGGTATTTCAAATCTGTAAATGGTAGGGACCCTGCCCTCTGCCTGTCGTGCCTCCTGCTCCTCATCCGTCCCTCCCGGGGGCGCCCCGTCAGGAACCTAGGTACAAAATATCTGCATAGATCGAGGTGCTAATTTCCCCTTCGTTTCTAGTCCCACCCCATCCCTACCTAAGTTTAAGTAAAGTCAGGTCTGACTTTTGGAAGTACATGAGGCTCACAAAAGGGCGTTATGGCACTGTAAATTGCGCTAAGGTAGACTAAGCCACGGTTTTCACGGCTCCTTCCTGTTTTAATTGAGTGAACCTCATTTGGAAGCACTGCATCTTAATTTGTGTAACCGTGACGAGTTTTCTACAACAATACGAATGGAAAACAGCTGTTAGCATGCCGAGAAGAGGACATTATGTTGTGCCAGATGAGATTTTATTCAAGAGAGTAGATACAAAAGTAAACAAATCTAACTACTGAGTGAAGTTTGGCGAGAAACACATGAACCACTCCGCAAACGTCTGTCATCTGACCTTACAGAGCACCTTGATTAATGTTTCCTGGGTTCCTAATGAACAACCATTAGCGAGCAAGGAATGCGTCCACGATAACACGTTCTGCAGCTGGAGTGAGGGAGTTCGAATCTCCATCCTGCTGGCTGGTCTTTGCGGTGGAGTAACAGGACGTTCCACTACCTTCATGATCGTATAAGACCAGCTACAAGGTAGCTTTCGTGACGTCACGCTGCGAGTGCGTGTTCAACACTAAAGCATAGGGATATTTTGTGAAATATTTTACTTTTGTTGGATAACGAGTTTAATCTGATTAAGAACCGCATGTAGACGAACTGTATTGTGTTATTAATTAATTATAAAAGTGTGGTTTCAGTGATTTTTACAACAAACATTCGTGTGATAAACGAATTTAAATATGTTTCGTACTCAATAGTAAATAGAGGAAGTAGATATTGCCATTCCATCCAACAATTCAATACGAGAAATCACCGGAAATGCATGTTTTAAGGCCCCCTGAATCCAAAAAAAGCATTTTTAGAAACGTCTGTGTGAATTGTATAGCTCAAAAACGAGGAGTCTGATAATTGCTAAACTATAAATTCAGCATCTTCCAAAGATGTGACATGAAGATTTTCAAGAAAATTTCCCCATCTGGAACTACCCTTTATGTGGAAAAATTTTCAATATTTTTAATTTCTCAAAAATAGCTCAAACGATTTTGTTTAAAATACCATATATTTAAGATAAATCAATTATATATAAAATTTATATTTTGAACTGTGAAGTCCACTTCATTGAAAGTAATTTTATAAAGGCAATTTTGTATAAGGGTAACCCATATTAACACTTACTAAATAGAAAACGTAGATCTCTGAAGTAAACAATTTATCTCAAATAACTTTTTGTGGCATCAGCTATTTCCGGGATATTCGTTTTCTCGGTTAGGATTTTTCAATACTTGTTATATCTTACTTTCTCTACTACGTACATAACTACCCCAACTCTCCTTTTCAGTCTTGAAGTACTTTCAATTTTAAAAGCTATCCTAACCCTTATTTTCAACCTCAACTGCATCACTTGGCCAGTCGGGAAACAAATATGCACCTACGCTGTAGAAGTGGCTGTAACTATAGGTTACCTTAAACATCCTATCCGTACTGATATTCTCAGCTCCTTACGTACAAGTGTGCACTATTTGGCCAATCTGGACAGAACTTGGCACACTTGCGTTTTAGGTCTCAAGCAAAATAATAAATAGTCTATTCACTGTTTTCAACCGAGCGAGGTAGCGTCGTGGTAACGCCTGCAACTCGCATTCGGGAGGTCCCGGGTTCGGTTCCCGGCGACCGCACTAACCCATGGAGTGGCTGAATTAGTTTCTTTCAGCCCCCGAATTTCCTGTCCCTTCATTTCTTTAATCATTTCATTCATCCTTCACCCGTTGGGTCTGTTTCAGGGTTAGAAGTGTCGGTGATGGTGTTTCGGTAAGGCATGGCAGGGGGGAAAAGATGCTCTCGGAGGAATTTTCTTCATCCCTCGGCCTTCGGCTGATTGCCGGGTTATACGAATCACCCCTTCAGAAAGGGGGCATGGTCCTCGGTCTGCCTCTCCGACGGTCGAGGCCTCCCAATCTGGAAACTGTAGGGACCCTATCATTACTGTGCCGTCATTCCTGGTTCCGTCCGCCCGGTGTCTCCTCTCACCTCCTCCTCCCTTCCAAGGGTGGCCCCTTGTGGGGCATAGGTACAATATCCTCCCTGGATCGGTGCCGAGTCCTCTCCAATATCAAGAGTGACCGCTTTCAAAATCCACTGCTATGCTTATTTTCAACCCCTTGCTTACTGAATGCATTCGTGCAACGCCGGGAAAGACAGCTAGTAATTTATGAAATACCTACCTTAAATTCTATGACCTAAGAAACACATGGGACACATCCAGAAAAATCCGTTGTGTTATATTCACATGACTTTCTTTACCCCACTTTGGTTTACCTTTATATAGCTCCTTCAAACTACTCTACTTCTTGTTAATCGAAATAAACGTGTGCAGAAATAGCTTCATCATATATTTCCTTGTAGATACAAGGGAGATACAGGAAAAAAAGTCTAGTTGAATGTTTAAAAGCGGGTCGCTATATGCTGATTTTGAAATTCCATACGCTTTCCACATCTCGAAAAACAACTGAATGACGACAGCACTTCAAAAGTTGCATTGCATATTGCATTCAAACCAATAACAACAGTTATCTTGGAAATGGTTGATTCCACAAACTAATTACTTTGAAACGAATTATGTGTTTTAAAGAGGTCTACATGTGCAGGAGGTTTTTGCTTCTCCTTTATGGTTTACCAGCTACAGAAAGCTATGCAGAATTAATTCGGAATAACACACTTCAGAAGCTATTTCAGGAAAATTCAAGATATACGTTTTATTTTCGGGTAAATATATTAAATACGTGGTATTTTAATCATAATAGTTAGGCCATTTTCGAGAAAATTTGCCATATAAAGCGTAGTTTGGGGTGGGGGATTTTCTTAAAAATTTTCGGGTCGTGTCTTTGTAAGATACTGTGACAAATAAAAACACAGGTTAACTGGCCCAAATCGCTCGTAACCCAGTGTCATTTATTTTACGCCGTGTTTTATAGTCCCCTGTTTCTAAGGAGACACATTAATACAATGCTCCAGAATTATAGAATACATAATATAAGGAAGTTTCTCGAAGAGTAGCCAGGCAAAGCCCCTTCCACTGCTTGGCCAACTGCATTTGGCGTACGGGCTTGCTTTCTCGAATCTCTCGCGTTCAAAGACCTCATCGATGGCTTGGCCAACTGTATGTGGCATTACACGGGTTTGCTTTCTCGTGTCTCTTGGATTCAAAGCTCTCATCGATGACTTCGCCGACTGTAATACGCGGGTTTCGCCACAATACTGAAACTGAATACTAGGTTTGGTATTTATTCGACATTTCATTTTTGAGCTATGCTGTTCTCTCTCTCTCTCTCTCTCTCTCTCTCTCTCTCTCTCTCTCTCTCACACACACACACACACACACACACACAC
This sequence comes from Deroplatys truncata, assembly GCA_030765065.1. NCBI lineage: Eukaryota > Metazoa > Arthropoda > Insecta > Mantodea > Mantidae > Deroplatys > Deroplatys truncata. Next base: position 635,724,755 of record CM060990.1, read on the forward strand.
ACACAGAGTTGAACATGTTTATTTATTTATTTACTATGGGAATTGAAGTAGGTAGTTTCTGCCCCACGTATGGAAAGTCAGTTTGAAGAAGATGTATTATATTTCGACTGTTGGGGAGCCGAACTTGAAGTAATAGCAACCGCACATACGGTAAAAACTTTCCGGTAGCGTTCGCCTCAAATGTACTTTCCGGTGGCCTTTGCCCCAAATGTTTAAAAATATTAACTTTGTAATTTTGACTGTTTCTTTAAATATTATATATTTATGTTTGCCTCGGATGCGTCAGTATTCATTTTTAGAGATATGAATGTCTTAGCAGGGAGTGGTGTGACTGAAGAATGTAGGCTTACACAGATTATAATTTTACTTCACTCCTTTTATTAATGCTTGACACGATTTAAATAACACTTCACTGATATAGAGAAAGAGAGAGAGAGCTGTGAGATTGTTTTATTAATTACTTGCACTTTTTAACACGTAAACTATTTTTGTCTCACACAAAATACGTATTAAATTTCTCGAGGACGCAGCTCGCGTCCGGTTAGGAACACTGTCTTCAAACAACGCGTCCGGTTAGGAGCGCTGTCTACAAGCATCTGACTTCTGAATTTGTAAATTTTGCTCCATTTTAGTTTCTGATTGGCTAATCCTAGTCCAATAGAATACCTTCATTTAACTAAAGCTTTTTCTGGTTGTTATTTTATAAACTGTCACAAAAATTACATTATTGCTTCCAAGAATCAGAAGTAGTATTATTAAACTTTCAAATTCATTATTGCCTCAAGGTTGCCTCATTGTTAGCAACTTTTAACCTATTATTCTCACAGCTCCTACATTATTAAATTAAGTAAAACATTCACATAAGATTATTACACATGTATACAATAATATAAACATTTACAATGTCTGTAATATGCACTTTTTATATCTTGTCACATACACATATTGCTTTAAGGCGGGCTGTTATTGAATTTATATATTATACAATTAGACTGAAATCATTTAAGTGTTAAAAATACTGCCTCAGGATTCAAAACATACATCTCCAGTGATCTGATACCCAATTTTTTTGGGTAGGCGTAAGGAGTTAAACAGTAGGCAGACGGAGGGGCCTCCAGAAACCGGAGTACATCACCGCAAACAGGCCACAGTGGGCCTTTGCTTCCAACGTGACTGGAAGGGATGAAGGGAAGGTGCGCTAGCAAGAACGGGGTCCTAACGATTCCGCCAAATATATGTAAGGAAATGGTGGGGGCAGGAAATTCGTGGTAGAAAGGGAAACACCCCAAAATTCGCCTACCAACCCGGGGAAGCCACGAAAAAAACATGGTCAGAGTGGCAGGCCCGAAGAGAATCTAACCCGAAACCTCCCGAATGTGAGTCTCGCACGTTACCGCGGATCCATCTCGTTTGGTAATTTATGGTTAGAACACAATACATCCTCTACCTTATAGGTACGTGGTAGAAAAAACAAAAATCTTCCGTCTTCAATGGATAATCCATAATTTCTCTTATAGATTACATCAATGAACTAGGTTATAAGCCGAGTTCAAGCGGGAAAAGGAATTGGAATCAAACTGTTTGAAAAGCAGATATTCCTTGACCGAGTGTCCTCGGAGGACACATTTCAAGTTTGGAGACACATCTGTACCTCTTCATTAACGGACCACTGCAATCTGTCGCAGCGTTAACTGAAGAGAGGTAATGAATGGGACTTCAAGAGAATGGCTTGGTTTCTGTTTGCTCAAACATCCTTCCTTGCTTGACCGACGCAGCATGTCATGGCCACAAGAAGCAGAGCAGAAGTGTTAACACAAACCACTCATTGCCCACTTTAAATTAGTTCAAGTTGAGGACCGCACAAAGTGGAAACAACATTTTGCAACCTTCCTTAAGCGGAACGTGTATGTGGATGCAAGTTCAATTTCGTTTAATGTGGTAAATATGAGGATTCTACAAAACAACTCCGACTTCGCACTAAACACCACAAAATCAACAAAAAAGTGATATTATTTAAGTCTGTTTTGGGGGGAAGCATTTAGTGAATTTCAAATTCTACCCCTCCATACATCCACTACATCCACCAAAGGGTGCTCCAGCATGTCAGGAATTATTCGCAATGGCTACAATTATCTTTTTACGTACATTTGGATAGGAACGATGCGATTCAGGATGGTGATGAAATGTTTAGCTCCGCCCCTTCTAAACGTCTCTTCTTCTACCTTCCTTCTTACGTAATTCTAGCCACTTTATTAACAAGTTGCTTAACTCGTTCCAAAAAGAGTACAGCGCTAGCAATGAATTGTCTAGGTTCTTGGTGGTTTAGTATCCATAAGTTAACAATAGCATAACTTTGGTAAGGATGACAATAGACGCTTCTATAAAAATGATTCTTGATCATCTGCTTCATTTCAGCGTTATTTTGCAAAAAATAATGATAACTGACTTACGTAACGAAATAATAGTCTCTTTATTTTTAGCAGTTTTTTAAGCCAGTTCTTACTACTACAGTACACGGTGGTGGATTCTGCTGATCAGGTATAGGGGTTTTAGTAAGCAAACAGAGAAATCGTGTTACCGCACGGACTATAGGTGACATCAGATACTGTGACGGACACACTCCTCCCCTTCCCTTCACAACAGCCGGTTTCATTGCGACTGTTCCTTCACTGCCGCTACACCTGCAGTCAAGGGGATAATTTCAGCAACTTTGTTTTGGGATCTTTCATACATTCAGAACCATTTCAGTAATATTGCAACTACATTAACATATGTATGTGCAAATAAGGACACTTAAAATACCAGAAGTTCTTGAGTATATAGAGCAGGTTTCAGAAACACCGAGTAAGGTACAAAACTGGAGCTTTAAAGAAAGGGTGACAAAGCGACTTAACAAGTATTCTAGAAAAAAAATTAAGGTTACGTAGAAATGTTTAAAACGAGTTACCGAGTCAGGGAATCTCAAGCAATTCTGATATTTCGTTTTTTCTTTACTCCTACTACGTCGGGTGATGTGAAACGTAGTTTTTCAAAATACAACTGTCTACGTGCTAGTCGCATGCAATTTGTTATGTATTTCGAAAATACATTACTGCACACTACCAATAGTTAAATATATTCCATATCGTTTTCTTCCGCTACTCAATAATCCTGATCTACCTGCTTTCGAAGCAGGGTGTAGTGCCTTTAACTGTTCATGTTTGTTTACAGAGAACGCTGCAAGGTCGCAGTCACATCCACCTTCCCTCGCCACCAACCTTCGGTGCGTTCCTAACTTGATGGTTTACTTACTAAACCCCTCTGCCTGCTGATACATGAAATGATAATTGGGAAAGGAAATTTGGGAAGGAAACGTTTCAGGCTTAAGTTTAGGATACCTCCACGGCATTTGAGAGTTATGAGGATCCGGAAAAACCTGTCAGGGAGGATGGTCCTGGGGACTTGAACCCTTGCCTTCCGTTCACAATTCCGTGCCGTGTCGATGATGCCCTCTTCCTCAATTATTTTTCCACCAACGGGATTCGGTTCCTTGAGGTGTATGTCGCATAATTCAGCAGCGTTTGCACAGTACATTCCTATTCGATGGCGACAATAATTTTAGACTTAGCTCCCATGTCTACTTCAGAAGAAACGTTTGAGATACATATTGTGGCTATCGAACATTTTAACTCTACAGGTAACTCATTTCTCACCCACACCTCGCTTTAGTCGCCTCTGAGAGTATTACATCGGGCTAACTTACCACTAGTTATTTACACCGATCAGAGAAGTCACAGAGAGTATTTCTGACCCCTCAACCTTCGTTTCACACTAAACATAAAATCGAACATTGGTTAATACCTGTTCCTTGGAGTTTGTTGAAACCAACCATAGAGAGGGTCGAAAGTGTGTTAGATAAGTGTCGAAACCTTAGAGAAGAAAGAAAAAAAGAAAACATTGTGCTCTAGGGGAATCGGCCGTTTTCTGGCACCCAAGTGTAGATGACGAGGGTCAGGAATAAGCAACATATCCTAAGTTCTGGAAGTACTCTCGCATAAAAAAAATCAAGAGGCGTAAATTTCAAATCTCATGGTGACCATGAGATCGACCCTCTTCTTCCAGCCAACCAATTCTAAAGCTGCACAATCAAGTTGATTGTGGTGGGGTGGAGTGCCATCATGATGAAAAAAATCAAATTAGAGGCTGTGCTTTCAGCTCTAGCGTTGTCATTCCAACTGAGGACGCCAAAATGAAATGGTAGTACAAACAAATGATGTACATTTCCGCTCCAGGCGTACCAAATGAGGTTTTGTAACATGTTTGACTAGCTGAGCATGGCTTGAAAGCTTGAAAATTCCGTTCGCTTTATTTCGTTTGTGATTTTTTAAAACCCCAGAGCTCTTTTGAGAAATCTTGTGCTACAATCACTATCTAGTTGTTTCTGGATATTATAGACTATGATGTGATTATTTAGTTTGCTCCTCACTTGAGGGAGATATCGACTTTTATATCAGGATTTCAAAATTCTGAATACGAAAACCATATTTTAAAATGCCTTTACTTGTTGAATGCCCAATTGTTTTGTTTTCCGTGAACTCATAGGATAATTACAGTGATTTTCTTACTAATTTGGCTTTCTCACTCTCTTATGATTACAAACTTAAAGCACATGTTTACTGTGATAAAGAGCTTAGAAGAAAAACACTCTCATGGAAATGCAATGAAACTATAACAGGTTGAGAAAGCTGTGTGGCTACTTTTAAAGCTCTTTTTAAATGCTGAGGCACCGCACTGGAAGGAAATAAATGATAAGCAAGCAATATCACAATAATTCACTGGAAAAGAAAACAGAAAGTTAAGGGCTCCTGTTGTTTGCCAATGATAAGTAGGGAAATCAGTTATTTAAACCTTTGGCATTCACGAAAATGATCAGCACTTCGCTTCCGCCCCTTAGATTTAAGGACGTTATGTGTTTTCAGCTAAATCTGTTCTATGATGTAAAGGCAAACAGGATGTTTGTGTAACAAGACCAACACACGGTGCGGTAACCTTCGTATTCTGTCTACACCGAATAGCATGTTGAATATAATGTATGTATGGTCGGCTAAAAGCTGCTTTTTCGTTTGGCTTCCAAAGATGTTTATGAATGCCGGAAAAGCGATTTAAACTTAAATGTGTCCGCATTAGTTGTATAAAAAGACACGCTTCACAGTTACTTCTTATTTTGCGTTTCTCTCTGTGAAGCGAGAGGCGCAGTTTTGAATTGCATTTAAAAGTTCATAATTTCCTCTTCTTTCCATCCCAAAAACACACGAGTTAACTTTATGGGAACTGGAAAACATACTTACACAAGCGGCAGTGCTAATATTTAAAAAACACAGTGGAGGACTTATTAGTGGAAAACATTTTATCCTGAACCAAACTATCAACATTGAAGGTCAGTAGAGTTTATATACGATTACAATATTTCGAAAAAGATTCCACTTAAAACATTTTCATTCTACATAAAGCTGCGGTTTAATAATGTGGATATATCCTGACTTTCTCTACCACTTGGGTATCTTAAGGTGGAGGAAATATTGCAATCCAATAGCCGAGTAGGTTCTAGTTCAAAAAGGGGTGGGTTTTATGCCCAAGAACTGCGACCTTTTCAAAGATCTATTGTGCATCTCCCCTTTCATCAGTTAAGTAGTCTGTTGCTCGTTATGAACTTAAACCAGACTGCTAACTGAGGCTTTCGATAGTTCATCTATCTTTGGACAGTGATTGCCAAAAATACTTGCAAGAGCAGGGCAGTCACACAACAAATGAGTAACAATCTCATCTCCTTCTAGGCATCTACTACAGATAGGGTTGTTGAACAATCCCATTCTGTATAGATTAAACTTTAGGGCACAGTGTCCTGTAATGAATCCTGTTGTCCATGCAAGCTTTCTTTTACTTAGACCGTGCAGGTACTTTAACCTGCTGTTGTCCAGGTCTGTAATAAACAACTTGGAATGTCTGCAACCCTCAATGGAGTTCCAGTAGTTCTTGTGTTCTGCTTGAGCCCAACACTTGATAGCCTGTTTCACTGGTCTATAGGACACCCCCAGTACAGGCTCCGGACCCAAAAATGGGGTTTCGTTACCAATCTTGGCTGCTTCATCTGCTTTCTCATTGCTTGGTATACCTGTATGCCCTGGCACCCACCTAAGTTCAACCTTATTGTATTCAGCCAATGTCATTAAGGATTCCCGTCATTCTGAGGCGAGCTTTGATTTTATTGATGGCGATTCAAGTGCTTTAAGAGCAGCTTGACTGCCTGAGAGGATAAAGCCGAGTAGGTTGTAATCTTAAAAATGAAAAGTTGGACAAGCTTGAAGTTCACCGTCTTCAAAGATACAAGAAGATTTGCTTGAAATGCCTCCGCCCCAAACAATGCTTTAACTGAAGATTTTGGTTCCGTAAGATGTAGAGCAGTGAAGCCCAACCTGTTCTCTTAAGAGCTAAGTTTCAAAGTCCATAGTTCATCCCACCTGCTGTATATTAAGTTGACAAGCTAAGCCAATCAAGCTTCAGTCCTTGGCAGCACGAATGGAAATGAGTGGAACGGGAAATTCCTTTCATCCCCCCCACCTTTCTTTCTCTCCCTCTCTGTAAGGTTTGGCATGCATGATGCAAGGACTTTAGCCCAAATTTCATTCTTAAAGTGCCCATCTATTTCTAAATATGTCAACTTATGACGTCCTGCCTGGTTCAAAAGGACTATCATGCTTCCTTATACGTATTTGCATGTCAAAAAAGCTTATGACTTCGTTGGCACCTGATGAGCAGTAGCATTTTTTGTGCTGTTGAAGACAAGATGGTAACATTTGCATTCGAAAGCGTGTCTTCAACTGATAAGCTCTTCTTGGAGGTGTGAAAGCACCGTACATTGTTATTCGTGTTTACCATTTGAGTTTGGTCGTTTTGTAGAGTAGTAACGTATGCAGTGTGGTGATACTACACACTGTCGATTGAATTTGGTCTGCTTTGGCAGCGAATGTTATTACAGTCGCTTTAACATTGTGAAAGCACATTGACTCTAAGGAGAATTCACGCTGCGTTGCCAAGCCTGTACGCAGCCAGGGAAACAGTGTTTCATTTCACTGTCAAATTTATACTATTGACTTCAAAGAGTACATTTCTTACAGTTGTAAATACTAGAATGCGTTTGCGTTTATAACTTACAGTGTTGAAATGAGCTTAATTACCTTGAAATTCTTATAAAGCGAAGTTAATCCTCGTCTTTATTCATTAAACTGTGTGTGTACAACAAACAATTATTTGTGTTTATCAACACAATAACTGACAACACACACAAATTTGCATTTTTAAGAGTTGGGATATTATGCTGTAAAATAGTGAGATTGACCTAAAATAATTAGCTAACACAAACTAGACAATGTTAAAAAAAGGAGAGATAACAGAGATGCGTAATCATACTCTAGCCGGACTCTATCCCGATATAACTACTCTTTAACGTCACGAGGGGTGTAGCTCCCAAGAATGCTAATGGTAGTAGATGTATTTGTATTTATTGTGTTCAGCTAGTGGGATTGGTGTTCAAGCCCAGGCTCATTGCCTCTCCCACTCATGAGAACCTATAACATTTACAGTTTATTCGTACTTCTAATTATTAACTATATTATGACCTAATTGTTTTTTACTGTCCATAACTATTTGCTTCTCACTTTATTCAAAAACACTTCAAAACCTTCTCATAGTCCTTCATAAATAATTCCTTTAGTGCATTGTTCGGGTCAACCTTTAACCATTTGTCCCTTATCTGTTCCTCCCTTCACTTGTTAGTGGCCCTACATTTAAACAGTACATATACTAGATCCTCCTGCTCTCCACATAAAGGGCATTGGGGGTAGTAAAATGGTAAAGTGATCAATACAAAGTAGAACTTCACATAGTCTTGCAATTTATTATAAAGGGAATCCACAAGGGTTTTAGTCTTACAATGTTTAGAGTAGCCCATTCTTTTGCTGATGTACACTGGAAGCCAGGCCTGGAAAACCTTGTCCACGTCCGAGGCCGAAAATTGTCGTTGCATGTATCACACACTAGTTTCTAGGTTCTTAAACACCAAAAATAAGATCTCGCACACGAGAGCCAATTGAGAGAAACTCAGGCTAAAATGCAGTCAAGACCATATTGGACATCGCGTTTATTCTAGCGACATAAGGAGGTGGAGATTAGCGAAAATTTACGAAACTATGCAACTCCGCGCAACTTCTTGACTATTTCACACGATTATTTTGGCCATAAGTTACATATAAACCCAAACATAACTCTATTACAAAAGTAGACTGCATGCCACACATCCTCTTTCGCCAGGTGCGAAATCGTGTATCACGTGCGTGCATGCATTCTTTCTCTCTTCCTCTCACTACCCTCTTGCGAGGTGCCCAGTCGTGCTGCACCCGTATTATCATTCTTGAATGAGGTAATAGCTACACAAGAATAGTATCAGCGGTAAAAGGCAGTTAAACAGATGTTCCAATTTATACCACCACCACATCATCATCAGGTAGAGGGTTTTAGTGAGTCAACAGAGTAATCCTGTTACCGCACGGAGTATAGGCGACGTCAGGTACTGCGGCGGACACTCTTCTCCCCTTTCCAACAGCCGGTTACGCTGCAACAATTATTCGCTGCTTAATATATATCTGTGCGAGTACCGTGGCAAAATGCCTAAGGCAAAGGAGAGTTGACACATCAAAACTAGGATCATTTGTGGTGGATGTGGCAGGGAACACTTCAGCACAAATGGCGAAACCATCAGATGTAACATATAGCCCAAAAGACGTTTTAACATCATGTTAAACTACACTGCAATTCAATGAAACACAAAGAACATGTGGCATTATTAGAAAGGAGCACTGAAGAAAGAGGATCTTTACCCTCCTCAGCCCCAAACTACACATAAGAATTTTTCGAGGATCTGTGTCATACACTAATAAAATATAGCTTTAAAAGATGCACAGCTTTTGAAATGCTTGTTTCGTAGCTTTCATAAACTAATTGCACACTATCAATAGCTGAAATATATTGCTTTCTTTCTTCTAATACTCCTTAATCCTGATATATCTGCTTTCGAAGCAGGGTGTAGTGCCTTCAACTGTTCAACATATTTGTTTACAGAGAACACTCAAGGTCGCAACTGTTCCCCTCTTCTCTCGCCACCAACCCTCGGTGCGTTCTTGATGGTTTACTTACTAAAACCCCACTGCCTCATCATCGGATTACGCTCCTTGTTGTAGGACTTACACTCCCAAAGACCTACAAGCCAATTAGCTTGTGCAAGTAGTCTTTCGAGGAACAAACGAACTTTGGACCATAGCATATCCAGGATAGGTGCCTGGTATGGCGGTGAAGGAGAAGGAAATCAAATGCAGTGATGAAAGGGATTACAGTATAATTCGCTGATCAAATTACGCAATGCAGCATTCGCCTAGCGACCGACGAAAACCGCGAAAACACCTTCGGTCAAATTGGTCGGCACCGGGGATTTGAATCCTGAACCTCCCGCCTGAGCCATCCCACTCGGTCCCAATCTTAACACGATTTTAAACTATTTTAATACATTATTTTAAATGTTATTAAAATTTTTTACTCTTCTTGGTGTATAGGATCAACTAAGCGGATGGCATCTATAACCCTTCTACCATGATGTACTGCAACTCTGAGTCATATCCTGAATTACAGAATAATGAGACGGATTTGCGTCGAGCTCCATTGCGCTATTTACCTGTAGGGTTTAATGCGAGTACATTACATAATTTTGTTGATAGAGATGTAGCAACAGTAGTAAACAATGTGCTTAAAATACTTCTAATAATTATAACAGCCATCATCATGAAGAGAGCGATTTTTAAGCATGTCAAAGGGATATTTCACTGAAGGAAAGTCGCAACCCTGCTGATGGCATTTCTGTCAGGAATTCATGAACTGCTGGGCAGACTAACTTCAGTTATTAACTAAACAATACGTGATTATATTAAGATTTTCGAGCTTAATCCCAAGATCTTCATAGAACTTTCTAACAAAGTCACGCTCGAAAACACAGGTATACACGCGTGGGAAATTTGCTACAAATTCTTCTGTAAGAAGTCCATGGTCCATAACAGTTCATTATACCAACATGATGTGAAAGCGACTATAGACTTAGTCCTCAGGAGGAGTTCCTTTTACTAAATAAACTTTTATAACTCCAGCAGTATATTCTAGCACCTGGTGTAAAGGAAGGAATCCTTGCAGTTATGTACCCTTCACGACGTAAGAGATGACGTCTGCAGTTAGCTTGTTATGTGTCTAAATATATGTTTGCGGTTAGGAAGAGAAAACCAAAACCACACGTGAATTTCGCTATGAGTCAAGCGGAGAACTTAGCAACCACAAGAAAAATAAGAGTTGCCTGTTATCTCTGTTTCTGTAGTGTGACTTTTCCTAAACTGCAGCGGAAGCTTACATGCTTCACGCAACCAGAGATCGCTTTGTGCTGTCTCGGCGGGTACAACTTTGCTGAATGCAATCCGCGTGACGAGACCGCATCACTTAGTTTATTTCAATCTCCGATAACACTGCTGAATGTTGACGTGACTCTACTGGCTTTCTGGGAATGCAGGACGTAAAAAAGACGTGCAACCTGTGTTTCCCAAGTCTTGTTTTGTCACAACCTGCATTCATAGAAAGCCAAAAGGAAAATGTGAACATTCTAGCAGAGTTGTGGGTAACTTAAGTGTGGCAAGTAATACCTGCTAAAGTGCGTATGACCACTGGCACTTTGTGTAAGTAACGAAATTATAGAATTCCACCCTAGTCCACATTAAAAAAAAAAGCTTGGAGCCACAGGCGTAAAGTGAAATAATTCAGAGGATAGACAGTGCATTCTAGAGCATATGGAGTTCCACACGAAGAAAACCCAAATTGATGATGACCATTAAAGAAAACAGGGTTCTTGGGGATATATGCTTCGTTAGCACTGAAAAATAGAAGATATGACATAATAAAAACATAGGAATGTAATTTAACACTCTGAATTTGAAGTAGTTATTTTGTTGTTGTTTATTTATTTAGCTCCACGTATGGAAGCCAATTTGAAGTAGATTCTTGAAGTTGGTTGCTGCTACGTATGGAAAGCCAGTTTGAAGAAGTTGGTTTGTTACGTTATTTGCACCAGGCTTTGGGCGTCAATTTGCAGTAGGATGTATTGTAGTTCAACTGTTGGGGAGCCGAACTTAAAATTCGTTGCAACCGCACGTATAGTAAAAAGTTTCCGGTAGCCTTTGCCCCAAGTTTAAAAAATAAATTTACTGTCTCTTTAAATATTATATATTTATGTTTGCCTCGGCTGCGTCAGTATTTGTTTTAGAGACATGGATGTCTTGACAGGGCGTGATGCGGCAAAGAATGTAGGCTTACACAGATTATAATTTTACTTCACTTCTTTTATTAATGCTTGACCGATTTAAATAACACTTCACTGATATAGAACTGTGAAATGTGTTTATTAAATACTTGCACTTTTTAATACGTGAAGTTATTTTTTTATTTCACACGAGCACGTATTTAATTTCTCGAGGACACATCTCGCGTCTGGTTATGAGCACTGTCTAGAAGCAACACGTCTGGTTATGATCACTGTTTGGAGGCAACTGAATTGATTTCAACTGTCTAAACTTGTAAATTTCTGTATTTCAAGTCTCTGATTGGCTAATCCTACTCCAATAGAATACCTTCATTTAACTAAAGCTTTTTCTGGTTGTTGATTGGCTATGTTTATATACTATCACTAAAATTACATTATTGTTACTCCAATAATGACTAGTGGCATTTAAACTTCCTTACTCATTGTTGTCTCAAGGTTACCTCATTGTTAGCAACTTTAAACCTATTTCTCACAGCTCCTACATTATTAAATTGCGTAATATATTCACATAACATTATTACACAAGGGTACAATAATATAAGCATATGCAATGACTGTTACATACATTTTACAAATTATTACATACACATATTGCTTCAAGGCGGGCAGTTATTGAATTTACATATTATATAATTTGAACTGAAATCATTTAAGTGTTAATAATACTGCCTCAAACTTCACAAACAATATGAACCCCCCTTAGACAAACGGTACATGTTTTCTAAGCCTTGGTTTATCGTATGCAGAAGTTCAAAATGGGGACTCTTAGCTTGTTTTTTAGATGCATACGTTACTGTGGAGCACCAATTAGTGTCGCTTTTGTCCGTCTCTCCGTCAGTGCGCATCAAACAAATCTCCTACCTACTGCCAGTACGGGGTTCATGTTTTATGCAGAGGAGCTTGAAGAAAATTGTCAACACATTTCACGTTTGGTTGAAATCGGTACAAAATTAAGGGTATTTAAGATACCAAATTGAGGTTGCAGCTCCGTACCGAGGACAAACCCTTTGAATCTTTGCCCGCTAAAAGAAATATGGCAACCAAACATACACTGGGTGCGGAGCAATGATGTGCAGGAAATTGTAGAGTGGAAAGGCAGTACTAAAATAAGCATTTTGAGGATAGTAACACTGTGTCGTAGAGGCGTTTTTACTGCACTAGATACATCAACATTAAATCCGTCATGTTTGGGGTCTCCGATTGTGAAAACTGTTGTGGTGTGCCAGATGTAAACAAAACGCACCGTCGCTTTCGCTAGGGGCCGGTTTCAGCAACACATCCTAAATTTTAACACAATGTTAAACTGATTTAATACTGAAGTTAGCACAAATTCTGTTTCATCAAACAATGTTACTTTAACACTGTGTTAAAATCGGTGTTAACATCCCCATACCCCTGTGTTAAGGCGTTTAACAAATGTTAGAAGTTGGAAAATTTGCTGCCGCAAACCAAGCTGTTGATGCGAGTTTGCTACAATTGGCAGTTTTGAATGCCATTCATAAAAGAAGTGTAGTCGTATGTCATAATAAATTTGAAACCCTGCAAAAGGAGGAATTTTTAAAGCAATATAGACTGTCCAAGGGATTATGATCATGGTTTTATATGAAATACGAGAGGTTAGAATACTACCAACAGAAGCATGCCTTTTCTCCTAAGTGTTAATTAGATACTTAGATTTTATGCTATTAACATTTTTCATTTACTTGTGATAATGTTGGCATTTCCAAAACTACCATTTATGGGTTTATCCGGAAGGTTTCCAAAGCAATTGCTTCAAGAAGCAAACTATTTTTTCGGGTCTGCTTGATTAATCAGCGATAACACATTTTCGTCCATTTTAGTTTCAATGCAGTGTCCACCACCAGTTTTAAACCATCTTAAACGCTCTTCACACCTAACGTTTCTGATGCTGCACTTTTTTAGCATAAAATTGCGTAGTTGCTTACTGGACTTAAGAGAAACCGTTTAGTCCAATTAAACTACTCGTGGATTTTGTTCCAGGCTGCAATCTTATCCTTTAATGTAAGACCGTCAGCTTTTTCGCACTTGATAATACGTCTATACTTATTAACCAGATGTTAATTAAAACGCGTTTCAAACGGTGAAACATTTGACATCGTGATTTTAGCCTCAAGCAATCGGGAACATCACATGGCCATGGCCATTGCCATTAATGTAAATAGTTGTCGACTATTAACACAAAGAGCGCGGCGTACGTAGACAAAAGTGCATCGGGGTACGTTCAGAAGCAGTGTAGTTCGAAAGTTAGCGTTCGCAGTTGTCTTTTACGATAATAAAATGTTAGCTAACAATTCTGATGAAACGCATAAGCTTTAACCTTATGTTAAACTTTGAACTTCTTGCTAACAAACAAGATGTTAAAGAGTATTTTTAACATGGGCTGGTGAAACTAGGTGTGTCTGATGTTCAATGCCGCATGTGTGTTGTGAAGCCCACTGGATGGTAAAGTAATACCGAACGCATGTCTTAATTCTGAATCAACAGTAACATTACCCGGGAAAACTAGTAATTTCCTATGTTTCGGATCAACAAGCAATAACAGAAACTAGCAACACACTAGTAGCATACCGGTGTTTACATTTCCAGCAAGAAAAGCCGAAATGATAGCAATTCGCATCATTAACCTCCTATAGAGCCAACAGCAATCCCCGTGCACATCTTCCCCTTCCCTTCCTGTCCCCAAACCCTCGAATTCCGGGCCGCTGACAACCACCCCATGTGAATACTTCGGTTGGGGGTAATCGAGGATTCCATTAAGGCTGGCGAAAGTTCGCGGTGATGATGCGCATTTGTTTTAATGGGATTTGATGTCCGATCACGCGACATTCAAATTCCCGGAAATACCGCTGCTCCCAAGGAAATGATTTATCAAAGTGGCCGCAAGACTGTAAAATAAAGTGCCCCACCCTTCACAACGCCAACTCTCTCTCCAGCTCAAATTTAAATGCACCTTTACACGATATAACCCGAAAGGTCAAGCTTGCGAAAGTATTTGTAATCATACTTTAAACAATAGAGTTCCAGACTTGAACGATACCTTCATACCCAGAAGTGAAATTTTTAAATCGTGCAGTTTTTATCATATGGTTTCAAAATTTTGTCACATGCTGCTCTACAATTATAAGTGTGATTCAAATTTCATTCACATATCTTTAATAGCTTGATAAAGAACATTTTATTTTTATTATGCTAATTGGGTATCGCCCACGATGCAGATATCGTAATTTTTTAAAAAAAAATACTACTACATTATTTAAATACAAATACACAAAACTGCATATGGACATTTTTTCATTCTTCTGGTTGTTTTATAACAAAATAATTAAAGCTTTAAATAGAGCTTCTGTAACAATTTATCCTCAACGGTCGAATTAATTGTATCTTCAGCAACTTAAACCTGTGTAAAAAAGCATTTGCTAGTTTAAGTTAATTCTGAGTTTCTGCTGAAAATTTTAATAATATTGGTTACAAACTACATCGCATGGAACATTTTTAATACGCAAAAGTATAAGAAGAATGGGCATTGGAAGTAAATAGAGGTCATTAGGCCCTGTGCTCGTGGGCATTTAAATGATCACGTGTTGAAGCTTTAAGGGAACAAGGTAGTCTGAACACATGGAAATTACACCTTAAGTGTGTTAAATTACCACTGCTCTTAAAGTTCTCAATGGTTTTTCCTGTAATTTTTATGAATTACTCTATAAATCATGACAACTATTTCAAGTGGTTGTTTGCATTGATAGCTTATGTAGTTGAGTCGTAAAAATTATTTCATTCAGGAGAAAAATAATAAAATTTACTCTTAAAACATGTGCATTCATGTACCTTTTCCTCTGATACTACTTGCAATACAGAATCCCACTTTTGCATGCTTGTTCTTAGTATAATCCTCTATCTTCTGAACCTCAAATATTTAGTTATGTATATTAGTTCACTAGAAATTGTAAAAAAATTATTTGCAAAGTTAAAAAAGTTCAAATGTGGAAAATTTGCAATGTTGTTGCTTTCTTAATATCACTAATATACATTATAAAATCATGATTGTGGTTCAGAAAGTTTATCTATATGTTTATATACATGTACTGAAAATGTCAGCTCTCTACCTCTCATACTCTCTGAGAAAAGGGTATATAAGTATCCAAAAATGTTGTTTTGAGAAAACTTGATTTAAAGTTTAAACATTAAAATTCTGACACACTTCAGTACATTCCAGGGTCCGTGTCATAGTCATATGTACCTTCATTCCTGGATTGCTTTAACTTTTCTGATTCCCTTCTCTTGGTCCCGGCCTCTTTTGTTAATTGCTGAACTGCTCGCTGCCACTAGCCGTTCATTGTTGAAAGATATAAAAATGTTGCGTGACAGCTTTAAGGGAATGCAGACTAGTATTTAAATGTCTTAAAAACCCCTTACCCCCCAAAAGTATATATTTTCTGAAACTAGAAATAGAGATTTTATTACTTGCTAAAACAAAAAAAAATGTGATTTTGGACCATTTCAGTGTACCTTGTCCCCTTAAAAGACAGCAAATCCATCGTACCTACGTAATTGAAGCTAAAGGTGAAAAGGATTTTTTCGACATAAAAACTATTTTTGAATTTTTCTGAACATTCTGGACACATTCCAGCTGTGGGTACCCGCAAGTGGTGTATTATAATCACCGTTGAGGTTTTAATTGCGATATAATTTTATAATTGAGAGCAATTTAAATGTGGTTCAAACATCGTTTTCTCCGTCTAAACTATGAGTTTTATGAAAAACTCAAGAGGGAAGTATTTAGTTTTACATTATGTTGTGGAGGAAGAACGTCAAGACTCCCTTTCGTCGGAACATTTAATCGTAGGGAAAAAATCATGTGTTGCAGTCACATGACTTTCTCTACTCTTGTACGAACTATTTTTACAAACGCTTATTCTCCATTTACTTCATGTTAATCGAGATATCGAGATGTTAAACTTATTGCTAATTTTCTTGTACTCTGTATTCACTCTTAGATTGATCCGCACCAAAACAAAACCCAGGTGACCAGTGCACCGTTGTAATGTATACTTCCGCCATTCGCGGCAGAAATACTGTCATATTTTCACGACCATATGACAGAGTACAGGCAAAGGGAACATTGCGCGACAACTTAAACGATGACTAGCATACTCTGTTAGGGTTGAAGGTGATAAGATTGATAGTTGCAACAAAATAAATGTTTGCACATATAATAATAGTTAATTCTAAAAGAAACGAGCGAAAAAAGATATCTTAATTTATTCGCTCTCTAGAAGCGACACTTTTGTCAACTATCAGCGGCCCATTTTTAAAAAAGAAATTGTATATTGTTACGTGAATAACATTCTTGCATCGCGTATTTCTAAAGCTTTCTGCTTTCCCGCGTGTAACCACTTTCCCGTTTCAGTTTTTTCTTAAACGATCACTGTTTATACTTGTACTCGAAACACTGGTGAACTCAGAAGTAAATTTCACCACTTCTTTCACGGGAAGTGTTAGATATTTCTCACATAACTTACAACAAACTTCCAACTCTATTGTTTTTTCACCACTATTCAATGGTTTGTCCGCTTATGGTTTACGTAAGTCGACGAAAACGCAAGAGCAAATCACCGTCCACCATGATACTAAACAGAAACTGCTGGTTTCTGACTACAAACAATATTCTGAACACACCCGGATGTCAAGTACTTATATGAATTGCATGTTGGGACTTGTATGTAGCTCTGTTTAAAGTACAAATTAGCGTTAATTAGACTTTTAGGAATTTATATAGAATATTATACCATTTAAGGATAAATTCATTCTAAAATTTAGATTATTAACATGGGACTATTTACCTGCACGCATTGCTACAGTGTTGTACCACGGTGCACTGGTCACGTGCGTTTGTTTTGGCGCGGATCAACCTAAGTATGAATGCAGTTTAGGTGCAAGGGGAATATGGTAGGCTTTAAGCGATAGTCAAATCTTCTAAGAGCTGGTAGCTATATGGAGCATTCCATTCTCTTTGTATGTCCAGGATATTAAAAAACAAAAGAGTAGCGAATTCCCATTTGAGAAAAAGTACAAGTATTGGAAAATTCAAACAAACAAGGAATATCTCGGAAATGGTTCACTCCACCCCAAAACAGTATATGATAAACTGTGTTTTAACCAGATCTACATTTTCTGTGTAGAAACATTTTGTCTCTCTCTTACGGTTTACCCTTTATGCAAAAGCCATTCAGAATGAGGAGGACTTTTGGGTACATTTCCAGAAAATTCAAGATATACATTTTGTCATGAAAATATCTTAAATGTATGATATTTTAATTAAATACGTTAGAGCCATTTTTGAGAAAATCAAAATTTTCCAAAAGTGTTCCATGTAAACGGTAGACTGGGGTGGGGAGATTTTTCTGAAAATCTCCGTGTTGCATCTTTGGGAGATACTGAACCTAAACACCAACTTTGGTATTTATCTGACTTCTCGTTTTTGAGATATGCTGTTCACAGCCACACACATACCTTTTTCTAAGTTTTTTTTTTATTATTCAGGGAGCCTCAAACGTGTATTTCCGTTGAAATCTCGAAATCGAATTTTTGGGTGGAATGCAATACTTCCCCTACTTACTATACGTAGTAAAGATATACGATTTAGTGCTTAGGTAGAGGAAATATTGCATTAGATCAAGAAATCGATATCGAGATCTCACCAGAAAGACGTGTTTACATGCATCATGAACAAAAATTAACAATCTAAATATACACATTGCTACATATCAGGTGCGTGTGCAACACATTGTATCTTGCGTTTGGTAACTAGACATTTTAGGAAGCAATCTAGTAGACTTCCCTTACAAAGCACTAAAATTTCTATAGATTTCAAGTCAGTTACATCGATTAAAATTAGCTTAGGATTTGTTAACATCCTTTATTTAACGCCTTCAATGGTTCTCTCGTCATTTAAACAATACCAACATACCGGATTTGTTGCTTCATTACAAACATCAATTTGCAGTTTGTGTTTTTCCTATGAGTGCCGTTACGTTGTGCATTCCTTTAATTTTTGAAGATATTTTATCTAGCATTTCTGTGTGAATGCCGATGGAGCTGATATTATATTACTTCAATTCATGGCAATAAATTTGAAATAAAACCTGTAGTTATGCCTCTTGTTCGAGTTGCAGATAATTAAAAGCGCGTTCAACAAATTTAAGGCTTAATAAAACATTAAAATCTTATTATCCGGCGTGAAATCTGAACCATCTCTCGCGTGACAAGCTAGAGTAGAAACCATTAAACCACAGAGCAACTGTTGGCAATGGTAATTATAAACAGGTGTTCTTAACCTCAAAATGCTTAATTGGTACCCCCTTTCTACTCTATAATTTTCTGCGCATTGTTTTTCGCTCTGTAATCAAAGAATGTCGACGTTCAGCTGAGCTAATATACGGATCGACAAAGTTAAACGCTAGCATAAACATAGAGAACTTTTGTAATTCGCTAAATTCAAAATCGTAGCCGTATACTATATAAAGGAAGGCCGAGGAGTAGGCTAGAAGACAAACATGGATCATTCAGTGGACTAACTGAGCGCACACATCGAGTCATGAGCTATGAAGAAATTAAACCTAAACCCTGTTTCTTATAAACTTGCCCCTATGCCATGTATTCTTCCGCACTCCCTTTCTTTCCCCTTGCCCTTGACTGGCTTATGTACACTTGAATGCCAAAAACTCCTACCCATTCATGGCTTCATTCCCACCCCTTACTTAGTTCTAGCAGCACAAATTGATTGGGAGCTTTCGCATAGCTTTTTTTCGCGATGGCGGATGTACACCATAGGCTAGGATCCAAGGCAGTTTTAGATTCGCTGAGAATACATAATCAATTCTGTTTTATTAATTGTTCTCCCGTAGGCTGGAAAGGGACAACCAGAATGAAAAAGTATGCAAGTCAACAACCGTGCGAGATGGCTCAGGCGGAAACGTCTGTGGCCCGCATTCGGGAGGGCCCGGATTCGATTCCCGGTTGCCGCCCACTCTGACCATGTGGTTTTTCGTGGTTTTCCTCTGATCGCCTAGGCAAACGCTGGGATGGTGTATTCTACCACGATTTTCCTTTCCCTCACTTCCTTTCATTTCATCTCCCTTTCACCTTTCAAGAAGTGTCTTCGGGTTCTGTAGTGCGGCCAGTGAATTAAAAAAAATATTTATGGACGCTCTTTAACTACCGTGGCCCTTAGCATCCCATTCTATACTGGGTGTGAAAGACCGGTAATTTTGCTCAGAGGCCTCTTTATTACGCATAGGGTTTTTTATGCGCCGTAAATCTACGACAGGTAACCACCCGGCTTTACTTCCCTTCCGAAGGAAGCCATGCTAAGGATTTTAACGCCCGAAAAAAAATCCTTCGCCCTCCGCCGGGTTTGAACCCGCGACTTCGGAAACCACTACACCACGGAGGGTATCTACGGCTAGTGTCGGGCAGATGACATAAATACTACGCTTTGTAAAGTATTTCTACCCGTAGAACACCAGGGTGCGTTGGCCCGCTTGCTAGGGTCGTTTCGTTGCCCTACCGCGGGATTCTTCGCTTCTGCTGGCGTTTTAACTTGAAAATATTAGGGGCTTGCGTGCGTCTCTGTGGACCTGTCTGCCTGAGGTCCTGCGACCTCCTGCCGCTCCTTCACTTCATCCCTGCATCCCGGGGATTGTAGTCACAATAGATATAGTTGGTCGCGGTGGTGAGGTGTCCCTCTCCGGGAAATACCTCATAACTCATACCTCGTGTAAGCCGACACTGGGGTACGTTATCTCAAGAGAAGTTGAAAAAGTCTTGCGTTTTACCGGGAAAATTACAACACGTGGAGAATTTCACGAGGTATTGCCATGTCGACATTGTAGCTCACGGCGGAGCAGCGGTAGGTGAAGCTGAAGGTCGGTGGTTCGAACCCACACTATTGCATTGAATTTTTTATTCTGATTCTACCTTTCCATAGTAATTCGGAGTTAGCATTATCTTAAATAGACTTTATTACCAGAATTTTGCAAGAAAAAGAATATAAAGAAGGTTGCCAACCCTTTTCAAGTAATGCGAAAAAGCTATAATTTCCGAATTTTTGTAATATTTTTTCGTTATAAATGGTTAATTTCATATAACTAGTTCCTTGTCTTCTTGTTTGTGATACATTGCAATTCAAAATCAGTATGTGTATTGCTCTTTGTGCTTTGCAAACGATTATTATCAGAAGGTAATAAGAAGAAAGAATAACTACCCCATAATGCCCTAACTCAAAGTAAAATACCTTTCATCTCTCCTGAAAAGTTTGTTTGTTAAAGTTTTTTCGCCTGTCCTTTAATTTTGCTTTATATCCAGTTGTGAACGTTTTTATGCTCTTGGTGCCATGTGGGATTGCATTATGCAGTTACTATTAAATACACCACCTGGTTTTAGTGTCCAGTAACTCCGTTTGTGGTATTCCTTCCATCAGTTTGACGCTGTTCTTGGAGATACTCCATAGCTCCGCAGCTCTCTCCGCGCAATAACCTTGTTCATTAAGGGCAATAATTTTCGATTTGTTGTCCATATCCTTTCTTACTTTCAAATAACATAAGTATATAATAAAGAGGACATTGTTTACAAAGCAATTTCAACCAAATACTCAACACAATGTTTGTCTTACTTCCACCCCCCCCCCCCACTTCCTTGACTCCTGAGCCGGAAATCCATCTCTGTTCATTGGTTAGGGTTTGAGTATGAGACTTTTGACATCAAACCAATAAGAGATGTACAGATCCGGTGAATGTCTGGCGAGTGCCTTCTAGTCACTCAGGTAAAATGCTTCCCTTTCCCACCCCTTTCGCTGCTCACTTTGTTCAAACAATAAGAGATTAGCACAACCGGGTAGGTGTGAACACAACTAATAACGGGATTTTGCCTACATAAAGTAAAGAAAAACACTAGAGGAAACCAAAAGTATTGGCATATTATTTCCGCCGAACTGTACACCTTTGAATGACGGTGTATGACAAACAATCCCTGCGCAATGCAAGGTCATGCGATATAAACTCTCTGTCACGATAGATGCACCAGCTTTCGTCATCCTGAAAGGTAGATTTAAACTGAAGGATCCTCCTGCCTATTTGTTGATAAGAATTCGCACGCATTACATGTTACTTAACATATTTGATTTATACGGTTATGAAAATGTAAATTTGACAATTCTCTTCGAATATATTAGCATAAATGAAAATGTTAAATTAGGAACTACTTAGTATTGCACAACTTATTCCACAACAGCAACCAATGAGAGCTGACTAGTCACGTGGCAGTTGAGATACGGGGCAACGTTATATGGAACTGGATTATAACGCAGATAACCACGAAGTATGACAACCCTCGGACGAATATATTGCACGTCATCACTGAAAGGGTTAATGTAATATTTAAACGCTGATAAAATCTAGTAAATGCTTCGTGTTTATTCTCTTTTTAATTTTTTTTTACAAATGTATTGCAAGTGCATTTTCTACCCTCTTTCAGGCGGCTGAACGTTCAGCTTATTTCGCAAGGCTTCTAAGAGAAGCAGATTGTGTTTATTAGCAACTGATAAGGACTGCATAGTAGCAGCATGACCGCCTCATCTCCCACAAACACAGCTGCACTTGTTCAGCTCCGACCACCAGAAGACTTGAGTTACTCTGGTATTCATTTCATTCATTAATTAATGTCCGCTAACGTCCATTACAATCAAGTTATCAACTCGCAGCACGAACTAAGTCATCTAATGAAAAAAATACCAGGGGGTTTGAGCAATGTGCGACGTGAGCATCTTCCAAAATACACTCATTACTCTTGGTTTAATTAATACGAGGGTTACCAAATATTAGAGTCGCGTAATTCCAGCCGCAACCATTAGTACTTCCTCCGGCACGATAATTATTCTTCAAGGCTGCATTAAGACAGTTTGGCGGCGACGGACGATGGTGATATATTTAAAGCCTGTTCTATATTACAATTTCAAGCAAATACCCAAAATGCCGTACTCATATTAAACATTTTTGAGATGTGAAGATGAAATTCAGCGTGCCTTTGCTTTTGTGAGGCAAGTTTTATTTCGCTGCTTCGTGTGATCGGAGTGAATGAGTGAATGTGCAGCATAACTGAGGATGCGACACAAGATTTTCAAAAAAATCCTCACGCCCAAACTACCCTTTACGTTGAACATATGGTCAATGTACTTAGCATATGACACCACTTGTACTTTTGTGTGTATGATGCATATTAGGAACCCCTATTCATTGCTTTATGACGGCGAATGTAACGTTTTTAACGGGCACTTCACGAGTTGACTCTCAGTTCAATAATATTAAACAAAAATAAAGCAGAATTTTAATTTAAAAACAGACTACAATTAATTGTTAACGATATTGATAACAGTCACCTAAAAGGTATTGTTAACCCGTCAATCCGTCCGGCTAGTCCAATCAGGGCTGTCAAATCTATGATGTTATTCTTAAACGTACAGAACTTTTTAGGGTCTAAAAGCGTAATGCTTTTTTAAAGCAGAATCCTTGGGGTTTTTTTTATATAAATTGGCAAGTTAGGAAATTAAACACAATAAAAGCAGCCACTAGGTTATTCCATCCAATAATGAAAAAAATTATATTCCTCCTTCACCATCTAAAACCGTGAATTGCAATTTTCACTTGAACTTTTAATTTTTTAACTTAAAAGTTAAATTTTGAATTAAGTCAAAACAACAAATAATGCTTTGTTAAACATATGCTACTTAATAACTGCGCTGCCCTTAGCGATAAATATTTGGCGCTTTAACGAGAAACACAGCAGAAAAACAAAAAGGTGCTGCAAGCGTGACCCGTGACAATGGGGGAGCGTGTTATAATGGTAAAACAGTGTGATATAAATAAATGCACGCTTCCTATTCAAGACACGTAGTACACAAGCATTTATCACACCACTTCAAGATACTTTGTCATTATTCGTGAGGTTCATTAATTGATAAAGTAATTGACAAAATGAGTTAAGGATGGTACTAGATTCTATACGCTAGATAAGCCTCTCTGCATTATAAGGGCCTTATTCCATACACTGCACAGTGCGATTTTTTAGTCGTGACAGGTTTATCTGTTTGCGCAGTTGTTGTCAGTCCATTTATCTTCTGGGAGGGATGTTGGTTCAGTAGCAACAGCGCAAGAGGCGCGTACACAACCAGTCATAAGGTGACATCTCCACAGTTCCGAGAGTGTGTTTGTTCCACGCAAGGGGAATATTGCCAGCCGTTCTCCCCAACCCTTGACTACCTTCTCCTTCCTTGCGTTTCTGCCTTTTCATGGCGAAAAAAATCGACGTGTAAGAGTGTTTCTGCAACCACGTTACAGCGACGTCATCATTGAAAGGCCTTTATTTGTGGAATAATGCAATTTCATTGGTGATCGCCTTTTCATGCCACCTATCGAATCGTTAAGTTTCGCCTTTCGTAGTTCAACTGTTGCTTTATTTCTGAAGTGTTTTGTGAGATGCAAAATAACGTCAAGTATTGAGTTGGAATGTAGTGAAAGTGCCTAGAAAAGAAAGAAAGGCGAACTTAATGCTGGAAATTATGAACAGTATGTTATAAAACAGCAAGAGTGAAAGGTCATGAGCAGAGCCCGGAAGTTTAGACATTTATTTTGGTTAAAATAGGCAGGCAAAAAGGCATTTAAAATACTGAAAATAGGCAGCAACATAATTAAAATAGGCATTTATTAAAAGTGAAAACGGAGACTAATGCCACTCTTTATTAATGAAAATATCTATCTAGGATACTTCCACCGAGGTGACGGGAGCACATTTAAAACAAGCTATTTAGGAATGACTCATATCGGTTACAACAGAACTTTTATCTTTCAGGAAATCACAAATGCTCTCAAGTTTTTCTAGGCCCACATTAGCATCCAACGCTTTTTCCTTTCTCTCCTGATACTTGCAGTAGTTAATTTACTGCATCTTCAAAGATCGCCATGGATGACACTTGTGTACCACCTCTTTTCTCAAACTTCAAGATTGCTTCCGGTGGCACACTATAATGTGCTGCTATAAACGCCAGATCGTATGCCGAGTTCATTGTACACTTCGCAAACTGAAGCAGCTTCGTCTTCTGATAGAGCATCAAATACCTCTCATATCTTGATCAAATTCTTGCTGTAATATATGGCTGCAGATAGGTTCTCCATTGGTGAGAACTGGCTGTGGAGGTAAAGCGAGCTCTGGTGCCACGCCCTTAAAAAGCCCACATTCGGGAAGGTGAGTTTAGGAAGGTCTTCTTGGTCTTGGAAACCAACTTATTCACAAGAGGATACGAACTTACTTCTTCGACGATTCTGTGCAACCCTTGAGATAGAGCATTTTCGGAAAGACAGCTTTCAAGGTTTTAGCTGCCTTTTTCATGTAAGATGCCTCCATTCCTTTCATAGGTTCTGCCAAATAAAGAACTTAATTGAATCGTTTGAGGAGGTAAGTTTTCGACTGCTTGAAAACAAATAAATGCATCGAAATTTTTAAGTGCTTCTTAAAATGTGTAAATTGTCACAGCTAAAAGCCATAACGATCGAAAACAGGCAAAAAAAAAAAAAAAGGGCTTTAAACCTTGAAATAGGTAACAGAAGCCAAAATAGGAAAAAAAGCAATATAAAACCTGGCTCTACCGTTCCTAAATGTACGCAAACATGTTCATCTCTTTATTATATACATCCAAAAAGAAAAGACATTCTGCCTAACTTCCGGCTTCTAGTCATGAGTATACTACACGTACAGGAAAACTTGTTGCAGAAAAAAAAAATCTGATGTAATATATTCACATGACTTTCTTTATCCTCTATCTTTTATTAGTGGTTATACAAATTATTTTACTCAAGCTTAGTATTCTATCTACTACATTTTAATTCCAATAAACCTTTGCAGAAATAGCTATATTACACGTTTCGTTATAGATACAAAGCGAACATGGATAGTCAAATGCTTAAGAACTGGACGCTATATGCTGGCCTTAAAATTCCATACTGTTTCATGCAATCTTGAGAAACAACTGAATATTGACAGGACTTTTAAGAGAATGACCAAGAAATGAACAATTCGAACCTTTAGTAACGAACATCTCAGAAAGGACTTATCCCACTAAAAAACGTATTTGAAATAAAGTGTTTTAAAGAGAACTACATTTTCTGTGTAGCACGTTTACGTCTGTGGCTTTAAGTTTACCAGTTATACAAGATTATACAAAATTTCTTCCAAATGAAGTGGACTTCACGGGCTATCTCACAAAATTCAAGATATATATTTTATTTATCATGTAAATATCTTTAATATACCTACTTGTTATTGTAATCCAAGTCGTTAAGAGGCATTTCTTAGAAAATCAAAACTTTTCGAAAACTGTTCCATGTAAAGGGTAGTTTGGGGTTGGGAGATTTTCTTAAAAATCTTCGTGTCGCATCTTTGGAAGGTACTGAACTTAAATACCAAGTTTGGTGTTGATCCGACATTTAGTGTTTAAGTTATGCTGTTCACAATCACACACACACACCCACATGGACTTTTTTAAAGTGTTTTTTTATTCAGAGGGTCTCAAGACATATATTTCTGGTGAATTCTCGATATCGAATTTTTTTGTGGAATACAATACTTCCCCTACTTACTATACGTAGTAGAGAAAGTAAAAACTGGCGAATAATGCAGATTAGTACAAATGCCGTATCAAAATATATTATTACCTTTATTGGTGGATATTGCGTCTGAAAATAGGATGATAACGTATTACTTTATTCGTTTTGCTTCCTTCTAGTTGTCGTGACAAGTGTTTTGAAAAGCTCACAGGAAATGATTATATAGATATACTGCGGCGCTTAAAGAGTTCAACACAAAAAAAAAATGAACAGGACGCATTCTTAACTGGTTTTCTTGTTGCTAAACCAATATGTAGAAGAAGGACGGCCACGGAGGATGAGTCTACTAGAAAATGGTCACAGGCCTCTTCCTATGACCTGTGCGTGCGTGCGTGCGTGCGCGCCAGTAAACCCTGAACGACGTACAATGCGCCGTACAGCTTTCGTTTTTCTCTTCGGTATAACCATAACGAGTAAGGAGACTCCAGCCATTAATGCTTCGAAAAAGAGTCCACAAGATATGCAGAGAATTGGTATTAAGAACCGTACGTACTATGCCACCTGCACGTGTGAAACTCATTCATGATCACATAGTCATTTCCCGTACAGGAGTCATGGTACTCTTCACGTGAATTTAAATATTTGGACTCCAGGCTCATAATTCAGGCTATGTACGACTTGTTTCAAACAAAACATCCCAATTCTGGTATTACATACAAGCACTATGCCAAATATTTCAGGAACCATTTCAGTTTGTCATTTGGTCCACCACTAATTGGCACGTAGATGAAATGAGAATAACTCAAATTAAAAATGAAAAGTGCTATGTAGAACGATACTGCTAAAAGAATGGCTGCTGCGGAGCTTTAGATACATAAACGCCGAGCTGAGAAGTTCTCCAAGAGCATGAAAATTGCTGAGGAAGAATGCAAACATAGTGATTCACTTCCTGGTATTTGTTTTGACTTCATGCAAAATTTGCCACTGGCTATAGATTATGTATTTTATCTTCCGCAGCTATGGATAACTGTGTTTGGTATCCATTTCATGAGGAATAATGAGTCTGCAATCCATGTAGGTATATCACGAAGGCTGATACCGTAATTATTGGCGTGCAGATATAAATAATTAAATAAAGGAATACAATAAGATAGAGAAATAGTCGTAATAAACAATTTCCGTATATTAAATCAATATATAATGTAATAAGCTAACACGTGTAATAATACGTAATAAAATGTAATAAGCGAAGACATTAGGCATAAAAATACTGGGAACGCAGTTTAGAGGTAAATTCAGCAAGTTTGCAGTCACGTACGCAGAAATTCTGGAAAAGAGAAAGGCCCTTAAATTCTGAAAATTTAGCCAAGTCCCCTAGTAACAGTGTCACATTCACATACTTAAAGAGTTTTGAGATTTGACAACGTATAAGGTAGAATGTTGCTGGGAGTAATTCTAATGTAGGCGCGGTTTAAGTAATAAGATGTGTAATTAAATCAGAGATTTACTTTCTCCCTGGTACCGCCAATGGTACTTGTTCGTGTGATATTTTAAGCGCCCAGTGATGTGCTTGTGTGAGTAGCGGCCATCGTGAGGGATCTTACCGGTAAGCATTTTAGCAATTCGCGGTAGGTTACGCTTCTAGTTTCATTTACTGCTGAAAGTTATTTCCAACTATAACTTTGATACTAGAAGTTAGAAGGTTTAATAATTCAGTTGTTACAATTGCGAGTGCTAGATCAGTCTATTTCTTCATCTCAAGCGGTCGGCAACTCACTTCAGTAACTCGCAATAAACTTCTCAGTCAATTTAAACTGGTGCTGTCCTTCACAATACATCCACGCATACCCTGAGGGAAAGTACTCATAGCTCTACCACTGGAGCAGCTGGCAGTTGAATCAACTTCAGATGTTGGAGGAAACGGGAAAATGTGGCAACTACATTCCCCCTACCATATTGTCGCGGCATCCTGTTTCCGGCTTCAAGGCATTGCGAAGAAGGGAGCGAATGAAGTCTGCTCCTTACTATTTGATTATATAAAAGAGTATGTACCAGAAAACATCAAAGAGCTACATTTGTTTTCTGGTGGTTGTGTTGGACAAAACAAGGCTCGCTATGATTCGATGTGCAGCTTTGATGGATACTAAAAGTTTTGATTAAGTGCAACAGTTTTTTTCCTATTCGTGGGCATTCATATACTGCATGTGACAGGAAATTTCCCATGGTGAAGTGGGTAATCAGAAGAGTTGATAGAATATATACGGTGAAAAAACATTGTGATATGATTGCCCAAAACGCGTATCTTCGCCATAAAGCTAATATAAGCTGAAGATATCTACAACTTCTGTAAGTGGTAGCCAACATAAAGGAAATGGGGTTGAGAAACGAATCACTACTGTCCATTCCAAACCAGAGTGTCTTTCACTGAAAACAAACTCCTTGTATTATCCGCGCGAAAGTAGTTCGCAATCCCCGCCCCCTTCCATGTGCTTGTTGAACACTGTTTAAATCTGTAAAAACGCGCCCTGTGTGAGAATCATAGTTCAAAATGCAACCCGAGATAACAATCGATTTTATAAGTATGCGGTAATGAACATTTTACTTACGTTAATCACAATCCTCGAGCAAAAGTGCAACACCCAAATCCGAATCCTCCGAAGATGATTCAGCTGCCGTATCGGATTCAAAACTACTCTCCAAAATAATGACAAGCTTATCCACAATTCCACAGCACTGTCGCACCTAAAACAAGTTCCCACATTTTATCCTCTTCTATGTTGTATTATGTCTGTTTATATTCCCTACTTGCTTTGGTTAGTTACACTTCTCACTGAAACGCCTGTAAAATCCGATATTAGTTTCGTAATATGCACTAATGCAAGTGTCGGGCATTTTTCTAATAGTGAGTTGAATATATGAAGTATTGTTTGTTTTTCGCCACTTTTTAACTGTTTCCCGCTTTTGTGTTTGAACAGTTTATTTGCACTACACGCACCTTCCTCTGCTATGTGAGCTCAAATACCAACTGACTAAACCACAAGATTTGACCTGAGCTGAGCATACGTGTGCTAGCGTATTATGAATGACCGTTCGTTTATCATATTTCCTGTGTTACGCAAAGTGTTTATTCGGTACTCAGATAGCACCTCTGGGAATTCATTGTTGCATTTCTTGTGTATGCAAGAGAATGGCAGTCATGCATACGGTTGTTATTAACAAGCAAGATACTCTCGGCGTTAGCGCAATAGCAGACGAAAATAATATTTTGTAATCTCTTAACAGCTAGTATGTATCCATTACCTTCAGCAATGAGTTCTTACGATAACCGCAATAAAATGTGCAGTTATATATTTTTCCTGCTCTAATATTTTAGGATACAATACATGTATTAAGGAACTATTTACGTTGGCGTAAGAGTGTGTTCTTGGGTTCGTGACAAGCAGAAGCACGTGCTTCTGTTTACATCAGAGGGAACTCTGGTTTGGAATGGATAGTAGGTAGACATGTTCCAAAAAGCCAGAAAGTGACCTTGCATACATATTCCTTTATGCATTTTGAACTTAGTAAGCTACAGTTAGGTGTTGTGGCTTCTGAATACATAGGAGGGTTACTAAAGCTTAATCTTAGATTTCAGGATGTGTGTTGTTTTTAATTTGGAAAATTTCCAAATTTTAATTTGTAAACTAGACCAGTTGTTATTAACAGTAAAAAATGCAAGACGTTCAACGTTTACTTGATTATATTCTCCATGAATGTAGTTATCTTTATGATGATTTGATGAAATCAACTGTATGTAACACTGATGACGAATGAAACCATTTTGTATCTAGTTTTATTAGTTACAATACTCTGAACATGTATAAGTAAAGAAGAAACAATTTACAATACTAAAAACATAATTTCGCCACGAGTATGAATTACTTCAAGAAAAGCACCTTAACCCCAGAGTTTGGACTTACTTTTGTTTTTTAAAGAGATTGCAAAACTTACAACTGCAGTAATGGCAAAACATTGGAAAGCCCATCCCGTTACATTCTATACACTCACCTGCAGAAAGTTTTCCTTCATCCCTGAAAACTTAAGATTTTGGAGTAAGGCCCTTTCAAAAATTACTGTATCGATTCTAATGCAAATAAAAATCGAGTCTAGTTAATAATTACGTCATATATATTATAGTACTCCTTCAAAGCCTTCAGCCTCGATTCGAAGGCTATTTTATCTTGGCGTGTAAGTAGTCTCGTGTGTGCGTACAGATGGACAAGTGACGCTAATAGGTGCTCTGTTGTAGCGTACGCACCTAACAACTGGAGATTAAGGGTCGAATTCATAGTCGTCGCTTATTTCAAGCAAGTCCTTAAGAAGCGATTTTCGATTCACAGACGCTACTCTTTCAGGCGAATAAGCAAATGCTTATTCATATTAGGAAGCTCCGACCTCCGCTTATATGCAAAAAGGAGAGCCGACGCCATATTGCATTAGCTGCCTACAACGGAGGTTAATGATAATAGCGATTTCGTGGAGTATATGGAATTTCATAACGAAATTGTACTGCGCATTAGTAAACGAATTTGCGTGATTTGCAGAATTCACTTGAAACGCTTAGGGATGCTGAATTTAAGAAGTGATATCGGTTTACCAAAGCTGCTATTGTACTAATCCAATTCCTCTGCCAAACAACGTAACCTTAACAGAGGTTATGAAGTCACAACGTGAGACAGGCTTACTTGAAAAGATAATGTATAGAATCTCAGTGCTATAACACCATCCATATGTTTTCTGTTCAGATGTTTTCCCATTTATGTTGTCCAAAGTCCTTAAGTCCCTAGAAAACGAGATTCCGCTGCACTTTTTCAGAATCATTTAATAAAATCCCAAAAATAAAATGCGGAAATATTTCTGCAACACAAAGTACATCTCTGCAGCGCTTTTCCCGGTCAAATTGCCTAATTTGCATAATCACTACGATGCAATGAATCACTTAAGTCACACGTCTTTACCATTAATTTGCAAATATATGTTGGGTTATAAATATCTTGAACGGAGGTTTACCAATTTCGCGTGTAAACCCGCTGTTAAAGCCAAACATTGTAAGCTATTGGTGCTTTTACTTTTCTGGTTACTGCTAGATGAAGTAATTGCACTTGATGCATATACACAGTACGTACAATGTAAATACCTCTAGCGCTAACACTTTACGCTAGAAAGTCAGGTTTAAATTTTAAAAACAGTCCACCAGTAAATACCACTTTAAGGCCAGTACATCACACAGCGTCCGATTGCCTGCATTCTACGATGTCTTTTTATCTCAGTACTAACTCAAGTAGTTGGTTTCTTTCCTGCTCGCTGAAATGTCTTCCTTTTGGCATGTTTTCGGCCTAACTAATGTAACTGTATAGCTATTACTACAAACCCTTAACTAAATTTACTATCTATTTGATTTTAAGCGGAAGTTAACTAATTAATAATTGTACCATTTAAAATTCGCAAACACATGCACAACAGCTGTTGTGAACAAAACAATGAAAATGGCGGCTGTCTATGTGGTGACCTGCATATTCGTTTACACATTCCTTCGCGCATCCGAGTGGCTGTGAAATAGTTGAACCATGATGCCACATGTGCTTCGGAAATAAGTAAGCGTTTAGCGCTGAGAACATAAGTACTGTTTAAGTATACCAAATGATTATAAGCGTTTCCTTATCACAAGAAAATACTTATTGCTTAAGCATCTCCTTTTCACAGGCGACAATAAATCTACATTCACTGAGCGAGGTGCCGCCGTGTTAATGCGTGCGACACGCATTCGGGAGCTACCAGGTTCGATTCCAGGTGACCGCTCGCCCCTGACCCACGGGTTTTTAGGGGGTTTTCCCGGGTCGTCAGGCGAATGCTGGAGTGGTTTTCTTTCAGCCCTTGAATTTCCTGTCCCCCCATTTCGTTCCATTCAACATTTCATTCGTCCATTTATCTTTCCATTCCCCCTTCACCCCGTTAGGTCCGTTTCAGGGTTCGAACTGTCGACGATGGTGTTTTGGTGCGACATGGCAGGGAAAAAGCATGATTTCGGCTTCGGAGTGTCGGGGCGTCTGAATCTGGAAATTTTAAGGAGCTGTCATTTATGTGCCGTCACTCCTGGTTCCGGCTGCCTGGTGGCTCCTCTCACCTCCCTCCCGGGGGCGGCCCCTTATGCGGCATAGGTACAATATCCTCACTGGAGCAGTGCCGAGTCTCCTCCGATCATCAGAAAATAAAATGTACATTTTGTATTTGATGCTATCCACCTAGATAAAATAACACTATCGATTATAATAATTATAAAAACCAAAATACACAAAGAGGTTTAATGGTACTGTATTGTCTTACAACTCGAGTTGCTAGTAATAAGCAACATTTTACTAGCAATCAATGGTGATGGGTTTCGAAATCCTCATTGTTCAAATGGCAACAATACAAACACATTGCTAAAATTAATTCTTAAGCTATCCTAGTACGATTTGCATCTTTCAGCAGAACTGCCATGCTTAGGAGATCTTGGGACTTGCCTCTCTGATCTTGGTGTTCGCTTCCGTTAGTATTATCTGGTGTATAATTCACCATTCGCTCTGTATTATTCCGGAAATCTACAATTCTTAAAACTTCGTGTAAGAGATAATATGAATAATATTAAATACAAAAATGCGTATTATCAGAACCGAAACTTGCATATTGACCGTACCTTTAAAAGATGAACAGAATTGAGCTACTACCTTGATACTGCCATCATAACGGACATTTGTTGCCAGTCCCCGCGACTGGTGCAGTTTTCCGAGAACGGAAACGAGAACTTGAACGTGAACGGAACGGGAAGGTGAATATCCTGTGTACTATCAATCGAGAACGGGAATGCTATGGCCGAACCTCAATTTGATAATTGGAAATATTGCTTTCTGTGCAGTAGCGGCATACATTTTGCGTGTTCACGAAATGTTAGTCAGACAGCGCTGAAAATGTGAAATAGCATTTGCTGCATTATAGTTATGATTATTAACAAGCTGATACAACTTCAGCTGCTCATAATAATAATAATAATAATAATAATAATAATAATAATACATAACGTGTCTGACGAAAGAAAGGGTTGTTTTAGTGGATGTTTGTTGTGTACGTAAATAAGTAAGCCGTGTTAGGGCAAAAACGAAGTAATGTGTAAGTTAAATTCTAGTTGGGATTACGGATGGTACAGAGAAACCGGGAGTACAATTGCTGTAATAGTGGCAACAGATTGCGGGAAAAACAACACATACATTATGTGTGCACGACCCGCTTGTATTTAACCCCATAAGGTAATTACGTCGTTCCAATTGCGCATGCGCAGAAGCTCCTTAAAACGTGCACAAGTCAAGATGTGCTAGGGACCTCGTTGCTATCTTTCCTCTAGTTTTAGAGGAGTAGTGCGGTAGATTTAGACGCCGTAAATTTTAAATTAACGCATATACGTTAGGTTTAATACATCAAAGAAAAAGATTAACAATAAATCCGTATGGTGTTAAAAGTTAGGGTTTTCACGTGCTCTTGTGATCTTATGCAGCAACCGCCGCTGTTTCTGTGGTTATTTCAAAATAAATCGGGAATCATGACCAGAACGAGAGGAGAAACTGGCTTTTCCATTCACAACGAACTGAACATGGTAACGGGAAAGCTATGTCTAATAATATATCGAGAAATCGATTCTACGCATTCGAATACAGTCTGTTCTTTCATCTGAACTTTAAAATTAGATATGATGAACATTTTTTAGAAAGTGATATCCTCATCATTTGTAGTTCTTAAACTATTTACACAGCATAAAGAAACTGAAAATGGAGGCACGTGCAGCTATTAGCGGCTGTAATGGGTCACGGCCTCCTTGACTATTTCTACAATGAAGAGGGATATATACACATAAGCATCCAGCGTGCTATAATCGAGAACGGGAAACATGAAACTTGGCCAACCTTCCGGCGTTCACGGGCTACCGAAAGCTTCCGACTGATTATGCAAGCTCACATTTGAAAACGAATGGTTAAAATTTTATTACCGTTCTGGTTCGCATTTCCGTTCCCGGTCAATTGTGCACCGGGTTTAAGGCGTTTGGCTCTAACGCTCTGTCGCATAAGGGACTGCAGTTCGAGTCCCGCTACGGTTATAAGTATTAAACAAACCACAACGGAAAAATAGGTAGCAAGGTACAACAAAAATGTGGCTTACAAACAGGTGTGAAACTGCTTTGTTGGTAAATTGAGGTAAAATGTAACTAATTAATGATTGTAGTCATTTTAGATCAGCGTTTTTAGTTTTACTAAGATTATTTTTTTGTGCCAGAGCTTTTGTAACATAAAATTACGTTTATTTTTCTTTCTTTTAAAAGGAGTCGTACCAATATTCCGAAGATTGTAGCCTATTAAAAGTGCATTAGATACTTTCGGAAACAAATTCTGCAAGGATGGGTGACTCTCGGCTATGGGTTCATTTGAGCATTCAAACCTTATCTCCACAGTTGCGTTTACCTCCAGTATGAATTTACAGCTCAGGCAAGAAGGAAATACCACACTTCAAAGGCGTCTAATCAAGGGTAGTGCTAGATTTAAGCGTAATGGCGCTGTAACAGAGGCAAACTGGATATTAGTTTATGAGGACGAAGAGGACTTATCACTAGAAGGTGAAATGGTTATATGGTTAGGAAGGAGAGAGGTATGTTTGACGTAAAACGCCGGTGGTGCGACATGTGCACAGAATTTAAAGCATCTTGTTGTTGAGCTCGGCGCAACAGGCACTTAAAATATGCATTACAACAAGCTCAAAATATGCACTATCAGTAATGATAAGCTTTGAAGCACAATTTTTATTCATTTACCACTTAAAAACACAATTTGACACAGACTCCGTACAAAAGCCAATGAACCTCCATTAGCCATCACAAAGAAAATGTCAAGTATTTTATGCCCTTCGTATAATGGCTAGACAACGTACAACTGCAATTCATCCCGTGTTTCCTACTAACACAGGTGCAAGCGCTGCCATGAATCAATTCCAAGTCAACCTCGCTAACCGCCTCTCTCAATATCTTGAGGACTTTAACATCAATTATACTTGAACTAATTCCCCGCTGCTGTCCACCTATAGCACCCTGGAAGCTCAAGCTTCCCTCTGTGATATCTCTATGTCCAGATACAGCAAATCCACTACTGAGACCTCAACATTGCGAAGCATGTTTCAAGATGTCCACACATCAAAGTCATCTTCATACTAATGGCTCTAAACTTGACAACTGCGGTTGCACAGTAGTGTTCCCTGATCAAACGATGCTACACAGTCTACCAATTACCTCAGCGTCCACACATGAGAGCTATATGCAATCCACTTTGCTCTGGAATGCATCGTCATATTCAAGGACTCTATGAGTGCCTTGTTAGCATTACATCACAAGCTCTTCGTCTCACCCACTGGTTGCAGAACTATTAAGCATTCAATCTGGTAATTATATCAAGCTTATCTTGACTCCGTTTCACGTCGGCATCCAAAGGAACGAGGAAGCTGACGTTGCAGCTAAAGAGACCACCAAGCATCCTCCAAAGAACTGTAGAATACCATACTGTGATACACCCACAAGAAGACCACTCAGATATGGAAGCAGCATTGGAACAGTTGATCCACAAGTAAACCGCATGACATCTGCTCTCCTGAATACCCAGTGATTTCCCTTCCTCACAAAGGCCACAGTGCTCTCACACAATTACGCATAGGACACACAGCCATCACCCATTCCTACCTTGTACCCCATGATCCTCGTCCACTTTGTAACCTCTGCAATTGTCCACTTACTGTACCTCATATGATTCTGGTTTATCATCACCATACGAGTGCAAGACGAGACTGTGAAGTTCCGGACAACATATGTGAGGCCATCAGCAATCCAGTGTTCAAGAACACGATACTTAAGTATATTCAGCAAACTGGGATATACGCCAAATTATAATCCTGTCTGACTAATGTATGTTTACAATGTAATTATTATAGTAGTTTGTAACCTTATGGAGTCACGATATGAATGTCGTCCTCCGTGATGCGATTACCATGCTTGCCTCTAGTTCCCGAGGTTGCGGGTTCAAACTCGGCGGAGGGCGATGGATTTTTTCGGACGTAAAAATCCTTAGCATGGATTTACGGCACGTAAAAGAACCTCAAGCTGATAAAGAGGCCTCTGAGCAAAATTATCGGTATTTCACGTCCAACATAGAATGGGACGCTGAGGACCATAGTAGCTAAAGAGCGTCCATAAATAAAACTCAATTTAATTTAATTTAGTCACGGTATGACCAGCGACTTAAAATAAATTTAAGTTAAAAAAATAGTATACACACAGGCTATTGTTGCGTTTGCGATGAAATGTCTTTTTAAGACACCAGGTACTGTGTTTTCGCCCACGTGGGAAGTAGAAAGCAATAAAACCATCGTATTAATGAACAAAGCAATGAGTCAGTACTATTACACGAAAAATGGAACTGCTGACGTTAAGAAAGCAATGCCAGTATTGTGAACTTCCTAAGACATGTCAACAATGGCTCATTTGCTCAGAGCGCGAAATATTACTTGCAAAACTACGGTTAACATATTAATAAATAACCGCCAACAACAAAAATAATCAAATTACGACAGGTAAAAACATTGATAAATTTCTCGTTATAAAACAAAAGCTGTAAGAGGCTGTTAAGCTACTAATAGTAACACTATGAAAATAGGCAATTATAGCCACTATAAAATTAGTATATTTTATTCCAGTAAGCATGAAACATATATATATATATATACTTTATTTTTTTAATGGACGCTCTTAACTACTGTGGTTCTAAGAGTCCCATTCTATATTGGACGTGAAAGCCCGGAGATTTTGCTCAGAGGCCTCTTTATCAGGCTTGAGGTTCTTTTACATGCCGTAAACCTACGACACGGGACCACCGGCTTTATTTCCCTTCCGAAGGTAGCCATGCTAATATATACAAAGCCTACGATTTTAAACATTGCAACAAAATAGCCAAATACACAAATGCCGAGCTCTATTGATGACTGTGTTGACCTGAAAGGAAATAAAGTTCAATTCTCATCCTTCCCCAGCTCCCTGTTGGGATGGGATGGAATGGAATGTGTATCAGAGGGGACTCGGTACCGATCCAGGGAATGCGGATATTGTAACTACGCCCCGGGAGAGAGGGATGAGGTGAGAGGAGCCACCGGTCGGCCGGAACAGGAGTGACGGCACAGCAATGATAGGGTCCCCACAGTTTCCAGATATAGACGCTCCGGCAGTCGGACAGGTAGACCGGGGATTCCACCCCACATAGGGTCCAACGCCCCCAGTGGGGCGATCCTTCTACCCCGGCAACCAACTGAAGGCCGAGAGACGGAGAAACTTCACAGAGAGCATCCTTTTTCCCTGCCACGCTGCATTGAAACACCATCGCCGATACTTCCAGCCCTGAAATTGACCAAACGAGGTAAAGGATGAATGAAATTATTAATGGAACAAAATGGAGGGACAGGAAATTCGGGGATGAAAGAAACCACTCTAGCATTCGCCTGACGACCCGGAAAAAAAACGAGAAAAACTCATGGGTGGGTGAGTGGGCGGTCGTCGGGGATCGAACCAGAGAGCTCTCGAATGTGGGCCATAAACATTGCCGCCTGAGCCAACCCGCTTGATCAGCTCCCTGTTACCAGTGTGCTTTAAACACAGCTATGAAAATAAGACAGAAAGGAAGCCAAATGTCCGAATTCAGTATAGATTCTAAGTACTATAATTTATCTAGTGTAATGATTAGGGCCCGGAGTTTTAGGTGGAATAAACCTTCATTTTAGGCTTCTTATATGCTTAAAATAAGTTTTTTTTTAGGTTTTTCTTGATTAAAATAGTTTTTTTTGGGGGGGGCCCTTGGTGGATCAATGCAGATATCAATAATTTTGCTTTTCTGGTACTTGGTTGTAAGATTTATGTTTTGGCTTGCAGTAGATAGTAACATGCATTCTCAAATTTTCTGGCGTAAACGATTTCGTATTATCGTGTAACACATTCTTGTATGCAGAAAAGGTTCTTTCAACGGAACATGACGTCACTGGAGCGTAGAACACACATGCCTGTGCAGCAGGTTCTATGGGGTACTTTGCATTCTGTAATACTGAATTGATGATTTTCATATCTTCAAAACCAGGATTTCGTTGAAGAATCCTCTGGAACTTCGAAAAACATGCAACTCCCACTGGTCCAGGTATTTCTTTACTGGAAACATTGCCAATTATATCTAGAACATCTTTCAGTGGCAAAGTTGTGCTTTCCAACTGGAGAGTAGCTTCTGGTATAAAACAAAAATGTGTCTTAATGTATGAAAGGGGCACTCGAGTGATTTCTTAGCCTTGGCAATGCAGGAAGCTTCTGTTTCATCCAATTCATTGACGACATTTTTAAAGTCTTTTAAGTGCTCGGCATAGTAAACGGCAACAGAAAGCCAAGTCCTGACCTATCAGCTGCATCCAGGTGTCACCACGTCACATGTGCTGCGTTTATCTGTAGTAACTTGAACTATCTACTGGCTATAAGTGATGGAAATAATTTTACAATGAGTTTCAATCCGGAAATAACATTCATTTCGAAAAACAGCTATTTGGGTTATTTTAGGTGTCAACCCCTCATTTTTTTTAAGTGTAATGAAATTCGCATATTCTGCTCCAGGAGGTGTGAAACTAGTATATATCTTTAAATGTGTTAATTAAATAGCGAGGAAAAATATAGGTTAAAACCTAAAACTCCAGGACCTAGTAATGATTAACGAGTCTGGATTTATAGGCGAAATGCATACCTATCCTTTTTAGTTTTCCTACACTATAAATAGTAGGTAGAGAAGGTATTGCATT
Organism: Deroplatys truncata; assembly: GCA_030765065.1. NCBI lineage: Eukaryota > Metazoa > Arthropoda > Insecta > Mantodea > Mantidae > Deroplatys > Deroplatys truncata. The sequence continues at coordinate 635,763,788 of CM060990.1, forward strand.
CCACTAAAGAATTCGACACCGAGATTTTACCGGAAAACATGTTTAGAAGCCCCTGAATCCCCCCCCCAAGAAAAAACATTTTTAGAAATATGTCCTTGTATGTGTTTGTCTGTGAACAGCATAACTCAAAAAGGAATAGTCGAATCTAGACCAAACTTAGTATTTAAGTTCAGTGTCTTCCACAGATGCGACAAGAATATTTTCAAGAAAATCCACCACCCCAAACTACCCCTTACGTGGAACATTTTCGAAAAGTTTGATTTTCTAAAAAATGGTTAACGATTTTGATTAAAATATCACATATTAAATATAGTTGTATGACAAATAAAATGTATACCTTGACTTTTCTGAGAATAGCCTGTGAAGTCCACTTATTTCGGAAGGATTTTTGTATAATCTTGTATAACTGGTAAACGGTAAGCGATAGACAAAAACGTACCTACTACACAAAAAAGTAGATCTCTTCAAAACACACAATATATTTCAATTTTGGATGGGGGACATAAGGCATTTCTGAGATTAATCCGTTCGTAATGGTTCGAATTGTTCATTTCCTGGTCATTCACTTAAAGTCCTGTCAACATTCAGCTGTTTCTCGCGATTATATGCCAACAGTATGGAATTTCAAGACTAGTATATAGCGTCCAGATCTTTAACATCTAACTATAGCTGTTCTCTTTGTATCTATAGCGAAATGTGCAATGTAGCTATTTCTGCAAAGGTTTATTTGGATTAAAACGTAGTAGATAGAAAAATAAGCTTAGTAAGAATAGTTTGCATACCCACTAAAAACGATAGAGGGTAGAGAAAATCATGTGGATGTATCACATAAGGTTTTTATATATATTTAAAATATGCATAAAATGATATAGTTAGTATGTCACATTTTCACAGACAATTTCAAGAATGTTTGATAATGGATATGCATGTATATTCCAGAGGAAAACGCATATTTAAACATTTCAATGCAAAAATGCATGTTTTAACTCTTGAATTCGGCATTAAATTGGGTGTAATATCTCCTTTATTACCCTTCATTAACTTGCGAGAAGGAAATCAATCAGAAAATAACTTAGTCGCATAAAATTAAAAATTAGTAAATTAATGTAAATTAGATGGTGAATTAAATCAACAGCTGCCTTTTAAACCTGAGGTTACTCTTCTGACGTCAACTGACGCGAGTAATAACAGTTCTGAATAATGATATATAACTATAAGTAATATTTCTCCTGAAGTAGGATTTCTCCAAGGGTAATACGTATTTGGCATTATCTTCTCTAGGTAATTATTCAAAGCAAGCAACATTAGCTTTCTTCTGTAGCTTCTGCTGTTCACGTTAGACCGTGTTCAGGCGTGCTGCCGTCTGGCGACAGATTTATCCCCATTGATTTGCACATGGCTCTCAGCAGAAGGAGAGGAGGAAACTGCTTTCGGCGCTGTAGAAACAATCGGATTACCAATTTATCGATGCTTTTGCCTCCTGTTTGTTTTATGAATCCAGCTGCCATAAAACAAAGAAAAACTGCATCTTCTAAAGCGTGTTTTGAGACATTGCCTTGAACCGGCTAGTGCGCACTGCGTCTACCCACTCTCTTCCAATATGTCTTAAGAGCACAATATTTCAAAGCCTATAGGTAAGGCATACATTTCCGTGGGATGGTTATTAAGTGGGCTGTTAGAAAAACGTACTGGCAACATATGCACTATAGACAAGTTGTTCTACATTGAGATAACCTGGATATGTCTTGAGATTAATTGCCAGCCATACCTCTCTGCATCCTCCCAAGACAGTAGGAGACGTTGGTGGCTGTCAACCGGCTGTTTTATGTGAAAAACACGCTGGAGCGCTTTAAACACTTGCATGGGTTCCAGGAGTGTACGCAGGAGGGGCTCAGGGGGCCCAAGCCCCACCCCGAACATATCAAAACCTAATATCGAAGCACTGCAATCTCATTTTTACTTTCTCTACCACGTAGAGAAGGTATACCACTCCACCCAAAAATTCGATATCGAGTTTTCAGCGCAAATGCATTTTTGAGGCCCCCGGAATAAATAAAACAAAAAGCAGAGAGAGAGAGAACAGTATAACTCAAGAACAAAATCTGATGAACACCAAACTTGGTATTTAAGTTCAGTATCTACAAAGATGCGCCCCGAAGATTTCATCCCCTCACCCCAAACTACCCTTTACCTGGAAGATTTATCGACGTTTTTTATTTACTGAAAAATGGCTAACGATTTTGATTAAAATACGATATTTACATGACAAATAAAACGTATATCTTGAATTTTCAGGAAATAGCCTGTGAAGTCCTCTTCCTTCGGAAGGAATTTTATATAATCTTGTATAACTCGTAAACGTTGAGAGATAGACGAAAACTCGTACACAAAAATGTAGATCTCTTTAGAATACACAACTTATTTCAAATAACTTTTTTGTGGCATAAGCCATTTCCGAAATATCCGTTACTAATTGTTCGATTTGTTAAAAATCCTGTCGACATTCAGTTGTTTCTCGCGGTTGCATGGAAAGAGTATGGACTTTTAAGGCCAGCATATAGCGTCCAGTTCTTAAACATTTGACTGTCGCTGTTCCCTTTGTATCTATAACAAAATGTCTAATTTAACTATTTCCGCAAAGGTTTTATCTCGATTAAAACTAAGTAGATAGAAAAATAAGCTTTCGTAAGAATAGAGTGGAGGAAGTCATTTGATTGTAACATCAGATTTTTGTATTTTGTAACTCATATCTGCAGGTTGGGATCCCACACTATATTTGTTATTAAACAGGCAAATAAAAATACTATACACGTTAAAACAGCGGTACCGGTGAAAAGAAATTCATCCATTCTTTTGGAAAATTATAATTCCATAAGTTGGTTAGACAAATGATTAACAGCTTGCTCAGCTCCTATTTATTAGTCACAGGTAGTTAGTACTAGGTCCCATACACAATGCAGCCGTAGCGGTAACCCAAGAACTTGGTTCGAGTTTCTAGATTCGTAAATTGCATGCGGAAATCTTCCGAGCGTAACGCTCGTTTCATAAACATACTCGCGTGTTAATTACTACCATGATAATCGCACTCAATATGGCATTAGCCAATGACAGGTAAGAGTATGCTTGCCAGTTGACCAATCAAAGCCATATTCCACTTATAATAATTCACCTTTGATTACTACACTGATAGCATTTCATGGTGGTGCACTTGTTTTTAATTTGTATGAATGCAGTGACTGAGATCACGTAGGCTTTGACTACCATCATAGCAGCTCAACATGCCACGATTTGGAAGTCAAAATATTGGTAATATAAAAGCAGCTGTAGGTAATTTAACGCCAAAAATCACAAAGAAGTGCAAAAGCATGGTGTGGAACCAATTTTCAGGATTCTGTACGGAGAGACATTATAAAGTTGACGGCTCAATTAGCGACAAAGAGATTGCCTCCACTCTACAGGACTGGGGTTATAACATTAAACCATATCTGAACATAATCAAGGAACGTCACTCCAGTATGATTGAAAATTTACGAGGAAACGTTAATTGCACCGGTAGCAGTAATCAAACTGTCAATTCAAAAACCCAAAGATCAGTTATGAATTACAACTGCACAATCAATAATTATTATTAAATGTATTCCTTAACTTGAGTTACCTGTAACTTAGCTGTTTCATATTTTGTTTCAATGAAATCATATCATTTTACAGATCCCCCTTTCGACAAATATGCATCATAATCCACACTGCAGTGACTAACAAACATGGTTGGAGCTAAACTAGGTAAGTTTATGTTTTTCGTGTGATTATCTACTTTAGCATGACAATTTAATTTCGGTTTCAAACTCATGCATATTTTCTGAAACGAAGCATTCGTTAACCTGAATTAAATTGTTGTAAAACTATCAGCACTAGGCTACTACTGTTGATAGTCTTGTTGCATAATATACTGGGAAAGCCAAAAGACTACGAACCGGCTGCGCGGTGTTTTTCCTGTCCGCGTCCTCGGCGCTCGCTGCCGTCTGCCTCTGCGCGGTTGAAAGCATACAACATTTTTAAAACAACTTTTAAAGGCTTCCATCACTCGCCGTAGTTCACGTTGAGAAATTCTGGCAATTTCCTGTCGGATATTTTGTTTTAATTCTTCCAGGGTGTGTGGGTTTCTCTTGTATACTTTGTTTTAAGTTATCCCAGAGATAGAAATCGCAAGGGGTTAGGTCGGGGGAACGAGGGGGCCATAAATCTGTACTAATAATTCTGTCCTCAAATACACAATTTTTTTCATCGAAATATTGGCCGTATAAGCTGTTGCAGAGTCTTGTTGATAAAAAGGCAAAATCACGCTCCCTGTCTGTTAACTCTCTAAAAAAGGGGGGGGGGAGAATTTGTCTTCACATATATACGGGCTTCAACTATTGGCGAGTGATGGATTGTTTCCTAAAGAGGTGCCAAAAATGTATGGACGACGGTGGCCAGTTTCAGCATCTCCTTAAGTAAAGCCTTTAAAAGTAGTTTTAAAAATGTTGTATGGTTTCATCCGCGCCTTTCTATGATAGCGGCAGACGGCAACGAGCGCTGAGGACGCGGACAGGAAAAACACCGCGCAGGCGGTTCGTAGTTTTTTGGCTCTCCTTGTACTTCGGATAATGCTGTTCACACGCTCACAGGGAACTTTTTCTAAAAATCGGTTTTATTCAGGTGATCTCAAACCGTGTATTTCCATTGGTCTCGGCATAGAATTTTTAGGTGGAATGCAATGCTTCCTCCACTTTAACACAGGTAAGCAGAAGAGAAAGTAATACTTTTCTTTCTACAATTTTGTCGAAGATTCATCATCGAGCGCCCTCAAATGAATTGTGCTGCGTTTCCGATACCAACCGACCAGTCCAGCAGCACTAAGGTCTGTGGGTACCAACTAAACTTGTACAAAAACGCACAACGATTCATCCTTTAGTTACCACTACTTTGTGTATAGCAGCACAAAGGCTGAAAATAACGAAGTGGGGTATCATTTCATGGACGCCAGCTTGCCTAGGCAGTTATTAGAAGCACAACATAAAGCAGCTATGCGCCTCTGGGGCTGCAGATCGTTAGTATGACTACAAAAGAACCTTTCATTTGTCAAATCATTCAGTCGTAAACGTTATGCCACCGAAGGCAACACTGCAATTCCGCGCTCTGGCGGGAGATGTTCCTTTGTTTTGCCGACGAAACTCCGCACACCGGATATGAGGACAAAGCTATGGTGGCCCCTTTTTCTAATGTCCCATTGTTATGGTTTAAATCGATCTTGGAACCGCCTTTACAATGAAGTCGGCAGCAACAGGTAGCCTTCCCAAGATCCACAGAGTTATCACTAGAAATTGTCAGCGGTAAGCAATCGATTACTGCGTCACATAGTTCTGAGTAAAAAATAAGCTGATGCGTTACATTCACATGACTAAGGCAATGCATTTGGTTGTTTTAAATTTCTTACCATATACTCAGAAACATAAACATTAGCACACACAAACTTAACGATCTACATCAGACCGTTGTCGATATATTAAATTTTTATCCACATTTAATCACTTGTTTTGATATGGTAATATGAAATGCACCTTGGAGCCTACGTTTTATCGCATCGACCCCAAATATTTAATTTGAGCTTAGTATACAAATATAAAGAAATCGTTGCGCAGACATTTCTTAATTTCAATTAATTTAAGAGAAAACAATTTGTTTGTTCACACAATAATTTCAGCTGAACTATTTCATATTTTTTAACTAGTGAACAACAATTTTTAAATCCGTAATTCCTGAAGCTCTTCTGAACATTTCAAGCTAATAAGCCAAAAACTGTCGTCCAAGGAAGATTTTTAACAGTGAAAAATGCTGAAAATGGAATTAAGAAAAATGGAGTTTGAAGTTCAACGTTGTGCTTTACCTACATAAATGGTACAGGACTAATAAAATGTCATCTGTGGCATTAAATTTGTTATTAAAAAACAGTCGTGTAGCATGAAAGCATAAGTACCTATAATAAAAATGCAAAATCATACAAGAAATCGAAGACTTCCACATTTATTTTATCAAATTTTACCTATGCATTGGTTTAACTCAAACTAAATTTTATTTATTACTTTCTCTACTACGTATAGTAAATAGGAGAAGTATGTATTCCACCCAAAAATTCGATGTCGAAATTTCATTCGAAATATGTTTTGAGGCTATCTAAACCAAAATAAGTATTTCTAGAAAAATGTCGTGTGTGTGAGAGAGAGAGAGAGAGAGAGAGAGAGAGAGAGAGAGAGTGTGTGTGTGTGAAAAATGTCAAGCTTGCTAGATGCCACACGAAGGTTTAAGAAAATTCTCCCACCCCACTACCCTTTACATTGAACATTTTTCGAAATGTTTTATTTTCTTAGAAATGTCTAACGATTTTGATTAAAATACCATATATTAAAACTATTTACATGACAAACAAAATGTATATTCTGAATTTGTTGGGATTAGCCTATAAAACCCTATTCATTTGGAAGGAATTTTGTATAACCATGTATAACTGGTAAACGTTAAGCGATAGACGAAAACATACTACACAAAAAATGTAGATCTCTTTAAAATATGCAATTTATTTCAAATAACTTTTTTTTTGTGACGTAAGCCATTTCTAATATATACGTCCTTAATGGTTCGAATAGCCAAAGACGTACTCTTTTAAAGCCTTGTCGAAGCTGCTGGTTTTATGAACAGCTCAAAAACTGCCTTTTTGTATCAAGTATCTTATTTGATTACTAAACTACGCAATTACTTACTGCACATTTACTTAACAACGCGGTTTAGATTTTCAACATGATATAAACATAGGTACAGGAAAACTGTGTAAAATATCTTATTTCTTGTTAAGTAATATGCAGGAAAGGAAAACACATTATCTATACTAATACAAAGAAAGATAATTTCTCTCTGTGTATGTGTGGTAATATAAAGAAACTCGTCAAGCAATTTTTATAACCATTGAAAGGCCCAGTATCTTCCCGAGTTAAATGAACATTATGAGCGCCAGGAGGTGAAATTTATGATAAAATTATAAAAAATAGTTTTGAACTCCAAAAAATAGTTATGTTTAAAAAATCCTCTCCAGAAATTTTTATGGTGCAACACCCCTCCCACCTCGACCAATTAACGTTTGAGAGCTTGCAACCTTTCAAAAATGTCGGCCTTGCTTAACTGAAAAAGTTTTAACAAATTTGTTCTATCATTCACAGATTTGTAGAAAAACACTATGTAACTCAGAGACGCTAGGTAATAAGCGCTTTGCCGTAGGTGGGAGATAACATTTGACAGTTAAATTAGGTCTGCCATAGAGTAGAAGGCCCGCCGTCATCCCAACCTCTCTGCGAAGTTGTTGCGGCATTACGAGAACGATATTAACTTCGCTAGTACTGTTCAATTCCCAACAGTCCTTTTATGCATTTTCAATGAAATGTTTGATGAAAGTAACTTTAGTAACGCACTTTAGTTAAAATAAGGTTACACACACACACACACACACACACACACACACACACACACACACACACACACACAAGTCAAACGTTTATTTACTATGCACTAATGTAAAATCCAACTACGTGGAGTACGTTATAACTATAAAATATAAAATTCCTCAGGCCCTATGGTGTTATTTGTACATTTAATAAATAGCACTTATAGTTATTGTTATTCAAATATTCAATAAAAGGACATACAAAGAACGCACAACGTTGATAACGTTTATACGAAGATACGATTGTGCCATATGCGAGAGCCACCGTGAGGCGTGTTTGTGGTCAGTTATTCAGCCGCTGTTGCGACACCGTAACGTACGCGTGAATTACAATTTATACAAAACCAAAGTGCTAAACTATTTCCAAACGTGCGCGTTGAGGACGAAGAGAATGTATTTAAAGTGCATATTTTCTGCTTTTCTATAATATATTTCCATAAGATTTTGCTTGTTTTCTTACATATTTGCAAAATATTGCGATGAAGTGAACCGAAAACTATTCTTTTTCTGCTGTAATAAGCGTTCAGAGATTAAAACGGTATTTAAAGTCTTCATTCGTCGTTGTACACTGAATCACCTAAGATTACGGCATCTATACAACTTGCAATCGGTACACTCTGCATCTTCCACACTTTATTCAACCATGATTGGCCAACGCAGACAGTTTTGCTGTAACACACTAAGTTCATTTATGCAATCTTTATGCATTATAAACGGATTGTTACTGTCTTCAAAATAACACACTCATCATGGTACGCGTGCCAATAGTAGTAATGATGCAAGTTGTCGGGCTTACAGAGAGAAGTTGAGATCATTTTGTGATATTCTTTTCTCTGAACAACGAAGATGCAAAAACCTCTGTACATTAGAACAATTAAGATCTGAATTTATGATCACCAGGCAGAGGGGTTTTAGTAAGTAAACAGAGCAATCGTGTTACCGCACCGAGTATAGGTGACGTTAGGACCTATTGTGATGGACACTCCCCTCCCCAACACAACTGAGGGCTTCGTTGTGACTTTTCCATTTATTCCATATATATACAGATCAGTGGAGAACTGTGGTAATGTGTGTAATGTAAATAAGAGTTCACACATATAAACATAGCAAATGGAGAAACCATCAGAAGTAGCGGAACTCCGACATTAAAAATATTATGTTAAAAAACCTGTAATTCAAAGAAACACAAGGAACACGAGTAAAGTGGACTTTCAACCTCCTCAGCTCCAAACTATGGATCAGAATTTTTCGAGGATCTATGTCATATGCTAATAAGAGCGGATATTGCTTTAAAATTTTACAGCTTTCGATGTAAAAGAAAAGATAAACTCAGATTTCTGTATATTAATGCTTTAAATCATAAGGTAACTGTATTGCACACTATCAACAGTTGAACATACTCGTACATTCCTCCCCACCCTCCAAACACTCCTTAATTCCGATCCACCTGTCATGGAAGTAGGGTGTACTGCCTTCAACTGTTCATCACATTAATTGTTTAATGGCCGTGTGCATCATTCTCGATCAAGATTTTACCGTGGTAAACTATGGACTTTGCGCGGTGAACGGTCATATGTGGTGCATCGACGCCGGTAAAACTTTATCGAGGATTTTACCGCGGTTAAATCTGATCGGCCATGAACGGTATAGGTTAGAATTCCCAATAAACACACTCAATTTTCGCCAATGAATACATCCTCATAAAGCTACTTTAATGCAGTTTGTAATTTTTAATGCTTTAAGGCCTTTTTGTGCGACAGGTGCCTTAAATATCCTGACCCAAGACGTAACGAAAGTCCACACAATCACGGCGTTACATATAATTATATCAGTTGAAGCATAGTTCCAAGAACAACACAAAAATAAGGGGAATAATGAATGGATTTAGTGTAATTATTACATTTTCAGGAATATTAGGTAGTAATTGCACAGATATAAGTATCTGGTAACCTGAAGAGGTCAGTGCCGAAGTCTCATATCTGAAGTCATCGTAGTGGCGGGGTAGCGTGTCTGCCTCCTATTCAAGAGATTCCGGGTTGAAATCTTGTTTGGGAAATAAATGTATATTTCTTTTTTTCGGTCTGTCTTTCAGTAGGTGAATATCGACTAAGCTAACTGGAATTTACTCAGTGGGGAAAGAAAGAAAAAAGTCTATAATGGTCCAGCATATTTTTCTGTAAGGCCAGCTTTTCCCACGTGTCCACCTTAAAGTTATTGCCTCTCTCTCTGTACTTTCTATCTTTTCTTAAGAATTGCATGTTAAATTTAATAACATAATAGAGAAACTTGGGTCTGCTTTTGTTTTCCTCCATTGCACGCTGAACTACGTGCATGTGCTTCAGCAAAGAGGTAGAACAAGTGAAAAACAGACAAGATGTACACCCGGGTGCGTTCATAGATTTTACCTGCAATGAATGGTGCGCTCAACCAAGGTGAGCGCCTGCCATGTAACCACGGTCAACTAAACTGCGGCGAACACTGGTGCACCGCTGTGTGATGATTACCCCGGTCAAATTCTTAGCGCGGTAAAGCTGAAGGTACCTGAAGGGTTTGTTTAACGAGGATGGTGCACACGGCTATAAAGCTGGTTCACAACCGCCAGAGAACATTAACCAAAATGGAAACGAGAACGGGGAGCAAGGCAACATACAAAATATTGGTTCACAACAGCCCGGTAACATCGATGATCATGTCGATCACAAAGTGAAAGTCGATTTTATGCGTACTGGGATTTCATTTGTTTTTAACTGACCAATTATATTTTTTCACCTACTTCCAATTTAGCCAATAAAATGTGGGTTAGCCAACGTCAAAATTCGATAGAGTAAACATTATCTAAATGCATATCCATTACATTCACGATCCCTCTAGTAGTACCAAGCTTTCATTCCTTTATTTAATGGCATACATTAAAGGTGTTTATTGTTTTTTGTTAATTTTCACCGGTTATTGCTGTTCTTTGTAACTTTGCCATTGCTTTTGAGGCAATAGCCACTTTTGAGTTGTATATAAACTAACTATAGATGAACCAACGCTCAATGGATATGCGGGTGTCAGGATCTGAGATTAGAAAGCAAATTTACTACTAATTTCTTCCAGTTTCATGTTTCCAGCTTGCGACTACAGAGAGCAGCTGTTTCTTGCCACGGCCGCCTAGAATAACCTCTACAGTGAAGAGTCTAATATGCACAATATGGATCTAATATGCCGTGAACGAGAACGAGAAAGTTAAAACTTGGGCAAGTCTTCTTTCCCGTTCCCGTGGCCCGCGAAGGCTTCCCGTCGAATGTGAACGCTTCCATTTGAATAAATGTATTTCAATTTTCTCGTTCTCGTTCTGGTTACCGTTCTCGTGGGTTGTGAACCAACCTTTACAGAGAGCACTGCAAGGTCACAAGCGCTTCCACCTTCCCTTGCCACCAACCCTCTGTGCGTTCCTAACTTGATGGTTTACTTACTAAAACCCCTCTGCCTGGTAATTACTTAGCATACTATGCTGATTAGACAGTCCGTAACACCTGCTCACTTCTCTCCCAGAAAGGGAATACATGCAAGTGGTTGTTTTACCGGTTCAACATGCCAGGTAATAAATGAAATGTACCGAGAGAAGTTAACGTCTCATTTAAACATATGAAGACGCGGTCACTTGTCAGCTTTGGGTGCCGAATTAATTCACAATGTATTGCCTATAATTTATAATGCGAAGATTTCATAATATTTTGTATCCAACTCATAAATAGTCTTAGTGATACACGTGAAAATTGTCGCACGAACGATAGTGAGGGCGACAAACATTCGCTTATGCCATAATCATTAAGAATATCCACTTGTTGCAGAAACCACTGTTAACGATGCTAGCAGTAGCCAGGTTCCTGGAATTTTGTTCAGCAAGTGTTTTTACATGCCCATAAACGTATCCAAAATAGGCAATTGCAACTACCCAGGGTTAGCTTATAGGGTACACAACGGAGGGGGACGCCTCGCGCACTGCGACCCACAACATATCTATTGCGGCTGCTACCCTCCAGGAGGCTATAGGCCGCAGACAGAGGCCGCAGAGACGCGCGGAAGTACCCAACAATCTCCACGCTTGAAGACCCGTCCCTAGAGAAGGCGATCAATGATCAGTCGACCAAGCAGCCCTGTGGTGTCTACTCGGAGTATCTACTCTTACGTTTGAACAAGCATCCGCGCCAGCTGTCCGTGCCATACACCACGAAACCTAGGATCACTCCTGAAAGACGAGAAGGAAACGGAATGAACGGGAAATGATGGAAAGGAAATCGTGGTAAATGAGAAACCATTCCAGTATTTGACTGCCGACCCGGGGAGACCAGAAAAACTCATGGGTCAGAGTAGGCGGTCGCTGAAGATCGAACCCGTGTAGCGATATTTCCCCCGATTAAGAAGACATAAAAAGGAACTCTGTGATAATTATAGTTTAGGAATTATTAATAATTAATTAACATTCAATTTGGTAACTTTCCATAATTTTCAAGCCATAGGATTAAAAATGGTATCAATCGAAAGCCCTTCAGGAGCTGTAAATATGTTTCAATAATATTGTTAAATAAATAAAGGCGTAATTGCATAAGAAAAACTGCAAGATTTAGGCAAAAATAAGAGTAGCTTCATTTTAGACTGTCCATTGTTTTCCGAGCGTGGGGCCATAAAAATCGAAACCTTTTGTACTTCGTGAGGATAAGGCAAGTTTTAAGAGTAAACAGACGTTTGAGGCAACGGACATTTCTTACAGTTAGGCTTTGAATTTTCAACCAGGGAACCAATAAACATAGAGAATAAGTGCGAGAACCAATGGAAACATAGGGGGACGCAGTGACATGCATAAAATTTGGAGGCGAGCAGTCGTTGATATATGTGAATGCGAGTGGTTTTAGGACAGTTTGTCATGATTCTTCGTTGAGATAACAGAAAAGGACGCTAAGTTCCGAAATTTGATAAGTACCGCGCAATTATGCAATTATAAAGTGATGCAAGTAGAAAAATGTGTATAATGTGCTAACTGTATTCTTCAATATAATTATATCCAAGCTCATAAATGAGTTAAGGCTAGTCAAGTGACCATTTCAAGTTCGCGCGAATTTAAAGAACGGTGATACAGCACAGATATATTAAATAACTAGCCGGAGCAAACTCTAGTGTTCTAAGAGGCAACAATGGGAAAACTCAGGTAAAAAGAATCGCGCGTGTTAGAGAATATTAATGAATCTTGCAGGATTTCTAGCCTAAGAGTGAGAAAAGTGAAAACAGTGTTTCTTTCAAGACAATATCCTGGTGTCACCACTCCCGCAATCCTACCCTGACAACAACTGTAGGGAATTTCAGACCGATTCGCCAACAGTTGACCCTGAGATCGACGAGAAGTGCTTCCTGACTGATATCGGCGAGCAGGCGAGATACACACGACAGTCAAAATGCTATACCCGGGACCTCCCGTAAGCGAGTCGCACACGTTATCAAGGCGCCACCTCGCTTGGTACCACCCAGAGTTATTCAGTACAACACGTAAAAAGCTAAGTGGGTATTTCAATCGCCGGAACAATTTTTGGAAAATGTTGAGATGCTTCAAATGTTATACCAACAAACCAGGCCAAATAAAGTACGGTTGAAGTACGGCTCGAGTTGTAACCGATAATGATCGTGCAAAACGCTTCAGTGCTTGACTCTATCAGTTCGAGTATCGATTCAAGGCATCGCACGGGGCGCTGAGTGGGAACATGACAGCGTGCGATCAAGAAAAAATAAAAGCCATTCATCATTCTGCTTTCCAACGCCTTCACATCCGTTGCTATCACCCAAAAAGAAGCTGCTTTTCTTTCTACCATAAAAGCATTAACCTTAATGACCCATTTTTTAATGTCTTGTGTCGCTATCTGACACACTTAGGTGCTATCAAGCTAGATGGGAGTGGGTATTGAGGATGTTGAAAGAGTTTACGGAAATGCTTCCCACATTTCGTTAAACTGTACCATTAAAACACAGGTACAACGTTAACGAAAAAAGATTTTGTGTTTCTTATCAGGACGGAGTGTTCCATTTCCAGAACTAATGGAATCCTAAATCCAGCCACTCTATTTTTAACTCTGAATATAACTGGTTCTTCACGTCTAAAGCAAACAATGATCGCGGCTTTAAATATTCTTGTACCTACTCCTATAATTGTTCGTGTTAGACATCAATTTTCTCTCCTTTATTGTTTTAGTGGCAATAGCTTACTGCTTTTCAGCCATTTAATGGCACATCTGAAACCTGGGCTGGTTTACGGCCCTCTAAATTGAGTTTTATTTATGGACGGCCAACTTCTATGGTTCTTAGCGTCCCATTCTAAATTGGGTGAAAGACGAAAATTTGCTCACAGACCTCTTATCAGGTTTGAGGTTCTTTTACGTGCGGTAAATCTACGACACGGGGTGTCTGCCCTCTGCAAGATTTACTCTTGGCCCCTCCATGTTTATCGCAGATCTATCAAATCTAAGCTATTATATATAAGATGCATCTGTTACGCAACCGACACGAGTAGCCGAGGTCGATAAGGCACGGGCTTGTGAACGGGAGGTCTGCGGTACAAATCTCGTCAGGACCGTCCTACCTGGCTGAGGTTTTTTTTTCAGGTTTTCCTCAGTCTTCATAAATGCCGGGGGGGGGGTTTACCCTAAACTTAGGCATGAAACGTTCTCCTCCCAAATTTCCTTTCCCAATTATAATTTCATTTAAGTACCTATCATCCGCTTACATCAGATTTGTAGGCAAATGCAAATCTGGTTTCGTTTACTTCTGATAAGTTTTGCAATTGTGTTCAGTTGTTTCTCCCGAAGTCGTGGAAATTGTATGGTATTTCAAGGTGAGCAATATGATATATGATAACTTTATTTGTACATTTTTATACACAATTCTTTTTACAATATTCCGCTTATAAACTAACTTAACCTATGTACAAATTTCCTTGCCAGCTATGCTGCTCTTTTTGCCTGGCACCCTGGCCTTCTGGCTCATCTGAGCATTCCTTGCTACCCTTAATCCCTATTGCCCATCCTCTCCTTCCTCCGTTTGCCTTTCTACCTTTCTTATCTCTCTTACTTTTCTAATGCATTTCTCTTTTACTTTCTTTAAGACTCTCCCATATTCTTATTTTGCTTTTCTTCTTTTATTGTTAACATTTTAATTGCTACTCTTTTTCCATCCATTTTTTCCCATTTTTCCTACCATACTTCTTGTCTCCATTCTGCTAATTATTTACATTCTGTCACATAATGCTCTGTGCGTTCACTACCTCCGCATAATTCACAAATTCCGTTTTTTTTTGTTTTTTTTTTTGGCCTCTTAGCCCTCTCAGATACATTGATCCTGTTCTCATCCATGCAAACGCTTCCTGCTCTATTACAATAATTCACATACCCTTCTCTTCCCCATTTCCTTTTTACTAATCTATAGAATCCTAGCGATTTTTTATTCTCTAAGCTTCCCCAAATCTCTTGTCTTTCTTCTGCTCTCCAAACATCTCCCATTCCTATATTCTCCATAATTTTTTCTACCCCTGTCCACCAGCTATTTTTATTTTTCGTACTCTTTCGTTGTTCCATGCATATCTTTAAAATTTTCTCTTCATCTTTTCTCAGACATCTAAACCAAAATTTTAAAATCCTTTCCAGTATCACTCCCTTTTCTTCTTGTTCTTCCTAATTCCACTAATGCTACTTCCCCTGGTGCTGATCTTGGTAACCCCAATAGCACTTTACAGAACGTTCTATAGCTCTGGTCTATTTTTCTGCTTAATTCAGAGCCCCCCCCCAAATTTCTACTGCATATAGCATTCTTGCTTCTACCAATGCTTCATACATTATTTCTATCCATTAGTTGGCATTTCTAATTTGTATTTGCACATCCTAGGTGAGCAATATAGTGACTCGCTTTTTAAACATCTGACGGTAGCTTCAATCTTGTGAATCGTCCTTGTACCTATAAAGAAATGTATAATGAAATCTTATCTGTAAACGTTAATCTCTACATAAAGTAGAGAGAAAAATAAACTTTTGCAAGACGAGTTTCTAGAAGCTGTATAAAAGCAAACGAGAGTGAGTAGAGAAAATCATGTGAGTTTGATGCGTAAGATACTTTACTGTTTTAGCGCTCGGCTTCACCAGGGGGTTTAAGTGTGCCTAGTGCTAATGGGCGTATTTTGACATGCTTGTAATAAAGGGAGCAGGCTTTTGTGTTGAAAGCTAATACGTATTTCTTGTTTTCTTCTGCTGAATAACTGAAACCTTTGGTAGACGTAACGGAAAACGCTGTTTCTAGCTAATGACTCGTATCCAAAAGTACTGCACAGATATACGTATAATCTTGATACTTAAGCCCAGAAGTGATTTTGTGATCCTCCGTGATGTAGCGGTTACCATGCTAGTCTCTAGTTCCCGAGGTCGAATTTCAAACCCGGCGGAGGGTGATGAATTTTTTTTCGGGCGTAAAAATACTTAGCACGGCTTCCTTCAGAAGGGAAGTAAAGCCGGTGGTCCCATGTCGTAGATTTACGGCACGTAAAATAACCTCAAACCTGATAGAGAGGCCTCTGAACAAAATCTCTGGTCTTTCACGCTCTATACAGAATGGGTCGCTAAGGGTCACATCTGTTAAAGAGCTCCATAAATAAAATTAAATTTAATTTAATCTCAGACGTGATTTGAATTGTTTTAAAAAGAAGTTGTCCTTGTATTTTTACTACTTTTTCCATAAGTTTAGTTTACTATAGGTCTTTGACATTTTAAAGTTATTTTCACACGCACATTCACTCTCACGTCCACATTTCCAGCCTCTGTGGAGGATAGGAAATAGTCGTAATTAAAGAAAAATTCCCAAAGCCAGCCTAGAAACGAACCAGGGACATCCGAGTGAGAAGCCAACTCCTTGACCTCTAGACCATGGAGGCAGTCTAGGAGCATTCTTATGGTGCACTCTGAAATGCTATTTACTTAAAAAAATTAATTTATGTTACCTGTGTAGTTTTGAATTTTATTTTCAAAATTCAGTCGGGTATCTTTCCCTTTATAATGAAATTAAATAAATCGTAAGATTGTATTGCACGAACTGTGTATCAGAAACGACCTTCAAAGTTAATGACATTTTCATTATTTTTTATGTGACGTGTAACATGCAAATTTTAATGGCATCTTTACGCCAAGATTGGGCCTAAAACTTCGAAAATACTCTCATGAAGCATAAGATATCAACTGAATCAGTAATATTCGTGATAGATATCTGAACTGGAGAAATGCTGTAGTTGTTATGAAGCTATGTGGTACACCTTTTTATACTATACTAAATATTCAGAATCCATAAATTGCAAACAAGATTTTCTAATAATTTTCAATTTTGTATAAGTGATGCTAACTTTATAAGGGATATTTTAAAATATAAAATCGCACTTTACGATCGATTCGAGTACTAATAACATTGGTAAGCCGCCATACCATTATAATTACTTTCCTAAAAGAGGCAGAATTATGAAGTCAAGGAATAAAATTTTTTGTACTTATTACCGAGTTGTTGTGTTAACCTTTAGAAGCATAAGTTCTACTTTCTCTACCACGTATCCGTAGATAGAGGAAGTATTGCATTCCACCCAAAAATTTTCTATATCGTGATTTTATTGGGGAAAAAACGTTTTCAAGCCCTCTGAATCAAAAAAGAATAGCATTTTTAGAAATAGGCGTGTGTGTGAACAGCATTAATAAAAAACAAAATATCGGATAAGCACCAAATTTGGTATTTAAATTCAGTATCTTCCATATACTCGACACAAAGATTTTAAAGGAAATTCTCACACCTAAAACTACCATTTACCTAGAAAAATTTTGCAAATTTATTTTCTTAAAAATGTCTCTAACAGATTTTAATTATAATATCATATATTAAAGATATTTACACTATAGATAAATGCATATCTTTTAATAGCCTATGAAGTCCTCTTCATATTTTGTATACTAACTGGTAAAGAGATACACTAAAAGGCATTAGACAAAAGTGTAGCTCTCTTTAAAACAAAATTATTTCCAGTGACCTTTTATTTGTGGCATCAGCTATTTCCCAGATATCCGTTGTTATTGTTTGAATTTTTCATACTTTGTTTCATTTTTTGGAGTACTGCCAACCCTCAGTTGTTTCTCGCGATGTCATGGAGACAGCCTGGGATTTTATCGCCACTGCATAGCAACCCGTGTTTAAACATTCAACTATTACCATCTCCTTTGTACCTACATAACGAAATGTGGAATGATAATGAAACGGTTTATGCAAAAGTTTATTTAAATTCACTTGAAGTGGGTATACTGCATTCGCTTTAAGTTGAAACATGGAAAGTAGAAAGAGATGGCACTATATCCCCACACGACAGTTGGTAATCCTTTACTGCCTAATCTCAAAACCTTTACCGTTGAAACTTACTATTTAAAATCTGGGTTAGGTTGAAACATGAAATTTAGAAGAGAACAACACCCGCGTGTAACAATGCGAAAGCCAAGAAACAAGGAAGGCCGAAGATATCAGGATATTTTCCATATTTCACTGTCAAAAGTACAACTGTAGTGAGAGACTAGGCAGTGAAGGGTGACATTGACGGGCTTTCTCAGCAGTCGGACCGTCATTACCGCAACCCTCTCTCCTAGACCGATCAGGTAGCGCCAAAACGGTCATGTTTCAACTTAAACCTCACAATCTGTAGTAGAATAAATAACCTTTTACAAGAATAGTTTGCGGAAGCTACATACAATTAAATGACAGTGGGAATAAGCCTGGGATTATCAAGAAGTTCACTGAATGGAGTAGCACAAACAGAGGATGGGGGCAAAAGGCAAAATGGTAGAAAGAGCAATCAAATATTGGTTCAGAATAAAGCCACTAGAGGAAAATGAGATACTAAAGCAGTGCTTGGTTGTACAGGAGAAAATGGGGGGGAAAAGAAACTTGGATGCACAAGAAACAGACAGCAGTAGGAGAAATAGGAATGGGGGAAACATGGACAGAAAGAAACAACAAAAGTAAGGGTTTCTGAAAAGAAATTAGAACAAGAGTGGAGGATATTGAAAAGCAAGAAATAATAAGTAATTTCAAGGAAAAAAGGTCATGAATAGATTATAAATATTTTAAAACAGAATGGGGAAAATAAAGATACATAGAAGTATGCCATTAAGAGGCCAGACTGGCCTATTGCATGGGCGAGGGCAGGTGTAATGAATTAAGTGGTCTGAAAGGGGGTGAGAGGTACTAAATGTAATGGATTACATGACAATTGGTATTATATTCTGGAATGCAAGGAAATGGGTAAAGGAAAAGAGAATTTAATACTACAGAAATGGAAAAATTTACTAATAGAGCTAAAAGCTAGGAAGATTTTTAATACAAGATCAAATGAATATATGGAGAAAGCAGGAAAATATTTAGGAAATATTAGGTTAAAGTGGTTAAAAGGGACGTGAAGCAAATTGGAGAAAATACGGAAAAGGGGTAACAAGGCAAAAAAATTAAATAGTGGAAAATTATACTTCCCCATTATATAAACAACAAAATTTTAAATATAAGGGGAAGAGAAATAATAAACTACTCCATTGTATTGTATTGTAAATCATAGTGGGTAAAGAAAGTCATGTGAATGTAACACACCGATTTGTTATAATAATTTATTGTTCCCATTAGTCGTGTAAATATAGTATATTATGCAACAAGGCTATAATTACCATTATAGTCAAGTTATATAACACTGTTTTTGGTCGACCACACTATAATTTCAAAACTTTTGAGTTTTTACAACAAAATCTTACCTTGTCAATTGTGTGTAATTAAATGCTGATCGGATGGCAGGACCTTGAGCCTGTTGGCGACTAGTGCAACAGATGGCAGTACTATCGAGTCCATGACGTACTTATTGATTTTTATAGATAACGTGAAAGAATGACATATTAACGCAAAGGAAATGAACTCCATTTATTAGAATATTAAAATTACAATGAATAGGATTTGTTTTATTAAATACAATTATTTCATTGGGGAATGGATCCCAGTGGACTGCTGCCTTGAAGGTGTTACAAGTTATGGAAGAGGTGCGCGCGATGCAGAGTAAGATTATAATCAGTCGCTTAAGTATATTGGATGTCATTATAGTTCAGTTACATCACATGTAATCAGCATATTATAGTGTATCTACAAAAAAAATAAGCTATCGTTTGGTACATTACAATACTGCATTTGTTTACGATTTAGAGCATTGGTCATTACGTCTTATAACACTTCAGAAAATATTTCAACACATTATATTATGAAGTATACACCCTCTCAAAAATTAAAATTGAGTTTTATTTATGGACGCTCTTTAACTACTGTGGTCCTTAGCGTCCCGTTCTATATTGGGCGTGAATGACCGGTAATTTTGCTCAGCGGCCTCTTTATCAGGCTTGGGGTTCTTTTACGTGCCGTAAATCTACGACACGGGACCATCGGCTTTACTTCCCTTCCGAAGGAAGCCAAGCTAAGAATCTTTACGCCCGAAAAATTACATCGCCCTCCGCCGGGGTTCAACCCGCGACCTCGGGAACTAGAGCCTAGCGTGGTAACCACTACACCACGGAGGGCGGTCCATACCCTCTCAAGAAGGTATTCGTCTGCATTTTAAAAAATTCTAGCAACCAGATTAATGGAGGCAAAAATCTATCATTTTATCAGTTTTATACATTTTTTTAAAAATTATACCAAAATTGCAGCTCTTTTGTATGTGGTGTTTTCAAAATTATCTTACATGCATCGAGTAGAGAAAACTTTGTGCATTGCTTGATTTTTGTGGTGAAAATAGGATTTTATTTGTCAAAGTTGAGAATTTTCAACGTTTATGCTTAATTGCTCATTTTCGGCTCACTTTTTCGACTTCAAGTCACATATCGATGAAAGTCTGTGGATCTATGCACAAAAGAATGCCCTACCCAATGCATGAAAGATAAATTTGAAAACACCACGTACAAAAAAAGTTGCAATTTAGGCATATTTTTCAAAAATCTATAAAACTCATAAAATGAACCATCTTAAAAACCGCCAAAACATGTAAACTGTATTACCATTTGATCTTTATGTAAAAAAAAAAGTTTTCTCTCCATTAATTTGGCTGCTAGAATTTTTTAAAGTCCATGAATACTTTTTTGAGGGGTTGTACGTAATCATGCGAGCCTTTAGGTAGATTATGTCAGTTACAATACAAAATTATAATAAAACATACATCTGCGTGCACTTATTCTAATTCAAAGCATGCAAGCTGTAACAAAGCGTGTAGAATACATGTTTGGAGGCGCTAGTCACATTAACAGTCACAGGCTCTTGTGGGGAGAAATCTGTTTAAACAATTGCATGTCAATAACTCTGTTATAAATCACAATAAGAGCAATAACAAAACGGGCGTGAGAGCAATAAATCCCTGTTAATTCCTGAGAGGTAGTCATGCATGAGTCACTGTTACTCACCCTGTATCGCCACGATAAGGGAGAAGAGGACTCCCCACCACGACCCAATCAGCGCACCCCTCCTCCTCATGGCTGACGAGTTCTGTCAACACAGAAAACACATTATTACTGCTTTTGCCATATTATACAGCAATTTCCTCCGCCCAGAACCAAACCGTCTTGGCGGAGTGACATGGAGTGGAAACCCACTGAGTGCCTTATCACACACACGCACTCGTTTATTAGATTTACTGACGAGACCAGTCGCTGCCCTGACAACAGTTCAAACATGAGGCATGTACCATTTAACTGACCATGGCCACAGAAAATAAACCTGCAATTAAGTACTATTGCTACAATAGAAGCATTTCAGCAAAATTTGTAAGTAGTTAAAAACAACTTTACGTGATTAGAAACATCTGATGCATCGCTTACTAGTGGGTATACAAATTATTCTTACGAAAGTTTATTTTCCTATCTAATTTGAGGCAGTATTTTTAACACTTAAATGTTTTCAGTCAAATTATATAATATATAAATTCAATAACAGCCCGCCTTAAAGCAATATGTGCATGTAACAATATATAAAAAGTGTATATTACAGTCATTGTATATGTTTATATTATTCTATACCTACTCAATAATTTATGTGAATGTATTACGTAATTTAATAATGTAGGAGCTGTGAGAATAATAGGTTAAAATTGCTAACAATGAGGTAGCCTTGAGGCAATAATGAATTAGAAGGTTTAATAATGCTACTAGTCATTCTTGGAGCAACAACAATGTAATTTTTGTGACAGTTCATAAAATAGCCAATCAACAACCAGAAAAAGCTTTAGTTAAATGAAGGTATTCTATTGGACTAGGATTAGCCAATCAGGAACTGAAATATAGCAAAATTTTCAAATTCAGAGTTTAGTTGCTTGTAGACAACGCTCCTAACCGGACGCGTTGCTTGTAGACAGTGTTCCTAACCGGACGCGAGATGCGTCCTCGAGAAATTTAATACGTATTCGTGTGAGACAAAAATAGTTTTACGTGTTAAAAAGTGCAAGTAATTAACAAAAGAATCTCCCTCTCACCCTATCTCTCTCTCCTTCTCTCTCTCTCTCTCTCTCTCTCTCTCTCTCTCTCTCTCTATATATATATATATATATATATATATCTCAGTGAAGTGCTATTTAAAATCGTATCAAACATTAATAAAAGATGTGAAGTAAAATTATAATCTGTGTAAGCCTACATTCTTAGCCGCACTACTCCCTGCAAAGAAAGCCATGTCTCTAACAATAATACTGACGCAGCCGAGGCAAACATAAATATATAATATTTAAAGAAACAGTCAAAATTACAAAGTTAATATTTTTTTAAACATTTGGGGCAAAGGCCACAGGAAAGTACATTTGGAGCGAAGGCTACCGGAAAGTTTTTACCATACGTGCTGTTGCAACTACTTCAAGTTTGGCTCCCCAACAGTCGAAAACTAATACATCTTCTTCAAACTGGCTTTCCATACGTAGCAACAACAAAATAATTTCAACTTCCCTTTATCGGGAAAAATCTTTCCGGAAATAGCTGCGTTACACATTTCGCTACAGATACAAAGGGAATAACGATAGTCAAATGTTTTAGAACTGGACACTATACCCTTAAACTTCCATACCTTTCCACGGCATCGCCTGAAACAACTGAAAATCGACAGGACTTAAAAAGTATGGCTAACTATTGAATAATTCGAACCATTCATAACGGACATCTCGGAAATGGCTGATGTTACAAAAGAAGTTATTTGAAATAAATTGTTTTAAAGAGGTAGACATTTTTTGTGCAGTGCGTATTCGTCTATCGCTTAACATTTACCATTATACAAGACTATACAAAATTCCTTCCGAATGAAGAGGGCTTCACAGGCTATTCCCAGGAAATTAAAGATATACATTTTATTTGTCATGTAAATATCTTTAATATACGGCATTTTAATAAAAATCGTTAGAGCCATCCTTCAGAAAATAAAAAAAAAAAAAAATTGAAAAAGGGGAGTTTGGTGTGGGGGACCTAAATTCAAGTTTGGTATTTAACCAACTTTTCGTTTTTGAGTTATGCTATTCTCACGCACGCGCCCACACCTACACAGATTCATTTTCCTAAAAATGCTTTTTGGGGGAATTCAAGGGGCCTCAAAACATGTATTTCCGGTGAAATCTCTGTATCGAATTTTTGGGCGGAATGCAATATGATCTCTACCTACTAGTACGTGGTAGAGAAAGTAAAAAGAATTAAAACTATCTACATTTCATTTTCCTGACTACAATAGTACCCGTATATGCTATTTTAATTTCCTCTACCACATACGTAGTAGCTAGATGACGTATTGTGATACACTCAAAACTTTTATGTCGATATTTTACCGAAAATGCATGTTTTGAGGCCAGAGAATCCAATATCAGCATTTTCAGAAAAAGGTCCATGTGCGTCAGTGTATATGAACAGATAAAGAACGAAAAGTTGTGTAAATACTAAACTATTTAAGCTCAGCATCTTCAAAGGATGCGCCATTGAAGATATGCAAGAAACTCCTTCCACCCAAAACTTCCATTTACAGGGCAAACTTTTCGAAACTTTTTATTTTATAAAAAATGGCTCTAACAATTTTGATTAAAATGCCATATTACTCATGATATATACATGTGAAACTAAATATAGCTTTAACTTTATGGGAATAGGAAGAAATTTTGTTTAACTGGTAAACCATAACAGACAGACCTTGCCACATAAAAAGGTATATCCCTTTAAAATACACAATTTGTTTCGAATAACTTTTTGTGACAGCCATTATCGAGGTGTCCGTTGTTAATAATTTGAATTATTCAAAACCTTCAGTTTTTGTGGTGGTCGCCATTCAGTTGTTTCTGCGATGTAATGGAAACAGCAGGAATTTCAAGGCCAGTATATAACGATCCGCTTTTAAACATCTGATTGTCGACTCTGTTTCCTATTCCCCTTTGTACCTGCAAAGAAATATGTAATGAAGCCACTTCTGCAAAGAATTATCCCGATTAACATGAAGTAAAAAAGTGAGTTTTCGTTAAGAACAGGTTATAGAAGCTATATTAAAATAAAGATAGTGGATTGAGAAAGTAACGCGACAGTAACACATTAGATTTTTTTTAGGAAAGAAGTTTTAAAACACGGTAAAACAATTATTGCTTACTATAAAATCCTGGAGGTCCACAATATTCAGTTTCCACTATTTTAAATATTTACATTAGGTATATCTACTATTTTACTCCAGCTACATTTTTGTCAGTGTTCAAATTAGGTTTCCTTATATATTTCAACCTTCTTGAAAGATCCTGCTTATGTGAAGGTTGTTACCGAGTTTCTTTCTTAAGAGTATCGATTGCCTTTAAATGACATTTGGTAATTCTGTTTTTACATATGGTAATATTAAGCGACTCACAAAAATTAATATATATATATAAAATAGAAATTACGAATTTAAAAATACATCTTATTCAAACACCTAGGAGGAAGTCAAGCCAACAAATCAGCATCACATGGTCAGAACAGTTAGCAAGTATCTTCAGAACATACTAGAAAATTTACCAAGTTGTCATATGAAAATCTAAAAGCAGAAATTAGGAATAATGGTAAATGTTTGACATATAATAAATAATAATAATAATAATAATAATAATAATAATAATAATAAAATCTTAAAAGATTTGTAACATTTGGTAGAAATGCTTTATGCAAGCAGTGTACGTAAATTTTACATTTGTCTTATTTTCCACACCATCAGAAATAGAATGAAACCTTCTACACAAATCATTCGTAACTTATTCCTAGAAATATTAAAATGACAAATCCAAGCAAAGTTTCCAAACTAAAACAAAAACAAACACGATAATATTTTATGATAGAACAGGTGAGCTGTAAATTCCCTTTTATCCTGTAATAAAAATAATTAGGCAGACTGAAGAGATAGATACCGAGATAGGGAGATGACTTTTACATTGCTTAGAGACAAAGGTAACATCAGTCGTAAAACATCTAATATTCCATTTGTTAAAACATGATTATGTAACTTAATTTTAAATTTAGACAACGTAAGCACTTAGATCAGCAAGCAAGGAATTCCAGAGGCGAGCTAGTAAAGCAAAAATGGTTTTAATAAAAGAATGTCGCACTACCTGAGGGATTAGTTTTCAAATTTCGAAAGAAGCTTCCACCAAACTTTATTTTCTACTCTATATTCTTCAGACAGGAATATATGTATCACGATCTAAAAGAGCTCCAGCCAAATGCAGGCGCTGTGATGTCAGAGAAAGCATATATCTCTGGCTCGCCGACACAGAGAGAGAACCTGTGGGAACTGTAGGGCAGGCGATGGTCAGGAAAAGACGAATTCGCTGATAAAGAGATAGCAGAGCAAGCGTAATGCATGTCATACACACGTGATTGCAAAACCCACACGCGGTTCCTGGCCTGAAATATTTTTATGTTGACTCCTCTCGTTTTAATCTATAATCTCATAAAGCTCCCGAGATAAACACAGTGATAAAACTTCTACCAACGTCAATATGAAAAATGTGAAAGAAATCGGCGGAGTTTATTTATGTCCATAAGCCTCGAAGTTTTTCAAATTTTGGAAATGTCATTAGGCTATAAGAGTTATCCAAATGGCAGAATAATTCTTTAGAAACCATAATAATGCAATTCTGAATTTCATATCTTTCCTTTGTCGCAGTGATTAATTAATAATTCTCAAAAGTTTTACGTTAAAGGAGAAAATAATTGGATTTTCAGCAAAACGGGAGAAAATGGTGGATGTGGAAAAAACGTACCCCTTATTTTACCGATTTAAATGTTTTGACATGAACAACTGAGATAGAAGTTATTTTCAAAACGTAAATTATACTCTAGAGTATATAATTCAGATACTTGGACTGGACTGGTGAACACTTTGCACTGCTAACTCAAGCGATCTATTGTGCGTACACCTTCGGGAGGAACGGAAGAGGCGAGGGAACCCCAGAAGACACACAGGTTGCAAAGCGAAGCCGGCGCAAATGGACAGAAATGCGCAGAACCAGGCTTGACCACCCGGCCACGGGGGATCCGCTCGTAGACGTCCCTCCAGTGGGACCGCGGAAGCATTTTCAAAGCACAAGCCTCAGCGCCATAGTTCCAAAGTCAACCGGAAACATGAAAGGGAAATGAAATGAGAGGAAATGGGGGAGAGAGGAGACTCATACACCACTCCAGCATTCGCCTTTGCCAACCAGGAAAAACCCATAGTCGGAGTGTGCGGCCAGCGGAAATCGAAACCAATGCCTCCCGAATGCGAGCTCTCACGTTATTGCGAAGCCATCTCGCTCGTTATTCAGATACTTTAGTTCAATCTAAGTTTGATTATAAATTGAAAATAATTGATTATAAATTAATTTAACTAATTAGGGTATATAATTATATAAACGCCTCAAAAGAAATAAAAGAAAATAAATTTAAATATTTCATAAACAATTAAAGCAGACAAGGATAAAACAAAATTTTAGCCATAAATGAATTATTATGAATTATTTGTTTATTACAGTGTTAGTTTTGTATTGGAGGTGCTGGATAGCAGTACGTAAGTTGTCGGTTTCCGACGTATATTTAGTTAGAATTTATTTAGATGGTTTAGTTAGATAGCTGGCTATTAGTTATTTTTACTGGCTACCAGTAGAAATGTAATTGTTGTATGCCTATTTTGAGTTAATGGGTGAAAATTTTAAAACACTTATTTTAGTTACTTTTACTATTATATTTTTTGTATTTTCTTTCCTTTTATTATAGTTAATTATCTGTACAATAATGTACGTGTATTTATTAATAAACTGAAAAATTGTTAATACACGACCCGGTTTAGGTAACAAGGTGCCGGGATGGAGTATTACAGATTTTATTTATGTATCTATATATATATGTATCTATATATATATATATATATATATATATATATATAAGTTTTTCTACACATATGCGTATTAGAGAATAAAACAGTTGAAATAAATATCACATGGTTATAAATAGGATCCTCTATACCGTTCTGCCCTGTCCTCGCTTTTGATTATATCGTGGGAAACGGCATGCTTGCGATATGATATGCAAGGCTTTGGTTTTATTTTTACGCTTTTAATGAAAGATCAAAGCCAACTTCAGAAATATATTCTCTCACTGCTCCAGCAAGTTCGCGTTCTAATAAGCAGACTTTGTATATCGTATTTAATCTTTGTGATTTAGGCTTTGAAAGTAAAGGCTGTAAAGCACCCTTTAAAAGTTACTCGCGGGTAAGAATTTAATGCGCTATAGGTTTAGTCGTCTAGACGCGTTCAGAGTTTACCGAGAGGAAAGCCGTAAACGACTTAATGGTGACATACATGACGCGACAACAATAGGGGATGAGATCACCCGATTGGCTTTAAGACCCGACCTGACCTGACCTGAAGGGCACTCAGACTTTTTTGTTGGGTGAAGCAAGGGAACGTCACTTCCGCAACGACGTTTAACTACAAGGAAAATACCTACCTCTTAAGGGAAGCCACCTCTGAAAATGCTATTTCCCGTCAATTTGGCGGAAAATTTAAACTTAGGGCTGAATTACGTAAACACTGAACGGTTTTAAATTCCATTTAGATATTTTGATTTTAGTTTCAAACACCCATTTTATTGCCCTATACTAAATCATCACAATCCACACGATGAAATTTTAAAACTAATCCTTTTAAATAGCCATGTCACTCATCTGATCATGGCTTGCAAAACTATCATACAATTTTTATACTAGTTTAAGTTAAAAAGAAATTTTTTAAAATTATAGGGTTGTAAATGTATATTTTTATAGCATCTTTTGGCTTTAAACATCACTCATATATCTTTTGCAATGCTAACAATTTTATGACAGTTTTAATGCTTTGATTTTTCGTGAAATACATGAAATTGTCACATGAACTGGATAAAAACTCCAACGTGTAGAATAGACAGATATCATACTTGCCTCTTTGCCATATAAATACAGGTAACAATTTTCAAAATAAACAAAAAATTACAGAAGCCACAAGAATTGAATATGACTATTAAAAACTTATTTGAGGAAACTGAAGAATACAACTGAACGAGTAAAGGCACTGCGAGAAAAGTTCAAAACCACCTCAAATTTTAAACTGAATATGTTAATTCCAGATTGTTACCTACTTCATATAAAGGCAAATATTCACAATATCAAAAATAAAACTTAAAGAGCTGAAACTTTTCTTTTTGACGCGCAATTCTTGTGTACATTTTCAGCAAACCTGAGTGGTGCATTCCCTTAAACCTGAAACTTAAATGTGATCCGTAAAGTAACAGGAAGATAACCAAAATAAGAACGTAATTAGCCGAGAATGTAAACAATGTAAATCAGAACGTCTTTCGGATACGGTATTTTCACAATTTCGAATTTCATGTTGTCATGTGACAAACAAACATATCGCCATTTGTCGTTGGTTCCTACATGAACAATGTACATTTTATCGTGGGGTTCAACTCAGATTTGTGCTATGGGTATTGCAAAACCTGATTGCAGAGTTCGTTAGGCCAATATTTGTCAAGCAAGAAATGTGGTGACTAGGCTTGTAATTTTCGGGACCGATACACTCGGGCGGAAGGTAGATCGCCACGGATCCTATCCGTTTACTCTGTATTCACTCTTAGGTTGATCCTCGGCAAAACAAACTCACGTGGTCGGTGCAACACGGTAGCAATGCACCCAGGAAAGTAGTCCCATGCTAATACTCTGAATTTTAGAATGAATTTATCCTTAAATAGTATAATATTCTATACAAATACCTAAGGTTTTATTTAACGCTGATTTATACCGTAAAACAGAGCTAAAACTCCCATGACGCAATTCGTATGAGTCACCTAACATCCGGGTAGGCGCAGAATATTGTTTACAGCCAGAAACCAGCAGTTGTGTTTAGTATCATGGCGGACGGTGAATTTGCTCTTGGTTTTCGTCGAATTACGTAAAGCATTAGCCGCGCAAACCATTGAGTAGTGGTGAAAAAACAATAGTGTTGAATCTTTATTATAAGTTATGTGAGAAGTATCCAACACTTTCCGCGAAAGAAATGGTGAAATTAACTTCCGAGTTCACCGGTGTTTCGAATACAAGTATAAACAGTGCGTGTGCAGAAAAATCTGAAACGAGAAAAGTGGTTACACCCCGGGGAAAAAAAAAGCATATGAAATACGCGATGCAAGAATGTAGTGATTTTAAGAAGAATGCAATTCGCATAACAGTGCACAATTTCCTTTTTTAAAATGAGCCGCCAACAGTTAATAAAATGCCGCTTACAGAGAGCAAATAAATTAGGTTATTGTATACCTGTTACTTTATTTTTCGCTCATTTATTTTAGAATTAACTATTATTATATGTGCAAACGTTTATTTTGTTGCATCAATCTTATCACCTTTAACCCTTGACAGAATATGCTAGTCACCGTTTCAGTTGTCGAAATAAGGACTGTTCCTTTTTGCACTACATGCCGCTTGTATTCGCCACATGGTCTTAAAAGTGTGACAGTATTTCTAGTGGGAATAGCGGAAGGATACATTATAGCGGTGCACTGGTCACCTGGGGTTTGTTTTGACGCGGATCAACCTAAGAGTGAATATAGAGTAGCTACAAATTTATCCGTGCGATATTATAGATTTGAGTCTAGTAGCAAGGGTATGTATCGCGGTTACCTTGATGATGGCGGTTGTTATCTCTTCGTAGTGCTACTGGCGCGGGTTGGTAGTACTGCCTGTGCGGTCATGCTTCCAAGCGGTGATCGAGCCCGATGCTGCTTAACTTAGCCGGCCGCTTGCTGGACAATCATAGTGACTATTAACCAATGGGAATGTTAGGAAGATATGATACATTTAAACAATTTTAATTGCAAAACTATGATATTCTGAATTTTAGTAGTTTGCATAAAGCATTAAATCAGGCTTGTCTCCAAATACAAAAAGTTTCGTTTAGTTTAGAAAATGCAAGGTCGATTTTCTTTCTGTTTCTGGCGATTTGATATGGAATGTCCCATAGGCAGGTTATCAAATCTTACTCTTTTGTGTGATAGAGGCTGTGTACTGTAAATACGTTGGCATTTTAAAATGCGATTTTTCTATGTTCCGCCAAATTGATGATTAGTCCAATTTTTTGAGTACCCATTCGATTCAACTGTGACCCGCATTCAGGAGGTCGTGGGTTTGACTCCCGTGGCCGACCTTCCTGACCCAAGGGTTTTTACGGGGTTTCCCCGGGTCGCCAGGGAAGGATTATTACATATCCCGAATTTCCTGTCTCTCCATTTCATTCATCCTCCACCCCGTTTGGCCTGTTTCAGGGTTGGAAGTGTCGGCGATGGAGTTTCGGTGCGACGTGGCAAGGAAAACGATGCTCTCTGTGAACCTTCTCCGTCCTTCGGCTGGTTGCTGAGGTATAAGGACCGTCCCCGGCGGAGGCGTTGGACCCCATGTGGGGGCGGGGTCCCTGGTATGTCTGTTCGGTTGCCGGGACATTTATATCTGGAAATTTTAGGGACCCTGTCATTGCTGTGTCGACATTCCTGGTTCCGGCCGCCCGGTACAATTTCCAGACTCCCTGGATCAGTGCCTTAATAACAGTAATACAAATCTTGCGCAGACCAAGCAAAAAGAAGAATGAATACACACTGTAAATTATACTCCTGCTTTGGTGGGCAACACTTCCCGTTTGTGTGTTATTGGTTCACTTTCACTGCTCATACTTTGTTCTTTAAGCGACATTCTGACTAAATACCAATAAAATATTACAACACAATCACTATGATTGCACTACGTTAACTGGAATTACCACTGTTAGCGCGAGAGTAAAAATCATTACTGAAACTGTTAATCAACTTAAAGAGGTCTTTTTCTTCCATATCGCTTACCTCAAGCTGGCTCTGGTATCCGTTTTGAATCACATGCTGACACAATAAACAAAAGAGGCACGAAGGGAGTTAAAAAACCTTAAAGCTTCTTAGCAGAATCCCTTGTTGAAAGAGGAGTTCGATACACATCCATATCTCGGCAACCAGTTAACGTAGGAAGCTGGTTTTTAGACTGCAAGCTTCAAAATAAAATGCTCTTCATGAGCGGGCTATTCTCTTTCCTGGAGCGCAAGTGATATTTGCATCACCGGCTTTACTGCGTCTTAACTTACAACGCTGCAAGGCGGAGCAAACCTGTCCATTGGATTTTGGATAAACAGCTCTTCCCGCCACCAGCCATCACATTTTATCTGCCATAATTGAGGTTCCTTTGACGGCCGGATAATCTCCAAGAAGCTATGGACATCGAGATCTCCTGATTTGGCAACACTGAACTTCTTCCTGTGGGGTTACTTAAATGTTAGTGTTCACGCCACACGCCCCCAGACATTGGTTAAATGTAAACACGTCTCACGGGATATTGCTAGTGTTGACAATGGGCGGTTAGTAACATGGAACGACGTTTCGAGATATACAGGATTATTCAAAAAGAAGGAACATACTTTAAGTATTTATTTCTAATGAACGACAATAGATGGCGACACATCACTGAATAGAGAAAAGTTCAAAATTTTATTTTATGTGTTCAAAAGGAACACCATTTGTTATGCGAGGACGACCAATGGTTTTCCGTTTGCATACGCAACCATCTTCTACGAATTTATTGTATCAATTGTAAATTTTTATGACGACGCGGCTCATTGTTGAACCTGTAATGAAACGATTCGCTCTTTGCACAATGCAGCACACAAAACGACTTTTCCTGTGACGTCGCCATTTTCTCGTAAACAAACACAGCGCCACTGCAGGCACTGAATGGAACTAATAAGTGGGGCTTAAAACTTTGAACTTTCCTCTATTCAATGATGTGTCGTATGTATCGCTATCTGCTGTCGTTCATTAAAAATGAATATTTAAAATCTGTTCCTTTTTTTAATAACCCTGTACATAATGCGGAAGGTACGTCATTTTCAACACTTTATAGTTGTTAAAAATCTCTCAAAATGCTCTACATTTGAGGTATAACAAGTTGTGGCAGGCATAATTCGTTTTGAAATAATTAAAGAAATGTTTAACTATAATATAAATCACTCTGCATTACAAATTCTTTGCGTAAGCCAACAGTGAATATTTCGTAAATGGCAAGTGCCGCAAAATTAGGGATGGGACCTCGATATTCTCGATACTCGGCGGTATCGAAGTATGTCTAATACTTCGAGATACTTTTTCGATACTTTTACATTTTTAAGTTTTGCATTATTGAAAGTTCTTGCGCTTAACTTGACGCTAGATAAGGAATGAACGGAGTTGGGACTTCACGTTATGCCTCGTATGTCTCCAAAGAGTTGCTGGACTATAGTTCTTGATAGACCTTGACTGCGTTTTCTGTGGGTGAATGAATGCAACTTTCCATAGACTCGTATGACTAAATGAAAACACGCAAAACAGTAGGGGAAGGAGTAGAGGTATTCATGTAACATGCAGCGTTAACTGAGTTGCGAATGAAGCCGATTTAGCTGACGCACTTAAATCACGTTCCTGCAATAGCCTGGCTTAGTGACTCACTCTCGGGTACACTTATCTACTCCGGTGACCTAAATCTGTGAATTCAGCAGAAACAAATCAGAACTTAAGACGTGATATGATACAGCACATGGAAATGTTTGTTCTTTCCTTGCATCTGTTTTTGTTTACGCAAGAAAAACCCTTGCATTATAGGTCGCGCCACGGATTTTGGCGTGTGAAAATTTTAATGGAAAGCTACGATGCGAGGCATTTGCCGTATAGATGTATGCCACATACGGGGATGCAGCTCGAAGAATGGTGCAACAAGTTGAGACTGGAGCAGTGTTGCGAACACTTCCTCAGATATAATGGCTAGATGGTATCTTTAAAAAGTCATTATTTAACAAAAAAAATGGCTAGATATAATTGGCGACTAAAAGTACCTATATTTTGTTTGCAGAAGTTAAACCACATAAAGACATTCTAAATATTAGAATTGATTAGATAATTCCATAATATTTAAATATTGCAAAAGAAGAATTTATTTAATATAAAATTGAACTGGAATAAGGTATATTTTTGCTAAGCACCAACACCGTACGTTAAATATAACTGATGTTGAAATATGAAGTTTACTGAAATTCTTTAGGTAAAATATGTAAAAACTGACCAATTCTGTGTGTCAAAAATCATACATTTTGGGCGCATACTCCAGAAAGTCGACCTTATGATTAGTACCCATTTTAATGATATACAACTACACGGTAGTGGGGATTCACCCTAACCATTTATTCCTTTTGCATAGCTAAAGTACACATGAAATTATGCTTTCAGGCTACGTTTTGGCTAAAGGGGTTTGTTAAATAGGCTAGATTTCAGGCTGTAAGCATTTTACGATTTTATGTGGCAAAACGCTATTGGAAAATGCTAGATTTAGCCATCAAATGGCTAAGTTGGCAACACTGGTTCTGCCTGATATACATATCTAGAAGTTTCTTTTCCCCTCTCCTTTTCTCGCAGAGGAAATGAAAATATAAACATGCATTGGAACCATCGAATTAATGCAACACAGTTTAGCTTTAAATTGCTCGGGGGAATAACCACGGTTAATAATCGCAAGTCAAGTTCATGTTACAACGGCGTATCATCAAGATGCTAATACATATTTACCTTATGAATAGTAAATATTTTGATGGCATGCCATGACTCATGATAGGAATATAATACAGCTACCAAGTAGCGGGTATTCACTCTAACCATTTTTCCTTTGTATAGCTAAAGCGCAGATAAAATGTTGATATTTAGGCTAGCTTTTGGCGAAGGGGTTTGTTAAATAGGCTAGATTTCAAGCTATAAATAAGCATTTTACGATTTTATATGGCTAAACACTACCATGCCCGACCCAGAAAAAAAATTCGGGGGGGGGGGAGTTTCCACAAGTAGATCTAAACTTACAGTACCCCACATAGTTACCATGTACCTACTCCATACATGGATAAGAAAATTGCTTGGATGCATTACACAGACAGGAAAAACTCACCAGAATGAGGATATTCCACCTTACAGCACAAGACATGGAGACTACTTCGAAAACCGGGATGTATGGTCACCTTACCTATGTAAGGCGACAATATTAAATTAGCCTTTTTCTTGTAAATGTGCTACTAGCAATACACCTACCATTTATCTAAAGACATTTTTCCATATTGGTTTGCTATGAATTTAAATAAATAAAATTGTCAGAAGTTTCGGGGGGAGGGGTTTGAACCCTAAACCCCTACCTCTAAATACGGCCCTGAACACTACTGTGAAAATGCTAGGTTTAGCCATAAAACGGCTAAGTTGGCAACACTGGACTGGAGTTGTATACGGCAGAAGGAACTGGACAGAAAGACCACGTGCTACTTGCAAGGACTGGACTAGCCCTGAAGGTCATACGCCAATATCCCTGGCGAGACCTGTACACTGTATATGCTAATGTATGAGGGTGTGTAGTAAGAGAGGTTTAATCCACAAACTTACTATTTCCACGTGTTATATTGCTAATTACTTATTACCGGAAGAAAAAATACATAATATGTTATGTGGTAGTTATGAATCGCGGTAGAATTGTGTAACGCACATTTTTCGTTGTCGAGTTTAACGTAAAATATACATTAGTTTATATTTTCAAGATTGCAGAATAATGAATTACTATTATTTGTTTTTCTAGGGATAGAAAATCCTTTAACAGAAAGCTTTCAGCACAAAATAGAGTTATATAAAAAGAGAAGCAAAGACAATATTTATTAGTATTATTATTGCTATCATTATTAACATTGCTTAGCAACAGGGGAAATATAAATTATTTAGTTTTATCGTCGGTTTATAAAAATGATTTTATAAATTTTTATAAAATAACCTGTGGCATTATGAAGATAAATAAAATGCTGTCATTTAGAGAAGTAAACAAGAACAATTTCGGAATTAACATACAATACAAAATTGGTTACATACGTTTATACACAGAAAACTACTAATATGAACATATTTCAGTGAACAAGCTATCGTCTTTACATTTTTTATAAAGTATCGAGTATCGGTATCGAGAAATAGTGGTATCGTCCATCACTAGAAAACTGTAACAAATGATGTAGTGGTTTTGCTGAGTAAGTAATAGAAACTTATGGTTTCTGAGTTCTATAAATTTCACAAAAAATGAGGACACTTCAACGGTTATATAAGAAAATTAAAGGATATCATTCCAATATTTCAAACACACGTTTTAACTGAAAACCCTACGTTCATTTTGAAAAATAGAACATAACGAAAAACTGTCCATATCAAGTGTTGCTTAGGGACCAGATATGTCCTTGTCTGCAATTCTGAACCACTAGAAAACATTAGAGCGCCAGCATGTTTGTTATTGCCAGCAGGAAGGGCCAATGATAGGGGGAGAACAGACCAACTAACCACCTCCCCACGCGTTGGGCCCTGTCCAAAATTACGAACCAAGATCATTAATGAAATAAACCATCTGACAAGCACAATAACCTGTTTAGAAGTATTTAATTTAAACCGCTGAATTTTATTGGTCCAGCTTGATCAGTGATTCCCCTTCTTTTATTAAGCGAGCTAACATCCCCCCCCAGCAGTTATGCAAAGCGCGCTGCAGGCAGACTGGGAACTACAAAGTGGTGTAGGTATACTGGGTGGAACAGGTATATATGTCATCCTTTTGGGAGGCAATTCCATGTTAATATACAAATGAAAAACTATAATTCCATTTTAGGTAATGGATGCTACTGCAATGCGGAAAAACATTTCTGAAAGTTCATCGCGTTATAATTCACATAAGGAATAACCGAGGCAAGCCTTATTGAAGTATAGGATAGAACAGAAGCTAATCTATATTTTTTGCTATCTTTACTTTCTTTTTAAGCACCTAGTATCCCCACAATTTTGCATTTCTTTTTGCACAAATCGTAAGTCAAGACATCGCAACAGCGGCTGAATAACTGATCACACACACTCAAACGGGTCTCTTCCCACTTCGCTATCAGGTGTTCATATGTTCAGTATAAATGTAGTTAAAAGACCGTAACGTAATTTTTATTTCCTTTTATTCATTGTTTATATAAATAGATGTTAATATTATTAAATGCTTAAATAAAATCATGTACTTCGATTTACTGCATTTTCTTAAGCTAGCTGCTGAATAAAAAAAGATCCCGTTTTACTAATTTACACTCAGCGTTTCCATAAGCATTTGAATGTTTTTATTTAATTGTTATGAATCACTGTAATGCTTTACATTTTACATTAAGTAATATTTTACGTTAAAACATTTATATTCTTTTATTGTTGCATCCGAACTTCAATTTGTGGGTTTGGATTTTAGTTATTTGCATTAAACATACTCTGAAAATGCGCGAAAAAAATCTCTTGGGAATAAAACACCACTAACGTTTCCGTAATGTAGCGACAACTTTGCAGCAATATCAGAAAACAATGTACATTATACTCTGCTCCCGACATAACCTTATCCGTCAAGTGCTATTTTCCCATCCACCTGCAACGGAAGACTCGCTGTTGCGAGGCGCCTCTGCATTTCAAACGTTATCTACTAATGTGGCAACGATATAAGTGGACTTGGAGGAGGGCACCACTGTTTTGTTGACAATGCGTAACGTCATCAAGGCTAGGGATCATAGGGGCATGAGGGGCAAGGTGGTAGTGGGAATGTACAGTTGCACAATGAAAACAGTACCACATATGCAGGCCGATCCTCACTAGTAAATGGAACTCGGGACTGCGGATATTTTCTTCACCTGACTGCATTTCCGACGCCCCGCCCATTTGTTTCGCAACTATTTAGTTCCTCTTCTAAGCGGACGCACTCATATGGCGATTGGTACAAAACTATGAACGATAGACAAACGTTTTCATAGTTATTTAATATACTCATAGATATCTATCTCTGGTTTAATGGATGACCCTTTCCACTTGGTATATAACCGATCCAAGCCTGACCGTCCAAATAAACCAGCTAATACTAAAATTCGACCAAATATTCGAACACCAACCGGGAACATCAAGTATTTTCCCGTTATAAACATACGCAATAGCAGTAGTAATATTACTACTGTGCGGTCCAAATCTCTTGACGTTTCCTGACAACCAATACGGAGTGGCCGCGCGGTTGACAAACTTTACTTCACTTCGTCAGAACGTTACGCGTTTGTTATAAATGCTATCGCAATGTTCACTTAAACACTACAAGAATACAAGAAGATACACAATAATGGAAATGTAATACACAAATAGAAAATAAAAAAACAAACCTTTCTATGCTTCCTTTGTTATTCAACTGGCACAGCTAAAGGAATACCCTCATCTCCCTCGATATTACGTTTATCATAAAATTAAAAAACACTGCGCCATACATCTTATTCGATCGTCCAGGTTTGTCACTCTCTTAGGTAAGCGTATATGCTTTCTCGGCGACGTAAATAATCTCGCTTCCCTACACACACGTGCAACAGTTGGTGTACTTGAGCACGCCTCAGCCGTAAGTTCTTGACATTTCGTGAAGTTAAGATTTTCGCGGTTTTCTTCGTTGGCATACTTTTTAATGAAGTTATACACACTGAAGACAACAGCCCTAACCTTACTGCTATATCCGCTGGTACTACAGGGCTTACTACGCGACATTTTTATGAAAGAGTTAACTTTAAACGCTAGGACAAACCTATCTATCACTGTAAGAACTGAGTACACCGCAGATAATTCACAACTAAGTCATAAGCGTGCTATAAAAAGTACACCAGCAGTAGTTTTGCTTTATCAGTGTTTGTTTTAACCTTGAGTATTGCGTCAATGGTGTAATGAATTCCATTGTTGATGCTTCCTCGAGAACGTGATAGCACTTGCTGATTAAAATTCTGTTGGCTTAAAGCTTTATATGGCTTATTATTTGGGAGTAGAGTTGGGTAGAGCGATTCTTTTGCAGTAATCGATTCATGGGATTCGTTCACGGTTCATGAATCGATTCATACGATTCGTTTACGATTCATGAATCGTCCTCTTGCTACCTGTCCGCTAGTCTCTCCTAACGCACGATTCGTTCATGAATCGTCACTTTGTCTGCTGGTCTACCCTACTGCACGATTAAATCATGAATCGTCCCCTTGCCTACTGGTCTAACCTACTGCACGAGTCAATGATGAATCGTACGTACCCTTGTCTGCTGGCCTGCCCTAGTGCACGATTAGTTCATGAATCATCGCCTTGCCTGTCGCCTATTCTCACTCAGCATTCTTAGATGAATCGTCCCCGTTTGTACTTCGCAGTTTGCAGCCAAAATACGCAATCAGGACTTTTTTTGTTAGGATGGGGGCTATGATCTTTTTTCTTTGGCATATAAAAGACAATGTATTTA
The DNA here is from genome assembly GCA_030765065.1 of Deroplatys truncata. NCBI lineage: Eukaryota > Metazoa > Arthropoda > Insecta > Mantodea > Mantidae > Deroplatys > Deroplatys truncata. The sequence goes on from CM060990.1 coordinate 635,802,318, forward strand.
AAAGTTTCCTGAATTTGTCATAAAAATCAACCTGTGTGATTCCACTTAAGTTACGATTACATAAGGTATTATGCAAAGTAATTATGAAGATATTATTATTATTATTATTATTATTATTATTATTATTATATTATTCATTTCGATGATCAGGCATTACACCTGTCCTCGATTTTTTACTTTACTCCCCTCTTTTTTTGGGGTATCCGATGTGTCTTTTTCCTGACGGTTTGTATTTATTAATTAATAGTGGTATTCTTTCTTCAGTCATGTAGTTCATATCGCTTTCCAGTTAAGTTAGTTTTCTTCAATTTTATCATTTAATTTATAAATATTCAGTTCTCTAATTTTATCGTTTCATTTCTTATTAGGTCTAATCTAGTGCATTCTCAAGTTCTTCGTAAAAATCTCATTTCCGCTGTCTGAATTTTACTTTTGTCCAATTTTATTATTATTATTGTTATTATTGATATTATTCGTCACTACTACCGAAGTTGCACGCGAAAATAAGCTATATAATTTTTATAAATACGTGAAAAGGTATAAGCCCGGTATGCAGAGAATAATGATTTTTTACATAAATTTTACATCAGCATATTGGAGGTACTTTTAATGCATTAGAATTGGTTTAGTTATATCGATACATGTTCTTATACTTTTAATGTACATTATAGTATACAAATTAATGCTTTTAAATTATATCATTTTAAAATGTTATTCAAACCAAGAGTTCAAATATTCCCTATTTTTCCTCCATTTTGCATATATTTTGGTATTGTATATTATAATACTTACTACACTGTAATCATGCAATACTGTGCATCAGATCTCTCAATAAAGTACTAAAAATTACTTCTATTGTTTATACCACGTACTGCAGCCTCCGTTTATCCATTGGCAATGCTTACGATTTATTTTACTGCGATTTACGCAATTTTTTTTAAGAATTAATCTTTCTCGGCTGAACTCGATACTCCTAGGTTATGCATTAGCATCTCAAAGAATCGTGTTGATCTGCCAATTCACATTATAAATTCTAACAAATCTTTCAACCTGTGCAATTCACTACTACGAATCGACAGAACTCGGCTATATATACAATTGCGGTGCTGTTCTGTTTTCGTATACTATGATATAGCATCACAATGCTTGGTAACTTCCCTGCTCATCATCGTACTCACTCGGCAGCATTCGTCCGGGCTCGGCTTGGAAGCCAAAGCTAAGAGTGAGTAGTAAACAAAGCTCAAGCGAGAATGAATCGAGAATGTCCTGATCACGATTCTTTTTGAACGACGATTCTTACGATTCATTTTGAACCACGATTCATGCACGATTCTTACGATTCATGCGATTCTTACCTTGTAGTCGTTCATATAAACGATTCGTTCATGAATCGCCCCATGTCTATTTGGGAGGGGGGTAGTGCATTTCAAGTAACGAGGTGTTGAATGTGTTAAGTGTTAAAATACACTTAATTATTGGTTTGCCAATGGTATTATTCTGTGAAACAAAAACATACATGATGTTATTTATTAAAAAAAAAACATCATGTATGGTTTTGTAGAGCTGCGCCAAAGGGTTTCGAAAGGATTTTCATGACGAGCTTGTAGCTGTATAAGAAAACCTCGTGGAATAACTATTTCTAAATTTATTTAGGACATGGAGAATTGCACATTATTAAGTGATAACTATGTCTATTACATAACTATATATACAGTAACTACGACAGCAATGGATTTGTTACTATTACAAGCATGACTACGACTTTAAGTCCCCGCTTAAACACCACGAAAGATTAACTATAAATTAATGGCGAACCATTGGGTGTAAAAATACGATTCCTTTTTGTACTTGTTCAGGAGAATGTCGCCTTTTATCCTAGCTACTTGTTGCTTTTCTGAAATATGAAATACGCATGCGCGCACATGATATTCCAATTAGAGTTTTATCAGCGGCGAGCTGTACTGTCCGTATGAGGCAACGCCGCACTGCTGCTAATCGCTAGTGCCGTTTTAGTGGACACGCCTAAAACGTCAAGAGATTTGGACCGCATAATAATTTGAATTTAAAAGACTACATTCATTATTATACTATTTAATGTACACTATAATGCCTTTTCGTGTTTTGTGTTAGTTAACAGACATCACAAATGCTCAATGCATACGAATAATAGTGGTTGTATGATAACTAAAGAAATAAGTGCATATTATATAATATGCATTCAGGATAACTTATTGCAACGTGTCGATGCATAGTTTAGGTGTTCACGCTTAACTAATGTTGGCAGATATTCGTGTACAAAGGCAACTCCTAGGTGCAGCTATCTCTTATTGAAATAAATTTCAGCTCACAAACATTGATCAATAAATAGAGGCCGGTTCTAGGAGAGAAGTGAAATGGGAGGTGTAATGAAATGTTTAATCTGATCGGGTGGGCGGTGGGCGTTGCTTTGTAAAGGCTGTCCTCTATATTAATGTAAAACACTACACAAAGTGAACTACACAGTACACCAAAACTGATTATATTTATCTAAAAGGGTTACAACTCTGCACAGACTGCTGAACAATATGGTATATTTCAGTTTTCCTGTCCTAAATTACTAATGCTGTGATATTCACAGAAAAAATGTAGCTGTAAGCGTGATTATATGCCATTTGGCCGCCATGTTTATTATTTATTATTATTTATTTTTATTCTGTTGTAATTAATATAAGTTAAAACCACTCCTATATACTTTATTACATTTTTATTCAAATAAACAGATTTTAGGAAATAAAGCTTAAAAAAAATAAAAATAAGGAAACCACCTCCATCTCTGGTTTCTGCGTTTTAAGAGCATTAATTTGTACACACCTTAAAATACCGTCTTCGCGATTTATGCTCGTATTGATGTATCATAATGCAATATCTCTCTTCTAAATAGGAGTGGATAATATTTAATTTCATAGCCTAATATATAATAAGGATGTATTATATTTTGGGAATTCAAATATCCGTTTATGACAAACCCCATGACATAATTAAATTAACATATATGTTTAAATTTGAATACTGCTTAAGGCTTCTCAGGCTGTTATATTTTAAAACTGGATCCTTTAGCTGTCTTTAAACTCGCTAAAGGACACCCAAACTTTATTCATTTACAGCAAACAAAAGGCATGGGTTGTCAATCATCACAAGGCAATTTCTCGGACCAAAAGGGCGGGATAGACGTGATTTGCCATTGCATTACCAACTTAAACCATTGTTTCTTAATCGGGTAAGTTTCACTGCACGCGAGCGTACTTAAGCATTCATCGATGACAGGCAGTCCCCTTTGCTTTTAGAGCAAATATGCTTCTTCCGCAAAATGAGCTCTTTCACAAACAGTTAATGCGGTTAAAGACATGTAGCCATGTGATACCGCAATTATTGACGGGAAGATATAAATAATTAAATAAAGAAATAATAGCAAGATAAAAAAATAATTGCAATAAATAATTTCCGTACATTAAATCAATGTATAATACAAGCCTGCGTTGAAAAGATTTATCCAGAGAAAAAGGTCATTAACGGGTTAAGTTACCGAAAATCATTAGTAACAGCCGAGAATGGAACACATTATTAGCATAGTCGTCCTCCGTGGACTAGTGGTACAGTGATAGCCTCTAGTTCCCAAGGTCGCGGGTTCAAACCCGGCGGAGGGCGATGGATTTTTTCGGGCGTAAAAATCCTTAGCACGGCTTCCTTCGGAAGGGAAGTAAAGCCGGTGGTCCCGTGTCGTAGATTTACGGCACGTAAAAGAACCTCAAGCTTGATAAAGAGGCCTCTGAGAAAAATTATCGGTGTTTCACGCCCAATATAGAATGGGATGCAAAAAACCATAGTAGTTAAAGAGCGTCCATAAGTAAAACTCAATTTCAACATTAGCATAAAGATTCCTGGAAGGCACTTTAGAGTCAAGTTCAGTACGTTTGAACAGTCACGCAGGCAGAAATTTTGAAAAAGAGAAGTGGAAGGTATTTGTTAGAGTTTAGTCAGGCCTCCATAGCAACAAGTTAACAGACGTACGCGTAAAAATTGCAAGATTGGATCCGCGCAAGAAGGGATGTTGGTAGGGGTAGTTTTAAGTTAGGCGGAGCTTAGCTAACATAGGGGCGTGCATTCAAATCAGAGAGGTATTGATCGACATTCGTTCGTGCACACATTGGTTTGTGTACACATTCATGCATATTCGTCACTCTGGGTACTTGTGACGACTCGTGTTATTTTAAGCGCTCAGTGACGCGCTTGTGTGAATAAGATTTAGTGGACATAGCGAGGGGTTTTACCGGTAAGCATTTTAGCGACTCGCAGCAAGTTACGCTTATAGTTTCTTTGTTGCGGAAACCGTTATTTCAAACCGTAAATTTGATACTGCAGAAGTTAGCAGGTATAATAATTCAATTGTTATAGCTTCGAATGCTACGATTCATCTTTATTTTCACACGGTCGACAACTCGCTTCAATAGCTCAAGTATTAGATCACATTAAATTTCTCGAAGAATTTAAACTTGTGTTATCCTTTCACACCTGCATACCCTGAGAGAAAGAACTAATAGCCAACCATGTAGCAGCCGGCAGCAGATACTGAAGCAAAGGATGCGCTTCAAAAGTGACGACCATCGCCCGGCTTCACATATTTGCCAACATGTCCTTTTTTTGTTTGTTTAACTGCTTCATTTTTAACTTATTTCGTCATATTGGGGACTTTGACCTGAGAAACAATTGATGTTATTACTTCCTGGGGTTTCTTAATGTTGGTTTTATCAGTTTTTTACTATTACACACATTCACCCCACATTCATAGTACTACATTCTGATTACGGTTAGCGAAAAATTCCCTGCTCCAGGCGGGAATCGAACCTGGGACATCTGGGTTGAGAAGCCAGAGCAATCAATATGCAACTTGTAGGTATTCGATTTGGATGTTTAATGGCCGAATACAAAGCATGTTTAATTTCTACCCTGAAAAACAATGGGTAATGCACCAGAACAAACGCCTTAAGTTTTAAAGTAAGTAAGTAATATTAAATAAAGAAACATATGTATTCCGGATGGATTAATTGTGTTCTTCTCATATTTACTATCAGAGCAATGGCAGATAGAATCGTTAATCTCAATCGATCTAAAGGTCTTCTACTAAAAGAAACACAAAACAAATAAACACTGCTCCCAACAACACAAATTGCGCTTAAGGTCGAACTCGCACAATTTTAGACACCGTTGTCATTAATCAAATTTTAGTGATACATTCTCAACACCGCGCTTTTCACGAAGAAGTCCCTGGTGGTTTTCAAACAAAGAATATCTTTACTTTGAAACTTTACTTTTGAGCGAGTGTTCAAAGGCGAGAAGAACATCCTTTGTATTTCGTGAACATGTAAAGCGACTGTCAAACAAGCTGACCTCATTTCTTCGGTACATGTGGTTTCGGCGATTGACGTTACCGTACGCCTGTCATTCGCGTTTCCGAGTTCTTATCTCCTTTGGTTTGTTGCTTCTTGGAACATTTCCAGAGGACTTGCCCGCCAGGCTTGACGCAACAACTACTGCCCAAGTCTAGGTTTGATGTAAAAGATTTCCTACGATAGTTGCAGTATTTCTTTTGCTTTTTAAATCAAAATTGTTACTTCTGTTGTGAATCGCTTTGCATTACTTTGAAATTTTAACAACACCCCTATAAGATCCGATTTTACAGTACTGCCATACCTCGGAAGTTCAAGACCTTTGTAAATTGGTGTAAAATAATGGATATTTTTAATAATTTTAGTTTTAATTATAAATTTAAATCATGGATATAATCCTTGGCATTAATGGACATCAATATCCTTACATCAGCCATTGTTAAAAGGGAATGTGTGTTATTTATGAACTCTTGATGTACATTTATATACAGGGTGGACCATTTAAGTTGAGACTGTACAATATCTCCAAAACTATGTGTTCTAGAAAGAAAGGTCTTGGATAAAAACTGCTTTCTCCCCATAATATCAAGCAACCTTTATCCAAGGCATTTCTTTCTACAACGCTTTTTCAGCATCTGCTTAGAAATGTGTCTCTACTACATACAATGAAATGTTTTTTACACAAAGCCAATAGTTTGGAAGTAATGGGCCCCTAATTTTGCATAATGCATAAGAAAAAATATCAGAACAGAAACTAAACAAATTCTATGTGAAGCATTTAAATAATTCTATTTGCACATAAACAAATTTCTCGATAATTAATAACTATGCAGACTTGAAACTTCGTGGCTTTGTTGCATACATTAAAAAAGATTAACAAAGTTGTATAATTTAGAATTTTCACGTGCACTTTGCCTAAGATGACAAGTATCATTTTATTAGCATTCAGTGCAGCGATCTATATTTTTGTTTCGTTCAATTACACGAAGAGGTATACATGCAAAATTAATTTATTGAGGAATGGAGAAAAGCATAGATTTGCAACTTTTTTAAGTTTTATCCAAAATGAAGAAATATTTTAGCACATTTCCAACAATTGGTGTAACACCATCGTATGGATACATCATCTAGTTTGCTTCCAGCATCTGTTTCATCATGCAAGTAAATTCCTTGGATATAATTTTCTAATTAGTACCAGACCTACAGAAATGGGTCACCTTAACTAACGAAAATAGCCTATGGCCGAGAACATTACACCATTAATTTTCTGCTGCAATAAGCACGTTAGTAGATAGCTTTGGGATCTTCCGGTTATAGCCAATCTGTCAGGCGCCTGCAGCCATCAGGATGTTTAGAGAAAGGTTACAGACAAGTCTAAAACCATTCAGAAGGATCAATGTACACATATTTATGAAACTTGAGAGCATCTGGTCATTCAAACTTCAGTTATACACGGGTTTTATGGAGAACATTCACATCTAAGGGTGCAAGAAAGAGGATTGGACTTCAAAGCTTCTCATTTGGACTGATCGTTAAGACAAGCAATAATATGACTCAAAGGAAGTGTTGGTGTCAAAGAACCCCCTAAACGCAAATGAACTCTCTCTGAAAACGTTTTATAATTACTATTCTATAACTTGTAGCACATGTGATATATCTTGTTGTCTAACGCTTGGCAATGAAGCCATTAGCGTTCGTGCACTCCAGTATTTATCTATGATGGATCCAGCAGTTTGAACATCTTCAGTCATTTCTTTTTCAGTGTTGCATAGAGGGCAATTTGGATTGGTGTAAATTCCTATTTTATTTAAGTCATGTTCTGTGATAAGTCCGAATTTTGCTACTGCAGTTTTACGTGACATTTGAGGAATTATTTCTGGTTTGTTTATGATAATAATCCATTTCTTATGTTTGACTTTCTTATGTAGTTCTTGGGTATGTGTTTCTTTATATTTATTTTGTATGATTCTTTTTACAATTGTAAAAGGTTAAGTTTGTATTGCTGTGTTGGATTAATTTAGCTCCTTTCTTTGCAAGAAGATGGGCAGTTTCGTTACCAGTATGCTGGTATGTAATAATACTTTTTTCTGAAGTTTTTGGAGTTGTTGGATCATTTGACGACATTCTTTAATTTTGATGGACATCTCTTTTTTTGAGTTTATAGCATAAATTGCTGCTTTAGAGCCTGAAAGAATAACAAATTTTTGAAATTTATCTATCTATATACGAGGGGCGTCCTATAAGTAAGCTTCCCTATTTTATAAAACACATTACACACAATTGATCATGTTGAATTAATTTTATTTATATTGTACAATCTTTCTGTTATTTTTCTACATAGCCAACATGTTTTTCCAAGCATTTTTGGGGACGTGACACAAGTTTCTCCAAGCTAGTGTTGTACCAGGTCGGGTCCTGTGCTCGCAACCAGCTGTTCACTGATTTGACTTCATCATCGGTGTTAAAAGTGCTTACCTTTGAGTTGGAGGAACATTTGAAAACCACTTGAGGCAAGCTCCGGTGAATACGGAGGATACGAGAAAACTTCCAAGTTGAATCTTAACCCAGGCGGAGCTCAAAAGATTCAACTGGAAAGTTTTCTCGCATCCTCCATATTCACCAGATCTTTTCCCAAGGGATTTTCACATGTTCCCCTGACTCAAAGATCATCATGGAGGTAAGCACTTTTAACACTGTGACGAAGATAAATCAGAAGTGAACAGCGGGTTACGAGCACAGGACCCGACTTCTGATTCATGTTGTCACGGTGTTAAAGTGCTTACTTCCAAGATGACCTTTGAGTCAGGGGAACATGTGAAGATCTGGCGAATATGGAGGATGTGAGAAAACTTCCCAGTTGAATCTTCTGAGCTCCGCTTGGGTCAAGATTCAGCTTGGAAGTTTTCTCGTATCCTCCGTATTCACCGGAGCTTGCCCCAAATGAGTTTCACATGTTCCTCCAACTCTAACGTAAGCACTTTTAACACCGATGAAGTCAAATCAGTGAACAGCTGGTTGCGAGCACAGGACCCGACCTGGTACAACACTGGCTTGGAGAAAATTGTGACAAGTCCCCAAAAATGCTTGGAAAAACTTGTTGACTATGTAAAAAGGTAACAGAAGGATTTTACAATATAAATACAATTAATTCAACATGATCAACTGTGTGTAATGCTTTTTTATAAAATAGGGAAACTTACTTATTGGACGCCCCTCGTAAAAGTTATTGCAGTGAAAAATGTAAAGCCTTTGTTTTTGCATCAAAATTTGTTGCAAATTTGTTGTATAATGCCCAATTGGTTGGTAGAATGAAAATAATGTAAAGTCATTCCTACTCCTGAACTGCTGTTAATTGTTGATCCCATCAGTATATATGTGCAACCATTCTGCCGGTGGATGTTTCTTATTCACAGCTTCCAATACAGGTTTGGGTGTTTCAAGATTTAATAACGGTTCTTCTAAGTCTGACTGATTGTTAGTTGATTGGAAAGTTAAAGGATTTCCTCTGATCAAAATATTTTTGATAAGAAACAGTGCGTTTTCATGGGTTGCAAGGGACAGAGAAGCGCAAATACAAAACCTCTCCTATCCAAACCTCATCCTCAACCTGCTCGTTGTACAACCTGTTTATACAAACGAGGCTCTGTGGACCGGGTAATGGCGGAATATCATCAGAAATGGAGGAAATGCTATTTCACCACTTTGTGCTGGCCTGTCACAGCATAGGAATAATTCACAACTGGCACTTGTGAAAATGACTGGTGGACTCAAGAAGCTCCTCCCGGTTAGGTCCAAAGGATTCGTTGACCAGCGACAGGTGCGGCCCTCTACTCATACTGGGGTTTTTGCGTGAGTGTGCAATATAACCACCATAACAAATAAAAAACTGGTGCCCACTTAAAAAACGGTTATATAATTGCCCAAAATAATGACATAACTCCTTTAAATAAATTTTCCGGGGTTAATTAAGTCCCCCTTGCGGACCTTAAGGTAGATACATCTACAGAACGGTATCACCTGCATGCTAAACACATATATATCTAAAAGGTACGTATCACGAAGGGACCCCCGGAACTGGGGCAGAGCACCGCAAGTAGGCCCGTCGGCCCTTTTTGCTCCCAACGTGACCCCTGGGAGAGAGGGAGGGTTGAGGGGAGAGACCCGAAGGACGACCAGATCCGTATACCGACGGGCGCAAGCATGGACGGGGTCCCTAACGTTTCCATATATATCGCATCCGACGCCGCACGGTCCCAGTCCACAAGCCACCAACCTCCAGTCCCTCGGAGCAGAGGCCCACGCTGAGGAGAGACCTAACAGCGGTACCGCAGCGATGCCAGGGAAGAAACCTTTACAGAGCGCAAGACACCGTCCAGCCGCAACTCGCCGAACACCGTCGCCCGGTCCTACAACCCTGAAACAGATGACAAGGAAGATGTTGGGTACAGAAAATTAGAGGAAGGAGAGTCGTGGTAGAAGATGAACCACCCCAGCATTCGCCTGGCGACCCGAGGGAACCACGAACAACCTATGGACCAGAGTGAGCGATCACCGGGGATCGATCCCGGGACTTCCTGAATGTGGGCCACAGACGTAACCGCCTGAGCCATCCCGCTCGATCTGATATATCTATATGTTTGCTGAACTGTGAAAACATTGAACCTCTTTAAAACTACACATAAAACCATGCATGTGCATGAACTCCTCACTAAAAAATTAATAAACACTTGCTTAAAATGTGAGAACGGGAGGTCTGCGGTTGGAACGCCGCTAGGACCATCCTCCCTGATAGGTTTTTCCAGGGTTTCCTCAGTCCCCATAACTAACAAAAACCGAGGAGGTACTCTAAACTTAGGCCTGGAACGTTTCCTTTTCGAATTATTTCATTTCATGTTCCTATCACCAGCGTCACCTATGGTGCTGTATGAAGTAAGAGCAAGCGTTAAAAATCTTGTGTGTTCCTTCACTTGAATTTCTCTGCCCTCTACCGCTTAATGGGTATAAAAAATATTCTTACGAAAGTATATTTTCCTATCTACTTCATTTTAACTGAGATAGACATTTCCAGAAATAGCTGCATAACACATTTCGTTATGGATACAAAAGGAACAGCGATAGTCAAATGTTTTAGAACTGGACGCTATACGTTGGCCTTAAAATTCCACTCTTTCCATGCAATCGCGAGAAACAACTGAAAATCGACAGTACTCGAAAAGAATGGGTAAGTAACGGATATCTCAGAAATGGCTGATGCCGCAAAAAAAAATTATTTGGAATAAACTGTGTGTTTTAAAGAGCACTACATTTTTTGTGTAGTACGTTTTCGTATATCACTTAACGTTTACCAGTTATACAAGATTCCAGAAAATTATAGATATACATTTTGTCTGTCCTGTGTAAATAACTATAATATATGGCATTTTAATAAAAATCTTAGAGCTATTTTTAAGAAAATAAAAAATTTGGAATAGTATTCCATGTAAAAGGTAGTTGGGATGGGGGGAATGTCTTGGAAATCTTCGTGTCGCATCTTGGAGGTTACTGAACTTAAATATTAAGTTTGGTATTTATCAGCCTTTTCGTTTTTGAGTTATACTGTTCACAGGCGCACACACGGACCTTTTTCTAGAAATGCTGTTTTTATTCATGAGACCTCAAAACATGTACTTCCGGTGAAAGGTTGGTATCAAATTTTTGGATGGAATGCAATGGTTTCTCTACCTACTAGGTACGTGGTAGAGAAAGTAAAAATAATTTCTTGTACACTTTAAATTGAAATAAATCACTATACTATAGGGAATACGCCATTATTGTTTTGTTTTTCCGCGCTTCCCGTCTGCTCATGTACTGATTCAGGGACACGTCTGAGCAAGCGAGCCCCTTGGCTGTGCAACACAGAGCAATGAGTTGATGGCCCCTATTCCAACCAGTACACACATTTGATTTTCTTAAGGCGGGTCTCCACTGCCTCAACAATCAACACACAACACTCAACGCTAAACATAAACAAATTGAAAAACAATTAATGCGAAGTACGTTGAGTGTTATAACACGGGACATATACCTTTGCGCTTGGTTTGGTGTCGATGTTGTGTTTACGCGTAACGGCTAACGCCATCACTCACATTACGCGTAGTTCCTACTTTGGCCATGGATAAACAAACGCAAAGCTATATGTCCCACATAGTACGTGTAATTGGAATTCCCATCAACATTCCATCTCCACTGCATTAACAGGTGAGGCAAAGTGTAAACACGTTGCGTTTATTAATATCACTAATAACATGGATTATGATATGAAGCTTTTGCCTTTGTGGTTACGATATGCGCTACTCTATATTCACTCTTAGGTTGATGCGCGGCAAAACAAACTCACGTGGTCAGTACACCGTGGTGCAACATGGTAGCAATGCGCCCAGGAAAGCAGTCCTATACTAATCTCTGAATTTTAGAATGAATTTATCCTTAAATAGTATAATACTCTATACAAATACCTAAGGTTTTATTTAACGCTGATTTATACCGTAAAACAGAGCTACAAGTCCCATAACGTAATTCGTATGAGTCACCTGACATCCGGGTAGGCGCAGAATATTGTTTACAGCCAGAAACCGGCAGTTGTGTTTAGTATCATGGCGGACGGTGAATTTGCTCTTGTGTTTTCGTCGAATTACGTAAAGCATTAGCCGCGCAAACCATGGACTAGTGGTGAAAAAACAATAGTATTGAATCTTTATTATAAGTTATGTGAGAAATGTCCAACACTTTCCGCTAAAGAAATGGTGAAATTAACTTCTGAGTTCACTGGTGTTTCGAGTGCAACTATAAACAGTGCTTGTGCAGAAAAATCTGAAACGAGAAAGGTGGTTACACCCGGAATAAAAAAGGAAGCATATGAAATACGCGATGCAAGAATGTAGTGATTTTAAGAAGAATGCAATTCGCGTAACAGTGCACAATTTCTTTTTTTAAAATGAGCCACCAACAGTTAATAAAGTGCCGATTCCAGAGAGCGAATAAATTAGGTTATCGCATATCTGTTACTTTATTTTTCGCTCATTTATTTTAGAATTAACTATTATTATATATGCAAACGTTTATTTTGTTGCAACTATCAATCACCTTTAGCCCTTAACAGAATATGCTAGTCACCGTTTCAGTTGTCGAAATAAGGACTCTGTTCCTTTTTGCACTACGTGCCGCTTGTACTCGCCACATGGTCTGAAAGTGTGACAGTATTTCTAGTGCGAATGGCGGAAGGATACATTATACGGTGCACTGGTCACCTGGGGTTTGTTTAGACGCGGATCAACCTAAGAGTGAATATAGAGTAGGTGCACGAATAAAAGAAGAAAGTTTGGGGCCGCCTTTTCTAATAGAAACAATGTAAACAGCATCTTATCTGAACTGAAAGTTGAGGGTAGGTTCAGCATCAAGAATTTTCTAAGAATGGCGAAAGAAGATTTTAATTTGTTGCCGACTATAATTTCACCAGCAATTGCAAAACAGGACACGAATTTCAGAGCAGCCATAACACCTGACCTGAGATAGGGGGAAAAAAAGAGGTTAAGCCTATGTCGTCGTGTGAACATTAAAAAATACTGGCAAGCTCAGGTAAACTCCCGTTTCTTGATTTTATTTCCATGGTCTTTTAGGGATATATCCCAGATGACCGGTCTTACATGAATCTCATTAATTAATTGTATTCTCTTTTCTTTCGTCCACTCCATTTTACTCACTAGTAAGCAATGAATAACACACATGGGCTAGTTGACTCTCTCTGGCCGAAATTAGTAGGGTCTGCACGAAGTGAGGCGAATACATATTGCACCCTACATGTTTTCCAGTGCCATGTCGCGCCGGTAGAAAAAGGTTTTGTTTAGTCAAGACGTTTGAACATGTTACGCAAGACTTGTTGGTCAGTGGAGACACTCCTTTAGTGCCGACGTGTTGAATCAATGTGTTTTGTTGATTTGGCCGCCTTTAGAGTGGAACTATGGTAACCTGAAGAAGCAACAAATCCATATACAGGGTTATTCAAAAAGAAGGAACAGACTTTATATACAGGAAGAGCCAAAAGTCTACGAACCGGCTGCGCTGTTTTTCCTGTCCGCGTCCTCGGTGCTCGTTGCGGTCTGCCGCCATCATAAAAAGGCTTTAAAACTACTTTTAAAGGCTTTAATTAACAAGTGTGTTTGAGGACACGGCGCCGTGGCCGAGTGGTTAGACCGCTCGCCTCTCACCGAGGCGGCCCAAGTTCAATTCCAGGGACCCGCATGTGGGATTTGTGATGGACAAAGCGGCGTCTGGGCGGGTTTTCTCCGGGTTCTCCGGTTTCCCCCGCCATTCATTCCACCAACAGCTCCATCACTTCATCTACTTCCTTCCTCCCATACCAGGCATCGGGCTGATCACCCATCCTGGATTTTCTGTCTGACCCACGAGTGTCTGCTCCTCGACGGGCCTCTGACCCCAGACACCCGCCTGTAAGTCCTATATATGATGAGGTTAAACAGCTAAAGAAGAAGAAGAAGAAGTGTTTGAGGACAGAATTATTAATAGAGATTTGTGGCCCCCGTCGGTCTCCCGACCTAAACACCTTGCGATTTCTATCTCTGGGGCAACTTAACACAAAGTGTACAAGACAAACCCAAACACCAGGAAATTGCCAGCGTTTCTCAACGTGAAGTATGACGAGTGATGGATAGTTTCCTAAAGAGGTGCTAAAAATGTGTGGACAACGACGGTGGCAGTTTCAGCATCTCCTTTCATAAAGTTGGTAAGTGAAGCCTTTAAAAGTAGAGAAAAGTTCAAAGTTGTATTTTGTGCGTTTAAAATGAGCATCATTTGTTATGCGAGAACGACCAGTGCTTTTCCATTTGCAACCATCACCTACGAATTTATCGTATCAATTGTAAATTTTTTTATGACGAGGCGGCTCGTTGTAGAACTTGCAGCGAAATGCACGCTGCAATGAAACAACGGATTCACTCTTAGCATAATGCAGCACACAAAACGACTTTGAAACTGTGGCGTCGCCATTTTCTCGCAAACAAACACAGCGCCGCTGTAGGCACTGAATAGAACTAATAGGTGGGATTTAAAACTTTGTACTTTCCTCTATTCAATAATGTGTCGTATGTGTCGCTATCTATTGTCGTCCATTAAAAATGAATATTTAAAATGTTCCTTCTTTTTAAATAACCCTGTATTAGGGGATGATAAAATACATTATGATGTACGGGTTAAAAGCGACTATACCCTGAGTAGGCATTTTGCAAGAGGGGGCAAGATGTTTATATTCCATTTTTGTCAGCCCTGAATGTTTATAAATTATAAACAAATCTGTTCGAGCCATTTCAGTAAGTCGTCTTCACCTTGCACACTTCCATAGCCTTTACTAGAGAGGAAGTCTGTTGTATGCAATGCCATACTGATTTTATTTTCTCTACCACGTACAGAGTAGACAGAGAAGGCATTGCATGCCACCCAAAAACTTGACATCGAGATTTCACCAGAAATACATGTTTTGAGGCCCCTTGAATAAAATAAATTCAGAAAAAGGTCGTGCACCTATCTCTGTGGTGTCCGTCTATGAACAGCATAAACAGAACGAAACAGAACGAAAAGGTATTTAAAGGCTGGTTCACAACCTCCCGAGAACGGAAACGAGAACGGGAATGCATATCGATCACAAAGTGAAAGTCGATTTTGCGCACTGGGATTTCATTTGTTTTTAACTGACCAATGACATTTTTTCACCTACTTCCAAGCCAACGTCAAAATTCGATAGAGTAAACATTATCTAAATGTACATCCATTACATTTCCGATCCCTCTACTTATGCCAAGCCTATCATTCCTTTATTTAATGGCATACATTAAAATTGTTTATTGTTCTTTTTTTCATTTCCACCGGTTTTAGCTGTCCCTTGTAGCTTTTGCCATTGTTTTTTTAGGTAATAGCCAGTTTTGAGTTGCATATAAACAAACTACAAATGATCCCTTCACCAGAGGAACCAACGCTGATTAGTTTTGCAGGTGTTGGGATGAGGTTAGGAAGCACATTTACTACTAATTCCTTCCAGTTACATGCTTCCAGCTTGCGACTATAGAGCACTAGTGGCTGTTTCATGCCATGGCCGCTTAGAATAACCTCTAGAGTGAAGAGTCTAATATGCACAATAGGGATCTAATATGCCGTGCCCGGGAACGAGATCGAAAAAGTTAAAAGTTGGGCAACTCTTCTTTCCCGTTCCCGGGACCCGGGAAGGCTTCCCGTCGGTTGTGAACACTCCCATTTGAATACATGTATTTCAACTTTCTCGTTCTCGTTCTGGTTGCCGTTCTCGTTGGTTGTGAACCAGCCTTTAGTTGAGTTTCTTCCAAAGATGCGACACGAAGGTTTTCAAGAAAATCCCCCACTCCAAACTACACTTTACATAAAAGATTCTTCGAAATTTTTTATTTTCTGAAAAATGGCTAACGATTTTGTTTACAATACCATATATTACACATATTTACGTGACAAATAAAACATCTTGGATTTTCTGAGAATAGCATGTGAAGCCGTCTTTATTCAGGAGTAGTTTTAATAATCTTGTATAACTTGTAAACTTTGAGCGATAGACGAAAACGTACTTTACAAAAAAATGTAGATCTCTTTAAAACACAGCTTATTACAAATAACTTTTTGTGGCATAAGCTAATTCCGAGATATCCGCTATTAATGGTGTGCAATGTTTATTACTTTGTCATTCTTTTTAAGTCCTGCCGACATTCAGTTGCTTTTCGGGATGTCGTGGAAAGAGTATGGAATTCTAAGGCCACGTATAGCGCCCAGTTCTTAAACATTTGACTATCACTAATCCCTTTATATCTATAACGAAGTGTGTAATTTAAGTATTTCTGCAAAGGGTTATCTCGATTAAAATGAAGTAAAAAATTAAGCTTTGATAACAATAATTAAGTATACCCACTAATAAAACAGAGGGTAGAGAATGCCATGTGAATGTAACAGCAGTTTACTTAAAATGCGTTTAATAATTCCAATGTTACCGTTTCTACAGTTTGCAAAAGTTGAATCCAAGTCCCAGACATTCAAGTAATCCGCCGTTACGTTAATCGATACAAGGCCACTACATAACAAGAGGAACGGTTCAAACCAAGGGATGCTTCGCAGCTATTGAAATGAATTAATATGAAAATACTATTGAGTCATAATTTAAGACAGCTAAAGGGAATATAAAATAAATGTAAATTCTTAATATCCTACACGGTTTGTGTTTGCACTCGTTTAAACAATTGTTACACAACCAGTAATAAACAAAAGTTCGTAACCTTCCAGTACAACAGCTTTGAATTTTTAGTTCGAGTGTCTTCTGTTAATCGATCTGTTGTTACTATTATGTGCACAATTTGTCACTTTAATGTCACATTTTCGATTACAGTGGCACAAACTCCTGCTTAACCCTATCCGTCCACATGGTCACTATAATGGGTATTAACTTACTAGCAGATTAAACCGGCATTGCTTGGGATGATAATTTCGTTCCACACGCCCTTTTTAAAACTTTGTCACTTGCTTTCCACATCAACAAACTTCTTTCCATGATATTTGTTGAAATTACACCTTTCAAATTAAGCTTATTACAAAACTGTGCATTAGTCGGCCACGATATGTGTGCGTTCGGTGGGAAGAGAACTAAGCAGTTACGGAACAAGTGCGGGGCATCGGAAGTACATT
This sequence comes from Deroplatys truncata, assembly GCA_030765065.1. NCBI lineage: Eukaryota > Metazoa > Arthropoda > Insecta > Mantodea > Mantidae > Deroplatys > Deroplatys truncata. The sequence goes on from CM060990.1 coordinate 635,819,486, forward strand.
CAGTTAAAGAAAATAACCGCGGTTCCGATTTGCATTTACTAGCGATACTGAGTCGTGCAAATGTGGTACTGTTTTCAAGTTACTACCATTTCTGCCATAAACCCATTTGAACGTTCCCTCTGTACTATTAATAGTTCAGTCAGATAGAAACATTCAAAAAACGTACAATTCGACTGGCCTCCCTTGGATGCCAACACAGAAACCCCATGTTTAGTGATAGCATGGTACACAATTTCCAAAATGTTAGGTGTAATCTTCAAAACTGCAGCTCCAATCCACTCCAAGTGATAAAGGTCTGTAAACAGAACACACAATATCTGACTTTACAAAACCTCGCACAAAAAAGTATAGAGGTCAGACGAACGAGGAGCCCAAAATCTGGGTGAACCTCTCCTATCCACCTAACAGGAAAGTTTCGTGCAGGACGTCACGGATAGTTGCAAAACAGACACCAGATTTCAGAATGTTATCCACAAGAAACTGGGGCAACATATCCAAGTAAGCGTTACGATTGTCTGTTCAGCAAAAACAAATGGGCCATACATCTTACATTTTATGATGCCCAGCCAATTACCTTCGGTGAATCCCTTACACAACTCCAAAATATGGTTTGGTTGGGCATCACAAGAAAGGCGTATGGCCCCGTCACTACATGTGGCAACAACTGGTCCGTGATGAAATGCTCTGGTAGGCGGATACGAAGAGGTTCAGTAAGATTTGGGCTCCTCCATCGCGTGACCTCACACCTCTAGACCTCCGTGGGGTTTCGCGAAGTCACAGGTTTACAAACTGAAGATACGCAACATAAATCATCTGAAGGAGCAAACTGTAGCTGCACTTTCTAAGACTGCATCTAATATGCTGAACAGGTGTACCACGCTACCAATGAAAGTTGGGGTTTGGTGTTGGCATGCAAGGGAGACATGTGGAATTGTACTAATTTTGAATGTTTGTATCCGAAGGAACCACTAATAGTTCAAAGAGAATGCTCAATGTGACAGAAATGCATAGTAGCTTTACCCCCCCCCCCCACACACACACACACACACAATTTTGGGGCTACACTACAACGTAGTGTTAAGGGAGCAAACACTACGTTAACTCAATGCTGCCTTATAAACGATAAGTTTTAGAATATTCTGGATTGTTCCAGAACACTGTCAGCTGATGCAGTAATTTGTATCACAAATTGTTTAAATGTAAAGAGTGATTATAGTATGAATATGCATTATTATGTGACATTGATTTGAGATGTTTGTTGATTGTAATTATTGTTGGGAAGTAAGTTTATACTGCCTTACTGAAACTGACAATAATAGCGTGCAATAATGCAGCGAGGGGGTGAGCTGTTTATCATTATTGGAAACGAGGAAGTTACGTAATGTTGGCGCGTTTTTCTGTAGAAATTGCTGGAACATTTCCCTAGAGCATATGTATTCATAATTTTCATTGGATATAAAAATAGACGCTAATGTTGGCGCGTTTTATTAGCCAATTGCAGCTCAGTTATAATCTTTAGGCATATCTGGGTGTAGGAGTATAAAAGGTAGGTTAGAGGTAAAGACCCCGTCAGTTCATCAAAATTCTTTGTACAATACACGTCGCCTTCAGTCCGTCAGTTCTTCGAAAATATTTGTATGATACACGTCGCCTTCAGTCCAGCAGAAATATTACACGTCGGCTATCGATTCGCAAGTTACGCGTATAAGAGTTATGAAAAATCTCAAGTATGGTAAAGTTAATTATACAAAAGGTTGAAGTACGTGAATTAAAAGTGATCAGTAAGAATTTGTTATAACAGTTTCAGTTTGGCGAGTGTCTAGATCAATGTGTAAATGTGATAGTGACTGTGTTTCGACAATAAAAGTGTAAAACAAATTCCTTCATCAGTGTTATCTTTGGATAAAAGATTCCTTTCCGTTTACACGACCTGTATAAAGAGAAGTGCTTGACCAAAAGATAATAGCTAGCCGGAGGACAGAGAACCAAAATTAAATAAAATAACAGTAGCATTCTTTCAAACAAACACTAATACTACCGCAAATTGCTAACACCAGATGGAGCTACAAACCTAACAAAGAATCACGTCACAAAATGGCTTCACCACATGAAGTAAACACACATACACAAATAACATTATAAATTTACCATCGCAAATTGGCTCCCAAACGTGGGGCTAACAAATAAAAAATGTAACCACCGCACAGCTGACCAAATACACTGTGAAGTCAGCGAGCAAGTCTCCTCTTGCTCCCAGCTTTTTGCTAGGAACCCAGGGTAGGGCAGGCGAGTCAAGGGGAATGTATGTCATACTTTGTATCTCTTTGTAAGACAAGAAGCCTGCCCTTTCCTACTCTCCGTACCCTTGCCCACGAATCCCCATAACGGTGTTACGTCACATGACTGTGATACATCATAAGTAACCGAGTTGGCCGACTGTGTTCTAGCATATCCAGAATGATTTAAAAACGCGTACATTATTTCATTCCATTAAAAGCCATTTTTGCAAATGCTAGAATTACCTACTGGAAAATTCATTTCCACACACCCCTCAACTTTGCTGAAGCGGTGAAATCCGAGTCCTAATATCTGTAATCGACATCCCTAAAATCCATGGATTTGACAATGTTTGATTTCCCCTCAGTTTCGTTCAGACCCCTCACTCCCTCCCCTAGAGATGCTCTACGGATGTGTAACCCCCATAGTATTTTTGCCTGGGTATAACTTGTAAGTGAATCAAGTTTTGTTGAAACCGATTGCGTAGTTTATAAAGAAACTGTCTTTACTGCTTCTCACTTTTAAGGTTCTCAACCTTCACCCTTTCAGTAGATGGTGCGCAAGGGATAATCTAACCCCCACAGCATTATTTACTCAAGTAGTAAGTAATAAACGTGCCACGTATGTTTGAAATAGCTCCAGTTGTTTGGAAGGAGATGTGAACATACAAACATAACTACATAAAATACTTATTTTTATTAAGATAAATCAGCTTGTAGCAAAACTAAATACAGCTGTATGACACCTTCAAATTTTAACATTTCCTAATCTTTCTGCTACATATCTTTAAAGTATCTTATAAATATGAGCTTAAACTAAAATACACCAAGTATTTAATTTGTTTTAGTCTGAATATGAAATGTATATTTCACCACAGTGTTACCGAAGTCCCGTCAACTCTCGTCTATCACCGTTTATTTTACATAGCCCCATAGATCCACTCCGTCCTTTTACACTGACTTGACAACACCGCAGCGAGGATTCGAACCTAGCTAACCTCCAACGTGCAAACCTTGGCCACTGATGCCTAATATATTAAACTAAATTACAAACCTAAGAATATATATCAAGCTTTTAGAGACACAAGTATTTAGGATCTACCCACAAACAGCCAGATGCTACACATCTAATGAGAAACTGTTAACTGTTTTGTTTGGAGGTTTGTGGAACTGTTATTGACAATTGTGGCTGTACATTTCTGGCACAATGCTACCAGTTGTAGATACATACCTCTTAAACATAGGATGTCGTCCTCCGCGGTGTAGTGGTTACCATGCTAGTCTACTTCCCGAGGTCGCGGGTTCAAACGCGGCGGAGGGCGATGGGTTTTTTCGGGCGTAAAAATCCTTAGCATGGCTTCCTTCGGAAGGGAAATAAAGCCGGTGATCCCGTGTCGTAGATTTACGGCACATAAAAGAACCTCAAGCCTGATAAAGAGGCCTCTGAGCAAAATTTCCAGTCTTTCACGCCCAATATAGAATGGGACGCTAAGGACCATAGTAGTTAAAGAGCGTACACAAATAAAGAAAACTCAATTTCAGTAACATAGGAACATTTGTTTTTTTTATGACCGTGGAAACGTAGGGACGCATTTCATGAATTGATGGAAAACTTACGGGCTTCTTAAAAGCTACAAAATGGTAATTATTTGCAAATTGTAAGTAGTGGTATTAATTGTTCTTTTAACTCATATGTTGCAATAAAGAAATCCAATATCGATGTGCACGAGTTCGGTCTTTTGTCATATTTAAAAATATGCAACAAATGAAATATCGGTATTTTCTTGAATGCAGTGGAGAGAAAGAGACGCAGATTACACCCAAGACAGTGAACTGTTAAGCACTGTATAGGTCATGGTGTATTAACCGTTAGTGCAACAAGAGATGGCATCTACTCTAAGTAGAGAAAAAAAAGTCGCTATATTAAGAACTAGATACAGCGAAACAAACACCAGTTAAAAAAACTGTAGAGATTCTTGGTTGGAAGATGAAGTGATAAAAAAATTCGTCAACATCTGTTCTAAATTATTCCTTCTGGCGAATATAACAAGCTGTAGTAGAAAGTATTGCATAACTTATACTCGTAATGCATGGACATATGAGTTCGGCTTAAGTCCAAGGAATCTTTGTCACTATTCGAAGTGATCTCCTTGGAATTTTCGATAAAAAAAACAGGGGCACATGGAACTTGCTCAAAGGGAGTGACAACTTGCTTACGACACTGAAAATTACTTTCACTTTCTGTACCATTTACCTATCGTAGAATGATAGGTAATGCCAACCAAAAAAGCATTATCACAAAAAAAAACCCGTGCATATATACCTGTGAGGAGCTTAGCTAAAAAAATCTGATGTGTTACACTCACATGACTTTCTCTACTCTTGTACAAACTCTTATTCTCCATCTATTTCATATTAATCGAGATAAACATTTGCAGAAACGATCTTTTGAGAGAATTACATGTTACACATAGCGACCAGTTTTAAAAATATTTGACTATCGCTTAAGGCGTACTATGTTCCCCTTGTTTTGTATTTGCAAGGGCAATATAGAAATACAGTAGCCTTTAAGCATAGACATATCTCTTAATAGCTGGTTGCTATGTGCAGCACCATTCTCTTTGCCACAGATTAATATTCTTTGCATATCCAAGACAAAAAAATGAATAACGAATTCCCATTTGAGAAAATAAGTATTGAAAAATTTAAGGGTATAACAAGCAATATCTCGAAAATGGTTCACTCAACAAAAAAAATGTATATGACATAAATTGTGTATTTTAACGCGATCTACATTTTTTTGTGTTGTAAAATTTTGTATCTCTCTTATGGTTTACCAGTTATGCAAAATTCGTTCACAATGAAGAATACTTTTGGAGACATTCCCAGAAAATTCAAGATATACATTTTATTTGTCATGAAAATATCTTAAATATATGATATTTTAATCAAAATCGTTAGAGCCATTTTTGAGAAAATTAAAATTTTCGAAAAATGTTCCATGTAAAGGGTAATCTGGAATGGGGGGATTTTCTTGAAAACCTTCGTGTCGCATCTCTGGAAGATGCTGAACCTAAATACCGAGTTTGGTGTTTATCCGACTGTTCGTTTCTGAGTTATGCTGTTCACAGACAGACAGACAGACAGGCAGGCAGGCAGACAGACACACACACACACAGAGAGAGAGACACGGACATGTTTCCAAAAATGCTTTTTTTGCATTCAGGGGGTCTCAAAACATATATTTCCGGTGAAATCTCGGTATTGAATTTTTGGGTGGAATACAATACTTGCTCTACTTACTATACGTAGTAGAGAAAGTAAAAAGAGAAGTCGGATGGCAAACCAAACTTATCTAGTATTAAGTCCAGCATGTTCGAAAGATGCAACAAAGATATTTCAGAATATTCCCACCCTAAACTACCCTTTACATGTAAAATGTTTCTTTATTTTTGATTTGCTGAAAAATGGCTTTAACGATTTTGATTGAAATATCACGTGTTTAAGATATTTGCATGACTAATAAAGTACATGTCTTGAAGGCTCTGCGAACAGCCTGTGCATTCCTCAATTTTGTAAATTACGAAAAATGTAAAAATCGTTAAAACAAGGAATTCGCGTGAAATACATTTTTTGTGACATTTACCGTTTCCAGATGTTTGTTGCTATTGTTGACTTTTTCCACTAATTTATATTTTACTGCAAAATCACCATTCGTTTTGTTTCTAGTGATAAAGCTTTTATAGTAACAGTTTATACAGCTATTAGTCAGTCATTGGATTTTTTTACCTTACCTAAGACACTTTGTTAATAAATGAATAAATTATCAAATTGGTGTAATGGTCAGAGTTTGATTTTTGCATGGGAATGATTTTAATCAATATTTCTGAGACGAATTAATTGTATTTTGAGTACGATTTCAGATGTTTTTTAGCGTTTGAGCTCAAATACATTCCTTAAGTGGAGCATTAAAAATGCTAGAAAGCAAATATAGGGTCAATATATTATTTGGTAACCCAATCGCGACCTCTCTCCCCTTCGCTATTCCCTCGCCATTTGCCGGGAACACGAACTGCCGATTCGCGCTTGGAAGTGCACTGACGCCATGTCTCTCATCTATTGCTGGGTCACGTCCGGTATAGTCAGGTGGTGCCTCTGTCGATACGGTAAACATGTCACTTTTCTGTGCAAGAACGCGTGTTTATTTGCAAAGTTTATTTAAACATGAATCTGCTCGCCGTTTCCGCAGGGAACTTGTTGAAAAGTTTCCAAACTTTGTGCCACCTGCAAGAAAACTATACATGCAATGTCCATTTAAAGCTTCGGGTTCGATGTTAGACAAGAAATATCAGCTCGAAAATCGCCAAACAAATTAGCTTAACAAAGAGGTGCATCTCCATCGTCTGCAAGAAATACTGCACGTCTGTTAAAACTGAAACCCTAACGCTATATATGAGTGCAAGCGTTGAAACCATTGATGGTCCCGGTAAGCGAATGAATTACTGCACCTGGTCTTTAGAAGGTGGTTTCATTGACACACAGCTTTATTTATTTTTTTTTCTCTCTGATGAATCTACGCGTGAACATTCACAGTAGTCGATATTGGGCTTCAGAAAAAAACCTATGTTATTTCATGAAACGCCTCACCATGATCTCAAAATTGGAGTGTGATGTGCGAATTGAATGAATTTAGTTTTATTTATGGACGCTCTTTAACTGCTGTAGTCCTTAGCTCCCATTCTATATTGGGCGTGAAAGACCGATACTTTTGTTCAGGGCTTCAGGTTCTTTTACGTGCCGTAAATCTACGACACAGGACCACCGGCTTTACTTCCCTTCCGAAGGAAGCCATGCTAGGGATTTTTACGCCCGAAAAACTCCATCGCCCTCCGCCGCGTTTGAACCGCGATCTCGGGAACTAGAGGCTCGCATAAGTGCTAGAAGAAAAATATGGCATATTTACTATAATGAAACAACTAATGCAGAGCGAAATCAGACTAATTCTAAGACCATTTTTCAAGCACTTGACAGAAGAAGAAAAATCGTATGGTTGGTTCCAGCACGATTCTGCAACATCGCATACGTACCATTAAATTCAATTAGAGAAGTGTTGGATGACAGAATTATTAGTGTTGGCTTGTGGCCCACTCGCTCTCCCGACCTAACGAGTTGTGATTTTTATTTACGAGGTTCTTTGAAAGATAAGAGTGTATCATTCAAATCATCACATACTACAGCAACTTAAAGATAACATCGTGTAAGAAATCACGAGAATTCCTGCTGGCGAACTTTGGCGAGTGAATGACAATATTTTTACAATGTTGATGCTTGTCTGAGAGCAGAAGGTCAACATTTCCAGCGTATATGTAAGATAAGGATTTTTAGTGCCCATCTACAGGCACCATTTCACCAGCAACTACCGACTCCCGTAGTGGAGAGAGCCCGCGAGTGGATTTACCATATAATATAATGATCCTATATAAACGACAATTTAAACACGGACAACCACGAAGAGGTTTCTATGTTGAAGGGGTAATATCAATGAGAGTACCACTATTTCAGAGAAAATCAATAACCAAAACTTAGGACGCCTTTAAATTCAGCAACAATTTAGACTGGTTTGCATACAGAAAACATAATTCTACAGCTGTAGTCGCAGATATCCACATGTGTTCACACAATTATTTCGAAACACACTGTAGCAAAGGGGAAGGGTAATCTAACTTCCTTGCTTTCGTATTTTTAAAGTTAGGTTATAAACCTCCGGTGTTCTTACAGCAAGGGAAACGAAGGGATTTTTACTCGAGACATAATGGAGTGACCTGTCTTTGGAAAGGTAGGTGTATTTCTCTATGTTACTTTTACTGCTGTCATTACACGAATTGCAATAACTTAGCATTAAAGAGAAGTGTGATACCAAGGATGTTGCATAATGCTTGTGCAATAAATGCAGAATTTATGACAGGTTTTGAGAGTTGCATTGCAGTTACATCGTCGTTTGCAGACGTGGGCTTCAAACTAGTTTCTTTTTCATTTCCCTCGTAAGTGGACAATGCGGGTTATAAGACATTATGCTTTGGTCCCAGTCGGAAGAATTCAAGCAGCAGGTGTTCCAGCCGAGTAGAGCAGCAATTGAAAAAACAAAGCCACATACCACTCAGTCAACAAGCCCCACCCCTCCTTATAATTGAGATTTCCGGAAGAAGACCTTAGTGCTGCAGGTCTTTCTACGGGGAATGTTTCAACTTTTCCGCCACACCACAACGAACATTACACAAAGCTATTACTTTCTCTACTACGTATAGTAAGTAGGGGAAGTATTGTATTCCACCCAAAAACTCGATACCGAGATTTCATCGGAAATATATGTTTTGAGACCCTCTGAATCAAAAAAAAAAAAAAAAAAAAGCATTTTTGGAAACATGTCCGTGTGTGTGTCTGTGAACAGCATAACTCAGAAACGAACAGTTTGATAAACACCAAACTTGGTATTTAGGTTTAGTATCTTCCAGAGATGCGACACGAAGATTTTCAAGAAAATCCCCCCACCCCAGATTACCCTTTACATGGAACATTTTTCGAAAAGTTTAATTTTCTCAAATATGGCTCTAACGATTTTGATTAAAATATCATATGTTTAAGATATTTTCATGACAAATAAAATGTATATCTCGAATTTTCTGGGAATGTCTCCAAAAGTATTCTTCATTGTGAACGACTTTTGCATAACTGGTAAACCATACGAGTTAGACAAAATTTTATTACACAAAACATGTAGATCGCGTTAAAATACACAATTTATGTCATATACATTTTTTGTTGTTGAGTGAACCACTTTCGAGATATTGCTTGTTATTCCCTTAAATTTTCCAATACTTATACTTTTTCTCAAATGGGAATTCGTTATTCATTTTTTTTATGTCCTGAACATGCAAAGAGAATGGAATGCTCCACATAGCAACCAGCTCTTAAAAGATTTGACTATCGCTTAAAGCCTACCATAGGCCTACCATCTTAGCAATAAGATTAACATCTCGATTAACATGAAGCATATGGAGAATAAGCGTTTGTAAAAATAGTTTGTACAAGAGTAGAGAAAGTCATGTGAGTGTAACATCAGATTTTTTTATCCACTTCCCGTTCCTGCATTAAGTGCTGGTAGCCTTATCTATCTGCGTTTTTTTTTTTTATTTCACCTGTAAGTATGCGCATAAAGAATATTAAATCTTCTAACTTTTGAAGATTTTACCTTTTAAATCCTACCTGGATCTTCACTCCCTTTTCCCATTTGTTAATATTTACTTACGATTTAATTCATGCAGCAGCTAAGTATGAACCGCAAATTATTGAGTTGTTTAAGATAAACCACAAGCGTGAATAACCGATTGTCAGTTCGCCGCCAACATTATTTTTTTTCTTTTAATTCATTTATTGTGGCTTAACTGCATGCAGTTATACTGCGACATACAAAGTATAGAATAATATCTACAATAATAGAGAACAATGTGAATATAATGATACAATGTCATTACAGTGCAGATATGTATAATAAATTAATTCAACATAATACAATACGTAACATTTTACAAAATAAATTCATTACTGTTGTACAGTCACAGGAGATTATACAATGATGTGGAGTGAAGAAATTTAAGGATGACTTGGGTAGTTTTGGGGTCATAGAATACTGTTAGAAGATGGACTGTTATATTGTACTGTTTTCTTTTTTCCTCGTAAGCTGGGCATTCTGTGAAGATGTGCTTGATGGTTAAGGTGAAGATGGTTGTTTGTTGTATTGTTATTTGCCCCACGCTTTGGGAGCCAATTTGAAGAAGGTTTGTTGCTGCTACGTATGGTAAAAAGTTTCCGGTATCCTTCGCCCCAATGTTCAAGAATCAACTTCGTATTATTATGTTGTTTTTTTTAAATATTATATATTTAGGTTTGCCTCGGCTGCGTCAGTATTTATTTTTTTAGAGACATGAATGTCTTAGCAGGGAGAGGTGCGACTGAAGAATGTAGGCTTACACAGATTATAATTTTACTTCACTCCTTTTATTAATGCTTGACACGATTTAAATAACACTTCACTGAAATAGAGAGAGCTGTGAGATTTTTTGTTTATTAATTACTTGCACTTTTTAACACGTAAACTATTTTTTTCTCACACAAAATACGTATTAAATTTCTCGAGGACGCATCTCGCGTCCGGTTAGGAACACTGTCTTCAAACAACGCGTCCGGTTAGGAGCGCTGTCTACAAGCATCTGACTTCTGAATTTGTAAATTTTGCTCCATTTTAGTTTCTGATTGACTAATCCTAGTCCAATAGAATACCTTCATTTAACTAAAGCTTTTTCTGGTTGTTGATTGGCTATTTTATAAACTGTCACTAAAATTACATTATTGTTTCCAAGAATCACTAGTATTGTTAAACTTACAAATTCATTATTGCCTCAAGGTTACCTCATTGTTAGCAACTTTTAACCTATTATTCTCACAGCTCCTACATTATTAAATTACGTAATACATTCACATAACATTATTACACATGTATACAATAATAATATAAACATATACAATGGCTGTAATATACACTTTTTATATATTGTTACATACACATATTGCTTTAAGGCGGGCTGTTACTGAATTTATATATTATATAATTAGACTGAAATCATTTAAGTGTTAAAAATACTGCCTCAAAGGTTTGATGACAATGTTGACATTTAGGTGGCGATTCCTTGTGTAAAATGGCAGCGTGTGCGAGTCTTGTGTGACAATGCAAAGTCTTGTTATTTTTATTTGATCACGGCGTCTTAAATTTACTAGTATAGTGGGAGATGCAAACTTAGTATATACTCTGTCATGTAATTTGGTTTGGACATTACTAAGCCACCTGTTAGTCCAGTTACGTTTTATTTTATTTTTCATATGAGGTATGACATAATGGTAGGTGGTAGTTATGTTACGGTCATTTTGGAGATGTTTGGTGGCTTCTCGTGCTGCGAAGTCTATTTCATCATTGTCTTCAATACCTACATGGAAACGTATCCACGCAATTGTGATTTGTTTTCCTACGCTCTTAATATGGTGGAATAGCTGTTGTATTTCCTGGACTATACCTGTCTTTTATGTGTAAGACTGTTTTATGGTAGATAATTAGCATGAGAATACCGTATAGAATTATTGCTCTACAGACTACTAAAGTTATTGTTGGTGACTTTGCTACTGGAACCAGTGTTCAACAGCTAGTAGTAATTAATTTTATTTTCGCGTAAGTGCTATTTCTATTATTCATTATCGCAAAAAAAAATACACTGGGAAGTGTCACCGTCTCAAAAAAACCGAATTTTTGTTGTCTCTATAAAAATGTGCGAGATTTTCTAATCCAATGTCGTCTCACATTATAGGTATTCTCAATATTTAAACCCTTTAAACGGTGATTTAAATATGGCGTCACCTGGGCCATATTCCCACAATGCTCGTTTTTTTTGCATTTTTTCACAAGTTTAAACTTTAGAGCTTAAGGTGCACTTTTCTCAGAAACTACTTAAGTTAGAGGGCTAAATTTTTTGTGATGTTACAAACCAAGCAGTTTAAAAAAGTGAAAGGAAAGATATTTTTCAGATACAATATAAAATTTTTAAATTATGTATTTTAAGTATAATAATATATTCTCTCTATTGCAAGTTCTTTTAGAGCTTGTCTCACTATATCAAATAAATAATCCACTCATTTTGTCAGATGAAGTCCTTTATCTCTCATTAAAAAATGAAAGATCTGTCAAACAAATTATGGCAGCAATGTGTTTCTAACTAACAGCATTTGTTTTTAGAATTTTATTCGTTGAGCTGAATTTAGGAGCATGCTGACAAAACGTATGAGCTGATATTACATATTTTGCATTATCAGCATGTTAAAAACCAGCTATTTGATAGATGGTGCGATTTTTATTACCCTATGGCAGAGAAAAGGCCTTGAATTCTGATTTTGAAGTGCATTTAGTTGAACACAAACATTGTGCTTTGCACACGTCCTAGTGTCCTTAAGTGCATTGGAGAATCTCGGAAGTAGAAAATACGTGACGAAGCGTTAAGTACAATGGAAACATTTCGTTTGGTGTTTAATCGACTTTACGTTTTAGCTTTATGGTGTACACACGCACGGTTTTTTCTAAAAATGTTTCAGGAGGGGATTCAGGGAGTCTGAAAACTGCATTTTCGATGAAATCTCGGTATAGAATTTCCTCTTAGTAGAAAAAGTCAAAATCGACTTGCTGAAAAGCGCTAAAAATTGCTGATCTTCTCAGACTCTAAGATTATATAGATACAGATTTTCTTTTGGTTACAACTTCGGTACTTTAGTTGCTTCTGCACTTTTAGAACGAAGTTCTGGCATGGGGATGTGATAATCAACGACTTGCACAAATTCAATAAACTTGTACATACAGTTCTTGGGGCGGTAGTAAACTCCGGCACGTTGTTCCTTTTTTCGTAAAGCATGAATACTGTGCATATGTAAAGTCCGGCACAGCAGAAATGTAAACTCTCGCACGAGCTGTTATTAGTTATTACGCCGGTTACTACCAAAGACCTGGAATTTATGTGAGACGCTTTCGGAAGACAGGCGCTGAGTGAGTTAGTGTAAACTTAGAGTGAACGTAGTCAAACCGATGGAGACCACGAGGCTGCATGTGCTTTGGGGCTGAACGTACCTTTTGAAACACCAACGATTGAAGTCGTGCTTCGTTCGTTCTCATACAACAGAAGACAAACGCATTTTTTACCAGTTAGCGCCGAGTTACTTACAGAATGGACACGTCAAAATGGGAAAAATCTTATGGTTGTCAACGGGTATAAATTTTAAACATGAAGCAAAGGATGGTTTGTGTCGGTGGTGGTGTTAAAAAGCTGTGCCACAGCAAAATTTATACTTATGGAATTTAAAGTCTGGATATAGAATTTTCTAATTCTAATTTCGAACACAACCATGATCCAAAGTGTTTAAATGAGCTGAAAAGGAAAACAAGAGCGGACGATTCTTTACTACATGACAAATCCTCTAAAGTGTTCTCTTTGCGTGGCTACCGAAACAGACATTACATGCCACTTATTTACGCTTTATGGCCTAATAATCGTGCGGAAACCTACACATATTTATTTACTAAAATTGAAGACATTTGTAGATCAAAAGACTTACATTTTCAACTGTCAGTCATCTCTGATTTTGCACAAGCTATATGTTGCTGTATGTAACAAGTGCAACAAGTATGTACAGCTGTATGTACAAGTGTTGTATGTAAAGTTTTCCCAAATGTACCATACGCTGTTGCACTTTCAACTTAAGTCAAAAGTAATACAGTAAAATACAGGAACTTGGACTGTGTAAAGTGCAGAAACGTTTGGTCTATTTTGTTGGTCTTCCTGCAAATCGAAGACAAACGACACTTTCACAGATGATTTCATTGGCTTCGAAACCATTTTTAACCACACCTATGCAATTTGCATAGCCAGTCCTCAGTCTGGTAATGTGGGAAGGAAAATGCTACACTGGTCCCTGATGGGGAAGTTTACTAACTTCCAGTGCCGGAGTTTACACAGTCCCTATGGGGAGTTTACGTCACCTGAATGCAGTTTTTACTTGGCGGTGTTGTAGTTTACCGTCTGCGAGTTCACGATACATCGACTTCCTTTAGCTGTGCATTCATCTGTGAGAAACTACAACCCCATAACTTTCTTTTGATAAGCTTAAATGTTTAACGTATAAATGCAGAGCATAAATCAAATGAGAGACACAACAATTTAATTAGCTATTTCAGATAGCTTTTACATGATTAATAAATTTTGATGTGCTAATATAAAATGCTCCATGTACCAAAGGTTATAAACCTTGTTGGAACTTAAAAAACCGTATAAAGAAACTATTGTGGAAACATTGATTAATTTTAATTGGGTGGGATGTTTTTGGCATCGACATACATGACGATAGCATTCTGTCCCGTAAAACACTTATGCACTGAGTTATCTATCCCTCCTCGATAAAGTGTTATGCAAATCAGCTTTTAGAAGGAATTCAAGAAAGGCGTAAGTCACATAGGTTGCTTAGCACGTTGCATAAATTCAAAAATAAATAGGGGCAGTTGACTCACCCGGTATATATATATATATATATATATATATATATATATATATATATATATATATACTCTATCCATGCCATCGCGAGAAACAACTGAAAATTGACAGGACTTGAAAAGAATTACAAAGTATCGAACGATTCGAAAACGGTTGATGGCACAATAAAAGTTATTAGAAATAAATTGTGTGTTTTAAAAATATATACATTTTTTGTGTAGTACGCTTTCGTCTATTGCTTAACGTTTACCACTTATACAAAGTTATAAAAAAACCTACCGAATGATGAGGAATTCACAGGCTATTCCTAGATAACTCAAGATATACAGTTTATATGCCATGTAATGATCTTTAATATACGGTATTTTAATCAAAATTGTAGGTCATTTTTCATAAAATAAAAAATGCTGAAAAAAATATTCCATGTAAAGGGTAGTTGGGTTGGAAGGATTTTCTTCAAAAATCTTCCGGTCATATCTTTGGAATATATTGAACCTAAATACCAAGTTTGGTGTTTATCGGACTTCTCGTTTTTGAATTATGCTGTTCACAGACGCACACACGGACATTTTTCCTAAAAATGCTTCTTTTTTATTTTTTTATTTAAGGGCCTCAAAACACGTATTTCCGGTGAAATCTCAAATAGAATTTTTGGGTGGAATTCAATACCTTCTCTACCTACTATGTGCGTGGTGGAGAAAGTAATTAGATTTAACGTATAGCACAACAGCCACACGAATAGATGGCTTGGTCTCTAAACCTACAAAGCAAATAAGTCTAGAAAGACAACAAAACCCTCTATGGAAGCAACAAACACGCTGAACGTTGTAATTGATTTAGAAGCGAAAGGAACAACTCGATTGTGGTATCCATTATGGCATACGGAATTAACAATGGTGTTTTAACACACAAACGCAGCCCATCCGTTGCATGGTTAATGTAAAATGTGTTTTGGGGACACAGTGATAGGAATGAACTTCAGCTGTTAATTCATGTGTTTAACAAACACGAAATGTTATTCTACTCAGTTCAAGAAAACTAACTTTTTTTTTCCTTACCAGGTGAAAGGCTTTTGAGGTTGAACATTACGCTGTCCCTGATTTCAGGGACATTGACAAGAGGCGATGCTAAACGTAACCTGTTTATATGTTTTGCTTTATACTTGCATAACATTTCTTAACGTTCCCGTTCATCCTTGATATTGCTTCGGGATACATATAACTGAAGGAATAAGCTACCAAAATTAAAATAAAATTTAACTGAATCTTATTTATGGACGCTTTTTAACTGCTGTGGTCTCGTATATTAGGCGAGAAAGACCGGATATTTTGCTCAGAGGCCTCTATCAGGCTTGAGGTTCTATTATGTACCGTAAATCTACGACACGGGACCACCAGCTTTACTTCCCCTCTGCCGGGTTTGAACCCGCGATCTCGGGAACTAGAGCTAGCATGGTAACCACTACACCATGGAAGACGACGGAATAAGCTATCAATTTTTCAAATCCGAAAATCAGGAAATCTCAAAATATACTATGTAATTGGTATCAGAAGGAAAACGCATGTAAGCAACCTGATGTGTTACATTCACATGGCTTTCTCTACCCTCTATCGCTTATTAGTGCCTCTACAAATTATTCTTACCAAAAATTGTTCCATCTACTTGATTTTAATCGAGATAAACGTTTCCGGAAATAGCTACATTATACATTTCGTTATAGATACAAAGGGAACAGTGATAGTCAAACGTTTTAGAACTGGACGCTATGTGCTGGCCTTAAAATTCCATACTTTTTCCACGACATCGCAAGAAACACCTGAAAATCGACAAGGCTTTAAAAGAATGACTTATTGAGCAATTCGAACCATTAACAACGGGTATCTCGGAAATGGCTGGTGGCATAGAAAAGCTATTTGAAATTAACTGTGTGTTTTAAAGAGATCTACATTTTTTGTGTAGTACGTTTTCGTCTATCGTTTAACGTTTATCAGTTACGCAAGATTAAACAAAATTCCTTCCGAATGAACAGGACTCACAGGCTATTCCCAGAAAATTCAAGATATACATTTTATTTTTAATATATGGTATTTTAATCGAATTCGTTAGAGCCATTTTTTATAAATAAAACACTTCGAAAAATGTTTCATGTAAAGGGTAGTTTAGATTGGGAGGGGATTTTCTGGACAATTTCCGTGTCGCATCTTTGGAAGGTACTGAACCTGGATACCAAGTTTTCTATTCATCCTACTTTTCGTTTTTGAGTTTTGCTGTTCACACGCGCGCGGACATTTTTTGATAGGTTTTATTCAGGGGACCTCAAAACATGTATTTCTTGTGAAATCTCGATATCGAATTTTTTTGGTGGAGTGCAATATCTTCTCTACCTACTATATACGTGGTGGATAAAGTAAAAAGTTCAACAGATACATTAAAAGCGACGTAAATATACACACGTCTTGGTTTGCTAATTTTGATAGTCATTTTTGCCGCAAAGTTGCCAAGTCTTCCAAAATTTTGAAAGATGTTTCGATTAAAGCAAATTGCATAGATTAGTAGCAGTAGCAGCTAAGAAATATTTCATTATAGAATGGTTCTTTAAACCATAGCAATTTGATGTCTCCTGAATTCTTCGTCCATATTCGTTTATTCACTTAGTCCTTTTCTCAGCTTGCTTCTTATCCCATTCATACAGCATTCACCTTTCATTTGCCTTCTGCCGTCCAGTTTATACGCATCTTCTCCAGTATTGTGTCTTTGGGCATATGTTACCGTTTCAAAGGTTTTTCTTTTGTAATCTCTAATATTATTTTCTACCTACATTTATTTATTTCCAAAAGTCCATTTCCACAGGCATTAATCTCCCGACCTGCTGTTTGGTTCTTGTCCTAGCTTCTGCCGTAGATGATAAAATAATCTGGAATACTAATCTTTTTGGTCCGTTGCAGAAAATTTCAGTTTATATTAAATTTACCATTCCAACAATTATTTTATCATTGATTAATCTTCTTTGGTCTGAATCTGTCATTGCATGCTTATTTAATATGGAACCAAGATATCATCCTTATTTAATATGGAACCAAGATATTTAAAACACTCACTTATTTATTTCCGTTGTACTACATGTTAATGCTCAAGACACCTAATGCCAAATATACCGTTTTGACAAAATTTATCTGTAAACCCCACTATCCATACATTTCATGCAATTTACTTATGGATGTCATTCCTGCCCTGTGTAAACATCTGCAAATAATAGATGGTAGACAAAATCTTATTCAATTTGCATTCCTATATACTACAATTCTTATATCAATTCAGAAAACAATGATGGTGCAAGGGGTAAATCCACTGTTGTGGATTCATAGAAGTTCTGTGCGCAGTAATTTGGTTTTCTTGGTCTTAGTTCTTTCAGCACTTAGTGATACAGACAACGAACAAACACCAAGTCGCAGGAAACACTTAACCCAAGCTCTGTTAACAGACTAGAAATTTCTAACTTTAAACTGGCATTCAAGAAGTGGGGTCTGAGTGGGAACTATTCAGGAACGCTGCAAGAAGTTGACAGTACAAATTTATTGCAATTTAGGAATACCACTCATAACGTAAAAAGTGAACTGGTTGACGAATGTTTCCAAAATTGTCAAAATTCCTTCTGCCATCATCATTCTTTCCCAATCACCTACCAGCCTGTGAAAGGGTATTTTCTGGTATGAACGAAACGAAAATGAAAGCAAGAAAAAAGCTGAGCACCCGAATCATCCCAAGACTGTTGCATTCAAAGAAGAACACAGATCAGGTAGGTGCGGAAGTTTCGTAGTACACAGTTTTGAAGGCAGGCGATGATCATAACTGTTTTACTTTTTTATTTAATTGACTGAGAAATTTAATGTGAACTAATACTTGAGCTATTGAAGCGAGTTGCCGACCGTTTGAATATAAAGAATGTAACTGATTATGATTCGTAGCACTCGAAACTGTAAAAAGTGAATAATTATACATGCTAACTTTTGCAGTATCAATTTTATGGTTTGAAATAATGGTTTCTGCAATAAAAGAAACTAGAAGCGTAACTTGCCGTGAGTCGCTAAAATGCTTACCGGCAAATCCCCTCGCGGCTACCGCTAAATAACTGATAACCAGCGCGGTCTTAGGCGTTACGAACTGCCGATCACCGTAAAAGACTGTAAGCCCCTAAGGCTCTACACCAAGAAAAGAAAGGATGCTAATTTGAGCAATACAAGCTCTTTTATAATCTAAGCTCCGCCTACCTATCGCTACCCCCAACAACGTAACTTCTCTTGTGGCGCAATCTCAAAAATCTAAGTATGCGTATGTGACACTGTTACTAGGCGATACCTCCCCTAACCTAAGAATTTCCTTCAACTTTCTCTTTTACAGAATTTCTGCCTACATGACGTTGGATATGTACTGAACACTGACTTTGGAAACGTGCTGAAACCATACCTTATCTGTATTCCAAGAATCTTTATGCCTAACGCGTTCGCTACTTCGACTGTTGCTAATGACTCGCTAATGACCTTTTCTTCGGACAAATCTTTCACCTGAAACTGAATATGGGATGCCACAATGATGCGACAATTTGAAGCAGTGTAGATGCCACCTTCTCTTGTCTCCAATATCTGATGTTGATTCTGTTGCCGGCTGCTCCAGTAGTAGAGCTATGAATATTTTCCCTCAGGGTATGTGTGGATGTATTGTGAAGACACCACCAGTTTAAATTGACTGAGAAATTTATTGTGAACTAATATTTGAATTCTTGAAGTGAATTACCAACCGTTTGAAATGAAGAAATAGATTGACTTTGAATTGTGGCAGTCGACACTATAACACTTGAATTATTATACCTGCTAACTTCTGCAGGATCCATTTCACGGTTTGAAATAACTATTTCTGCAATAAAAGAAACCAGACTCTTTAAGTCGCCGAGAGTCACTAAAATGTTGACCGGCAGGATCCCTCGCGGCAGCCGGGACATCTCAATCACACAAGCGCGTCACTAGGCGTCTAAAATATCACACGAGCAAGTACCACTGATGGTACCAGAGAGGATAACTCTCCGATTTAACTACACGCCTACTTATTAATTTTAGCTCCGCCTACGTATTATTTCCCACCAACGTTATTTTTCACGCGCAACCAATGCTTCGAATCCTAGGGATACACCTCTGTCACTAACAGCCTGGCCAAATTCTCAGAATGTAAATACCTTTCTCTTTTCCAGAATTGGCCTACGTGACTGCAAACGTACTGAACTTAACTCTAAAGTGCCTTTCCAGAAATCCTTAAGCTAATGTGCTCATTACTTCGGCCCACTAATATGACTGGCCAACCTGACTCCTACTTACCCTCTTCTCGTTCCAAATCTGTCCAATTCAAACTTACTACCTTAGACATGATTTACTATACGAAATTGTTTATTCCGATTATTTCTTTATTTAATTATTTATATATTCCGTCAATAATTATGGCATCAGTTTCTACGTTTGAAGAACTCACTACGGTTATAGGATGAAGCAGAAGAAGCAACTGCTTAAAAATGCAGAGAAATGATTAATGACAGAAATTTGCTTTAATAAGTCGAGAAATCAATAACATTACCGACTGGAGAGGTTAGCTGTTAGTAATTAATTTTATTTTCGCATGTTATTCCTATTATTCACTGTATTAAGTACATTGGAGAAAACTCTGAACTCCACGTCGTCTTCTACTTTCAAACTCTTCCTGGTTCCCCAACGATGGACTTACCATACTTGTAGGTATTGCAATATACTATTAGAAGTTTACTCTCCATATACGAGGCGTGGTGTAATGTTTGCAGCAAAAAATAAAGAGTAGATGGTTTTCGACTGGAAGAGAACCTAGTTCCTCCTAAGGGGTGAAAACTATCCAAAATCCATTAAACACTCGATTCTTTATTTTTGATAATTATCTTTCAATATTCTAGTTTCATAATCTGCATTTATTATCTACCAGTGATGCCTAGAAGTGGCGTCACGTGACTTTTCAAAGGTCCCTGTGCACATGAACAAGCAACCCTTTTAAACCACAGAACTGATTTTCTCGCTTTGTTTTTTTTCCCCCCCTAAATTTCTGGAGATTCAAAATCTTCCACAGGATGCAATTTTTGTGCAACTTGCTTCAAAATTTTAGAGCAAAATCTAAGAAGTAAAAATGAAAAAGTGTTGGAAGTGATTTTCCGGAACTGTTGATATTTATGAGCATAATAATTATTACATTCAATTAGCATTCTATCACTGCCAACTAGTTCCCGAGGTCACGGGTTCAAACCCGGCAGAGGGCGATGGAGTTTTTTCGGGCGTAAAATTGCTTAGCATGTCTTCCTTCGAAAGTGAAATAAAGCCGGAGGTCCCGTGTCATAGATTTACGGCACGTAAAAGAACCTCAAGCTTGATAAACAGGCCTCTGAGCAAAATGTCTAGTATTTCACGCCCAATATAGAATGGGACGCTAAGAACCATAGCAGGTTAAGAGCGTCCATAAATAAAATAAAAAAATATCATTGCCCAAAATTTTCTTTTACAAATTGTTCTACCAAATTAAAAGAGCAACAAAACATGTTTCCAACTTTTTCTATAGTGTTTACCTGTTTTGGAATAAATATTAAAATTAATAAAATTCTTAATTGTTAATTTGTGGAGCGTTTCTTATTTATGGCTAAACAATTGTTTAAACCATAACTTCAAAACTACACGAGATATTGCAATACAATTTGGTATGCACATTACTCCTTGCATCTATAATACATAGTATAAATTTGAAGCAAATATATGTATACATAATTGTGGAAATTAGCAATTTCACCTATGTGTACCCTTAAGGGACAAATACAGCTTAAGAGACTGAAAAATTAGTTATGTTTAACATTTTTCCCTAACATTCGCAAGCCACACGGCTTCCTTTTTAACTAATCAAAAATACTATCTCCCTCAAGCAGAATAAGTCTGATTTCAATTTTCCACAATTAAGTTTAATGCCTAATTTAATGATTCAAAATGGCGGCTCCTTTCTGTGCTAAAAATCAACATTTTCCCTGATAATAGGAGTAGTTTTAAATTCTGAAAATTCTACGCTGTTTTAGACAAAATTGCCATAATCAACTTTTGCCCATATTAACAGTATTATAAATTTATTTTAAAATTAGCACAGTGGAGTTTCTAGGTATTCTAACCATCTTGCAGTCAAAGTATCAAACAGAAGAACACAATTCTGGTCCATTCTCTAGTTGACAAACAATTCTATAAAACCTATCGAGTAGTGTTTTGAATTATGTGGAAAAAACTTTTGAAAAGAAAAAATATATTGCGGTAAATGAGTTTTGAAGTTAAAACATCAAAACAAGAAGCAACACATGGGTTTCCGTTTACACGTAGAAAAACAAAGAATCCAGGCCAATATGGCAGAGGTATGAGAAACTTCACCTCCAAACATGCTATTACTGAAAGAAATGGAAAATACTGCAAAAAAGGGGCGTGGCTGTTATTGTCTAGCTTACTTGTTGCAGCGTCTTATATTTTAATTAACTAATTTGAAACTAATGCATGTTTAAGTAATTATTTCTGTTAGACGCATTAAAATGATTGCTCAGCACAATAATAAGACTTGAAACTTTGATTTTTCAAGGCTTTTAAGGTGTACCTGTCCCCTTAAGCTAGGAAGAATATATAGTTTTTAGAGCTCGAAACAAAACGTCATTTTTTGGCCGAGAGTATTCCGTCCGCTTAATACAGATGTAATCTGTCTTACCTGCCACTTGGAGCGCCAGACTCGCACCATCTGTCAAATGGGGAGTTGAGTTTTGAGACAGTAATTTAGTAGACTGTGTCCTAGGTTCAAGTTCCAGCTGCGGCGACTGCGTGTCATGGACAATAACGGCAGTAATAAAAGCAGGGCTCACAGAGCGAGAAATCTAGGTTCGTTATAGTGGCATACAAGTGTTCTTTATGGAACGTTAAAACCATCAAAACACATCAACCTCGCAGTAGCTGCCCCGCTTTACGAGTACTAGCCAGACAGAATTCTACTTCTTTCTCGTTATGAACGTACAGTCCTCATCGATAATAAATGCATCTATAAAAGGGGTCAGTAAAGCGAAAATGAAAACACGTTTGGAGAGACCTCTTGCTTTTATTTGCTGTCTATAGCAGGTTTACAACAACGCCGAAGTTATAATCCGTGTTGACGCCGCACTCGAAGACAGACTATAAAGCGCTATTGGAGTGCAGTCGAGTATAGTAAACGGCAATGAATTGCATTGGTATTAAAGCAAAGGCGATACCGTCACGAGTCGATAAATTCGAACCTACAATAAACCGCATAAAATCTTCCATTTTGCGGTTTAACGACGTGGGACAACAGCACTGAGCTGCATAAAATTTCCTACTACCCATATGCAAGCTCATACACAGTCAGGGTTGCCAACTAAATGAGCCAGAGCTTTACAAGAGGACTGCAATTACTCAGTAGTAAACAGTCAATGCGAGCAGGTTACTCCCATGGCCCCTCCCTCTGGAGTAGCATTCTTTTCATTTAAAGGTATTATTCCCTAGAGGCGTGACATTCAAGCGTCAACTGTCAACTAACGGTGCAAAAGCCCCAAGAACTTACCTTAAGGCTCACTGGGACCGAGTTTTTAGGTGAAAATGACAAAATTTTTGATTTTTGAATTATATAATATAAATATTCTATAGACACCTGTGAATCATTTTGGCCGAACATTTTTCACGATCCGCTATTTTTAAAAGCCCAGCGAGATGTTTAAGTCACCCGTGCAATGCGGAGGTATTTACGAATTGAGTCATAGGCCTTTAGATTAGGATAAAGAGTTAAAAGCATGGGCAGTAAATGTACCTGGTGTTTTAATTGACACCGCAACCCGCAGTCCCTCCCCGAGGTCTCTGTCCCCCTCAGGTGATTGCTCTAAGCTACACCCCCCTTAACACCCGGTATTCACCGGGTCGTTACAATATAACTATCCCGTGGTAATCCTCTGGATTTACAGTGCCTTCGTTTTATGCCAAGGCCACAACCGCCTTATATGCGTATCGGCCGAGACGACAGTGGTCTCGGTATTATGCCACTGCGCAGCAGGACGTGTCAAGGGTCCGTTTATCAGCTGTGAGTTGTCTCAGTCGTTGCTTTGTCTTCATGTGTGAAGTTTTTTTTTTGACAATACGCGTCTTGTGTGTGATTTCTTTATGAATGTTCTCTTATTAGTCCATGCAAATGCCTGCCAACAAATTCACGCTTGAACAGCGTATTTTTTTGTGTACGATACATCGGTAAAAGCTGAATCATGAAGACAGGCGTGCAGACAATTTCAACAGCAATTTCCTGGTTATCCAGTTCCGGGTAGAGACACTGCGAGATGTTTGGTCGATAAATTTAGAATAACGGGATCGTTAAGCGCTAAAAAAATAAAGTTTATAGGAGGAATCCCCACACCATAGACGAACTTATGGACAATATAAAAGCAGAAATTATGAGCATGATTTTCAACAACACTTACCTATAACAAGGTTAGTACTCATTAGTATGTTACTAACACTCGTAAATAACGCGGGAGTTACGGAACAGAGAACCCCGCAGGGTAGTAGACTGTGTGCGGAGCACGTATTCGCGCGATCCGCGGCCTTGGCATAAAACGAAGGCACTGTATATTAACCGATGAAAAGGCATGACGGGAGCGACAAGGAGCATAGCAAGTTCGCTGGATTAGATATCTGGATGTAAACAAACTGAGTTTGGGCGAAGTTAACTTGAAAAGGTAATGAATGGCATTAAACTTGAAGGGGTGACGGTTAAGTGGTGCGTCATCAGTCTGGCCAAAATTCGTTACACCTGCTTCAGTGTGCTGGAAGAGGGTAGAAGAAGGTTGGCAGAGGAGGAGGGATAGTACAATGTAAGTTGAAATTGCCTCACTCCTGTATAATAATAAATTAAACACATTACTGTACAGTATTTATTCTTTCCCGGTATGCGTAGTGTAAATCATACAGTAGCCAACAGTTGTGCAGAGGAAATTATCAATAGAAATAATAAAACTGTAAACGAAAATTTTCTAATTAGCATTACTGATGAGAGGGGCTATACTCCAAAATTAAAAATTTCACCTATTTTGACTTTAAATCGATCCTTGTAATATTAAAATCATTATAAAGCTCATTTCTACCATTTTGACACATCAGGCAAGTAATTTTAACGGAGATGTTTAGCATTTGGTAAGCTTAGTTACAACTTAGAGCTCTTTATCTTGTTATCTTGTATATAATATCTTTTTTAAATTTTGTACCGCACAAAATGTTTCGACTGTAACAAATATTTAGTTACAAGGATGATTTCTTTGTGCATGTTCTTAAAAAAATCTAATAAAAGCTACTCAGTTAAGTTAAAAGCTGGAATTTAAAAAAATGATTTCCTGACATTAAGAAAAGTTATAACTTGTCCAAAAATTATTTTTGAACATTTTAAAAATGTTGATAGAAAAACTCTTTTAGTGATAGTATAAAGATAAATTAGATAATTTTGTAATCCATATCTTTAAAATTAAAGGAGCTGAAACACTTTAAAGTGAATAAAAGAAGACTAAAAGTGTGTATCGAGGTAAGTAAAATATTATTAAGTATTCAAACATGCCTACCAAAAGTTACATTGTTAGTTTTAGCGGTTCAAATAATGGTATGTTATAAATACAACCTCCATATAATGGACTACCCTGTGGTCTAAAAATTCACTTTTTCACTGAAAAATGACTACTGATTACTATGAAACTTGTATCATACCTTAGGTTCTGCTTAGATCACAGGCTACATTCTATCTTATTTACTTTCCCCAGAGAGGACGAAAAGTGAAGATATTTAGTTGAGACTGTACAACATCTCCAAAACTAAGCGTTGTAGAAAGAAATGTAAAAAGTTGCTTGATATTATACGGGAAAGTAAATGACACTAGTGGTGTTTTATTTGGAGGACGTAGTGATGGTCATTTAAGGCACAATTTAAGTTGACCCTAATTGTGGGTTCGCATTTTAAAAAATTCATTTCTTTCTCCATTTCTACGTCAATTTTCCACATTAACATTTCTTTCTGCAACGCTTAGTTTTGGAATATTGTACAGTCTCAACTTAGATGGTCCACCCTGTATGTGACAGGTTTTTTTGTTTAAAAAATGTCAATGAGATGAATAATTAATAAGTCTTTCTGAAAATTTCGCCACTGTTATTCATATACGTAAACCACTCTCCGCGAGCGAAGTTGGAGCTTCATCATAGAAGCTTCGGCACTATATCTCTGTTAAGGTTTCTTTATGCGAAATGTCATTATGAATTGTCAGCTCATTTAAGCATATTAGCGACTAGGGGTCGTAACCCTCGCTATATGCTGGAAATTTATACCTAGGAGTTTTCCCGATACATTAATGACGTAATACTTGGTGTTTACTGTGCGATACCCCTTATTTTGGTTGTATATATGGTTTTTTATCTTACATAAATTTGTAGATAAACACAGGCATTCCTTTTTTTGTTTCATTGCCGCGTTATCCTTCTTGTCGATTGTTATTTGTTATCATTAATTATGCAGCAAGAATGGCGAAGGATAACTGGACGACATAAATTTGCCTAACTCGATGTAATCACTGGGTGGCTGTTGTTCTGGTTAAATAGAAGTATTATAGTTGTAATTACTAGTTGAGTCGCCTAGTTACGAGGTCGTGTCTTCAGATTCTAGCTGCTGCATTTGAAGTTCTTTGTCCACACGGCTGCTGTTGAGAAATATTATTGAGCATGAGACTGGATTTGGGTATCTCAAGGTTGTGCCTAATAAGACGACTTGCTACAATTGAAAACACCAATTAAACTTATGTTTACTTTAGATAAGTTTGCATGAAAACATGAACCCTTTAACAAACTACTTTACAATGGTTCTAATAACGATAATTGACGCTTTTCCACTTTGGAAATGTAGAATCAGATGACTGAAAAATTCAATGCCATAGCCGGATTCGTATTTTTCCCGGTAAACACACGGAGATCTCAAATTGTATTGAGATGTCATACCCCAATGGCGACTTACAATGCTGTAAGTACTTAAGTCCCGGGCTTTATAGTTACAACCACTATTAGGTCAATTAATGGAATTAATTGTTCTTTCACACAAGCCGTGTGTTGGATAGGGTTGGAAAAGTAGAATCAGAGTTGGAGAATTTAATGTCGTGTCGGCATGTTGCCATGGTAGCTCAGTGGTTAGGGCAACCGGACGGAGACCAGGAGATCCGTGGTTCAAATCCCGGCTATGGAATTGAATTTTTCAGTCATCTGATTCTACCTTTCCAACCCTGTCCTACACACGGCTTGTGTGAAAGAACAATTAATTCCGATTTTCCACTTTGTTGAACTTTGATAGTTATTTCGCGCACCCAGTTTGTTCACGGAAGATTATTCACTTTCACGCAGCGGTTCCTTGAAACTGCTTTACTTCGGGAACTCGTCACTTCCTTGTTTCTTACAACCCACTTAACGTATGAACGCGGAATTGTTTCTCTAAAGTTCGTAGTTTTTAACGTCAGGTGAGTTAACACAAATACTTTCACTTTAAAGTGGTTACCGTCTCGAACACGATACTCTTTGCATTACATCTTTACACTTATAGTTTATTTGGCGCGGAATGTTTATGTTGAGTGTTGCAGGCTTATCCGGCAAATGAATTTAACAGAAAGCGTCATTTGTCTACCGGACCTTAGCTTATAATAGGATGGTAGTCGATCGGTCTGTATTTTACTTCTAATTTTCTGATTGGCTGACTAGACACGCGATTTCTCAAATTTGAAAAATCTAGGGAGGGGTTTAGTTCCTCCCTATTGGCATCTCGAAAGTCACATGACTTGACAATGGTGGAATCCCGGCTTGTGAATTTGTCCCGAGTTCCCCTAGCGTGGCAACTTATGCCTTTCTAGCGTGCATTATCAACAAAAGCCCTTTGTAATTTTTCGAAGTTTCTCTACGCTTTTGTGTGAAGCAAGTCCTTGCTCGTAAAATCGTGCCCAGTGGAAATATTCTTGCGTCGTATACCATAAATATCGCTAACATATATAGTACACTAATAATAACACAAATATAACTTAACACTATGATTACTACAACAATGGTGCACTGAAACTGGTTTTAAAATTTCTTCATCCAAAACACAACGCATTTTACTCTCTAGAAATCAAAATACATTTAATCCGGAACTACATGTAAAAAACAAAAAACTTACTATTATAGAAACTATGAAGATACTCGGAGTTTTGTTTGATAATAAATTAACAAGGCGACCCTACTTGAGAAGTCTTAAAAATCACTGTCAAAGAAGACTGAACATCTTAAAAGTACCAGCAGCACAGAATTGGGGAGCCGACTATCATGTCCTAATGTGCAGTTATGAAGCCTTTATACGCCCTAAAATGGAATATGGTTCCATACTATACAGTAGTTGCAAGCCATCAATGGTAAAAATACTGAATTCAATACAGAATTCAGCTATTCAGATTGCAACAGGTGCTTATCGCACTAGTCCTGTAGATAGCATATTCATAGAAGCCAATGAAACTCCATCACAATACCGTATTAAACAATTTATTAAACTTTTACCTACGCTCTCAAAATAGCAGCAACACCGAAATCTAGAATGTACCCATTGATTTTCTCAAATCTTTGCGATACTTTTCCCCACAGAACAATCACATTCATTGCCATTTCAAATCAGAATAAACAGATATCTCAAAGAAATGAACACCAGAATTCCTAATATCTCCTCAAGACAACTACAGTGGGATCCACCCTGGAAGAAGATAAGACCTCCCATTGATATAGATGTAAGCAAGCACAACCAGAAAAATACAAACCAACTAATCTACCAGCAGTTATTTAAAGAAAAGTTACAAAAATAACATCCAAACTCTGCATCTATACGGATGGTTCTAAAACTAAAAAAGGCAATGGATGTGCTGTGATATGTGGAGATGATATCCTCCAATACAAATTACCATCCTTGTTCTCTATATATAGTTGTGAATTCTATGCTATTAAAAAGGCACTAGAATACCTCTGGAAACTGCACATAGCGACTCTTACATAATTATCAGCGACTATCCGCCTTAAACGCAATACAAGACACGTTCCGTAGCAATAGTATTGTAAACAAAATACATAATCTTGTTATCATCCTTTATAACTTAGAAAAGTCACTCAATTTCATGTGGATACCATCTCATAAAACATACCCGGTAATGAAAGAGCCGATACTGCAGCAAAACAAGCTACAGAACTACCAACACAAGATAGTGATATCAAAATACCTCTCCAAGATGCAGTCACACACTTTAAGAAGAAAATACCAAAGAATGGCTGACCAGCTGGATGAACAATTCTACAAGTAAACTTCATGATGTACGTGGAACTTCAACTCAAGAATATCCAATAAGACAGCGAAACCAAATTGTAATATCCCGACTACGAATTGGGCATACTAAACTGACACACTCTTATTTGTTAAATAGAAGCTCTCCACCAATTTGTGAAACATGTAAAACAGCATTAACAGTAGTACATATTATACTAACATGTCCAAAATTTGAAAATCAACGTAGTCAGGTTGGTATGCCCAGGAATATTTCTGCAGCACTCAATGATGCAGCTTTCATCCAGAAAGTAATTATTTTTCTTAAATGAATTAATATCCATCAATACATTTAAC
Source organism: Deroplatys truncata (assembly GCA_030765065.1). Lineage (NCBI taxonomy): Eukaryota > Metazoa > Arthropoda > Insecta > Mantodea > Mantidae > Deroplatys > Deroplatys truncata. The sequence continues at coordinate 635,848,670 of CM060990.1, forward strand.
CAAATTGTAACCTGTATGTATACATAATGTATAAGTATGATACTGTAATCCAATAATGTAAACAACTGTACATGAAAGGTCGTGATAAAACTTAGGAAGGTTAAAACGACCCTAAATAAAACCTTTAAAAAAAACAAACTATGATTACATCAAGAGTAGGCACATATAACATACATATTCATTAATAATGCAGTAATATAGCATCGTTTCGGTACACAACACTGCCTCATCATGATTCCAAATATTCAAACCTTTTGGAGAGAGTAGCAAGCTAAACAAATGCCCCACCTCAATGTTGATTTATTTTTTATTTTGTTAGCTATTTTATTGTTTTCTTTCCTAATATATTTTTTGTATATTTAGCTTACAATTTGGAAATCTCTGATTAAGGAGATTGAGGTGGTTGTTTTTTGAATAAATCTCAGCTTATTTTCTCTTCAATGAAATAATTATTTTACCTAATGAGATGTGCTTTTAAAACTTCATTAAGAACTTAATACAGCTATTCAACTGTCATAATGTACACAATAACCGTATACAGTGCAATATATATAACGCGTGCGACTCACAGCCTCACGGAGGTACCGAGTTCGATTCCCGGCGACCGTTCACTCTGACCCATAGGTTTCTTTCGGGGGTTTTCCCAGGTCGTCAGGCGAATGCTGGGAGTGGTTTCTCTCATCCCTCCAATTTCCTGTCCCTCCATATCGTTCCATTCATCATTTCATGCATCCTTCATCCCGTTAGGTCTGTGCGGTGCGGCGTGGCACGGAAAAAGGATGCTCTGTCAACTTTCTCCGTCCCTCTACCGGTTGCCGGGGTATACGGACAGCCCCTTGGGACGCGTTGGACCCTGTATGGGAGCGGGGTCTCGGGCCTGCCCGTCTGACTGCCGGACGTCTCAATCTGGAAACTGTAGGGATCCTGTCATTGCTGTGCCACACTCCTGGTTCCGGCCGCCCTGTGTCTCCTCTCGCATCATCCCTCTATCCCTCCCGGAGGTGCCCCCTTGCGGGGCATAGATACAATATCGGCATTCACTAGATTGGTGCCGAGTCCCCTAGGATACATTCCATTTCAGTGTTGCATAAAAAGAGTTTATAAGCATAATGTCTTTTACAGGTGTTATTAGTTACATTTTGACAGGATAAACATTTAAACAGTTATGCTAGATTTTTATTACTATTATTTGTGTATGTAAATGGGTTACCATGAGAAACAATATTGCGGTAACCATTGTACATAAATCATAAGGAATATGCGGAGGTTTGTGTACAGTTCTACCTTTTGTTTATGGAATTTTGCTACCAGTTTTCAAAAGCTGTTCATAGAGAAAGGAGGAGAGGAGAATGCGATAGAGGGCTAAGAGTGAGAGAGTGGAAAGGAACACATGGAGAAAGAGTAAGGAATAGAGGGGAGAGAGAGAGAGAGAGAGAGAGAGAGTACTATCAGTGTTTACACAATATCGCGAGCATATCCGCGGGTTCGGCTAAAAATTTCATAAAGAAAATGACAAATACCGTACTAAAATTTAATTTGCAGAAATATTTTTTATTACGCTGATTTTGTGGTACATTACTTTGTCTAAAATTTGCTGTATACTTTTCAGAACACTTTGTATTATTTTAAAAAGTCGTTTCGTTAAATCGAGGTAGGTAACCATTTCATGATCACAGAAAAACAATCAATGTTGAAAATATAGTCCAAAATTTAGCTGCATTGTATATCGCCATTATGATGTGCACAAAAATATGAACACCTTCGCATGGCACTTGTAATGGTTGTACGTCATTAGTGCTGTCGTTTGCCTCAGATAACTCGTCTCTTGGACGTGGGTACAAGCGACTTTAAATAACAATCATTGCATTTTACCAGTATAATTTTCATTTATTTGCTAGTCCAGTGAAACCAAGTATTAAATTACGTTACGCCAACCCATTATCGCAATTACATATACAAACCTTTTCCTATTGTGGATGTTACTTTCAAGCAATTAATATCACCAAATGATCTCTCTCCCTCCCTCCCTCTCTCACACACACCTGTTTACATGCCGTGAGCCAAGTGATACCGTAATTATTGACGGGAAGATATAAATAATTAAATAAACGAATGGTAGTAAGATAAAGAAATAACTGCAATAAACACTTTTTCTATATTAAACCAATGTAATATAATAAGTTTCAGTTGAAAGTATTTGTCAGGACAAAAGGGCGTTAGTGAGTTAGACTAAAGAAAGTCATTAGTAAGCCCGGATTTTTAGGTTTTAAAAAGTTAAAATTAGGTTCTATGTATCAGTGTATTAGGATTTTATAGGATCTTATATGTTGAATTTAGGAATTTATAGTATCTTTGGCATATATATACACATATATTCATGCAAATCACTGGGCACTTTGTTTAAAACATTAACTTTAAATTGTAAAAAGTTAAATTAACTGTAACTTTAGTATGTATTTGAAAGTACCAAATTCAAAAATGTCGTGTTAGAAACTCCCTATAACGGAAGAAGCAATAATGCATACTACTCAACAGCGCTATTAAAATGTTTGCCTCTGTTTTCACCTATTGTTGCGGCATGTAAACATCACACGTTTCAGAAATGCCGCGTGCCACTGACCACCTCTATCGACTATAGCTAGAAAATGATAACTGAAGGCGGCGAACGTTTTAATTACTTTATTATTGTGGCGGACGGTTTAATTATAGTTTATTATTGTAAGGTATTGCGCAAGATTTCATAATCTAATTATTTAATAGTTTCCTTATTCGAACGGTCTCCCTTCGTTTTAAAATACTTTTATATTCATAAATCTGCTCTTATTTGCTTAAATAACCGAATTAGGCACTTTTAGGTTCTATCACGAAAAATAGGTTTTATTAGGTCCCCGCGTAAAATTAGGTCAATTTAGGCTCTATAAAATTGAAGTATATTACTCGTTGGTAACTAAAACATTAAAATAAACCGAAGTTTGGAGTGTAGGAGGTCAGGAATAAAATAGGTCAGAACCTAAGGATCCGGGGCTTAGTCATTAGTATTGACATCCGAAGTAATGAACGCATTAGCTTAAAGATTCTGGGAAGGCAGTTTAGTGTTAAGTTCAGTAAGCTCGAACCGTCACGTAGGCAATTTTGAAAAAGAGAAGTGAAAGGTACTTCTAAGAGTTTAGCCAGGACCCACAGCATTATTTCAGAGACGCATACGTAATAGTTTAGAGACTGGCCCGCGTATGAAGTAACTGGTGGGAGAAGTCATAGGTAGATGGAGCTTATGTTAAGATATGGGCGTTCATTATAATCAGACGTACATTCATTCGTGCATACATTCGTCATCCTGGATACTTGTGACTACTCGCCTGATATTTTAAGCGCCCAGTGACGCGTTTGTGTGAGCAAGATTTAGCGGCTATTGCGAGGGATCTTTCCGGCAAGCTTTTTAGCGACTCAAGGCAATTTAATCTTCTAGTTTCTTTTATTGCGGAAACAGTTCCTTCAAACTGTAACTCTGATACTGCGGAAGCTAGCGGGTATAATGATTCAGTTTTTACAATTTCTAGTCCTACAATTCCGAGTCAATCTATTTTCATCTGAAACGTTCGGCAACTTGCTGCAAAAGCTCAAGTATTAGATCACAATAAATTTCTCATTCAATTTAAACTGGTGTTGTCCTTTCAAATACATTCACGCATATCCTGAGAAAGTACTCTTAGCTCTACCACTGGAGCAGCTGGCGCAAGAGACAACAGAACGAGCTACGAGATAACGCCAACATCAGAAACTTGCTTCACAAGTGAGTTGAAAACGTGAGAAGAGCCGACTGAACACTGAATCAACGCGTCGACACACGCCCTTATATTTCATTTGCATTCCTCCAAACATTTTACTACTTCCTCTTTTAATATCAAACCTTATTCCTTCCCATATTTTGCCTACGTGTAGCTACAACTACCTGCATTGGCTGGTTAATTCTCAGAATCCCAAATCCGCATGCATCTACCTGGAATTTAGAAACCTTACCTTGGAATTAAATAATAATTGACTCCGGCCTGAGTCATTAACTACTTACCGTCTTCAAAAACGCTATTTCCCTATTTTCTAGTTCCGAATCTTAAATAAAATACTACAAGAAGGTTTAAGTAAGAATTATTATGCAAATATCTAAATTTCTGCACCATATCGCGTATAGTTGCTAACATTAAATATTCCCTTTCCTGTTATTACCATTATTATTCTGCATTGCTATTTCTTATGAATCACCTCCATATACCAGGTGGCAACACAAGCCGTCCTTAGTGGAAGTTAGTTTATACCGGATAGCGTGGATGCCAAAAGGTTTCCCTACGTAGAACTGCAAAGGGGCATACCGACAGAGAGGAGACCGCTAAATGAAAGACCAATGCTTGAAAACGAACACTTTAACTGCCATTATTGGTCCCAGAGGTCATTCCGTAGAGAAACTGCCTGCAATATGAGATGTTACGGGTTCGATTCCCGCTGGGCTGCAGAAAGTTGTCCTTAAACAAAAACATTTCACGGTATGCCCAGAATCTGGTGTTTGAATGCGAGAGTACCTATGTGCGCGTGTGTGGGGGGGGATGTTATCGGTTATTTAATAAGCAATTATCTCATTAACAAGAACTCCAGATTGCCGCTTGAGGCAAATTTGAGCACACGTGTTAAGTCATTTAGTTCCATGACAGTTAATCGAATTCGTGCCGCTAACTTAATAAGCTTAAACAAAATTCTATTTTGATTACATTTATGTACCCTTAAAGGTACGTTAGAATTAAATTATTTTCCATTAGTGCATTATTCATAAGCATGTGCAAAAACATGCGCGCCTTTGTGGACAAATTGATGTAAGGGCCTCTCAGGCCCACTTTTACCTGAAATGATCCATCATCTCTTAGTATTATTTCTGTACGTCCAAGCAGAATACAGTTGCGCGTCTGAAAATGTTCAGAACACAGCCTTCGAGCCTCAGCTGCATTTTGGTGCGTTTTTGCACAGATCGCAACCATGTCTTGTGTTCGTTATTGTTGTTTTTTTTATTGTTTTGTTTAAGGACGCTCAACTGCTAGGTCATTAGCGATTCGTTATTGGTGAACGTTACCTTTTTGTCTGTATACGCGACGCTTACCAGTACGAAACTACCATAAACACCTACAGGTAGCAGCACTAAATCAGTGACCTTTCGCACTGTCCCTTTGAGCAGCAGTGATGTGGCAACTTCTATGTATGCGGAAAACAAAACTGCAAAGGAAGGCTTGTTTGGGCCACCTGGTGTATTTATTAGTCGGCCACGATATGAGTGCGTTCGTGCAGTGGCGCTCTACTTCAAACGCAGTCATATCGCGGCCGATTAGTGCTTTATTTATTACTGAATATTAATTAATAGCGGAATCTGTCTATACTGTCTCACACTTAAATAATTAATGCATAACTATTACAATATAATTTACGTTCCCATTAATTGTACTTCTTAAACATTGCTCAAATTCCTTAATATTTTGCCAATATACCACCAAGATGGCAAAGCTAAAATATTCTCGAAGCTTCTAACGCTCGTTTCACTAACTTGAGAAAATGAATGGAAAATCCTTCGTGCAACTGGAGAGGAATTTCAAGGTAAGACTGTGAACTGGATATGTTTAAAAGAAAAAGAACCCTTGGAAATCACTCTTTGAGACACGTGCTCCCGATGCCAGAGGAAGACTGAACTAACCTCAAACCACCTTTCTCCGCCGATGGTTAATGAAAGATTAGCTTGCAGGTCTTTGTTTCCTGCCGCAGCTTGCCACAAAGAGGCTTACTGAGTCTCTAATACCAGATAAAGATGACCGACCCACCTGCTAATGGACTTCCGTTTTTTGTCCTAGGTCCTTCCTTTGTCTATTGGGCAGCTCACTGCATTGCGTGGCAGCCATCCGTCAGAGGCTCATTAGCTTTCAGGAAATTTGGTACATTTGCCTGCTATCATTAGGGGTAATTTCCCTTCCCTCTTGTCTATTTTTTCCCCCAAACACGGCACTGTAATTACCACGTATGCGGTAATCTGGCATAATCAGAGTCAACCATCACAGATAAGCAGCATGCAGTACTGGATAGAAATTATCCTGCATCATATTCTTTAGGAGTATAACTTAATTGCTTATTGAAAATTAATGCCATTGTATGCTGTCCCACAAGGTTAATAGCCTTCTTAAACGGCCTTAACGGTAAAATTCTCTCTCGCTAGAGATGGGAAAAATCATTTTTCACTAACTCTTCCACCATTCCAGTTTCAAAAAGATGCTGAGTTTCAAATTAACAGTGAAGTACGTTCACGAGTATTTATGCATAACCATAAGCAAGAGATTTGTTTTTAACGACAACTGAGAAAGTTGTTGAATTAAAAAACAAAACGTTTTGTATGCATTTGACACAATTTTGAAATGATGTACCATGTTTTTTAGTGATACATGAGAAATGTCTACTTTTTTATTTGGCATACAAAAATGTACATTTATTTCATGTTAGAAAACTAAAGCTTGAATTTAACATTTACGTCTTATACCGTGAAGCTAGAAGTTGTGAAAAAACATTTAGAATTTCAACTAAAAGAAGTTAGCAGTTACAATACTTACAAGGTATCTACTAAAATAAGGCAACAAGTAGTAGTACTCCGTGGTGTAGTGGTTATCATGCTAGTCTCTAGTTCCAGAGGTCTCGGGTTCAAATCCGGCGGAGAGCGATGAATTTTTTTTTTAGTAAAGCCGGTGGTCCTGTGTCGTAGATTTACGGCACATAAAAGAACATCAAGCCTGAACATCTGAGCAAAATTAGCGGTCTTTCACATCCAATATACAATGGTACGCTAAGGACCACAGCAGTTGAAGAGCGTCCATACACGTATTATATACGAAGCAAGAAAAGGCTGTTCTAACACTAAACAAAGCTAATACTGCATACATGCGCGCACGGGAATAACTAAGCGGAGCTAACAATAAACTCATAGACTGAAGGACAACTATGAAAAACGAAAATGTCACAACTTGTATGTTACAGTTTAGTGTTATGTAATATTTGATTCTGTTCATGATATTGATTTGAAATGAAAGGTTTGAATTTGGAAATAAGGGGTTTTAACATTAATGTTACTTTAGTTACTGGTTAATTTTCTTTCAGTCATGTCATTACGCATTAATTCTGTCCGAAAATTAGCACGAAATTAATGTGAATTTATAGTAAAATACTCAACACAAAACACCACAAATTAAAATTATTAATGCGAATATTAATAATAACAAATGTGCTTATGTGAATAACAACGCTTTTCAGAAACATATTTATAAAATTTAGTATAACATTTATAAAAAATCAATTACCGAGACATGTTTCACTTTTTAATTTCTCTGCACGTACATACTCGTAGTAGATAGGGTAGGTTCCACCCAAAAATTTCACATCGATATTTAACCGGAAATACATGTTTTGAGACCCCCGAATAAAAAATAATTTTTAGAAAGATTTGTGCGTTTCGGACAGATACTAAACTTGGTATTTAGTTCAGCATCTTCCAGAGATGCGACACGAAGAAAACGCTCACTCCAAAACAACCTTTACTAAGGATATTTTTCGATTTTCTCAAACATTGTTCTAACGATTTTGTTTAAAATAGCATATAGTAAAGGTATTTACATGACAGATAAAATGTATATCTTGACTTTTCTGGGAATAGCAGTTGGTGGAATGAATGGCGGGGGAAACCGGAGAACCCGGAGAAAACCCGCCCAGACGCCGCTTTGTCCACCACAAATCCCACATGCGGGTCCCTGGGATTGAACCCGGGCCGCCTCTCGGTGAGAGGCAAGCGGTCTAACCACTCGGCCACGGCGCCGCCCGTTCGATACTTAATTGTTCTTTTAAAGCACTGTCGATTCACTTTTCTCGTGATGTCATTGAAAGAGTATGGAATTTGAAGGCCAGCGTATAGCATCCAATTCTAAAGCATTTAACTATCACTATTCCCTTTGTATATATAACGGAATACATAATGCATTTATTTTTGGAACGGTTTATCTCAATTAAAATGAAGTAGCTAGGAAAATGAACTTTCGTAAGAATAATTTGTATACCCACTAATAAACGATAAACGGTAGAGAAACTCGTGCGAATGCAACAGAGCAGTCTTGTTTTCCTTACAAGTTGTAATTCCACCACCTGGCCCATTGTGAGCTTTTGTCTGAACCTTCATTCTTGTAAGACTAGAAGCTCCCGTTTGTAAAATATTCACGTGGTGGTGTTAGGCGATTCTCCTTTAAACGTACACACATACAGTGACTCCAGCTGTGAAACTGGAAGTGCTGTAGAAGAAATTATTATCGGACCACTTTCTGGCCGAGCATCTGCTCTCTCGTTATCTTTAATGGTTCAATGCCAGCCTTCTCTTACGTTCCACACTGATAGAAGTTAAAAGTATTTCCACACCAACTTGGAATTGTGATGCAGTCTCGGCGTTGAGCTTTATACCTTGGTCAACAACATTCCACAGAGTGAGCCAAAAGACTCCAAATCGCCTGCGCGGTGTTTTTCCTGTCCGCGTCCTCGGCGCTCGTTGCCGTTTGCCGCTATCATATAGAGGCGCGGATGAAACCATACAACATTTTTAAAACTACTTTTAAAGGCTTTACTTAACAACTTTATGAAAGGAGATGCTGAAACTGGCCACCGTCGTTGTCCATACATTTTTGACACCTCTATAGGAAACTATCCATTACTCGCCGTAGTTCACGCTGAGAAATTTCCTGGCGGATATTTTGTTTTAATTCTTCCAGGATGTGTGGGTTTGTCTTATACACTTTATGTTTTAAGTTACACCGGAAGGGTATTTTATGAACAATATTACCGGCTGCGCGGTGTTTTTCCACTGGGCGTGTGGTAATATGATAAAAACATAACGTCACGTTGTTGTGGCTTTACTCTGCAGTGTGAAGTGCAGTTTTGAGTTGACGGTGATGTGATGTAGTTCAGTTATTACGAGTTATTTATTATTTTGTCCTGTACTTAGTCACAAAGTATATTATGGCTCAGTAAATGTTTTCTACTGCACAGCGTGGTATGTGTTAACTCGGTTAGCTCGCCAAGTGAAAGTGCGATTTGCAGAAAGTTTTCCAGGTGTAAAAGTTCCAGGCCGTACAACAAAACAATCCATGAACTTTACAGTAAATTTCAGGCCACAGGAAGTGTTCAGGCTAAGAAATCTAAAAGACGGCATTCGGTTCTTACCGAAGAAACATTAGACGACATCGGTCATAATTTGGAAAATTCCCCCCAAAAATTCCATGATGAATAGTTTCCTAAAGAGGTGCCAAAAATGTATGGACAACGACGGTGGCCAGTTTCAGCATTTCTTTTCGTAAAGTTGGTAAGCAAAGCCTTTAAAAGTAGTTTTAAAAATGTTGTATGGCTTCATCCGCTCCTTTCTATGAAACGAGCGCCGAGGACGCGGACAGGAAAAACACCGCGCAGGCGGTTCGGAGTCTTTTGGCTCACTCTGTAGAAGGACGCTCCGTATTGTTTATGGATTAAAGGAATTAAGATTTGCATGTAAAGCATATCCTGTAAAATGCAGCAGCCCCATCCGTCCAGAGTTAATTCAAATTGTTATTAAGAAATGCTGCTTCTACACAAATCTACTGTGTCTGACTAAACATTGAAGCTTTATACATCGATTGTTTATATTCCCAGGCTTTATTCAGTACTCGGGTCTATCAATAACATTCTTCGCAAGTCTGAATTGAGTCAAGCACTAGTTACTTAAGTATATTCCAATATTTCCAAATCCCATTACAGTTTGCGACGGAATTTCAATTTGTACACTACTTCAACTTAAACAGGCCGGCGTCTGAAAGACGGAGCTCGAATAGAGTACTTCTGCGAGCGCTCGGGAAAGCCAGGCTTTGTTTACAAGGCTGCGTATATTCTTGTAGTAGTTATAATGGGGAACACAACTATAGCCACAAAATTTTTCCGAGAAAATAATACATATACAGATATCAAACGGACAGATGTTTCAGAGTGTTTCAACACTAAATATTTGTAACCAAAACACGCCCTATTGATTTATAGTTTTTTTTCAAGTGGAGTATGACAAAGTGGTTACAATGCTGTGCTTACTGCAGCACTGTTAGAGTTAGCTTACTGTTCCCGAGGTGCCAAGTTCAAATTTCCGTGGAGCTACTTCACTTACACCCTTTCATTTTAAATACATGAGTCAATACATGATAGTTTTTTGTTTTTTTTTCATTTTGTACGCAGGTGGCGTTTATTTAGTCGTCCGTCATACCGATGGCAACCGTGACATTAATTTATCGGTCGGGAGGAGGTTTCATACGCAGTGAAATTAGTTTTATAACCACAAGCTTCCCATTATTGTAATTATATTTGTAAGTAAAATGAAGTAACGCAAGCAATATTAATTAACTATATTACAGTAAAACGAGTTGCGCGCGCTCAAAACGAAAATTCGGTTAAATACCAAACTTAGTATTTAAATTCAGCCTTTTTCAAGGAGCGCGACACAGATTTTCAAGCAAATACCCCCACCACAAACTAAACTTTACATCAGAGGTGGGCAGAAGTCAGTTTTTTGCCCACAACACAACACAACGCAACCCTCACAAGAAACACGGAAGTAAGGGAATGAATATCTAACGTGGTATTTTAAGTCCAGTATCTTCCAAAGATGAGACAAAGATTTCTAAGAAAATCCCCTACTCCAAACTACTCCTTATACGTAGAAGTTCTCGGAATTCTTTATTTTATCAAAAATAACTCAAACAATTTTAAAAAAATACCATATAGGTACCAAAGGGGTGGTTAACAGCTGGAGTAACAGTTTTTCCGTTATTTGCTTCTAAAATTTGTAGCCTCTGAATTATTCAAGCAATCTTCATGAAAATTAACTGACATAATATGGAGCCATCTATTAATCATAATCACACAAAAAAAATATTAAAGTTTAAATTACAATTTTTTGTTGTTGCTATTACCAGCTATATTAGTCACATGTTTGTGGCTTTAATTACCTTTCTCACTTAATGCTGTCATGTTAGTGATTTCATATCTGTACAATCTATTAAAAACACCCTCAAAATTAATCTAAACCACCAATTTCTTTTGTGGGTCATTTGCCTTTAAATTAAAAAAAATATTTATTTAAATTCAAAATATAAAATATTTTAACCTATTTAATTTTTTTACAAGAAATATATGAATATTATGTAAAAGTTGGTGGTTGACATTAACAAGCATGCATCTACATACAACAGGAATAATTTCATGCAATTCTGTTAAATAGTTTTGAAATGAAAAACTTCTAAGCTATTTGAAGCTCTTCAGTTAAAAGGAAAATTTAGCTTAAAAAGTGAGTACAGTAATAGGTTTACAAAATATGAATTTAGCCGAGTGAAAAAGAAAGAGATTTTAACAAGTTTTAAACATGACATCACATGAAAATTTCCTATAGTTCACAGCTTAGTCATTTTTTTGAAAAATTCTTTCACAAAATAAAACCTAAATGTTCAAATAAACTTATCCCGTCATAGACTGAAAATTGATACTTTACAGAATTTTCGCGTTCATCCCCCTCCCTTAAGATATTTATAAGGCAAAATGTACATCTTGCATTTTCTAGCAGTAGCCTGTGAAGTTCTCTTCATTCGGAAGGAATATATTTATTTTTTAATATTGTTTAACGTCCGTTCTTACTTTATACGGCACCACAGGCGGCGACACTGGTTACATGAAATGATAATTGGGAAGGAAATATTCCAAGTTTAAGTTTAGGGTGCCTTACCGGCATTTGCCAGTAATGAGGACTAGGGAAAAACCTGGAAAAAACATCAGCCAGGGCGGTTAGTACTGTCGGGATTTAAAAAGCAGGCCTCCCGTTCACGAGCCCGTGCCTTAACGACCTCGGCTAACCTGTTGGTCTAGAATGCATTAAGGTTATTGAGTTCAAGTGCTGTGGCTTGGTTCGCATTTCTCTAAAAACTTACTTTTGCTATAGAAATATTACTTTTTCTCAATTTGGGTTGACCAATCAGCTGGCAATTTTGCAGCAGAGGTGATTGGAAATACATACACTAGGATCAATTAAATTGTTTGAATATTATCTTAAAAATCGTAACTAATTCTAATATTACATAAAAAGGATTCCAATTACTAATTATTACTAATAGAATATGTGGGTAACATTCAACCCTGTTCTTCTATTACTTGTTGAGAAAAAGGAATGTTTGTATGTGCATGTTTCAGCATTTCTTTCTTTCTGAAGTCATTTTTCTAAAATCTAATATGCACTACGTGATCAAAAGTATCCGGACACCCTTAGCCTTGATGCCAGCGTTCACACTCGCAGGCATACTTTCACTCAGGTGCTGGAAGGTTTTTTGGGGAATGGCAGCCCATTCTTCACGGAGAGCGGAACTGAGGAGAGGTATCGATGTAGGTCGGTGAGGCCTGGCACGAAGTCGACGTTCCAAAACATCCCAAAGGTGTTCTATAGGATTCAAGTCAGGACTGTGTGCAGGCCAGTCCATTACAGAGATGTTATTGTCGTGTAACCACTCCGCCACAGCCCGTGCAGTATGAACAGGTGCTCGATCGTGTTGAAACATGCAATCGCCATCCTCGAATTGCTCTTCAACAGTGGGAAGCAAGAAGGTGCTTAAAATATCAATGTAGGTCTGCGCTGTGATCGTGCCACGCAAAACAACAAGGGGTGCAAGCCCCCTCCAGGAAAAACACGACCACACCATAACACCACCACCTCCGAATTTCACTGTTGGCACTACACACGCTGGCAGATGACGTTCACCGGGCATTCGCCATACCCACACTCTGCCATCGGATCGCCACATTGTGTACCGTGATTCGTCACTCCGCACAACGTTTTGCCACTGTTCAATCGTGTAATGTTGACGCTCCTTACACCAAGCGAGGCGTCGTTTGGCATTTTCCTGCGTGATGTGTGGCTTATGAGCAGCCGCTCGACCATGGAATCCAAGGTTTCTCACCTCGCGCCTAACTGTCATCGTACTTGGAGTGGATCCTGATGCAGTTTGGAATTCCTGTGTGATGGTCTGTATAGATGTCTGCCTATTACTTTTTACGACCCTCTTCAAATGTCTGCGGTCGCTGTCAGTCAACAGACGAGGTCGGCCTGTACGCTTTTGTGCTGTACATGTCCCTTCACGTTTCCACTTCACTATCACATCAGAAACAGTGGACCTAGGGATGTTTAGGAGTGTGGAAATCTCGCGTACAGACTTCTGACACAAGTGACACCCAATCACCTGACCACGTTCGAAGTCCGTGAGTTCCACGGAGCGTCCCATTCTGCTGTTTCACGGTGTCTAATGACTACTGAGGTCGCGGATAATGAGTACCAGGCAGCAGGTGGCAGCAAAATGCACCTAAGATGAAAAACGTATGTTTGTGGGGTGTCCGGATACTTTTGATCACATAGTGTATAAGCAAAGTTACAACACAACCTCACTGAATGCTATTATATTTGCCTTAAAAAAATTGAACAAGATAAGATTAAAACTTTAAAAATTAGGAAGTAGCTTGTGAATATCTGTATTCCACATTTCTCAGTTACCTTAAGAAGGTGCATTTTATGGAAACGTTTAAATAAAACTTTAAAAGACAACAAAAACCGAAGGAAAATATGAATTTAAGACAAAATATTCGTAAATCGCCTGATGGCATTCCAAGTTCATATTCCTAGGGTTGGCAACACTCCTGTGCACTGACACACATTTCTTTGGAGACGTTTGTCAGAGCCCCGGCTACATAGATACGCTTCCGGCCAATGAAATTAATGATAGTATTCTTTGTTACAATGGGTGCATAGGCGGGGCTAGTGCAACTGGGATCCCATGAAAAATAATATCCGCCATAAATTTCCTTCCAGGAAGTAGCTCTTATCCTTTAAATCACCGATGTTAAACTGTGGGCATTTGCATGGAACTTCGCCCCCTTTTTCTTGTTTTATACTCCAAGAGAAAAGAATGTTAAACGAGTTAAAACCTAGAATGTGGAGTTCTGCGCAAGTTTCCTCAAAGGCGCTTCACATCAGTGGTCCATGCAGGCAAACGCTGGGCTGCAGCTCAGCAAAGAGTTCGGAGTCTGGGCTATTCAATACTGTCATTTGAAGATCTTGCTCAAATGCAGAACTCTGTTAAAAGTCTTAATTTGGCTGATGTAGATGGCATAATATGCTTTTAAGAAAAGTCTGCAGTAATGGAAGGTGCATATGCATTCATAGTACGTACGAGTGAAATAGTGTACGTATTGTAACAAATGAGAACACCAACCTTTGCGAAACACTATTTATCACTTAGACACTCAGCGTAGCACAATACGATACATTCAAGACACTGTTGGTACACACTCAGAACGGAACACAACTGAACCGTCGAATCACAACTTACAACTCTAATTACACTGTGAACTTGTAGCGGGAAAACGTTGTTCCTCTGGTTGATGCCCTCTGCTGCAGTGTTGTTGTCTCCGGCTATTGTTGCTCGTCGGCTGCTGTTTTCTCCATTCCTAATCAATTACCTATCTAACCAATTTCAATGGTCTCAGGGTATTCGTAGGCGAGGCAAATTAAAATACACTGCATTTCCCTTAAAACATGTGGTTTATTATTAAATAAATAGTTATGGGCGGTTAGCTTTTCCCATTGTAACAATTCCCACCATTATAATAAATTAGGAGCCTAATCTAACTGCACACGTCTTCCCACTCCAATACACACGTGCATTTGTCGTCCAAAGAGTATCACTGTATGTCGACGAGATTCTATAAGAGAGTGAAAATTTGGGGCTTTCTTCCCCCTTTTATACGCAAGTCTAATGACGCTCACTTCCGCGCCTCAAAATGTAATGACATTTCTAATTGGTCCTCAGACCGCCTTACTTATTATGTGTGAGAATATTCTGCTCCAAAAGAGTTCGCATACGCGTCCGGAAGCAGATTCAGTATCTCTCTCTCTTTCCTTTCTATATCTTCTCTTTCTATTTCTCCATATTGCTTACAGTTCCTTGCTCATTAGCTTGGTGAAAGGTGGGCTCTACCTAGAATTACCTTTACCTGGAATTAGCTAGCTCGCCCGTCCCTTACTTATCTAAGTTAGAATCTGCTTTTGTACAATTCTTGGTTGTTAAATATTCTAACATATTTCTTGGTGAATTATATTATGTGCAATTCTTGTTTAATATTGATTTATGTCTATGTGAATATATATATATATATATATATATATATATATATATGTGGGTGCGTGTGGTATATCCCCTTTCAAACTGTCACCCTTAACTGTCTAACCGGGCACTACCAACCCCTTATATAAGATCCGCATACAAAGGGGAACGTTCTGGAAGGGGATGCTACTCGAACTTCCCGAAAGGAATCTTCTGGATCAGAAATTACCGAAACTGCGGCGAGTTGGCACATGAGTATGTTGCGCGTGCCATTGTTGTTAAGCGTCGGTCGAAACACCCACACAGGTGTGCAGGCAAACGGTCAGGCATGCGCTTGCACTGGCGGCGGAAGCAGGCAACTTCGCGCGGCGACACAGTATTAAGTTTTCTCTGGGCACCAGTTTCTCCCCAAATTAGCCGTTTATCTTTACTTCAACACGTTATTACAAGCAATTAAAAAAGAACTGGATGTTAACTTTTTTGTAAAATCTATGGTTTTGCACAATCGTAGTTTTCTTGATGTGTTACATTTGGCAACACCAAAGTGCGGCACCTCGATGCGTGTCGCGAAATACTTACCTCCAAAACGCAGATTCTCCAAAGGTGAATAGGAGACAAGAAAAGTGGCAATAGGCGACAAGTCATCCTCTGTGGTGTGGTGGTTACCATGCTAGTCTCTAGTTCCCGAGGTCGCGGGTTCAAACTCCGGAGGGCGATGTTTTTTTTTTCGGGCATAAACATTCTTAGCATGGCTGCCTTCGGAAGGGAAGTAAAGCTGGTGGTCCCGTGTCGTAGATTTACGGCACGTAAAAGAACCTGAAGCCTGATAAAAGAGGCCTCTGAGCAAAATTTCCGGTCTTTCACGGCCAGTATAGAATGGGACGCTAAGGACCACAGTAGTTAAAGAGCGTCCATAAACATAACCCCCCCCCCAAAAAAGATGAGAACAAAAGACTGAGGGTTACGTTAAGAGTTTAACTATGGAATCCTCAAATCGCACACAGTTAAAATCGATAATTAACCTGAACCTAGAATGCAGCGCCAGGAATGAATCTGGAACAAATCAAGCTAAATTTGCTAGCAAAATCTCTCCAGATGTTTCATTATCACGCTATTGTTCAGCGGAGACGCGGTAAAGGTATGGCTTACCCCAAGAGAAAGGATGATAAGAACTTCGTACAATGATTGGAACTTCTGCCGAGTTGTTTTAGGAATATCAACAAATTATGGATTTTTTTAATACTTCTATCTCGGTGAAAAGGATTTTGCACGGTAGACAGAATTTTGTCCTTGGCTACTTTATCATCTCGTGGTACGGAATCGTGCAGTTTTAGTTGAAATTAGTTTTACGGAGGGTGCCAGGGTAGCGTCGTTTCCAGCTCTCGTACTGAGGATCCGGGGTTCGATCCCGGCTCTGGAGTGGTGATTTTAAGTCGGTCCTTTCCACATCTTGTCCATGTTAAGTTTCCCCAAAACCCAACGTGGTTCGGAGTCCACGGTAAAAGCTGTATGTCCTCTCATTCCACCGCCATCCCCATCACTCTATCGGAGGCAACGGATTCTGCCCACTGGGTGCCTCCGCTTGGTGGAATGAGGTATCCCGAAGGTCATAAACCACATGGGGAGCGTTAGAAACGAAGACGACTTTTTACGGCCATCCTTCAGAGCTCACAGTAGGAATTCTAGCTGCATTCCGTTAACTAGATAAAAAGCTGCAAAACGAAATTGAGAAACTAAACCAGGAAAATCAAGTTTTGAAGAAAGTAAACCACGTAGAATGAGACATGTGTGTATGGAGAAAGCCAAAGCGTTGTGCTGCAAGGATGAAACCACTTTGTGACAAGAATGGCTTTGAGACAAATGGGTGGTATTAATATAAGCGAGCCATAACTCGCGATTCCTGAGCCTGGCGCGCTTCCGTATTAATAAAACGCAACGAATCAAGCTTAGCGTGACTTTCGACTTTTCATCTGTTGATGTCAACACATTCCTTACAGACACATTCTCGTCAGAAGAACACAGTACTATTATCATTTGCTGTATGGCCCTGCACAACGTGACCAAAGTATCTTGGTGATGCAGACTTCGAGATTCCAGTTGTTCAGGATGGTGGTGGGGAAGAAGAGCTAGCAGCTGGTGATCAACGTATCAGAGAGAGAGAAAACGGCGTAGAAGGGATAGGATTGCAACAACAATACATGCTCGTCAACAATGAGTAAGCAATTTATTTACTTCATTACAATTATTAAGTAATTGATGTTACAAAGTATTAAACATTACAATAACAATTTAATCTTAATTTGCAGTATTGTCGCACTAAATAACGTTCCTTTGTGCCGTTTAAGAGAAAGCTAGTAAAGGATGAAGGTTACCAAACAATAATAGAAACATTTCAGCGCGACCATAATACCAACTTCACAACACACTTATGGATACACGCATGCTTAAAAAGAACCACAGTTTATGACTGTAAATATATCATTCATGCTTCATCTTGTACAATCGTTCGCTCTCTTTGTTCTTTTTCGTATAATAGCTTTTCCCTCTCTAAACATGCCACTTCTCGTCTGATTTTACTTTCTACCTCTTGCGCTTTAACACTGCTACTTGTCTCAGTAGAACAAATCTTTGTAGTTCTTTAAAAGACATCTATCTTGTATCTTCGGTCTCATAATCTGCCAATCTCCTTTTACTTACAAGTTTGCTGGGTCCTGCAGGACGACCATGCGTAGATTTCGCAATAAATGTACGTGAGAAAGCCTAATCAGTAACAAGTCTTGCATTTTCTTGCAGCTCTGTGCTTTCCGAGGCTTCAGAATTCGTTGGATAAATTCAATTTCTTCTCCTCCTAAAACAATAATAGAAGCAATTTAATTTACATTAAAATATATATGGATTATTGCTGACTATTTATATCAAACGCTTGTAGTTATTTTTTGTACATTATTCCCTATTAATTGTTGTGCAATGTATTTTAGTTACTTTACGTTATTGTAACCTCTCAAAAATAGCAAAGAGTTTTGTAACCTGAAATTATTTCTTAAAAAAAAAAATTTAAAAATCGAAAGTCGTCTTTACTATTCTTACCTGTTAACGAAACTATAGATGGATTTGATTCCCCTTGAATGAGGTCTAAAAACTTGTTTTCACAGTTCTACAGGACTAAGAGCTTGTTGCCTTCCGTCGCAAATCAGTCTCCACTTTTAAGCGGCTTTTCATATTTCTTATTTTGTTCTCTATTTGATCTTCTGTTAGGCATTTTCTTCTAGATTTCACTGCACTTTGGCCATAGCAGAAGCATTTTTCCGCTTGTCCTCAGACAGCTGAGATTTGCTCATTATATCTTTGTGGCTGGTCAATAAGTTCACAAAACGGGTTGCAAACTGGTTGATTTTTTCAGTCATTTCTGATCGATATACTGCAACAAAAATACCTAAGCTGAATCGAATGTGTACTGCCGCCCGACAATAGTGCGTTTACAATGCAGGAAGATGGGAAACACGAGTCAGAGACTCGCAATCATAGAGCCAAAGCTCAGCACGGAGGGGAACTTTTTATTAATACCAAATTTGCGACTCGGTTTTGGTCGTGAGTTTTTGCCATCGCTCGTGAGTCACGGCTCGCTTTTATTACTACCTACCATTAGCCTGTGTGTACGTTTTCGAAGTATTAATATATGTAAAACCAACCGAAACCAGTTTAACATTAGTATCCCAGATTCATTCATACCATACACGCAATAAAAACAATCCTTATAGGCAGGTGCACAATACTCAACTATTTGAAGATAGCTTTGTACATACTGGTCTAGCTATATGCCTATATTAATTACCTAGATAACTTATAGAAATAGTAATGTCCAAAATTTTAAGATTAATCTTAAAATAATCTACTACAGCATTGTTATTCCAGGCATAAGAATGTCTAAACATTAAAGCCAGGACAAAACGAAATGAAGTTGAACTGATACTGGACTTTACGCAGTGACGTCGCTAGCTACAAACCACCCCATCCCTCGTACTGTCTGTCGAGTTTGCACTCGGCACTCACCAGACCGTGTTTACGTGCCAGTCAGCGAAACGTGGCCGCTGCTCTTTACATTCTTTGTATTCACCCAATGGTTTGAGTGTAGATACTCGAAGCCAACTGCTTAAGAATTCCTATGCCTGGTTATTACGCAGACGAGTTCATAAAAACCTGAAATATTCTGCAATTATTAAATGTGCATAATTGTTTTATATTTTCTGTGATAAGACTATTTAATCTTTTAAGCAGAATTACGGATTATTTAATGTGTAACTGATATTCTGTAAATATAGCAAATATGTCATAAACTGACGTGCCCAATAATTGCGTACATTGTTCTCAAAGAAGAAAATTAAATAATACAATGAAACCTTCCCAAATCGGACACTGAATAAGCCGGAATCCTATCTCTTTCGGAAAAGAGTTTTGGTCCAGGTGAAAATCATATACCTACTTTGCGTAATTTTCCTGAATGATACGGAAACTGCCCAATGTAGAAAATGAACCGTCTACAATTGCTTGAAACGGAATTATGTAGTTTTAAAACGCAGTTATTTTGGGATATGCTGTGCTTCCAAGGAAGCTGCAAATGCTTGATATATTTTATTTTGGGACATGCTATACTTTCGACGAAACTGCAAATCTGGGTCATTAAGGTAAATCAGACTTCCTTGTAAGGTTCATATCTGCGAGGAGACCGCGTCAAGCACGAAATAAATGGGTTACAATTGCCAATGTGTGTTTTTCCTTTAGTGTCCTCTGTTGCTTGGAAGCGGTGTATTGTGGGGAAAGGATGTGCATTTGGATAAAGAATGTCGCGTAAATCAGTGTCGCTTTCTCAGATGTATGTATAGAGTTAAAGATACCTAGGTCAGTGTTATGATGCATGCATTAGCGCAAGAACAGAGGTTCAGTGTATAGTGTACATTTTCTTAATTAGTATTGTGATGAATGTGTTGGAAAAGGACGAAGTGAAATAATGTATGTAACGTACATAATGTGTACTAAATTATGCAGTGGATATAAAACTACATATGTACCAATGTGAGTGCTTTTCAATAAAATGTACATTTTCAATTGGTATAGTGTTTCTTAAAACCATGCATAGGAAAATAATCGGGAATATCTGAATGATACCGAAACCTCGCCAAAGCAGAAAAAAGTTTAGGATCATGTCACTTTTTCTTGAACAAGTTTCACTATAATAATAATGAACAATTCTAATGTGAACGTGTTGATGCCTAACTTTCGCTCGGAAGAAGAATTATCTGGCAAGATGAGACTTGTGGGACCCTGTCAGTGAGGTAAAGAGCCCTTGTTATATACGAGTGCAGAAAGATAAAGTCGGTCCAAGTGTACGCCGCGTGAAACTCAAGTGCCTCTGAGACAAAGGGGCTACGACGTAGATGCATTAGATGAGCAAAGCAGGGACTTCAGTGGTGGTACTTCGGATATTCGTTTCTTACTTAAAGGAGTAATTGCCCGTAAATTTACGGGCTAATAAATACATCGCATCTAATTCATCATATAGGTATCTTTATTTCGCCAGCATTCCACTGTGGAGCACCTAGGTTTTGTCTTCAGGTCCCTTCACAGTGGTGGAATAAGTGTGATACGGGAATGTGGTGATAACCCTGATCCATTCGTTTATGATGCTACAATGATGGACCAGTTTGAATGAATTTGGAGAGGCAAATTGGACATACATCTTTACTTTTATTGTTAGACACTTTATTCAAAGTTTCTTTTGTTACCGAATTAGTGTAATGCAAATTGCCAATTTTAGTTCAGCTATACCTTATTGACAGTGCAGCACTCCAAAAGAAATAATCGGGTCTACCACTTCTTGCAGCGTCACGAGAACCGGTCTCATGAAATTTATTTATTCAGCCGTAAACATTATCCAGAAACGGTAATATGGAATTTGGAAACTCTTGTTACAATAGGGATGGTGCTTTGGACACGGAATGTGACCACTGTGTCATTGACAACCCATAAGTAATAGCTTGCTACCAACCAGACCAGCGGTACTGCGGAGGGACTAAAACATCGCATTGTATTCGCGTCATTTAATCCCGATCCGTCCTTAAGCCAATCGACAACAGCTGTAAGCACAGAGACGCAGGCGGAACAAAATTTGTCGACATTTCAAATTTGGCTGAAATTGGTACTCTGAATACCTACGCAGATCCACCCCCCCTGCATTAGAAGCGGAATACAATAATAATACAATCCAGGACCGTGTCCGAAACGCTGTCAACGTGTTTCTAGACTCCTACTGCAAACAGTTGTGTGTTTTGTTGTCACGCAGGCGACCGGGGTTCAAAAAAAAAAATACTTTGTTTCTTAACGACACTGTCAATTCCCAGGATTATATCAGCGCCACCGGTGTGCCGGTATTTCGTCCCGCAGGAGTTCTTTTACGTGCTAGTAAATATACTAACATGGGGCTGTCGCTTTTAAGCATACTTAAAAACCATCGGTATTGGCCGGTTTTGAACACTCAACGTTGGGATCAGAAAGCCAGCGCCTAACCAACTGATCCCACCCAGACCGAGAGACGGGGTTCGATTCCACAACGGATAGTGTTAATCTAGCTAATTATGCCTTAAATTGGTTAAGCGTATTTTTAGTTGTTGCAACTGACTGAAAGACATAACTATGCTTCTTATTTTAAATTTGTTGCCTTGAACTGGGAGTTTTTCTAATATCTGATCGATCTGCATGCGCCCAGGAATACTAGGTTTGCCTACACTTATTTCGGTTCTTTGAGGATTCCTTACATTAACTACAGTTGGGCTTCATTAAGTTATATCGACACAGGACCGAGGTCGTTAAGGCACTGACTCGTGAACGGGAGGTCTGCGGTTCAAATCTCGCCAGGACTGTTCTGCGTGACAGGTTTTTTTTCTTCCAGGATTTCCTGTCCTCATTATTGGCAAATGCCGGGTAGATACCTTAAACTTAAGCCTGGAACCTTTCCTTCCCAATTATCATTTCATGTATCACCAGTGTCACCGTATGCAGTAAAAACGGACGTTGAGTACTATTAAAAATCACGAAGTTATGCCATATAAAACCTTTACCTTTACAAGTTTAGAATATTTTGTCATATTTCATTTTAACATTGGTGCTAATATAGTGAAAGTTAGGTAGTTTTGAATACTAGGTAATTTTTTGCAAATGCACTTTCTCTGGAATCAAATGCTGGTTTACCAGGTAAAATGTGTACTCCTAAGGTGAATTTCAGAATATCCATGCCTTCTCATGGGAAGAAAACTGGGCACAGAAAGCTTTTTCTGCAGGTCTGTAGATATGTCACAGGAGGTTCGTGACAGACGGAGAGAGTGGATATGGTGGAACTGTGACGTTGCACTCATAATCTCACTGTTCGGTGTGGGCGATAGCATTGTCGTTATTCAACCTGAGATGGCCGTTCTCGGGGCTGCTCCTTCCATTGTTTGCATACGTCTGGAAGACATGACATGCTGTCTCTTGCGTTCAGACTGGAGAGTTATCCATCTGGACATGGTCTCGACCCATGCCCGGGATGCGAAACAAAGATTTCAGCTTACTCTTACCGATTGCGCTGAGTCAGCGCTGGCAACATCTACCGTGAAACAAATGTGTTAGGGGTTAATAGTCTTATGTTGGAACCTGGCCAAAATCTCAATAAATATAGGAATTCTTTTTCCTTCGCCGACTTATTTGGTAATTTATACACCCCCCCTCAAGAAAGTATTCGTCTGCACTTCAAAAACATTCTAGCAGCCAAATTAATGGAGGGGAAAAATCTAATTCACTTGGACATAAAGATCAAATGGTAATGCAGTTTACGTGTTTTGGCGGTTTTTCAGATCGTTCATTTTTTAGTTTTATAAATTTTTGAAAAATATGCCAAAATTGCAACTCTTTTATATGTGGCGTTTTCAAAATTAACTTACATGCATTGAGTAGAGTAATTTTTTTGTGCGTTGCTTGATTTTGCTGTGAAAATAGAATTTTATTTGATGGAGGAATAAAATGTCAAAGTTGGGAATTTTAAGCGTTTTTGCCTTAATTCCTCATTTTCGGCTCACTTTTTAGACTTCACGAATTTATTTCTACAGCAGTTTAAGTCGCATATAGACGAAAGTATGTGAATGTCCAGTAGGCCTCTGAGGACAAAATGTGTGCTCTCCGGAGGAGTGATGGGGGATAGTACCACGTGGCAGCTCACGATGTCATAAATAAATCTACTATATACGTTAAAACCATCGCGCAACTTTAATATTGTTTCACTTGGAGCAGTGTGTGTTTTCTAGTGATTTATAGATTGTTTACAATGACCAGTAAGAATGGAATAACTCTACACAATCAAGCCCGAGAAATAGTTGCTAACGTAGTTAAAATCTGTGACGAGGAAAGCAAACAAAAGCAACTGGTCTTTTAGCATTACTAGCGTACGTTTTTAAGAGGCCTCAAGTCTTGTTATGTTTAAAAGTAGAGCCGTAATCTTTCTCAGATAGCGGTAGAATTGTTGATGTCAACACATCCCTTACAGGCACATTCTCGTCAGAGGAACACAACATGCCTAAAGAATACATGAAAGATAATTTTGAAAACACACGTACAAAACCGTTGCAGTATTGGCATATTTTACAAAAATTTATAAAACATAAAATGAACTATCTGAAAAACCACCAAAACACGTAAACTGTATTACGATTTGATCTTTATGTCCAAAAACAATTTAAGATTTTTTCCTGCATTAGTTTGGCTGCTAGAATTTTTTAAAGCACAGACGAATACTTTCTTGAGGGTATTAAAGTCATTTTAGTACCTGCTTTTCATAAATAACAATTTAAAAGCTCTATGTCCTCGGCTACTCGTGTGGGTATGTGGCTATATTGAAAGCTCACCGCGGCAGCTTTTTAAATCTCTGTTGTCTTCTCGTGCAGAAATTTATATTTGTCTTGTTAAGGGCCGGTTCTACAATGTCCCCGATAAGTTTCTCTATACTTACTCTCCAAATAAACTTTGCTTGTCGATACGTAACGCTCTCGTTCTACAATCACACGGCTTTCTCTGGATAGCAATCCTACAGGATAGCCTGTGATGTGTTAAGTTTGCCATTCTGAATTCGACGGAAACCCCACCATTGGGAAATTTGTGAACTAGAAAACAAACGAGAATTGCCTTGCGAAGCAGGCAGCAACAAACAAAAAAATGAAAGTCAAGTGTTTATTACAGTTCAGCAACTTAGAAAAAACCCTTGGGAGGAGTAACTCACCTGGTCATGTATTCCTCCTCTCTTAACTGCTTTGGGCGGGCATACCTCTCCCACTCTGCCTCCGAGTCGCTGCTTAAGCACCACATGCCATAATTTCGCCTAACCCGTGATTTATTTTATTGTATTCTCACAAAATCGTTTATCACACCACTGTTGTAACTATCCACTGTAGAGGCAGGACTAATGACACAAGAGCATTGCAACAAAATTGCTGTGTTTGTAGATTGCGGTGACAGGCCACGCAAAGAGCAAGGTGCAGCGGGTGTGAAAACAAATGTTTGCATATAACTAGCGATAGCATATTATCATGCGATATCTTCCGAAACTTAATTCACACTTTTTAGGGTATTCCATAGCCTTCACTCTCCCATCTCTCTCTTCAAGGAAAAAAGTTCCTCGCTGATTGATTTTCATAATACAAATTATTTCAATTGAAGTTTTACAAAGAAAATTAGCGCCTTTCATTTTTATAGGGAGACCAATCACACATCATCTCGAATCTGTACTCTTTAACATAGCTCTTGCAGAACTGGAATAAGGATTTTAGTTTTTTAGTTATCACGATGTAGATAAACAAGATCCGATTAAATATTTCTACACTATAAAATTGCTGAGTTCACAACAGTGCCGTGACACTTGTTTCCCGCGTATCCGCCCACTTCCACTTTAAGACACCTCAGTGGATAACTCAGTAGCTAAAGGGAAAAGACAAGTAGAGTGGGGGCGATTTATCCCTCCTGAACACTCGCGCAGTCCGTAGACCGAGGGATTTTACTAAGTTGTACTATAGCTGGTTTCTTTTGCGATCCTTTTAGAGTAAAATTGAAGTAACAAAGCGACAAAGGGCTAATAACATCACTCATGTCGGCTGAGAAAGACTGTTAAACATAGAAGCATATAAGACTGCACGAGAATAAAAAGCCTGATGCGAAATTGGGGGGGCTGGGAGACAATCGTGTCAGAGTTCACATAATCTTACCTGCGTTGGTGACTTATTTGCTAATGTATTTCTCATTTTTTTTAATGCTTCTCTACTATAATAACCACTCAGCCGATTTTGATAATGCTTTCAGCATTGAAAACTCCAAGTCTTTGTGACGGATATAATTTCAATTCATAAAATACTAATAAGAATTTGCAAAGCCTGTGTATTAGAATATAAAACATTGGAGTTATAAACGAGCATAGTTGCGAGAGGTTAAGCAAGTCAGACGTTTTGTCGTGTGAATATCCAGATTTTTCGTTCATTATTAGTGCTGTGCGAAATTACGATTATAAGGTGTAAATGGGGGGATTAACTATAAAATCCTCTAGATGATTGTAAAATCATTTCATGAAGAACGGAGGGAGGTATATGGAATTAATTAAAATGTCATTCGAGTATAAAAGGGTGGACCGTCTGGTAAGCCAGCTGGTGCCTTATAAAAGCAAGCTTATAAATTTAGTCTTCGTACAATGTTTGGAAAATTTTCTCTCTCTTTATTTCCTCGTCTTTATCCGATAAATACAATTCTGCCACGATTGCTAACTATTGCTGGTGATAAGAATTGTGTCAGTCCTGGGCATGAAAACTGGTTGTTTATCGGCTACTCCAACTACTGTCTATTCCAAACTAGAGTTCCTTCTGATGTAAACAGAAGCACGTGCTTCTGCTTGTCACGAACCCAAGAACACACACTTACGCCAACGTAAATAGTTCCTTAATACATGTATTGTATCAGAAATATTAGGGCAGGAAAGGAATAGAACTGCACATTTTATTGCGGTTATCATAAGAACTCATTGATGAAGGTAATGGATACATACTAGCTGTTAAGAGATTACAAAATATTTTCGTCTGCTGTTGCGCTAACGCCGAGAGCATCTTGCTTTTTAATACCAACTGTATGCATGACTGTCATTCTCTTGCATACACAAGAATGCAGCAATGAAATCCCAGAGGTGCTATCTGAGTACCCAATAAACACTTTGCTAACACAGGAAATATAAGCGAAGTCATTCATAATACGCTAGCACACGTATGCCCAGCTCATGTCAAATCTTGTGATTTAGTCAGTTGGTATTCCAGTTCTCATGGCAGACGAAGATAAGTATGGTGCGAATAAACTGTTCAAACACAAAAGCGACAAACAGTTCAACAGTGGCTAAAAACAAACAATACCTAATATATTCAACTCACTATTAGAAAAATACCCCATTAGTGCATATTACGAAACTAATATCGGATTTTATAGGCGTTTCAGTGAGAAGTGTAACCAAAGCGCGCGGGGAATATAAACAGACATAATAGAACATAGAAGAGGAGAATCAAATGTGGGAACATATTTCGTGCGCGACACTGCTGTGGAATTGTGGATAAGCTTGTCATTATTTTGGAGTACTAGTTCCGATTCCGATATGGCAGCTGAATCATCTTCGGAGGATTCGGATTTCGGTGTTGCACTTTTTACCAAGGATTGTGATTAACGTAAGTAAAATATTCATTTCTGCATATTTATAAAATCGATTGTTACCTCAGGTTGCATTTTGAACTATGATTCTCACACAGGGCGCCTTTTTAAAGATTGAAACGATGTTCAACAAGCACGTGAGAGGGGAACAAGCAGCCATTAGGGGCGGGGATTGCGAACTATTTTCGCGCGGATAATACAAAGAGTTTGTTTACTGTGACAGGCACTCTGGTTTGGAATGGACAGTAGGAAAACTTATCGGCAACGATATCTTCCGAGTTGTTATCCAGAGATTGTACACCAATCACTAAGAAATCCGGTAAGTAGCTTTATCGGCAATTTATCGGGAGATTGTGGAACCGGTCCTTAGTCAAATTTCTGGTCATTTATGCACGCTCGCTAGCTGAAAGATCGACAAGAATGCAACCGATGCTATTCACTAGGGAAGTCCGTGACAAATCCTTAAGAAGCTCCTACAATATCTAGCGATCATATCAGACTTCTATACGTTGCCTTCTAAGTTTCCTCAATCCTTTGGATCCCCCATCAATTGGCATTTATTTGGGCGAGTTCCAGCTCGCTACTTGCACCCGTGACGTGGGTTAAACAACATTGAACTTTCGAGATTGGAATACTCTAGTATCTGCATGCAGTATCCTGAAAGCAACACCTTTTCAAGAAAATAATTTATGGTGAATGTTTTTCATTTGAGGTGGAAAACAAAAGACATTAGTCACATACTATTTAGTGCATATTTCCAAGGATATTTTATGCTCATCTTAATTCCTTTTAAATGGGAACACCCAACTTTTTTAAACATTTTTTTTATTAAACTGGCCATTATTTTATAAAATATATAAGAAGTCTGAAAAGGAACCCAATGTCTATATTTACACTGCATTTGTTTTATTAAATTCAAACAAATGAAATCTAAATTAGTCTTTCAATGAATTAAGGTTATTCAAATTCTTAAATATTTTATAAAACAATGGATGATTTATCAAACCCTGCTTCAGACACAATGTTTATTTTACGCATAAAACCCAAAACTTTAAAAATTGGCCTTGCCATTTAAAAAACAAACTGAGCCGATAATTATAAAACTATCCTGAAAATATGCGCCTAATAAAATTTAACTATCATTGTTTTTCCTCCTCAAATGAAGTAACATCCACTGCAATATTATTTCTTTCGGCAGTACAAGTTATTTGCAAGAAGACTTGATTAGGTGTTGATATTGATATTTATCACTGAAGACACAACACATATTTCTGACGTGCTTTTAAAAACAGTACTGCAACTGTCATTTTGTCTGGTGAATTCGTAACTCCTACACAGTATGGAGCATTCAATCTCTTAGGGGAAGTTTTGCTCCGCAAATTGGTACTACTGCTAAGTATGGCAGCTTCGGGGAACTCTAGTATTGTGGTTTGTTTCTTTTCAAATGTATGCGAGTTATTTTTCCCCAGTTTTGCTTTCAACAGCTTTTTCTATGAATAACATTTTCTGGTACAGCTTTCTCAGAAACTATTGAAAATATTACGATGATAAAAAAAAACTGTATTGCAGATCTACTTGGCATTAATAATATAGTTGGTTATCATATAATTGTTGATAAATTTAATCAAACATGTTTTAATTAAGGAAATAACCTTATCTTCCTTAATAAACAAGCTTATTGTATAAAAGCAGATCACTGAACTTGAAGGCATGTTATCTACATCCTGTAAAATTACTGTCTAATATCTTAAATAGTCTGGGATACTTAATGGCTCATGAATTTAACAGATTAAAAAGCTCTGCCCTGCCAGTGTTAAATCTCTCTTTAAATAAAATATGTTCAAATATTTTAAATTCCTTTCCTGTAGTTAAAAATGTATGGTTACTTATGGCTAGAGGTCAAAGTTCAGGCATTTATTTTGGTTAAAATAGGCAGGCAAAAAGCCACTTAAATTACCGAAAATAGGCAGTAATATAATTAAAATAGGCATTTGATAAAGTGAAAACGCAGAGTAATCCCACTCTTTATTACGAAAATAGCTATCTAAGATATTTAATAATTTGTCACGTACAGTACTTACTTTACTTGATTAAAAGCTTTTTTTTTTTTTCAAGATGTCAACATAATCAGTTGCCTGTCAGAACGTTTTTCAAGATAGAAAAAGAACGTTCTACTTCCACTGAAGTGAATAGAGTATTTTAAAACAAGCTATTTCGGAAGGACTCATGTCAGTTACAACAGAACTTTCACCTTTCAGAACATCACAAATGTTTGTTTTTCTAGGTTCACATTAGCATTCGTAACATGTTTACACTTTTTCCTTTCTCTATCGGTGCTTGCAGCAGTCGACTTATTTGCATCTACAGATCGCCATGGATGACACTAGCGTATTACGTTTTTTTCAAACTTCAAAATTGCTTTCGGTTGCAAAATACAATGTGCTGCTATAAAGTCAAATCGTTGCCGAGTTCATTTTACAACTTCTTTACCTCGCGAACTGAAGTAGCTTCGTCTTCTGATAGAGCATCAAATACCTCGCATATCTTGCCCAAATCGTTGCTGTAATATATGGCTGCAAATATAGGTTCTGGTGCCACGTCCTTAAAATCTCACATTCGGGAGGGTGATTTTAGGAAGATCATCTGTGTTGGAAACTAACTTATCCACAAGAAGATACCTTTTTAATTCTTCGGTAGTTCTGTGCAACCTGTGGACTAGACTCGTAACAGAGCATTTTCGGGTAGAGAACTTTCAAGACTTTAGCTGCCATTTTCATGTAAGGTGCCTACATTCCTTTCATAGGTTCTGCTATTTAAAGAGTTTTAATTGAATCGTTTGAGGAGGTAAGTTTTCGATTGCTTGAAAACAAATGCATTTATATGGAACAAGACCCCCAATAAACATTTTTGCGACGTGGAAGTGTCATTTCATTATTTGTGTAACATTTTTTTTAATTAGTATTTTCACGTTCATGCATTGAAATTCTTTATGTGCTTTTTAGAGTGTGCAAATACTCATAGCAAAAAGCCATAACGATCCAAAACAGGCAAACAAAAAGAAGTTTAAAACCTTAAAATAGGCAACAGAAGTCAAAAAAAGCAAAATAAAAACTGACCCTAGCGTTCCTGAATGCAAAGAATCATGTTTATCCCTATACTCCTTATTATATCCATCCAAATAGAAAAGCATTTTGCCTAACTTCTCGTATCTATTTATGACTTTCCAACTTCATGAAACCCAAGAGTAGTCATGTAAGATTTTCCAAAGAATCAAAGTAAGTCATTGCACACATATGTCAGACTCCATTTCGACCAATGCACTGACAGATATATGCCATTATCATGAGCACGTTTGTGCCATTACGTGACACCAGTTACTGGGATTAACTCGCCTAATACGGCAGCAGTCCTAGTATGTATATTTCATTTATGCAGCCTGTATGTAATCAACCCGAGATCTAGTTGCTTCAACCTTGCATGCCAACTTAAAAGCGAGATACACCTGTGCTTTGATTTCGCATTTTTTCTGCTTCTTTTTCGTTTGCTTTTTGTCTGGTTTACAAGAAACTGAGAAACACATAAACCGATATTTTGGGCCGTTTTCAAGCACTCAGGTTTTGAGCGGTCGGCGCGTTGAAGTCATTCGCCAGAGCGATAGCCTTTCGGTCTCTCTGGTGTCGCCGGCTTCTACTATTCTTACGTTCCTTGCACGCGAAAACTAAGATCAAAAATAAACGCTTTGGACCAAAAGAGATTTATTTTCTCATAAGTATATCATCCCAGTGGTTAAGCTTACAACCCGAACCAAATCCCAGTTCAGAGGAGCGACGCTTTTAGGAGCTCTTGCAAGAAAAACTACTGCTCTCCGTTGAGGAGGGTTAAGGGGAGATTAAAGGCCCAATTCCGCCAATGCTTATGTTTGCTAACTTCATAACGATTATCTTAGAAAGTGTTTAAGATATCAGACTGAAATTTTTACAGGAAGTACATACATGCGTATCTTCCAAGCGTACTGATCTTGTACTGTTATACAATAATGTGGTTTATTAAGGACGATTGAATGTTTTCATTTTTTTTATTAAAATGTGTCAGCAATTAATTTTTTACCTTCTCTACTACGTATATCAAGTAGGGGAAGTATTGTATTCCACGAAAAAATTCGATATCGAGATTTCACAGGAAATACACGTTTTGAGGGCCCCTAAATAAAAAGTATTTTTAGAAAAAGGCATAACTCAAAAAAGAAAAGTCGGATCAACACCAAACTTAGTATTTAAGTTCAGTACCTTACAAAGATGCGGCACGAAGATTTTGAAGAAAATCCCCCCCACCCCGGACTGCACTTTACATGGAATATTTTTCGAAAATTTTGATTTTCTAAAAAAATGGCTAACGATTTTGATTAAAATACCATATATTAAAGATATTTACAAGATAAATAAAATGTATATATTGAATTTTCTGGGAATAGCCTGTAAAGTTCACTTCATTTGGAAGAAAGTTTGTATAATCTTGTATAATTGGCAAACGTTAAACGAAAGACGAAAACGTGCTACATAAAAAATGTAGATCTCTTTAAAACACACAATTTATTTCAAATAAGTTTTTCTGTGGTATAAGCCGTTTCTGTGATATCCGTTATTAAATCTTCGAATTGTTCATTTCTTGGTCATTCTCTTAAAAGTCCTTTCAATATTCAGTTGTTTCTCGCGATTCCGTGAAAACAGTATGGAATTTTAAGGCCAGTATATAGCGACCAGCTTTTAAACATTTGACCATCGCTGTTCTCTTTGTATCTATAACGAAATGTGTAATGTAGCTATTTCTGTAAAGATTTATTTGGCTTAAAATGTAGTACATAGAAAAATAAGCTTGATAATTTGTACATCCAATAATAAGAGGTAGAGGATAGAGAATGTCATGTGAATCTATCACATTCAGAATTTTTAAATATAACTAATCGCCGTATTAATACCAAAGTAGATTAGTAATAGAACTGAACTACTGTTTTATCATATCTAAGTTTTATTTAGCCATTTTCAATAGTTCTTGAGAAAACGGGTCGTTTATATCACAAAGTGTCAAAAACTGTTCAGTAAAAACGAAGAAAAAAATTCCTCGTAATTTACAAAGAAGAAAAAAAATCAAGGCTTGGACATATGGACGCTGCCGTATTTAGAAGCAGCACCAATTTGAAGAGCAAAACTTTCCCCTAAAAGATGTACTAAAATCTACCTCTCTGCCCCAAAGAGTATATTAGACCTTTTTTTTAATTGTTCCAGAATTCAAGAGCACAAAATGACAGATGCAGTACTCCTTTTAAAAATCTCAGGTGTTACATTTATAAGGCCTTCTCTACCCACTATCGTTTATTTTTACACAGCCTCTCCAAACTATTCTTATGTAAGTTTATTTTTTCAATTTACAGCATGCTAATCTATAGGGTGATTTATGAAGAACTGACACATTTAGTTCTTTAACTGTTTCAAAACGACAACTTATTATATCTGAATTGCAGAGGAATTTTGAGAGATTATTTACCTCTATAGAAAATGTTGAAAATGTCCTCCATTCTGCATAAGGCACAACTCAACACGTCGTTCCATGTTACTGGCCACTCGTTGGAGGACTCTGAATCGAATCTCCTGTGTAATGTTGTGCTTCAGATCGTCCAATTGCTGGGGACGTGTGGCATAAACCCTCTGTCTTTTAAGTAACCCCATAGAAAGAAGTCCGGCGATGTCAAATCCGGAGATCTTGGTGGGCACAGGTTCTTGGAAATCATCCGGTCGTAAAGAAACCTGCAATTAGTGCCATGGATTCATTTGATGCATGGCATGTACGCCGTCCTGCTGAAAATATCCTTAACTCAGCTCTACATCGTCTAGTTGCTCAGCAAACTCCATGAAAATCCGTCGGTACTCTGCAGTGTTCACACTGTTTAAAAAAAAAATGGTCCCACTATTCTCTGTGCGGATAGTGCGCACCAACCTCCGATTTTAACTGGGTGCATAAGTGCTTCATGAATAACATGTGGATTTTCGCTGGCCCAATAGCGTGAGTTATTTGAGTTTTCACATAGCCGGATAAATGAAACCATGCTTCATCTGTGGACCATGTGATGGACAGTATGGCAGGATTTTGCACAATGAACGCCTGAAACCAATGACAATAATTCAGTCGTCTATACTTATCTGCTTCCTGTAACTGATGAACAACCGTAATCCTATACGGCTTCATGCCTGCACTTTTCACAGCTCTCTGACACATTGAGTAGCTGTACCCTGTCTCCTGCGACAAACGTCTTAATGGTTTTTTTGGGTGAGTGATCCAGACGTGTTCTTACGTCAACAACCGTGGGAAGCCTAGATGAGCGAGTTTTGCCTTTTACACTCACCAAAGATCCAGTTGTTTCCAATTTGTTTACCAGTCCCAGTATTGTGTTTCTTTGGGGAAGATTCCGAACACCAAATTCTCTCTGGTATGCCCTTTGAGTAGCTGTAATTGAATTCGTAATCCAGTATTTTTTTTACAAGGAAGAGTCGTTCATTTAATGTGTACTCCATTTTCACGTTGACTAGAACAAAATCTCAAAAACAGTTGACAATAAAACTAACAATTACGAATAAAACATGAACATCTGCGCATCTAGTGACAGGCAATCGAAACTCCAAAACATTCTGCTTAATTTTGTGCTAAAATTGGGGCATTGCATGAATTTCGAACAGAATAATTAAAGAAAGAAATGTCAGTTTTCATAAATCACCCTGTATATAAACCCTCCGCTACATATTTCGTTATACGTTTAACTCGACCACAATACTTCGCCTGGGCTGGCTTTCGCGTGTATTCAAATGCAGGTTTCGGTCAAGTGCAATAATCTCATGGTCGAGTAGTACGAGGGGTATAGAAGAAACCGAATCTACAGTCAGATGTTTAAATGCGAGGCCGTATATATTGGCCTTAAAATTCCATATCCTTTCCATGACATCGGAAGAATCAACTGAATAGCGACAGAACTTTAAAAATGTAGGTATTGCAAATTTCAAACTAATAATCAACGGATATTCGAAAATTGCTAATACCACAAAAGCAGTTATTGACAATAAATTGTGTTTCTTAAAGAGGCCTACATTTCTTGTGCAGTGCGTTTTTGTTTCTTTCTTAATGTTTACCAGTTACACAAAAATTAAACAAAATTCTTTGCGAGTGAATAGGTCTTCACAGGCTATTCGCAGGAAATTCGTCGTCCTCCTTGATCTAGGTGTACCATGCTAGCCTCTAGTTCTCAAGGTTGCGGGTTTAAACCCAGCGCAGGGCGATGGACTTTCTCGGGAGAAAAATCCTAAGCATGACTTCCTTCGGAAGGGAAGTACACCCCGTGATGCCGTTTCGTAGATTTGCGTCACGCAAAAGAACCTCAAGCCTAGTATCTGTTTCCGGTAAATCTCGATATCTAACTTTTGTCTGGAATACAATAGCTTCTCTGCCTATAAGTAGAGGAAGTAAATATGCTTTTAAAATATGAATATTTTGCCTAAAATAATAAAATACACACAGATCAAATTAAAAAGGATATTTCAATTTATAGGACTATACAAAGAACTAAAAATATATTTAGCATTTTTCGCCATACATTCTGCCCTTAATGAATGACGGTTTGAGAAGTTTATTTGATTTCTTATATTAGCATAGAACCGCGTTCCTACAGGTCAAGTGCACGACTACATTTTACTACTTGCCTTGTCCGGTAGTACACCACCATAGCGTTTCCATACACGGCACTGTGGATAAACTTGCCACTCCAAAAGTATCACAAATATAACAATTTTCTCTCGGCAGTTTACACTTATGACTAAATATTACCGTAAGCTATTGTGGTATGGAGAAGGGCATGCATGCCTGTTAGCTCCTTGCCTTTTACCTTAAAGGGAGACTAAATGACGAAAAGGACTGTTTTTAGTTTGTTGTGCAACCTTACAGTATATGCAACATTCTTCTTCCCTTAACATGCTGGGCTTAAAATAAAGTAACACATTCATTCGATTTTCTTTACGAATTTTGCTGTTGATACACAGACGTTTTCCTAAACATGTTTTCATCTATTCACTTTTTGCTTCAGTGGACCTCAGAATGTGCATTTCCAGTAAAATGTCAACATCAAAATTTTAACCAATGCAATACTTTAGGCACAGAAAGTGATAATGTCAAAATTAGGTATTACTGACGCGTTACCTTTGGCGACAGGCGGTCTGCTTTACTTTCACATTTATGGCAACACTTCCTTCTTAGTGGAATTAATTGTTCTTCCACACAAGCCGTGTGTTGGACAAGGTTGGAAAGGTAGAATCAGATGACTGAAAAAATCAATGTCATCCCCGGGACTTGAACCACGGATCTCCCGGTTTCAGCTGGGAAATTTAATGTCGTACCGGCATGTTGCCATGTTTAACTAGTGGTTAGAGCAACCGGAAGGAAACCGGGAGATCCGTGGTACAAATCCCGGCGATGGCACTGAATTTTTCAGTCGTCTAATTCTACCTTTCCAATCTTTACTCCCTTCTTAGGCATTTTCCTCACATTGGGTCTCGTTTTGGGAACAACTGCGACGGTTAAACCCAACACATAAAAGACACTACACTGCTTGTCCATATTATATCTTACGTTGGGAAATTTATGTTCGTATAAAAATATGTTTAGTTAATAGCCTGAAAATAAAATTGATCCCTTTTGTGGCGGTTTACTTTTGGCACCATCTTTGAATCCAACTGTAGTTGAAGATAGTGCGAGAATATCTAGTATAAGATCCCTCAAGAGTAAGCAATATAGCAACATGAAAAAAAAAGACGCGGACATGGGCTCGTGAACGGGAGATCTGTGGTTGAAATCCCGCCGCGACCGTCCTTGTTGACGTTTTCTAAGCTTCCTCACACCACACAACTGGCAAATACCGGCAAGGTAGCCTAACTAAGGCCTGGAACGTTTCCTTCCAAAAATTTCCTTCCCCAATGTCATGTATCACCAGCGTCACCGCTAAGAACGGGCATTAAATACTATTCAAAAAATGGTAACAAAAGTTGAAGAATTCCCTCCGATTTTATCACCATTTACATGTTAGTGTACTTGCATGTTTAGGCTAATTTTCATCACAATGCAGTGTCAAGTTTCAGAAAGGGACCGCGTGTCCATATTCAATCACGATATGTTGTTAGAACCGCTGTCACTGCGATGACAAGCTGAAGCAGGCGCCAGACTGCTGCTGGACTTGTGGAGCCAGCCACTTTGGTAATTGGATACATGGGCCCATATTTTGTGCTTGTGTCGCAGCACCAGACACCTTCATTATAACAATCACGGGAGAGGACGGCATGTGGCTTCAAACATAAAACCTCCATCTCGCGATAGCAGTTGTTTCACTCGCGCGCCACCCGTCCTCTCAGAATTACATCACTCGTTTGTTTCTTACGTTTGTAGTAGTTCAACTCGCGCGCCACTCGTCTTCTCACAATTGCGTTACTCGTTTGTTTCTTGTTTCATAGTATAACCCTCACTGTATCTTCAAAATTATGCTAATACGGCTTTAAACAGATAAATTTGAGATGAAATGAGTTTTAATTGTACGTGCTTTAATAGAAACTGCTACTATGGTTAGATTATCCCGTTATCTGCCGAGGTGTATTTTTTTTTCATTCTTTTGTATTCTAATGTTTCTTTTTCTGGCTTAACATAAAAACTTAAGTATATAATAACTGATTAAATACGTATTTTAAGTTCAACAAGGTTAACGAAGAAACAAAAATGTTATTAATAACACAGAGCAATTTAGTGTTTGAGGAAAAAAATTCTTAGGTAATACTTTTCCGAAACTAAAATATTCGCAAGCTTTAATTTTTCCTTTTATTGCTCAGAAATCTTTGCACATTCTTTGTGCCATCTTTCTGTTTCCCTTGCTAGTTTACCGCCTTAACAAAACAAAGTACAGTAGAAGAATTAAAGTATGAAATGAATGTGCAAATGAGCCAAGGGAAGCTATTTAATACACATCTTAAAGACTGAAAAAATAATAAAAACATCTTAATCAAAAAGTATGAGAACAGGGATTTGAATCCGGGACAGCACCTTGAAACAGAAAAACTGCTGTTTCCAAAGTAACTGCAATACAACAGTTATCAAACTAGTCTGCGAATCTGAATAATAATAATAATAATAATAATAATAATAATAATAATAATAATAATAATAATAATAAAACGTTTAACTCCTTACTCATTCCATATATAACTGTATTGCTCAGAAAATAATTCTCATAATTTTTTTTTACTTTGTATGCCGTTTATCTGTGGCAGGTAGAGGAAGGATCGTAATCCAACCAATTTCCTTGAATAAAATAAAACATTTTTAGAAAAACGACTTTGCGCATGCGTTTTCTCAACAACTGCTCTAACGATTTGGGTTATTATAACATAATTTTGAGACACTGCCATAACAAAATGCTGATTATTTGTGTATAACCAGCGAAGTTCTCTTCAGTCTCATTGAACTTTATAAGTTTGGAAATCGTAACTGATAAACAAAAAATTACTATGGAAAAAACATTAAAACATACAACTTTTCTCATTTTGTTTTCGTAGGATTAACCGTTTCAGAAACATTCTTTATTGTATTTAGTTTCTCTGCCACCTACCTACAGGTAGATAAGAGAAAGTATTGTATTTATTCCACCTAAAAGTTCCGTTTTGCATATTCTGAGGAACCCTGAATAAAAGAAGGCACTAAAAGAACTGGTGTGTGTGCGCACGTGCGCCTAAGCATAAGAAGAGCGTAACTCTAAAACGAAATATGTTCGACTACTATAGAATTTGATATTGAAGTGCAGTATCTTCTTCCAAAAATGCGACGCGAATATTTTCAATAAAATCCACCAGAACAAAGTATCCTTTAGATGGAAAATGTTTTTGTTTTATTTCCCCAAAAATGTCCAAAGATTTTTATTAAAATACAATAAATTTAACATATTTAGGTATATGGCAAATGAAATGTTTATCATGAATTCTTTGAGAATAGCCTGTGAAGGCCTCTTCATTCGAAAGGAATTTTGCATACATAATTTTGTATAACCGGTAAATCACGAGATATAAAATTATACCAAACAAATAAATGTAGATCTGTTTAAAACATACAATTTATATCAAACAACGTTTTTGTGGCATTAGCCATTTCCGAGATATACGTTATTATCGGTTTGAGTTTTTCAATACTCTGTAACGCTATTCAGCTGTTTCTTCCGATATCATGGAAACAGTATGGAATTTAAGGCCATCATATAGCGTTTCGCTTCTACATATTTATCAATTCGGTTTCTTCTGTTCCCTTTGTACGTGCAACGAAATGTGAAATGAAACTATTCCTGCAAAGATTTACCTGGATTAACATGAAGTAGATAGAAAAATTAGCTTTCGTAAGGATTGTTTGTAGAAGCTAAATAAAAATAAATGAGTATAGAAAGTCATGTGAATGTAACATTTTTATTTTTCCTTGGGAGCTCGTAAGTAGTTGCGAGTTTCCTTGGTTTACTTCTTGAACACACTTCTCTTTTCAAATGTTCGACACCTGCAGGTGGCAAGTCGAAATTCAGGCGCTTCCTAACTTTTAAATTCTGCCCTTTTTTCTTTTGTAGCTCTTATTCCAGAAGGAAAGTATCGGTATGGCAAAATGAAACGTATAGAGAAGTCTACGAATTCCCGCACTATGTCTTCAGCAACGTATTTTACGCACACATCGAAGGTAGAAATGTTACAGAAATTGTCTCCAAGTATAGCGGTTCACACAATGTTACAGCTGTAAAAGGCCAATTGGGGTGCGCTAATGCAATCACACGGTCGCAGCTTGATACCTGAGGTTTACATCTTGACTGAAGGTAAACTTGCAGCTCATCAGTTATCTATCCCTCGCCAGTTGTACTCGAAGGAAGCGAGGAGCAGCAAGTTGACCTTCAGCTGCCTAGCTGGGCCTTGTGTAAACGTCAGGCTGCATGTCGCTTAGTGTCTAACTCGCTGTGTGATGGCATTCGCGCCTTCTGATTGTTTTAGGGCTATTTCTATTGGAAGATGATTTTGTTAACAAGATTGTCTTCGATTTGTCTCTAGAATACGATAATGCATATTTAGTACACAAATTCATGGATACCATCTACAGATATAAGTAACCGGAAAACCTTTCCCTCCCTAAACAATTGGGACAAAAATCATATTACTGTAAACTGCATAGACGTTTATAGTGGTAATGAGTTGAGAAACACTTCCTACAACATACAAACTTGTATCATAATCAAGTTATTTGTAATTGCACAAGATAAATGTATTTCATTTTAAAAATATGCAAATTAGATAAACTTAGTATGTAGTTTCCAGCGGTTTAATGCGGAAACCCCGAATGCAGGTTTAATAAAACAATATCCAGTATTGGATTGGTGAAATAGCTTCTAAAAACTTCGTGTCATATTTCAAGCCTGTGTGTTTTAAGTAATCGTCTACGCAGATATTTAGATATAAATTATATATGGATAAACGAACCCTGACATGTTCGTGCCGCTATGCGAAAATCAACCTTTATTGTCTAATTGGAGCCAAGCGACCAGCGCGAGTGTAACGCAAGCTGAAAAGCTTAATCTCTCTGCTCTCAATGAAATCAAGTGTAAAGGGTAGTCTAACGTGCAGCGTTGTCGTAGCGCGTCTTAAGTGCACGGATGTCGGATTGGATCTTACTTTTAGGAGAAAAGAAATAACACATTCAGAAAATGACTTCAGATTATTCGGCGGTGTGTCCCAAGTCATACTACAAATTTCGGCTCGTATTTAGTTACAGCCTGGATTAAAATTACTGAGTAACTATTAAGCCATGCATAAATGGTACTCACATATAAATAACTCGGTTGTATTTTGAAACAGATGCTCACCTGCAACAAAAGAAACCATGATTAGGACATACACATCAAGAGACAAACTGATTTTCTATGCAAAATAGGATACTTATATTATAAATAAAAACAGGAAGTGCATATACTCTATACAACACAATTATGCCGTTCTTGCTAGAACACTGCAGCAAGATTAGCCCAGCGCTACGCCGTACCTCCTTACCGCACTGCAATGATCATCTTGCTGTGGCTCGCTTTACCTTTAGACTCAAAGAGGGTTTCTTTTCTGAATCTAAGCAACCGACGTAGCTATCTGTGCCATCTTATCATTCTTCTGTTGCAACGCCAAAACTTAAGTGAACTATTATAATTTTCGTAAAAGGTTTTAGTAAGAAATGCAGCTTTACTACATTTGATTCCTGGAGAAACACCTTGAATTATATAAATGTATACTTTATGACATTTATTGGAAAATTTGACTGCAAAACATTTTGGTTATCAATAATTTCGTTGTTTGAGTTTTAATAAAAGCTCAGTTTTCGGGTATAAATTGTTGGAATGTAGTAAGGGTTTCTCCAGCACCAGACAAGAACGGAGGGGGAAAACATACACACACTTTCCTTCTCTTACCCCTGTCTGCTGAATAGGTTGAAGCATATATAGCGGTATACATACAAACCATCAAGGAATTCGCGCTATAACTCTAGGATTGTGTACTACAAACAATTGGGAGATAACACTGTTTAAGAAATTACCTTCTAAGGTTCTCATGTCAAGCGTAAAACTTAGCCAATTAGAAGGCGCGAATGTCATCCCATTCTGGTGCCAGGAAATTTAGAGCCTGATGATGACTTTTAAAGATTCGACGCTCTTCCATTCACGTTGTACAGTCCCCTAAAGCCAAATTTTTAAACAGGCTCCATTAGGTAAGACAGGTAAATAAATATGGCTAGTTAACCGTCAAATGGTTAGGCTACTGGGTGTAAACATCAGCAGTAGAGTAGACATTAGCCTGCTGAGAGCGCAAGGACATTCGCTAACTATTAAACGGCGTAGGCTTTCACGACCGGTATCAATTTGAAAGTGCGCCAGCCTTTATAGCGGCAGTGTCCGTGGTTCGAGCGCTGATTGGCTCTCTTCAGCAAAGGGGTTGAAACTATAATGGTGCTTCTGAGAGTTGCTGAAAGGTGGATGGTTTCTTATTGGCTCGCGTGCTTTCATTGCTTTAACATTTTGTAGGGCTGGATGAAGCGGTCGCCCAAATTAAGCAGCATTGGGCTTGGTCACCACATGGTCGCTAGTCCACCCATGAGGGAACACCGAGACCCAGCCAATGGTGTTGCAGAAAGCTAAACCCCGCCCATGACAGAATGACAAAAATCAAAAGCTTGTGTATATTCTTTTAACCTTCTTTATCGCACAGGTAAAGCCGCATACGCGGCTAGGTACTGTGGCGATCACATTCCGCCTAGGTGAACCTGGGCGACCTGTTCTCGATTGCTGGATTGCAGGGCTGGACGCCCGACCGTTTCAAAAGTTTTTGAACGGTTGCTCCTGGCCCACCTTACTCTCTTTTTGAAGAAAGGCATTTCCTCCCGGATCACCAGTTTGGTTTTCGCCATGGACATTCCACGGTCTTATAGCTACTACATTGGCCGAGAAGGCTGCCCTGGGCCTACAGGAAAACTTCAAGACGACTGCGATTCTACTGGTGGCCTTCGCCACACGTGGCACCAAGGCTTTTTGTACAAAACTCAATTAGACAGACATCCCTCCCGCCTATCTCGCCCTAATAAGTAGTTTCCTTCAGGACAGCACATTCAGGGAGAGAGTGGAAGGGAAGGTTTCAACAGTCTGAGGTATAGCCGCCGGAGTCCCCGCTTCCCTTCGGCCTACATGTCGGACTTCTCAACGGAACCCAGGATTTACGTGCCAGTATGCGGATGATATTCTCGTAATGACAGAAGAATGCTCGCTTCCCTCCACTACAGCGACAGCTCCGAGTCATTGACAGGTGGAGTGAGAAGTGGAAGATGGCCATCAGCTCGGGGAAGAGCTCAGTCCTCCTCCTGTCGCTGGCGGCCGGAGCGGCCTCCGAGGTTGCACCCAGCCCATTGACACACAAACAAAAGCTTGCGAAACTCTTTCAACCTACTACAGAGTGAGCCAAAAGACTCCGAACCGCCTGCGCGGTGTTTTACCTGTCCGCGTCCTCGGCGCTCGTTGCCGTCTGCCGCTATCACAGAAAGGCACGTATGAAACCATACAACATTTTTAAAACTACTTTTAAAGGCTTTACTTACCAACTTTATGAAAGTAAATGCTAAAACTGGCCACCGTCGCTGTCCATACATTTTTGGCACCTCTTTAGGAAACTATCCCTCATGGAATTTTTTTTTTGGGGGGGGAAATTTTTCCAAACGATGACCGATGTCGTCTAATGTTTCTTCGGTAAGAACCGAACGCCGTCTTTTAGATTTCTTAGCCTGAACACTTCCTATGGCCTGAAATTTACTGTTAAGTTCATGGATTGTTGTACGGCCTGAACTTTTACACCTGGAAATCTTTCTGCAAATCGTACTTTCACTTGGCGAGCTGACCGAGTTAACACATACGAATCATAAATAAATACACGCTGTGCAGTCGAAAACATATACTGAGCCATAATATACTTTATGACTAAGTACAGGACAAAATAATAAATAACTCGTAATAACTGAAATACATCACATCACCGTCAACTCAAAACTGCACTTCACACTGCACAGCAAAACCCAACAGCGTGACTTTATTTATAGCAGCAGTGCGTTATCATGTTTTTATCATATTTGCACACGCCCAGTGGAAAAACACAGCGCAGCCGGCAATATTGTTCATAAAATACCCCTTGGGGGTAACTTAAAACAAAGTGTACAAGACAAACCCACACCCCTGGAAGAATTAAAACAAAATATCCGCCAGGAAATTTCTCAGCGCGAAATACGGCGAGTGATGGATAGTCTCCTAAAGAGGTGGCAAAAATGTATGGACAACGACGGTGGCCAGTTTCAGCATCTCCTTTCGTAAAGTTGGTAAGTAAAGCCTTTAAAAGTATTTTTAAAAATGTTGTATGGTTTCACGCGCGCCTTTCTATGATAGCGGCAGACGGCAACGAGCGCCGAGGACGCGGACAGGAAAAACACCGCGCAGCCGGTTCGGAGTCTTTTGGCTCACTCTGTATACCGCACAGGAAAGAGCCGCATTAAGTGACTAGGCACTGTGGCGATTCTCATTCCGCCTAGGTAAACCTGAGCGACTTGTTGATTGCTGGATGCCATGCCGTGTACAGTTTTTGAGTTTCGTGCTTACGGTTAAAATTATTATGGCGTTTATAAATTTCTATAGCTTCACGATATAGTCGTGAATAATACGTGTAGTTTGTGCTAATATGTCTGTTGTGTTATAATGGATAATGTGCTCTCCTTCAGCTAGGCTACAGCTGACTTTTCCGGTTGATGTAGACGGCAATTTCTCTTATGCTCCGAGAGGCGTGCATTGAAGCTGCGTTGTGTTGCTCTAATATAAACTGCATCACATGAACATGGAATCCTGTATACCCCGGCTGAAGAAAGTGGGTTCCTGATGTCTTTTGGTTGAGCGGAGTGAAGGCCCTTTCATTCGGAAGGAATTTTCTATAAACCTGTATAACTGGTAAACGTTAAGCGACAGACGAAAACGTACTAGACAACAAATGTAGATCTCTTTAAAACACACAATTTGTTTAAATAACTATTTAAACTGTTGTGCCGTACGGTACATCCGAGATATCCGTTATTAATGGTTCGAATTGATCAACACTGTCATTCTTTTAAAGTCCTGTTGATTATCGGTTGTTTCTCGCGAATGCACTGAAAGAGCATGGAATTTTAAGGCCAGCATTTAGCGTCCAGTTCTTATAACTATCGTTATTCCCTTTTCATCTACAACGAAATGTGCAATGTAGTTACTTTTGCAGAGGTTTATCCCAAAGTAAAGTGCATTGAAAAATAAACCTTCGAAAGAATAGTTTATATACCCACTAATAAGCGATAGAGGGTTGAGAAAGTCATATGATTGTAACACGTGAGGCTTTTTTACTTTCTCTACTAACGTATAGAAGTAGGGGAAGTATTGTATTCCACCCAAAAATTCGATACCGAGATTTCACCGGAAATATATGTTTTGAGACCCCCTGAATTCAAAAAAAAGCATTTTTGGAAACATGTCCGTGTGTGTATCTGTGTGTGTGAACAGCATAATTCAGAAACGAACAGTCGGATAAACACCAAACTTGGTATTTAGGTTCAGTATCTTCTAGAGATGCGACACCAAGGTTTTCAAGAAAAATCCCCCCACCCCAGATTACCCTTTACATGGAACATTTTTCGAAAATTTTAATTGTATCAAAAATGGCTCTAACGATTTTGATTAAAATATCATATGTTTAAGATATTTTCATGACAAATGAAATGTATATCTTGAATTTTCTGGGAATGTCTCCAAAAGTATTCTTCATTGTGAACGACTTTTGCATAACTGGTAAACCGTAAGAGATAGACAAAATTTTACTACACAAACAATATAGATTGCGTTAAAATACACAATTTATGCCATACACATTTTTTTTTGTTGAGTGAACCATTTACGAGATATTGCTTGTTATTCCCTTAAATTTTTCAATATTTATTTTCTCAAATGGGAATTC
Source organism: Deroplatys truncata (assembly GCA_030765065.1). Lineage (NCBI taxonomy): Eukaryota > Metazoa > Arthropoda > Insecta > Mantodea > Mantidae > Deroplatys > Deroplatys truncata. The sequence goes on from CM060990.1 coordinate 635,893,314, forward strand.
GTTATTCATTTTTTGTCTTGGATATGCAAAGAGTATTAATCTGTGACAAAGAGAATGGTGCTGCACCTAGCAACTAGCTATTAAGAGTAATGTCTATGCTTAAAGGCTACTGTATTTCTATATTGCCCTTGTAAATATATATTCCCCTTACATCTACAAGAAAATTAGTAATAAGATAGTCTGCAAATGTTTATGTCGATTAACATGAAGTAGATGGAGAATAAGCGTTTGTAAAAATAGTTTGTACAAGAGTAGCGAAAGTCGAGCAAAGAGCCGAAAAGCATATGCATTCATTACCACACGCGCTACTTTAGCCCCAATAGTTTCAGACAGTTCTGTTGCATGGATTTTTATTCCGAGGCAGAAATAAAACAACATTCACGCTATATTCCTTATGGTATCACAAAAGGTAAGCCGTAATTACTGCTAATTTCTCACTCGCGAGTTTCCACATCGCTTAGAGTTGGGGTAACTGTTGGGATCTCATTGCAGACTAGCACACTAACGGATAAAAGTCCGTAATTAAAGGTATTAACAAGGGACGCCTCAAAGACATGCATGGAGTATGCGATTGTGAAGGCAAATAAACCAAATGAATGTAACGGCCATCTCCAGCTGCGTTTATAATTGGATCGTTTATTTGGCTTACAGACAGAGATAATTGAATGCTAATTGAGTTTATTCTTAAAGAGAAAGATTTAAAAGAAAAAAGAGAGAAAAACTTTTGTCTGTTACATCCCATGGTTTCATCCAGCAATAAATTTCGGAGTAACTAAAAACCAATTTGCACTTTAAAGCAGTTATGCACGGTATTACAACCTATACTTTTAAATTTCTAGTTTTCTGAAACCATATTTCAACGTTTAAATAAAAACTATATAAAATTTCAATGAAATTCGCCAAAACATTTGTCTTAAGCGTAAAACCACTCAAAATTATCTGCAAGGAAATGTTTTAACTCTATACATATTTTTAAATAAACGTCCTACGCCACTTTTTATATAGCTTTGGTAAATCCAGAGAATCAACATACAAGTGACGTTTATACATAGCTGTCTTTCAACACTATCTATTGTAATAAACTTGTTTCACATAAAATAGTCCAAAGGCTGCACTTTTCATTCCTTTTGGGGCCAAATTTAGCGTACAAGTACTCAAGTCAACAGGTAATTAATTTTACTAACGGATCCTATTATGGTGTTACAACCATATACATTATACAGGTGTATCATAATTAATAGCGCAAACTGAAACGGTTGATAGTATACGATAGTAGAAGCAAAAAACGTTCCAATAAAAATCGGTTCGCGAACGAGCCATGTGCGAGATAATTGGAAATGTGTGATTATAAGCCGTCATGGACGCAACATCGTCCTAAGTACTACAAATGAATTTGAAAACTAGACTTTTCGTTTAATAATTGCCATTCTAAGTTGTTTCAAAATTCACTCAAAGCTTAATTCAAAGAATACAATTCTCCTTTAGTATGCTACACGTCTACATTTTATTAATACTATACACTCTTCCTGTTAAAGAAGGTGTTCCAAGTGTAGTCCTTGCATCTGGAAGCAATACTGCAAGCGTCTCTGCAGTGAGTTTCAAATTCTTCCCAACACCCCCGATCATCTTGGCACTTACAACTCTCTGCTCCAGTACTTCAACGGTATCAATGGGAGTGCTGTACACTACACTTTTCAGGTGACCCCATACAGAAAAATCCAAAGGAATGAGATCAGGTGATCGTGGAGGCCAAGGTACAGGCCCTCCTCGACTTATCCATCTTGGACCATATCTCCACGTTAGATGTCTTCTTACAGTAGCAGCAAATGTGCCGGTGCTTCATCATGCGTGTACAATATACTTCGACGTTGCTCAGGGGGAACATCCTCAAGCAATTTACGTCAGTGGCGCATCAAAACCACACATTCGCAATAATAAGTCTCGCAAACGGCTTGTTTGCGAACCAACGTTTACTGGAACGTTTTGCTTCTATTACACTAGTCTGCACATTCAAACTTTTTGTCAGATGATTTCTTAAAAGTACGTGTTCTTGAATCAAGTTTTTATGCTGATTCCAGAAATAACTTCCAATTTTTCCTATCACGTCAGGTTTATAAACAAAATAGGTAATGTTTTGACAATTTTACTAATGAGCGTAGAAAAGTATTCAAATACCATTTCAGACAAGGTAAGTTTTTATTCAAGAAACATTTTAAGAATATTCTCATGAACTCCCCTAATTTATTTCATGACTACATTTTAACAAAACAAGAAGCCAAAGTGTTTCATTTCATTTTTTTCAAACTTTCTCTTCTTTGACTTCCTTGCAGATCTTTGAAGATGACTGTCCCTCCTTAAGATCCAACAGTAGTCGGCCATCATAGTTTCATTCCATCTCCCCTGGTACCTCCTCTCCATTTCCTTAATATCTTGATGAAAACTTTCACCCTGCTCCTCACTATAATGTCCCAGATTTTCTGGAAAGTAGTCGATATGTGAATGCAGAAAATGCACCTTTACACTCATGTTACAACCCATCTTCTTGAAATTTTCCAACATTGTTTCGACAATGGTCTTGTAATTAGGTTCTTTGTTATTGCCTAAGAAATTTTCAGCAATTGATCGGAAGGCTTCTATTTCTCTCTCATTCATTGTCTTCTCAAAATCTTCATCCTTCAACAATTTCTTTGAGGACCAACAAAAACTCCAGCCTTTAATTTGTCTTGTGTAATGAAGGGAAATTTCTTGGAAAGGTACTTGAAGCAGGGTCCATCCTGTGGTAGAGCCCTTACAAATTGCTTCATCAAGCCCAATTTTATGTGTAGTGGTGGAAGCAATATCTTTGTATGTCTATATTTTTGAAGTGAAATTGTGAAAAAAACTGTACGTGATATAAAAAAACTAAAAGCAGTTCTGAAATCAGCATAAAAAGTGCGTCAGAATCACTTATTAGTTTTCAGTCATCCGATATCGTGCAAACTAGTGTTATCGTATATTTTCAACTGTTTCAGTTTGTGGTACTAATTATGATACATCCTATATTAGTTTTACTTTCTCTGCCATGTACACTCGGTCAAACTAAAAGTGGCCGGTTTCTTGAGCAGTTTCTTTCAAAGTCCAATCGAGTGAAAGCGCGGTTCACAACCGTCAACTTCTGTGAGCCGCTTTGGCTAACTCTATAGTACAAGATACAAGGCACTGATTTGGTCTACATCTACACCTTGCTTGGCGTGGGGCAGTGGCTAAGCTATTTAACTTCTATGCAAGCAGCTCGAATTAGTTTCTCCGTAGTGGGTTATCTTATTTTCTACAACTCGTTTTACTGTAATACGGTTGAATAATATTGCTTGTGTTACTTCACTTTACTTACAAATATAATTACAATTGGTCAAATATGTGGCTATAAAATTAAATTGACTGAATATGAAACCTCCTTCCGACCGATATATTAATATCAAGGTTTCCATTTACCGGTATGACGGACAACTTCACATACCAGTGGAAGGAATATTGCTCTACCACTTCGTCATAATATCTACTGGACTGAATATTGTGATGTTTTGGAATGTTTTGGAACGCCGACTTCGTGCCAGGCCTCACCGACCTACATCGATACCTCTCCTCAGTTCCGCACTCTGTGAAGAATGGGCTGCCATTCCCCAAGAAATCTTCCAGCACCTGACTGAAAGTATGCCTGCGAGAGTGAACGCTGCCATCAAGGCTAAGGGTGGGCCAACATCATATTGACTTCCAGCATTACCGATGGCGGGCGCCACGAAGTACGTCATTTTCAGCCAGGTGTCCGGATAGTTTTGATCACGTAGTGTAAGTTCAACATTTTTCAAGCATGCAACAAAATGATTTTAAGAACACCCGCCCTAAAACTACCCTTTACATGAAAATTTTTTCGAAAATTTTGGTTTTCTCAAAAACGGCTCTTAATGAATTTGATTAAAATACCATTTGTTTAAAGATATTTTCATAACAAATGAAATGCATAACTCGAATGCTCTGGGAATAACCTGTCAAGTCCTCTTCATCCTGAATGACTTTTGCCTAACCGTTAAACCATATAGACAGACAAATCTTACTACACAAAAAATGTCCATGTGGTTAAAGCACACAATTTATATAATTTTTTGTGGAGTTAACCATTTCTGAGGTATTCCTTGTTATTGGTTTGAATGTTCAAATACTCCTACTTTTCTACAATAAGTCGTAATCAGCAAAGAAAGCGAATTTCAAAGCCATACATAGCGACCAGCTATTAAAAGTAATGACTATCGTTGAAACCTACTGTTTTCCCATATTGCTACTGTATCTACAAGGAAATATGTAATAAAACCTGGCCTACAAATGTTTATCTCGGTTAACATGAAGTAAATAGAAGAATAAACTTTTGTAGGAATAGCTTCTTGAAGAATGGGTAGAGAAAGCCAAGTGAATGTATAACATTTTTAATAATATACGAGACGTGTTTTTAAAGTAGTGATAATTTTTAAAAAATAATAGAACATTATTTCCAAATACTTTATTATAATTCATTGCCTTACATTACCTCCCCACATAGTCACCGCGGTTATTCAGGGACTGGTCGTAACAGGAAACCAGTGTTTGTATGCCTACGTCAAATAACGATGCCGACTGTGATGGAAGCCAAGTCTGCACTTCTTGTTTCACATAATCATCATCGTTGAAATGTTTTCCACTAAGGAATTTCTTCAAATGAACAAACAGATGAAAATCGCTTGGTGCCAATCCGGACTGCAGGAAGGGTGGCCGAATTCTTCCCAATCAAATGGTGCTATTAGATCTTGAGTTTGCTTGGCTGTATGTGGCCGGGCATTGTTACTTATTACTGTTTCCCCATAAACCTCGCACAATTATTTGTTGGCGTAACATTTCTCGCATTCCAAAAAGGAAACACTGATCTGATTTCACATTCGGCGGGCCGCTTGTTCTGAACATTTCGAAACGCTCGAATAACAGGAAAACACAAAGTGACGATCGCTGACAGCTGCGTCTGGCTTCCTAGTGAATGGAGGAAGTGATCGTGCAAGCTCAAAATATTAAAAGGGTACTTACTTTAAAAAGACGCCTCGTATAATGATAAAATACGTACAGAATTAAAAGGGAAATTTCAGTTAATAAGTCTCAAAAAAAAATTAATTTTATTGGCATTTTTCGCCATTTAGTCTCCGCTTAATCACCGAGCAGGATGGCTGAGGCGGTTACGTCTATGGCCCATATTCGAGAGGTCCCGGGATCGATCCCCGGCGACCGGCCACTCTGACCCGTTGGTTTTTTCGGGGTATTCCAGGGTCGTCAGGCGAATGCTGGAGTGGTTTCTTTCATCCCCTGAATTTCCTGTCCCTCCATTTCGTTTCATTCATTTCATTCATCTTTCATCCCGTTGGTCTCTTTAAGGGTCGGAAGTGTCGGCAAATGGTGTCTCGGTGCAGCGTGACTAGGGAAAAGGATGCTCTTTATGACTCTCTCTCTCGGCTTTCGGCTGGCTGCCGGAGTATCCGAAACCCCTTGAGGGGCATTGGGCGCCCCTCTGTGTGGGGTGGGGTCCCCGTATGCCTGTCCGTCTGCCGGGTATCTGGAAACTTAGGGATCCTGTCATTGCTGTGCCGTCGCTCCGGGTTCCAACCGCCCGATGTCTCCTCCCGGGGCGTAAGTACAATATCCACTCTGGATCGATGCGAGTCCCGTCCGTAGTCAATCCAATCCTCACCTTAACCAGCATATGCCTATCTTAAAAAGGTTATGTCACATTGATCCATAACAAACTTACAGACAGACGTATTAAAAATTCCTGCTATTCTTAAAATGTTGTTTTCAGCTAATGTATTACGACGTAAACAGAATTTCCAATTACATATGTATTCCCATCCGAGAAATCGCCTTGAACTGAATTAAATGGAAGTGTTTTTACGCTGTGATGCATGCTCGTTAAGCACACATCCCCGATGTCCTCTGGAGTTCACATCTGCTCTGGTAACCAAAGAGCCGCCATTCATCATATAGGGACATATCTAAGCTACTGGAGGATATAATTACTTTAGCAGAAGCTTTATAGGTCATCTGTGGGTGACATATGCCGTTAATCGCGCTTCTCAATGATGTAACCGCACACGTTAAACAGATTATTCATTTGCATTATGGTAAGCGATGCTAAGTCCGTGTGCTAACTTTGTGGGCGTAATGTAAATTCCATCAAATGCACCATGTAGTGCACTTAACGATACGATAATGTCCATACATGGAAATAACTGTATTTTGAGCGTTTAATTTTAAAATATATGTTGTCTTACAGATATGTTCTTGAAGTTTACAGTAGCTTCTTAGTAGAGGAGTCAAAAATGGAGAAAAAAAATCGCGAAAACTACGATTTGAACTTTTGATTTTACGTGAATATTTCAAACATTCCACTCATTTTGGTGTAACTTTTATTGTGATACAATAAACATCAATAACTTGTTAAGTACTAGAGATTTCATGATTTTTTTTGGGAAGCTTCATTGCAAGGGATAGTAACGTCTATGACTCGCATTCCCCGTGGTTGTCCAACCTGACCGAAGATTTTTCACTCTCTTCGTCGTCGTTAGGCGAATGCTGGGTTGGATAATTTGATCCGCTAATTTTCCTATCATCCCTTTCATCACTAAATTTCATTTCCCTTCTTCTTCACCACCATACAGGCTTTGGACTGATCACCCATCCTGGATATGCTATGATCCAGACAGGCTGCTGACCCAAGACATTGTGGCTTGTAAGTCCTTCGAAAAGGAGGGCAATCCGAAGAAGAAAAAGAAGTTTCACTGTATAGATTGGCAGAACCAAGGAAATCATACAGAGGAGTATGAGCCTGAAGGATTAAGAGACATTCTGCAGAGCATTAACTATAAATTTTCTTTAAATTTTACATTTAACAGCAAATGTTGACGAACTATAATTTCCTACACAAGTGTCCCATTACCTGTGCCGAAATTATTACCACCCATTTGTATCTAAATAAAACGTTTTTAATAGAAAAATGCATAATTGTCATTTTTAAATTTAAAATACATTTTTTCAATAAAAAATGCAGGCTTTATATTAAAGTATATATTTCCTTCGGACAAACAAAAATTTATCCTGTTTAGTCTATCAACAGTAAAAAGGTAGCAGAACGTGCTTTGAAAAATCCAACTAATCATCATATGTTTTTTTTAATAAGAGTGGTCATCAATTGGATAAATTCATCATGTTGAGATAGGGCAATTAGACTTTCCTGAAGTATTTGCAACAATTATGGAAAGCAGCCAAATAAAAGTGGGTTTAAGATACAAAAATATCGCTGAACATCTGTTACCTCAAAAGAAGTCCCCCCAAAATGTTAATACCTATCACACTGATAGACCGGACCTAATTTCAGTATAGTAGAGGTTTCTAAGTTGTTAATAAATCCTTAATATTTACCGAATCGCAAATGATCTCGTTTAGCCCATATCTATGTCCAGCATTCCTCTTTTCATGGTGCTAAATACGCTGTCGCAAATGCAGTACATGAAATTATTCTCTGAAAGTCCAAACCTGTACAAAGAATTTCTAGCAACGACAAAATGACACTTCGATTTCAGTGTAGCATTTTTTCCCCCTTCGTCAATAAGGGATAACTGATGAAGCCGTACCCTTTGCTTCAATATCTGCTATTGATTTTGCTGCTATAGTGGTTGGCTATGTGATCTCTCTCTCAGGGTGTGGTGTGGGCGTATTTTGAAAGGATATCACCAATTTAAATTGACTGAGAAATTTAACGTGATCTAATACTTGAGCTACTGAAGCGAGTTACCAACCGTCTGAAGATAAAGAATGAAACTGATTATGAATCGTAGCACTCGAAACTATAACTGACTTATTATACTTGCTAACTTCAAGTAAAAGTTTTAAGGTTTGAAATAACTGTTTCCCCAATAAAAGAAACTAGAAGCGTAAATTGCCGTGAGTCGCTAAAATCCTTACCGCCAAAACCCCTCGCAATAGCCGCTAAATCTTACTCGCACAAGCGCGTCACTGAGGGCTTAAAATAACACACAGTCGTCACAAGTATCCAGAGTGAGTATATGTGCACGAACGAATGTCTCTAATTAGACTATCCGCCCTGTATTACCTAAGCTCCGCCTACTTTAGAACTACCCCACCAAGTTTCCTCCTTGCGCGGAGCTATCTTACAATTCTTAAGTTTGCGTTTGTTACCTTGTTGCTATGGAGTACCTCCCCGATTCTCAGAGCTTCATTACCTTTCTCTTTTGCAGAATTGTATACGTGGCGGTACAAACGTACTGAGCTTATAACCTAACTGAATTCCAAGAACGCGTTCGCTACTTCGGCTGTCGCTAATGACTTTGCTTAACACGACTCGCAAATGACATTTTCCTTGGACAAATCTTTTCAACTCAAGTTTATTACATTATACCTTGATTTAATATATGGAAATTATTTTTTGCAATAATTTCTCTATCTTACTATTACTTCTTTATTAGTGCTAGGCTTCATTTAACTAAACCATAAGTGAGAAACTGACTGGTAAAATAATTTCCTAATATACTTTAAGGGGAGAGATTAAATGGCTAAAACTGCCAAAAAATTACACTTTTAGTTTTTATACTCAGCCTTATAAACTGAAATTTTCTCTGTAATTTTATGTGCATCTTAGCATTGTAGTCATGGTACTTTTATTTTAAATTATGAATTCTGTACAACTCACAAAAATTATAACGTAAACTTCTGTTCATCTTTTAGAGAACGTTTTGCTCTAAAAATTGGTATAGCTGCTAAATACAGCAACTTTCGTGTATCCAAGCCATGTGGTTTCTTTCTGTGGAAATGAGTTTGGTTTCTCTATTTTTACTTTGAAGAGCTTTTTCTGTGAGCGACATTTTCCGATATGAATGGCCCATTGTCTCAGAAACTATTCAACAGAGCTATCTGAAATTTTGGGATGATAAAACCAATACCATAATGCTATTGTGGATCTACTTTATTGTAAATAAGATTGACGATTATTTAAAAAGAAATTGCTGATAAACTTTAATCAAAATTTAATTAAGAAAAACCTGTATATTTCTTATTAAATGACTTAAAGTGAATTTAAAAGGCATGCATCTACATCCTGTAAAAATTTCAGTCTGATAGCTTGGTTTCTTGGTTAATAGGTCATGAATAGGGCTTGGAAGTTGATGACCTATAAATTGCCTAGTCCTAAAAATATCCTAAAAAGGACCTAATAACGCAAAAAATGAACGTAAAACGTGATGTAAATCAATTATTTTAATAATTTTAGTTTTATTTACGTATTTAAATCTTTAAATCAGTCATAACTAAAGCATAATGTGTGTCATTTCCCCGCAAATTGTGTTATTCATGGACTCTGGATATACATGCCTAAAAAGGCATCTGTTCGTAACTAGACTGGATACCTCTACAACTGCTGAATTAGGCAAATTTGTCGAGGGTATTTTTGTGAACCACTTAAAAGCAAATATCCTGAATGCTAATCACCTTTTAAAGTGGCTGTAAATGATGAAAATTTAGAGAAAGCATTTGAGGCTAATGAGTGGCCTACTAGCTTACCTACTGGTTAGTAGGTATTTTTTAAGAAGACAGAATGTAGCAAAGAATCCAACTTAACTGCTGTATTGGATAATTACTGGGTTTCAGGATCCGTAAAGCAAAGTGAATGTCATGAATCAAATCACTTAACCTTAGTAAACTCCTAATTCAATTTCAGTGCGGAATTCAAGGAACAGATTAAAAAGTAATGCAATGTACAAGGATTATTGAATAAGATTGATGAAATTGTGATCTTAAATCTTAAACTTAGTATAAACCAGATAAGACCTCGATATCTTCGATACTTTTTCGATGCTCTAAAATTTCTAAGTTTTTGATTATTGAAAGCGTTTTACTTTATGCTAGATAAGGAATAAAAGAAGTCGAGTCTTCACGTTATTGCCTCACGTTTCTCCAAAGAGTTGATGGACTATAAGTTCTTGATAGACTTGACTACGTTTCCTGTGGGTGAATCAAGGCAACATTCCATAGGTTTTTATGTCTAAATGAAACCATGCAAAACGACGGGGAGAGGAGTAGAGGTATACATGTAACATGCAGCGTTAACTGAGATGTGAATGAAGCTGATTTTGCTGATGCAATAAATCATATTTCTGCAGTAGCCTGGCTTGGTAACCCGCTCTCAGCCATTACATATTTCAATTCCGGTGACCAAAATCTGTGAATTCTGGAGTAACAAATCGAAATTTAAGACGTGAAAAATTCAGCGTATGAAAAAATGTGTTCTTTCCTACCATCTGTTAGTTTGTGTTTACGCAAGTCAAACTCGGGTCACGAGCATAATTTACAGGTAAACTATACGACTAATTTCCATAATATGGATAGAAAATCCTTTAAAAGAAAGTTTTCAGTACAAAATATAGTTACATTAAAAGAGAAGCAAGGAAATTATTATTATTGTTATTATTATTATCATCATCATCCTTCAGTGACAGTAGGCGATATATAGCCAGCGGCATTTTCAACATAAAAAACTGCTGCCAATTGGAGAATGTAAAACAGGAAGAATTTCGGAATTAGCGTACAATACAAAATTGGTTACATGCGTTTATACACAGAAAAGTAGGACATAATTCAGTGAACAAGCTATCACCTTTACAGTTTTTTTTAAGCGAGTATAGAGTATCGATGCTTAAAAATCAGTATCCGTATCGAGTATCGATAAATAGCGGTATCGTCCCATCACTAGTATAAACATTTTAATGATACGAGAGCACTGGCTTGAAGTCATGAACTGTCCGATCTTGCTATCCTTGGCTTTTATTGTGGGAGTGCTATTGCAGACTGCAAAGAAAATGGACTGGTGGCGCTATATTCATTAAGAATGAAACAGAAAGCACAGTGATAAATATGCTTGTGGTTTATCATGCGACTATATTGCATAAATATCTGCTGTGTTTATCAAGGGCGTTAATTGTATTTGTTTATCAGTTTATCGCATCTTATCAGTTCCTCGAAGTTTTGTACAGTTTATTGCGGCTGATACAGAATAAAAATAAATCTCAAGCATCAACAATACTAGCTGGCGATTTTAATGTTGATCCTTTGATTAGTAGCCATGAAAAGTCATACTTCATTAATGCTAAGGCTATGGATTAAAATATTATTTTAAAGGTCACTAGACCTGGCTTTAGAGGGAAGGGTACTTGGCTTGATAATATTTTTACAACAATCAATACTGATTTGAACCCGAGATCTCCCGGTTTCCGTCCGGTTGCTCTAACCATTGAGCTACCATGGCAACATGCCGGTACGACATTAAATTCTCCAACTGATTCTACCTTTCCAACCTTGCCCAACACACGGCGTGTGTGAAAGAACAATTAATTCCAATCAATACTGATACACTAAAAACTTTTGTGGAAGTGACTCTGGTTTCTGACCAACTATTGTTACTATGAGAAATATTGCTTTAAGTTCTGCCATATGTAAACCACATAATGATTTTAAAACCGCCACAGTGGTAACGCCAACTGCTGGACTGTCTTCATCCTATTTTTGTTATATAATGACCTGTGTTAATTGAATTTTCAAACACTCTTTTGTGTTCAATAGATGAAACGTTTGATGCCTTTTTAAATATGTTTTTAATGGTTGCTAATAAGACTTTCCCTCTTAAAATAATTTACCAAAAGCAAAAGTCACTTTAGACAAAAACCAAAATAGTATGGTAGGAAATTAGTACAACTTAAAGAAACTTGTTTATCCTTGTATAAATAGTATAAAATTACTAGGCCACAGGAATTGAAAGATAAGTATAATGAAAGAAGTTCTACAAGAAAGAGGTTATGGTAGCTACAAGAAAGAGGTCATGATACCTAAGCAAAATTTTAATTCTAAAACATACTGTCTTCCAGTAATAAAATTAAGACAGTGTAGTCTGTTATAAAGAAACAAGTTCTAGTGTTAAAGGCACTGAAACTGCTGCTAACTACTAATGACCTTAGCTGTTTCTTTGTGGATAAAGTAATTGATATTGTTAGTGGTCAATGTTAATACGAAATGTCACTTAAATACAGCATATATTAATGAGAACGACAACAACTTAAAAGGTTAGTTTACGTTCTACCGCTGTGGAAGCAATAGTATATTATGCTATTCTTCAGTTGAATAATAGAGTTGCCTGAATATGTCTACTTTGAACTTCTCATTGTTAAAAACAGCCGCTAAATACAGGGAGAGCCAAAAGACTACGAACCGACTGCGCGGTGTTTTTCCTGTCCGCGTCCTCGACGCTCGTTGCCGTCTGCCGCTATCATAGAAAGGCGCGGATGAAACCATACAACATTTTAAAACTACTTTTAAAGGTTTTACTTAACAACTTTATGAAAGTGTGTTTGAGGACAGAATTATTAGTAGAGATTTGTGGCCCACTCGGTCCCCCCGACCTAACCCCCTGCGATTTCTATCTCTGGGGTAACTTAAAGTGTACAAGACAAACCCACACACCCTAGAAAAATTAAAACAAAATATCCGACAGGAAATTGCCAGTATTTTTCAACGCGAACTACGGCGAGTGATGGATAATTTCCTAAAGAGGTGCCAAAAAATGTGTTGACAACGACGGTGGCCAGCTTCAGCATCTCCTTTCATAAAGTTGGTAAGTAAAGCCTTTAAAAGTAGTTTTAAAAATGTTGTATGGTTTTTCACCCGCGCCTTTTTATGATAGCGGCGACGGCAACAGCGCACAGGACGAGGACAGGAAAAACACCACGCAGCCGGTTCGTAGTTTTTTTGACTCTCTCTCTATATATAGCCGAAGTACTAATATGTTTGTTTAATATTGGCATTGAAACTGGTTATTTTCCTAGGTGTCTTAAGTATGCTAAAGTCACGCCTATTTGCAAAAATGGGATTAAGACCGAGTATAACAACTATGTGCTGTTTCCATTATTTCAGTAGCTGCACAACTTTTGAATCTATATTAACAAACAACTTATCCGTTGCTTTGAAAACAATAAATTGTTAACCCAGTGTCAGTTTGGATTTAGAGCTAACAGAGGTACAATTAATGCTATCACAGATTTTTATAAATACTGTGCTAATATGATTGATTGTAATAGTAATGCATTATGTAGATTCTATGATATGTGTAAAGCCTCTGATAGTATTTGTCATGAGATACTGCTGCAAAACCTGGAGTTTTGTGGTTGTGATATTACTTTAAGCTTTTCAATGCTATTTAAAAGACAGGCACCAAACAATATTTTTCAATGCTAGATAATCCCCTTGGACACCCGTAAGTGCGGGCGTACCTCAGGGGTCAATTTTAGGCCCAACTCTTTTTATAATATATATATATATAATTGATTTACCGAAATTAATTAATAGTGGATGAACAGAGTCATATTTATATGCGGATGACCTAGCTGTAATACAGTTGGTAAAGATAGAAGTGACGCACATAAAAGAACTTGTGGCCGTAAACTTAAAAATAGAAGACTGGTGTGCTGCGAATTTTCTTTGCTTAAACAAAGAGAAAACTCAGAACTTAGAAAATTGCTCAACAGTAGAAAAAGTTGCAACAAATCAGTTAAGTTTCTGGGAATATATTTTCCAACCACGCTTAAATGGGATCGTTACATTGAAATGCTGTTTAAGTAGTTATCCAAAGGTATGTTTGAGCTAAGAAGATTGAAGCTGAATGTAGGTACTGAGGTATTGAGGACAGTTTTATTTTGCTAACATACTCAGCCATCTGTCTGATGGAATAATAGCTTGGCCTAATGATACTAATATAAAAAAAAATTAATTCCTCAATTTGTAATGTTAATAACAGAGATCATTGCAAAACTTTTATTTAAGAATCAAAATTTTAACCGTACCTTTAATATATATCTTTGGTTGTTTACTTTATGTTAAAACCAATATTAATCAGTTTTAAACCAACGCTTCTGTGCATGGTCATAAACCAGATATAGACATGATTTAAGAACAGGAGAGTGTAAATTCACAATCATATGTAGAAGATTTGTTCAATTTTCTTTTAAAAAAATGTACAACGCTTTACAAACAGTATTGAGTATTTAGATTTAAGATATTTTAAAACTGAATTGAAAAAGTTGTTGTTTAACTTGTCAGTGTATGACGTCGAGGAAGTTTTTACCTCTGTGTAATTTTGGAATGGGACACTGCCATGCAATGAATTGATTTACTGCCAATAAATTAATTCAATGCAATTCATACATATTGCAGTGATAGATTGATGCACTTAATTTACCATGTAATATCCGAATGTTATTCTTTGAAATAGAGTTAAACGATTTTGCTTAAAAAATAAAAAAAAATTCTGGTAATATGATGATATGAAACACAGTGCGAAAAACATCATGAGTAGATATAACGCTTCTTTCTTCAACCATATTGTTTAGATTATGTTAATTTGAATAAATCTTTGTATTCCGAATTGAAAATAGCAATAAAAATGTAGTCGAAGGAAGCTGAAATTGTAAAAAGCCGTCAAGATATACAAAAACAACAACAAAAAACTACGAAAGACCAATATGCAAAGGGTAAAAATGGTGTTAAAAAACAGCATTTTCTGGCCTGCACTGACCCAAAATGAACATACTATATTGGGTCTCGTCTTTGGACACTCGAAAAGAAAATAATTTTTCCTCAGGCTTCCAAGCCTTCAGTCGTGAAGTTAAATGTTTTTAACACTGGCGACATTTGGCTTTTGATCTCTCCTTAAACTGAATTGTAATTTGCTGACAGATCAGTTATGATTACTCCTGAACATAGAGTTAAATTACTACCACTTGAACACCCTAGAATTCTAGAGAGGCGCTGTAGACGAGATTCATCTGAGCCATCTGAACTTCCAAAAGCGAGATTTCAAGCTGCAATCAAAGTTTTAAATAAATTTAAGAAGACATTTTCTGTGCTGGATGCGAAACGAAGTGGGAAGTCAAATTCGGCTACACGTGAAAGTATGTAATATGAAAGTTGTTGCTCTAGTTCCCAAGGTTGCGGGTTCAAACCCGGCGGAGGGCGATGGATTTTTTCGGGCGTAAAAATCCTTAGCATGGCTTCCTTCGGAAGGGAAGTAAAGCCGGTAGTGCCGTGTCGTAAAAGAACCTCAAGCCTGATAGAGAGGTCTCTGAGCAAAACTACCGGTCTTTCACGCCAATATAGAATGGGACGCTAAGGACCACAGCAGTTAAAGAGCGTCCATAAATACAAAAATTCCATTTTAATGAAAGTTGTTGCAAACGTGACGCTGAGCCCTAAAGGATCAACTCATTATGTGGCAGGGCAGAGTGGGATCAACACATCTTTATGGCGAATTTTGAGATCATGTTTTCGACCCTACAAGCTGCTTTAATACTAGAAGTAACACAGCTCTGAACTTACCTAAATTTAAGCTGTCAATTCTCATCTGTATTTGGGTCCAAAATGTTACAATTTGTTGCCTCCTGATATTGAGCTACAGTAAACAGTTTTCAAGCACTTTATTTAGATGCATTTTTAAACCTTCATGCTATTGAAGTGTAGTGTTAAAGCAATATTGTTTCTTTGTATTGAAGTATTCTACTGTTTGCTGCCAGTGCCTGTAATGTCAATAAATATGTCCACATAATACATGGAAATGGTCCTTTATGGAGTCATCAGTTATAATTGGATCGCCCATCGTTTGCACAATGATCGCGACTTTCTCACAGACGTTCTTTTCAGCGACGAACGCTCATTTTACTTGGAGGCCATGCCTTACACAAAATGCATGGTGCTGGGCTAAGGAAACTGCAGAATTAATGTGACGCAGCCACGCTACGTCCTCCAACCACAGAAGCAATACCTTTGCCTCACGGTTGCTGCTTGTCTCCTCCTAGATGGTTCTTCTTTTGCCACGGCTGCTCCAGCATGAAACCTTAATTTTAGGGTATGCGTGGGTGTGTACAGGGAAACACGAACGCTGTCTTAGAACACATTTATTCAATATTTAAAATAATACTGCGGTTTGCCGATCACTTGTAAATGCATACCATGATACTTTGTCTTTACCAAGACCGAAGAATATTAACTACAGCTAAGCGTTCTACCCTCTAGCATGTTTGCCACCATTCTTCACAACTCGACGAGAATGTTGTCCCACACTCACCGATCGCTCAGGACAATGACTTTCACCACCGCGCTACAAAGAGGAAAAAACTTCTAACTTCCCCTCTCTCCCCTCAAACTTAGCGTCATGAAGCTTCTAATGACCTTCACATCCCGGCCAGTGGCAACTGCACCCATGAATTCCAAGAGAAACTGGCTTCAGCTATATTACCCTTTATACCTGGGGCTGGTCCCTAATTAACAAAACTGTGCCTGCCTGGTCTTTCT
Organism: Deroplatys truncata; assembly: GCA_030765065.1. Taxonomy (NCBI): domain Eukaryota; kingdom Metazoa; phylum Arthropoda; class Insecta; order Mantodea; family Mantidae; genus Deroplatys; species Deroplatys truncata. The sequence goes on from CM060990.1 coordinate 635,909,763, forward strand.
GTCGCTTTTACAGTCAACAATTTTCACAATGCTTCTCCTTTTTATACATAGTGATTTTAAATATATTATTACTTATTTTATATCGCTATCCTTCTCAGAATATTATGATAATTACTGACTTCATAATTTCAGCTTCAAATGTTTGAGACTAATAACCCAGAGGCTCCTAGAATGCTTTTGGAAAGATAAAACACAGGATCTATTTTTGTGGCTGAAAAGTCATCTTGTTCTAATATTCGATCAATTTTTAAGGCAATGCCCCCATGTAAACAAAATTAAAATAACTTTTCCATTTAACCGACTGGACATTTTTTGTCAAGGTATGCAAATATAATACAGGATTATTCCAAAAGGAGGAGCAGAGTTTAAATATTTATTTCCAATGAACGACAATACATGGAGACACATATGATACATCAGTGGATAGAGGAAAGTTCAAAGTTTTATTTTATGCATTCAAAATGAGCACCGTTTGTTATACGAGGTCAACCAGTGCTTTTCCCTTTGCATATGCAACCATTATCTAAGAATTTCTTGTACCAATTGTAAATCTGTTTATGAACTAACGAAATGCACGCTGAACTGAAACAATGGATTCACTCTTTGCATACCGCAGCACACAAAACAGCTTTTCCTGTGGCGTCGCTATTTTCTCGTAAAGAAACCACAGCGCCACTATAGGCATTAATTGGAATTAATAGATGGGGGCTTAAAACTTTGAACTTTCCTCTACCCAGTGATGTATGTATGTATGTATGTATGTATGTATGTATGTATGTATGTATGTATGTATGTATGTATGTATGTATGTATGTGTCGCTATCTATTGTCTGTCATTCATTAGAAATAAATATTCAAAATCTGCTCCTTTTTTGAACAACCCTATATAAAAACTGTATGCAAAATTTTAATAACTTGTGCATTTGTTTGTTATTTTTTCATCCTGATTTGATCAATTTTATGTGCTAATTAAAAATTCCCCAAGTGTCAAAACGATTTTTACAACCTATTCAAAATTCTATTTCTGCTTTAACAGACCGTTATAAAGAAAGCGGTACTTGTATTAAGGCGTTTTCAAATAAAATTAAAGCTATGCAGAAAAAAAAGACCGTACAGGAGATCGACACTGACAATTTTTAGAAAATCAAACAAGAATTAATTTCTAAAAGTTTAAATGATTTTATTGTTTTTCAAAATATTCCCCTTTAACATCAATACCTTTTTGGATTCGATGAAACCAGTCCTTAAAACAATGATGCCACTCTTCTTGAGGAACTTCAGAAACTAGGTTTTCATTAAATTCCACTGCTTCATATGATGACGAAAAGTGATTCCACTCATCTTATCTTTAATTTTTGGAAACAGGTCAGAGCTGTATGGTAGAGGGTCCATGGTACTGACCTTTACGGCATCCAGATACCCAGTTGCTAGTTTTGCTGTATGCGACATGCGTTGTCATGATGCAACAGTATTTTTCCTTTTGGGCTTTTTTCAGGAACAATTTACAGTAAACAGACATTTGTGTATCAATCGGCAATAACGGTACGTCTATCTTCTAATGCTATAGTAAAGTGTATTCACTCTTAGGTTGATCCGCGGCAAAACAAACCCACGTGGTCAGTCAACCGTGGTGCAACACGGTAGGAAAGTAGTCCTATGCTAATACTCTGAATTTTAGAATGAATTTATCCTTAAATAGTATAATATTCTATACAAATACCTAAGGTTTTATTTAACGCTGATTTATACCGTAAAACACAGCTACAAGTGATGCAATTCGTATAAGTCACCTGCCATCGGGGTAGGCGCAGAATATTGTTCACAGCCAGAAACCAGCAGTTGTGTTTAGAATCGTGGAGGACGGTGAATTTGCTCTTGTGTTTTCGTCGAATTACGAAAGCATTAGCCGCGCAAACATTTACTAGTGGTGAAAAAACAATAGTGTTGAATCTTAATTATAAGTTACGTGAGAAATATCCAACACTTTCCGCGAAAGAAATTGTGAAATTAACTTCTGAGTTCACCGGTGTTTCGAGTACAAGTACAAACAGTGGTTGTGCAGAAAAATCTGAAACGGCAAAAGTGATTACACCCGGAAAAAAACGTGAAATACGCGATGCAAGAATGTAGTGATTTTGAGAAGAATGCAATTCGCGTAACAATGCACAATTTCTTTTTTAAAATGAGCCGCCAACAGTTAATAAAGTGCCGCTTCCAGAGAGCGAATAAATTAAGTTATCGCATACCTGTTACTTTATTTTTCGCTCATTTATTTTAGAATTAACTATTATATGTGCAAAGGTTTATTTTGTTGCAACTATCAATCTTATCAACTTTAACACTTAACAGAATATGCTAGTCACCATTTCAGTTGTCGAAATAAGGACTCTTCTTTTTTGCACTACGTGCCGCTTGTACTGGCCACATGGTCTGAAAGTGTGGCAGTATTTCTGTACGAATGGCGGAAGGATACATTATAGCGGTGCACTGGTCACCTAGGGTTTGTTTTGACGCGGATCAATCTAAGAGTGAATACAGAGTAGTGGTATGGCCCGCTTTAGAAAAAAAAAGCTAGCAACATCTTACCAGCACTGGGAATTCGTCGGACTTTTGTATGCTTGGGTTCTGTTCGAAAGACCCATTCAGCCGATTGACTTTTCTTTTCAGGATCATAACAAATCCAAGATTCATCACCAGTAACAATATTCCAAACCAAATTTGAAGTGCCGTCTTGGAAATTTTCCAGTTGTTCTGCACCAATCAATGCTTTGTTGTTTTTTATCGGCAGTCAGTATATGTGAAATCCTCGACAACAAAAGTTTTCTCATGTCTAACTGTTGATGTAAAATCTTTTGGATCTGGCTCATACCAATGCCCAACGTCAACCGAATAAATTCAAAAGTTGTCCGTCGATCTTCTTCAAGAATTGCTCGAACAGCTGCAATATTTTCACCAGTAACAGCAGTTCTTGGGCGTTCTTCACAAAATTCATCACTAAGCAAAAAGCGATCTCTTTTGAATTCGTTGTACCAATTATAAATTGTCTTAGATGGGGCTTCCTTGCCAAATACATTTCTAAGTCGATCTTCACATTGTTTAAGCGTTATTGACGGTTTAAAATCGTAATAAGTCCTAACCCGAAATGTTATCTAGTCACATTCATTTTTGGGTGTACACAAAATCTTTAAATGGTGATAACTGACAAACTACGAGATTAGGGCAAATCGAACTACACGGCAATCAACTCGCAAAACAAATATATAAAAAAAATTATTTGTTTTTAGAAACACAGCATTCTAAAATTTTTCAGCATCGCCCTCGTACGTTTTCGAATTAAGGACTTATTCTATTTTACGAATGTTCACCATCTACAAGGTAGGCTTTTAAAGCCTGCTCCGTTTACATAGAAATATTTAAATAATCATCATCTTCGTGGCAGTCCACTTCTATTGTCTGTCGGGCAAATGAATTATTACTCGTCTTAAAATAAACTTATGACATTGGATTTTTCTGTCTGGAAGGTCCAGTTTTCGTATTCGTTTAACAGCATTGGTTGCAGCCATTTATAAAATTTAATCTGCGTGCCCTTTGTTTTACTTGTTAATACCCGAACTTTTCCACCCATTAGTTGGAATTTATTTATTTATTTTGTAAATTCTTATCAATGCTGTAAGAAATGTCGCTTCACAAGTAATTTAAATCACAACGAATATTAAGCTATGAAAATATTAAATAAGATAATAAAGCAATTTAAAACGGGAATGTGAGTCTCTTTAATAATTAATTATTCTTTAAGGTTTACTGATAATTAGAACTTAATCCCTCAAAAATTATTAGCAATGAGCATTTTAAGTAATGAAAAATGCTGAGAAAAACCAAATGAAAGTTGGAATGAACTGTCTGTTCAGAGACGTTTTAGCTAGTGGGGTGGGATGGCTTTATCTCTCAGGTAAAGCCTCAGCTGGTAGGAGGGGGTACACAGAAGCTGAACTCCTGCCGCGCGTGGCGCGTACAGTGGAAAACAGCCAAGTCTTTGATTATCGTGCATCTTTACCCTTCACTTGTATCGTACCAAGTAAACACTAAATCTTTCCAGAAGCTAAACCCATACCTACTTGGAAGGACTCGCCCACCCACTAGCAAAAACATCGCTGAACAAACAGTATGTTACAGTTCTATGGGGTATTTATATGTCCGCACAGAGTTTTCAATTCTGTCGATTTTAGTAAATCAAAAGTGCTAAATTAAAGCATAGAGTATAAACATAAAGCAAGCAAGACAACTTTTATTTTTTCCAGATTTTCACCCAATTTCACAATATTTTAGCCATATATAAAAGAAATAACGACATACCTTTAATTCCTAAACAGAGCAAGTATTCCATTTCAGATGATATGACACTATGAAATAAGTGGCAGAGGCTTAATTACCCGAATATTGGAATTCAGTCGTGACCTTTGTATTCAGCCAATTCGACCATGCGTGCAGTCTAATCAGTTATGCCCAATTCACAATGAAAATAAACGCAGACGCAACATAAGCGCAAGAGTTTGCATCCATGTTATTTTAATGAAAGCATTTTCATAGTCACGCTACGCAATACGTACCGCAAGAGACCGCAAACTCCAAACCTTATGCTTGCGTTGCGTGCATTTCTTTATCCATGCATTGCCAGCGTCTACTTCACACGATCGCGATCCGAGATTTTACGCCACCTACTGTACGACAAAGTGGTCTTCCATCTGACCGTGCCACGCTATCTTAAATGCTGACGCCAGACGCATTGTGTTGTATGCTTGGTACAACACCTTTATGTCTTATTTATTTATAAAGACTAGCTGAATTTTCATATTGGGTATTGCTGGTTATTTGAAACTTGCGGTACGCTCGGAAGGTTTCCGCGTGCAATTTACGTATCTAGAAACCCCAGCCAAGTTCTTGGGTTACACTTACGCTGCATTGTGAATGGTCGTACCTTACGCCTGCCCTTGTGCTGCGTTATGTTAGCGTTACGTTTTCATTATGGATGGGGTCTTATTTTGTGCTCGCTTACTAGTAGGGTCTTACATTGCTCCGTCGTGAGCTACACAGATTTGATGCTGCAGTCCTCAGACATGAGGGGATGTTAACGAGACGGAACGTAGCGCGCCTCCTGATGCGCAAGGAACATGTGCGGACGTAGTGTCGAGTGCCACGCCCCCGACAGAAGATTGATTAGAAAAGACGAGAAAGGCAGATGGCAAGCACTAAATTAGAAATCGCTAGGCCTAACCATTTGGCACATTCGTCATTACTTTCTCAGTTTGGATGTACAGAGTCCTTCTGCCTCATTTCACACAATTCCCAGAGGCAATATTCCTATCGCCCTTACTCCTGCGACGACTTCGTTGAGTCAAAGGCAAGGCAACAACAGCACCCTAAGGCAACAGAAAATACAACTTAAAGCCTTAAACTTCCCCATTATTTTTTTTCTAAAACCATGAAAATTACTAAACAAAATCTGCAATCATGTGGAAACTAACCGATCAGAACAGCTTGTTGAGATTTTAGGTCAATCTTTACTCTCCAAAAATGAAATATGGACATGCTGACATCGACATACATACGTACCAGCTTTCTCTCGTCCAGGAAAGCATAATAATTTTGCGATGACATGAAATTAAGAATACCTACAATGTTCAGTGCAATAAAATATACCAAAATGACGTGTAAAATAAATGGGGATTCCGTTTCATAGGAATCCTTGGAGACCTGGCAGTACCGATTCTTTCTGTCACACGTGCTGAAATTTTTCCTGGCATCACAATAAACACGTATTAAAGAAAATAACACCACTTCCTAGGTTTTATAGATTTCTAGTCCATATTTTACACTTCTTAACATGAACTATGCACAAACTGTCAGAAAAATTGGCAACTTCACGCGCCATAGAATGAAAATAAGATAAACCATTTACGTGAGGGAGTTGACTCTACATTTCACATCGTCCATTGTCGTTCTCCGTGGGCTGGGGTATCATGCTAGCCGGTAGTTCCCGAGCTCGCGGTTTCAAAACCGGCGGAGGGCGATGGATTTTTTCGGGCGTAAAAATTCTTATGCCTTCCTTCGGAAGGGAAGTAAAGCCGGTAGTCCCGTGTCGTAGATTTACGGCACGTGAAAAAACCTTAAGCCTGATAAAGAGGCCTCTGAGCAAAATTTCCGGTCCAATATAAAACGGGACGCTAAGAACCATAGCAGTTAAAGAGCGTCCATAAATAAAACTCAATTTCATTTTAACATTGTCCATTAATGAATGTTCGCGCCCATTTGCTGCTGGTTACTAGACCTCACTTGTGGTGCAATCAAATTTAAAATCCTCATGCTATACATTTTGTTGCAGCTCAACGGAGGGGAACCATGACGGTGATGAAGGATAGACTTACAGATAAGCTCTGGCCTATTATAGCACTGTACACGAATTAGCGCGGCACATTCAGTCTGCAATCTTAAATTACAATATAATGCAATGGAATTTAATGTTACACACGTCCGTGTTGAAAATCTGTCCACAAAGCCGTAAAAACGCCTCCTTTGCCGTAAAGTGGCACAAACGCCTAAGCTTCCGTAAATTTTGTGAGCAAACCGCAAAAGTTGGCGAGTATGCATCAATATTTTACGCTTTTGGTGCATTTAAATTTCTTGCCATAATAATTTATAATTACAAACAACCTTTCATACACCTCTGGAAATTCTCATCTCCGTAAATACTGCCAACGATGGTACACCGCTGAAAGTAACCAAGAAATTGAGAACCGATGTAATGAGAACAAGAGAATTCCTCGTCAAGAAACGAAGAATGGTATGCATTCTAGATCTGGCTCTTTATTTTAAGAGAAAGTTAAGAGGCAAAATGTAAAAGAACTTAAGATACCTTTATTCCAGATAACTTGAAAAAAGTTTTCTTTTACAGGAGAGTATAAAAACTGAAGAAACTTTTAAATCAAACAATGTTTGTTTGTAAATATTGCTCAGGTAATATGCTTAAACTACATTTTAAGGAAGACAAAGATCTGGTTTGCAATTGCATAAGGATGGTGCTATTAGCGGTCTCAACGGTTTGAATTATACTCGTTTATTTCATATGCTACATAATGAATTTAGCTTGCGCCTTGAAGTCTTGCTAGTTCGAAAAATTAAGGAATACCAATACATACACCGAACTCTGGCTGTACTTCTCCTCCATTTGAGTGTTCGTAGGAAATGAGGATAAGATTGCGACCGCGCGCGTGAAGGTACCGCCGGTAATGGCACCTGGGTGGGGCCCTCGACCTCCCTTCAGAACAATAGCCGTGCTACGAACCCATTATGTGCCACTTCCCTGCGGTTTTTACTGCTCCAGAAGATTCCTTTCAGCCTTTCCAGTACCTTCCCCTTCTATAACATCCTGCTTTGTTGCAGGGTCTATATAAGCGACTGCTCTTGGTCGGACAGTTCATTCTGTTAAGAAGTGCAGTCAAGAAGTTACAAAGTGGAAGTGCCAATGCAGTTTAGTTGTGAGTTGTGACTCAGTAGTTCAGTTTTGCTGTTTCGAGTGTGTGCCAAAAGTGACAAGTGTAACGTTGGTGGTGCTACGCTGAGTGCATAAATTATAGTGTTTTTCGCAGTAAATGGTGTTCTGTTTTGTTACAATACTTTATTCGTTTCGGCATTCGCTCGTTCAACGGATCTTATAGCGTCTTTGCAATATGCATAGCTTTGAGGAAATGCTTAACTCTACAATTTGTCAAGGTACTGCGTTTTCTACAAACTTTTCCACTTTAATTGTGTTATGCAATTGCAATGTGATGTTTTAGTCTGTCATAACACCTAGGCAAAATATACACGGAAATTGAAGATAAGCAAGTCTGCTATATAAATTCATTAAAACTTATTGTAAGAAACAAAAACTCAGAGTCGTGCACATAAAATACGTATAGTTAAATAAACATTACTAATTAAACTCGTGAAATTGCACAACTGCGGTTAAAGAAAGTGCTATCCCGCCGGCCAGATTAGTTAACGTTAAAGTAGCTAGAAAAGTAGAAACAGATGACTGAAAAGTTCAACGCCATAGCCGGGATTTGAACTACGGATCTCCCGGTCTCAGTCCGATTGCTCTAACCACTGAGCTACCATGGCAACATGCCGGTACGCCATTAAATTCTCCAACTGATTCGCATTTTTCCCGGTAAACCACAAGGAGATCTCAAATTGTGTTCAGATGACATACCCCAATGGCGACTTACAATGTTGTATTTTAAGTACCGGGCTTCATAGTTTCAACCACTATTAGCTCAATTAATTTTTCAGTCGTCTGATTCTACCTTTCGAACCTTGTCCAACACACTGCTTGTGTCGAAGAACAATTAATTCCTTTGAAGTAGTTGCCTTACACTACGGCTATATGCAGTTAGACCAACCAGTTAAAAACACGGAAAACTTTGAACACTTGGTCCGGGAAAATGATGACTAACTTTTCCTACAGATGTCGCAATCTAGCTGTGTGATGAATGCAATACATCAGATTTTTTCACATGCACCAATGAAAGATAAAAGTGTTGAATATCCGCTGATTGATTTGGTTAAAATACCTTTTAATAGTTTGGTGGTAGGAATGAGAAATTCCTGGTAAAGTACTGATTTGTTTTAGCAATTTAGCAGATAAAAAACCGTGTACTTTAGTATGTTGTCCACGTGTCAGTCACTCGTGTTGTAGAAAGAGAATATTGCGTTTGTCTTCTTTGGCATCAGTTGGCGACTGCAGTACGGCAGAAATCCCGTCAAAACGGCAAGAAGGGTCAGTGGCAAATTTCTCATCCGTTTCCTGACTCTCATACCTGGCCCTCTTCGTTATCAAATGTTTCAAGTTAATGTTCATCATCATTGTCAGAGTTTTCCAACAAACTGATCTGGTCTCTAAGTTTTTCTGCACCATTTCGTAGTGCTTCAAATGCATCACGATACTAAGTGGGTATAGGGTCGAAAATTCCACACCCACAAGGATGGGCTCGAATCCACGCGCATTCCATGGCTGGGAACCGGAGCACTATGCTGCAACCCACTAAGCCACGGCGCAGGGCGGCACATCAACTAGAAACTATAAAAGTTATGCAGTGTGATGGCGATAAATGCTCTCTAGCTGTTATTCAGTGGAAGTAAAGAAGTGGATTAATATTCTTTTGATCGATCCACTATAATACGCTGATTGCATATGACGTAACTGAACTGTTATGACATCCATAATACTTAAGTGACTCATAATCTTACTCGGCGGCGCGCGTAGCTCTCCTATCGCCCATACCTTTTAAAACCTTCAAAGGTGCCTTTAACAGTGACTAGGCATTATTCGGAAATGCCTGGAGAGCTGGGGAGTCAGTCCGGTTGTAACGGACTGGATTATGACCTCCTTGGAAGGCCGGCAGACTGTGGCGACCGTGGGGAGTGTGACCCTGAGGGCAACAATGCCCCGAGGCTGTGACATCCTGGTGTCTGGCGGTAGATGTGCCTATTGCTGGATAGACTAAACCGGGGAGAAATTCATGCTCAAGGCTATGCTGATGATATATGCCTTGTAGCAAGTGGAAAATTCCCGAGCACTGTTTCGGAGCTCATACAGGGCAGGCTTTAGAGGAACGGTGCAGAGAAAAATACAAGACTGAAATAATGAGTCCTCACAAGCAGGAGGCTGCCAGGTTTGGGAGAGCCCCACCTGTTTGGGAAGAAATTGAAGCTTTCCGGAGCAGTCAAGTATCTAGGAGTTATTCTGGATTCTGGATGCTGGGCTGAGCTGGAAAAAACATAGATTATTAAGTTAAGAAGGCCTATAATGTTTTGTGCGCCGGTCGAAGATCAATAGGACTGAGGTGGGACCCGAGACCCCAAGGTGGTCAAATGACTACACACCCCAGTTATTAGGCCGTCGATAACTTAGGTGGCGCTGGTTTGGTGGGCTGCCTCTCAGGGGAAGTAGTGACTGCCGGACTGGATTCGCTGCAAAGATTGGCATGTATATATAAGTGGGGCGCCGCACGACTCCCCAGTGTGCCTTAGAGATTTTGGTGGACTTTCCTCCTCTGCGTTTATGGAGGAGGTAGCCAGTATGAGTGCGCACCGCCTCTGGACTGTAGGGGTTGGTATTTCAAACTACCATACAAAGGGCACTCGCCGATCCTTTCTGGATTACAGGAGAAGTGTCCTATAACCCAGATGATCGGAGATTTGATGGTGACTAGGTATAACCTAAGTACATCTTGCTCTGTGGTAATACCTTCCAGGGATGAGTGAGACCCAGAGACCGGGTCTCTCCCAAAAGCAAGTGGGCAGGACGTGGTTCACAGACAGCCCCCACCTCGGGCACAGGACGCAGTCTGGGGCTTATGGCCCTAGAACCAGGCTTATCATTCCCCTAGAGCGATTTGCCGCGGTATTCCAGGCTGAGGTCTTTGCGATCTTAGCCTGTGCTATGCACATTTACACTAAACCAAGCGGACGAGCGGATGTGTACAGCTGCTCGGATAGTATGGCAGCTTTGAAAGCCCCTAGGGCGGTTAAAACCACATCCAGATTGGTGTGGCGATGCCAGAGGATGTTGGATAGACTATGTACCAGCTGCCCGGTTACACTTCTTTGGGTAGCGGGGCATGCTGGTATTAGAGGTAATGAGATGGCAGACACTCTTGCGAGGAGGGGATCGGGGCTCGATTTTATTGGGCCCAAGCCCTTTTGCTGAGTGTCTGCTAATAATGTCAACTATGAGATCACCCAGCTTACGACGAGGGCTCATCTTGATATCTGGAGCAAGCAAACCACTGCCATTATTTTTATATCCGAGCCTGACCGGCGAATGAGCGAGTTTCTCCTGAATTTGACTAGAGTTAAGCTCAAAAGGGGTTGTGGACTATCTTATGGGCCACAACACACTGCGCTGACACTTACCTGTGCATAATGGGTCTCACACAAGAACCTTTATGTATGAAATGTAAGAGATCTCACAGTATACACTATGCGAATGCGAAAGCTTCGCCGTGCATAGGTACGTATCCTTAGGGTCCTTTTTGGAACCTGAGGAGATAAGAAGCGCAGAGTATCAAGGACGTGGGCCGTTTCATTTGGACCATCGAACTAGAGTAATGCCAGCATATGAGGCACAATGGCTCTTAAGCCTGCGTGCATGGCTTCTTTCAGAGGCCACTCATTTATCATCATCAAAACCTTCACAGCAGCAGTGCACTGGGATCCATTCCCCAGATAAGTAATGAAATATGTGTATTTAAAATAAAATAAATTCTGTTCGTTTCAATTTCTATGTTCTAATAAATTGTGTAATTTCCTTTGCTTCAATATGGGTTGCTTTCACGTTTACCTGCAAAGTCAATAAATACGGCGTGGACTCAACAGTGCTACCATTTACTGCACTACTCGCAAACATGCTCAAGGTCCTGCCATCACTGCTGCCACCCGATCAACATTTAATTACACAGTTTACAAGGCAAGATCGTTTTAAAAAAACTCAAAGTTTTGAAATTATAGTGTTGGTTGACCAAAAACAGTCGTACGCAACTTGACTATAATGGTAATTAAGACGCTCGTATGAAAATTATACTCGCGTCTTAATTACTACCACTATAGTCTTGTTGCATATTATACTATAACAATTCGAATATGCGTTTATGTAATTTAAAACAACTACATGTTAAATAAGGTTATTTATCACTTCAAGTCAAATTAAGGAGCGTTTTATCGATGATCAATTTGTGTCCGTGGCCGAGTGGTTAGACTGCTCGCCTCCCACCGAGGCGGCCCGGGTTCAATCCCAGGGACCTGCATGTGAGATTTGTGGTGGACGAAGCGGCGTCTGGGCGGGTTTTCTCCGGGTTCTCCGGTTTCCCCCGCCATTCATTCCACCAATTGCTCCATCATCACCTTTCCTTTCATCCATTTCACCAACATTTCGATTCATCTACTTCCTTCATCCCATACCAGGCATCGGGCTGATCACCCATCCTGGATGCTCTGTCTGATCCACGAGTGTCTGCTCCTCGACGGGCCTCTGACCCCAGGCACCCGCTTGTAAGTCCTGGGGGGTGTAAGTCCTACATAAGAGGAGGGTAAACAGATAATGAATGAATGAATTTGTGTGTACTCTATTCAGAGAATTTACAGCTAAATTTTCCGGCACAGATCTTTCTTTGGGGTGTATGATCTCAAAATGAATTTGAGAACGCCTTGTAGTTTACCAGGGAAAACGAGTCAGCTGTAGAACTGTGTGTCGTTTCGGCATGTTGCCATGGTAGCTTAGATGTTTAGAGTAGCGACACTAAGCACGAGATCCGTGGTTCAAATCCTGGCTATTGCACTGAACTCTTTTCAGTCTGATTCTATCTTTCCAAGGTTAGCCTACACACGGCATGTTTCGAGAACAATAATAATTTCAAGAACACTTTTACTCTCGAACTGCGGTCATGTTGAACTTAAACTCGATTGGCCAGCTGGTTGATGGCACTATTTAATTTAAACTAGGAACTGTCGTTTAAACAAGAGCCAGAGATACTTGCGCAAACGGGATTGGTTTATACAGTTTAATCTATTTAGGAGAAAATAACTTAAATAAAATAAATTCGCCAAGCAGGGCCAGTGCACGATGCAGTGAGACTCAAACTCCACAGTAAGTCAATAAGCAAATTGGCCCAATAACGTGATTTTCTTATTCCTCCGCATATAAATCAGTGAGAAAAGAACTCAGTCTGTGGCTTTACGCGTAGACAAGAGAAAAGAACACAGTATTGCTAATGGTTAAAAAGGTTTATAATGAGCTAAACAGAGTTTCTCACAGTCGTGACACCAGTCTTTAGCTGATTACGTAGGATTTAAGTCAATGCCTTGCGTTAGTAGTCTGTCGCGGAGCAAACTAGATAAATAGCATAACCAGGGTGGGTGATCAGCTCAATGGTGATATGGCGGTGAAGAAGGAAATTAAATGTAGCGATGAAAGGGATGATAGAAAAATTCGCCCATCAAATTATTCAACCCAGCATTCGCTTAGCGATAGAGGAAAAGATTGGTCAGATTGGTCGGTCCCAGGGGTTTGAACCTGGGACCTCCCAAATGCGAGTCGCACACGTTACCGCGATACCACCTGGCTTGGTTCCTATCTTTCTTAATAAACAAAATGATTGGTTAAAAACAGATCAATGAACTTGTTGTTCACCAATGGCACTGGGGATTAATTGATCTGCATCATTTTCCCTCTGGCTTCCCAATATAAAGTCTGTAAGTTATCACTTTTAAGGCCTTTGCATTTGGCGAGATGTTTGTTCAGGATGACATCTTCTTCACAGAGAGTACACTTGGGTATAGGTAGGCATCGTATCTTGTTGCCAGTTGCCATCCTAAATAAGGCCACTGCAGTCTTCCTTGGCATTTTTTGTATATCAACTCTATCTTTAATATTCTTATAATATTTATGTTTTAATTTATCTTCATCAAGTCTCTGCTGTATTTTGAAATGTTGTTTAATGTTATTTAATTGTTTGTTTATTTCTATTTGTCCTACAGGTTTTATTTGTTGTATCGCACCTTTCTTTGCTAATTGATCCGCATGTTCATTGCCCAAAAGTCCGACATGAGCTGGGATCCATTGTAGAGTGACATGATTCCTAGTTTCAACTGCTTTAATTAGGCTTCTTATTTCTTTAATATTTCTTGTTGTTTTAATATTGTAATTTACTATTCCATCTATGGAATACATGGATCAATGAACTTAGAAGGCACTAATCTACATCAAGTAAAACTTTGTTAAATATAGAGTTTCTGAGAATAGGTAATGAATTTAGCAGATAGGGCTTTTAAAATCTTCTCAAGTCTTTTTTTTGTGTGAATACTCCATCAAAACGTATAAAATAATAATGGATAGAGAAAGCTATTATAAAATATGTTTTAAAGAGTAATTCTTATTAATCAATTCGATATTCTTGAGAGCAAGTTCGCGCACCCGGAAGCATTTGGAGAGGAAAGAAACGAGCAGGATCCAGCAGGCGAGCTGCTGTTAGTTCATGAAATCTGGAAATAAAAATGACAGTAAACAGTGAAATCGGAAGTGAACCTTTTCCCTGTCTTTTATCCGGTCTTTTCTTAGTAAAAGCATTAAAACATTTTATACGCGTCCTACATACGCTGCGTCTGTATGTATAATCTCGGTTATGGGGCTTCACTGCCGCTGTCATTGTTCTATTCTCTTTATGTTCCTTTCATTTAAATTACGGGTGGCAATTGCTGCTGGAAGGGAACGCTTCAAACAGCTGACGTAAGTACGCCGGTCTACTTTACACAAGTTAGGAGAACACACCCCAGAAAACATGCCTTTCACGTAAAAGAACCATATGAAAAGAACTGGAGAGAGATTTGACGCACTTTACTGTTAAAGAGGGGAGAAAAAACAACAGCGTGAATAGCTTGCAAAGAAACAACTCGTGTTTTTAAAGCATCAACCACATACTAAATCATCATCTCAATTTTACCAGGTTCTTAGTTGGAGTTCTTGCAAAAAGCCTATTATCGTTCAAGTAAGAACCCTTAAAATAACTCTTGACTTTTCCTCTTAAAGCATCTTGGTGTAATTCCCAATCGATGCCCCGTTTTCATTTAATGACGTGAAATTGAGTGGCTTTGCATCATTCCTTAAAAGCACCTTAAAAGTTTTAACGCTATTTAAGGTGTTTCATTTTTACTTTATCACGTACCCAGTAGGTACAAAAGGTATTGCAATCCATGCAAAAATTTCGATACCAAGATATCACCGAAAATAGTACGTAGAGAAAGTATTACATTTTGCTCAAAAATTAGATATCGAGATTTCACCGAAAATACATGTTTTGAGACACCTTAAATCCAAAAAAGAAAGTAAGAGTATTTTTAGAAAAAGGTCCATGTGTGTATGAACAACATAACTCAAAAACGAAAAGTAGTTTGATATTTATTTTCAGTATCCAAAGATGTGACACGAAGATTTTCCAGAAAATCTCCCCACCACAAACTACCCTTGACATGGAACATTTTTTCGAAGTGTTTGATTTTCTATAAAAAAAGGCTAACAATTTTTATTAAAATACCATTTATTAAAGATATTTATATGACAAATAAAATGTACATCTTGAATTTTCTGAGAATAGCCTGTGAAATCTTCATTCAGTAGGAATTTTGTATAGTGTTGTATAACTGGTAAACGTTAAGCGATAGACGAAAACGTACTGAACAAAAAATCTAGATATCTTGAAAACAGTTTATTTCAAATAAGTTTTTTGTGGCATAAGCCATTCCTAATATATACGTTAGTAATGGTTCGAATTGTTATCACTTTGCTATTCTCTTGAAGCCCTGTCAACATTCAGTTGTTTCTCGCGATTGTATGGAAAAGGTATGGAATTTTAAGGCCAGCGTATAGCGTCCAGTTCTTATACATTTGACTATCGCTGTTCCCTTTGTATCTATAACGAAATGTAATGTAGCTATTTCTGCAAAGGCGGATTAAAATGTAGATAGAAAAATAAACTTTAGTAAGACTAATTTGTATATCTATTCATTAATAAAGATAGTGTAGAGAAAGTTATGTGAATGTAACACATCAGATATTTAGTTACTAATTTATTAAAGCACAACGTGTAGGTATGTTGTATACATTACCGTGCATAATACTGTGGAAGAAAGCTGCAAATGTATTGGTTATGTTTTACTGAGGGTTACCAAAGTACAACTTTGACATTTTACCAACATTATAGGATAGGCCACTAGACTCTGGTGATATTTGAGTTTTTAGTTTCCATTCATAACCCATAATTCTTCCACAGATGAACACCTGTTAGATGTATTGTGAAGGTTAGATATTCGTAGATATCTGTTAAGTTGGCGCCCTTTTTTATAGGAGCAGGAGTTCCAACTTTGCATCCGACCATTTATTCACTTTAGGTAGGCTCTCCCAAATCTTAACCTCCTATAGAGCCACTATAATGCATCTCAATTATAGGTAGAGGAGTTTACAAGGCCGATAAATATGGAGATAATATTTAAATGTGTTGCATGCATTTGTAATTTTATCCGTACTGAGTTACATTCGTAAATTAAAAGAACTGGCCATGTATATAGAGCATTCGTTAATGCCTCCTGCCATAGTTCTTTCAAGCGGGTAGCGCCTAGAGCTCGCATTTGGGAAGTCGCGGTTCATATACCGTACACTGGCCAATCTGCTTGGGACCTTTTATGGTTTCACGTAAATATGGAACTGGATACTTCAGTGCCACGAACCAAAGTTTCACTACTCCTATGAACTCAATGGCAATAAAATATATAGCACTATGCAGTCTTCGCCATTTCAGATATACCAAAGAATGTATTAATTATATATTCATAATTTTAACATGACGACATGGAATGTATGATGGCTCATAATACTAGTAAAAAACCGAAATAATATGTATTTTGTTAATAGATCTCCTGGTAATTTCCCTACTTATACCTGTATCTAATGACTTAAGGATACCCATCGGTGAAATTTCAAAAATCCGCAATTTCAGGTCGATTCATTTGAAATTTTAATACAGCAATCAGGGTTTGATGTACAATATGCAGACAAAATATTTTTAGATTAGTTCCAGAGATATTATTTTTTATTATTTTTTACTGTTTTGAAAAAATTGCTCCATACGATGCAACGATTTTTTGAAAAAATTAATACTTTGTAATTAAACTCTTTAATAGTGTATAAATAAACTGTAGATATAAGATTTTAATTATTCCACTAGTTTTGCTTAACAATTTATGCAATATGAACATTTGTTTAATAATGTCACAAGCAAGCATGTTAACAAGGAGGTATACCAAATTTCAGATTTATAAAGTACTTTGTGTGGAATAATTTTAAAACGAGAATATGTCGACAAATGAAAACCGAGAAAAGACAGCAACACTGTTTTCAACTTAATGTTGTTTAAAAAGCATTTAATGCATATAAAGAACCTCGTTCACTTTTTCTATTCATCTGCGACTAATTTAGTGTTTAAAGATTCCTGAGGCTTCTCTTGAATGGTTTGTTCACTTTTATATAGTCAAAACTTGACGTTTTTTAACAGCAATTTTATAGGAGGCCAAGTTTACAGGCAGATATTTAAATCGACAATACATGACTTGCTTTTAAAGGTCATGCAGATATAAAAATTACATAGACCTAAAGTAGAAAGTTTATAGTCTTTAATAATACTAAAATCCATATTTATGTACTCCGACAACTTTTGCCTTTTTTTTACAAATAAATAATTACATCCTGTGGCGCTACAACCCACGAAGGGCTGGGCCTGCCAACCCGAATGCCGGCCTCACGCCCACTTACGCTGGGGAGAGATGGGCGATCATCCAACCTATACGAGGAGGTGATGTGGCCAGCATCACGCATCCCCCAGACGGAAAGTTGGCTCACGAGGCCAGGACCGCTGCCTATCGCAGCTCCTCACTTTCCTCACGATGCTGAGTGGGCACCAGTCCTATAACCGGGACTTACCTAAAATCCGCATCCCCGTGGTTGGGAGAGCTCCATGCTCTAGCCCACAGCGCCACGGCGCATGACTTTTTCACAGATGGGTATCTGTAAGTTTAAATGTTGGCCGCCCTGTAAGTGGCACCAGCCTACTCCGAGATACCAAGCGTTAAAACCACGTGACCGATGTTCTGTACATGCGCCATTTTACGGTAACGAAAACACCAGTAACGTAACACGAAATTCTGACCGATTTAACATGAATATTTGTGGTAAACATCGTGGGCAAGAGAATCATTAAATACCTGCTTTGTTTCAACATAAGCCATGATCTAATTCTGCTGCGAGAAGTCATTGTCGCAAACCCTTAGAGAGTATAAACTTTTGGAAGGAAATTCATAGAAGTTCAATAAACATTAGTCAAAGAGTTAATTGGACCACAACCTCAAAAACCTCGGAACTCTGTACTTTTCAAAACGGAATAAAGTCGGCAGCCTGGTCGTTTAAAAGTTATTTAATTCCTATCGAATTCGCCGAGCCTACTTCCTACATGACTATTTCTCTATTATATGATGGATAATCATAACCTTTAACAATCGCTTTCAAAGCCTTCAAATCGTGCGATCTGAACTGTCCCCCACTTTATCTATTATGTTGACCGTACCATATTCAGTACTGTGGTTTAAAACTCTACCGTGATAAAAGACAATACTGTATCAGAAAACACGTCATTGCAAAAGCTCTCTAATTTTTCTGCCGTTAAAGAATAACTATTATGATGCACGCGCGTAATTGTGTGAACCTGCGATGTTTGTAGGGATTGTTATCGTTGTTGTAGATCTCGCCGCTATGACTTAGGGGTCGTTTTCAGGAATCGATGTCACCGAATGTCAGCTAGGAAGCACGCTTCGTCGTCTCTACAGTGATTATTCAGGGTAGGATTCGGGAGTGGTTAACACCAGGATACTGTCTAGAATGAAACACTGTTTTCACTTTTCTCACTCCGGCGCGTCTTTATGCTAAAAATCCTGCAAGATTCCCTTTTTGTCACTAACACGTGCGATTCTTTAACTCTGTACTCGCATGATTACCACTTTAACATCTGCTCCGGCTAGTTACTCAATAACTCGGTGCTCTATCACCGTTCTTTAGTCTCGCGTTAACTTGAAAGTCACTTGACAAATATTAAATTATTTATAAGTTTGGATAAAAATGATATCGACGAATACTATTATCACAATTGATAAATATTCCACACAAATCACTTTGTCGTTACATAACTGCGCGATGCTTAACAAATTTAGGAACTTTTCTGAATCGGAGTATTACATATTCCCTTAGTAAGGAATCATGACGAACTGTGTAAATTTCATGCTTACGTTCACATATATCAAGTTATTACTAGCCTTTGGACTTCTGTACATGAAGTCACGTCTTTCTATCTTCTCATTGGTGCTAAAAATCATCCTGTATCTTTATTGGGCTCTTCGGTTGAAATTTTAAAGTATAAACAGTAGGAAGAGGTCGTCGCTCGTAGCGTCTGCTTTCTCTTGAAACTTGGTTCATCCCCTCAAAATACAAAGAAACGTTGGGAGTTTTATGGCCCCACGCTCAGAAAAATCAATGAACATTTTGAAGCGAAGCTACTCCATTTCGCCTAAATCTTGCAGACTTTCTTACACAATTACGTCTTTATTTATTAAACAATATTTATGAAACTTATAACATATTCACACTTTTTGAAGGGCTTTTGATTGATAGTTTTTAATTCAATTACATTAAAACTGCAGAAAATCATTAAGTGGCGTATTAACTAATCACTAATAATTCATAAACTATGTTTAGTTAATATTTCCTTTTTGTGCAGGTGTACTCAGGCTACATCCAATATCGCTACATCCTTTAAAAGGAATATTTCTTCTGAGAAAGTATTGATATAATTTTATTCTTGTTGTTTTGTATAACATCGATAACAATATCTATATTATTTCTGAAGTCGAAGAATGGTTACAATCTACCGAGTTTATCTCCAATGACGCGACTGTCGCCCGCCAGGTCTAACTCGTAGCAGGTATCGGGTTGAATGACCTCGCTCTGCGGTAGTCTAGCTCAGGCCCTATCAAGAGTAACGGCGTTTGCAGTTCAGTACGCTGTATGTGTGAATAACGTTATGTGAAGCTGTTTAAAGTATTGTGTTCACTGTGTAATGTCGTCCCTCGTGTGTAGTGGTTACCACGCCAGCCTCTAGTTTCCTAGGTCGCGTGTTCAAACCCGGCGGAGGGCAATGGATTTTTTCGGGCGTAAAAATTCTTAGCATGGCTTCCTTCAGAAGGGGAGAAAAGCCGGTGGTCCCGTGTCGTAGATTTACGGCACGTAAAAGAGCCTCAAGCCTGATAAAAAGGCCTCTGAGCAAAATGAGCGGTCTTTCACGCCCAATATAGAATGGGACGCTAAGGACCACAGCAGTTAAAGAGCGTCCATAAATAAAACTCAATTTAATTTCTTTACCATGTTGTATAGTAGAGAACAGCGTGTGTTTGTGCTAAATTTTTTACTCAAATGGAGTCGCATGTGGAGTATCAGCTTGAATTAATATCGAAATTCCCTGGTGTCACTTATTAACAAATCTACAATTTATAGGTTGTTAGCAAAACAAACAAACTGGCTCCGTGTTAGACAAAAAGAAACAGCCAACAGTTCTAAACGGGGGAATAAAATTGAGATAGTGACTGTAATGGAAAGCAGTCCAAGAAAATAGCTGATTGGTATTATGCGTTTCTAATAACAGAATGATGACTGCGAGGGCCCCCCCACCGCCGATCGAAATCCGCGAGATTACCTATGGGGTATGATTAAAGTTAATGCAATAAATCTACATAAATTCAACGAATTAGAGGACAGCATCCGACCTGTTTCCCAATATTTTGGCTGCAGAAATTCGCCGAGTGTTCAAAAATGTGCCCAACAGATGCTAGGCTTGTACAGACAGAGGCACATCATTTTGAACACCGTTTTTTTTTTTAATTCTTTAAGAAAGGTTGTATAACGTTCATATTGTTTCGATCGTTAGCATTATCTAGTTGAGAAACGTGGGGCCGGTCCGTCGCTATTGCTACTGCTGTGGGGGCGGCATGTTGCTGTTGCGTCGTTCAAGAGAAACGCAGTGTACGATTACTTGCGGCTTTTCAGAGAAATTTAATTTTTTCATAATATTAGTGTCTGTTTATTTACAAGTCATATCTGGATTTAATGGCTGTAAATTCACGTTTTGCTTGAGAAACCTGTCAGCTCTATTCGAGCAGAATTAGCATCTCAATTTTATAGTAATTGGCCATTGATATGACCACTCAGCAGAACTACACTACTTTCTCGTTTTAATTACTCCATTTTAACAGCTAGAGCAAGGTTGGCGAAAATGCGTTCCTTCCGCGAGTCATCAAATATGCAATACGCGTTGCACAACCTAACAGCATGTGAAAAATAAATGGACAGACAACCAGACAAAGGGAGCGGTGTCTGCGAGTCCCTTTTCGCCACTTCTGAGCTAAAAAAGGTGCACATTTGTTCGTGAATGTAAGCTAGACTATCCTGTAGAATAAGAGACTGTCGCCGCATCAAATAGTGAATAACTTATTGGCCGTCGTATCTTCCTTATTAGTGTTATCCAGAGTGTGTAGAATTTTATCGGTAAGAAAACTGTCGAAATCCTAATCAGCAGATTGTAGAAACGGCCATATGAATGTATATACTATGTGGTGTTAATTTGAGTGTAGTTGATACGTTTAATCCACACACAATATTGTTGAAAAAAAGTGTGTTATGAAATACGAGAGGTGATCAGAAACCAACATTATAAGGCCGATATTCCTTGAGTTTCGTCTGTTATAGAGAAATTAGTAGTACGCGGTAATTTTAATACATGGGATTGGCAACTGTGCATAGTTTCAGCCACCCGCCGCCTACAGCATTAACTGTAGGTAAACACAAATGGTGACTCGTTTGAATAACTTGTCTCGCGAAGAAATCCGCTCCGTTATTCGATTTCTGTGGGCGAAACATGTAAACGCGGCTGAAATTCACCGGCAGCTGGAAGAGGTTTACGGAGAGACTAATGTCTCGTCAGCATGTCGCAGAATGGTGTCGAAAGCTTGCGGCCGGTAGAGAAAACGTCACCGACGAGTATCGCAGTGGCCGACATAGCACGGCACCAACATATATGAACACAACTCGCGTGGAGGAGCTGATTCAGAACAGAGGGATCACCTTACGACATATGACGGTAGATTTGGGAATGTCGTTCGGAAGCCTTCGTCACATTGTTCACAATATTCTGTAGTACCAGAGAGCTCGTTCCCGATGGGTTCCACGAAATCTGCCCAACCAAAACAAGAAGAAGCGCACGAGAGCAAGTCTGCAACGGTTGCCCACGGAAGGGAACAGTTTTCTTCACCACATTGTCACGAGTGACGAAATATGGATCCATCACTACACTCTCAGCAGTAAGCGGTCGTCAATGGAGTGGAAACACCCTCCTCTCCAAAGACAAAGAAGTTTAAGGTGATGCCATCTACCGGGAACGTGATGGCCATAGTGTTTTGGGACAACACGGGTGTCATACTAGTGGAGTTTTTGGAAAGAAGGCACACAGTGACCGTTGACCGATACTGCCAGACCTTGACACGATTGCGCGAAGCAATCAGGAGGAAACGTTGAGGACTTCTCGCCGAGGGGTCATCTTCCTTCACGACAACACGCGACCTCAAAACAGACCATAAGACCACCATGCTGTTGAAGCAGTTTCGTTAGGACATCATCGACCACCCTCCTACAGCCCCGACCTCGCTGCAAACGACTCTCACCTTTTGCCTCATTTGAAGGAGCACCTAGGAGACCGACGATTCGCTTCAGACGAGGAGGTGAAACACTTCGCGACAACGTGGCTGAACACGCAAGGATAGGATGAGTGGACACCGATATGGGGACTATGTCGAAAAATAACCTTAGTAGTGTATGTACTATCCGTTGGCTGTATTGGTTGTAGTTAATTAGTTTCTGATCATCCCTCCCTCGTACATTAGTTCACATTTCCAACGCTGCAGAATAAATAACTATGCCTTTGCTTGAATTTGTTTTTCTATAGATGCAGGCGACATTCTTTAAAATATAATTTTAATACAATACAGAACTATTTAAGCAGGAATTTATCACCATCATTATTGTCATCAGCTCTGCCTAAAAGTAAGGTATGTATGTCTATTCCTTGGGTTTCTTAGAGAGTTGTCGATTACAGAACAGCTGCAGTGCCAGATAGATGTATTACAAAGTAGTCATAAAATTTTATGTCTTATTATTAAAACAAATTCATAACAATCTACTGAAAAAGATATTGCCTTTAAACATTTCCGAACACGAATATCAAACATCAGTGCTCAAAAATCACTACGAGTATCAAGAAACACAGGCTTCGACCCATTCCTAAGAAACGTTAAATAAGTTTATATGCAGAACACTGATATATAGTGACTCCAACGGTAGGTATTCCTCTCCACCTGTGTAACAGCCAAATAAACGGAGTGAAAAATGTTCTTTCTTCAAAAGTTATAAACTATATCAAATGTGTTCTAACGTTTTCCAAAACTTTTCATTTTATTAGTGTTATTTTTTTTAATTGCACCCATTTTTAACCTTTTCGTGTGTGGTCCTACAAAATTATTTTACATGATTTAGTAGACCATATATTTATGTATAATACATTAAACTGCAGTGAAAATAGGTTTTAATATGAAAAGGGCAGCAAAAGGTTAAAATCAAGAACTGAGCGGTTTTGCTAAGCTACCTCAATGACCCCCAGTTTTTACGACTTCACAAATTGACTTCTTCGTCGGTTTAAAATCTCATGCCGGCGACATTTATAGGTATTATATTAAAATAATTCCTGTACTATATTTAAGTTAAATAATTTTGTAAACACCGTACGTGAAAAAGTTTAAAATCGGTGTTTTGGGGACCCCTGAATAAAAAAAAAAGTTTTTTTAAAAACAAGGTCTGTGTGCGTCTGTGAACAGTATAACTCAAAAACGAAAAGTCGAATAAATACCAAACTTGGTATTTAAGTTCAACACCTTCCAAAGATGCGACAGGAAGTGTTTTCAAGAAAATTCCCCCACCCCAAACTACCCTTTATATCGAATGTTTTTCGAATTGCTTGATTTTCTAAAAAAATGACTTAAGATTTTGATTAAAATACCACTTATTAAATATGATTTACCTACACGACAAAATGTATATCTTGAATTTTCTGGGAATAGCCTATAAAGTCCTCTTCATTCGGAAGGAATTTTGTAATCTTGTATAACTGGTAAACGTTAAGCGATAGACGAAGACGTACTACACAGAAAATGTAGATCTCTTGAAAACACACAATTTATTTCATACAAGTTTTTTTGTGGCATAAGCCATTTCTGAGATATCCGTTATTAAAGGTTCGAATTGTCTATGTCTGTCATTCTCTTCAAGTCCTGTCTACATTCAGTTGTTTCTCGCGATTGCATGGAAACCGTATGGAATTTTAAGGCCAGCGTATAGCAACCAGTTTGACTATTGTTGTTCCGTGTGTACCAATAACGAAATGTGTAATGTAGCCATTTCTGCAACAGTTATTTTAATGTAGTAGATCGTAGAAAAATAAGCATTAGTGGGTAGAGAAAGTCATGTGAATGTAATACATAAGCATTTTTTAAAAGTGGAGGCGAATACTTTTTCTAGTCATTATACATTCAGAGGAGATTTCACTGTAGCGTCTTCATTAGTTACGGAGGAAAATAAGTAAGGCACTTAATGATTTAACATTGGCGAGATAGAGCATTTTATTCCTTAAGGGGGCGCGCTGAAACTGATGTAAAACAAAATTAACATCTGATATTCTTCCATTCTGTTACAGAGCTGCAGACGAGTTTAGAAGCTTAGCGGGCTTTCAACTCACGAAATACTGATTTTTTCTTTTTCTTTCTTTGCTCGGCATGGTTATGAAATAAAAGCGAGATGGGAATGCGATATCTAACTATTTAAAGAACCTCTTATACAGGATTACTGAGCCTGGAGATCAAACTTCGGGATTAAAAAGGAAGGGGAGAAATCTCGAGGATGCAGCGCTCTCGAGACTATATGCGCACTTGGGAAATGAGCTTCATCTGTTTTATTCCAATCCACCTCAGCTGGATGAAGGGATTACATATACACCACGTCAAATTCTTCTTTCAAACCTCTAATCTGTCTACAGGATTAACATTCCTTCTGGGATGATAATAGTATTGGAATTATTGACAACGCCCCAAAATTGGCGAAAACAAAAGACTAGAATCTTCTGAACTGGTATACTGGCAATACTTTCTCTACCAATTAAAACGCACATAGTTACTCAAGAAGGGTTTAACCCTTAACCTCCCATTGTGTAGAGCAATATTTTTTCGTGATAACTTGGTTTTGCGGTAAAAACAGGATTTTATTTGACGGGGGGATAAAATGTCAATGTTTGGAATTTTCAACGTTGTTGCCTTAATTCCTCATTTTCAGCTTTTTTACTTCACGAATTTATTTCTCCACTGGTTTAAGCCACATGTCTATGAAAGTGTGTGGATGTATGCACAAAACAATGCGCTAACCAACGCATGAAAGACAATTTTGAAAAAAACACGTACAACAAAGTCGCAATTTTGGCATATTTTTCAAAACTTTATATAAGTGATAAAATGAACGACCTGAAAAACTGTCAAAACACGTAAACTGCATTATCATTTGAATTTTATCCCCAAAAAATTAGATTTCTCCCTCCGTTATTTTGGCTGCTAGAATGTTTTAAAGTGCAGACGAATACTTCGAGTTTCTGAGCATTTTTTGTTATACAGTTATGGACGCTCTTTAACTGCTGTGGTCCTTAGTGTCCCATTCTATATTGGGCGAGAAAGACCTGTAATTTTTCTCAGAGGCCCCTCGGGCTTGAGGTTCTTTTACGTGCCGTAAATCTACGACACGGGATCACCGGCTTTACTTCCCTTCCGAAGGAAGCCATGCTAAGGATTTTTACGTCCGAAACGTCGGGAACCGGAGGCTAGCATGATAACCATTACACCATGGAGGACGATACTTTGAGTAACTGTATATACTTAGCTTACACAGGGGTGGGAAAAAGTAGTTCTACTGTAATACACAGAATACCGAGCGAGCTGGCGTCACGGTAACGTGTGCAACTCGCGTTCAGGACGTTCCGGATTCTATTCCCGACGACCGGCCACTCTGAGCGATGGATTTTTCGTGGTTTTCCCGGGGTCGGCAGGCGAACGCTGGGGTGGTTTGTCCTCTACCACAATTTTCTTTCCATCATTTCCCTTTCGTTCCGTTTTCTTATCTTTCAGGTATGCTTATAGGATTCGTGGCGTATGGCGGTGCTGAAAAGATGGCGCGGGTGCCTGCTCAATGAAAAGAGTGCTCCCCATGGACACCAGAGGGCTGCTTGACCGGTGGGTCGTTCTTCGCTCTCTCCCCCTCTCTCTCCCCCCTCTCTTTCTCTCTGCGGCTCCATCAATGGGACGAGTCTGCGAGCTTGGAAATGTTAGGGACTTCCGCGCGTCTCTGTGGCCTGTCTGACTACGGCCTATAGCCTCCTGCGGTTCCTTCATCTCACCCCTTCCTGCTGTAGGGTGGTAGCCACAATAGATCTGTGCAGGTCGCAATGCGGGATATGTCCCCCTCCGTTGAATAATCTATACCTATAATACATAAAATATTATGGGTAGTTAACAACGATGAGCTCTATTTTCAGCAAGATGGGGCTACTGCTCACAAAGCATGAAATGTGCGAGATTTTCTAGTTGAATTCCAAATAAGTTAACAAAACACAAACTTATTTTATTTACGGACGATCTTTTAACTACCAAGGTTCTTAGCGTCCGATTCTATATTGGGGGTGAAAGACCGGAAGTTTTGCTCAGAGGTCTATCAGGCTTGAGGTTCTTTTACGTGCCGTTAATCTACAATACGAGACCATCGGCTTTACTTCCCTTCCGAAGGAAGCCAATGCTAAGGATTTTACGCCCGAAAAATCCACCGCCCTCCGCCGGGTTTGAACTGGCGACCTCGGGAACTAGAGACTAGCATGGTACCCAAATAAGTGAACAGGATAAAAGGAATCGATTGAATTGATCTTGCGCTATGGATTTCTTTTTTAGGGGTGTTCTTAAGATAAGGTTTTGCAATAAGATTCGTACTGCTGACGACATTCAGTTCACTAGGGAAGCAAATCAAGAAGTTACAGAAGCGAGTAGTGAAACGTGCTCGAGTGTGAAATACACACAGCATTCCGTAAATTGCTGAAGACTCTCAAATGTTATGTTTTACTTCACAAATCTATACATATTAGATTCAAAAAGTTGCCGGGATTTCTTAATAACAGACAAACAATTTACCTTAAAGCAATTTACACAACATTTCTTTCAAAATAGTTCCCTTCCGCAGCGACATACTTCTGCCACCGCGTGTAAACAGACTGGAAGCACTCCTGGAAGTCATTTTCAGATACCTGTAGTGGTGCTCTTGTCGCGTCTGCAGTAATTTCTTCTGCGTTCGAAAATCTTCACCCCTTCAGATGAGATTTAAGGATATCGGTTCCCCCCCCCCCATTGCTACTTCACCATAAGCTTCTTTCTTCTAGCATTCTCAATGTCTCTGACAATGTCTCTGAGGGACTTATTGTGTAACAAAACATAAAACTTTATGTCTGAACTTTGATTTAATGCAGACATGAAATGCGATAAACGAACATGCACAAGCGGCAAAAACTGGTTGCCACACAAAGACAACAATCGTTATTATTATGAAAGTTCAAATGAAGTGAAGCTTTACTTTCGTATACATTAAAGAGAAAATAAACAATACCGGAAACTTTTTGAATCTAGGGTTATTATATTAGGCTTTCTTGAAATACTTCATATTCCATTACGTATACCTACTCCATATCCACTTTTGTCCACCTCTGTAGATTATAGTATAAGAATCCATTCTTGTATATACGTTGTTATTCACAACACATTTTACTTAAAATTATTTGAAATTAAGGAACAATATACGGCAACAACATTCACCTTTTTATCAGAAATGCGGGAGAAAAGTTGAGAAAACGTGGTTATAAAGGACAAAAAAAAAAAAAAAAACAGTGACTGTTACATTCACAAGAACCGAGCCAGGTGACGCCGCGGTAACATGTGCGACTCGCATTCGGGAGGTCCCGGGTTCGATCCCGGCGACAACCCACTCTGACCCATAGGTTTTTCGTGGTTTTCCCGGGGCCGAACATGATTCAGGTGTTCTACGTTTTGTGCCGGACAGATGCCTGGATGCTTTCTCAAAGGAAAGAGTATTGCCCGTGGCCAATTAGAAGGCTGCTTGTTCGACGGTCGTTCATCGCCCTCTCTAGGCAGCTGCAGCGGTGGGACGGGACTTCCGCGCGTCTGTGTGGCCTGTAGCTTCCTGTGGTTCCTTCAATTATCCCTTCCTCATGAAGGGTGGTAGCCACAATAGATCTATGTAGATCGCAGTGCTCGATGTGTCTCCCCTCCGTTGTATAACCTATACCACTGGTACGTTGTTCACAGCGTTGGTAGCATGTAACCACATGTTTATCAGCTATAAAGAAGACGGTGCCACGAGCTTAAAAGTGTTATATTATTTTGTTTTGTTCGAGGTGTTATATTGTTTACGTGCTTTATTTTGTGTATATGTTCTGTTTTTAATGAGCAGTCATCGTTTAAGAGGCGTGGTATAGTACTAAGGGATTCTTCAACAGCGAGAGCCAGAATAAGAATGATGGTACAAAATATTCGTGAAAGTGATGCAAGTCAGGCAGCAACATTATTCAAAATGCAAACACTACTACAAAGTCCAGGTAGGTCTGCTAAATGAAATACGCAACCATTGTGAACATTTTAAGAATTAAATTGTGAATGGGCATTTCAGTTCATGTTGACATACTTGTTTGTTCATTTTCGGCAGGCACAGAAAATCCTAAAACTAAATTGTGCTTGATAAAGCTATGTGTACCAAGCTATTGCAGGAAAAACAAAATTAGAGAACATGTATTAACGAAAGTATTTTTCCTACATTAATACGTATATTGATAATTTGGCTATAAATCAACTTTAGAATGGACATTTACTAACAAAATTGTGTTTCGAGTACTATCATGCAATTAAGTATATGAACATTCTTGATAAATGTGTTTTAGCTTTCAACAATTATAGTCTTTAATTATAATGTTTGAAAGCACTTTTACCTCCTAGACTATTCCATATTTCCTGCTTTTTTACATCATAAATCCTTAATTTCACTTTATTTCATAATTATCTGCCGATTATCTCGCCCATTCCAATTTCCTGAACCGTTTTCTTTGAGATAAACAACTTCTTTCCTACTATGCTTTCTCTTGTAGCCGTAAACAATCTTTGACAATACAGTAGAGCATCGATTATCCGAATATCATCAACCGAAAAATCTGTTAACCGAAAGCGTTCCTGAAAACTCAAGACTAACTCGAATGTGATGTTGATGACCATGGCTATCAAGTATTGACGGACGATGAAATCGATATCGGTGCCAGTGTCGACGACCAAAACCCTTGCGACGACGAGAAAGAGCCTAGCGACTACGACCGTGTACCAGTGAGGAAGTGTTTCACGGCCTTGAGACAGTTATGAAGTGGTTAGAACAAAAACAATGTGTTGCTGTCTTTAAAAGTTCGCGAGACTTAGCACCAAAGAAATGTCTCAGTTCTGAAGGCTGCCCAAAAAAAATCGAACTTTCTTTCCTAAACTGCGGGCCTACTTGGCCATTTTGAAACTGTCAACTAGGCAGTTTTCGTAAATGATCGGTTATCCGAAAAATCAAAGTTATCCGGACATCCACGTCCCCAATTGTTTCGGATAACCGATGCTGTGCTGTATTTCCTTCTTCCCTCAATTCCATCTTATATCAATATTGCAATACATGTTTGACCACTAAACCTTTCCTACCAATTCTTCCCAATTCAGTCAAGGCTACCCCATTAGGAGCTACATTAGGTTTGTGATACAAAGTATCACAAATATCTGGTTAAAACATTAAATCGATTGCTTAAGAAATACTAAGTTCCAATTTTTATAGGTTCGCCTCCCTAAGTATTTCACTCACATCAATAGACTGCACTTAAATTTCACTGAGTGGTCTTCAATAAAATATATGGTGTGTCCAATTCACAGCTACAGAAGCGGTGAAAGAAATGGACTCAACTACTCCATCTCTAACCGTCCAATTTAGAAGCAAGGGGCTCACAATTCTTGTAGCAAGGGTTCACCCTTTTCCGTGTTGACAGGCCCGACTTAAGCGTTCGCGCGTAATTCCATAAAAGGTGCCGTTTCCTAAAAGCCTCTGGGACTGACCGGGGAACTTGGGCAATGAGATGAAGGTTAAGTGATTGGATTCCCTCCCCCGATTTCTTTTTGTAATACCTGCGGACCTCGTTGCCTACTTGCTTTTGTGTATATTGTTTCCTGGGAACCCACAGTTCTGTACAATTGTAAGGGGAGCATCTGCTGCCTTTCAAAAACTTCCTTATTTAGTACACGCAGTAGAAACCGGCATTTCTGCCGCACTTTTAAAAGAAACAGGGTGTCCATTGAGAAATTCCTCTCGTATCTTTCAGGACTGACGTATTTCCAACTACATTCCCTGTTCTATTCTCAGAGTTTTTTTTTCTTTATTTCACATCTCTGTCATAATTTCATCTTTGACCTAGCCCGCCTATTACAGAACGAGATGGCTACGCGTTAACGCGTGAGGCTCACATTCCGGGTTCAAATCCTTTTGGGCCGGGCAACCAGACATTGGGTTTTTTCCTGGTTTTTCAAGGTCGGTAGGTTAATGCTGGCGTGGTGCCTCTTCTACCACCAGTTTCTTGTCCTTTCATCTGTATCATCTGCATATGTTTCAGGGTTGCAGGACCAGGCGACGGCGATCGTTGAACAGCGGAGTTTGCGCTGAATAAAGTATTTCTCCCTGGGAGGCGCGTCCAGGGAATGCCGGGTTGTTGATGGCGCAGCCAGGCTGGTGCTGGCGTCAGGATTGGTGTCACTCTGGAATCGTTACACACGCCGTCCTTGCTAGCGCGTATCGTCGCCCGGATCTGGTCGCCTTTAGGATCACACCTTCATCCCTTTCTCCCAAGGGTCACGTAAGACACAATGGGCCTACTGCGATGGCCTACGTGCGGTGCTGAGCTCCAGAACTATCCTATTCTAATCCGTAATATTGAAGTGAAATCCGTAACAGTTGACACATCTGAAAGCATCTATCCACGTTATAGACAGATCCGCTGACATTACTTACAGCATGCGGAAAATACATCCAAATGTTTCTATCGCAAATTTAGTAACGAGCTCTGCGAAGAAAGAAAGAAAGAAAGAAAGAAAGAAAATGTGATGTTTTACATTCACATTACTTTCTCCATCTGTTTCATTTATTTCATATACCTTCTACAAAGTATTGTTACGAAAGCTTATTTTTCTATCTATTTCATGTTAATCGAGATAAATCTTTGCAGAAATAGATTCATAAAAAAAAGGTTCGCTATACGCTGGACTAGAAATTCCACTCTCTTTCCATGACATCGCGAGAAACAACTGCATAGCGACATCACTTTAAAAAAAAACAAAATATTGAAAAATGAACGCAAATAACGAATATCTCGGAAACGGCTGATGCCACAAAAAAGCTATTTGAAATAAATTGTGTCTTTTGCAGAATCTACATTTTTTTTCTGTAAGTTTAGCAGTTATACAAAATTCCTTCCGAATGAAGAGAGCTTCACACGTTATTCCCAGAAAATTAAAGTTGTACGTTTTGTCATGTAAATATGGGAATATGGTTTCGGGCGGAGGTATTTTCTTGAAAACTCTCACATCGTTGGAAGACGTTGAACCTAAATACCTAGTTTGGTATTTATCGGACATTTCGTTTTTGTGTTATGCCGTACACGTACACACACACGGATGTGTTTTCTAAAAATACATTTTTATTCAGGGGGTCTCAAAACATGTACTTCCGGTGAATTCAGGATAAGTAATTTTCGGGTGGAATGTAATACCTTCTCTAACTACTAGGCATGGGGTAAGGGAAGTAAAACACAACAAATCTCCAGGATATCGGCTTGACGTGATACAGTCCCATCTCAACTCCTGTGAAACGTTCTTCAGCTGTAAGTAATAAAAGATGGTGGCAGCCCTTGTTCAACTCGCTTACCTAAGGAGAGACAGGTTTTGACTAGTGCAAGAAGAATAGCAAAAGATGAAGAAGGCGTTAGTCATCAACTTGTCCGAGTAGTCCATCAAGAAACTGTTGCCTTATGACGAGGTTTTTACTTCCTCTACTACGTATAGTAAGTAGAAGTATTGCATTCCACCCAAAAAATTCGATACCGAGATTTCACCGGAAATATATGTTTGAGGCCCCCTGAATCCAAAAAAAAGCATTTTTGGAAACATGTCCGTGTGTGTGTGTGTGTGTGTGTGTGTGTGTGTGTGTCTGAACAGCAGAACTCAGAAACGAACAGTCGGATTAACACCAAACTTGGTATTTAGGTTCAGTATCTTCCAGAGATGCGATACGAAGGATTTAAAGAAAATCCCCCACCCCAGATTACCCTTTACATGGAACATTTTTCAAAATTTTAACTTTCTCAAAAATGGCTCTAACGATTTTGATTAAAATATCATATATTTAAGATACTTTCATGGCAAATAGAATGTATATCTTGAATTTTCTGGGAATGTCTCCAAAAGTATTCTTCATTGTGAACGACTTTTGCATAACTGGTAAACCATAAGAGATAGATAAAAGTTTACTACATAAAAATGTAGATCGCGTTAAAATACACAGTTTCTGTCATATACATTTTTTTTGTTGAGTGAACCATTTTCGAGATATAGCTTTTTATTCCCTTAAATTTTCCAATACTTAATACTTTTTCTCAAATGGGAATTCGTTATTCACTTTTTTTTTTGTCCTGGTAATGCAAAGAGAATGGAATACTGCACATAGCAACCAGCTCTTAAAATATTTGACTCGTTTAAAGCCTACCAATTCCCCTTGCATCTACAAGAAAATTAGCAATAAGATTAACATCTCGATATCTCGATTAACATGAAGCATATGGAGAATAAGCGTTTGTAAAAATAGTTTGTACAAGAGTAGAGAAAGTCATGTGAGTATAACACATCAGATTTTTATAAAATGCAAACACTGACAAGGCATACGCTCTGAAACGTTAAGGTAACCGGGAAGTTTAAATGGTCAGAAATTACAATTTTCATTTTGGGGCTGGTAAAATTCTACAACTCCTGTTGAATAATTTGATGTATATTTTATTGAATTAAAAATAACGTTTTAACGCCTTTAAATAACCTGATTAGGATGTATCTGTAAATACTATGCAGCTTAAGCGTAAATTGCATACGGATATCTTGTGAACGTACCACAAGTCTCAAATTGAATGTATCCGATGTGAAAATTCATCCAGTCTCTATAAATAAATGGGACAAAAAGATCAGCGTTTGACGCTAGCATTCAAAATGGCGTGGCACGGCTAAATGCTTGTGTAGTAAATGTAAAATCTCGCATCGCGATCGTGTATTGTTGGCAATGCATGGAGAAACGCAGACTTCCTCTTCTATACATGCAACGAAAGCGTTAAGTTTGAGAGTTTGCAATATCTTGAGTCACACAGCGCCTTACGGCAACGCACGCTTACGATGCGTCTATGCTTGCTTTTCTTTGTGAACGGGACTTAAAAGACTAGTATCAAATAATTTATATTGGTCTGCGTATGTTGTCTTTGCCACACCCGGGAGATGGGTATTTTGAGAAAAACTTGCGTTGGGTTCCCTAACTTTCCCTTTGCAACACCTTTTTATGCCCAATTTTTTACTTTCTCTACTACGTATAGTAAGTAGGGGAAGTATTGCATTCTACCCAAAAATTATTACCGAGATTTCACCGGAAATGCATGCTTTGAGGCGCCCTCAATCCAAATAAAGCATTTTTGGAAAATGTCCTTCTGTGTGTATGTGTGTGAACAGCATCAGGATCAATACCAAACTTAGTATTTAGGTTCAACATCTCAAAGATGCGACACGAAGATTTTCAACAAAATCCCCCAACTCAAACTACCCTTTATATGAAACATTTTACGAAATTTTTTATTTTCAAAAAACCATCCAACGATTTAGATTAAAATACCATATATTAAAGATACATACATGACAAATAAGATGTATATCTTGAATTTTCGGGGAATAGCCTACAAGGTCCTCTTCAGGAGAGAATGTTGTACTCTCTTGTATAACTGTAAACAAGCGAGAAAATGTAGTTCTCTTTACAACGCACAATTTATTTCAAGTAAGTTTTTTGTGGCATAAGTCGTTTCCGAAATATCCGTTATTAAAGCTTCGAATTGTTCATTTGTTGGTCATTCCCTTAGCCGTTTCAACATTCAGTGGTTTCTTGCCTTTGCATGGGCACAGTATGAAATTTTAAACCCAGCATATAGCGTCCAGTTCTTAACTGCCGCTGTACCTATTGTGGCTATATCGAGATGTGTAATGTAGCTATTACTGCAAAGGTTTATTTGAATTCAAATGTAGTAGATAGAAAAATAAGCCTGAATAAGATTAATTTGTGTACCCACTAATAAACG
This sequence comes from Deroplatys truncata, assembly GCA_030765065.1. Taxonomy (NCBI): domain Eukaryota; kingdom Metazoa; phylum Arthropoda; class Insecta; order Mantodea; family Mantidae; genus Deroplatys; species Deroplatys truncata. Next base: position 635,944,076 of record CM060990.1, read on the forward strand.
ATAGAGGGAAAGAAAGCCATGTGAATATAGCACATAAGATTTTTTCGCAAACGGTCGTATTTCAGAGAAATGCAAAACAATGGGGAAAATTTTAAATCTAGCGGTAATACAGTAACTAAGTTTAGCAAAAATTTAAGGAACAAGTGATTCAATGGAAATGCGTGAATTTAACAAACCATCATCAACCTGCAGCGCCATTAAGAGTATTCAAAGGTGTGCCTAAATAAGTTTCAAGAAACTGATTTACTGGAGAACTTTTAAAAATAAATTATAAGTCGCATACCAAGGAACGATAGTATACTTCTCGCAACGTTTAGAAAAGGTACAAACGATCTGCCGCTTCTTTGTAAGAGGCTATAAATGCGGATGTGTCTTTGCTGCATGGGATGAGATCTGCAGGCAAAATAACTCTTAAATCTGTATGGTCAGCAAAAAATGGCAAATTTTTATCACTTCTTTCAAGCGGCATATCGTTTGAACCTTTCTAAATTTTGCAGCAATATACTCTTTCTTAGTAGTCATTATTTCCTCAGTGATATTGTCTTACTAAAAGGCACTATAGAAAAAACTAATAATGAAATTCAAGCCTATTACACCAGCAAGGTATTGCAGTGTATCGGTTTAATAAATTGCCAATATACTTGAACCAAATGAAGAGACATGCTTAGGAGAAAAATGTTTTGTATTAGTCACATGATTTTCTCTTCTATCGCTTATTAGCAGGTACACAAATTATTCTTGTCTCTGTCTGCTTCATTTTAATCGAGATAAACCTTTGTAGAAAAGGGTACATTACCATGTCGTTGGGATACCAGGGGAAAAGCGATAATCAAAGGTTTACGAACTGGTCGCTATACACTGGCCTCAAATGGGAAATGGCTTATGCCACAAAAGAAGTTATTTTGAATAAAATGTGTGCTTTAATGAGATCTACATTCTTTGTGTAGTAGGTTTTCGACTATCACTTAACGCTGACTCTAATCCCAGAAAATTCAAGATATACATTTTATTTGTCATGTAAATACAGAGCGGTCCCTCAGCTTTTTCACAGTCGGTGTTGAAAGTGGTGTCCTTCGGTAGATAAACATTCTTGGCACCTTCCGATGAAATTACCATTCACACGCATAAGTTCTTGTTGCGTAATTTCGCGAATTTCTGTTCTTATATTGTTTTTAAGATCGTCTATGGTGCGAGGATTGTTCCTATAGACTATTTTTGAGAGTTCCCCACAGATAAAAGTCACACACAGTAAGATCCGGCGATCGAGCCGGCCATAACCCTTTAGAGATTATTCTGTCATGAAAAACATTTTCTTCCGTTAGAACCCTTCGTTTCTTTTTACAACTTTCAAGATTAAATGATCGCGTTCTCTTCACTTTATGCACTAGATATCTAACTGTTTCTCTACTCGGAACTGGAACACCAGGAAATTTATTGTGAAATTGCCTACACACCTGTCTACATGAGTCGGTTTTCACATACGTGTCATACATAAAAAGTCTTGGTTCCAGCGAAAATTTGAGTACCATTTCTGGGTTGTAATAATCCGATAATTCAATCGCATACAAATGCGTCTCGCGTCTATACACAAGAAGCAATAACAGCTTACTGAAGCCCGCTGCCACATGTCCGATAAGTGGAAGAGCCCGTGGCCTTGAGTTCATTTAGACGTGTCGCACAAGACTGCCGTGCAATTCTCGGGCAGAGCGCTGAGGGACCGCTCTGTACCTTTAATATGGTATTTGAATAAAAATCATTGGAGCTATTTTTGCTAATATAAAAAAGTTCGAAAAAATTTACATGTAAAGGGTAATTGGGGTTGGGCGGATTTTCTTGAAAATCTTCGTGACATATCTTTGGAAGATACTAAGCTTAAATACCAAGTTTGGTATCTATCCGACTTGTCGTTTTTGAGCTATGCTGATCACGGACATCAGACACATAACTCGACCACGATATTATTGCACTTGACCTTGCAGAAACCTGCATTTAAATACTCGCGGAAGCCAGCCCAGCGAAGTGCAATAATATTATGGAGTTATAATAATAATAATAATAATAATAATAATAATAATAATAATAATAATAATAATAATAATAATAATGCGCGCACACGGAACTTTTTCTAAAAAAAATTTCTTTTTATTCAGGGGTCTCAAATCATTATTTCCGGTGAAATCTCGGTATCGAATGTTTGGGTGGAAACGCAATACTTTCTCTACCTGCTATATACGTGGTAGAGAAAGTAAAAATTAATATTTAAAAAACAATGCTCTCAACAACGAATGGATGAAATTCTATATAGTTAAAATAAATTCATTCATTCATTATCTGTTTACCCTCCTCTTATGTAGGACTTACACCCCCCAGGACTTACAAGCGGGTGCCTGGGGTCAGAGGCCCGTCGAGGAGCAGACACTCATGGATCAGACAGAGCATCCAGGATGGGTGATCAGCCCGATGCCTGGTATGGGATGAAGGAAGTAGATGAAATGAAATGTTGGTGAAATGGATGAAAGGAAAGGTGATGATGGAACTGTTGGTGGAATGAATGGCGGGGGAAACCGGAGAACCCGGAGAAAACCCGCCCAGACGCCGCTTCGTCCACCACAAATCCCACATGCAGGTCCCTGGGATTGAACCCGGGCCGCCTCGGTGGGAGGCGAGCGGTCTTAGTTAAAATAAATATGTACGCAAATTAATTTCAACTTCCGCATAACAGAAAGTTTTCAAAATGGTTATCATTAAAAATAGCATGTATTTAATTATACGCATGTTTCATCTTTTTAAGTTATCTGTGCCTCTTGTAAGTCATTCGATAAGCCTCTCCCTTTAGTTTACGAATCACAACAACAAGATATTGCGAAATGGAACGTCGATGCCGCCCACTTAGTTCAATTTTCGAGCTGTGCTAATCAGCTTTTACAATACATATTTGCAACATTACGTCCGTTTAACCTGCGTTTCGCACTTCACGCGCCCCTGATTACTTTCCCGTCGACTGAACGCCAAGTTACTCACGGAATTACGTACCAACGAAGGGTTTTCCAACTTCTGTTCATTATTTCCAGTTATCGGAGCGAAATTCAGTACTTTACACATCGTCACTTCCTTTGAAATACTTGCTCAAAGTTTCAAGCGCTTTGGAGCGTTAGAACACACAGACTTCTCTTATTATGGGTAACTTTTTACACTTATTTGTTGTCGCTCTTAGTAAGGTCATATCTCTACATCTAGGGTGTCTTAGGAAAGTTCATTTGTCAAACAGATGGTTTTCAGTTGCCTATTGTACCTTCTGCTTTGTAGTACGGTAGAAAGTGTATACCAATCCGGCATTCACCTGTGCGGTTAACAAAAATGACTTAAAGCCCTAGTCGGGCTAGTCGGAATAAGGAGTTTAACCTACTATTTCCTCCTAAATGTAAGCCTCAGCGTTAACCAACTCTCTGGGTGGTAAAATGCTCGTTTTTGTCTCGTGCCAGCTTTCAGTGTTTGGTCCTTTCTTTACCACTCCGTTTTTTTTCCTCAATTCACTGTATAACACACCTGCTCATATACTTCTTCTTTCTCTGTTTACCTTATCCGTTGTTAGGCTCCAGGATTTACAAGCGAGTGCCTGGGGTCAGGCGCCTATCAGGAAGCACAGACTATGGAACCATGGTGATCAGCCCGAAGCTTGGTATAAGAGCGAGGAAAGAGATGATATGAAATGACGGCGAGATGAATGAAAGGAAAGGTAATCATACAGCAATTGGTGGAATGAATGGCGGGGGGAACCGGAGAGAACCCGCCCAGACGCCACTTTGTCCACCACACCCCACTTGTGGCTCCCTGGGATTGAACCCAGGTGCGCCTCTGCTCATATATCTATACCTGTTGATATAGTCGCTTTTCAAATACTGAAATAACTAAGCTCGTATGTCATAAATCCATTTTTGTTAGTAATCAGCTCACGGAGGGAAAAAAAAACCTGATGTGCTGCATTCACATGGCTGTTTATACCCACTATTCCTTATTTTTATAAGTTTCCACAAATTAATCTTATAAACGCTTATTTTTCTGTCTTCCTGTTAACGCGATAAACCTTAGTAGAAATTCTTTCATTATACATTCCCTTGTAGGCACAAGGGGGATACAACAAACTGGAGCAATAGTGAAATGTTTTATAGCGGGTCACCATATGGTGACCTTGAAGTTCGATACTCTTTCCATGACATCGCGAGAAACTGCTGAATAGAGACCACTTCAAAAATAACAAAAGTATTGAAAATCGCAAGCCAATAACAACGGACATCTTGTACATAGCTGATCCCACAGAAAGTCATATCGGAAATAAATTGTGTTATAAAGAGATTCACAGTTTTTTGTGCAGAAGATTTTTTCTAGTGATGGCACGATACCACTATTTCTCGATACTCACTTTAGAAAAAACTGAAAAGGCCATAGCTTGTTCACCGAGTTATGTTCTTATTAATACTTTTCTGTGTATGAACGTCTATAACTAGTTTTGTATTATATGCTAATTCCGAAATTGCTCCTGTTTGACATTCTCCAATCGGCAACGATGTTTTTATCTTGATAATGCCATGCAAATTAGTCCTACAGTATACCTGTAAGCTAAGCTCGTGATTCGAGTTTGACTTACGTAAACACAAACTAACAGATGGAAGAAAATAACAAATATTCCCATGCGCTGTATTCTCTCTCTTCTTTAAGTTCTGATTTGTTTCTGCTGGATTCACAGATTCTCGTCACCGGAGTAGGTAAAAGTGATGGCTGAGAGTGAGTCATCAAGCCAGGCTATTGCAGAAACGTGCTTTAGTGTGTCAGCTAAATCAGTTTTATTCGCAACTAGTTAATGCTGCATGTTACATTGAGTAGCTCTACCCCTTCCCGCACTGTTTTACATGTTTTCATTTAGACACCAGAGTCTATGGAATTTTGCATTGATTCACCCACATGAAACGCAATTAAGGTTTATAAAGAACTACAGTCCGGCAACACTTTGGGAACACGTGCGAGGAATAACGTGAAATCACGACTCCTTTCATTCCTTATCTAGCATAAGCTTAACACATCTTCCAATAATGCAAAACTTAAAAATTTAAAATTCTCGACGGTTAATCCCAAAGTATTATATACACTTCGATACTACTGAGTGTCGAGGTATCGACGATATCGGGGTCCCATCCTCAATTTTTTCTATCGCTTATAGCTTACCAACTATAATAAATAAAATGAAGAGGACTTCACAGGCTGTTCTGAGAATGCTCAAGATATACAAATTTTATTGACATCTTAAATATATGGTATTTTAATCAAACCCGTTTAGCCATTTTTGAAAAAATAAAAAAATAACGAAAAAAGTTCCAGGGTAGTTGGGGTGGAGGATTTTCTTGAAAATCTTCGTGTCTAATCTTTGGAAAGCAGCGTGATACTTCCTGCACTACGACCTACGGTGATGTATTGCTGCTACTACCCCCAAGAGGAAGGGATGATGTGAAGGAACCACATGAGGCTACAGGCCACAGAGACGCGCGGAGGTTCCTAACAGCTTCTCGCTCGAAGACTCGTCCCATTGTTGGAGCTGCCCAGAAGGGCGATACCATATATTAAATATATTTACACGAAAAAATAATAGTATATCTTAACTTTTTTGGGAATGGCTTTTAAGTCCCCTTCATTCGGAAGGAATCTTATATAATCTTGTATAACTGGTAACGGTTAAGCGACAGATGAAAACGTACTACATAAAAAATGTGGATATCTTTAAAACACAATTTATTTCAAATAACTTATTTTTGTTCCATCAGCCATTTCCGAGATATACGTTATTAATGGTTCGATCTGGTCAATGCTTTCTCATTCCTTTGTAGTCCTGTCGACATTCAGTTGTTTCCGGCGATTGCATGGAAAGAGTAAGGCCAACATGTTGGTGTGCAGTTCTTAAAACATTTGACTGTCGCTATTCCTTTTATGCCTGTATAACGAAGCGTGTAATTAGTTATTTGTGCAAAGGCGTATCTCGATTAAAATGAAGTATATAGAAAAATAAACTTTCGTAAGAGTAATTTTTATTGCCAGAAATAAACGATAGAGGGTAGAGAAAGTCATGTGAATCTAACACAGATGTTTTTACCCAAGTTTTCGTCCCCACCTACAGAGGTGTGAAAATTAACTACGTTTTTAAGGTAAAATGTAAGTTCCGAGTTTCAAAATAATTTACAAATGTCTAAAATCAAATCTACGCCGTATGTTTGTTTATTTATCTGCGATTCAATATAGCTCATGTACAATTGAATCGCGCCAACTTGAAAATTACAATGGTAGAAGTCACAATAATAATCATGAAAAAAGAAAGAAAAATATAGACAGTGAAGACTTTTAAGTATTGCATAGATAATCATAAATGCTATAATATGCCTCATCTATCAAATAACGTTTCAAGACTTTTGAATTTATGATAATTGTTTTAAGATTTTATTTCCTTAGGTAAGGTATTATAGACTTTTACACCCATAGGGCTAGGCAGGATTTCATAGAGACGAAGTTTGCGACTAGGGATGGAAATACTGCTTTTTATTCCTTGTATTGTAATTACGAATGTCACAATTAGATTCCAAGAGAAATTTAAACTTTACTACGTAAAGAATGGTTTTATAGATGTAAAGACTGGAGAGTGTTAAAAGCTTCAATTGTCTAAAAGTATCCCTACAGTAGCAATTGTAAGCTAGGTGTCCTAGGTATCTTAACTGCTCTTTTTTGTATGGTAAATATTTTATTAAAATTTACAATCATAGCACTAACCTAGAGCTCTAAGGCGTATGTGATGCGTGACTGAATAGGAGAAAAATATATTAACCTAGCCGTATTATCAGGTACACATTTGCGTAAGTATCTAAGAGCAAATAAGGTATTACTAATAACTGATCCTAATCTTTCAATGTGGCTATCTAGTTATCGAGATCGCGGGTTCAAACCCGGCGGAGGGCGATGGATTTTTTTCGGACGTAAAAATCCTTAGCATGGCTTCCTTCGGAAGGGAAGTAAATGCGGTGGTTCCGTGTGATTTACGGCACGTAAAAGAACCTCAAGCCTGATAGAGGCCTCTGAGCAAAATTACCAGTCTTTCACGCCCAATATAGAATGAGACGCTAAGGACCTTGGTAGTTAAAGAGCGTCCATAAACAAAACTCAATTGAATTTAATGCAAAAGTACTCGTCAATGATGAGACCTAAGAGTTTTGTGGTATTTGGATTTTTTATTGTTGTATGATTAAGAGTGACCTGATCACTGGATGCCTATCAGTAAGTTTTCATTTTGAATATGCCTTCCCTTCAATAACACCATTTCATTAGTAACTTTCTTGCTGAATCCTCGTATTTCCAATCCAGGACTTCAAAAATCTACACAGATTGGCAAACTTACAATCAATTTGTCATGATTTCTTTGAAGTACACATACTTCCTACTATCCAGTAGTACAAGATAAAAAGTTGACATTAGTTTTATTCTATTTTTTCACATAGTTATCTACTTCTGATATGTAGAAAATGCTCTAAGGGCGGCGCTGTGGCAGATAGGTTCGACCGCTCGCCTATCAAGGCAAATCCCAGGGAATCGCATGTGGTGGACAAAGCGGCGTCTGGGCGAGTTTTCTCATCTATTCTCTCTGATCCATAATCTGTGCTTCCCGACAGGTGTCCGAGACCAGGCACCCACTTGTAATTTCTGGGGGCGTTAGCCCTAACGGGGAGGGTAAACCGAAAAAGAAGAAAAACATTCTATAAGCATTTATCACATTAAAGCCTCAATATCTTGGCTCGTAACCTCTGGCAGTATATAACCAAAGCTTAGCTTCGTGTCCAAAATTTTTCACACCTCTGTAACAGCACTCTCAGTTTGTAAATGTTCTCTTTTGGGGTTAAGAAGCCTCGAATGTGTATTTTTTGGTGAAATCGCGATATTGAATTTTTGGATCCTATGCCATCTGTAGCGGTAATGAAGGTAATTACAAGCTATGAATGTCTCAGCGAGCATTCAATCAATTGTTTACGCAGCGGTGCACCTAACACCAAGACATCTGTCTGGGATGTAAACCCCCCCCCCCCCGTTATATGTTGATTACACCAGGTGGGATGCTCAGTGGGATAATGAAGTGGCACACTTCTGTGTCGGATTAGCTCGACCCATTAAGGGTGACACAGTTACCCTTCTCCATTTATATATAGGCACACTTTAACAGGATCACTGTCACGTTCAAAAGAAGCATACAGCTGTAATAGAGACAGCCGTTCGTAAATTTGTTCGGCCTTATGCAAGTTTATCGATGCAAGCTCTGCGAACGAGAAGAGAACTACAATGCGAGTATAATTGGATAATTGGATACGAAAAGGTGATGGAGGAAAGCTGAGAAAATTACGTGCTTATTCAAGCAGACCGATTACAAACTGCCTAATCAGAAAGCTGTTTTTACTGCTTACCTACACTAAGTAGAGGAAGTATTGTATTCTACCCTAAAATTCGATATCGAGATTTCATCGGAAATACATGTTTTAAGGCTCCCTGAATCCAAAACAAGTCTTTTTAGAAAAAGCGGTCCATGCGTGTATGTGAAAGAGAAGAGAGAGAGAGACTAAACAGCATAACTCCAAAACGAAATGTCAGATAACTACCAAAGTTAATATTACTTTACATGGAACATTTTTGGAAGTTTTTGATTTTCTGAAAAATCGCTAACAATTTTGAATGAAATAACATATTTTAAAGATATCTTGAAATGTATATCTTGACTTTTCTGGGAATAGCTTAAAAGTGCTCTTTTCGAAAGGAAATTATTATAATCCTGCATAACAGGTAAACGTTAAGCGATAGACAAAAAATTAGGTACTACACAAAAAAATGTAGATCTCTTTTTTAAATAACTTTTAACTTTTTGTGGCATCAGCCGTTTCCGAGATATCCATTATTAATGGTTTGATTTGTTCATTACTTAGCCATTCTGTTAAAAGTCCTGTCGATTTTCAGTCGTCTCTCGCGATATCATGGAAAGAGTATCGAATTTTAACGCCAGCGTATAGCGTCCAGTTTCAAAACATTTGACTATCGCTATTGCCTTTGCATCTATAACGAAATGTGTAAGGCAGCTGTTTCCGGAAAGGTTTATCTGGATTAAAATGAAGTAGATAAGAAAATAAAGTTTCGTAAGAACAATTTGTATACACACTAATAAGCGGTAGAAGGTAAAGTCGTGTGGCTGTAACACAGATTTTTAGTCTTCAAACAAATTTCCTTTCTTTCTATTTACGCAAAGATTCTTAACGATTGAATTCTACGGCCACTATTCTCGCTAACTCTCTACGGCAACAAATTTATATTAGGCAGCTGTTTTCCACCTTAAACACAGATGTCTACATATATATTACATAATGCAGCTTCTTATTTTGTGTCGAAAGGACTAGTTCAAATCTGTATGCCAACAATGAACTGCATTTCGTGCCATAAAAATTCACTGCTCTTATTTATTGCTCAGAATATTTCAAAATATTGTATTGAAAGAAAAAAACAGCTTTGGGTTAATACGCATCATAGTCGTTTATTTTCGAAAACGAGCCATGTCCACCGATGCGAGTCATGCGCAGAGAGATTGAAATGTGGCCATTCAAACAGACTTAACTGCTCCAGTTTGAGATGCCCGAGTTCTACAAAATGAATTTTAGGTGTATTTAGTGAGCATTGCATTAAACGTGCAGCAATCTGTTTAAGTCTTGAACACATTAGTGCCTGTTTTTCGGCCCGAAAACTAAGTTTGGTGAGGATGGGGTTATATACAGAATGTAGATGATCATTCGCAGTTTACAGCAGTTCCATGATAGGGCATGCAATGCTTTAATATAGGAAAACTACGAGACACAACATGCATGAAACAAGATCAAGTACAGAACTAAAAGCAAAAACAATTAAGCAAGTGATATATGCTCCATTCATGTTGTTTGCTATACAATCATGCCGGTACTCAGTGACACGCTTGTCATGGATTCGCCATTCCTGTCATTAAAGAGAGACAACTTACTAAATAAGAAATACAGAGCTCATTGAAATATACAACATATGTATGATGCTTAACCTTTCTCGTAGCATTAGCTGATTCTGAAAAGATTTCTTTACACTTTCACTAATTGTAGTTTCTCTTCAGAAGGAGTACGTTAAGAAAACTTTTGTATAATTCAATATTGTTCTTGCATTACATGTAATTAAATTCATATTGCTTATTTTCATGTAATTTCTAAATAAATATTTACTATCATGCAGACATACAAGGTGGACCTTTAACTTGAGACTGTAAAATATCTCCAAAACGGGTTGTAGAAAGAAATGTCGAATAAAAGTTGCGTGATATTATGGGGAAAGTAAATGCCAATATTCGTGTTTTATTAGGAGGACGTTGTGATGGTTATTTTAGGGTCAATTTAAATTGTGGGTTCCCAGTTTAAAAGTTTTAATTGACCCTAAAATGACTATCATAACGTCCTCCAAACAAAACACGACTAATGGCATTTACTTTCTCCCATAATATCAAGCAACTTTTATTGAAGATAAAGATGGTCCACCTTGTATATTAGACGCAATGATTACTTTACCACCTCGGCTATTCAACGTTTGTCCCCGAAAGCTTGAACATCCGCGAATGTTATGAAATACATTTCGGCTTCAAAATCTACATTTTCAAAACATTCTCATTTCTTAAATGCAAATTTTGTGCATTTAAAACAAATATGTTATATAAAACACGTAAGAATACAATGTCTGGATAGGAATAAGCATTTTCAAAGTTTGCAAAAGCACAGTTTTCAAAACACTACAGAGCAAAAGTTTGTCATTAAATTTGAGTTTCTTGCATGTAACTGTTCCTTTAATTTAATATGTTTTAAACCACACAGTTTTATTTATTAATTTCCTTTTTAAACTTCTAAAAGTTACATAATTATACATATATAATAAATAAGAGATTTATGTGAATTTGTACTGGATAAATAAACGCATATCAGCTTACACATTGCAATTTTATTCGCATCTTCTATTACAAAACCGAAAATTTGATGTGTGTCATATATTTTTTCCATTTAAAAGTGATTATACATCATTCATTTATAAGGTAGATCTTCAGTTCACGTTAATCTAATGGTAAAAATGAGTTTAGGCGAGAATTCAATTTCATTGTACTAACAAGCCGATAAAACCCATTTTTTCATTAAAGCAGTCGATAATTACGTTAGTGATGAGCCTGTATGAAACAAAAGCAAAATATTGCTAATATTATTTCTCTTAATATGTAATAAAATACCAGAAGATAAAAACGTATCAACGCCCCTTTTACATAAAATTCAAACTTTAAGCTTTACGCCATTACCTCAAACATCAAATTCTTTAGAAACGTTTTGAGGAAATAAAAATCAAGGAACCAATTTTCCAAATGGTGTTAGTTGGGTTTGAGGAAACTTATTGAAAATCTTCAGCCTCCAATTTTGGAAGATGTCCAAATTAAATTTCTTGTTTATATGACTTACTTTTTCTTTCTCTTTCTACCACCTACCTATAGTAAGTAAACGTAGAATTTCCTATCTATTTCACCGCAAGTAGATGCTTTTGAGGACAACTGAACAAAGAAAACAATCTTTAGAAAAAAGTATGCGTACGCCTATCAACAGCATAACTAAAAACGAAAAATAGAATAAACACCAAAAGTCATCGTTGAGTCCGACACCGTTTAACATGCTACGTAAAAAGTTGAAGAAAATTCCTGGATCGCAAATAGTACTTTAAATGGAAAATGCTTCCTTATTTTTCATTTCCTCAAAATGACTAATATATTCGGGATATTAGTGTGCATATTACATGTATTTCTTAAATTTTCTGCGAATATCCCGTGAAATCCTCTTCACGTTGGATGAATGTTGTACACGTTATAACTGGAAAATCATAACAAACACTTAGGACACCAACAAATTTAGGGCTCATAAAATACAGAGCTTTGGTCAATCGGGTACCATGCTAGCCCCTAGTTCCCGAGGTTGCGGGTTCAAACTTGGCGGAAGGCGATGGACTTTTCGGGCCCTCCCTCCTTCGGGAGGGAAGTAAAGCCGGTGGTAGATTTACGACACGTTAAAGAACCTCAAGCCTGATAAAGAGGCCTCTGAGCAAAATCACGTCCAATATAGAATGGGAAGCCAAGGACCAAAGCAGTTAAAGAGCCTCCATAAATAAAACTCAATCTATTTTTCTTCTTCAATCTTTTGTTAGCGTTAGTCCTTTTAAAAACATTCCAGGTTGCTTGGACTCTGTGTAAAGTAATCTGACTTATATGGTTAACGGTTTTCGATCCTCCTTTTTTCTTTCCATTGCACTTTTGAATGCTGTCTGGCCATGCTCCGAGTAGCTAAAGCACTTAAGCACTGCTTCATTTGATATAATTTCTAGGTAAACACAGGTATAGTACTGTGACTTACGAGATGTGGATAAGTTTATATACGAATAGGTACTAAAATATAAAAAAACACGCACGCACACACACACCAAAGAAATGTTTCTTTCACGTAAATATCCTCCTTTCAGATTCAGGAGAGTCGTAAATAGAGAGAGGATTTTAATTCAAATGTATCTTTCTTCTCTGCTCTCATAAAGTATGCTTATTGGGTAAGTGAGTTAATTACAATTTAAAGAATATTTTATGTTGCATATACTGCATAGTTTGCCTGTTTTGCTAATAAGCATAATAAGTGACGTCCAGTTTTCATTTTCACATCACTGTTTTGATCTAGTTCAACTTTTATTTACTCCACACTCACTTCATTAATGTGAACTAGTTCAATTTTCCCTGTCACTTCACTTAAGTTTGCACTGTCACTTCACTATGTTCTCACTATCACATAACTGTTTTGATCTAGTTCAACTTTTATTTAGTTCACGCTCACTTCATTAATGTGAACTACTTCAATTTTCCCTGTCACTTCACTTAGCTCTGACTGTCATATCACTGTTTTGATTTCGTTCAACTTTTACTTAGTTCACACTGTCACTTCGGTTAGCATGCTAGCCTCTAGTTCCCGAGGTCGCGGGTTCAAACCCGGCGGAGGGCGATGGATTTTTTCGGACGTAAAAATCCTTAGTATGGCTTCCTTCGGAAGGGAACTAAAGCCGATGGTCCCGTGTCGTAGATTTACGGCACGTAAAAGAACCTCAAGCCTGATAAAGAGGCCTCTGAGCAAAATTACCGGTCTTTCACGCCCAATATAGAATGGGACGCTAAGGACCACAGCAGTTAAAGAGCGTCCATAAATAAAACTAAATTTCAATTTTCACACTGTCACTTTACTAATGTGAAGTAGTTCAATTTTCCCTGTCACCTAATTTAATTTTCACTACCACCTCACTTTCTTCGCGAAGTGATGAAACAAGCAGGTCATAACCTCTTTTATGGATGGTTCACTCGCTGGGGAGTCCAATAAGGACGTCTCTAATCCCTCGCATCAGCAGCACTCGCTGCACATCACCACAGATGTCGCAAACTCGCTGTGAGAACAGCACTTTTTGTCGCACCAGAAACGCATTAACTGACTCGCTAACAGAGTCACGCGTGAATGCTCGCTTATATAGCCGCTGGAAAGTCGCACAGAACAGCCTAGAATATTCTGGAAGGGGAGAGAAGGGGAAACTTTCAGAAGATTCGGGCTATCTGACGATAGCGCTCCGGTGTTTACGCTGGGCGAGAGAGCGCTACTTATCTTTGATCACCTCTTCGACTGCCCGGCGCCGACCCTCCGATAACCTTGGGCCATGGCAGCTGCATCACAATATTTCAGCAGTTTGCAAACTATGCTTTATATTATATCTATATTTATTTATATTTCCTTATTTTATTTTATCTGATATTTGATTTACAAATACTATCTTTCCAAATATGTGTCACTGAGTCAGTTTTGAAATTTGGCAACACTGATCGTTCCCTCATGGTATAAAGGTGACTGTTACGGAGTTGTTGGAGTTCGGTTCCAGTGCAGTGGTTATACGTAATATTAAATTTAGTTTAAATGTTGTTTAGTATCTCTTAACATTTACAAAAATGTAACCTACTAATTTGCACATACTAAAGCAGTTCAAAATATCCAAACGTCAATAGTTTTAGAAATTCAATTCCGAAAACATTCCTGGAGGTTCGAAATTGTTCTCGAGTCTAAGCTTCAGGTCATTCAATGAAGTGCCGTGGTGCTTATATGTGGTGAAGGTCGTTTTCATGTAATCATGCCAAAAGTAAAGTTGAATGACAAATCTAGGTTATAGTGGTATATCTTCACTACTATAGACAAATTTCGATTGTTTAAATTATTCACATGGTTTCTATAATAGTTTTATTCGTAGGGAGATTACATAGAATTCCCTTAAATTTGTATTTTATGTCGATATGATATCTTGATAGTTTTTATGGGCTTGTTTATGTGCATATTATGGACGTTTTCAATGCATACATATTAAAGGGATTTTATTAGAGCATAAAATTCCTATCTCTACTCATAACGTATATTTTTGGGTCGCATGTGGGACTGTATTTGGAAAATATCTAATGTTTACTTACACACCTTGATTACTTTCTCACCACATACTTAGTAAGATAGAGGAAGAATTGCACTCCACACAAAAACTGCGCTTCGAGATTTCACCGTAAATACACGTTTTGAAGCCACATGAACCAAAATATAGAATCTTTAGAAAAAGGTCCGCGCGCATATGAACACCATGTAACTAAAAAACGAAATGTATATACATACCAAAGTTGATATTAGTTCATTATCTTACAAACATGCGACACGAAGAATTTGAAGAAAATCCACAAGACCTCAAACAACCCTTTACTACTTACTATCCTTTTTACTTTCTCTACTACGTATGCTTTGAGGCCCCCTGAATAAAAAAAAAACATTTTTGGAAACATGTCCGTGTGTGTGTCTGTGTGTGTGTGTGTGTGTGTGTGTGTGTGTGTGTGTGTGTGTGTGTGAACAGCATAACTCAAAAACGAACAGTCGGATAAACACCAAAGTTGGTATTTAGGTTCAGTATCTTCCAGAGATGCGACATGAAGGTTTTCAAGATAATCCCCCACCCCAGATTACCCTTTGCATGGAACAGTTTTTCGAAAATTTTAATTTTCTCAAAAATGGCTCTAACGATTTTGATTAAAATCTCATATATTTAAGATAATTTCATGACAAATAAAATATATATCTTGAATTTTCTGGGAATGTCTCCAAAAGTATTCTTCATTGTGAACGACTTTTGCATAATTCGTAAACCATAAGAGATAAATACAATTTTACTACACAAAAAATGTAGATCGCGTTAAAATACACAATTTATATCATATACATTTTTTTTTTGAGTGAACCATTTTCGAGATATTGCTTGTTATTCCCTTAAATTTTCCAATACTTATACTTTTTCTGAAATGGGAATTCGTTATTCATCTTTTTTTTTCTGCCCTGGTAATGCAAAGAGAACCACATAGCAACCAGCTCTTAAAACATTTGACTTTCGCTTAAAACCTACCAATTCCCCTTGCATCTACAAGAAAATTAGCAATAAGATTAACATCTCGATATCTCGATTAACATGAACCATATTGAGAATAGCGTTTGTAAAAGTAGCTTGTAGAGGAGTAGAAAAAGTCATGTGAGTGTAACATATCAGATTTTTTCAATATTTTTTATCAAAAAATGTATCTAAGAGTTTGATTAAAATAGCATATATTTATATAAATAAAATGCAAATCTAAGCTTCTGTGAAATGCTTTTCATTCGCAAAGAATTTCGAATAACTGATAAACCTTAAGAGACAAAGACTTATTGCACAAACAATGTAGATCTCTTTAAAACTCGCATTTTATTTCAGTTTTTTTCTTGTGACAGCTATTTCTTTGAACTTTTCAATACTGTTCTCAAATCTTATAGTGCTGTCGTTCAATTGTTTTTCGTGATGTCATGGAAGGAGTATGGATTTAAGGCCATGATATAGCGGCCCGCTTTTAAGCATCTGACTATCCATTCAGTTTCCTATATGCCTTTGTGTCTACAACGAAAGTGTAATGTTGTGGCAGTAATTTGTATCACAATAATATAATGCCAGAGTGATTGTAGTGTAAATAAGCATTATTGTATGACATTGATTTGAGATGTTTGTTAATTATAAGCATTGTTAGGAAATAAGTTTACACGGCCTCACGGAAACTGACAATAGGAGCGGATAACAATGAGCGAGGGGGGTGAGTTGAATATTAATTAGAAGAGACAAACAAATGACGTCATATTGGCGCGCTTTTCTGTAGAAATGGAGGGAATTTCTTCCCTAGAGCATATGTGTTCATAATTTTGATTGGATATAAAAATAGACTAATGTTGGCGCGTTTTATTAACCAATAGCAGCTCGGTTATAATCTTTAGGCATATCGGGGTGTGGGAGTATAAAAAGCTAAAGCCAGAGGCAAGTATCGCCCAGTTCAACAAAATCATCCACGCGTTACACGTCGCTGAGTCCAACAGAATCAGTCAGAAGTTAAACGTCGCTTAGTTCATCAGAATCGTTCGCGGGTTACACGTCGCGTAGTTGAACGGAAGCATACTTAAAGTACACGTTACGCAATTCTACAGAATCTCTCGCGTCGTAAAGTTAGTTTAAATGTGAAATACGCAAATTAATAATGTGCAGCAAATAAGTGATTATAGTGATATCAGAAAATATAACTGTTTTAGTCTGGCGTGTATCAAGAGTCAATATGTGAACTTAATTAATTGTGACGGTAATAAAAGTGTAAAAACAAATTCTTTTATCAGTGTTATCTTTGAGTAACAAATCCTTTCCGTTTACACACCTTGATTAAGAGATATGCTCGACTGAATAATAATAGCTAGCCGGAGGATAATGAACCCAACATTCAAAATAGTAATACAATAACAGGCGCCCAGTAAAAAGATAACACGAAGTGACCGCGACAAATTGGTTTCCATACGTGGTGCAGATAAACATGAAGCATCTTCCAACTACCAACAAATATCATACTTCAATGTAACTATTTCTGCAAACGTTTATCTCGATTAATCTAAGAAGATAGAAAAATAAGCTTTCCTAAGAGTAGTTTGCAGAAGTTATATTAAAAATAAACGATAGTGGGTAGAGAAAGTCTTCTGAATGTAGTAGAAATAAACCAAGTGTGTGTCTGGCCATTAAATTCCGTCACATAATTTAAATGACCGTGTCTCAGCGCATTTAAAACGGATTTTCTCGCATGTAAGGATTCACAAATTTCAATATATAGATTCCAGTGTGTGAATACTACTCAAAAACACTAATATTTTACCATAAGTAAATGAAAATTATTGAGACTATGCTGTAACAGTTCGGCTGAAAACCAGCTAGAATTTTAAATTCTGAAAATGTTCATCCAAACCAAATCATCTAAAACATTGCACTTAAAAAACAAAATAATCTTTCAGAAACCTTATATCTTAGAGAAAAGGACACGTACGACAACCTATACACTAAAATGTTTCGAACTCTATATTGAATGATCAATAGATTTTTATTTGTTCACGGCGTGGAGCATTTTAGAAAAAGAAAAATTAAACACGATTCTATTTGTACAAAACGATGCATGCAAGATATTTAAATTTTGTGTGTGCATGGGCATTTTATAAGTATTCCTAAGACCTCATTACAACATCTTTAAAGCCGAGATTTGCACAAATGCATATCCTTAAAGTATTACCTTTATAAGGATCTCAAATACTGGCTTCGATCTCTAGCACACAGTATGAAAAACACTTTTTCTATGTGAAATCTGCTAGCAGGAAAATTCAAAATGTTCCACTTTAAGCTCTTGGCATTTTTAAGATGTCAAACCCACAAAACACGTCATGTCCGCAGGCAACTATAAGCGGCCTGTAACCTCATAGTGCTGCAGGATAATCGCTGCTATTTTGCACGCTTCGTTGAACCAGCATTTTGAAAGGTTAATCGCGCTTTATCATTTCAACACAGAATGGACGGCACAGATATTCACGTAAATCATTATTCAACACTCAACTGGTTTGCTTAACAATTTAAGCTGAGATTAAATGGTAAATGTGCACAAGGTATTCAGTTTTTAATCCTTTGCTACTTTATAACTTCATCTGCGCAAATTGATATACAGGGTGTAAATTAAATACGAGACGAAACTTGTACACGTAACAGAGATCGCGTATAAGATCAACGTTTCTAAATGCGTTCTGATGATGATGTTTAACCATCTCTTGGGTTTTTATTATGCCTTGGGTCAGTTGTTTTATCAGTAGGTCCAAAGAAGTCTTTACGTAATACTTTTAAACAGCATATGATATTAACTGTTACATGCACATATATCTCAAGATGTTATTTTTTTTAGAAAAAAAACCTTTATTCAAATATAATAGTGATGTTCATAGTATTTTACTCGTCAGAGTGGTGCAATCCATATTGATAACTTTAAAAAAAAAATCAAGTTTTATAAAGACACCGATTTTTCTGTTATGCAGTTTGATAATGAATCTGCTTCTTTCCTAAATATAACTGGTAGGAATGTTTTTGAGAGAGAGAGAGTTTAAACTGTACCCCTGTATGGCTTCTGAAAATAAAATGATTATGATCCCGTCAGAGCTAAAGCAAATTAAGCAAGATTTATTCGTAAGCCTATGCCTAACGATACCATAAATTTCTGCTCGTGTCACCCAAAGTTTAGTTCCACTGCTGTCAACTATTTCCGGCGTATTCATGTTTTCTCCTTTCTTTCTTTTTCTTTTTTCTTGTAAAAATATTGCTTAACAAATTGTTTTAAAATGTACTTTGCCCAGAAGAACAAAGCCTACGTTAAGCACTTTTATACAAGAGAGCCATTTACCTATGGTTAATGGAGAAAACATTTCATACCAACCAAAAATTCGGTATGGAGACTTTACCATTAATAATAAAATTCGAGTTTCCCTTAAACACTAAAAGGAAAATCATTAAAAAAAAAGGATGCGCGCGGCCAAGTCAAACATCTTTCAAAGATACAACACATCGATATTTCCGAAATACTCCTACTCCAAACTACATGGAAATTTTGTTATTTTTAATTTTCTCAAAAAGGGCACTAACAATTGTGATTGAAATGTGTGTCTGGAATCTACTGAAATATATACTGAAATGTATATCTTAAATTTTATGTAAATATCCCCTGAAGTTCTCTTCATTCTGACGATATTTCTGTAAGTGGGAAAACAGTAAAATCTGGACAAAAATGTTGTTTCCAAGGGTCCCCATATGGTCTATAAACTTCGTGAGAACCTCGTTCTATCAAGCGATGACTGGACCCATTTATTACCTGGAGGTACCCAGCGGTCGGTGTCCGTTACCTCCAATGGTACGACACTGAGGATGGCGATGGAACGAGGGGACCTACAGATTTTTTCTTCTTCCGTGGCCTACAAACCATGCTGGGCCTAAGAGATACTTCCCATGATGTAGTCGGAGGATAGAGGGCGACTCAAAATCGCCATCCCATAGCCGGGAATTGAACCACGAAACCACTCAGCTACCCCGGCATTCACGAAAACTTACTACGGCTTAAATATGTAAGAGCCTATTACAATACACGACTTGTGTCAAGATAACGTTTCGTAGTCTTAGCCATTTTTTGAATATTCCCTGCTGTAGGTTTAGTTCTTTAAGTGCAAGTACGTCATCTGAAGGGATATATTTCCAAGTTCACGACTTTTCTACTTTCTTTTCTTCACAAGAGCTCTTTATTACGACGTATGATATAAACGTCTGAATGTTGTTTCGGCATGTTGTGTGTAAGCGGTAACAGCTTAGTTGAAACTATTTCTGGGCAAACGTGTATTGTGTGTGAAGAGCCAATGTGGATAGAATAACCACTTTTGTATGTTATGAGGGATGTATGTGGACTTTTAATGGGTAGAAAAAGTCGTGTGAATATTGCACGTCAGATTTTTTTTCTTTCTTTTAGCTGTGCTGGCCAGAAACACAATAAAAGAAAATTTGTGTTTGACATGTTTGTTAAGTTATAAAATTGGGGTGGGGGTATACGGGATCTGACACAGACTAAGGCTTTTTATTTCGTAGAAAGAGCTTTTAAAGTTTATGTGCGTATACACATCTTAATTAAAAAGAGTAAAAGAGAGGAAGGCTCACATTAAAAGAAACTAAAGCACAAAGCAAGGAAAAGGAAAACCGCTTTGAATTTTCTGTAATATAGTTGTTACGCTGTTTTAATTGTTAACTTTTATAAAATGTTTATAGATAAAAAAAGAACTCGACAAGCTCGACAAAGCATACAACTTATTTTTACTTTCTCTACTACGTAGAGTAAGGGAAGTATTGCATTTCACCAAAAAATTCGATACAGAGATTTCACCGGAAATACATGTTTTGAGGCCCCCTGAGTCCAAAAAAGTAATTTTTTAGAAAAAGGTCCGCACGCACGTGTGTGTGTGTGTGTATATATATATATATATATATATATATATATATATATATATATATATCTGTGTGGATGTGTGTCTGAACAGCATAACTTAAAAACAAAAAGTCGGCTAAATACCAAACATAGATGACCCACCCCAGAGTACCCTTTACATGGAACATTTTAGAAAAAGATGTTGATCTTCTCAAAAACGGCTCTAACGATTTTGATTAAAATGTTATATGTTTAAGATATTTTATGGCAAATGAAATTTATACCATGAATTTTCTGGGAATGTCCCCAAGTCCTCTTTATTCTGAATGACTTTCATAACTGGAAAACCGTAAGAGATATACAAAATTTTACTACACAAAAATGTAGATCTCGTTAAAACACACAGCTTATGTCCTGTACTTTTTTTGCCGAGAGAACCATTTCCGAGATATTCCTTGTTATTTGTTTCAATTTTCCAATACTTATACTTTTCCTCGAATGGGAATTCGTTATTCGTTTGTTTGTTTTTTATGCTCTGGACATGCAAAGAGAATGAAATGCTCCACATAGCAACCAACTCTAAAAATATTTATAACTTAAAGCCTACCATATTCCCCTTGCACGTACAGGAAAAGTAGCAATAAGATTGACATCTCGATTAACATGAAGTAGATGGAGAATAAGCGTTTGAAGAAATAGATTGTACAAGAGTAGAGAAAGTCAAGCGAGTGCAACACATCAGATTTTTTGAACGAAGAACCTTTATACGTTTACGTTTTCCTATACTTTATTAGCACGTACATACAGTTTAAAATTTGAATGTCCATTCCTTGTTTCCCATTACTATGGTCCTCATCTTTGTAACCATAACTTTGAAACAGACTGAAATCAAGTTGGAAGCATAATCACTGAGAGCTCTTTTTTTTTACTTTCTCTACCACGTACAGGTAGAGAAGGTATTGCATCCACACAAAATTTCACTACCGAGATTTCACCGGATATACATGTTTTGAGACCCCCTGAATAAAAAAGATGCATGTTTAGAAAAGGGTCCGCGCGCGCGTGTGTGTGTGTGTGTGTGTGTGTGTGTGTGTGTGTGTGTGTGTGTGTGTATGAACAGCGTAACTCAAAAATGAAACGTCGGATGAATACCTAACTTGGCATTTAGGTTCAGTACCTTCCAAGGATGCGACACAAAGATTTTCAAGAAAATCCTCCAACCCAAACTACCCTTTACATGAAACATTTCTCGATTTTTTTTATTTTCTAAAATGGTTTAACGATTTTGATTAAAATGCCATATATTAAAAATATTTACATGACAAATAAAATGTATATTTTGAATTTTCTAGGACTAGCCTGTGAAGTCCTCTGTATTCGGAAGGAATTTTGTATAATTTGTATAACTGGTAAACGTTAAGCGATAGACTAAAACATACTACCACAAAAAACGTATATCTATTTGAAACACCATTTATTAATACTACCTTTTTTGTGGCATAAGCCACTTCCGAGATATCCATTATTAATGGTTAGATTTGTTCAATATGTCATTCTTTTTAAGCCCCACCGATTTACAGTTGTTTCTGAAGATTGCACGGAAACAGTATGGAATTTTGAGGCTAGCGTATAGCGTCCAGTTATTAAAACATTTGACTGTTCTGTTTGTATCCTAAGTGTGCAATGTAGCTATTTGTGCAAGGATTTGTCTGGATTAAAATGTAGTAGAAAGAAAAATAAACGTTCATAACAATAATTTGTATACCCGCTAATAAACGATAGAGGGTAGAGAAAGTCATGTAAATGTAACACATCAGAATTGTTTCTCCCTCTCTCACACGCCACCTTATTAAACCCAATTTGGAGCGTGATATATATGCAATACTATGCAATTAAGGCAAACCACCACTCAAAATCCAATTTTCCATAGCTTTCAGTCTAGTTTGGATGAAAATTTAATCTTAAGTAAACCTTGAATGATTTTGAATTTCCCTTCGATGTCCGTTTTCTTACTTTATCACTTTCTTTTAGATTTATTTTATCGTGTCTAATATCCATGTCATTTAATATTTTATGATAGCTAGTTTTAGTTTAAAAGAAAATAATTTTTTAAGAATTATTATTGCAAATTTCTCTTTTACAGCTCAGTTTTGCTTTAAATATCAACAACTCGCCCCACAAATGATTTACGACATACGTTTTAATTGTTCGAAAGGTGGACCAAAAATTTCAGAAAATTTGGATAAAAATTCCGGTGGGACATTTTGAATGAACAAAAGTGCGGAGAAGAAAAAATATTCAAAAAACTCAAATTTAAAAACAAGAGAGTTTTAATTTCAGGATCTTACCTTGTTGGATATAAAGATAAACGTCCAGAACATCAAAAAAGAAAATGTATTTTGGAAGTATATCCTTGGTTTTTGAACGCGCAACCGTAAAGTTCCATATTCCAGAGATTTTCACCGAAATTCAGTGGTGCATTCACTTATTATAAAAACCAAATATATACCTAACTTTATAACTAAGAGATACCAAAAGGTTCATGGGGTTATCGAAGCAGCGAGAACGAATAAAATAAGATGTGTATTTCATTTAACAATTTAAAGACATACAATTAAACGAAATTATTTTATTTATACTAATAAACGAAACTAAGAATTAAACCATCTTGTTTTTTAATTAGATGTTCGATAAAAGGAAACAAAACAACGTACACTATTTGTAACGATGTCTATACCGAAAATACGTGCTGGTGATAACGAGGCGGCAAGAAGTAAACACCGCCGTCTAATGCGTGGGTGTGGTAAGTTATTCAGCCGCTGTTACAACGTCCTAGCTTCAGCGTAAATTACGAATTGTACTAAACAAAAACGCTAAATTGAGGCGAAAGAAATAAAGAAAACAAAAATGTAGATTAGCAGATATTCCATCACATACTTCAATAATGGTTTCATATGTGAATGACAATGTGATTAAAAGTGCGGAAAACTTTCCATTCGTCTTTGCAAATAGAATTATCCTCTATGCCCCTTCCAACCCGTATAACTGGAGTAATATGTACTCCTAACAGCTTTAAGTGGTATATAAATTATAAACGTAAATAACTTTCTTTTTATTTTCTCTACTACTTACCTAAAGTAAGTAAAATATTGCATTCTACCCAAAAATTCGATACGTTATTTACCAAGAAATACACATTTTAAGGTTTCCTGAAAACAAAAAAACAGTCTCTTTTAGAAATACGTCTGTGGTAAAGTCTCAAAAATGAAAATCGGTTAAATACGAAACTTGCTGTTTAAGGTCAGCATCTTCCATGCGCCGTGGCGCAATGGGATAGAGCGTATTCCCGGTCACGGAATGCGTCCGGGCTCGATCCTACCCATGGGGGTGTGGATTTTAAGTCCCGGGTATAGGACCGGTGCCTACTCAGCAGCGAGGAAAGTGAGGAGCTGTGATAGGCAGCAATCCCGGCCACGGAGACCAACATTCTGGCTTAAGGATGCGTGATGATGGCCACGTCACCTCCCCGTATTCGTTTGATGATCGCCCCACCTCTGCCTTGCGTAAGTGGACGTAAATCCCGCAGATCTAGCATTTTGATTACAATTTCACATGTTTAAGATATTTTCATGACAAATAACCGTGCAAAACAACGTGCCTATATGAGGTACCGCAGTTTAAGTTGGCAATCGATAATTAACACGCCGCGTCTTCCATCCCTTGAATGCCGAACCAATAAGAGCCGGACTCATTCAGGGGCTAGTATGGAGTCTTTGGGAGGCAGAAAGTTTCAACCATTCAGGTGACTTATACCGATTCTCCACCCCTTCCATTAGGCCTGACTTTTCACTTTTCTTCATATGGTAATGCTAGCGTATCGGACTTCAGCTAAAACCAATTACAGGATGGCTCATCTAAGGCAGGCGCGGAAAACAAATGAGGAGATTCTGCTAACATTAAAAAATTGGAAAACACTAAAAGTAACCAAAAGCATCGCCACATTTTTCCCCCCTTTTCTGCGTACAGCTTGCTAAGTCCTCTTCATTCTAAATGACTTTGGTATAATTAGTAAACCGTAAGAGATTTTCTACAAACAAAAAATGCAGATGTCGTTAAAACACGCAATTAACGTCAATAAAATTCTTTGTGGCGTTAACTATTTCCGAGATATTCTTTGTTAGTGGTTTGAATTTTTAAATACTTTCACTTTTTTTTAAATGGTAAGTTCGCTATCCGTTTTTTCTCGTACTCGTGCAAGGAACACGGAATTTCAAATAGTAATCCGCTTTTTAAAAATCCTACTATCCCTTTAGCCTACTCTATCCGTCATACGTAAAATGAATGTGTAATTCTCGATTAAAAAGTAGACAGAAGAATAAGCTCTTGTAAGAATAGTTTGTAGAGGAAAGAAAGGGAAAGTCATGTGAATGTAACACGTTAGATATTTTTGCTCCAAGTTGTCTATGCATCCCTAGTGAACGTCTCATGCCCTTCAAGAGGGGCGCGCAAAACACTGTTCTGCACTCTGTGGCAGCCATCGGACTTCTAAACCGATATACTTACGTTTTTGATTTGGATGAACAAGCATGTGCTCTCTGCCACAGGTATATCTTCTTCCCACGCTTACTGACCTTGGCACTTTAGGTGGGATGTGATTGATAGCTCGGAATGCCAACTCACTTTTATGCCAAAGTCGACCGTATAACCGGTTTGGTAACTTGCAGTCAGTGTCGCAGATGGCATTGCGGTGCACGCTAATGATGGCCATTCGACGAGAGTGAATCTTCATCAGTGATTAGGGGGTTTTGTTAAGAGAGGGGGACGATGACCTATACAACGTGCGTGATGCCGAAACCTAAAACCGTTTACATAATTTGTTTCACAAGTACTCAGCGTAATGAAAACCAAAATAAAATCTGATGTGTACCGACACGCGAATTTCAATACCATTATCGTTTCATGGGGATTGCAGCAGACGCTATTTGTATAAAAAGTTATTGTTCAATTTCGCATTAATTACTGCACAGAAGCAGTTAATATACTACTGTTATATGCAGGAGGTTGAGTAATAAATCATTATGTTCATTTACCGACGCTAACAACTGCCATGGCTATATCAGTGTCGCCATTATCCCGAAATTTTGCCCCACAAGAGTTATTTCACGTTCCAGTAAATCTCCTAATTTAAAAATTGCAGAATTTTGATCTCCAAAACTAAATACTTTGTTTTATGTCCACTTTACTGATTGATGTCTTGGTGCGAGTTTTTTGGGATTGTAATGTCATTTCAGTCGTCGCCGTGACCGAGTGCGATGGCTAAGCGGGCAACACATTCGAGGTCCCGGGTTCGATTCCCGATGACAGCTCACTATGACCATGGTGTTTTTCGTGGTTTTCCCATGGTCGCCAAGGCGAATGCCGGGGTGATCTATTTTACCACGATCTTCCCTTTCCCCCCATTTCCTCTCATTTCAACTCCATTTCACGCTTCAGGAGTGATTTCAGGTCCTGCAGTACGGGGCAGATGGCGTGGATGCATGCGCATTGGAAAGATTTCTTCCCGTGTACGCCACAGTGAGCTGTCCCGGCAGTTAGGGTCACTGTGTCGCCCTCTTGAGGATTCCTCGCTCACTGGTGCGCGGGTGTTCAAAATGGAAATAATATTAGGGACTTCTACGGGTCTCTGTAGGCTTGCCTGTCTGCGGTTCTGGGACCTCCGTCTCATCCCTGCCTCTTGGGGTGGGTGTAGCAACAATAGATCAAGATGGTCGCAGTGTGCGAATTGTCCCCCTCCGATAAACACATCTTACATCCTACTGTGTTCGATCCCAACGGTAGAAGGTCGAATTACTTGTGTCGTACGAAACGGGGCTTAGGCAGATTTCCTCCGGAACTCTTAATTTCCCCTTCCAACCATTCCGCCAACTGGTCCACCATCGCCTTCATTTTCATCTCAAAAATCATTCGAATGTCCAGTGTATTGTAGTCTGCCGAAGTAAGATATAACCTTTGAAAATGAATTACAATGCTCCCCTTTGTCTCCTTCGCGGGGAACTGCAAAGTCTGGCGGAAAAAACAGTGGAATAAGCTAAAATCAACACAATTACTTTCATTTATTTATTAAACCCGAAGACATATTTATTCACAATGAGCGAGTTTATTTTAGTGGTAGACTATATCTCAAACGATGTTCCACAACTCGAAAAAAAATAAACAAATAAGCCGGATCATTTAGTAGTACGTGAGGTTTAAGTTGAAACATGACGATTTTGACGCTACCTGGCCAGTTTAGGAGAGGGGGTTGCGCTTTTTTTTTGGGGGGTAGTGGACGGGTGTAGGAGGAAGATTTTAGGAGTGGAACTGAAGGGAGAAGTAAGGAAAGGTGGTGGGGTTCCGCTAAGCACCCCCGTTAGTGCGGAAGGTATCTAATGACGGACCGAGTGCTGAGAAACCCTATCAGTCGCACTTAACTGCCTAGTCTCTCAGTACTAATGTACTTGTTGCAAGTTGCACTTTTGGCAGTGAAATATGGAAAATATCCTGATACCTTCGGCCGTGCTTGCTTCACTGGTTGTCGCATTGTTACAAGCGGGTATTGGTTGTTCTCTTCTAAATTTCATGTTTCAACCCAAAAAATCTTAAATAGTAAGTTTCAATAGTAAAGCCTTTGAGATTAGGCAGTTAAGGATTACCAACTGTCGTATGGAATATAGTGCTATGTTTTTATACTTTCCATATTTCAACTTAAAGCAAATGCACTATAAATAACTACTGAAAACGAACTCAGCTCCCAAACAATGAGCATCAATAACGTATGGCAAAACTGTCATTTTCTTCTTCTTTCTCTGTTTACCATCCCTCTTTCGGGAACTGAAACCCCCAGGACTTCAGCGTGGGTGACCAGCTCGAAGCCTGGTATGAGAGCGAGGGAGGAGATGATACGAAATGACCGTGAAATGGATGAAAGGAACGGTGGTGATGGAAACAAAATTGAGTTTTAATTATGGACGTGGCAGACCGGAAATTTTGCTCAGGCTTGGTTCTTCTACGTGCCATAAATCTACGACACGGGACCACCGGCTTTACTTCCCTTCCGAAGGAAGCCATGCTAAGGATTTTTCCGCCGGGTCTGAACCCGCGACCTTGGGAACTAGAGGCTAGCATGGTAACCACGACACTACGGAGGACGACGGTGGTGATGAAGCACTTGGTGGAATGAAAGGCGGGGGAACCGGAGAACCCGGAGAAAACCCGTCCAGAAGCCGCTTCGTGCACCACAAATCCCACATACGGCCCCTGGGAATGAACCCATTCGCCTCTTGGTGAGAGGCTGAGAGGCGAGCGGTCGAACCACTTAGCTTCGGCGCCGCAACTACTTAAATGTTAGGTTTAAAAAGCACCTTTATTTAATAACTCATACATAGGGTTTCTCGAAATGTAAAGAATATTTGCTCATTGGTACGGTATCTTTCAAAATGTTAGCCCCTCCCTAAAGGATATGTAATGTTCGAGCTTGAATAAACAAAAGAAAGCAGACAAATGTGGCTGAAGAAGAAGATCAAGCCAGTTGCAGTCGTCAAGGGAAAACCGTTTTGTGTGTCGTGCTCGTGGACACGGAACCCAAACAGAACACCTGCCCTGTGATTGCTTCTAAGCAGGCAGCGGAGCGTGAGGAGGATACGTGGAGGGGACATCTGTACCACAGACCGGTCCACAGCTCCGCGTGTCTACACTACATGGCGATCCTCAGATCAACTATTGGATATACACTACACTTTATTCATTTGGAATATAACCCTTACCTTCTCTACCGCCTACTAGTAGGCAGACGAAGTAGTTTTATTTCACCCACAGATTCTATGTCGAGAAATTCAATGGAAATACATGCATCGGGGCCCTCTGAATAAACAAAACATTTTGACTTCCTCTACTACTTACCATAGTATCTAAGTAGAGAAAGTATTGCATTCGACTAAAAAAATTTACTGGCAGTGCACGTTCCGACACTCCCTGAAGCCCGGAAAGCAAAATAAAGAAAGCATTTAGACGTAAAGGCCCGTGTATGTGTGAAAAGCATAACCCAAAAACGAAAAGTCAGTTAGATACCAAACTTGGTATTTAATTTAAGTGTCTCTCAAGGATGCGACACGCAGACTTTCAACAAAATCCTCCCACTTCAAACTACCCTTTCCTCATTAAATTTCAAAATTTCTGGCAATATTTTATAGGCTAAGTCCGTCCGGGTGAACGGTGATTTCGTGAAAGAGTAATCATTCATTCAGTCATTCATTCTCTGTTTTACCTCATCTTATGTAGATGACTTACACCCCCCAGGACTTAAGGCGGGTGCCTGGGGTCAGAGGTCCGTCGAGGAGCAGACACTCATGGAGCAGACAGAAGTGCCAGGATGGATGATCAGCCCGATGCCTGGTATGGGATGAAGGAAGTAGATGAAACGAAATGACGGCGAAATGGATGAAAGGAAAGGTGATGTAGCAGTTGGTGGAATGAATGGCGGGGGAAACCGGAGAAAACCCGCCCAGACGCCGCTTTATCCACCACAAATCCCACATGCTGGTCCCTGGGAATGAACCCGAGCCGCCTCGGTGAGAGGCGAGCGGTCTAACCACTCGGCCACGACGCCGCCGAAAGAGTAATTAAAACACAAAAATGTCCCTCTTTGCAGTATTAGTTTAGATTAATTCAATACGATGTACAGCCATTTTGCTTTTCTTTGGCCTTTATCTGCCAGATTGCTAATCTAGAGGATATGTATTCTTCCCGACTGTGAATGTGTGGAAGTCGTAGTGTTGTTAGTGTAATCTTCAGATAAATAAGAAACTGTGATAATTTAAAACGTTTGCTTTTATCTGCCGTTCGTAGTACAGGCCACCGGCTATCTTTAAGGTGCTGATAGTATGTTATGCAGGCATCCTTTTGAACCGCCGGTGAGCAAGGTTCATTTTCAGAGGCTTTGAGCGCGTTGCGAGCAGTCCACGAACCGTTCGTCTCGATCCACACAAGTCGGCGTTTCCGCGAACACAAAACAAATGCCGGGTTCAGTTTGTCAGCTTTCTGCTGATCAAGACTTGACACTGTTCTCTAATTGTTAATAAAACTAACAACGAACCAGTTCAAACAAAGAGAAATTATGGTTTATGCTTCTCTTGAATATAGCTGCGTATGCCCACTTTTTGGTTAGGGCATGCAATGTTTAAGCGTAAATGTAAAAAAGGCTGATGTATTACAATCACGACATTCTCTACACTGTATCGTTTATTATACAAACTATTCTTACAAACGTTTATTTTTCTATCTACTTCATTTTAATCAGATAAACCTTTAAAGGAATATTACACATTTCGTTATAGATACAAAGGGGAAGCGATAGTCAAATGTTTGACGCTATATTCTTTCCACATCGCGAGAAACAACTGAATCTTGATAGGGGTTGAAAAGAATGACAATCTTGGATAATTGTACCATTAATAACGGATACCTCGGGAATGGCTTATGCCACAGAATAAGTTATTTGGAATAAATTGTGCATTTTAAAGAGATCTACATTTTTTGTGTAGTGCTCTCTCGTCTTATCACTAAACGTTTACCAGTTATACAAGATTATGTCAAATTCCTTGTTAATGAAGAGGACGTCACAGGCTATTCCCAGAAAATTCAAGATTACATTTTATTTGTCACGTAAATATCTTTAATATATGGTATTTTATTCAAAATCGTTACAGCCATTTTGGAGAAAATAAAAATTTCGAAAAATATTCTATGTAAAGGGTAGTTTAAGGTTGGTGGATTTTCTTCAAAATCTTCGTGTCGCATTCTTGGAAGGTCTTTTAACTTGTATACCAAGTTTCGTATTTTTCCGACTTTTCGTTTTTGAGTTATGCTGTTCACAAACACACGCACAAAGAATCTTTTTCTAAAAATACTTTTAGTGGGTTCAGAGGGTGAAATATCGACACAATTTTTTGGGTGGAATACATTACTTCCTCTACTTGATGTAAAGTACGTGATAGAGAAAGTAAAACGAGCGCTAGGAAGCTTTGTAAGCTTTATATCAGGTGAACCAACCTCCCTTATCTTTGTTTACCTTCACATTAGTCTTACATGAAAACAAGCCATTCATTCATGTGTCTAACCAGAGTAGTAGTCGGGATTTGAATGAAACCACTGTCCTTATGCAGAAAGCTTTGAGTGATCCTTCCATTTACGTGACTATTAATAAATACTTGTGCCTTTTGTCCCTTATTTCAAACTGTTTTACCCGGCCTTACCATACTTTCTATAAGGGGTTGAAAATGACAGAGCTGGCTTTTGAAAGCAGCTAGTATCCTACTATTTTCGCTGAGACCTTAACATTTTTAGTAGTCTTTAACATCCCTTCTTACAGCATACGGCACCACAGGCGGCGGACACTGATGATTAGACCTCGGACTTCATTGCCTGGAGACACGATACACGTCTGTGCATACACTACACCCCCGTATGACGTCACGTCCATCCCCCTATACAGCAGCGGGAGACAGGCACTCGTCAAAACGTACAGAATATGTCAATCGCTTTTAGAGAATACAGAGCTGTAAGAGTGATAACGTTTGTGATATTAAGTTGAACGTTTTCTGAATACAAAGGTTTTTTTAAGTGATACGCGGATAAGTTATTCTTTTGGCACTTCACAAACATGTCTCGTTATTTATTGTAATAGAACTGTGGAAACATCAGTGGCGTAGCGTAAGGGTAGACTTTGATACTGAGTCTATCCAAATAAATTACCGAGAAACTAAGCAAATTTTTAAACATATAAATAAAGACAACCTCAGAAAAGTGATGAAAAACTAATTAATACAACCACCTTCACCGCTGCTTACCCCAACGCCCCAAGCCCTACTGTTAAGTGTCAGATTGTACTTAGATGGGATGGCTGAGCGAGTGCAAGTCTCATCAAGAGTGGACTTATATAGCTTTTCCCACTAAATTTCGACCTCTCGTTGTAGGAAGACATGTCTATGTTGTTGTGCATTAAGGGCACAAGGGAACAGCAGAGATTTACACGTTTATGGCCAGTTTCACCAACAGATGCTAAATTTTAACACAATGTTAAACTGATTTACCATTGAAGTAACACAAATTCTGTTTCATTAAACAATGTTAACTTTAACAATGTGTTAAAAGTAGGTGTTAACATCGCGATACCCCAGTGTTAAGGCGTTTAACAAATGTTAGAAGTTGAAAATGCCTGCCGCAAACCAAGCTGTTGATGCGAGTTTGCTACAATTGACATTTTTAATGTCATTCCTAATAGAAGAAAAGTTGTGCATCATAATAAATTTGAAACCCTGCAAAAGGAGGAATTTTTAAAGCAATATAGACTGTTTAAGGGGTCATGAGCATAGCTTTATGGGAAATACGAGAGGTTAGAATACTACGAACAGAAGCAAGCCCTTTTCTCCTAAGCTAGAAGTGTTAATTAGATACTTAGATTTTATGCTACTAACATATTTCGTTTACTTGGTGGGTGATAATATTGGCATTTCCAAAGCTACCATTTGTGGTTTATCCGGAAGGTTTCCAAAGGAATTGCTTCAAGATCAAAGACTATTTTGCGGGGGGGGGGGCTGCTTGATTAATCAGCAATAACACATTTTTTCCCATTTTACTTTCAATGCAGTGTCCATTACAGTTCTAAACTGTCTTAAACGCTCTTTGCACCTAACGCTTCCGGTGTTGCACTTTATGTTAGCATAAAATTGCCGCAGTTGCTTACTGGTCTTAAGAGAAGGGTGTTCATTCCAATTAAATTGCTCGCGAATTTTGTACCAGGCTGCAATTTTATACGTTAATGTAAGACTG
Source organism: Deroplatys truncata (assembly GCA_030765065.1). Classification (NCBI taxonomy): domain Eukaryota; kingdom Metazoa; phylum Arthropoda; class Insecta; order Mantodea; family Mantidae; genus Deroplatys; species Deroplatys truncata. The sequence continues at coordinate 635,976,459 of CM060990.1, forward strand.
TTAGCTTTTTCGCAGTTGATAATACGTCTATACTTAGTAACCAGGTGTTAATTAAGGTGTTTCAAATGGTGAAACATTTATTTCAGTGACATCGCGACTCTAACCTCAAACAACTGGAAACATCACATGGCAATTGCCATGAATGTAAATAGTTGTCTGCTAGTGACACAAAGAGCCCAGCGAAACGTAGACAAAAGTGCATCGGAGCACATTCAGAAGCAGTGTAGTTCGGCCACCGTGTTCTCGAAAGCTAGCGTTCGCAGTTGTCTTTGACGTTAACAGTATGTTAGCTAACAATTTGCCCTAAAAGCTTGATGAAACGCAAAAGTTTTAACCATATGTTAAACTTTGAACACCGTGTTAACAAACAAGATGTTAGAGAATTTTTAACATCGGTTGGTGAAACCGGTCCTTAGTGAGGTGTTCAGTCTCTGTGTACCCGCTCTCTCGAAGGTCCGGAAACAGGACTTTTGGGGTTGCAGACAAGGGTAGGACAAGCCAGTGTAACAAGCATTTCATTCCTCAGTTATTGGTGAACCAGCATTATGTGCGTGCAGTACAGCAAACTGTTAATTTTACGCAAACCTGTGTTTTGCTTTCATTGTGCATGTTTTATTCTTTATTTTAGAAACATGGACAATTCCATCGATTTAGTGCATTGCGTATTAAAACCACAGTTTTCGTCTCTATCTTATGAGAAAAAGTGTGAACTTAAAGGCAAAAGACCAATTCCTAAGTTTGGCATTGTCTTCCAGGAAAAGAACAAAAAACATCTTGGTACAGTAAATTTAATTGGTTAACTGGCAGCTACATTCATAACAAAGTGTACTGCTTCGCATGTTTGCTTTTTGGCGGGGAAAAGGAATGGGGTGTTGAAGGAAAATCAAATATTAAAAACATTGAAAGAAAAGCTTGCAATAAAAATCGCCGACTGGAGCTTATAGGTATACAAGAAAACCTAAGTGGGTACCTACATTGTTTTCATGATTTACAATCATATTATGGTTTGTCAGCATTTTGTAAAGTTACACCTAACGCTATATTTTTATAATCTAGTTTAGTTTAAAATGTATGTTCAGGCAATTTCGGCAATTAGTAATGGTGCTAATGACTACTGAAACAATAAATAATAATAATAATAATAATAATAATAATAATAATAATAATAATAATAATCGAATCGTAATAGAGAATTCACACTATTTTATGAAACACTAACGTATGGGGATTTGTGCATCATTTAAAAAATTCTAAATTCAGTTTTTAAAATCTAGTATACCCAGAACACAGTATCAAGCTATGCCACTGGGAAACATAACACAAATAAGTGACTCATAAAAAAACTGTTTTATCGTTTGTGTTCTATTAATATATTCATTAATGTTTTGTATCAGAATGTGTGACACTGAAATTATATTGCAAAAATGCTGACTCTCATGCAAATGAAGTTGCAACTTTGCCCTTCACTGCACCGTACCTATCAGTGTTGCCAATGTAGTTGTTTTACAACTAAATCTGGTCTTTTTTAACGACTGCCTAGTTGGAAAATTAATCTTTTAGTTCCTAGTGGGAAATCTAGTTATTTTAATAAGTCATCTGGTTGAAATCCGGTTCCTTTCAAATCATATGGTGTCATGTAGTTAATTACATTTTTAAAAGCGATTTAGTGACTTTGCCCGTTGCATGGCTTGATATATCCGAAGTATACACAGGAAAAAATACACCATTTGGATTGTATCATTGTAACATGAGCTTGACTTGCTGTAATTGTTCACCCTGTTTCTCGTAATAATAAACGTTAATGCTGGCCACGTGTTCATGTTTACTATTTATAACCCGAACGCTCGAGACAGCGAATATACTTGAGAGATCCCTCAAGCCTACTTTCTTCACAGTAGCTGCCTGTAACAATGATATCGGTGTTCGCGGTAATCTAAGTAGGCGGCATGCTATTTTGTAAATTTTGTTTACAACTACTCTGTATTCACTCTTAGGTTGATCCGCGTCAAAACAAACCCCAGGTGACCAGTGCACCGCTATAATGTATCCTTCCGCCATTCGCACTAGAAATACTGTCACACTTTCAGACCATGTGGCCAGTACAAGCGGCACGTAGTGCAAAAAAGAACAGAGTCCTTATTTCAACAACTGAAACGGCGACTAGCATTTTCTGTTAAGGGTTAAAGATGATAAGCAAATTCATCGTCCTGCATGATACTAAACACAACTGCTGGTTTCTGGCTGTAAACAATATTCTGCGCCTACCCGGATGTCAGGTGACTCATACGAATTGCGTCATGGGACTTGTAGCTCTGTTTTACGGTATAAATCAGCGTTAAATAAAACCTTAGGTACTTGTATAGAATATTATACTATTTAAGGATAATTCATTCTAAAATTCAGAGTATTAGCATGGGACTACCTTCCTGCGCGCACTGCTACCGTGTTGCACCGTGGGTTTGTTTTGTCGCGGATCAACCTAAGAGTGAATATAGTGTAATCGCTGCTGTTTATATTGGCAGTTAAAATCAACTCTCTTATGCGACTTATTGTCGTCTCTCAGTTCACGACGAGTTTCATTATTAGGTGCGTATGCTTCTCTCCCAGTGACAAAATTGTATAGATTTTCGATTAACACTAAAAATGGGCAAAGTAAAACCACAACATACTCAAACGTTTCGAGAAGAGTGGTTGGAAAATCCAGAATTTGTAGAATGGTTATCTCGGGCTGTAGGTGATAATACAAAAGCGAAGTGCGTTGTAGCATAAGAGCTCGGTTAGCAGACTTAGAAAATCATGCGGAAACAAAAAAGCACAAATATGCAGATTCTGCGTTTTCCTCCCAAAGACAGACACACTTATATCTTTTTCACTATAAGCTGAAAGGAGAAGTAAACAAAACGTAATGTATCACTCCGCCGAGCACATGGCAGCGCCACGTGGAGGATGACGGGAACTAAGACCCGTGAGAGGAAATTACTTCACACAGAATGCGAATACAGTATATTGTGCAGCTTGGGGTCATGCTTTTAAACATTGTATGTCTTATTCCTATATTTTGCCTTACATCCTAAACTTCTAACACATAATACTAAAAGTAGACAAATAAAAGTTGTACCTGAACAGTGATTAAAGGTACTGGAACAAACTGTTCTTAACCTCAGGTTTTAGAAATCATTAATTTAATGACAATTGTCATTTAACACAATTGTCTTCTTTCCAATTCCCTCGTTTATGTTTTCTACAGCGGCAGAAGATTCTCAGCCGGAAACAGGAAACGAACTGCTGCGCCTGCGCAGAGTCTCTTAAACCCTCTGATATAACGGTTCATGTAGTTATAGGTGAATCTGAACAAACACATTTAGTTTCATAAATTTAACTGTTACAATAATAAGTGTTTTAAATTTCTCTGCATGAGAATAACCACAAAATGTTTACGATATGAACCGAACTGTTTCTTGTAGAGGAAGAGACGACATGCTAAGCGAGAAAGGTTGTAATTTGTCCACCAGTCAATGAGGTGCTCTCGTCACGTGGGTTTGTTTACTTCTCCTTTCAGCTTATAGTGAAAAAGGTATAGTTTCAAACCGGTGGTGGATTCTTTAGAACGCAACAGTACCGAAGCATCACTTGCTCTTTACGTATCCGCACATTGTGCCAATATGTCAGGCGATCATTTAAGCAAAATGTGTAGAAACAGATTCAGAGAGAGTAGCTGCGAGTCATATTAAGTTACATCGCACGGAGTGCAGTGCTGTTATTAAGAATGCTCTTGCACCGTATTTTGCAAATGATCTGAGAAGTGATATTGGTGATTCGATGTACAGTATCTTAGTGGAGGAACCAACTGGCAGCGTCACTAAGCTTCTAGCAATAGCTATTGTGTATCACAGTAAAATATATGACAGACTTGTTTCAACTTATCTTCAACATGAAAGATGTGATGCTGTCTCTATTGCGTCTGGAATTAAAAAGGCCTTGAAAGAAATTAATTTAGATTTGCAAAAATTGCGAGGCATCGGAACAGACAATGCTAGTGTGATGGTGGGGATTAATAATGGAGAATATCAAATACTTAAAAGGGAGATCCCACACTTGATGCTTATAAGGTGTGTGTGCCATTCTATCCAACTGGCAATCTCTGCAGAACTGCAGAATCTCTTCCAAGAAATTTAGATTTTCTAGTTAGAGAAACTTACAATTGGTTTTCTCGGTCTTCTACGCGGCAACTCTTTTACCGCCAAATTGTTTCCACTCTAGATGATGGGGATGAACCACTAAAAATCCCCTAGGCTTGTGACACGAGGTGGTTATCTATTCAGCCTGCAGTTGAGGCAGTATTTTTAACACTTAATGATTTCAATCAAATTATATAAAATAAATCCAATAACACCCCGCATTAAAGCAACATGTGTATGTAACAATATATAAAAAGTGTATATTACAGTCATTGTACATGTTTATATTATTGTATACATGTTCAATAATGTTATGTGAATGTATTACGTAATTTAATAATGTAGGAGCTGTGAGAATAATAGGTTAAAAGTTGCTAACAATGCGGTAACTTTGAGGCAATAATGAGTAAGAAAGTTAAATAATGCTACTAGTCATTATTGGAGCAATAATAATGTAAATTTGAGACAGTTTATAAAATAGCCAATCAACAACCAGAAAAAAAGCTTTAGTTAAATAAAAGTATTCTATTAGATTAGGAATAGCCAATCAGAGACTTGAAATACAGAAATTTACAAATGTGGCGGTAGAAATCAAGTCAGTTGCTTGTAGACAGCGCTCATAACTGGACGCGTTGGTTATAGACAGTGTTTCTAACCGGACGCGAGATGTGTCCTCGAGAAATTTAATACGTATTTTGTGTCAGACAAAAATAGTTTACGTGTTAAAAAGTGCTCTCTCTCTCTCAGTGAAGTGTTATTTAAATCGTGTCAAGGATTAATAAATGGAGTGAAGTAAAAATTATAATCTGTGTAAGCCTACATTCTTCAGTCGCACCACCTCCCTGCTAAGACATTCATGTCTCTAACAATAAATACTGACGCAGCCGAGGCAAACATAAATATATAATAATTAAACAGTCAAATTACACAGTTAATATTTTTTAAACATTTGAGGCAAAGGCCACCGGAAAGTACATTTGGGGCGAAGGCTACCGGAAACTTTTTACCATATGTACGGTTACAACTACTTCAAGTTCGGCTCCCCAACAGTCTAAATATAATACATCTACTTCAAATTGCCTTTCCATACGTGAAGCATAAAACCTATTTCACAGTATGTAGAATAATTGATCAATGGTTAGAGTTAAGGGCGCATTTTGAAATTGTTAGGCTCAGTGAAAAATGTTACTTAGATGAAATGCTCTACTCTATGTTTAGTGATGAGCTTAATTTAGCATATTTGTTGTTTTTGAAACCTTTTCTATCTGATCTTCAAAGAGTCAACAAAAGTTATGAGGCAAATGATGTAGATCCTTGCAAACTATTAGATGATCTGGTAGTTCTTATTCAATCTCTTCTTAAAGTAATTGTCATTCCCACCTACCCAGCGCTGAGAAAATTCCTTGATGTGATTTCGAGAAACATCTAGATCCAAAGCCGTATCTAGGTTATTGGTTTGAAAGTAAACTTTCATAAATTAGAAATAAAATAACAGAACAAGAAGAAAAAATGTTAAGAGAAAGGTGTGTAAAATTTGTTTCTTTGCCCATCAAACAGCTACAGCAGAGATCGCCTGATAATGAGGAAACTGTCTCTTCTTGCTGTCTCAAATGCTCTTGTGGTAAAGGAACCGTTAATTCCCCTATTAGAAACATCACAATTGGATACCGAAACAATTGCGAAAGTGGAATTGCAGTGGCTAAAGTTGACCATTACACAATGGAAGAATGTCAATAATTCTGTCAATTTTTGGTGTGAGGTATTCAAATATCGTGATACTAGTGGCGAAAATCCTTTCAAAGAACTTGCAGACTTTGCTTTATCTAAGCTGGTGCTACCTTGGTCAAATTTCGAGGTTGAAAGGATATTCAGCCAATTAAATCTGGTGAAAACGAAAGCAAGGAATCGAATGCGCACAAAAATGGTGAATGCTATATTAAAAATTCGTGCAGGTCTTCGCAGAAATAATAAATGCTGTAACAATTATGAACTTCCTGCAACCGTTCTAAAAAAAATTGATGTGTTACACTCACATGACTTTCTCTACTCTTGTAAAATCATTTTAACAAACGCTTATTCTCCATATGCTTCATGTTAATCGACATGTTAATCTTATTGCTAATTTTCTTGTAGATGCAAGGGGAATTGGTAGGCTTTAAGCGATAGTCAAATATTTTAAGAGCTGGTTGCTATGTGGAGTATTCCATTCTCTTTGCATTACCAGGACAAAAAAAAATATGAATAACGAATTCCCATTTGAGTAAAAGTAAAAGTATTGGAAAATTTAAGGGAATAACAAAAAAAATTTATAAGACATAAATTGTGTATTTTAACGCGATCTACATGTTTTGTGTAGTAAAATTTTGTCTCTCTCTTATGGTTTACCAGTTATGCAAAAGTCGTTCACAATGAAGAATACTTTTGGAGACATTCTCAGAAAATTCAAGATATAAATTTTATTTGTCATGAAAGTATCTTAAATATGTGATATTTTAATCAAAATCGTTATAGCCATTTTTGAGAAAATTAAAATTTTCGAAAAATGTTCCATGTAAAGGGTAATCGGGTGGGGGGATTTTCTTGAAAACCTCCGTGTCGCATCTCTGGAAGATACTGAACCTAAATACCAAGTTTGGTGTTTATCGGACTGTTCGTTTCTGAGTTGTGCTGTTCAGACACACACACACACACACACACACACACACACACACACACGGACATGTTTGCAAAAATTCTTTTTTTTGGATTCAGGAGGCCTCAAAACATGTATTTCCGGTGAAATCTCGGTATCGAATTTTTGAGTGGAATGCAATACTTCCCCTACTTACTATACGTAGTAGAGAAAGTAAAAATAGGGACAGTGGAAGCATATAAATTAGAGCATCAACATCTACTACATCTTCACCATCCACTGCAACTTCAAGTTCCGCAATTTGTCTTTCTCAAGATGAGGGCAGTGACATCAGTGGTGATCTTGATGTTCTCAGTTTTTAGGTAAGGGATATTATTTTATGTTTTTTAATTCAATGCAATTGCCTGTGACTTATTATTTTTAAGGCATAGAATTAATAACAGAAATCTAGTTCTTTTGAAGCCATTTTTAGTCTTTTTTTACGGCACATTTGGTTGAAAAAATGACGAAGCGAATGAGGCATTATCTCCGTCTCCCAAACGAACACCTAACCTTCCAAGCGCAGGTAACTTGAGAAAGCGTGCAATGACGTCCGAGGTCTGCCGATGACACATGAAATGGAACGATAATTGGGAGGCTAGTCCCGTAGCTCAGTTGGTAGAGCACCTGTCTGCCGTGCGAGGAGTCCCGGGTTCAATTCCCGGATAAGGGGTGGGAATTTAATCAAGCCTAGATTATTCCTTATCCTCCCCAGAGTCTGGAAGTACGAGTGTGAATGTGTGTATGATGTAATGTAAACCCAAAGTGCAAGAAACCCAACGAATACGAGTTAACATTGCCTTAGGCAATAAGTTCCAATAGAAACGGCCGCCGATAAGACCGATGTAGTTAAAGGCGGGGTATAAATGGAACTTAAAGGAAATTTGTGAAGTTCCAAGTCTTAAACTTTAGGCCATGCATGTCAAGTAGTGGAGATTTGTACGCAAAGGGTTGAAAATATCGGTAATGGTAGCATATATGAGACAGTGTATAATTTTCCCCGAGTCTCGTAAGTTTAAGTGCACAAATTTGTGTCCCGAGTGGCAGTTTATAAGGGTTTTGGAACTAAGAGTAAAGATATCTCTTAAAAATTGAGGGTTGGGGTAGTTTTAAAAAGTTGTACAGTAAGCCATAATTTTTGCTATATCCTATAGAATAAGTGTGCAATATTTTGTCCAGGAAGTTAAACCATCTGGATTTCTACATCAGGAGTTTTAAAATGTGAATAAATGTAACTTTTGGAAACTGTAAGCTATAATTTTTCCCTGTTCCCACAGCGTAAATGTACAAAGTTATATCCTTATTGTTCAAAAAGTGAAAAAGCTGTAAACAAAGTGCTGAAAAAAGAACTGTTTTTGAAAGTGGAAAGTAATCTATAAATTTCGCTGGGACTTGAAACGTAAGTGCCTCAGTTTTGTCCACATTGGTCAAACGATGCTTGTACACAAGGGGTTGAAAATATCAGCTGGGATAGCATGTTTAAGGTAGTCTACAATTTTTGAGTTCTATAGTAAATGGTCATTCAAAAAGCGCGCCGGTTTTGAATCGCTTGGTAAATTGTTTGTCGGTTGTCGAAATTGTTTTGTTGTTATATCCACAAGCATTCCGATTGTTGCCTCAGTCGGAATTTCTTGCATTTCTCCATTCTGTGTCTAGCCACAGAGCAGTTTACTATTGCGCAACGTGTGCTAATTGCGAAAACTTTTTATCAGAACGGAGAAAGTTACGCAGCAACTGTTAGGGGACTTAGCGCCATTCCAGGGCGTAATGAAGCACGGAATAAATCAACAGTTCGCAGACTTATGAAATAGTTCAATGAAACGGGTTCAACAGTGAACATTGAAAGTCCAGGGCGTCGTCCTTCTGGTCGATCTGAGCAAAACATTGCGGTGGTTTGTGACTGGCTGTTAGTCCAATGAAATCGGTTCTTCACCGTTCCCAAGAATTGGGCATACGGAGAATTCTCCGATATGATATGCATCACCACCCTTACAAAATTCAATTAACGCAGCAGCTGAAAGTGGCCGATCACGAGAAGAGACGAAATTTTATTGACTGGTTTCTGATAAGAGGACAGGAGGACGACGGCTTTGCGAGCAAACTCATCTTCAGTGACGAGGCGTACTTCCACTTAAATGGATTTGTGATCAGAACTGCCGTATGTGGGGATCAGAAAATTCTTGCATGATTCAAGAAAGAAAAATGCATCCACAAGTGACGGTTTGGTGCGGTTTTTGGGCGGCCGTCATCATCGGCCCTTATTCTTTTTGAAAATGAGGCAGGACAAGCTGTGACAGTTAATGAAAACCGATACCGTGCGATGATAGTTCTTGTGGCTTCATTTCAATGAAATGGGCATTCAAGAGTTGAGGTTCCAGCAGGATGGTGCCACCTGCCATGCTTCCTGCGAAACAATTCAGCTGTTCCATGAGCGGTTCCCGGATCCCCTCATTTCGCATAATGCTGATCATCAATGACCACCAAGGTCATGTGACTTAACTCCTTGTGACTTTTTTCTTTAGGGTACTCTGGTGTATGTCAATAAACCCGGAAACATCCGTGACTTAAACGAGGAAATTAGACGAGTTGTCGGCGAAGTCCAAGTGAAAACTTCTTCTCGGGCAGTCATCGCGAATTTCACGGATAGAGCTCTTGCATGCCAGCGCAGTAGAGGTGGTCGTATATGTCCGACATCATTTTCTATACCTGATGAATATATTTTGTTAATGTGTTTGGAAAAATGAAGTTCATAATTTGATATATCAAAACCAGCGCGCTTTTTGCATGACCCTATGTAGTTGCAAAAAGTTGTGTCCGGATCGGCCACGTGTTGCACATTTATAGATATGGAATTGAAAACCAAAGTAAGGATAGCGTTTAAAAATTGAAGGTATTATACAACTGAAAATAGGCCTGGAGTAGCACTGTAAGGTAACCTATATTTGTACGACATATTCACAAAACAGCTTAAAAAAACAGATTTCAACTTAACGAGTTAGAAATAGAGTAAGGGCGGCTTTTGGGAGTTTATAATTTTCGTTGCTAAGTACAGTTTTTTCTAGATAGCTCAAAGAATATTCATTTGTATGCAGCGGGTTGGAAATTAGGGTAGCGGAGTGTTTGAAAATTTTAGGCTAGTTTATTTTTTGCAGACTCTAAATACAAAGTGCACCAACAGACCTAAAGTACTCCTAGATAAAAATGTTTAAAGGAAAATTTTGTGATATTAGTATATTTATCTCCCTACTGGCCAATTACCCGATTCTATAGATTTTAATCCTACCCTTTATTCCCCTGGGCTGGAAATCATTAAATATGCGCTATATTCGCAATAAAGCGCATTAAAATATCCTGATATTCATATTCAACTAAATGGGATTGCAAATCGAGCGACATGAATAGAAAAATCCCCCCTAACAACTTTTAACTTTTAGGAAATATTATATGGTGCATGTCCATATTAAAGAGGTCATTACTGTGATGGAAAATCACCCAAGATGGGCCGAGTGGTTTTTCAGATTAACCTACAAAACACACACATATACACATTTTCTCCCTTAATAATTCTAATATAAACATCACGGAGATGATGTAAAAGCGATATTCAATGTAAATTCTTGTTACATGGATTTCAGATCACCATTCTAATATGGATAACGGAATAATAAGTATTACCCGAAATTCAAATGTTCTGTGGTGGTCAGTAAATGCTACCCAACAGCTGCGTTGCCGTTTTAATCACCAGCTGTCGTGGAAACGCCGCCTGTTTCCGTCAACATACAAGAAACCAGGACAAAGATACTTCAACCTGTCCTCGAGTTAACTGGTCACTTTCTTATGGACAGCTAAAGTGTATGTGATGGTATTTCATGTGTGCTTGTACAATCTTAACTTTCACTACTACGTATAGTCAGTAGTGGAAGTATTGTTTTCCACCCAAAAATTCCATGTCGAGATTTCACCGGAAATATATGTTTTGAGGCAACCTGAACCCAAAAGAAAGCATTTTTAGAAAAAGGTCTATGTGTGTGAACAGCATAGAAACAAAATCGATATTTAGGCTCACTACCTTCCAAAGATGCGTCTCCCCAATCCCAACTACCCTTAACATGGAACATTTTACGAAATTTCTGATTTTCTAGAAAATGGTTTCTAACGATTTTACGCCATATATTAAAGATATTTACATGACAAATAGAATGTATATCTTGAATTTTCTGGGAATAGCCTGTGAAGTCCTCTTCGTTCGAAAATAATTGTATAACTAGTAAACGTTATGCCATAGTCGAAAACGTACTTCACAAAAAATCTAAATCTCTTTGAAACACGATTTATTTCAAATAACTGTTTTTGTGGCATCAGCCATTTCCGAGATATCCCTTATTAATGGTTCGAATTGTTCAACACTTAACTATTCTTTTCAAGTCCTGTCGATTTTCAATTGTTTCTCGCGATATCATGGAAAGAGTATGGAATTTTACGGCCAGCGTATAGCGTCCAGTTCTAAAACATTTGGCTATCGCTATTCCCTTGTATTTGGAACGAAATGTGTAATGCAGTTATTTCAGACATGCTTTATCTCGATTAAAATGAAGTAAGAATAATTTGTACACACACTAATAAGCGATAGAAGGTAGAGAAAGCCATGTGAATGTAGCACATCAGAGCTTTTTATGACATTGTCCATTTATATGCAGGCTTTATCTAAGGTCATGTGGGCGATTTTTACTTTCTCAACTACATATAGTAAGTAGGGAAAGTATTGTATTCCAACCAAAAATTCGATACCGAGATTTCACCGGAAGTACGTATTTTGAGGCCCCTGAATCCAAAAAACGCACTTTTTAGAAAAAGGTCCGTGTGTGTGTGTGAACAGCAAAACCCAAAAAATGAAAAGTCGGATAAATATCAAACTTGGTATTTAAGTTCAGTATTTTTCAAAGATGCGACACGAAGATTTTCAAGAAAATCCCCGCACGCCAGACTTACATTGTATATGTTTCGAAAAGTTTGATTTTCTCAAAAATGGCTAACGATTTTGATTAAAATATCATTTAATTAAGATATTTTCATGAGACACAAAATGCATTATCTTGAATTTTCTGGGAATGTCCCCAAAAGTCCTCTTCTTTCTGGATGGTTTTTGCATAACTAGTAAATCGTAGGAGAGAGACAAAATTTTTGTACACAAAAATTGTAGAGCTCGTTAAATCACACAATTTATGTCCTATACAATTTTTTGTGGAATGAACCATTTCCGAGATATTCCGTGTCATTTGTTTTAATTTTCTAATACTTAAAAACTTTTTCTCAAATGGAAATTCGTTATTGTTTTTTGTCCTGGACATGCAAAGAGAACGGAATGGTCCACATAGTAACCAGCTCTTAAAAGATTTGACTATCGCTTGAAGCCTACCATATTCCCCTTGCACCGACAAGAAAATTAGCAGTAAGTTAGTTTCTGCAAAGGTTTATCTCGTTTAACATGAAGCAGATGGAGAATAGGTGCTTGTAAAAATAGTTTGCACAAGAGTAGTCATGCGAGTGCAACACATCAATTTTTTTTTAATGTTCTAGTTATACCCGCCTTTAATTGCAATGGTCATATCGGCGGCCTTTATCTTTGAAACATATTGCTATCGGCAGTGCTGTTAACTCGTATACCGTTGTCAATGGTTTCCAGGTTGTTTCTTTGAGTTTTCTGCATTAGAACACAGATGGGGAATAATCTTAGATAGAGAAAATTCCCACTCCTAGCCGGGAATCGAAGCCGAAATCCCTCGCACAGCAAACAGGTGCTCTACCGACTGAGCTACCAGGCTGTTTTAATATGTTCCAATCCTCTCCGAGCTTCCCACAATTAGTAACGAATTAACCTTGGTTAAAGTTGTACGAGATGTCCATCATAATTATATAACAGCAATCACATAAAACTATTATTCTACGCACTCAGCATTAATCGCTATAAATGTCTGCCTAGAAATGGTTTTCGAGTTGTTGCAAGCACGAGGAAAGAAGCACAAGTCAGCTTTCGTTATTAACCGAGCTTTATTTATGGACGCTATGATCCTTAGCGTCCTATTCTGTATTGGGCGTGAAAGATCAGAAATTTTGCTTAGAGGCCTCTTTATCAGGCTTGAGGTTCTTTTACGTGCCGCATATCTACGACAGGGACCATCGACTTTATTTCCCTTCCGAAGGAAGCCATGCTAAGGATTTTTACACCGGAAAAAAAATCCATCTTTTGTTATTAACGAACTCCTAAAAGAAACGAAAGAACAACAAGAAACGTACATTCTAAGAAAAAATATATATCTTGATAGAAATAGCACCAACGTAAAAGCTCGGCAAAATATAAACATAACATTTCGGAAACGGCTAAGGAAAAAGTTACAAATCACACATTCTAATGATGTTTTTTCTGCATTAGTTTTTGTATATCTTTTATGGGTTCCAAATTATTATAGAATTCAATAAGAATCGGAATGTCTTCATAGGCTATAATAGAACATTCTTCTTAGCATTATCGTTACCGAAACATTCGTTGTCGGATGTGTAAGTTTAACCACGAACTCTGTATTACATGTTTTTGGAAAACTAGTTATTTTTATTTTCTACGTGGTAGTGTTGCACTCCTCTCAAATATTTTATACAGACTCTTCACTGGAAATGCACGTTTTAAGGTCTCCCGAAACAAATGAAAACATTTTTTGAAGAAAACCAGTTCCTGTGCACCGTTTAAGGATGACAGCCGAGGGCTTAAAGGCTGGTTCACAACCAACGAGAACGGTAACCAGAACGAGGACGAGAAAGTTGAAATACATGTATTCAAATGGGAATGTTCACAACCGACGGGAAGCCTTCCCGGGCCCCGGGAACGAGAAAGAAGAGTTTCCCAAATTTTAACTTTCTCGTTCTCGTTCCCGGGCACGGCATATTAGATCCCTATTGTGCATATTAGACTCTTCACTCTAGAGGTTGTTTTAGGCGGCCGTGACATGACACAGCCACTAGTGCTCTCTATAGTCGCAAGCTGGAAACATGAAAGTAAAAGGAATTAGTAGTAAATGTGTTTCCTAACCTCATCTCGACACCCACAAATCTAATCAGTGTTGGTTCTTCTGGTGAAGGGATCATTTGTAGTTTGTTTATATGCAACTCAAAACTGACTATTACCTAAAAAAACAATGGCAAAAGCTACAAAGAACAGCTAAAACCGGTGGAAATAAAAAAAGAACAGTTTTAATGTATGCCATTAAATAAAGGAATGAAAGCTTGGCATAAGTAGAGGGATCGGAAATGTAATGGATATACATTCAGATAATGTTTACTCTATCGAATTTTGACGTTGGCTTGGCTAAATTGGAAGTAGGTGAAAAAATGGCATTGGTCAATTAAAAACAAATGAAATCCCAATGCGCAAAATCGACTTTCACTTTGTGATCGATATGCATTCCCGTTCTCGTTACCGGGCTGTTGTGAACCAATATCTTGCATGGTGCATTGCTTCCCGTTCACGTTTCCGTTCTGGTTACCGTTCTCGGGCGGTTGTGAACCAGCCTTAAATGCTTTCTGGTGAAATCTCGGTATCCAATATTTTGGTTGAATGCTTCCTCTAGTTAAAAGATACGTGGTAGTGAAACTAAAAAGGCAAACACAAACGCAAATGATGATCACGATGAAAAAAGCAGCCCAATGGGTTTATCAGCCGTTAGAACAGAAAGGGTTTTCCATTTGTCTTCTGTGGATTTAGGATGGGACGAACTGCACTGTTCAACGCATTGCATTGTAGGTTGTTTCCGACTAATCGGACAATTCAATCAAAGGAGCACTTCTTTTTTTGGGGGGGGCGACAAAATCATGCCTTAACATGTGCAATTTTCGTATTAAGTGGAAATTAATAACCGTGATCAGAGAATGGATTTTATCCTAGTTCTACTACAAATATGCCCGATTTATCCTTAAAAAAACTCTTATGTTAGTTTCGCCTGATTTTCTCTACCTGCTATAGTTTGTGTGTACAACATAGTTTCCATGAACTATTCTTACGAAAGCTTATTTTTCCATATACCTATTTCTTATCAATCGAGATATCCTTTGGTGAAAATGTTTCATCACACTTTTCGTTGCAGGTAAGAGGGGGGGATAGAGGAACCCGAATCGATAGACAAATGTTTAAAAGCGAATTGCTATATGCTGGCCATTCAGTTCCATACTCTTTCTACGACACCGCGAGAAACAACTGAATAGCGACAGCAGCTTAAAAATGACGAAGTATTGAAAAATTCAAACAATCATAAACGGATATCTCGGAAATGGCTCATGCCACAAAAAAGTTATTTGAAATAAATTATGTACCTCTTGTGCAGTACGTTTTCGTTTATCTCTTAAGGTTTACCAGTTATTCAAAATTATACAAAATTCCTTCCATGGGAAGAAGCCTTCACAGGCTACTCCCTGAAAATGTGGGACAAACACATTCCTTTTCAGAGAAAATAAAAAACTTCGAAAAAATGTTCCACGTAAAAGGTAGTTTAGGGTGGGAGATTTTCATGAAAATCTTCGTGTTGCATCTTAAATATCATGCTTGGTATTCATCCATTTCATTTTTACTTTCTCTACTACGTATAGTAAGTAGGGAAGTACTGCATTCCACTAAAAAATTCGATACCGAGATTTCACCGGAAATAAATGTTTTGAGAGCCCCTGAATAAAAAAAAAAAAAAGCATTTTTGGAAACGTGTGTGTGTGTGTGTGTGTGTGTGTGTGTGTGTGAACAGCATAACTCAGAAACGAACAGTCGGATAAGCACCAAACTTGGTATTTAGGTTCAGTATCTCCCAGAGATGGGACACGAAGGTTTTCAAGAAAATCCCCCCACCCCAGATTACCCTTTACATGGAACATTTTTCGATAATTTTAATTTTCTCGATAATGCCTCAAACGATTTTGATTAAAATATCATATGTTTAAGATAGGCGGCGCCGTGGCCGAGTGGTTAGACCGCTCGCCTCCCACCGAGGCGGACCGGGTTCAATCCCAGGGACCTGCATGTGGGATTTGTGGTGGACGAAGCGGCGTCTGGGCGGGTTTTCTCCGGGTTCTCCGGTTTCCCCCGCCATTCATTCCACCAACTGCTCCATCATCACCTTTCCTTTCATCCATTTCACGAACATTTCGCTTCATCCACTTCCTTCATCCCATACCAGGCATCGGGCTGATCACCCATCCTGGATATTCTGTCTGATCCATGAGTGTCTGCTCCTCGACGGGCCTCTGACCCCAGGCACCCGCCTGTAAGTCCTGGGGGGTGTCAGTCCTATATAAGAGGAGGGTAAACAGATAATGAATGAATGAATGTTTAAGATATTTTTCTGACAAATAAAGTGAATATCTTGAATTTTCTGGGAATGTCTTCAAAAGTATTCTTCATTGTGAACGACTTTTGCATAACTGTTAAACACTACGAGATTGACAAAATTTTAGTACACAAAAAATGTAGATCGCGTTAAAATACACAATTTATGTCATGTACATTTTTTTTGTTGAGTGAACCATTGCTTGTTATTCCCTTAAACTTTTCAATACTTATTTTTTCAAATGGGAATTCGTTATTCATTTTTTTTGTCTTGGATATGCAGAGAGTATTAATCTGTGGCAAAGAGAATGGTGCTGCACCTAGCAACCAACTATTAAGAGATATGCCTATGCTTAAAGGCTACTGTATTTCTATATTGCCCTTGCAAATACAAAACAAGGGGAACATAGTACGCCTTAAGCAAGAGTCAAATATTTTTAGAACTAGTCGCTATGTGTAAAATGTAATTCTCTTTGCATGTCAAAAGCTCGTTTCTGCAAATGTTTATCTCGATTAATATGAAATAGATGGGAATAAGAGTTTGTAAAAATAGTTTGTACAAGAGTAGAGAAAGTCATGTGAGTGTAACACATGAGATTTTTGAGTTATGCTGTTCACAGACACAGTTTTCTAAATATGCTTTTTATTTATTCAGCGGCCCTCAAAACATGCATTTCCGAGAAATCACGTCGAATTTTTGGTTGGAATACAATAGATACTTCCTTTTACCTATTATAGGTATAGATGTGGCAGAGAAGGCAATAAAAGGAAAGGGAGATTTGCGAACGCTCCATGAAAACAGAAGCTATTATTATTCCTGCATAGAATTTGTTACCTGTCATAATGACCATACAAACTCATGTACCGCTACGAATGGTGAATTTGTTTAAAGCTTTCACAGTGCCATGCCGACAGCCTTGGTCTCTCGCCACGATGAATGACATGAATAAGAGATGGCGCAAATGACGATCGTGAACTGAATCTGCCTTATGAATCACGTACCAACGTCTCTGAACAGACTTTAGTCACGTGGCTGCATTGCAATTTATACTCAACTGTCCAATTTCATTTTTGCAGCATCAGTAACAGTTCTTAATTCCAATACCTTCATTTTTCAAACAAATACGGCGCCTTAAGAGTCGACAGCTTTCTGAAAGAAGTGCGCGTGTGTTCCATTTTATTTTCTCTATAAAGAAATTTGTACATTCGACTGAAAAAAAAGAACCCTTGCTGCGATACACTCACTCTCACGAATTTCTCTACCCACTATCGTTTAAACTTATATAACTTCTACAAACCATTCTTTGAAAGCCTTACTTTTCTATCTACTTTATGTTATCGAGGTAAACATTTGCAGAATTAATTTCATTACACATTTGTTTTAGGTACAAAGGAGATTCAGGAATCCGATCCAATATAAAATGTTTAAAAACGGATGGGTCTTTCCATAACATCACGGGAAACAGCTGAATAGCGACAGCACATCAAAAAAGACCAAGCCTTGTAACACTCAAACCAATAACGAATATCTCCGAAATTACAATTTAAGTTATTTTCAATAAATTGTGTAATTTAAATGGATCTAAATTTTTTGTGAAATAAGTTTTGGTGTGTTTCTTATGGTTTACCGGTTGTGAAAAATTCCTACGAATTGAAGAGGACTGCATAGGCTATTCCCAGAAAATTCAAGATACACATTTTATTTGTATATTAATTAAATATTATTATTTAATCATATTAAATATTAAATGTCCATTTAATTATCTTAAAATTATGTATGATATTTTAAACACAATCGTTAAGAGATTTTAGATAAAATAAACATTTTGAAAAACAATAGTACACGCTCTCTAAAATAGTTGCCTGTGGGACCTTTACACGTCGAAAAATAGTAGTTTAACGGCCTAGGCTACTGAAGTTGTCAAGAAAACATTTAGCGGTGTAATAAACAAAATCCAGATGGGAGTGACCAGTCATACCAACAGTTTTAAAAAGAATACTTGGTCATAAAACAAGAAACAAGACAAACTTGTTCTATACATTAATCTTAACCAATGTTGAAATGCATATACTTCTGTAATTCGGCATTATAATCATCCGTTTAGAATAGCATCTTTTATCAATGTATAAATGCAAATCCCACATTAGTATATACTAAAAGTTGTTCACTGTCCAGAAAATAAGTGTTGATAACAGCAATTACATGCGAAGTGGTAATTTTGTTCCTACCCGGTGTTTCCACCAAATCTGTCACGACTAAGCCCCGGATTTTTAGGTTTTAAAAAGTTAAAATTAGGTTCTATGTATCAGTGTATTAGGATTTTATAGGATCTTATATGTTGAATTTAGGAATTTATAGGACCTTTGGCATACCTATATATATATATATATATATATATATATGTATATATACACATATTCATGTAAATCACTGGGCACTTTATTTAAAACAACTTTAAATTGTAAAAAGTTAAATTAACTGTAACTTTAGTATGTATTTGAAAGTACCAAATTCAAAAATGTCGTGTTAGAAACTCCCTATAACGGAAGAAGCAATAATGCATATTACTCAACAGCGCTATTAAAATGTTTGCCTCTGTTTTCATCTATTGTTGCGGCATGTAAACATCACACGTTTCAGAAATGTCGCGTACCACTGACCACCTCTTTCGACTATAGCTAGAAAATGATAACTGTAGGCGGCGAACGTTTTAATTACTTTATTATTGTGGCGGACGGTTTAATTAAAGTTTATTATTGTAAGGTATTGCGCAGGATTTCATAATCTAATTATGTAATAGTTTCCTTCTTCGAACGGTCTCCCTTCGTTTTAAAAATACTTTTATATTCATAAATCTGCTCTTATTTGCTTAAATAACCGAATTAGGCACTTTTAGGTTCTATCACGAAAAATAGGTTTTATTAGGTCCTAACGTAAAATTAGGTCAATTTAGGCTCTATAAAATTGAAGTATATTACTCGTTGGTAACTAAAACATTAAAATAAACCGAAGTTTGGAGTGTAGGAGGTCAGGAATAAAATAGGTCAGAACCTAAGAATCCGGGGCTTAGTCACGACTATAGATTAATTAAACAAATTTACTGAACTTTCCTCACTTAAAGCCACGACAACGCTAAGCATCGCAACGGAGGAATACCGGAATCTGCCAAGAAACCTAAAATAAGAAGGCATTTCAGTTTTAACAAATGACAATTTTCTTAATAAAAGTTGTTACCTTAACCTTACACGTTGCTTACAAAGAACTCGTCGTCCAAAACCCAAGCTTGCCACGAGGCAGGTGCAGAAAGCACACCACACTGTTCCTCACATTAAGAAGTCTTGCTGCCTAAAGAGGTCGAACAATTACTTCCCAATCATTTTATATGCAAACATCCCCAAACCTACTTCCTAACAAAAGCGTCATCAAAACCACCAGCACGTTCTGGAATAATCTAGCACAAAGTCAAGCTGCCAACATTTGAGTTGAGCCTTCCGGAATGAACAGGTCTACCAAACTCATACTGGGAGGGCCGACTCCGTATTAAGCATACCAACCAAACTCACATGTGCTCGCCAAAATACTGCTGCCCAGATTTTTCTAGCAGCTCACATTCAATGTTTCTGGCTCGATTTGAAATTTCCTCGGCATTTTCATCCATAATTTGAGCTGCAAGCTTGTTGTTTAGAAACAAGCGCTTAGAATAAGCACTACCATTTCCATCCGCATCTCACATTGTTACGGTTAACGCTTCCTAGGGGCCGCTGATACGGTACATTGCGCAGAATTCGTGCAGCTGTGAGAATATATCAACAAATGACTATCTATGCATTTTATATCTATACAGTATACTTATATTACATTTATTTATCTTATCTTATATAACTTGGAGAGCTGCATCATGAAGATTCATGCACAAGCTTATTACTCTTTCTGTCGCTTAGATACCTAAAATACAGTAAATGCAGCATAGTAAAGAAAAATTGAAAATCAAGACCACCGGAAAGAAAGGTTTTGAGGTCCTTTAAAAATAGTCCTTTTCATTCTCAATGAATTTTATATAGATTTTCCAGAAATAAAAACGAAAATGGCGTAAGAAATGTGGTGGTATCCTAGATAAGTATTTTCGGATAGCGACTCTATGAACTCTGTTGCCAAATTTCAAGTTATAAGACATTTTCGAAAAAATGAATTTGTGCTGATAAGTTATATAACCTATATGTACAGGAAGAGCCAAAAGACTATGAACCGGCTGCGCGGCGTTTTTCCTGTCCGCGTCCTCGGCGCTCGTTGCGGTCTGCCGCTATCATAGAAAGGCGCGGATGAAACCATACAACTTTACTTAACTTTTTGAAAATGTGTTGGAGGACAGAATTATTACTAGAGATTTGTGGCCCCCTCGGTTCCCCGACCTAATCCACTGCAATTTCTATCTCCGGGATAACTTAAACAAAGTGTACGACACACACACACACACACACACACACACACACACACACTGAAAGAATTAAACCAAAATATGCCCCAGGAAATTGCCAACATTTCTCGTCAATTACGGCGAGTGATGGATAGTTTCCTAAAGAGGTGCCAAAAATGTATGGACAACGACGGTGGCCAGTTTCAGCATCTCCTTTCATAAAGTTGGTAAGTAAAGCCTTTAAAAGTAGTTTTAAAAATGTTGTATGGTTTCATCCACGCCTTCTACGATAGCGGCAGATAGCAACGAACGCCGAGGACGCGGACGGGAAAAAAACCGCGCGGCCGGTTCGAAGCTTTTTGGCTCTTTCTGTATGTATATGATTTGATATGTGAAGGCTTAAACAAAATGTTCCTTGTGGTGCAATATTTGTTCAGTGTCTTAAGATTTTCAGCATATCTACATTCTTTGAAGGTGGATGAAGATATCTTAAGAACCTTTTATACATATCAAGTGTAGTTTTTGATTTAGGGTTCGAATAATTTAATACACGACTGATGTTTAGGAAATTAAATATGCTACTTTATTTTTTAAGGAAAAAAAGCTATATTTGAATGATAATATACAAAATTTTCAGGTTTAAAATCTTCATTGCATGCGGAATTTAGGGTGAGACTCGATTTTCAGTTTTTTAAAATGTATTTTCTTCTATAACTAAGGGCAGCCATAGCTGGAATTTGAACTACATTTTTTGAAAATTTTGACAAGTCCAAAAAATACTCCAAACCTTTAGCCTCACTTATATACTATGGCTTTTGCTTTCACAACCCTTTAAGGCTTCAATACGCGACAATTTGAATGCCCGAAATGATCTCTTATTTACTTTCAATACATTTCACTCGACTTATTTTATTTTCATCTTTTGCACATTAAAAATATTCCATGCGATGTAATTTATAAGCAGTCTTGCTCAAATTTTCAGCAGAAACTCTGATAGAATTAACTTAAAAAAACTGGCACAGGATTTTTTTTCTACAAATTTAAATTGCTTAAGATACGTGACAATTAATTCGATCATTAGGGTAAATTGTTAAAACAATTGTAATTAAAGGTTTAACTTTTTTTCTGAAACAACCAGAACAGTTAATAAAATCTTATATGCCAGTTATGTATATAAATAATATGATAGAATTTTTATTTTTTTCAAAATTACAATTTCTGCATTGTGTAGAACACCTCATTTATTAACATAATAGAAGTAAAAAGAAATTACTCAAAAAAGATTAAAGATATAAGCATGAAATTTAAAACACGCATATAATTGCGGTAAAGCAGTACGTGATGAAATTTTGAAAACATTTAGATAAAAACGGCAAGATTTAGAAATTTTACCTATGGCTTCCTTTAGTTGAAATCTGTATATATTAGCAATTTCACTACCGAGTAAACAAAAGTTCCACTCAAGAAATTGGGTTACTAATACATAACATAGAAGAATAAAGTTATTGGCTCTGTTATTTTGACAAAAATGTTCATTCTGTGAAGGTGCACACGCACCTGATTAAGCAGTTAGGGTGATTTCAGATTATGAGGCCAGAGAACACGTACTATCAGTCGGCACAGCATCGGTTCCGAATTCTTATGTTTCCAGGTTGGTGCAGTTCTTCCTCTCCCCCCCCCCTTCAAGGATATATTTATACACTTTACACGGATAGGTTTAGCATTATGAAGCTACTCGATAAATCTTCTAAGAAAACTGACAGTTTTCACAATTCTAAAAATGGAGGCTACTAGAGCATGCCGAAAGGAAAGTTCTGGAACAGGGGCGCGGCACCTAATGGGTTATTGTTCGGCACTGGCTAATGATCCGACGGCCAGTCGAATGCCCCACCCAGGTGCCGGGCCGAGAGGAGTAATTATCGAAAAGAAATTTAGACTACTTCAAAGGAAATTCTGAATCTCCCTGAAACGTTAATCGCATGTGTTAAACCTGAGAAACTGAAAAAAAAGGTGCCTCTAACATGGACGATGTCGACGACGATGATACACTTAAGTCCTATAAGGGAACAAGAAAAAACATTCAATTGGTATAATTGCGTTCCGAACCCGTGATGCCAGGGTGAGAATCCAGCGCGTTACCCAGCACACCAGTTACAACCATACCAGTAACTTACAATATTTACCTTACACTTTCAACTTGCATCACAAATAAGGATGACTGATCTCTTAATTTACATACTACGTGCTGTTTCGAACTTCCGTTTTCGTAACTAACTTATTATTATAAACGTGTGTAGCAAAAACTGGGGCGTTATTGAGAAAGTTCAGTAAAAACGTTGATAATTCCCGAGTTTGTTGACATTTTCGTGCGCCAATCAAAACCCATAAAGTTATCAACAGTAATCCAACTAGAGGCTTTGATTTTACCAATCGATTTATCTAGAGAAAATCAAAACTCGAGTGAGATTTAATCTCACGATTAAACGAAAGTATATAAAGATTACAAGATATAAATACAATAACTTACTAAATTAATTGATCAAACTGTTTCCATATACTGCTTCTGTTTCTCTTTGTGTTTGGTGTCGTGCTGTTTTGGTGAAGCTAACTTTGAACACCCATGCGGAAAACAAATGCTGATCGCAAACAAAGATACTGGGGAGGTGATAAAAATGTGGGGGGCTGGCCCCGTAGCTCAGTCGGAAGAGCACCTGCCTGTTGTGCGAGGGATCCCGGGTTCGATTCCGGGCTAGGGGTGGGAATTTTTCTCTAGCCTACCCCAGATTATTCCTTATCCTCCCCAGAGTCTGGAAGTATGAATGAGAGTTGAATGTGTGTATGATCTAATGATGGCCTCGTAGCTCAGTCGGTAGAACACCTGCCTGCTGTGCGAGGGGTCCCGGGTTCGAATCCGGGCTCGGGGTGGGAATTTTTCTCTAGTGCAGATTATTTCTTATCCTCTCCAGAGTGTGGAAGTATGAACGAGAGTGTGAATCTGTGTATGATCTAATGATGGCCCCGTAGCTCAGTCGGTAGAACACCTGCCTGCTGTGCGAGGGGTCCCGGGTTCGATTCCCGGCTGAGGGTGGGAATTTTTCTCTAACCCAGATTTTTCTTATCCTCCCCAGAGTATGTAAGTATGAACGAAAGTGTGTATGATCTAATAATGGCCCCGTAGCTCAGTCGGTTCGATTCCCGGCTGGGAAAGGGAATTTTTTCTCTAGCCAAGATTACTCCCTATTCTCCCAAGAGCCTGGAAGTGTGAATGTGTGTGAACCAATGAATAGAACCCAAAGTTACCAGAAATCCAACGACAATGAATACGAGTTAATACCATTACCTATAGGCAATAAATCTTCCAAAGTAAAGGCCGCCGATAAGACCATTGTAGTCAAAGGCGGGGTATAAATGGAACTAAAAAAATAAAATGTCGGATAAGCAGCCATGATTGGTTGAAACAGCGCCTTATTGGTCAAAGTATATGACGTAGTAAGGGTGCGATAGTCCTACTAAGTGCACATAATTTGGTAAACATACACTAAAGTTTTGAAGAAAACAAAAATACGATTTTCAAGAACATAAACTTAATAATGGCTTGTTCTTCCTGCATGTTAAAAATTATAATTCTCTCCCTCTTAATTTGGCTTCTGGTGCTTTTTAAAAGTGAAGAATACTTGCTCGAGTCACTGCATATAATCCTCTGGTTTCCTTGTTTCTATTGGTAATTTATTCAGGAGAAGCCTCCGTTATAGTCGCATCATGTTTACTGTCAGGAACCAAGCAAAGTACAGGAAAACTCATCTGGAGTTCAAGAATAACAATTAATTTAGTTGAACAACTGTTCACAAATAATTCAATCACTGAAGTATTTGTCAAGACTGTAGTAACATTTCCTAAGAAGCTACATTTTAAATCTTCATTAAAAACAAGACTATCAGCTATACTTAGGAAAGCAGGATCTTTTATTAACATTATTTAACATAACAAATGGGTGCCTTCATAAAACTTGCAACCCTCTGACGAGTAAACTATGATGTACAACAATCAGTTAATACTTTGTTATTTAACATTCATTCATTATCTGTTTACCCTCCACTTATGTAGGACTTACACCCCCCAGGACTTACAAGCGGGTGCCTGGGGTCAGAGGCCCGTCGAGGAGCAGACACTCATGGATCAGACAGAGCATCCAGGATGGGTGATCAGCCCGATGCCTGGTATGGGATGAAGGAAGTAGATGAAACGAAATGTGGGTGAAATGGATGAAAGGAAAGGTGATGATGGAGCAGTTGGTGGAATGAATGGCGGGGGAAACCGGAGAACCCGGAGAAAACCCGCCCAGACGCCGCTTCGTCCACCACAAATCCCACATGCAAGTCCCTGGGATTGAACCCGGGCCGCCTAGATGGGAGGCGAGCGGTCTAACCGCTCGGCCACGGCGCCGCCTTGTTATTTAACAATATTTTAAAAAATATTACGTAAAACTTCCCCAGGACCTATTTGAAAATAGTTCTTAAAAACGTTTTTAGATTATAAAGGCACTATTTACATTGGTTGCTTGGTCCCGAATTAAAATATTGTATGATAAAACCGACTGACCCAAGGCATAATAAAAACTCAAAACTATCCTCCTCTATGGAGTCTCAGGTATCTTACGACAAAGAAGACATTATTAATGGTAATTAATTCTTTCTTTCACACAAGTCTTGTGTGAGACAAGGTTCGAAAGGTAGAATCAGATTGTAAAATTCAATGCCAACTTCCAAGACACGAAGTTTTTGTACACTATAGGTTGGTGCTAATCTCTTTTAAAGCGGATAGTTTTTATCCCTGGTCCTATAAGCATGAATTCCATTGTTGATTTTATTTGTTTATTTGTCTGAAAAGAGAACATGGTAAATTGCCTGCTAAGAGTGAGCAGACTTGTTCCTCTCAATTCTAATTTAAGGGTTTTGAAGATTTTTCACGTACATTAGAGTGAAAATAATTTATTTATTAATAAATTTAGTTACATGCTTATTTCAACTTCTCAGAACAACAGAACTTGAAGAAGCAGTTTGATGTTAACAACATATTGATATGTTTGTGTTTCAACCACACATCTTGTAGCTTTTGTTACAATTTTTATTGTGAATTTTGGAAATATTCTGTGTCTGAATGGTAGAATCATACTGAAGAATTCAATGTCATAGCAGGGGCTTGAACCACGGATCTTCCGGTTTCCGTCCGGTTGCTCTAACCAATTGAGCTACCATGGCAACATGCCGGCATGACACTGAATTCCCCAGCTAACTCGCATTTTTAACGGTAAGCCACAAGGGGATCTTAAATTCACTTTGAGATGACATACCCCTGTAAATTAAAAACTAAATTGAGTTTAATTTATGGACTCACTGTAACTGCTGTGGTCCTTAAGCCCCATGTACACGATCAAACTTTTCTTTCAATTCAATAGTTCACAAGAAAAATTGTCAAACATTTTTCAATATGTGACAAGATTGGACAAGACTTGGCAATGTCATAAATGTGCATTTACAAGTTGTCTTTTTTCAAACTGAAACCCTTCAGAACACACTAATAAATAATTTATCACGCACAAAGTAATTTACTATTTGCGTCACGGTATAACAGTTTGCAATAAAATGCTGTTCTATACCAATATTATGTAGCACTTTCATATATTATATCCAATGAAACCACATTACGATTATGGAATACAATGGAAATAACACCAACTGATAGGTTAACCACACTATATAACATTGCATTAATGTATACTTAGTCCGGAAATCTGTCTAGCAGTAATTTCTTTATATGCCTTCATCTGCTTCATCTTGTGGTAACCCACAGAGTCCTAGACATACGGACATGATCAGCTTATGTATAACCTAATCCGTTCCATACGACATGCCTTGGCCGGGTAGCCATTTTTGTTTACTTTTCGCTTTCTGCCATGTTGCAGATTTCGTGACAAACTGTAAATACTCGCATTTCATTGGCTGAAGCCATCAAATTATTGTCATATCTTTGATCGTTTAGAGCATGTCCTTATTTGCTTTCAAGACTTTAAAAGTATTGGAATAAATTTTACAAGAAAAGTTGTGAAGTTGTTACAACTCTTGAAGAGTCTTGTAAAGTACTGAATTTGACAAAAATTTGATCGTGTACAAGTAGCTTTAGCGTCAATTCTATATTGGGTGTGAAAGATCGGCAATTTTGCTCAGGCGCCTCTTTATCAGGCTTGAGCTTCTTTTACGTGCCGTAAATCCACCGGCTTTACTTCCCATCCGAAGGAAGCCATGCTAAGGATTTTTACGCCCGAAAAAATCCGTCGCCCTCCGCCGGGTTTGAACCCGCGACCTCGGGAACTAGAAGCTAGCATGCTAACCAGTACACCATGGAGGACGAGGACAAACCTCTGTAATGACTTACAATGTCATAAGTACGTTAAGACCCGGGCTTAACCAACTATTAAACTATGGATGCTTAGGTAGTGTTTCACTCGAGTATAATGTTTGTATTTGTCAAACTTCGTTTTGAAGTAACGCTGTTGCAAGCACAAACGAATCTTTTTCTAAAAACTTTTTAGGTTCAGTGAAATCTCGATATCGAAGTTTTGGATGGAATAAAATTCTCCTCTGAACTGGAAGAGATAGTAAAAGTATGATTTTTGCAGAAATCCGGAAAAAACTTACTGAAAAGGCGATACTGAAAATTTTTAGAATGCCATGCTTCTAAAGACAAATGAAATTCGTTTGTATTTTGTAATGTTTTGCAAGTTGATCGCCATGTACTTTGTTCGATTTGCTATAATAGTTCGTTAATTTCATTTAAAGGTTTGTTTTCACCCAAAAGTCAATTTGACTAGAACATTTCCGGGCTATGGTCTTTTACGATTTTAAATCGTCATTAATGCCTAAATCGGCTTAGAAATGCATTTGGCAAAGAAGCTCAGTCTAAGGCAACAATTTATAATTGGTAGAGCAAATTCAAGAGAGATCGTTTTTTTCTTAGTGATGAATTTCGTGAAGGACGCCCAAGAACTACTGTTACTGATGACAATATTGCTGCTGTTCGAGCAATGCTTGAACAACGACGGACAACTGATGAATTCATAGGGGCGACGTTGGGCATTGACATGAGTCAGATCCAAAACATTTTACATCAACAGTTAGACGTGAGAAAACTTTGTCGTCGATGGATCCCACATAATCTGACTCCCGATCAAAAACAACGCATCGATTAATGCAAAAAAAAAAAAACTCTGAAAAAATTCCAATGCGACACTTCAAATTTGGTTTGCAATTTCGTTACTGGTGATGAATTTTGGATTTATTATGATCGTGAAAAGGAAAGTCAATCGGCTCAATGGATCTTTCGAAGAACATAAGCCTATAAACGTCCGACGAATTTGCAGTGCTGGTAAGATGATGTTTTTTTTTCTAAACCGGCCATATTGTTACTATAGCATTAGAAGACGTATTGACACAGTGAAGCATTATAAAACCTGGTTTCTGAAGTGACTCAGGAAGAGTGGCATCACTGTTCTAAGGACTGGTTTCATCGAATGCAAAAATGTATTGATGTTAAAGGGGAATATTTTGAAAAACAATAAAATCGTTTAAATTTTTTACAACTAACCCTTGATTTTCCAAAACTTTTCAGTGTCGCTTCGTAGTTTTATTCTATTTCAGGCCATCGGCATATTCCAAACCATCCCACAGCCTTCTTAATTCCTCTGGCGAAAATTCTGTTCCATATGACCGGATGTTTATTTAAAAATATATGTTACGCATCCAGTGTAAACGATACCTACCTTTGAAACGGGACGTGGCAGGTACAGATTTTCAAAAATGTTTCTTTTAACACGTTTGCATTTTGATTTCGTAAATATAGTTTCGGAAACATACTATTTATCTAATGGAATAAACTGGAAGTGCTTAATCATTCCGAACTACATGATCAGCCCATGAAGTGAAATGTCACCAGTTTTAGAATCAATTTGAAACAGTATTAGAGGAAATGATAGAGCAAAAATGCGCTTCGTTGGATAAACATAACAGAAGTGAAATTATGCACGGGAGTGTGTCTCCGGCGAATGCAATGGCACCTGCGTATCATGAGAACAGGAAATCACACATATATTGGTAGGGGAAAATAAATTCAATATTCACAACGAACGGAAACAAGATTACGGCTGAGGCAGTATTTTTAACACTTAAATGATTTCAGTCAAATTATATAACAAATTCAATAACAGCCCGCCTTAAAGCAATGTGTATGTAACAATATATAAAAAGTGTATATTACAGTCATTGTAAATGTTTATATTATTGTATATATGTGTAACAATGTTATGTGAATGTATTACGTAATTTAATAATGTAGAAGCTGTGAGAATAATAGGTTAAAAGTTGCTAACAATGATGTAGCCTTGAGGCAATAATGAATTTGAAAGTTTAATGCTACTAGTCATTATTGGAGCAACAATAATGTAAATTTTGAGACAGTTTATAAATAGCCTTGGGCTTAAGATTTCTTTAGGTTAACCAAGATCTGAATCCTAAGGATTTCAGAGCAGTAAGTGTGTTTTGTCAAGTGTTGACCTTCATTTCTATGTATCTGTTGCACGTATCATAGTTCGGAGATTTAATACAGAATAAAGAATTTTTACCTTTTTGCATGATTTATGGGGCGGTTTAAAAGACAGTCTTTAAAATAAATTCATGAACACTGCACGAATTGCAAACAAACTCAGAGAAAAGTAAAGAACCCCCCCCCCCCAAAGGCACCCTTGTTGGAAAATGAGTTTCTTTTTTTTTCACGAGAGTTGCTAAAATACGCTACAGTTGAGACGCTGGCAGAGTTTTAGTTATTTGCAAACAGCCTTTGAAGTCCTCTTTATGTTTGAGTGAATCTTGGTAACTTTATGATAAACGAAAATGTAATAATACGAAAATGCAAATATGTCATTAAAATACGCAATTTATGTCAACCAGATGTTTTAATGGTACACACCATTTTCGAAAAAGTGTACTCTTCGTTTATTTTTTCCAGAAATGCTCGGTAAAAACCTCGAGGACATGAGGATTGCGCGTTATAGGTGTATATGTATATATATATATATATATATATATATATATATATATATATATATATATATTCAAGGGATATACTCTATAATTTCAAAATTCACGTTCATTTTGGCATTATAAATGTTTACTTTATACAACAAGATATCAGTCTAAAATTAATTCTTTTCATCTTAAAACTTGAGTACCTATTAGAAGTTTTTCTCAAAAAATTTTGTTGGTTCAAAATGTTCCACACGATGGAGAATTCTTTTGAAGATGTTCATGCACATGCCGAAAAAACCAAACGGAATTATCATAATATTTTGTGCTGCCAAGGGTTTACGAGTTTCCATTTTACAGCTAACATGAGTCAAACAGAAATATACGATATGTTTTAAAAAATTATTTTCTTTTGAACTAAAACCAGCACAAAAAACGATGACAGTTTTGCGCGATATTAGCAGACAAGTATATAATAGGATATTTTTCTTCAAAAATTTTATCGAGTGGAACATTTGGCAAAATTCACTTTTGAAAGTCAATTACTTGAAAATAAGAGAGAGATGAAACTTAAGACTCTTCATTATTTGTACGAGACAAACTTAAGATGGATAATTTTATAGCCAAATTGACAGAAAACTTAAGAAAGTAGCATTTTCAGTGGTGCATTCCGTTAAGCAGTACATAAGCCTTAAAAAGCTAAGTGATAGTTCGTTTCTCCGGGGCTCACGTAAATAGTGTGTATTATGATCATGGCATAACATCCGCGTTGCTGCTTATGGGACTTTCATGTGAAATCGAACGGCAAAAAACCTCGCATTTTTTGTTTCCGTTGTAAGTTTTGCTATTAATAGGTAAGGGGTGCTAAGGAGAGTATATTTATCAAATACTAGCGTCTAAAACCCAACGGTTGTCACGTTATTGAACGATAAATATATCGTATTAATTCATTTTGTCCAATTTTAAGTACGCATAGCTCCGGAACTCTTTATTTCAGAATATTGTACCAAATCTCATTTTGTAGATAAAAGTCCGCATTTCATTACAGCACATACTAATTATTTTTATAATATTCACAATAATCTATATACAGTTTTTACTTATTTTAAGCGTTTCCGGATGTTTATAAAACTAAAATATTATACTCAGAAAAATCCATAGTGTCATTAAGAGAAGTCGGCAATGTTGGTACAGTGGTTATGTTTGGGTGTTCGTGGTTATAACACAAAAAGTAAATGAACGCAGCAGTTTACGTAGTTGATGCACGATGATCACGAAGCGCTCTGTAAATCTTTGAGGAAATAGAACCGCATACTGTTTAGTAGCGTTCTCATGTTTAACCATGCACAGCAGCTTGCTTGACCTTCAGTTAAAACAAACGTGCAAGAGCGACTATGAGCGCGTGAAGTAATTCGCTTTAATTATTTTAGACGAAGCCTTATTAGTAACTATTAAAGTAAAATATACGTTTGATTGTATTTAAATTACGGCATCTTACCATATACAATAAAATTATTTTCCTTAATCCGTAACCGCCTACACTTGAAAAAAAATAGAAATTTATTCACTTAAATAAAAATAAGCACCTTAAGATTTAGGGAATTAAAATAAAGCTCGATTTAAATAATTAGATCTAAAGGTTTCAGAGTTATAACAGTTTGAAGTTGGAAATTTTAAGATGATACGATAAATTTGAACAATTTTAATTGCTAAACTATTATGTTCAAAATTTTAAGACTTTGCATAAAGCATTGTATCGGGCTTGTCTACAAATACAAAAAGTTTCGTTTCGTTTAAAAACTGCAAGGTCGATTTTCCTTCTATTTCGGATTTGAAATGGAATGTCCCTTATGCTGCTGTCATCTATGCTGAATGGTAGAGATTTCTAAACAAAATGGTATATACATTTTCAAGTTAGTCTAAGTTTAATAACGCATTTACAACTAATACCGCTATTAAAGTCTATACACGTATTTCAAGCGTTAATCACACAGTGAAATATTCGATGAACTGCCCAGAATAACTCGGAGAAAACTCCACGAAACAATAACCTCTAAAGAATGCAAGAGAACACCTTTTTTCTGTGCTAAGCATCTCCGTGCGGTGCTGAACGAGCATTCCCAGTCTTTAGTCTGAAGAAGAAAAAAAACTTCACTCCTCGCCGTCGAGTACATACTCGAGATCGATTTTTGCAACTTAGCACAGCACTCAGCTGATTAGTGAAGGGCACATTTATCAAGATGAACATAGCATTTGTTCCATGACCTACAACAGGAAGATCGCCCTCAGGTATCACTACCAGCACTTCCAAAATTTCTGAAGCATTTTATATTACCAAATATTATGACGTACGAAACACAGAGCTCGGATTTGGGAATAACAAGGCGGTGATGATTTACACAGACCCAAAGAATCTCAGCTGTACATTTGGCTTTTTTAAATACTTTAGAGTATTTCTATTTAAATACATGATGAAATATATCTAAAAATCCCGTGTGAATTCTTTTTTAAAATCCCCTTAACTTATTTCTTAAAACATACTGTGTTTTAATTTTTTTTACCATGTTTTCTTTTAGATACCACTCTGTGACTTACGTTGGTTTATTTCGTGCGTTTCAGCACCGAAAGGTGTCCCTTAAATACCATATACCTATTTACAAAACCTCCTTTTAAAAAATAAATGTTATTGGTTTATCATACGTCTGTTTTTAAATGCGTATGGTTTCAAAATTCCCCTGCCTTTTTAAAAGCCACGTGTGTCTTTAAAAAATGCCTGTTTCTTTTTAATCCCCTTTTATTTCATTTTAAACATCCACTTTTAAGAAATATTTTGATCCTTTTAATATTCTACCTCCCTTAGTTTAAAATAATAATAATTAATTCTCTATTCAATTTTATTTTCTCTACCACGTACATGTAGGCAGAGAACATATTTTTTTTTAAAAAAAAAGTGTGTGTGTGTGTGAACAGCATAACTCAAAAACGAAAACTTGGATAAATACCAAACCTGGTAGATTCCAAAGATTTTCAAGAAAGTCCCAACTCCAGCTACCGTTTACATGGACAATTTTTAGAATTTTTTTTTTTTGTTTTTCTGAAGAATGACAACGATTTTTATTAAAATACCATATATTAATGATATTTACATAGCAAATAAAATGAATATTTTGAATTTTCTGGGAATATCCTGTAAAGTCCTGTTCGTTCGGAAAAAAAATTGTATAATCTTTAACAACTGGCAAACGTTAAGCGATAGCCGAAAACGCAGTACACAAAAAAAATTTAGATCAGTTTAAAACACACTATTTATTTCAAATAGCTTCTTTTTGTGGCATCGGCCATTTCCGAGGTATCCGTTATTAATGAACGAGTTGTTTATACTTAGCCATTCTTTTAAGGTCCTGTTGATTTTTAATTGTTTCTCGCGATGTCATTGGAAAGAGTATGGAATTTTAAGGCCAGCATATAGCGTCCAGTTCTTAAACGTTTCACCATCACCTTTTTATCTGTAACAAAATGTGTAATGTAGCTATTTCCGGAAAGGTCTCTCTCGATTAAAATGAAGAAGACAGCTTTCGTAAGAAAAGTTTTTTATACCTATTTGTAAATGATACAGGGTAGAGAAAGTCGTGTGAATGCAACACATCAGATTTTTCTTTTAAAGCCTATGTGAGGTATAAAATCCCATCTGATTTTTTTTTTTTTTTTTGTAAAATCAGAGCTTAATAAATAAAAAAACAAATGTAAGTAATTTTTTAGGTAAGTAAGCAATATACGAGATTTACACTATACTTTAGAACAATGTAACACGCTTAAACATTTACTGTGGAGAATAGGGAACGAGGCTATAGCTTTACCCGCCAAGTTCAACATACACTCAGGAAAATTTGGTGAACTCTTTCGAGAACTAGGAAGGAATGATGATTGCTGCAGATTCAGAATTGCTAGTAGAAGAGGAAATTATCCTAAGGAGTGTTAATAGATACAAAACAAACATTGAGGGAAATGGGACGAAGAAAAAAAAAATCTATAGCAACTGAAGAAAAAGGAAATGTGATGAACTGTCCAGTTAGACATTTCCTTAGGATACACCACATTTGCGATGGTTTCAAAATGTCTGAAGATGATGGTAATGACAAAGGAAGATTTAGAACAAGTTCTTAAAGAAAGAATAAAGAAGAGATTTAGTAAAACGCTCAGTGAGGTAAAGTACAATGTGGAAAATTTGAAACTGCGACGAAGTTAAATAAAAAGGACTGGAAGCATTTTTAAATTTGGACAGGAGAAGAATCGTCTATAAAGGAGAGAAAATGAGTGGAGCTGGCGAAGCACAAGTAATGCTGAAACTGATCAGGAGAAGGAAGAAATTGTCTGCGACATTGGTTGAAAATCTACATATAAGAGATGCACTGGTAGGAACAGCGAATTGGAGAGATTTGGAAGGAGGGCGAGAGAAGAAAAAAGAACGTCAGGAGAGAAAATGAAAAAGGGGAAGAATGGAGTAGGCCAGGTTTCCGCCTTTGGGCAGAAAACCTTGAGTGACTGAATGAATGATAGGACTAAATTGTGTTTCTCCATGATGCACAAAAAAAACGAACGTGTAACATAAAACAAATAGAGATGAATGTTCACCCATGTGATACTAGTGGTTGAAGAGCACTAAGATTTACATACAAATTCTTCTGTTTTACATTCACATGACTTTCGCTGTCCTCTATCGTTTATTACTGGATATACAAGTTATTCTCACGAAAGCTTATTTTTCTGTCTGCTACATTTTAATCGAGATAAACCTTTGCAGAAATAGCTACATTACCCACTTCGTTATAGATACAAAGGGAACAGCGATATTTAAATATTTAAGAACAGGACAATGTATGCTGGCTTTAAAATTCCATACTCTTTCCATGCAATCGCGCAAAACAGTTGAATATCGACAAGACTTCAAAAGAAAGATAGTATTGAACAATGTCAGCCATTAATAACGTATATCTCGGAAATGGTTTATGCCACAAAAAACTTATTTTAAATAAATTGTGTGCTTTAAAGAGATCTACATTTTTTGTGTAGTACGTTTTCGCCTATCGTTTAATGTTATACAGATTATATAAAATTCTTTCCGAATGAAGAGGGCTTCACAGGCTATTCCCAGAAAATTCAAGATACACGTTTTATTTGTCATTTAAATACCTTTAATATACCGCATATTAATAAAAATCGTTAGTCATTTTTTAGGAAATAAAATAATTTTGAAAAATGTTCCATTTAAAAGATCGTTTGGGGTGGATGGGTGGGGGGTTTCTTGAAAATCTTCGTCGCATATGCGGAAGGTACTGAACATAAATACCAAACTTGTTATTTATCAGACTTTTCGGTTTTGAGTTCTGCCGTTCAGAGACACACACGGACATTGTTCTAGAATTGCTTTCTTTTGGATTCAATGTGCCTCAAAACACGTATTTTCAATGAAATCTCGGTAATGAATTTTTTGGTGGAATGCAATACCTTCTCTACTTACTATGTACGTGGTAGACAAAGTAAAAAGAAAAGAATTCTGTAAACCTTTGTTTAAAAGCAATAGAGCAATATTTCGCTCCTAATTGATTTTCATTTCGCTCAAAATTATGATTTGCACGACAAATAAAATTGAAGTCCTCATTTACATTTAACGTGTATAAATGACCTCTCTATGACTGCCTTGCTAATTTTTTTCGCCCACATTTCTTGAAACGCCCGGTTCCTATTGTTTACGTATTCAACTGTTTAATGACAGGTTCTTTACTAGTTTGTTTTGCAACGTAATTAGCATTATAATTCGCCTTATTAATATTGCATCAACTTTCGCTGATATGCTACAGAGAATTGCGAGGACAGCTTTTGGTATTGTTGGATGTTAGACGGCATCCACGCACTTCTACTTTTGGGTATTCCAATGCCAAAAAATTATACTTAAACCCACATTCATTTTAAGAAACCAAATACAAACAAAATATGCGATCAGGTTACAAATGTTCACTGCCTCAATGCTTCTAATTTTGAAATCTTATATTTAAAACGCAGAAAACCCGTCCGTTGTTTTTAAACGAGTATTCTGAAGATTCTTATTTAGGGCGCTGTACTTATAACTACGTAATTGAATACGAAGAACAAATTAGATAACCAATCAGAGCCATCATTTACTGAAAAACTAGATTACTGAAACACCAACCTCCTTTAACTTTACCCTGGTTGGAGATTTTTAGTCTCATGTCTGCAGAGACAGTGAATGAAATGGATAGAATGATGCTAAAATAAGCCCGGGGTCGGAAGAGCCGAGAGATGCCGACATTTCTTACATGGGTTACGGGATATCTCCGAGAAAAACAATCTTTATCCAAGCAACTCAATGCAAAGAATATTCCAAATGGGGCTGCCAGGTAGGAAAGCACGCACAACCTCTACGCCACTGTCATGGACAGGTTGGAAAAATACAGAGTGAGCCAAAAGATTCCGAATTTTCCAATACTTATACTTTTTCTCAAATTCGTTATTCATTTTTTTTGTCCTGGTAATGCAAAGAGAATGTTATACTCCACAGAGCAACCAGCTCTTAAAATATTTGACAATAGCTTATAGCCTACCAATTCCCCTTGCATCTACAAGAAAATTAGCAATAAGATTAACATCTCGATATCTCGATTAACATGAAGCATATGGGGAATAAGCGTTTGTAAAAATAGTTTGTACAAGAGTAGAAAAAGTCATGCGAGTGTAACACATCAGATTTTTTATGTCCCGGACATGCAAAGAGGGCTTAAAAGATTTGACTATTGCTTAAAACCTACCATACTCCCCTTGCATCTACAAGAAAATTAGCAATAGGATTATCATCTCGATTAACATGAAGCATATGGAGAATAAGCGTTTGTAAAAATAGTTTGTACAAGAGTAGAGAAAGTCATGTGAGTGTAACACATCAGATTTTTAGTTTCGCTTTACTAACCGAAGGTTCCACGATTCAAAATATAAATGGTCATCTGATAATGCCAATTTATTTACTATTTATTTAAATTCTATTTGATTTCAATACAGAAATATTGGCTTCGTTAACAATACAATTGGCGATACTACAATTAGCAATGAGGGAATTTAAAATTGAGAGCTAGCCTAACTAGCTCAAATTATCAGAAATCGGAGGCGTAGCCGGAGTAGTGGTTAGACCCCCCCTTGCTAAAAAAAAATTAAAAATTACCATAAAAATAGCTCCATTAAAATAATAGCACCTTTCAAGGTTGTCGGGAACAAGATACTTCCTAATCGTATCACTGGTAGCACTATATTTACGCCCCATGTCTTGGACAATATGACCAAAGGTGACAGCAACAGAGACTGTACTTTAAGTTGGTGCTGGACAACCATGTTAAGATATCAGGGGCATCTTTTCGTTCGGTGCTAAATTTGAGTGGTTTCCAAATTAGTGCAATATCTCCCAGTTTAGAACACAACTAGATACCCTATTTTGTAGTGAAATAAAATTGCCTGCAGAGGAAATATAAAATAATTCACGATGGTCATTAATTCTCACGTCACAACATATTTTCCGCTTAGAATACGCAAAACATCCTATCCTAATTTTAATACTAATTGCTGCACCTTAATCTGTGAATATAAAATCGAATCATTTAAACATTTCTACTCAGTATTAATATATTTATCATTTGAATTGATACAAATTATTTAGAAAAAATGCACCCCTATACATACGCCCCTCAATTTTTTGGCTACGCTACTATCAGAAATACAAGTTCAATCAAAGCAGAAGTAAAAAAAAAATAGTTTTTGAATAAATATTCTTGCTCATACATATTCAACTGTATCATTTCAGTTGCAATAGTACTACGAAAAACTTAAGAAATGTAATATAAACATTTCCTAATACAGAACAAAACTTCAGAGGACTATGTTTAAAAATACATTATTTTATTAATGCCTGCTGTATAAGAACGAATATATCCGTAGTTTCCAAGCAAATAAGTACGGTGTATAGGTTATAAAGAGAATCTATTTCGTATAACTTCAAAAATAGGCTTATTAAAAGGCTTTTTCAAGAGATTAATAGGATACGCAATAATACTTGCACCAACTACATAGCATATACTGTATTACAGCATTAGAATCATAAAACACACAGGCGTATTTATTTTCCGTTATTCTAGACTGTACGCCCCAGAAACTCCAAGCGACGAATTTTACTCTGAGAACAAATGGTAACAAAATGTTCTGAGCGCATGTAGACCTAATGCCTGATTAATAACCCAGGCATCTTGAATGTGAACAAAATTATTTCGACGCATTTTATATCGTGCTCTACTGGAAAAATGTATTGAATCGCCCACAAAATTGTTGTTTTTTCCCCTTTATACTCGTTTAGAAATATCAGTATTTTAAAATGTTCCTATATTTGTGTTTCTAGGTATAACTTCAATATTTTGAAGTCTAAAATGTGAATGTTTGATGTCATTTTGTTATCTGTTAAAAGTACATGTAAACAGCAAAACTGAACAAAATGTTAAATTTTATAACTAAATAGCTACAGTGTTTTAATTTAAATTGCAGACACCTGATAAGTCCTAATTTAATAATTATAATAAGAGTATTTTACACACATAAAATAAGTAATCATAAAAACACTGAATCAATACTTTGTTGCCTCCTCAAGCTTTTATTATGGCATCACATCATATAGCCATTGAAAGTATTAAATGTTTTTACTTGGTAAAGTGAAATCTTATTAAATCACACCCTAAGGATGACTTCAACCAGCTCTTTCTTATTTCTTGCTTTTTTCTCTGCCAGTCATCTTCCAAAGCTTCTCAATGGGGTTAAGATCTGGGCTGTTCCCTGGCCATGTGAGGGTGGAAATTCCTTATCTTCAAAAAAACGTCTAACCTGTTAGCATAAATTGCAACTTTTTCAAACGTTTTGTACACATAACATGAATGTATCCTGTAGCATGAGTTTGGTTAAAGAATAGTAGTGTTTAAGCAAGGTACTCACGTTTTTTTGCCCTATGACATGGTGCTGAGTCGTCTGAAAAATGCAATTTTCTGGTGATACAAACTGCTCCACAATTATTGGCATTATTAAACTTTCTCTTAAAATCATTGTGTATGCGTCTGTATTTACCGTTCTCTCTCAACAAAATGCAATGCACCCACTCCTTTGCTGGAAATACAACCCCAGATCATCACACTTTCTGGGAACTTCGCTGTTGAGCCCAAACATTCTGCAGAAATTCTTCACCGCTACGATGACGGATAAATATTTTTCCATTCTTTCCTCTGACATTGAATTTTGATTCATGCGAGAACATGACTACTCTACATCTCTTCGGTCCAATGGGCATGTTCCTCGGCCCAGTCTAGTCTTTCTTCATTTTAACTGACAAAAGGGCTTCTTCCGTGGCCGCCTAACAGGTACACCCATTTCTGAAAGTCTATCTCATAGTTCTGCTGCATACCACCACACTAAAAGCTTCTTTCCACTGTCATTGCAACTCCACTGAAGTCGTACACCGGTTTTTCAGACAGATCCGTTTCAAAACGCGGCCATTAGCAGCGTAGAAGACCTTTTTCTACCTCTTCCTTTAATTCTTTCCAAATTTCCAGTTTTCTTGTATTTAGCCCACAATCTTGACACAGTGGACTGGTTAAATCCTATTTTGATGCAATATGTCGCGTAGAAAAGCCCTCAGAAGCTAATGTAAAAATTACACACTATTTTGCGAGGAGTTAATTCAATTCCTGTGCCCATTTTGTGCAACTGTTATTAAACACACATCACTGACTACTACATTAAAACCAACAATGAGGCAGTAGTATCACAAGAATGGAAAATGTCTAGAAGTTCTTTTGAAAACAATAATGCATTTAATCGTTTATAGATAGAACTACAATAGTGCACCCATTGTTGACATTTAAGTAGGTAAGATAAGAGTGAAAATACACAAAATCTATCGGTGGTGCAATAAATTTTTCCAGTAGTGTATATACTAAAAGAAATAATGATGTATTACTAAATAGCCCTTAGAACTTAAACAAAATACCTATCAAAATTCTTAAAAAACATGGGCCAAAAATATATCAATAGTATTATTACATAGCTTTGTAAGTAAGGTTAGATTATGTTCTCAATATTATTGCATGGCTCCTTTTTCGGTTTCTGCTTAACTAATGAGACAGCGGCTTCCCTTCTACATTTACCATTTATTATGGCCGTGTTGTATTTGTTTCGGAATTAAATATCCTAATGATATTTTAAACCCTTAAGACAGCTTAAATCCACCGTTATTTTCCCATCTCGGCGATTTCCGAAAGTAAAGCACACGTAAACTACTACTACTACTATTGTAAGCAATAACATTAAGGTGTAAAGAAAACTGCATTACAGTTTTTCCAAACTATCATTGCAATTCGTCGCATTTTACAATGAAACTACTTAATCCATCAAAATGGGAGAGCAACAATTTTTTCTTGTACGAAATAAAATTTGATTTAAAGGATTGAAATAAAGACATTCTGAAATTTTTAAACCTACATATTCAAATATTTTTCATAAAATGGCCCAAAATCCCAGCTTATCAATTATACACGAAAATTATACCAGCACGTGTTCCGCCTTAAAAGCAATGGCAATACTGTCTAGTATTATTACAAAAGATATTTAATTTTCACAATGCAGTTAAAGAGAAAATGTGTGTATGTTCACATATTTTACATCCATAGAAAAACAAATACAGCGACACCACACCATGCCATGCGTGCATGCGTACTTAAAGCGTATCCCGCCCTTCATGCAAAGCGTTTATTTTTCAATATTTTGTCCACGAACCATCAAATGCATCCCCTCCTTTTATGTAAAGTAACTTTATAAAAGTCAATTACCATTAAATATTGAAGCTGGATCAATAGTGACGTCATGCTGTACGTTGCCAAAGTAATAATTTAACGTCTCAGCCGAGTCCAGCCTAGCACTTATCTACTCTATAATATTTACTCTGCTTCATTTATTTGTATACAGTTACGCTGTTTAAGTATGTGGCATGGATTCGTCAGCGAAACTGTATTGCTGAAGTCATTCTTAATGCAAAATTTATGAACACCAAAATTAATTCTGAATTTGAAACAGTACACTGTAAAGGGCGAAGGGCGGAGTACGCCAAGCCTTGTTAAATGACATAATGCTAGTTATTTCATGACATACCTTTGTAATACTTCAGGTATGTCTGAGGGCCACAGCGAACCTGTCTGCGACTGTTTTCCCAGTTGATTTGATGCTTCCAGAAGACGACCAACAACAATGTGTTACCATTCTCCACGACCCATAAGGGCAATATTCATCTTATAAACAACAATACCTTTCAAGAAATATTTGATTTCTGTTTGCACACCAACACGTAAATATTTGATATTAGGTAACACGAACACAGCTATATTTGGGGTCAGGGAATACGACCAAGCTATCTTAATACATACAAGCACCAGAACAGGTACTTCCAGAAAGCCCTAAGCTAAAATACAACACTATGAAACCAGAATGAAAAAGCAGATGGTCTTATGGTTCTCGTGGAGCAAGCACCGAACCGATTTGCACAACACGAAGGCTGTGTCACTACTGAAAACTGGTTTCGTGAGTGTAGCTTGTGTACTGGCAAGGAGGGCGGCACGGTCTAGGGAGGGGGCTTCATGGAAAGTCACGTGACTTCGAATTGTGGACGAATCCATTATGGCGGCCGAGGGAGAGCTTTTCCCGGTAGATGACGTGTCAGAGTAGTAGGCAATATTGACTGACGGTCCGAGGGAGGAAAGAAATTTCCCCTCCGCGGACCTCAGCACCCGTGTTGACCCATCCAGCCAAAACAATACAATTTCCTCGCATTTTCTTTCACTGCATACGTTTAACCTGTTACAGAAGCTTCTTAGAGGGTCAAGCAGCTTTTACTGCTTACTGTCCGTTTAAACTCACTAAACACAAGGTAATATTTGTAAGGGGTCCAGAATGAGAGTTTTAGTTAATTAAAATATTGTTTTCTGTTTTTGTTTTACTTAACTTTCCTACGTTTTTTCATTTAGGTGTACGAATCATATGGATATCATATCCAAAAATATTTTATTTTGAATTTTAAGAGAAGCCGCTGCGCTCACCAAAATTCCAGCCAGTTTTGGAGGGACTGGCTTCCTTCATTTCCCGTTGTTTGTTTTTCTGTTACGTACGGAATTTTGT
The DNA here is from genome assembly GCA_030765065.1 of Deroplatys truncata. Lineage (NCBI taxonomy): Eukaryota > Metazoa > Arthropoda > Insecta > Mantodea > Mantidae > Deroplatys > Deroplatys truncata. The sequence goes on from CM060990.1 coordinate 636,018,416, forward strand.
CTCACCTTCTAACAAAGGTAGGAACTTGAAATTTTTCGAATATTCTCTACATATAAGTGTTTCACACAAATTGACTTCATAATCAAGCGTTTTAATGTGATTGAAAATTAACCATTCCAGTAAAAATAGCTGGGCTAGGGTTTTGGTCATCAGAACTAAGAGTTAAGTTCGAGAAATCATGTCCCATTATTATTATTATTTTTTATTATTATTATTATTATTATTATTATTATTATTATTATTATTATTATTATTATTATTATTATTATTATTATACTTCAGAAAGTGTGCTCCCACATATAGGTGCTGTATATTTTAACAAGATTTCCCAATTGTCTACCGACTAAAAATAAAAGAGGAATGAAAGAACATTTTTCAATAGCTTTTTACACCCAAAAAGTATCAGCCCATATTTATTTATTTAAGCAATTTTCTCTTCGTTACCGCTCGCGTCATAATACGACCTGAAAACTAAGGTTAAAAAACCTTTATACTTAGCAAAACGAAATCTATTGTACATACGTGTAAGGATATGACGCAGCAATTTTATACGCATTGCTACTGTTATAGAGAAAGCAGGAAATCTAACATGCTGCTGAAATCATGGAAATTATTTCTTACATCTTTTTAAATAATTTGATACCAATAGTCACGACTTGTATTGTAAGGCGAAGAGAAATAATTTACTTTATATAAAATCATATCTCAAAGGAAAATATTACCTTTAAAACGTTTCATTTGGAGTCAGCAAACGTTTCGTCGATTTAGCACACACAGCTTCTGAGAAAATAGTCCTTGAGCGTTTTACATTATATGCTTTCAAATTTTTTTTCTCCAAAAGTTGTTAAAGTTCTCTGCGTTTAAAACTCGAAATCTGCCCTTTAACATAAGCTCATAAACATTCCTACACAATATAAATTCTGGAAGCTATAAGCATTTTCGTCGTTAGACTTCATCGTAAGAACACTCACAAAATTGTTATAAAATCTTTGAACATTGCTAAAAAATTCTGTGTTACATTCACATGAATTTCTTTACCCTCTATCGTATATTAGTGGGTATACAAACTATTCTTACTGAAGCATATTTTTAATTCTACTTAGCTTTAATCCAGATAAACCTTTGCAGAAATAGCTATATTACACATTTCGTTATAGATACAAAGGGGAATAGCGACAGTCAAATGTTTTAAGAACTGGACGCTATATGCTGGCCTTAAAATTTCATACACTTTCCATGCTATCGCCAGAAACAACTGAAAATCGACAGGACTTTAAAAGAATGATAATGTATTGAGCAACTTTAACCATTAATAACGAATATCTCGAAAATGGCTTATGCCACAAAAAACATTATTGGAAATAAATTGTGTGTTTTAAAGAGATCTAAATTTTTTGTGTAGTACGTTTTCTTCTATCGTTTAACGTTTACCAGTTACACAGATTATACAAAATTCCTTCTGGATTAAGAGGACTTCACAGGCTATTCCCAGAAAAGTTAAGATATGCATCTTATTCGCCATGCAAATATTTTTAGTAGAGGATGTTTTAATCAAAATTGTTGGAGCCATTTTTTTAGAGAATAAAAAATTTAAAAACATTTCCAAGTAAAGGGTAGTTGGGGAAGGGGATTTTCTCTAAAATCTACATGTCGCGTCTTTGAAAGATGCTGGACTTGAATATAAAGTTTGGTGTTCATCCGACGTTTCATTTTTGAGTTATGCTGATCACAGACACACACACATACACACACACACACACACACACACACACACACACACACACACACACACACACACACACACAGGGACCTTTTTCTAAAAATGCTTCTTATAGTTTCAAGGAGCCTCAAAATATTGTGGCAGTAATTTGTATCACAATAATGTAAATGCCAGAGTGATTGTAGTGTAAATAAGCATTATTGTATGACATTGATATGAGATGTTTGTTAATTATAAGCACTGTTAGGAAATAAGTTTACACGGCCTCACTGAAACTGACAATAGGAGCGGATAACAATGAGCGAGGGGGTGAGTTGAATATTAATTAGAAGAGACAAACAAATGACGTCAGATTGGCGCGCTTTTCTGTAGAAATGGAGGGAATATTTTCCCTAGAGCATTTGTGTTCGTAATTTTGATTGGATATAAAAATAGACGCTAATGTTGGCGCGTTTTATTAACCAATAGCAGCTCGGTTATAATCTTTAGGCATATCGGGGTGTGGGAGTATAAAAAGCTAAAGCCGAGAAGCGGGTGGCACACAGTCCAACAGAAGCATTCGCGTGTAATACGTCGTTCAGTTCAACATAAGTATTCGTGGGTTATACGTCACAAAGTTTAAGAGAATCGTCGTGCAATTCTACAAAAGCTCTCTCGTCGTAAAGTTAGTTATAAATGTGAAATACGCGAATTAATAAAGTGCGGCAAATAAGTGATTATAATAACATTAGAAAACATAACAGTTTCAGTCCGGCGCGTATCAAAAGATAATGTGAAATGAATAAAGTGTGACGGCAATAAAAGTGCAAAAACAAATCCTTTTATCAGTGTTATCTTCTAGTAAAAACTCCTTTCCGTTTGCACACCCTGTTCAAGAGATTTGCTCGACCGAGAAATAATAGCTAGCCGGAGGACAATGGACCCAACATTCAAAGTAGTAAAACAATAACAGGCGCTCAGAAATAAGATAACACGAAGTGACTGCGACAAATTGGCTCCCATACGTGGTGCATATAAACATGAAGCATCTACCAACTACCTAAAAATATTCCACTTCAATATACATTTCCGGTGAAATCTCAACATAAAATTTTTGGCTGGAATACAGCACTTCCTACTTAGTATACGTAGTAGAGATAGTCAGAATAGTCGTGTTCCGTGGTGTAGTGGTTACCATGCTAGCCTCTTGTACGCGAGGTCGCATTTTCAAACCCGGCGGAGGGCGATGGATTCTTTCGGGCGTAAAAATCCTTAGCATGGCTTCCTTCGGAAGGGAAATAAAACCGGTGGTCCCGTGTCGTAGATTTACAGCACGTAAAACAACCTCAAGCCTGATAGAGACCTCTGAGCAAAATTTCGGGTCCTTCATGACCAATATAGAATGGGACGTTAAGGACCACAGCAGTTAAAGAGCGTCCATAAATAAAACTCAATTTAATTTAAAATTTATAGTCAAAACAGAAGCATAAAAATACAATCTGAGAATGGGATTGTTCAATCGATGAAGTATAGTTGTACAAGGTTTCACGCAACTGTGACGGAAAGAGTCTCCAAAATTACGTTTTGTGATAATAAACGACTAATGTAGATTTGGTAACGTAATTCGATGTCGCAATACCCAGCAGAATTATGTAATACGTAATTCTACTATTTGTGTAGGAATTGACATTTGTTTTTCAGAGATATGAAGCAGAAAAAAAGTTTCTATTAAAATAAAATATAGAAATTTTGAAGCGTTAAACTTACAAATCTAGAGTGTTGCACACATAGGTATGACTCAAGGTGTTAGTAATATCTGCACACAATTTCAGCTTAATTTGTCTTTTTTCACTTACGTTGTAAATGTCCAAAAATGTTGCTCTGTTTAGCTTTCTTTTAACTTTATCTACCGCTTAGTGTGACAGGTAGACGAAGTATCCATCCAAAAATTTTAAATAGATATTTTGCCACAAATACACATTTTGAGGTCACCGAACCTGAAATATGTTACGTGTCTATCAATCTGTAAACATCATAATACAAAACAAAGTTCATATTTGTGTTAAAGATCTTTAAGAATGCCAGCCTCAAGCTACCGTTTACATCTCTGTGGTCCGCATTCGGGAGGTCCGGGTTCGATCCCCGGCGACCACCCACTCTGATCCATGGGTTTTTTCGTTTTTTCTCCCCCCGGGTCGTCAAGCGAATGCTAGAGTGGTTTCTTTTATCCCCTGAATTCCCTGTCCCTCTATTTCGTTCCATTAATGATTTCATTCATCCTTCACCCCGTTTGGTCTGTTTCAGGGTTGGAAGTGTCGACGATGGTGTTTCGGTGCAGCGTGCAGGGAAAAGAATGCTCTCCGTCCCTCGGCCGGTTGCCGAGGTATAAGGATCGTCCCTTGGGGGGACGTTGGACCCTGTATGGGGTGGTGTCCCTGGTCTGTCTGTCTGACTGCCAGGACGTCTATATTTGGTAACTGTAGGGACCCTGTCAATGCTCTGCCGTCACTACCGGTTCCGGCCGCTCAGTATCCCCTTCCCCTCATTCCTCCCTCTCATGGGCTCCCCCTCGTGAGTCGTCGATACAATATCCCCATTCTGGATCAGTGTCGAATCCCTTCCGCTTTACAATCCAATACAATTCGATCCAATCGTTTACACCGAAAAATGCTGGCCTCCTTCCTTCCTTCTTCCTTTCTTTCTTTATCCAAAAATTGTATTAATACTTTTGATTGAAACATTATGTTTGGGATACTAATGTGAAGACTAAACTGTACAGAATTAATTTTCTGCCAAAGGTCTGGGAAGATGTCTTAATTCGGATTCATTTTGTATAGTTTTTGAATAACTGCCAAACCATTTATAGGCAGAAACTTACCACAGTAAAAATGTCAAACTCATTCAAATTTGTAACTTATGTCAAATAAGGTGCTTTTTCTAGATACCAGTTTTCGAATTCCATATTATATTCTCATATATTTCGGAGCTGAAGTGTGTCATCTAAAGGAACATTTTAGAATCTATGTTTTCATTTATTTATTTATTTTTCCCCTTTTCTTTCTGCATGTTGTATCTACTTTTTCTACTACTTACGTATAGTAAGTAGAGGAAGTATTGCATTCCACTGAAAAATTCGATACCAAGATTTTATTGAAAATACACGCTTTGAGACTCCCTGAATAAAGAAAAACATTTTTTAGAAAAAGGTCCGCGTTTGTATGTGTGAATAGTATAACTCGAAAACAAAAGTTGATTAATACCAAACTGGTATTTCAGTTCAAGTCCTCCAAGAATGCGACACGAAGATTTTCAAATAACCCTTTACAGCATAAATATTCCTTATTTGTGATTTTCTCAAAAATGGCTAACCTTTTGATTGAAATACCATATGTTTAGGATATTTTATGACAAATAAAATACACATCTTGAATTTTCTGGAAATAGTCTATGAAGCACTCTTCAGTCTGAACGGCTTTGTATAATTGGTAAACCATAAGAGATTAGACAAAATCTTACTACACAAATAATGTAGATCTAGTTAAAGCACGCAATCATGTCATTTTTTTGGCGTTAACAATTTCTGAATTATTCGTTGTTATTGGTTTTAAATGTTCCAACACTTACTTTTTTTTCTAGTGGTAAGTTGCTATTCGTTTTTTACTTTCTCCACCACATACATAGTAGGTAGAGAAGGTATTGCATTCCACCCAAAAATTGAATATCGAGATTTCACCGGAAATACATGTTTTGAGGCCCCGAATAAAAAAAAGCCTTTTTAGAAAAAGATTCATGTTAATGTGTGTGTGTGTGTGTGTGTGTGTGTGTGTGTCTTGTGTGCCTGTAAACAGCCTAACTCAAAAACGAAAAGTCTGCTAAGCAGCAAACTTGGTATTTAAATTCAGTATTTTACAAGAATACGACACCATTACGCTTTACATCGAACATTTTTCGATAATTTTGATTTCTAAAAAATGGCTCTAACATTTTGATTAAAATACAAAATATATTAAAGATATTTACATGACAAATAAGATGTATATCTTGAATTTTCTGGGAAAGGCCATTGAGGTCTTCATTCGGAAGGGATTTTGTATAATCTTGTCCAACTGGTAAACGTTGCAATAGACGAAAACGTACTACACAAAAAATGTAGATCTCTTTGAAGCACACAATTTATTTCAAATAAGATTTTTGTGGAATTAGCCATTTCTGAGATATGCGTTATTAATGGTTCGAATTGCTCTTTGCTTGGTTCATTCTCTTGAAGTTCTGTCAACATTCCCGCGATGTCGTGAAAAGAGTGTTGAATTTTAAGGCCACCGTATATCGTCCAGTTCTAAAACATTTGACTATCACTGCTCCCCTTGTATCAATAATGAAATATGTAATGTAGCTATTTCTGCAAAAGTTTATTTGGATTAAAATGTAGTAGATAGAAAAATAAGCTTGAGTAAGAATAGTTAGTATACCCACTAATAAAGATAGAGGGTAGAGAATGTTATGTGTATGTATCGCATCAGATATTTTTTTTTTTTTTCCTGTTCATGCAAAGAGTATGGAGCTTCAAAGCTATAAAACAGTGATCCGCTTTTTAAGAAAATTGACTGTCGCTTTAGCCAACTGTATCCTTTTTATACCTATGTGTGAATGCATAATAAAAGCTATCTACATTAACAAGAATAGATAGAATAATAAACTTTGTAAGAATAGTTTGTAGAGGAGCGCGCAGAGAAAGTATTGTGAATGTAACATATATTTTTATTTAAACTGTAAAATATATAAGCCACACATGTAAATTTGTAATGGGTAGAGAAAGCTGTGTAATTGTAACACATTAAACTTTTTTATACCCTTTTAAACAACTCGAGCCTACAGAGACCGTGTTTGAATATGTGAAATTTTGCTCAAATGAGCCCAGTGTCCTTGAACCAGGGGAGTCACCCAAAATTCTCCTCCCACCTTATTAGGTTAAGGTAGAACTTCAGAGGGGCTAAAGAAAGTAGAAAAAAAAAGCTTATCTAATTTGATAATTTGACAATTTATTTATTTGAGCCTTTAAGTGTAAAATACAATTGGCGAAGTCGTAAAACTTTAAATAAAACATACAATATTCATAAAATGGAAACTTACCATTAGAACTTAGAAATAGTATTAAGACATTCTTGCATACTGTAAAATGGATTAACGTTTAGTCTTGAACTTACATAATTCTTGAAATGTTTCAATTTTAAAATTCTTACCCTCTCAGGAAGCATATTGATTGCATTAAATACATGAGAGTTATGTACTTACTTAATCTAGAGAATGGCATATGTATATTGGAATTGTACATTGTATTATGAGTATGGAAATTGCTTCCGAGATCATAGCTTGCAATATTTTTTTTTAAAAAACATTCATATATCAAGAACATATAAATTGCACACAGTTAGAATTCCTTCACTTATAAACAAAGGCCTACAGAGGCATCAGGAAAACTTCTAGTAATTATTCTTAATGCTTTTTTTTGTAATAGTAGTACATCCTTTAAGCCAGCAGTATTACCATACAGTATAAGACTATACCTAACAATACTTTTAAAATAGGCAAAATACGCCTGTTTTATATCATGTTTGGCTATCTTATTTATAAGATTCCTTAATAAATATATAACTCTTGACAACCGTTTACAAATATAATTTGTGAGAGCTTGCCATGTTAGCTTTTGGTCTAGACACCCATGCCAACCGAACTCGGGCCTTTTGATTTGGAAGGCACATAGGCTCAACCCGTGGTACTTCTTCTGCAATTTCTGAAGGTATTCTTTAACATTTTATGGTGTGTTGCACATATTGTTAGGACAAATTTAATCTGGAATTTTAAATGTTATCTGTCCTTTTGAAAGCTAAAAAATGCACTAAATGCTAAACATTACAGAAAAGTTTGTCGCTCACTATACTTAATTTTAGAATGCATTTTGGGACACTCAGAAAAATGCATGCTAGCTTTCAGACAACAAATTTCATACATAAAAAACTGAGGAAGGAAACGGCTTTGGAGGGCTGGGAAACATATCGAGAAACATTATTTTGAAGTTTTGGATGCATTTATGAAAAGAAAATCTAGTAAAATATTTTAATTTTTATATTGAAATTCATTCAAAATTTATTTCAGCTATTACGGTTTGGCGGCGCCGTGGTCGAGTGGTTAGACCGCTCGCTTCTCACCGAGGCGGCCCGGGTTCAATTCCAGGGACCCGCATGTGGGATTTGTGACGTCTGGGCGGGTTCTCCGGTTTCCCCCGCCATTCATTCCACCAACTGCTCCATCATCACCTTTCTTTTCATCCATTTCACCATCATTTCGTTTCATCTACTTCCTTCCTCCCATCCTGGATATTCTGTCTGATCCATGAGTGTCTGCTCCTCGAGGGGCCTGTGACCCCAGGCACCCGCCGGTAAGTCCTGGGGGGTGTAAGTCCTACATAAGAGGAGGTTAAACAGATAATGAATTAATGAATTAGGGTTTCAGTTTTAAAATAATAAGCTCAATTAAACATTGCCTTTTGCCTTAGGGTGAAGGAGAAATTTATCGAGGTGTGATGTGGGTTACCCGCTCCTTCGTTGTCCTGGGTTCGTCTCTGGTACTGGATCTTGTCGCCTCGTGTTCTACAACTTGCATTTGCCTTATTTAAAATTCCCGCTTCGGTAGTAAGGTATCCGCCAGCTGTGGCGAGCTTGTAGGTTTTGGCGGTGTACAACTTCAGCGACTGTTGTTTCTTTATAGCTGTTGTTACGTTATAATGTTTCAGTGGAAGTTTTGCTTTAATTTAATGATATTTGTCCGACTAGTTGCAGCTGAACCTGTTTTATACGTAACCCAGTTCTAAGTAAATCGTATTTATACGTACATTTTTGTAGCTCCCGGCAAATGTAATTTAGAAACGTGTTAAATAGAACCCTTATTTATACGTAATGCATTTATACGCAATTCTCTGTTGTACGTATTAAATTTCAGTGAAATACAACTGAGTTTTACCTAATTATAATGAGCATGCGGCATACGCTATCTTAAAAGAAACTCGAGGCGTATTTTCCTTAGTTCTGTCGACAAAGACGCAAGCTGAGTGGGCGGCTTTCGGCCGCGGAAATAAAAGACAAAGACGTTTGCTGGTATGTCGTAGCGCAAACTAGAAGTAAAGATAAAACTTTTCGGTATCTGGTGTTTACTGTTGAACAGCGGTTTTGTCTTTCAGTTCTCAGTTGGTTTTAGCCAGCCATGAAGAACAGAAAAAGGAAAAACTCTAGATCAGAAAGTAAAATTCATACGACAGGTGGAACTTAAAACCAAAACCGAAATTGCTTCAGACTTAGGAATTGCTTATCCATGCTCTATACAGTCATCAGTAACAGAAATTCTATTTTGGATGAGGTTTTAAAATTGGGTGCAAGCAACAAAAGGCAGCCGTCAGCAGGAAGGGAGATATGCCGATTTGGAAATGGCACTTTTCACATGGTTCCAGCAGAAACGGGTTGCAGCTCTACCAGTGGCGACATGCTGAAAGCAAAAGCGATAGACTGGCTAAAATTACGGTTCATTTCAAGGCTTCATCAGGATGGTTGCAAGGATTTAAAGACGTCATGGAATCACAGGGAAAACAATTTGTGGCGAGTCGAATGCTGTGGATGACATCACGATGCAACACTGGAAGGAAGAGGTTCTACCATGAATCATAAGGGATTGCCAGCCTCAAAACATTTACAACTGTGATGAGACTGACCTATTCTACAATCTCCTTCCCAGCAAGACAGCTGAAAAGGTTGACTCATGCCATGGAGGGAAGAAAAGTAAAATTCGCGTAACAGTTTTTCTTGCCACCAATGCAGACGGATCAGACAAACTTCTCCCACTTGTGATAGGAAAATCCAAGAACGAGGTGTTTTAAGGGTGTGAAAATAAACTCTACGGAATATGAATCCAATAGGAAGTCTTGGATGACTATGAATTTAATGGAACCGTGGTTAAAGAAACTGGACATTAGAATGAAAAAGAAACAGAAGAAGATCTTTCTTTTTATGGATCGATGTGCAGCACATCCACCTCAAATAATTTTGGAAAATGTTCGAGTTTAATTTTTCCCTCCTAACTGTACCAGACATCCTCAGCCAATTGATTTGGGCATCATTGCAAATTTGAAAGTTCATTATAGAAAAATGCTGGTTTAACATTTAATAACACTGACTGATACAGGAAATGAAAATCTCGTCATTGACTTACAAGCCATGGAAGTTATTTGGGTTGCCTGGAAGCAGGTGTCATCCTCTACAATCAAACACTGTTTCTTTAAATCTGGTGTCTTACAGGAAGAGGCTGTCTCTGGTGATGGTACTGGTAATGATGAAGTTGCGCTTATAAATGAACTAGCTCTACCGGAGGGTGCAAATGTTTATACCTTTGTGCATTTTGTTGACAATCTAACTGTGTGGGGAGAACTACACGATGAGGAGATTATTGCTGATGTGTGCCAAAAACATGGTGGTGATCAAGAAAGCGGACCAGCTTCAAGCGACACTGACAATAATGGGGATGACGACTCAAATCTTGAAATACCTAAAGTGAGCGAAATGTTAAGTGCAATAAATGTATGTAGGCGTTACATCAGTGCGAAAAGTTGTACTGAAAAAGCTCTAAGTTAATTAATAAGTTTGCAAAATGAGGTATATGCACTTAATGCAAGAAAAGAGAAACAAGCCAAATTAACTGATTTCTTTAAAGCAGGACCAAGTTCAAAATAATGTTTTCTTCGTACATATCTTTGTTGTTTGTAAAATTTTACACCTGTATGCCCTCTGTATTGATTTTTTTAAAAAAAGTATGATGCATTATCCAAATCTCATGTGTAAGCAAATCTGAGTTACAAGTAATCTTGTACATATAAAGCAGGCTCAACTGTATATGTTTTTGAAATACTTATCAGCTAATCAGTGATCATGAAATTCCTTTAATCTACTAAGGGTTTTCTTACGTGTTTTAACAAGGTGAGGCAATAAATTACGTCAATAATGATTCAGTTCAACATAAAATAGTTTATTTCTTCTGGAATAAATGTGAAATTTTACTAAATATAGTAATTACCTTTTCCTGTTTCCTATTTTACTTACTCCATTCTTTAAGCTCAATAGTTCATTTTAAATAGCTAATGTTGATGGCAATATTCTTTGTTATATATTTGCGAAATATTAACAATTATATAATAAATTTATTCCTTTGAGCTATCCTAATGTGTCGTCCTTCTTGAGAAATTTCGCAAGAATATCTAAAAAAAATGAAAATTGTTTACTTTTATATTTGGTTGCTATGTTTAGCGAAATAAATCTTCAACTTATTTACAAATTATTTGCACTGAACTTTTTTACATTGAATACAAATAACGATTAACAATACTAATTCCTTATTTTATACATTCACATTTTAAATTTCTCTTTTAAATGCCTGTTTGCACTTTTGTTATGTATTTCTTTCTATAAAGGCTTTGTTTTCGTTCGTTGTATTTTCCTTTTCATCGCCATTCAATTGTCTTCTACTTATTTCTTTCATACAAAACTAAGTTATAACAAAACTTCTTTGAAAGCATTTCAAATCTTTAAACAAAATACTTCCTACAATCCACAATTTAAAAATTTTAACACCATAACATATAACCTTATAAATATATTAAGCATTGTCTATCTCCTTGTATTACAGTTCTGGCATTCTTTTATATGAATTTAATTTCACATGTCACTTTCGACTCATTTAATTTCTGCGTCAAGGGTAGATCATTCACTGCAAACCCAGCCTCCACCATTCTTTCCTCTTCGCCTCCGCATATGAACCATTTTGCTTAATATCATCTATAATCTTGAACCTTTATGTCATTCACTATTCCGTTCAGTGAATCTCTAAGCAAGCAGTTTCTTCCCACTCAACTCTCCGGCCAATTACTTTTCCTCTTTCTGGCCAGTTTCAGCACCGTTCTTCCGTCGCCCATTCCTTCTAAAACAGCTTTGTTATGTATTTTGTCTATCTATTTTTCACGTTCCATTCTTACTTATATTAAAACTGATCAAGTGTCTCTCACTTCGTCACGATGTCAAAGTTTCCTCACTATACAATGCTATACTTCACTAACTTTTCTTTATGGTTATCCCTAAAAGCACCACAGAAAAAAATTGTTTCAGTTATACACTTCCTTTGTTATCGCTATCCCGAGTTTCACTTCTTGAAAACTGATCCTGTTATTGCTTCGGGAGTAGAGGATATAGGTCCATTCTGGCGCAATTTTGCGTTTATATGGGAAAGGATAGGGAAAACGATGGTATATGCGGAGGAAAATGCGTTTATATGGGGAAGATAGGAACTACGAGGATCGATGCTAGGCTAAGACATGGGTTGAAGGACTGGGGGATGTGCTTTATATGAGAGATACGGGGAATACGAGAAGAAGTGTTATGCTAGACAGGGCTTGAAGGGCAGAATATGACTTTTATATGGGAGAGCTGCTAGACTATTCAGAGTTTGAAGGGTAGAGTATGGCTTTTTATATGAAGAGACGAGGAAAACTAGGGGAGTAGCTAGGTTGAAGGAGCGTTCAAGGAGGAAAATGCGTTTATACGGGAGAGATAGGGTATACGTGGAGAGGTACTAGACTATTCAGGGTTTGAAGGGTAGAGTATGGCTTTTTATATGAAGACACGAGGAAAACGAGGGTATATGCTAGGTCGAGAGAACCTTCAAGGAGGAAAAAATGCGTTTATATGGGAGAGATAGGGAAAACGAGGAGAGTTCTGAGGTAGAGCAGGGACAGAAGGAGGGAGAGATATGCTTTATACGACAGAGATAGGGCATACGAGGGGAGGTGCTAGTGTAGACAGAGGTTAAGGAGTACGGTATACGTTTATATGAGGAATATATGGAAAACGGGGACAGATGGTATGATAGACAGAAGCTAGGCTACTTTTTGCGTTTATATGGGAAAGGATAGGGAAAACGAGGGTAGATGCGACAGTTCAAGGAGGAAAATGCGTTTATAGGGGAGAGATAGGGAATACCAGGGCTGATGCTAGGCTAGTCAGATGCTAAAGGAGGGAGGGATACGCTTTATACGAGAGAGATAGGGGATACAGGGAAAGATACTATACTAAACAGGACTTGAAGGGTAGAATATGGCGTTTTATATGCGCGAGATAGCGAACCGAGGAGAGGTATTAGGCTAGGAGTTTTGAATGATACAGTAGGCGTTTATATGCGAGAGATAGGGAATACGAGGGTCGATGCTAGGCTAGACAGGGTTGAAGTAGGGAATGCGTCTTATATGAGAGAGGTAGGGAATATGAGGAGAAGCGCTAGGCTAGACAGGAAGGCCTGAATGACAGAGTATGCGTTTATATGGGAAAGATAGGGAAAACGAAGGTAGTGCTAGGTTGAGAGAGTCTTCAAGGAGGAAAATGCATTTATATGAGAGCGGTAGGGGGCATATGAGGAGAGATGCTAGTCTAGACATGGGTTGAGGAGCAGAGTATACGTTTATATGGGTGAAATATGGAAAACGGGAGAGATACAAGGATAGACAGGGTTTGAAGGAGAAGGAATGTAGGTTTATACGGTAATATAGAGAGTAATTCGATTATAAAACTTTTATCATCCAGCGTTACAACAATTTTATATACCTTTTTCTAAACCTTGCAAACTTTTTATATGTTAAAGAGTAGTGTGAGAGACGGAGAGGGACAAACTGTATATCGTTTCACAGTGAAGTATACGTCCTAACCTATTGCCACCTTGTTTGCTCTGGATCTTCTCATTGTCTATTCATTCCTATCATCATCTAACGTAACCACGTAACAAGACGTAACACAACGTAACATAACAGCATGACAAGACGTTACACTACGTAACATAAGCACGTAACCACGTGTCAAGACGTAACACCACGTAACAAACTCATCACGCTATGTAACAACCTGTTCGCGCTATGTAACAACCTGATCGCGCTATGTAACAAACTGATCGCGCTATGTAACAACCTGATCACGCTATGTAACAACCTGATTGCGCTATGTAACAAACTCATCACGCTATGTAACAACCTGTTCGCGCTATGTAACAAAGTGATCACGCTATGTAACAACCTGATCGCTCTATGTAACAAACTGATCACGCTATGTAACAACCTGATCGCGCTATGTAACAAACTGATCACGCTATGTAACAACCTGATCGCGCTATGTAACAAACTCATCACGCTATGTAACAACCTGTTCGCGCTATGTAACAAAGTGATCACGCTATGTAACAACCTGATCGCGCTATGTAACAAACTGATCGCGCTATGTAACAACCTGATCGCGCTATGTAACAAACTGATCGCGCTATGTAACAACCTGACCACGCTATGTAACAACCTGATTGCGCTATGTAACAAACTCATCACGCTATGTAACAACCTGATCACGCTATGTAACAGTCTCATCACGCTATGTAACAACACGTACCAACCATGTAACCACGTAACAAAACGTAAGAACAACACGTAACCAATCCATTGCTAAATCAATCTAAACTAATTCATCCTTCATAACTTAGACAATAAGTACGAGAGCCTAGCCTAGATTAACCCGACCAATCCTAAACGTTCCTCTCATCATCTATTCTACTCGGTCATCGACTAACCTAATCTGTCTAACCAAAGATAACCTCAACTTTCTTTTAGTGAAATTGCAATGTTTTATTCAGGTTTCATTATTCGAGAGTTTTAATTGAAAAGTTTACGTCAACATACCTTTATTTTAGTTTGTTGTAGGCGTCTCTCCCCTTTTTATCTAGGCTTGAGACTAGCACTAGGATTGCTCCTAATGGCAGGGTTACCACCTTCCCTTCCATCTTCTTCTTTCTTCATCGGTCGTCAGCTAGCTGCATATACAGCACACGGATAACCTTCATTTTTTTAAGATTGTAGACTCACGAGAAAATCTTCATATTCAACTTAAATTCTCTTATACACTACTTGTAATGCTGTAATGTCCATAGGCGTATGTCGTTATTCCGTCCTCAGCAATAATTCTTTTATCGTCGTATGGTGTCAATGTAATTTTATTCACTTGTACTGTGGCAAGAGCATGCTGTCGCGACAGGATCAGATTCATGGGGGTTCTGGTAATTTCTCTGGTTTTAAGGCAGTCAGTATAGCTCTCGAACGTGACGTACTGCTTAATAGCACTACGTTTTATACCTTTAATCTTTTTTATCATTGAACCGTCGATATCTAGGGCATACATTTTAGGTCGTAGCCCTACAAAGCGTTGAATGATTTTACCATTAGCCTCATCTTTAAATTTCCCAAGTACCTTCTTGTTTAGAGGTGAATAGCATATATGGCTTGTAGGATAATCAGCAGTATCTAGGTGCTCAAGAAAACGTAGCTTATCCTGGTACACATCTTCAGTTGTAACACGATGAATGAACGAATCAGTGTCCATATACATAAGCTTCAGGTTTTCAGCTCCATAATACGGTAACAACACATCATAGTGATACCGGTACATTAATTTCTTGGAGATATCCAACACACTCATACCGATGTATATAGGCTTGTTGAACACGATCTGTCGGGAGGCCATATGTACAGCAGCTAGATTAGAAGCATATATAGTCCTGTCGATAAACGTTGGCTTTGCAATTAACATTTCCAGAGTCTTCTCATTTGTCACCAGCCGTATATCCATACGATTACGCAGGTTCTCCATAGTTTTTCCGAACATAGCATTGTTGAACAATTTGTAGAGATCCTTCTCAAAATCATTTGAGGCCTGTTGTCGTAGTCTGTTGTTAAATTCCACATACGGTTTTAACCATCGAGACTGTTGGAATTGTAGCACACGATGGATTTTTGTTAACCGTAGTCCATGATCAAGAGCTTGCTTCAACGCCATGTAATGTAGTACATACTTATTTCGAAGTCCTAGATGAGGTATCAGTTTCTTTGTAGGAGAGTCCTTAGGCGTCATACACTCAGGCAGGAAAGGTAGATCGTTGTGTAGATCGTGAAGTTCTGCAGGATACTCGATGTCGAGTTCTAATATGTAGCCGTAAGGATCACCTTCTTGTAGTCTTTCTAAGTCAATTTTTTCAGGTGATACCCACTCAAATCTACCATAAGGGAGAGCGTGACTCATTGCCCACCCAATTCCAGCAGAATTCCAGTGTGCAGTAACATGGCATCCCATGTAAGTCCTGGAGAGGTGAAATAATGTGCAGGGTCGACTTTGTGTGTTTTGAGTGTTTGCTCCCTAAATGTCTCAAAGACATCAGCTAGGAGAAGCACATCAGAGATTAAGTAGAGGTCGCTGTACTCGCCCAGGTTTCTGACATTAAACAGCTCCCATACATTTTTAGCATGATCGTAGTCAGCATCACTAATTTCCTCTTCATTTAATTTATTGTAGGAGTCCTTAGGAGGTAAGCAGGTTTCGTTCAAGACGTCCCATGAAGTGATGTAATCATAGGGAAATACACCCTTACGGGTCATCAACTTCAACTTGTCTTCTCCGAAGTACTTCAATGTCTCAGGATACGATGTTAGATTTTTTACCAGCTTATCCAAGCTTGTACTCAGGAACCGAAAACTATCTACAAACCGTAGCTTTATATCTCCGACATACTTGGAGAATGATATATAGCTTTCTTCAGAGCTAGGAATTACTTCCACTCGCTCACTTGTACATCCCAGCTCCTTAACAATGAAGTGTGAGTCATATCCACTGAGGTTGTGCATGAAGACAGGGATATGTTTAGGTGTTTTGCAGGCTAAATTACATTCATTATGCAGACTCCCCCGATATTCACCACTGATGTGATCATGGTCGCGTACTTTATAGTTCTCTTCAGTAAAGGTTTTTCCACACAAGTAGCATACTGTAGAGGCGTTAAAATCCATCTGCTGTTGATCTGTAAGTTTCAGGGGCATGACAGATTTGTATATATTGTTAATCTCCTTTGCAAGGAATGACAGGTATTCCATAAACTTCTGAGCAGCATCAACACCACGATACACATAGGGATGCTTAGGAAGACCAGTTTCCAGATGTTCAACGTTGGTTGATGGTTTAACGTAAACACAGAAGCTCATTGCTGTGTGCTCTTGATAAGGGGTTGTATAGGAAGTTTCAGGACTGGGAATACACGTATGACATGGAGTGAGAATACTCTCAAAATCCGCATAGATGGCATAAGGTACTTTCAGCATCCTCTCCACATTTTTAAACTGTACAATTGATTTCTCCTTTGTAGGCATAACTACCCTTGCAACACCATGCTGATTACAGATAGCTGCATGTTCTTCCAGTTTTTCCAGCCCACTTTGTCCATATCGATTGTCAAAATGTGTAAAGCACCGCTTACAGGTATATATCACTCTACCATGCTTAGTTTTTTGACGTCGAACGAGCTTCTCAAAATTCTTGATATATACATAGTGATGTTTTCCACTACTGTCACTCAATAGCAGGAGGTCACAGTGGTCAGGTAGTTCAGTGTCAGCAACCTTTATCGGATACACTTCATGCTTCTCATCCAGACCGAAGACGTTGATAGACATCCTATTAAGCTTCTCAAATTTAAGTATTTGAGAAAGTGGAGTAGGATAGGAAACACAACTGAAGTCGTACTTATCTTGGAATTGTTCGTATTTGCTCACCCGTTGTGCATCCTTCTCAACGAATTTGGCCAATACAGAGTACATAAAGCATAGCTCATCAGTTAAATTCTGGATGTTAATGCAGGCTTTTCTTGCTTTAACAGATGGCGGTAGTGGTATGTAGCTACTTCCTCGTAACGGGTTGAACTTGTTGATACGAAGGCGCACCCCTTCCACAGCAAGCAGAGCCCAGTTGCTTCCCTTTAGTTGTGATTCCTCCATTTCAGTAACCAATTTCTTCATTTTGGTTTCCAGCATAGAGTCCAGATCCGTTTCTAGGAAAACAGCTTGATTTCTGGTTTTAAATGTCTTGTCACAGGTTTCTCCGATACTGTTAACAAATCTACACTCAGCTAACAGATTAATTTTCAAACTCTTGTGAATACCAAGCTCTTTATGCACAGCCTGGATTATCCGCTGTTTTGCTTCAGAAGGGGGGAAGAGGGGAAGTGAGGGGAAATACATACGTTTACAGAGCTTTTTATTTGACGGTGTTAATAAATTTTTTTTTTTATTATTACCGATTATATCCTGGGGTTGTAGCGCGTTATTGATTGTTGTTCCAAGTCGGGTTGGAGGACTAGGATTGAATCCAGTGACATGAATACAAAGTCATCCTCGAATAAAATAAAAAAAGTAATTAAAAATAAAATGGTGAACGTACGATATTACATTTATATCAGTAACTAATTTCTTTGTTATGTATATTTGGACATCTGTCATCCTGACGAATATTATATCTCTTAGAGGAATGAATATTTAAATGGTATAGTGAGCGTAAATAACTAAATTACGTAAGACACTGACGAGCGCTGCGTTGGTATATGCATGCCACTACGTATAGGTCCGAACCTTACGGCGCGCTGTGCCTAACTGAAGGGTCTCACCTCCCTCTCTCTCTCCCAGCGCGTCTGTTCCGCCTCCCCCCACCCTCTGTCTCTTTCTCAGTGTTTGGTACCTCATGGCACGGCCTACTTTACCGCTATCTGTCGGACGCTGAAAGAAGGTCTTCTCTGTACCTCGCACTGTCGGGCGCTCGCTTCTTTATCGACATGTAAGGTCCGCTTCTAAAAGACGACTGTGGGCATGTTAGCTTTCCGACACATGAAGGCAGCCATTATAGTTGTTAACGTTCGCTTTGGTTTTAAAGAAATTTAAAAATAGATTGCAAGACATTATCTTTAACAATGGAAGTCTTAAAAATGAAAATATAACAATCTTTATACTAAATACAAATAACGGACATGCTAACTTTAAAAAAATGTAGATACTTTAAGCTAAAAAAAATACAATACATTTATTAAAACATTTCCTAATTCGATTCTACAAGCCACACATCTGAGTAAATCTGAAAAAAAATTATTGCTCGTAATTACGGTCAAATGCAGCGGTTTTAAAAATAAACGAACATTAAAACGTATAAAAATGCGTATTGTACAGTGATTTTTGACGAATGAGAGGAAGAAATTATTGAAAAAATCACTAAATAATAGGGTATATACATGAATTTAATTAAATAAGGGCGGAAAAACTTCTACACTATTTCCAAAGTATTTCAACGATGAAATTTTAGATTATCTTTGCGAGCGTAGTGAGTACGTTGGTATGAAACTTCTGTATATGACTCTAAAATATGAGATGTCTAAAATATGCATGTTCCCGACATGGCGGCGATAGTCAAACTGTCCCCGACTGTGACCTCATATGGTGAAAGTTAACTGTTTAAGCACTGTCGACTGCTAATGAGGTCTGTTTTTACTGTTTTGTTCAGACAATAACGGCAGCACTTTGCATTCGAGATGTCTCGGATTCGATTCCCGTAGGGACAAGCACTCTGACCTTACGTTTCTCACGATTTTCGCTGGTCTGCTGCCTAATGCTGTAGTGGTATTTGCTACCACGATTCCCTTTCAAACCATTTTATTTGTATTTTTTCACGTGAATTTCTAGGGTTCAGGGGTTAGATTTCCATCGATTGTTTACTCTGATCACGGATCTTTTCATGGTTTTCGATGGTCTGCTGTCGAATGCTGTAGTGGTATTTGCTATCATGATTCCATTTCAATCCAATATATTTTGTATTTTTACACGTGAATTTCTAGGGTTCAGGGGTTAGATTTCAATCAATTGTTTACTCTGATCGCGAATCTTTTCATGGTTTTCACTGGTCTGCTGTTGAATGCTGTAGTGGTACTTGCTATCACGATTCCCTTTCAATTGCATCTTTTTTTGTCTCTAGAGAGCTTTCGTTTGATTTCCCTGTCGGTCGCACACTCTATCCGTCAGTCGCTCAGACCTTTGATTTTTTTTCATGGTTTCCCCTGGTCTGCAGGCGAATGCCTGAGTGGTTTCTCATCTATCACGATTTTCTTTCATTTGCAACTTTATGCTTCTAGAGTAATCTGATGGTTTCCCTCGTTCGATTGTCGTTGGTTGTTTACTCTGACATATTTTTCATGGTTTTGTCTGGTCTGCAGGCGAATGCTGGAGTGGGTTCTCATCGTCACCGATTTCCTTTCATTCTATATAATTTGTATCTTTCACGTGTGCTTTTAGAGTCCCTGGTTCGAGTTCCGTTGGACGCTCACTCTGACATATTTTTTCATGGTTTTCCATGGTCGCAGGCGAATGTCTGGGTGGTTTCTCATCTAACACGGTTTTCTTTCTTTTGCATCTAGGTTTCGTTGCGCGAAGGGAATGTTTGCCTCCTGCTCGGTCGACGGATCGTTCATCACTTTCAACAGTCAAGCTCTCCGAATCTGTACGATTATAGCCGAACAATACATAACATCTTCACAATACTTTACACTTTCTCTCTAAGCATACCAAGCTATACGGAGACGCTCGAACATCAGTGTAACACGAATTGAAATATATAAGAGCTTACACGCTTCATCACCGTTTTTAGTATTAATAATCAGGATATAATTGATTAAAAAAAAGTTCGTGCTTTCTCTATAAATAGAGCGAACTTGAGTATTGAAATTAATTCTGTTGATCATCTCTGAGGTGTTAACATCGCTGTTCTCTCAGAAAATAATCTAAAGTGTTATCAATGCGAAGAAGAGTACATTTCCTTGAAGAAGGGTTAATACGTTATATAATTGATGCATAAAGGTTCGTGCTTCCTCTATAAATAGAGCAACCTCTAGCATTGAATTTCATTCTGTTGATCATCTCTGAGGTGTTAACATCGCTGTTCTCACAGAAAATAATCAGCTTTCTAAGTGATATCAAGCTGAAGAGACGGACATTTCCTTGAAGAAAGGTAAATACCTTATTATATCAAGAAGAAAAATGAATAAGTCCTCGTATAAGGATATCATTCCTAGTGTCTCGGGATATTCTTGTGGTAAATGCTGTAAGACGTTCCTCCGTGGATATGATAAAAGACGACATGAGCTACGTTGTAAAAAGCTCTTCAGGTGTAAATATTGTAATGTAGCCTTCAAAGACAGTTATAAGGGTCGTCGAGACGAAGATGCGTGTGAAATAAACAGACCTGAGAAGAAACGTAGATTAGGACCGTCAAAGCAAGAGTTGTTATCTACGATGGAGGAGTGTGACATGAAAGAATATGAAACTTCATTCCATGGACGTATGAAATCGTATTTTATACGATGTGAATCGATTAAGTACCTGAATATATACCTGCATGAAGCAAAACAGCGGATAATCCAGGCTGTGCATAAAGAGCTTGGTATTCACAAGAGTTTGAAAATTAATCTGTTAGCTGAGTGTAGATTTGTTAACAGTATCGGAGAAACCTGTGACAAGACATTTAAAACCAGAAATCAAGCTGTTTTCCTAGAAACGGATCTGGACTCTATGCTGGAAACCAAAATGAAGAAATTGGTTACTGAAATGGAGGAATCACAACTAAAGGGAAGCAACTGGGCTCTGCTTGCTGTGGAAGGGGTGCGCCTTCGTATCAACAAGTTCAACCCGTTACGAGGAAGTAGCTACATACCACTACCGCCATCTGTTGAAGCAAGAAAAGCCTGCATTAACATCCAGAATTTAACTGATGAGCTATGCTTTATGTACTCTGTATTGGCCAAATTCGTTGAGAAGGATGCACAACGGGTGAGCAAATACGAACAATTCCAAGATAAGTACGACTTCAGTTGTGTTTCCTATCCTACTCCACTTTCTCAAATACTTAAATTTGAGAAGCTTAATAGGATGTCTATCAACGTCTTCGGTCTGGATGAGAAGCATGAAGTGTATCCGATAAAGGTTGCTGACACTGAACTACCTGACCACTGTGACCTCCTGCTATTGAGTGACAGTAGTGGAAAACATCACTATGTATATATCAAGAATTTTGAGAAGCTCGTTCGACGTCAAAAAACTAAGCATGGTAGAGTGATATATACCTGTAAGCGGTGCTTTACACATTTTGACAATCGATATGGACAAAGTGGGCTGGAAAAACTGGAAGAACATGCAGCTATCTGTAATCAGCATGGTGTTGCAAGGGTAGTTATGCCTACAAAGGAGAAATCAATTGTACAGTTTAAAAATGTGGAGAGGATGCTGAAAGTACCTTATGCCATCTATGCGGATTTTGAGAGTATTCTCACTCCATGTCATACGTGTATTCCCAGTCCTGAAACTTCCTATACAACCCCTTATCAAGAGCACACAGCAATGAGCTTCTGTGTTTACGTTAAACCATCAACCAACGTTGAACATCTGGAAACTGGTCTTCCTAAGCATCCCTATGTATATCGTGGTGTTGATGCTGCTCAGAAGTTTATGGAATACCTGTCATTCCTTGCAAAGGAGATTAACAATATATACAAATCTGTCATGCCCCTGAAACTTACAGATCAACAGAAGATGGATTTTAACGCCTCTACAGTATGCTACTTGTGTGGAAAAACCTTTACTGAAGAGAACTATAAAGTACGCGACCATGATCACATCAGTGGTGAATATCGGGGGAGTCTGCATAATGAATGTAATTTAGCCTGCAAAACACCTAAACATATCCCTGTCTTCATGCACAACCTCAGTGGATATGACTCACACTTCATTGTTAAGGAGCTGGGATGTACAAGTGAGCGGGTGGAAGTAATTCCTAGCTCTGAAGAAAGCTATATATCATTCTCCAAGTATGTCGGAGATATAAAGCTACGGTTTGTAGATAGTTTTCGGTTCCTGAGTACAAGCTTGGATAAGCTGGTAAAAAATCTAACATCGTATCCTGAGACATTGAAGTACTTCGGAGAAGACAAGTTGAAGTTGATGACCCGTAAGGGTGTATTTCCCTATGATTACATCACTTCATGGGACGTCTTGAACGAAACCTGCTTACCTCCTAAGGACTCCTACAATAAATTAAATGAAGAGGAAATTAGTGATGCTGACTACGATCATGCTAAAAATGTATGGGAGCTGTTTAATGTCAGAAACCTGGGCGAGTACAGCGACCTCTACTTAATCTCTGATGTGCTTCTCCTAGCTGATGTCTTTGAGACATTTAGGGAGCAAACACTCAAAACACACAAAGTCGACCCTGCACATTATTTCACCTCTCCAGGACTTACATGGGATGCCATGTTACTGTACACTGGAATTCAGCTGGAATTGTTACAGGATTATGATCAATTACTCATGGTGGAGTCTGGTATAAGAGGAGGTTTATGTCAAGTTTCCCACCGCTATGCAGAGGCTAATAACACCTACATGGAGAAGTATGATCCGTCGAGACCAACCCAATTTATTACCTATGAGGACGCCAACAACCAATATGGGTGGGCAATGAGTCACGCTCTCCCTTATGGTAGATTTGAGTGGGTATCACCTGAAAAAATTGACTTAGAAAGACTACAAGAAGATGCTCCTTACGGCTACATATTAGAACTCGACATCGAGTATCCTGCAGAACTTCACGATCTACACAACGATCTACCTTTCCTGCCTGAGTGTATGACGCCTAAGGACTCTCCTACAAAGAAACTGATACCTCATCTAGGACTTCGAAATAAGTATGTACTACATTACATGGCGTTGAAGCAAGCTATTGATCATGGACTACGGCTAACAAAAATCCATCGTGTGCTACAATTCCAACAGTCTCGATGGTTAAAACCGTATGTGGAATTTAACAACAGACTACGACAACAGGCCTCAAATGATTTTGAGAAGGATCTCTACAAATTGTTCAACAATGCTATGTTCGGAAAAACTATGGAGAACCTGCGTAATCGTATGGATATACGGCTGGTGACAAATGAGAAGACTCTGGAAAAGTTAATTGCAAAGCCAACGTTTATCGACAGGACTATATATGCTTCTAATCTAGCTGCTGTACATATGGCCTCCCGACAGATCGTGTTCAACAAGCCTATATACATCGGTATGAGTGTGTTGGATATCTCCAAGAAATTAATGTACCGGTATCACTATGATGTGTTGTTACCGTATTATGGAGCTGAAAACCTGAAGCTTATGTATATGGACATTGATTCGTTCATTCATCGTGTTACAACTGAAGATGTGTACCAGGATAAGCTACGTTTTCTTGAGCACCTAGATACTGCTGATTATCCTACAAGCCATATATGCTATTCACCTCTAAACAAGAAGGTACTTGGGAAATTTAAAGATGAGGCTAATGGTAAAATCATTCAACGCTTTGTAGGGCTACGACCTAAAATGTATGCCCTAGATATCGACGGTTCAATGATAAAAAAGATTAAAGGTATAAAACGTAGTGCTATTAAGCAGTACGTCACGTTCGAGAGCTATACTGACTGCCTTAAAACCAGAGAAATTACCAGAACGCCCATGAGTCTGATCCTGTCGCGACAGCATGCTCTTGCCACAGTACAAGTGAATAAAATTACATTGACACCATACGACGATAAAAGAATTATTGCTGAGGACGGAATAACGACATACGCCTATGGACATTACAGCATTACACGTAGTGTATAAGAGAATTTAAGTTGAATATGAAGATTTTCTCGTGAGTCTACAACCTTAAAAAAATGAAGGTTATCCGTGTGCTGTATATGGAGCTAGCTGACGACCGATGAAGAAAGAAGAAGATGGAAGGGAAGGTGGTAACCCTGCCATTAGGAGCAATCCTAGTGCTAGTCTCAAGCCTAGATAAAAAGGGGAGAGACGCCTACAAAAAACTAAAATAAAGGTATGTTGACGTAAACTTTTCAATTAAAACTCTCGAATAATGAAACCTGAATAAAACATTGCAATTTCACTAAAAGAAAGTTGAGGTTATCTTTGGTTAGCCAGATTAGGTTAGTCGATGACCGAGTAGAATAGATGATGAGAGGAACGTTTAGGATTGGTCGGGTTAATCTAGGCTAGGCTCTCGTACTTATTGTCTAAGTTATGAAGGATGAATTAGTTTAGATTGATTTAGCAATGGATTGGTTACGTGTTGTTCTTACGTTTTGTTACGTGGTTACATGTTTGGTACGTGTTGTTACATAGCGTGATGAGACTGTTACATAGCGTGATCAGGTTGTTACATAGCGTGATGAGTTTGTTACATAGCGCAATCAGGTTGTTACATAGCGTGATCAGGTTGTTACATAGCGCGATCAGTTTGTTACATAGCGCGATCAGGTTGTTACATAGCGCGATCAGTTTGTTACATAGCGCGATCAGGTTGTTACATAGCGTGATCACTTTGTTACATAGCGCGAACAGGTTGTTACATAGCGTGATGAGTTTGTTACATAGCGCGATCAGGTTGTTACATAGCGTGATCAGTTTGTTACATAGCGCGATCAGGTTGTTACATAGCGTGATCAGTTTGTTACATAGAGCGATCAGGTTGTTACATAGCGTGATCACTTTGTTACATAGCGCGAACAGGTTGTTACATAGCGTGATGAGTTTGTTACATAGCGCAATCAGGTTGTTACATAGCGTGATCAGGTTGTTACATAGCGCGATCAGTTTGTTACATAGCGCGATCAGGTTGTTACATAGCGTGATCGCTTTGTTACATAGCGCGAACAGGTTGTTACATAGCGTGATGAGTTTGTTACGTGGTGTTACGTCTTGACACGTGGTTACGTGCTTATGTTACGTAGTGTAACGTCTTGTCATGCTGTTATGTTACGTTGTGTTACGTCTTGTTACGTGGTTACGTTAGATGATGATAGGAATGAATAGACAATGAGAAGATCCAGAGCAAACAAGGTGGCAATAGGTTAGGACGTATACTTCACTGTGAAACGATATACAGTTTGTCCCTCTCCGTCTCTCACACTACTCTTTAACATATAAAAAGTTTGCAAGGTTTAGAAAAAGGTATATAAAATTGTTGTAACGCTGGATGATAAAAGTTTTATAATCGAATTACTCTCTATATTACCGTATAAACCTACATTCCTTCTCCTTCAAACCCTGTCTATCCTTGTATATCTCCCGTTTTCCATATTTCACCCATATAAACGTATACTCTGCTCCTCAACCCATGTCTAGACTAGCACCTCTCCTCATATGCCCCCTACCGCTCTCATATAAATGCATTTTCCTCCTTGAAGACTCTCTCAACCTAGCACTACCTTCGTTTTCCCTATCTTTCCCATATAAACGCATACTCTGTCATTCAGGCCTTCCTGTCTAACCTAGCGCTTCTCCTCATATTCCCTACCTCTCTCATATAAGACGCATTCCCTACTTCAACCCTGTCTAGCCTAGCATCGACCCTCGTATTCCCTATCTCTCGCATATAAACGCCTACTGTATCATTCAAAACTCCTAGCCTAATACCTCTCCTCGGTTCGCTATCTCGCGCATATAAAACGCCATATTCTACCCTTCAAGTCCTGTTTAGTATAGTATCTTTCCCTGTATCCCCTATCTCTCTCGTATAAAGCGTATCCCTCCCTCCTTTAGCATCTGACTAGCCTAGCATCAGCCCTGGTATTCCCTATCTCTCCCCTATAAACGCATTTTCCTCCTTGAACTGTCGCATCTACCCTCGTTTTCCCTATCCTTTCCCATATAAACGCAAAAAGTAGCCTAGCTTCTGTCTATCATACCATCTGTCCCCGTTTTCCATATATTCCTCATATAAACGTATACCGTACTCCTGAACCTCTGTCTACACTAGCACCTCCCCTCGTATGCCCTATCTCTGTCGTATAAAGCATATCTCTCCCTCCTTCTGTCCCTGCTCTACCTCAGAACTCTCCTCGTTTTCCCTATCTCTCCCATATAAACGCATTTTTTCCTCCTTGAAGGTTCTCTCGACCTAGCATATACCCTCGTTTTCCTCGTGTCTTCATATAAAAAGCCATACTCTACCCTTCAAACCCTGAATAGTCTAGTACCTCTCCACGTATACCCTATCTCTCCCGTATAAACGCATTTTCCTCCTTGAACGCTCCTTCAACCTAGCTACTCCCCTAGTTTTCCTCGTCTCTTCATATAAAAAGCCATACTCTACCCTTCAAACTCTGAATAGTCTAGCAGCTCTCCCATATAAAAGTCATATTCTGCCCTTCAAGCCCTGTCTAGCATAACACTTCTTCTCGTATTCCCCGTATCTCTCATATAAAGCACATCTCCCAGTCCTTCAACCCATGTCTTAGCCTAGCATCGATCCTCGTAGTTCCTATCTTCCCCATATAAACGCATTTTCCTCCGCATATACCATCGTTTTCCCTATCCTTTCCCATATAAACGCAAAATTGCGCCAGAATGGACCTATATCCCCTACTTTCGGGTACATCTCAAGTACCTAAAGCTGTCACTCTGTACCACTGGCTCATTTCAATTGCGCGTGTAATTATTTTTGTATTCCATCCAAAAATTCGATACCGATATTTCATCGATAACACATGTTTTGGTACCCCTGAATAAAGAAAGAAAAAAAATAAAAGGTCCGCGTGTGTCTGAATAGTATAACTTAAAAACGAAAACTCGGATAAATGCCAACCTTTGTATTTAAGTTTAGTATATTCCAAAGATGCGAAACAAATATTTTCAAGAAAATCCAATACTGTTACTAATATGAATGTAGATATATGTTTGATTGTATGCCTTTGTATTTGTTAATATGCTTGTTAAGAATTTATTGGTCGCGTTATGACTTGGAAGTTAAAGCGACCTTAAATAAATTATTAAAAAAAGAAAGAAAGAACAAAAGATCCAACCATCAAAGCTAGCCTTTACCTAAAACATTTTTCAAAATGTTTGTGTTTATCAAAGATTGCTAACGTTTTTTTTTATTATTAAAATACCATACACTTAAGGTATTTGCATGACAAATAAAACGCATACCTTGAATTTTCTGGGAATAGCCCGTTATGACTTCGAAGTTAAAGTGACCATAAATAAATTATATATATATATATATATATATATAATCCAAACACCAAAGCTATCCTTTACATGGAACGTTTTTCGAAATGTTTGATTTTATCAAAGATGGCTAACTTTTTTTATTAAAATACTATACGCTTAATATATTTATTTGCATGATAAATAAAACGCATACCTTAAATTTTCTGGGAGTAGCCCGTTATGGCCTGGAAGTTAAGGTGACCTTAAATAAACTACAAAAAAAATGCAAGTTTATTTCGATTATCAAGAAGACAGAAGAATAAAGAAGAATAGAGAAAGTCATGTGAATACAACACATAAGATTGATTGTATTTATCTTCATCCCTTAATCATCAACGTATTTATTAGCTTTAATCGCTATTGTTTAGGATAATTTCCTCCTCTGCTAATAGTTTTATTACAGCTAGTCTTATTTTATTTGTCTTCCTCCTCCTTCCACTTCTAAGTGGATCTAAACAAAAAAAACTCTAAACCCCATGGCGCTACAGCCCATGCAGAGCCCTGGCCTGTCAACCCTACTGCCGGCCTCACGCTCACATACGATGGCCTCATCATCCAACCGATACGGGGAGGTGCTGAGGTCAGCATCACG
The DNA here is from genome assembly GCA_030765065.1 of Deroplatys truncata. Lineage (NCBI taxonomy): Eukaryota > Metazoa > Arthropoda > Insecta > Mantodea > Mantidae > Deroplatys > Deroplatys truncata. The sequence continues at coordinate 636,046,757 of CM060990.1, forward strand.
CATCCCCCAGCCGGAATGTTGACTCTCGAGGCCGGAGTCGCTGCCTATCGCAGCTCCTCACTTTCCTCGTGATGCTGAGTGGGCACCGGTCCTATACCCGGGACTTACAAGTCCGCACCGCCACGGGTGTGATCATTCCGTGGCCGGAAACCAGAGCAGCACGCTCCAGCCCACTGCGTCACCGCACATGACTCTACCTGGATCTGAAAACTACGAGGGTAAGTCAGTAAGTATCGGACAGAATTTTTTAAATTTATTATAACAGTAACTGAAACTTACAATTACCTCACTTTTACGTATAGAAGTAGGCTACTGGCAATACGTAAGTAGGGGAAGTATTGCATTCCATCCAAAAATTCGATATCGAGATTTCACCGGAAATACGTGTTTTGAGGCCCCCTGAATAAAAAAACCATTTTTAGAAAAATGTCCGTGAGTGTGTCTGTGAACAGCATAAATGAAAAACGAAAAGTCGGATAAACACCAAACTCGGTATTTGGATTCAGTGTCTTTCAAAGATGCGACACGAAGATTTTCAAGAAAATCCCCCGACCCGACTACCCTTTACATGGAACATTTTTTAAAAATTTTGATTTTATCAAAATGGCTCTAATGATTTTGGTTAAAATATCCTATGTTTAAGATACTTTTATGTCAAATGAAATATATATCTTGAATTTTCTGGGAATGTCCCCAAAAGTCGTCTTCATTCTGAATGAATTTTGCCTAACTGGTAAACCGTAAAAGATAGACAAAATTTTACTACAGAATCTGTAGATCTTGTTAAAACACACATTCCTTGTTACTTGTTTGAATTTTTCAATACTTAACACTTTTTCTCAAATGGGAATTCTTAATCCGTTTTATTTATTTATTTTTTTAATGTCCTGAACTTGCAAAGAGAACGGAATGTTCCACATAACAACCAGCTCTTAAAACATTTGTCTCGCTTAATTCCTACCATATTCTCCTTGCACCTACAAGAAAATTAGCAATAATATAATTTCTGCAAATGTTTATCTCGGCTAAATGAAGTAGATAGAGAAAAAGCGTTTGTAAAAATAGTTTCTATAAGAGTAGAGAAATTCATGTGAGTGCAACACATCAGATTTTTTAACACAGTACCGTTGCTTCTCAATGGACGTGCTCCATCGTTGCACCAGCATTCTGACGCCATCAGAAAAAAAGTTTTTCGGTTGAGCAGCAAGCTATGTATGCACCACTTCCTTCACTTCTTGGTCTATGGTGAAGCGACGGCCCCTTAAGGCATTTTTAAGTGGACCAAAAAAGATATGGGTTGCCACTTCATCGACAGTCAATCTTCGGTTCTTTGAATCAGTATACGCACTTGCTCATTGTTGGCGTCACTGGTGGATATGGATGGACGTCCTGCTCTTTCCTCGTCCTTCACAGTTCTCCAACCATTTTTGAACTTATCAATGCATTCGTACACATTTCGCCGGGGTAAACATTACCCCCATAAACATTACCTTCAGACGACGAAAAACGGATAACAGCACGCTGTTCTTTGGTGCAAACGGTGAGAGGTGCAGCCATCTTATTATGCAACAATGCAACACTCACTGGGGTGATAACGGTCAAACATTCCACAAGCGGAGACAAAGGAACAACATGCCGACGTGTGCGCGCACAAACCGATACAGCCAACCTACAAAACATTAAAAATAAAGTGCGGATACTTCCCCTCGTATAATCCAAACATTCTCCAAGTAGATGCTGAACCATTTGGGGAAAAATTAAAGAAATACTAGAGCCTTTCCGTTTTCTAGGAATTCCTCTAGACTAACATTTAGGATTGGGGATCATTTATGTGGATAAATCGTATGCTTATAAGAAAAGGTATGATAAATAACCATAAGCTTGGGGAAAATTGCCAAGAAAAGTAAAACTAAATAAACTAATGCAAATCCTTAGGTAATATACACCCCCCCCACACACACACACACACACACCACCACACCACACCCCACCCCCCACACACACACACACACGAAAACTGTGAGAAATTTAAATAAGTTTAACGCAGTCATTTACGAGCATATGGCTACTAAATGAGTCTTCCGGAAGAGAATAAAGATCCGAAAGTCTCAGGATTCCCTAGGATTTAAAATGAGCGAAATTTTACCCATTTGGTTAGTTTTCCTTACCAACCTATGAATGAAAAGTTTCAGTTTTACTCTCACTCCGATTGAAAGTAGAAGTTATTGAATGGTGAGGGTGTGGGTAGAGTAGATATGCCGCCGCGGGATCCTGGTTGATGTTCCAGAACTTATTGAAGATACAGATGCTGTTAACTTTGAAATGCTCGGTTTGAATTTACCGCGCCTCTCACACAGTTGGTATGGCAAGTTTATGTATGGTGTGGTAGAATTGATTTCCTGGCGGATAATGTTTACTCAGTAATTGTTGTGTGTTCTTTCATACATAACGCGTATCAAACTATGTGAATGTTTCCTATTGACCGTTATATTTTAAGACATGATTAACATTTCACTAGCTCTAAGTCGTGGCAAAACTGAATCTTACCTCAGGTTTTCAGAGTTCGGAAGGTAAGATATTTGTTATATAACTAATAAATACGACAAGTGAACCTTCACTATAATGTGTTTTATTTCATTTCTCAATGTGCTTTAACGACGAACAATATACGACAACTGAATCAAAGATTTACTTACATATTTGTCTTAATTACTGATAGACATTCTTTATACTATAATAATCAATTTTTTTGTTGCTTCTCGTTAAGAATATTTGATAATTCGCGTAGCAGATTTGCAGACTTCTTCAGTTTTCCCTGTAAGCGTCTCCTATCTCAGTGAAAATTTTCTTAACAATGCCAATATTTGAATATTGTTTACTTAAGCCACTGTCTGGTTGCTATCGACCGTAAAACAAATTCACATAGTTTGAAAATTTTGCATGGAATAAATAACATATTCATAAGAATAACACATTTACAGTCATATTATATATAAAACATATCACCACGTAAATGTTTGCTTTTTGTTACATATTTTGTTTTACATACCAATGTTTTTCGATCACTTTAGTTAACGTATTTTCAAAGTTATTCAATTATTTTTATCTCTTAGCATTGCAGTAAATACAATTCTAATTAATATTTAAGATATATAAATGCTCAAGGCAAAGTTGATGGCATAAATGGTGTTTTAAAACATTTAATACATTAATGATTGTGATACGCAATACTTACATAAATATACAATGTGACAAATGTCCCCATTCATTCCATTGGGTTTCGGTTTTATCATTCTATTAAAGTCCTATCAAAATTCAGTGCTATGATATGTAGAGATATCATCATCCAATACAAATTACCATCCTTGTTCTCTATATATAGTTGTGAATTCTATGCTATTAAAAAGGCACTAGAATACCTCTGGAAACTGCACATAGCGACTCTTACATAATTATCAGCGACTATCCGCCTTAAACGCAATACAAGACACGTTCCGTAGCAATAGTATTGTAAACGAAATACATAATCTTGTTACCATCCTTTATAACTTAGAAAAGTCACTCAATTTCATGTGGATACCATCTCATAAAAACATACCCGGTAATGAAAGAGCCGATACTGCAGCAAAACAAGCTACAGAACTACCAACACAAGATAGTGATATCAAAATACCTCTCCAAGATGCAGTCACACACTTTAAGAAGAAAATACACAAAGAATGGCTGACCAGCTGGGTGAACAATTTACAAGTAAACTTCATGATGTACGTGGAACTTCCAATTCAAGAATATCCAATAAGACAGCTACAGCGGCGAAACCAAATTGTAATATCCCGACTAGGAATTGGGCATACTAAACTGACACACTCTTATTTGTTAAATAGAAGCTCTCCACCAATTTGTGAAACATGTAAAACAGCATTAACAGTAGTACATATTATACTAACATGTCCAAAATTTGAAAATCAACGTAGTCAGGTTGGTATGCCCAGAAATATTTCTGCAGCACTCAATGATGTAACTTTCATCCAGAAAGTAATTATTTTTCTTAAATTAATTAATATCCATCAATATATTTAACCAAATTGTAACCTGTATGTATACATCATGTGTAAGTATTATACTGTAATCGGATAATGTAAACAACTGTACATGAAAGGTCGTGATAAAACCTAGGAAGGTTAAAACGACCCTAAATAAAACTTAAAAACATTCAGTTGTTTCTCGCGACTGCATGGAGAGTGAGGTCAGCATTAGCGTCCATTTCTTAAACATTTGATTATCGCTGTTCCCTTTGTATTTTTCACGAAATGTGTAATGAAGCTACTTGTGTAAAGATTTATTTGGATTAAAACGTAATAGATAGAAAAATAAGCTTCAGTAAGATTGTTTGCGTACCCACTAATAAACGATAGAGGGTAGAGAAAGTCGTGTGAATGTATCACATTAGATTTTTTTATTGTTTTGTGCTTGGGAACTTTCCCCGTCTCCGCTGAGGGGAACCTGTGAGCCGCTCTCCAGTGGCTTGGGAGGGTCGCCGCCGAGCGCTCTCCGGCCGGGTGGACAAGCCAGTAACTACATATTAGGGAACTCTGCGTGTCTGCCGTCTGCGCCGGCCGGTTCCTGCGGTTCCTTCATCTCGTCCTTTCCTCCCCGGGGGTGTGTGCACAAAAGATCCCTTGCGGGTCGAGTTGCTAGGTTTCCCCTCCGTCGAACTAAACCTAATTCCAATCCTAAGTCCTTTCGAGACAACGTTGAAACATGGGATACTTCTCTGCATTATCAATTACACATTGGTTGATATCCTACTGATATACCCCTTCAATGAGAATGCCTGTTCTTAAGGATTCAATAATGAACACTGGCTGTTCTTACTTTAAAGCATCCTGATTCAGGTGCTGATAAACAAAGTTTGCTACAATACAGGACTCGAAATGGACAGTTTAAACGCAAACAGTACCCCAATCCCTCCGTTAGTACCAGTAATCTTCTTGGGGGTTGAGTCAGTTGTTTGATAGCGCCATAGATATGAGTGCCACTATAGGACTTTGCTACGCCTTGGGAACCAGGCAACTTCTTCGACACAAACATACTCTTTTGCAACCTCTGAGGAAGTAAAACTAGCATCGAAATAGTGACTTAATTTAGAGCAAGCGTGAACTAAGGCAGGACCAATTTAAAGCGAACACCCAGTATAAGAATAACAGGCCATGTTTCCTTGTTTTGTACGCTTTCTAAAAATATAAAAAAGTCGTCAGCGGTGTTCACAAGACATTACTTTACTTTTCCCCTAAAAAAAAAGGAGGGGTTTGGCGGTAGGCGAGTGTTAGGGTGTTTCTCATCTATCATGATTTCCTTTCCATCGTTTCCCTTTCATTCCGTTTCCTTCCATCTTTCAGGTGTAAAAATTAAACTGAGTTTTATTTATGGACGCTCTTTAACTACTGTGGTCCTTTGCGTCCCATTCTATATTGGGCGTGAAAGACCGGTAGTTGCTCAGAGACCTCTTTATCAGGCTTGAGGTTCTTTTACGTGCCGTAAATCTACAGCACGGGACCACCGGCTTTACTTCCCTTCCGGAGGAAGCCACGCTAAGGATTTTTACGCCCGAAAAACATTCATGCCCTCCGCCGGGTTTGAACCCGCGACCTCGGGAACCAGACGCTAGCTTGGTAACCACCACACCACACCAACAACAGGTGTGGTTCTAAGTTTCGTGGCGTATGGCGATGCCGGACAGATGGCGTGCGTTCTTGTTCAAAGGAAAGAGCACCCCCGTGGACACTAGAGGGCTCCTTGGTCGACGGGTCGTTCATCGCCCCCTCTAGGCAGCTCCAGCAGAGGGACGGGCCTTCAATTGTTAGAGGTTTTCGCACGTATCGTGGCCTGTATGATGATGAGATGATGAGATGGGGTTTAAGGGCGCTCAACTGCTAGGGTTATTAGCGCCCTTACTATGTGTAAAATATAAATGCAAAAGTCAAAAAAGTAACAAAAACCACACAAAACGCTTGGACAAAAACACTAAAAAACACAACAGACCAAATACTAAGATCTACACACTAAAATCTTGGTCAACAAGAGAATAAAACAACGTGTCAAGAACTGTAGAATGCGAGGGACACGAGCGCCCGATGTCCACTGGGGAGGAGTGCCCCCATTAAAAGATAATGTAAAATCAAACAGCTAAAAGGCGCTCAGCGCATCAAATGCGACGATTAAAACCAATGTCACTTATAAAACGTAAAAGACATTCTACAGCATGCGCGTCGTCTGCCAAAACGTTGGCTATGCCAACAGGCAGACCCACGCGAACGCGCAGTGGAGCTAAATCTTGACACTCAGTTAAAATGTGGCGCACCGTTAAGGGCGCACCACACTGCTGACACAGTGGAGCGGGGTCACCACTGAGCAAGTATCTATGACTAAAAAGGCAATGTCCAATTCGTAAACGGGCTAAAAGTACCTCTTCCCGACGTGTAGAACGAGAAGAGGTACCCCAGACTAACGGGACAGGTTTAATTTCCTGCAATTTGTTCCCCCGGAGGGCCATCCACTCATCGTGCCAAAGCGAGAGGATGCGGCGACGTAAAATAACACACGAATCTGACGAGGGAACAACAGAGGTAAAAAATCTGGGTAATAAAATCGCCGATTTCGCAGCGGCGTCGGCCGACTCGTTCCCTGAGATGCCCACATGACCTGGAATCCACATAAAAGAGACGCTGATGCCAGAGGCACCAAGCGAGTGGACCAGGTCATGTATGCGCTGTACGAGGGGGTGGTAATTGTACAGTGCGCAAATACTTTGAAGAGCACTCAGGGAGTCTGAACAAATAAAACAGAGTCGTAGGTCGTACCGCTGGACGTATAAAAGTGACTGATAAATACTAAAAAGTTCGGTGGTAAAAATCGAACATTGCATTACTGGAGCACTGTAAACCTACAATGCATACGAGAGGCGGCCTTACAAGTCCGATATGGTTTCAATGTTTGGGCAGGTATATTCAGTACTATCTGATAGGCCCATACTTTTATGACGGCCAGCTCGCTGGGAATCGCTATCTCCACTTCTTACAGCACCCGGGTAAACGAAATGTAAAACTACGATTATCATCAACAAAGGCACACCCTACTCCAACATCAGTCTTAGACCCATCAGTATATATAAAACGAAAGTCCCCGAACTGCGACCGAAGTTCTAAAAAGGCCGATCTAAGAACTGAAGAAGGGGTCTCATTCTTCGACATAGACGTCAACCCAAGGTGACACTGGGCCTCAGCGCGCAACCATGGAGGAAAGCACGTTTCCCCCCTGGGAAGGGCCGGCGCTGGCGTAAAGTCCAAATGCCGAAGAAGCTTTCGAAATAGAACCCCTGGAGGTAGTAATGCAGAGGAGCTAACGAAATATTGTCGATCAAGCAAATCCTCGTAAAATAAATCGAAGGACGGGTGGTTAGGCAAGCTTGAGAGTCGACAAGCATAGCTGCACAAAAGCATCTCACGCCGGAAGGACAGCGGAGGCTCTGCAGCTTCTGCGTACAGACTGGGTACAGGGCTAGTTGGAAAGGCCCCTGTCGCGACTCTTATGCCACGATGGTGAATGGCATTCAATCGACGTAACACAGATGGACGTGCCGACGAATAAACAATACACCCGTAATCAAGCCTGGATCGGACCAAAGAGCGATAAAGACGAAGAAGGACGGTCCGATCAGCTCCCCAGGATGTGCCACTTAAAACACGTAAAATATTAAGAGAACGGTCACACTTTGCTTTTAAAAAGGAAACGTGAGAAGTCCAGCTCAGCTTCCGGTCAAAGACCAACCCCAAAAATTTCACCTCGTCTGCAAATGGAAGGACCTCCGACCCAAGATGGAGAGAGGGCGGAGAGAAAGCCTTCCGGCGCCAGAAGTTGATGCAGACGGATTTCTCGGCGGAGAAATTAAAGCCGTTAGCGTTACTCCAGGCGTAGAGACGGTCGATACAGCCCTGGAGACGGCGTTCGAGTAGACATGTCCGCCGTGAACTGCAATAAATGGCAAAATCGTCAACAAAAAGGGACGATGACATGCCAGGTGGAATACAATCAACAATGGGGTTGATAGCAATCACAAAAAGTGTGACACTGAGTACAGAGCCCTGCGGTACTCCGTGTTCTTAAATAAAACGACGAGATAAAACCGAGCCCACACGTACACGAAAAACGCGGTCCGTCATGAACTCCCGAAGAAATATGGGAAGACGACCGCGGATATTCCATGCGTGAAGTGTACGTAAAATGCCGCCCCTCCAACAAGTGTCATAAGCTTTCTCCAGGTAAAAAAAAACAGCCACGGTTTGACACTTTCTCAGAAATCCATTCATAACATGCGTGGACAGGGACACCAGATGGTCGACGGTAGAGCGATAGCGACGAAATCCGCACTGAGCGTTCGCTAGAAGTTTCTGAGACTCAAGCCACCATGTCAACCGCCCGTTGATCATGCGCTCCATCACCTTGCAAATGCAACTGGTGAGGGAGATAGGGCGGTAGCTGGAAGGTAGTTGGCGATCCTTCCCAGGCTTAAGAATAGGGACAATGGTGGCTTCGCGCCAAACGGAAGGAAAAATGCCGTCTTGCCAAATACGGTTATAGACCTGTAAGAGAAAGAGTTTACTGTCGGCTGAAAGGTTCTTTAACATCAGGACATGAATGCCGTCCGGCCCAGGAGCGGAGTGCCTAGAGCAATGAAAAGCGTGCTCCAGCTCCCTCATTGTGAAAAGTTCATTATAACACTCAATATTAGCAGACCGAAAATTAAAGGTGTCGGAATCCAGCCGGTCTTTGATAGAGCGAAAGCCGGCGGAATAATGGTCTGAACTGGATACCGCCTCAAAGGCAGCACCCAGAGTGTTAGCGATGGCAGCCGGATCCACTATAGTGGCATTGGAAACCTGAAGGCCAGAAACAGTACAATGCGACACTTTACCTGTGAAGCGACGAAGTTTATCCCAAACAACAGATGAAGGCGTAAAGCGATTAAAAGACTCGACAAAACGCGTCCACGACGCCTTCTTGCTATCCTGAATAATGCGACGAGCTCTGGCGCGCGATTGTTTAAAAGTCACCAAATTATCAAGTGTAGGGTGTCGCCGAAACACCCTAAGTGTAGTCCTACGGGCACGAACGACGTCCCGACAATCCTCGTTCCACCACGGAACAGGTGGCCGCCAAGGTTGAGAGGATGAACGGGGAATTGCGCGTTCGGCGGCAGAGAAAATCGTAGACGTAAGGTGCTGCACTAGTTGATTAATGTCGGCGAAGGGCTGATCGTAAAAATGCACGAGGCTGGAATACAAGCTCCAGTCGACTTTTGAGAATATCCAGGTAGGTACTCTGGAATGCTGTACGTGGTGCGACAGAAGAGAAACGATGCAGGGGTAATGGTCGCTGGAGTAGGTGTCAGCGACGACGTTCCACTGAAGACGACGAGCAAGCTGGAGTGAGCAAATGGCAAGGTCCAGGTGAGAGAATGTACCAGAAGAATCAGAAATAAAACTAGGTGCACCTGTATTGAGGATGGAAAGATTGAACTGGTAAAAATGTCGGAAAGAAGAGTTCCCCTCGCACAAGCCCTTGGCGAACCCCACAGTGGGTGATGGGCATTAAAATCTCCCAACAGAAGAAATGGTGTTGGGAGAGCGGACAGCAGAGCTCGAATGTCCGCGGGAGCGAGGGGAGACGATGGAGGTGAATACACAGAGCAAACAGAAAACAAAAGCCGGGTAAGTGAAGGCGAACGGCAACAGCTTGCAAGTCGGATGTAAGTGACAGGTTTAAAATGAACGTCGTTACGCACTAACAACATGACACCTCCATGAGCAGGAGAACCCTCCTCCGGTTCAAGGTCGTAGCGAACCGGAGTATATCCTCGGGGATCAAAAGGATCGTGAGGGCGAAGCTTAGTCTCCTGCAAACACACGACCATAGGCGAATGGAAACGCAATAAAAGTTGCAGTTCCGCCCTATGCGATCGTACACCACGTAAATTCCAGGTCAGGATAGCCATTAAGAAAAAAGGGATAAACTGTCTACTTAGAAGGGCGGCTTAAAATTACCTTTTGTTTAACCTTTGGGCTGGGCTTTTGGTATGGAGTTGGTCAGAATCCATAGCCTCCTCGAAGGGAGGGCCCACGCGCTCAGAGCCAGAAACCGATTCAAGCGCCGTGAATTGGTTCTGGGTGGCGATGGGTGAGGGGTCCGCTGAGCGCGGGTTGTCCCAGGATCTTCCTGGGACTGCGACCTCCGAGGAGGAGAAGGTGAATTATGCTTGCTGTGAACACGCGGAGGGTCTTTTAAAAAGTCTTCTCTTCGAAGTTTCTGCTTCGGCTTTTTGTCAGTGGCTTGTGACTTCATAGACTTTGGACCAGGTTTATAGGGCTTGGTAACAGTAGCAGACTTGGACGGCCGGATGGTAGTGGCGGTTAAAGCAGTCATGGTCCAAGTTTGAGTACCAGCATCTTTCCGGGGTATGGGCGAGGCAACAATAGAACTGAATGTTCCCGATCGCAGGAGCGAAGGTTGTCGCGCATGGAAACGTCTCCGGGCTTCCGCGAAGGAGAGTTTCTCCTTTACCCGGATCTCCTGGATCGCCTTCTCGTCCAAATACCGTGGACAGTCGCCAAATGAAGCAGAATGTTACCCTTTACAATTAACGCAGACGGGGGCTGTTGAACAGGTACCTTCGTGTGAGGGCTGGCTACATGTTGCACAGATGTTAACGGCACTCTTACATGAGACTTGCGTATGCCCAAAACGTTGGCACTTAAAACAACGCAGAGGTCTAGGAATATAAGGCCTCACAGAAATCCGTTCGTACCCTGCGGAGATGCTGGTGGGCAGATCGACGCCATCAAATGTTAGAAACAGGGTACGAGTGGGTACCAATACGCCGTCGCGTTTGGCCTGCACTCGATGAACCGCTGTCACCTTCTGGTCTGCAAGATATTCGACCAGGTCCTCGTCCGATATGCCATCGAGGCTATGCGTGGTGACAACGCCTCGACAAGAATTCAAGGTGCGGTGCTTCTCAACACGGATAGGATAACCGTGGAGAAGCGTGGCGCTCAACAAGGACTTCATTTGTGCCTCGGATTTGCTTTGCACTAACAACGAACCATTACGAAGCCGAGTGCAGGAAAGAACCGGACCAGCAATTGAGTCAATGCCCTTCTGGATGATAAAAGGGTTCACCTGCTCGAATGATTGTCCTTCCTCTGTACGGGTAATCACTAAGTAACAACCAGCTGTTGGCGGTGCTACTTCTGTTACTAAAACTTTTCGGCGCTTGTTGTTTATAATGGAGAAAGGGTGCTTCATAGCGAAAAAAATTCTCCACCATTGCAACCATCTCCGTCCTCGGGCTCTGACTTCCCGGGCGTTACCCCGGCTTGGGTGAGTGGCCTATCTATACCTAGCTCACCCTAGGGTCACACCTCCCAGAACATAGACAGAGGGACCCAATCGGCGTCGGAAGTCAGCAGCTCATGCAGTGGCCCCCCCGCGGGACTGCAGTTGAACAGCGGATACGAACACAAACCCTACATGACGACCTCGGGTGGTGGGGATGACGCCATTACCCACTCACCCAGCTCCGCACCCAGTGCGCGGGTATCCGTCAGGCTGTGTCCACGGAGGATTAAAAGAAAAGATAAAAGAAATAAAACTGTGCGGGCGTTTCGGATGCAAGGTAGGCCGGCGAGGAAGAAAAAGAGATGCGTAAATGAATGGACGTGGTGCGAAATGTGCAGAAGTAAAAGAGAAGAAAGAAACGATGGTGAGGTGCGGAATGAATGTAATTCAAAGAACGCACGAGAGCCTACCTTGTGTCCCCCGGTCACGACAAGAACCCACCTCGACCGGATGGAGTTGAGGGGATGAATATGCGATGATTGGCTCGGGAACCCCCGGGTTCGCCAACACCCGTACTCACATAAGGTGAGCCCCTGGGGGGTCGGGGCCTGTAGCCTCCTGTGGTTTCTTCACTTCATCCCTTCCTCCTGGATGGGTAGCCATAGCGTCCTTAGCGTCCCATTCTATATTGAGCTTGAAAGACTGGTAATTTTGCTCAGAGGCTCCTTTATCAGACTTGAGGTTCTTTTACGTGCCGTAAATCTACGACACGGGACCACCCTTCCGGAGGAAGCCAAGCTGAGGATTTTTACGCCCGAAAAAAAATTCATCGCCCTCCGTCGGGTATGAGCCCACGACCTCGGGAACTAGAGGTGGTCACCACTACACCACGGAGGACAACATCTTTCAGATGTGCTTCTAAGTTTCGTGGCGTATGGCAGTGCCGGACAGATGGCGTGCGTGCTTGCTCAAAGGAAAGAGCACTCCCGTGGACACTAAAGGGCTGCTTGGTTGACGAGTCGTTCATCGCCCTCTCTAGGCAGCTCAAGCAGAGGGACTGGTCTTCGAGCCTTCAATTGTTAGGGGCTTTCGCGCGTATTGTGGCCTGTAGCCTCCTGTGGTTCCTTCACTTCATCCCTTCCTCCTGGATGGGTAGCCATAATAGATCTATGTAGGTCGCAATGCGCCAGGTGTCCCTCTCCGTTGTGTAACCTATGCCTACACTTGTTAAAACCCGCACTATCATAGGTCGCTAAACACCTATTTGTTAGGTATCTTTAGTTATGTATATACTTTTAATATTATAGTAAAATTCAACTTCTGTTTGCTTTTCCCAAAATTATATTTTTTCTCCAATGTTGAATATTCCATGTAAAATATTCCAGACGCTATCATATATAAGTGTGCGAATTCTATGAATCAAGCTAATCATATATTAATAAATAATTATACAACAGGAATTGTTCTTGTTTACATACATTTACCAAATATGATTTTTAAACATAACGATGCACCATAATTCGTAGTGCAAACCGATAGGTCTGACAACCCACGCAAATAGAAGTAAAAAACCCCTAGCAACATGGGCCTGCAAACGAGCCGTTTGCGAAACAACTGCAAACTTGTGATTACGAACCACCACAGACTTCATTGTTTTGAACATCGGATGCTTTACTCCTTGCATGACGCGGTCCGAGTTGTGTTCTTTGTTTTCAAAACTGAACATTACCAATCGTGGCGTTTTGTTCAAACCACAGAACCTTTAGGACGAATATCAGTACACAGTCTCAATCAATAGCAGTCACGTAACCTGTCTGAGTGCCAGTTGCACTGCACTGTCAAAATGGAACCTTACAACAACGAAGAGTAATTTCGTATATGTTAGTAGCAATTCACGGGAGGCTGCACAATTATACGAAGAAGCATATCCTGATTGAAGACACCCCAAAAGTCACAACTTACAGGAGTCCGTCAGCGCCTCAGAGAACAGGGGAGTTTCGCTCTAGTAGGGGAGCAGGTAGACCTGCATGCATTATGCCTGAGGTATTACTCGCGCAAAACTTCTGGAATCGTGACCTTGATTGCTACCCCAGCTGCCGAGCCTAGGAATGGTTTATGTTTAGCTTTATCAACAAAAGCGATATAATACCTTTGCTTACTCACAGTGCGTAACACATACAGTCTGCATAGAAAGTGTCTGCATCTGGTTGTAATTTTAAAGAGAGCTGCAGTATCTAAATAGTACTTACTTTATATTTGTTATATTTATAACCATGGCTCCTATGTTTTCAAAGTTAAGTGGTAAGGTGTTACATAGTCAAAGTAGGGAAATAATTGCAAATGTCATCAACTTCATGAAGCAAGAAGCAGAGATGAAGGAAGAAATTATATCCGAGTTCCACAAAAGCCTTATGAGAGTGAAAGAAAGAGTAGTCAAAGCAACTGGTGTTTCACCGAGTTCCGTTTCCAGAGTTCTCAAAGATAAGAGAAAAAACATATGGATGAAAGAGTGCCATTTGACACACCTGGGAAGAAACATAAGGTCCCTAAACGTATTACAGAAATAGACGATTTCGAATGCGTCATTCGGCGCACGATTCACAATTCCTACGTGGAAGAAAAAACTGTGCTAACAATAAGCAGATTGCTCATCCAGCTGAAAGACAGCAGAAACTTTCAAGGTGGTGCTACAAATCTCAGAAAAATTATTAAAGATTAAGGGTTCAAATGGAAGAAACCGAAATCAAATAGAAGAGTTCTAACAGAAAAGCAAAATAAATAAATAAAATAAAAAATAATAATAAAATAAAAAAAAATAAAAATAAAAAGTAAATGTTGCCATGATAGCTTAGTCGGTTAGAGCAACGGCACGGAAAGCCTAAGATCCGTGGTTCAAATCCCGGCTATGGCATTGAATTTTTCAGTCTGATTCTACCTTTCCAAATGACTATAATTTTATATGTGGTTATATCAGCATCAATTTTCAAGTCATGCAGTAATTTGTATCACAAATTATTTAAATGTAAAGAGTGATTATAGTATGAATATGCTTTATTATGTGACATTGATTTGAAATGTTTGTTGATTGTAATTATTGTTGGGAAGTAAGTTTATACTGCCTTACTGAAACTGACAATAATAGCGTGCAATAATGCAGCGAGGGGGTGAGCTGTTTATCATTATTGGAGACGAGGAAGTTGCGTAATATTGGCGCGTTTTTCTTTTAGAATCTTCTGGAACATTTCCCTAGAGCATATGTATTCATAATTTTCATTGGATATAAAAATAGACACTAATGTTGGCACGTTTTATTAGCCAATTGCAGCTCAGTTATAATCTTTAGGCATATCTGGGTGAAGGAGTATAAAAAGGTAGGTTAGTGGTAAAGACCCCGTTAGTTCATCAAAATTCTTTGTACACTACACGTCGCATTCCCGTCAGTTCATCGAAAATATTTGTAAAGTACACGTCGCCTCCAGTTCGTCGAAAGTATTTGTACGGCACACGTCGGATATCAATTTGCAGGTTACGCGTAACAGAGTTATGAAAAATCTCAAGTGTTATAAAGTTAATTATACAAAAAGTTGAAGTACGCGAATTAAGAATTATCAGTAATGAAGTTATTATAACAGTTTCAGTTTGGCGAGTGTCAAGATCAATGTGTAAATGTGATAGTAAATGTGTTCGACAATAAAAGTGTAAAACAAATTCCTTCATCAGTGTTATCTTTGGATAAAAGATTCCTTTCCGTTTACACAACCTGTATAAAGAGAAGTGCTTGACCAAAAAGATAATAGCTAGCCGGAGGACAGAGAACCAAAATTAAAGAAAATAACAGAAGCATTCTTTCAAACGAACACTAATACTGCCGCAAATTGCTAACACCAGATGGAGCTAACAAGCCTAACAAATGAATTACGTCACAAGATGGCTTCATCACATGAAGTAAACACAAATACAAACATATACATTATAAAGTTACTTCACAAGGTGGTGCTACAAATTTCAGAAAAATACTATAATGTATGAAGATGAGTATGACTGATACACAGCAGTCATACAGCATCTAAAAGTTGGAGTGACGATAGCGAATTAGGTTTGCAGGCACCTGTTGCCAAAGGGCAAATACTTATTATCGTTCGTGCTGTTGGAAAGATCGGCTTCGTTCCAAATGCCCTTCTTTTACAAGTCGCAACAAACAACAGGAGATTTTCATCAAGAAATGAATACAGAAAATTACATGAAGTGAATCAACGCCATGTTGATACCTAATATGCCTGCTGGGTCTGTTCTGGTCATCGACAATGCTTCACAATGCGTCAACACTCAATTAACAAACCACCTAAGTAGTTATGGTCCCGGATTAGCCAATTGGATTAACGATAATCCTGCCGCTAGGAGCGCTAGTGTCGCTGTTAATCCGCGGATTAAGGCGGATTAAGAGCGGAAGGATTATCGTTAACTCTGTAGGCTAATCCTGGGACCATGTTTTTTATTTATTTTTGTGATAATACAGTGATGTTGACAATAATGTTTCAAGTTATACAAGAGTTAACAATATTATATATTGACTTAAAAACTATGATAAAATACAGAAATAAGCAAATCCCGGATTAGCCAATTGGATAATCCCTGTAGGTTAATCCGGGACCTTTTGTGATAATACAGTGAATGGTTCAAACAAAGAAGTTATACAAGAGGTAACAATGATTATATATTGACTATGATAAAGTACAGAAATCAGCACTGAATATGTTGAATGACTTAAAAACTATAATAAAATATGGAAATAAGCACAAAGAAACACACGGTTTTTAGAAAAAAACTCCAAAACAATAAACCATGATAAAATACACTGGAACTATGATAAAATACAGAAATAAGCACAAAAACCACACATATATTTGGAGCACTGAATGGTCCATAGTTTTTAACCTCACTTTCGCACTAGAATAATTTTGAAATGTGTTGTACACTGAGTTTTGTTAGATGAATGTTGTTGTTCGTCGTCTTCGCTGCTGCTGCTGCCGCTGCTGATGCGAAACAGGGGTGTGGTGCTGCTGGGTGTTGTGACGCAGGTGACTAGAAGGTGAGAAAAGTTTTGATGAAGATCCTCGTCGTAGGTAGGTATGTATATGGGAATGACGACATCATTATTATAGCTGGTGGAGAAGCACCCTGTCGGTGTTACTTTGTTGCAAACGGGAGAAATTTTGTTGTTGCCAAGGTATATTCTGCAGATTGCGTCCTGTTGATGCTGGTAGACTGGTGGGTAGACATTGGACGTGGACGAGGTCGGCATCTTGGATGTCAAGTTTGACTGTGACATTTTTGTTATTGCCAAAGAAGGAGGTGTGGGAGGATAGAATTTTGATATGTGAAGGGAGTTCACCTTTGCTGGATAGATGGGAATTGAATATGAGTTTGAGGGTGAGATTGTTGCCTACGTTGACAGGATCTGTTTCGCAGGACATTACGGTTCTTTATAGGGTGTAAATGTGACGATGAATCTTTTGAATCCACTTTTGAGTTTTTCCTCGCCCTCGTAAGTGATGCAGAAGGGGGTAGAGTCGAGTTTGCTGATGAGATCTGGAGAGGCTTTTCCAAATCTGGTTGGCAGGAAAACTTCCGTGTCGTTGTTTAGTTTGGCAACAAGTTTTGTGCCGTGTAAGGTGTCGATAGGTTTGACACCGATGACGCGGTATGGTACGTTTTTGTCAAGAGAAGACACGCTGAGTATGTCTGAGGTGTGTGATAATTCTTGGAGTTGGCTAAGAGCGTCCTGTGCCATGGTTGCACAAATGGCAGTTTTTAACGAATGGTGCAGGACCGTCGATATGAGTGGATTGTGAGGGCAAGTTGTAATGCAGTTGGCACCTGCGGTAAGGGGCGCAGATTTCCTGTTGTTGCGTGGTAAGTTTGTTCCACACTACGTCGACGTCGGATGGTGGATAGCGATTAAAGATGATGCCGTGGTTTTGCAGCAGCAGGTGGCGTTCTCCAGGTAGCAGGAGCTGAATGCGTCGTCCGTTTTCGAGAAAGTGTGTGAGGACGGTGAAGAAGTAGCAAGTCATGCGCTGTTTGATGCGGCGTGCGTGCGCAGAAATGCTTGAATTTGCGCACTGAGTTGAGCGAGGTCTTCGTAGAATCCCAGATGGCACTGTGTGCATAAGTGCGTGAGACGGTTGTGAAGTTGGCAGCTGCACGTTCGGTGAAAACAGAAGGAGCAGTGGTAGTCCTTACACGTCGCACCTGGCATTCCTGACGGCGGTTTAGCCCAGACTGAATGCAAAAAACGTTCGGGCGTACATATATAAAGCCGTGGTTCACATCCGCAGGAAGTGCTAATTGTAGGGAACAGGAAGTAGAACATCCGCAGGAAAACACTGTGGTAAAAACGACCGTTAGGAGTTGGTCTTGTACAGGAAATAGTGCATCCGCTGGCTGATGGGAAAAGTTTCTTGGAGAGTGGGTTTTACCACCAAACGTTGCTTTTAAAATTATTTACGGTGTTGGTTTGCTGTGGGATGAGAACTCTGTTTTCATCGACGCTGAACATTCAATCGCCGTAAATATGATCGGGAATAATATAGGTGGAAGTGTTGCCCAAATTCACTGCCAAACACGTACCGTAGCACATGTAATCTTCGTTTCTCATTTGATGCATTTTGGCTGCGGAGACGTATTGCTGCTCGTAAAACACGATGTATAACCCTCTTGCGGGAACAAATTGGAAATATTGATCTGTTTGGTCGCCATCGATCAAGTCTGTTTTGAAATGGATATCGTTGAAACTCATGTTGGATAACACAAAATGAATTTTGCTTTCGCAGCTGTGAATTTTGACGGAGATGGATTTTCCGTCGTAAGTGTCATCGAAGAAACGTAGTGCATAAGGTGCATTTTTTTGTGGATGGCCTAACACTTCGTAGTTTTTAAACACCTTAGTTCCTTCGCAGTATACAGACAAGTAGTTTTTGTAACCCATGCTAGCACTTGTTGCGACACCGAAGGGCGAGAGGAGACTGAAGCGGAAGCAGAGGTACATGCGCACTAAGGTGTATTTTGCGCGATGGATAGAGCAAAATGAGTTTTGAGAAAATGATCTGCTTCTAGGAATGTTCTGAAATTGGCGCACCGTATGTACTTGGTGAATTGGGTAAAATTCATGGTTTCGAAGGGAACACTGGAGGCGCGGTTGTGCAGCATGTACTTGTAGTAAGCCATGATTTGATGTTGCACGTCCGTTTCTTCTTTCTTCTTGTGATACATGATGTCGGTAATGATGCGCTGCAAGTTTTGCAACGTGTTCCACTCTTCGTTGTTGAGCGTGACAGACGTGCCTTGCATGTCTTTGAAGACGATTTTTAGCTTCCCGAACACGTTCTTAAACAGGGTGGTGACGCTGTTGCTGAATTGATATTCTTGTAGGCGTCCCTCTGGGTCGTTGAAGCGACGGTGAATAATAGGTATCGCTTCGACGAATTTGTGCCACTCCGTTGAACACATGACTACTGCGTTGCGTTGTCCACATTTTGCAATGGATACCACCAGCTGGTGCGGCGACAGGGGGGAAAATCCGACACACGCAAATTTGGTTTGTTTGGCGTTGAGAAAGTAGATGTCGGAAAGAGGTCCCACCACATGCTGGGTTGGTTGGGCTGTTCGGCCAAATCACCTTCATTGAAGCGAAGTTTTCTTTTTGCACGAGACTTTTTTGCCGAATCTGCTGCGGCACTGAAACAAGACAGGCAAAACAAATGTAAGTGTTATGCATAATCGGCAACAACAACACAAAAGTTACAAATAGCATGAACCAACCTGTGCTGCGTGGCTGCCCTATCGTCCTGCATGGCTGACTGAATAAGGCGACGGTGTGACAGTGCATTTTATATGAGCAGGAGCGAGTTCTGAAAGCACGTGCAAAAAAAGGGAATGAAAACACGAGAAAAAGAAATAGATAGACGGTATGGCACACACACACCTGCTTACCTGCATGGGTTGACAGGACTGGTGAGCGTTAGAGCATTTTGCAAGGCATACGTTTTTGTAGGTTTTACGAATGACGTCATCGTTATGAGCGTAATCGATGACGTGAAATTTGGAAAAGAATTTATGCTTAAGCAGACCGGAGCAGCGGTGGGTGAGGTAGTCGATGACGTAATGACCGCAAGTGGTGCTGTCGTAACCTTGCAGCCTTCTGGAGTTGGTGAACCATTGCGTCCCGCAGACGGAATTTAAGAAGTGAAGAAGATAAAGCGAAAGAGGATCGATTCCGTAACTGTCAAAATATTCTCCCCGTCCGTTTTTACCCACAAAGATGCAAACCCAGTGTTTACCCGGTTTTGTGCTGGGATCGGTGTTCACCACGATAGCGAAGGGAAGATTTTGAATGGCATGAAATGCGGGTAACCTATCGCAGGGGTAGACACCTAAAAAGTGAGATCGCGTAGAGGGACATGTGGATAGAAAGCGTTGAATCTGAAAGGTGTTCATGATACCAGGATGGATCTGTTGGCGTCAATTTCGAGCGTGCGGTGTATTTACGCGAGCACCAGAAGAATAACGGGTTCTGTCAATTTATCGGCAAAACCTATGCTTATAGACACGCTGCCGTGACGCTGGCCAGAGATGTGAGATTCGTTGGCGCTCATGTCTGCAGTGAGATCGAAAGCCATTACGTATAGCCTACCGGGTACGTTTGTCTAGAGATGGAGTGTCCCTCGTCTTTGAAATGAATTCCTAGACCGTCCTGCAGGGTTTGAAAGCACTGCAAATAGTGTCCCTTTTTAAAGTCTGGTTGTAGGGGTTGAGAGGGAACAGGTTGACCGTTGACGTAAAGTTGAAAGGAGTTCATTTGAAAATGTTGTAAATTGTACGGATTTGTGTTAAAATTGCCAGAATAAGCCTTGTCGGTGACCATGGCTACCACCACCCTTCTGGGAATTTGCCCTATGAAGACGTCGCCAAACGTCATTGCTCTGGACTCTTTCGGTATGCTGAGGGCGTGAAAGCTAACATCCTGGAGATGGTACTTGGCGTTGCTCTTGGCAAGCACCGCCTGATGCGCAAGCTTGATGGTTGGCGACGGTCGTACCGCTTTTAAACGCAGCGTGGCGGAGGTGATTTCGGCGTAACCTTTAAAGGTCTGCACGTCGGAAAACAAATAAAACTGAGGAGAGGCAGGAGTGAGCTTAATGGTCATGCTCACGTTGTTCAAAAGCAGATTTTCCTGTCTAAACAGAGCATTGGACAGAGGGCCAATCAGCTGAGTGATGTTGCTGCCTTTGGTAAAGCCTTGGCGCCACTGAAATCCGGCATTAGCGATAAAAACGTCCATGATGCCAGCCGTATCCTTTTTCCAGAGGGAGGATTCTAGTTTGCTACTCATGGCATCTTCGGAGTAATTAAGTAGTGTTTCTAGGTACGTTCTGTAAGGGTATCCTGCCTGCGGCATGGAAACGATGACGTTGTTCAGCGACACCTCGACCTGTTGAAACAGGGAATTTAAGGCGTTATTGACCAGAGTGGCATTAACGTCCTCTTTTATGACCTCTCCTTTGTCATCTACAACGCGCACCATGAGCTCGAGTACGACGTAGGTCAAATCTAGGTAATCGTCTGCATTTCCGGAATAATGAAATGTAATAGGGGCATTTTTCATGAGCGTGTTTTGTGGGTTTAGATATATGAACCGGGACTCCTCGATGTTCATCTGAACGGGGACGTCTTTAAAGAGGTCCAGTTCCGAACTCATGTGGACGGTCGCGTCTGCCATTACGAAAATACGTCTCGCACCTTACACCTAGCGCGTTTAACCTTCGACTGCTTGCTCTTTTTAGGTTTGGTCGGTTTTATTCTCTTGAGGCGCCTCATGCCGGAACCGAGCATGGCATCGAGCTTTTCGTTGGCCTTTCGCTTTTCATTGTATCCAGACTCCTTGAACCTCCGTTTAAGCGCTTCCTTCGGCGCTACTCCGGCGGTAGCCACATCTGACAGAACGTGAGCGCCCGCCTTTAAGGCCTCCTTTCCGACTGCTTTTGCCCCGCTCTTTATAAATGGCAGCAGCCTTCTGAAGAGTCCTCCGAGGGCGAAAAAGAGGCCGCTACCTTTTTGGTAACGCTTACCCCTGTAGAGAATGAAATCGCGGTCGTCGAATGCGCCACCTGCTTGATTGAGGTAGTACTGCGTGACGACGTGCACATCCATTATTGCAGTTTTGGACGGAAAGCAAGAACTATAGTAGAGGAAAATCCGTCAGCGAATGGCAACAGATCGCCATAACCGTTCCTTAAATCTATGTTTACGGTTTTGAAGTCTTGCCGAATCAAGGGTACCCAGTTTTGGGGAAAGAAGGTCTTTTCGTCGCTCATGTAAGTGTTGTTGCTTCTCTCGTATTCCATCGCAACGCTCTCTATGACCTGCACGAAGGCGTCGCCCACGATTGCGGAGCCACTAGATTGCAATAGATGAACATCTCGTAAGGAAACCCCATATACGGATCTACAGGGTGTTTAGGGCCTTTCTGAACAATGATGTTGGTATAAGGTTCGAAACCTAGCATTTTGGCCATAGCGGGAGTCAAGAGCAAGCTGTGAATGCGATGTAGCGGATCGCCCTCCTCCTCTTTCGAACCCGCACCCTCCTCTCCCGTTTCGACGGGCTGCGAAGCTTCGCCCTCCCCGGATGATGCCAAAGGTTTCAGCGGGCGAGAAGCGGGTCTTTGCACCCCCGCAGGTTTTGGTTTCGGCTTCGGCTTGGGTTTTCCGCGGGGCGCATCGCTCAATTCTGTGATCGTGTACGGTTTTGCCGTGCGCACGACATTTTCCACGTACCCGTCGAACGGAATGTCCGGCAAGGGTTGAGGATGCGTGACGGCTGCGTTCACGCTTGCCAATTTCTTGCGCTCTTCGAACAGAAAAAAGTTTTCCACGTGCAGATGCTCCTGGATGACCGCGTTGACGAGGCTCACCAGGTCTTTGGGATTGTGCACGATACCTTGCGGTATTTGTAAGCTGAATTTGGAATGCGAGGGGAGGACCGTCATGGTGTACTTGGTGCCCACCATGTGGGCATCGTCTCCCGAAACGTTATAAAATTTTACAGGATACCGAACCTTTTGCAGCGCCACTTCCCATTCTCCCTGCAAAACGATTCTCTCGGGCAAGATGTTTGAAAACCTGGACGTGGTGTTATCGGTAAAGTGGTTCATGGAAGCATTGCTGACTAGAGTGAGCGAAAACGGTTTGGTCTTAATCATGCCGAATCGACGGTCGAAGCCAGAACCCACGAGTTAAATTCTACCGGATACCCCTTCCACTTCACTAAGTGCTGTTTGTTGCGTCCGCGCCCCTTGGTCTGTAAGACGCGTTCGATCTTGAAGGTCTCGGGAAGCGCGACCTTTTGTAACTCCTCGGTGTAAAATATGCCGTCTATGGCTTCTCCGGACAGATCCTTCAACTTATATACCACGGGTCTACCGCGCACCACCTCCGCTATCTGAAATATTTCGTCCGTCCAATTCTGTTCGTACCCCTTGTCGAATTTCATTTTTTCTTTGGAGATGCGCACGTGATCGCCGACCGAAAATGCGGGGTTTTTTGCGCGCGGCAAGCGTCTGTTTCCGTATAAATTGTGGTAGACCTGTAGAATGTTGGACTCGTTGACGTCTTTTGGCGCCATTTTTATGGACCTGTGATGGGAGCTATTGTACGAGTCGAGTAGAGCCGGAAGCGCCTCCACGTATCTGTAACTGTTTTTGTGCGTGAAATATCTCCACATTTTAGTTTTTAAGGTGCGGTTGAAGCGCTCTACGACGCTGGCTTTGACATTATTTTTCGTGGTGTAGTGTTGCACGTCGTGTTTCTTCAGAAAGTTGCGAAACGTTTGGTTGGTAAACTCCGTCCCCTTGTCGGTTTGCAGGACCCTGGGAACGCGACGAGAAAATATAGAGCGAAATGCTCGCGCAACCTCGGAGGCCAGCTTCGATTTGAGAGGTGCGGCCCAAGCATATTTGGAAAATACGTCGATCACGGTGAGAATGTACACGTACGGCTTGTTATGTTCTTTGACGCTGTTCATGACATTTAGATCGGCCTCCCAAAGATCGTCCATATTGGTCACGTGATAGAATTTTGTCGGAAACCGCTTTCTCGCCGGCTTGTGCAGAGTGTAACTGTCCTAGGTTTGAAGGAAGGACTCTATGTCGGTTTTTGACGCGCCCGTGGCCTTGCGAAGGGACTTTACGGTGCCTAAGCCGGCATAGTGTTCCGGTCTTGCGTAGTACCGCCTTAACGTCTTCCACTCCTTCATCCTTCATTTGTACAGCGGTTGCCAACGGCGCGCGCGAAAATGGTAGCCCGTAGAAGGCGATTTAGACGCCTTTTTCTTGGGCGATAGAGGGTTCGCCCTTTTGTTCTTACGAGGCGAGAGAGGGTTCACCTTTACGGTTCTGGAAGGCACTTCCTGCTTTACAGTCGGGACCAGGTCTTCATAGTCGTCGTCATCGTCGTCGTCGTCTTTGTCATCGCTAAGGTAAGGTCGTCTCACTTGTGCTACTAGCTCGAGATAGTGACCCAATTTATATTTTACCAGACGCCACTTTTCGTCGGCAGAGAGCTTTGCATGCTGCACGTTCTGCATTTCTTTAGCCAGCCTGGAAATGGTCTTGTCGATGACGTGAAGCTTTTGCACCGTTTTTGGCTGCGGAGCAACCACGATCTGCCTGCCGTATTTCATCCTACAAATTTTGACACCAAGGCGCTACCCAGCGAAGCTAGTACGGGAAGCAAAAACGCGGGCAAAAACCCTCCTTTTTGAACCAAGATTTTCTTCTTTTTCTTCAACGGAACTCGTTTGTCGACCAGCTTCCTCCAAGACGCTTTATGCTTCTTTAAGCGGCTCAAGCACTTTCGCGGAAGGTGCACGCGACCTCTGCACACGTTGAGCATACATTCGCAAATGGCCTTTATCAGATCCCCAACGGCATTTTTTAACAGCTTCTTGCGCAGGTGCGCCTTCGCCTTGGCCAAAACCGACAAATTACCGTGCTGCCTCGCTATGAGCGGGCTGCTCAATTTGGCAATGCTTAACCTCCCTCTAGCCATGTTTGCGCGATAATGACGACGGCGTCCAAAATGGCGCGTTATTTAAAATCAACGGACCCGGTGCGAACCCTAAACCCGTCAAAAAGAAGACCGACGAAGCGCGCGCACGTCCCATCGGAAATCCTTGCATGAGGAAAATTCGCCCATGTTTTTAATATTTACGGTCGGAATTGGGCACGAAAAAGGACAGCGTTTCGTTCGGCAGCACGCCGGTTCGATACCTGTATCGGTTAGGCGTATATTGCGTGCAATCCAACACCAGATACCCGTGCGGGTTTTGTGTAGCTTTTTCGAAAGCCTCTAAGAGAAACCTAGAGTTCCTGGGTTCGATCTGTTGGCACAGCCTGTCGATCTGCATCTTGTCTCTGTTGTTCTTGAACACGACGATGTAATTGGCATTGAGAGAGATGTTTCGATATTTCCGACCCTGCGAAAACAGGTTCTGCAGAATGTACACGATGCCGAAGCGCTTGTGATGAGAGTCTCTAGTAAAGAAATTGGACACGTCCGTCCCGCCCCCTTCCACCATCAAATCGTCTAGGACGACGAGGTAGTTCTCGCCCACCGAAGCCAGTTCCGGAATGCCTGTATGGGTCTGGCATTTCAGCGGCAGAGTTTCCAGTTTCGGCGAATACTCTGGCGGATGGCACCACAACACTTTTCTGGGGCGCTCGTCGAACATCTGGTGGGCGTGACGTATCAGGTTTTTCACAAAGGTGGATTTCCCGCAGCGCGAAGGACCCGCCACGAGCATGGTGCTAGGAAATTCGAATCGCCTCATCGCGTCGTCCAGGGGACCCGGGTTCGAAATGACTTCAAAATCCGCTCGACGTCTCATTTATGAGCTCTCTTGTAACCGTACGGATACGAATCGAAGTCGCCGGCCAGAACGCGCTTGTTCACCACCATTCTAAAGGTCTTCGCGCAGGGTTCGGTGACCACGGTCCAAAGCGGTTTTCTCGAAATCTGCGTCCCCTCGAGCGTCACCGTTCTGTCTCTTCCCCTCAGCACCATGTCTCGGATCACCTCGGCGTTCACCAGCTCCAGGTTGCCCGAATTCAGGGTGATTCCCTTCACCTTGCACACCGAGAAGGTCTCGCCCGTCTCCGGGCTCTTTATTTCCATGCAGTAGCTCTTGGGCCCCGTGGAGGCAAACCGGGAGATGTAAGCACCGCGTCCGTAACCGGTCAGCTCGTCCGTCATGTCACCCAGGAGGCGTCCCACCGGCGGCATCCATTCACCCGGAGCGGCGGCGGCGACGACGGAATCGGTGTCGAAGTAGCACACCCGCTCTCCCAGCCGCTTCAGGTAGGAGTATAGCACTAGGCGGGCATGCGCCGTGGTGTAAGCCGCAAGGACGGCATTGGCGGTGGGGTTGACCTTCGGGCTTTGTTCGCAGTACCGCCATACCACGTACATGATCTCGTCCGTTGCCGGCAGGTAAGCCTGCACTTCCACGCACGGGTCGTTCAGCAAGCTTAGGAGGCGGTCGTACCGGTCCACCAGCTCGCACGTGGACAGGTTATCGCGTTGCCCCAGTTTTCCCCAGAACGAGTTTAGCATCAACTTGGCCAGCTCCCGCCTGCCGGGGTTTGGCGTGATTGCCTCAGCATCTAGGGAGACGCCTTCGCGCTCGTAAAATTGCTCCACGTACCGCCGCTTTGCCTCGGGCGTTTCGCAATCCGAGGGCCAACCGGAGGCCTCCGTCTTGATCTTCAGGAACTGGTTCACGTAGTCCTGAAACAGCCCCTTATCTCCGGTGATCGGGTCGTACTGCACCACGTCGTACTCCCAAAACTCGTACACCCTGAGCAGCCGGTACCCCTCCTCCAAGGCCACCTTCACCTCGTCGATGACCCAGGTCCCCGTTAGAGCTCTCTCGTCCTCGCCGTGATCGCACTCGCCCTGGTTCTCCGCCTCTGCACAAGCGCCACATAGCGGGAACATGAGCTTACCGCAGATGCGCGCCGGCAGCACCGGGTGATACAGGTTTTGCGGCGGTAAAACCCGGCATTTAAGCAGACCGCCGCGCACGTCTTCTAAGCGCGGAAACCTGTCCACGTGGATCTTGGGGTGGCCCACGGGGTAGGGCTTCGTCTTGTTCACGTACGGGTAAAGGCTACACACGTCGTAATAGAATATCTTTCGGTCCCCCTTTGCCTCGCAATACGTCTTGGTGCAATTGGTGCGACCTCCATAGAAGGCATCTCTGGGCCTCAGCGGCTCCGGTATGGGGAAGTGCTTGGCATGGCGCGCCAAGTCCTCGTTCGACTTCATTTCGGCGTTGAACTCGCACTCCCACATCTCCACCACGGTATAGCCGGCCTCTCTCATCTTTCGGGCGACCTTCTGGGTGCTTTCCAATCTGGAGGCCATGGTTTCGTTCCCGGTGCTGTATACCGCGGCATGGCGATTGTGAAAGCATCGCCTGCAACCGTGGTAGAAACAGCCGTGGAAGAAGTATACATATTTTTCACGGCCTTCCTCTCTGTACCCATCCACTTTGTGGCCTAGAATTTTAACTTCGCGTCCTCTCATAGCATGCCGAATAACAACGCGGTTTTGCAACTCTAACCAAGACAGCCATATGCACGCTATGCGAGACTGCCTGTCCGCTAGTCGATACCCGCCAACAGGTAAGAGACCAATTTTTTCGGCGGCATGAAACGCTTTCTATACACGCACATGCACGCCTGCGCGATGGTGACGCATTCTCTAAACGGGTCTATGCCGTTCTCGTCCATGAATTCCCTTCTAAGCTTGCAAACTCCCTGACTCAGCAAAAACACGTCCATTTTGCAATAGGTCACCATTTCGGACTTCATGTCGAACACGTATTCGGAGGCTGTCATTTCATCGTGCCACTGCTCGAAGGCTGTTCGAACCTGTACAGACATGCCCTCCGGACAGTAATACATTTTGTCGGGAATGGCGCCGACGTAGTGCTGGTTTTCCTCGGTGTTAAACAAGTATGGAAAGTAGCCTTTGCATTCCTTCAATGCAAAGGTCTTGGAAAACCGAGACAGTGGCATGGGGATAAAGTTCAGGGAGTCGATAAATGTGACGTCACCGTACCTCATTCGGTATATTTTGCTGCCATACATAACGAGCTCGGGCGTCCATTTCAAATGGCCGACCATATGCTTTAATAAAAATTGTCCGTCGTAAGCTCTGAGGTTATGGGCTACCACGATCACGTCCCAGGCTTCGAACCTCGGTTGCATCACGTGCTCAAACAATTGTTTTACGGGGTCGTCCATAAACACCCATTCTTTCACGCCGCACTCGGAACAATACGCCGTCTTGCTCTGTTCGTCAATGCACAGCGGACAGGCTTGGTATACCACGCACAAATTTGGCACATGCTCGTACGTTTCTTGTTTACCGCTATAAAACGTGTTTTGTGTACATTCAAGATCGATGAACATAAACAAGTACTGGTTTCTTTTGTTTTGTGTAACGTACGGTTGCATGTAGCACATGTGCCCGTCGTTAACGTGTGTCTTACAATTGCTGCAAAACTTCTCACCGCACTGGTGAGCTGTTTTCCTGTGTCTTAAATTTACAAGTTTATTGCAAGAAACACTTTCTCGACGTCGCACACGGATATCGACTTCGGATAAAGACCGCCTTTCTTGGCGTGATTTACAAAACATGTAGGCCCCTTAAAGTCGCGGTTACATGCAGCACAGTGTACGTACGATGTGTATGGCTTATTGCAATGCTGGTGACATTTTGAACAATTGTCGTCACACCTATGTAATTCTTTTTTGTGCGTCGTCGGGTAATGACAATGGCGACAATACCATTTACATTTAAAACACTTGTGTAAATCTACTATAGCATTAAAGTGCCCGTCGTGAAACATGACGTCAATGTATTTATCGCTCTGTTTCTGCGATGCGTATAGCACGTTCTTGCCCGTATGATCGCCAAGCACCGTCACCTTGTAGTCCTTTAATACCGTGTCAAAATGCCTTACGTCATCTATGGTGAACTTTCCATTTAATTTACCCACGCTTTCGCACAGTGCTACGGCCTTCTGCTTTTGCAAGTATTCCGAACGCGTCATCGTTTTGTAATTTACGTCACCATCCACCTTAGCTTTGCATACCGCGATGGCTCTCGGTAAGCACAAATTGTCTTTATTGTTAATTTCGACGATGCCTTTATTTCCATTACAGGCGTTGCATGGTTGGTAACTCGAACCCGAGACCTCCTTGGTCCATACAAAAGTAATTTTAAGGTGACCTCCTAGCAAAAACTGCTGATTGCTCTGAATCACTTTTTCAATAGATTTTACAACCGCATCGGCATTCACCTGATCAATGCGCCTAACACTCATATTGAACGCTTTGGAGGGCTCCCTGTCGTCCGATATCGATATTCCTAAGTAGCCGGGTTCGTTGTCCAATAATTCCCGTTTAGCAAAATTCACAACGTCGTCAAATAGCTTAGTCACCCATTGCACAGGGTTTGCATCTACGTGCCCCGGGTTCACAACTATTTCGCTTTCTGTGAAACCCGAAAACAGTCTCTTCATCGTTCTCTCCCTATGCGCTATAATGTCAAACCTTGGCTGCAAGGCTAAGTCTTGACTTACCTCACCACCAGAATCCATAGTGCTCTCATCTCCAGCATCCATTATGCTAAGATGTGCTTCGTGAAACAACGCGTATAAAACTTTACTACTTAGCCCTACACTGCAAGCCTGCACAATGCTCGCCGGCTCTTTTAAAGTCTTTAAAAAATACGCCGCAAGTCAAACATATAGTGTTTTGAAATAATCGATCGCGACCGCTGTGCGAATCAAACTACTTTTCCTCGCATTTCTTTTATATAAAAAATACGCTAGGTTAACACAATGTAATGATATAGGAAAGTACTTGTTAACCCTATACTACAAGCCTGCAAAATACTCTTGTTTCGCCGGCTCTTTTAAAGTATTTCAAAAATACGCCGCAAGTCAAACATGTAGTGTTTTAAGATATTTTAAAATAATCGGCCGCGACCACTGCGCGAATCAAATTCCTTTTTACTCGCATTTCTTTTATATGAAGTGAGCGTATATGCAATCTAATTGTAATAAAATCTAAACAGTCCACGCAATACACAATATTCGCTTTTCAACAAATTCGCACTTTCTCAAGCAGCTTATCGCACGGTGCTTTTATAACCACGTTATCTGTACCACGGTTTCCGTCTGCGCGCTCCGTTTAAGGCCTAATTAAAAGTCCCGGCGGGTTATCTCGCCGCAACTTCCAAAATTTTAATCGGGTTCTTTTTCGAGGTACTTCTGGTCCCAGCACCCAGGCACCACAGCATCCGCTTTCGATATGCAGAAAATATTTCTACCGTCAACCACATCACCACATTTAAACATTTTCTTGCTAATCAGTCTTCCGTTCTCACGCCATTTTTAAAGTTCACGAGCACTTTAACAACTTTTATCGCGGCAGCCATATTGATCACGTGAGTTCGCAACCAGATAACCAACACTACTAAAACTGCCGTGTTCCAGCACTCTTCATTCGTCTACTTTCATTCGTCAGAGCAACATGCACAGACGCCTCGAGCTTACTACAGTGTGCAAACACTATTTTTACTTCGGGACGGGGTTAGTGCATCGGTATGTCAGCACATCGCTTCGTTACGGATACGGCGTCGACAACAGCCAAACCCTCACGGAGAACGAGAGCAGCGATTCCTCACGGCCTGCTTCACCGAACGGCGGTCTACTCCATCTACCAGCTTTGCCGGGACCGCCGTTCGAACCTCGCTCGCCGAGCGAAGCGTCTGCCAGCGACGAAGAGCTCGAACCTCGTTTGCCGAGCGCTGACACCGACGGAGAGCCCGAACCGCCCTGCGAAGCGCCTGGTTTCGACGCAGACCTCGAACCTCGTTCGCCGAGCGCTGTCACCGACGGAGACTCCGATTCACTTGTGGTCAACCCGACTCTCTCGAGTCGGGACATAACATTCAGCGACGACAGTGGTCTTTCGCCGCCAGGTCCTCGTTTCGCCAGTTCCCCCTTGTCTTCACCTTCTTGTTCCTCCTCCTTCTCCTCCATAGTTTTCCTACCCGCTTCTGCTCCTCCTTCGCCCGCCCGCTTCCCTTCCCCTTGCTCCTCTCCTCCACGCACATCTACGCCGGCGTCTTTTTTCCTACCTTCCTTCGGCAACATATTCCTCCCCGACGGCAGTCCATCTTCAGTTTCGCCCACTTCTTCCTGCTCCACCATTCTTTTAACGTCTGGTGCTGCAACGCCACGCCGGGTTCCTCGCTTCGACAGCGCTCTGCCATCGTCGCCGTCGAGCACTCCACAGCAGCCAGTTTCGCCATCATCGTCTTGCTGCACGATAGAAGTCATTTCCCGTTCTCCTTCACCCTGTGGCCCCCGCTTCCAAACCCAAGATCTTTTCTCTTCCTCTTGTTCACCTCCACTTCGCACCTTTCCGTCTTCACAGAGCACACCCTTTAAAAACTTATCGGGTCTCGAACCCGTTGAGGTGGACGCCATTAGCGTCAAACCTCTCTCTCCATCTCCTTCCCACACCTCTTCACCTACACCTCCCACTTTTACTCCCATCTCTCCAGCCCCCGCCAACGCTGACGAACCTTCCAGTTCATTAATCGCACTTCTATCGTGCACTCCCGGGCAGTTCAAATATAACATCAGAAGGCGAAACCTGCTCAGGGAGTTTGAACCGTCACCATCGCCACCACCTCCATCAGCGCCACTGCTGCTTCAGCACAGTAGCGGGTGGTGCTCGTCAACTGCCTGCGAGGACGACGGGTACGATGCCTTGTTTCTGACCGTCAACCAGGAGGACAACAACAACAATGTCGAGGTAAGCAGTCTAGCTTTGCCGCTCCTGGTGCCTATAACCGCGGCAGCCAAGCGCAAGCTTGCCTCCTCCACATCGCGCACCATTGCTCCCAGGGTGCCCTTATCGCCGGAACCCAAATTCCGGCACAAAAAGTTCCGGCGAGAATAAAAAAGTGTTGTGGTACGTGTGTGTGTATTTTTTTATATGTGCTTTCAATGTATTTCAATGTAATTTATTTCTTGCCATTTTTAATACACTAAAATTCCATAACTTTCTCCCGGCGAGAATAAGAAAGTGTTCTTGTGTGAGTGTATTTTTTTATGTGCTTTTTTTTGCATTCAACTAGTTTTTATACATATCTATGTTCATATTTTTTGCACATATCTATCTTTAAATTTTATTGTATTTCAATGTAATTTTTTATGTTCATATTTTTTGCACATATCTATCTTTAAATTTTATTGTATTTCAATGTAATTTATTTCTTGCCATTTTTAATACACTACAAATTCCTCATATTTTTTGCACATATCTATCTTTAAATTTTATTGTATTTCAATGTAATTTATTTCTTGCCATTTTTAATACACTACAAATTCCATAACTTTCTCTGTTTAATGTGTGTGCGTATTGCACTTTTATTTCACCTTCTTCATATTTAACCTCACAGGGTTCCTTTCCTACTCCTCGAATTTTTTCTTAGCAGTCATAAAAACTATTTTTATAGCATTTAGCAAATGCAAACATAAAAAAGCAAACCAATTAACAAATGCAAAAATAAAAGCATTTACATCTGCAATCAATACATTGTTTTAATAAGTTACAACTCATTTTGATATATAATTATTGTATTGCATTTCAGTCACCTTATCATTTTATTTTGTCACGTATTCCAACTCTCCTTCCTCTTCCTCACCATCCCCTCCACCTTCCTCCTCCACACCATCACCCTCTTCCGTGTCTTCGTCGTAACCTGCTTCATAATTTGCAAATTCCTCCACCCCGCTAGTGCATGCGTTTTCCAATCTACCAATCATCTGCTTTAATGCCGCAAATTCATCGTCCAGTTTAACCATATTTCCTTTTATTCTGTTCACCAATTCCTGCTGCTTTGTCACATTCTGCTTTTTCTCTTCCAGCTCTTTTTTCATTCTTTCCATCAACCCCCGCATTTGTTCAAACCTTCCTTCACATTCTTGCTTCTCCTTCTTCACCAACTCAACCCCTTTTTCTGCTTCCTTCATCTTGCTATCACATTCCTTTTTCATCTTTTGTTGCATCGATTTTATTCCCTTCTTACACCTCTCCGATGCCGCTTTTCTTATGCTGTTCACCGATACCCTTCCCCCTTCTCCACCATTTTCATTACATTCCGAATTTAGTTTCAAACTCCCCTCCGCAGACCACCTGGATGCCCTCTTCGCCCTTCCACTCACTTTCCTACCCCCTCCCAAGTTTAATTCCCACACCCCCTTATCACATCCTCCAAATATATATAAAAATTTTTCAGAAAAGTACGAATTCATCTCGTTTACCACACTATAAGCCATCAGAAGTTCGCTTTCCTCTGCAGTCACCTTCCATTCCAATTCCAAACCCTCCGGCAAATCTACCGTATCCAACAACAACCTACAATCTATCATCTCCACAAGAATCGAACTGTTGTCCATAGCATACATACTCACCGGCTTTTTATAAAATTTACAACCTCTTTCCTCCCTCGTCTTACTCTTTACACACTCGCATCTTCCATTTACTACGTAACCCTCCGGACATTCTAGTTGCCCAAACTTCACACCCCCATACATCATCGCTCCACATCTACCACCCCTCTCACACCTCGTTATCGGTTTTAAACAATTGTACACGTTCTTAAGGTTTCCAATGTTAATAAACCCTGACCCAAACCTACACCCACTATCTTTCCGGTATACACACGTACAGTTAGGCAACAATTCGTAATCCTTTTCGCATCTTGTCGCATTTTCCAAATGTCCCGTCTCGTCATTCAACTCGAACCCACACCTCCCAAAACTAACGCAACTCCTCTCTGCGCCTGCAACTCCTACCACCACCAACGCTATCACTATCGCAATCATCATCTTTACCATATACTTCTTTCCACCCACAACATTCCCCTTTTTATACCTTTCCCCTCACCTCCAACATAACCCCACTCCCACCTCTTTTTCTTTCCACCAATCATATTGTCTCTTATTTTCACCAATCACCATCTCTCATTTATTCCTTTCCACCAATAACATCACTTCTTATTCTCACCAATCACAGCATCACACGTCACTTCCTCATCTCCATTTTACCACTCACTTGTATATCATTCCCTCTTTCCCTTCCCCGCTCTTCACACACAAACATCGCTAATCCCCTTCTCCAGATCACGTGACCTTAATCTACCGCATCACCCTCTTCACCACCACATATCCAACCAACCCTTAACCTCAAACTTTATCTCGGCCTCGGATTAACGTTAATCCAGCAGATCACGTGACCCCAATCACCCTCAACTTCACCCTCTTCTTCCTTTTTTCACCACCACATATCCAACCAACCCTTCACCTCAAACTTTATCTCGACCTCGGATTAACGTTAATCCATTATCATCACAACTCTCGTCCCGGTTTAGCCAATTGGTTTAACGATAATCCTACTGCTCTTGGCGCTTTTCAAAACTTACCGCTCTTAATCCGCCGATTAACAGCGACACTAGCGCTCCTAGCGGCAGGATTATCGTTAATCCAATTGGCTAATCCGGGACCATAACTACTCACCTACCTCAAATTCCTTGAAAGAAGAAATGAGAGCTTGGTTACTTAGACATAATAAAGCTTTAGATGAAAGCATGAGTAAAACAAAGCTATATAACTTAATTAAAGCCAACAAACAGCTTCAAAAGTCATACATACTTGACCAGATAGTAGTACAACATCGCCATAATGTACTTAGACTGTCATCGTATCGCCCCGATCTAAACCCAATCGAATTAATCTGGGCTGATATCAAAAAATGGGTGGCATGCAGAAATATCACTTTTAAATTAAAATATGTGGAGCAGTTATAACGCCAGCAATTTGCTGAAATTGGAAGGCCAGAATGTGAAAATGTATGGCGACATGCTGAATAAATTAAGAATCATTATTCCGAAAAATACGGAACTGCAGAAAGTCAAATAGAAATAATTCTCATGCAGGATAATGGTGCAGAAAGTAGTGACAGCAGTGATGACGGCAATAATGTGAGTGATTCCGCAGAAGAGGAAGGGTTGTTAGATGTGGAAGAATTGGAGGCAATGATTGACAGCGTTTTTTATATTAAGCGCTTTTTACAGCGTGGATTTTAATATACTGTATATAACTAAGTTTATCAGCGCAACGCAGTGCACAACCGGTGTGGATATTTGACGATGAC
The DNA here is from genome assembly GCA_030765065.1 of Deroplatys truncata. Taxonomy (NCBI): domain Eukaryota; kingdom Metazoa; phylum Arthropoda; class Insecta; order Mantodea; family Mantidae; genus Deroplatys; species Deroplatys truncata. Next base: position 636,081,513 of record CM060990.1, read on the forward strand.
TGTCCCACGCACTCCTGCAGCATGCAGTCGATCGGTCACCACTTGATGTGGTAAGCAACTCGCATCATAGCTCTGATTATGATTTTCACGTGTCTAGAACTGTTGCGCCGATTATATTGGGAGCAGTACAGCTCTCTCCAGGAACTTCGAAGAGGGAGAACTGCCACACAAATGCCTGTACTAAGCAGTGTATTAAGTCGCAGTTCATTGTACTAATACGATATGAGTGCGCTTGGAGGAGGGCACCACTGTTTTTTTTTGGACATGCCTAACGTCATCAAAGTCTAGGGATCAGAGGGGAGTGAGAGGCAAGGCGATAGGAAAGGTACAGTTGCACAATGAAAAGAGTACTACATTTGCAGACCTCAGCTTCGATAGTAAATGCAACCCGCAACTGCGGATTTGTGTTTTTCCTACTGTCCTTCCGATGACCCTCCCATTTGTTCCGTAAGTGTTTAGTTCCTCTTCCCACCGAACGCACTCACCACCTCCAACAAGTCCAGTGCCTCAGTGATCCGGACTTTGGTCCTAGGTCATTTGCTAGTGGATGCAACAACGGACTGTAGTCAACCCTCGGTTTGAAAGTGACATTTCATTTATAGAGGAAGCGTGCCTGACATGTGATGGTATTTTTAATTTTATTAGAATTCAAATTGTTGGTGCAAAGTAAACCTACATACTGCTCATGTGGCACCACTTCAGCAACGTTTCTCTCTGAATGTGTGGTTAGGAGTACTAGGTGATGGTCTCACTGGGCCACACATTCTTCCATGAAAAAACAAATGGATGGAGATGCCTTCGGTTTCTGCGGCAGCATCTTCCAGCATTGCTTGAGGATGATCCCTTCGAGCAACGTCCGAGCTTGTGGTACATGCATGTTGGAGCACCGGCACACTTAGCTGCTACTGTGAGATATCTAACGGGCAGATATGGTACAAGAAGGATAGGTCGAGGCGGACCTGTAACTTGGTCTGCTGAATCATCTGTGGCCGTATGCACCATTCTCAATCAAGATTTTACCGTGGTAAAACATGTACTTTACCGCGGTGAACGGTCATTTGTGGTGCATCGACGACGGTGAAAGTTTATCGAGGATTTTAGCGTGGTTAAATCTGACCGGCTATGAACGACCGGTTTCGTCGATTATCTCCAGCTTTACTTGTGCTGAAATGTTAAAATGGTGGAACATTATAGGTTAGAATTCCCAACTAATAAATACACTCCATTTTCGCCAATGAATACATCCTGATAAAGTTACTTTAATGTACTTCGTAATTTTTAATGCTTTAAGGCCTTTTTCTGCGACAGATGCCTTAAATGTCCTGACCCAAGACGTAACGAAAATTCACACAGTCACAGCGTTACATATCACAATTACATCAGTTGAAGCAAAGCTCCAAGAACAAGGCAAAAACGAGGGGTGTAACGAATGGATTTAGTGCAACTAGCGCATTTTCAGGAATATTAGGTACATTAACTGCACAGATATAGGAATCCGGTAACCTGAAAAGGTCGGTGCCGAAGGCTTAAATGCAAAATCGTCATCGTGGTGTCGGGGTAGTGTGTGCGCGCTTTCTGTGCAAGAGGGTCCAGGTTCAAATCTTGTCTGGGAATAATATTTTTTTCTTTCTTCTGCCTGTGTTTCAGTTAGTGAATATCGACTGAACTAACTGGAATTTAGTCAGTGTGGAAGGAATGAAAAAGAGTCTATAATAGTTCAGCATATTTTTCTAATCAATATGTAAGGCCAGCTTTTCCCACGTGCCCAAGTTATTGCTGTACTTTCTTTTCTTATGAATTGCATGTTAAATTTAATAGCATAATAGAGAAACTTGGGTTTGCTTTTGCTTTCCTCCATTGCACGCTGAACTACTAGCATGCGCTTCAGCAAAGAGGTAGAACAAGTGAAAAACAGACGACATGATGTACATCCGGGTGCGTTCAGTAGAGTTTACCTGCAATGAACGGTGCGCTCAACCAAGGTGAGCGCCTGCCAGGTAACCACGGTCACCTAAACTGCGGTGAACATTTTGCACCACAGTGTGATGATGACCCCGGTAAAATTCTTATCGCGGTAAGCTGAAGGTCCCTAATGGGTTTGTTTAACGAGGACGGTGCACACGGCCACTGATCTAACAGTACTCTGGTTAACATGTTTGAAGAGCTGGACAAGAAACTGCACGTTTGTCTACAATTCCAAAATGGTCTGGGGGAATACGAAATAATTCGAAACTCACTGCCGAAGCGAGTACAGTCCTACCTCCAAATGTAAGGACGACACTTGGAAACTTCCTTTAATACGTGAAAGTGTACAGATATTGTAAAATGTAACATAAAGTAGTAATCCCTTGATGGGGAAAGTTACGAGTGAAATTTGAGCCAAATTAAATGAAAAATTAAATAGAAGAATTTCAACTTAATTATGTGGCTACTAGAAAGCTGTTTTAAACGAAGTCATTGGGGACTTCTAACCACATATTTCCGAATATCTTGCAAACGGCTTGTTTCAGGACTCATGTTTACTAGGACCATTTGCTTCTATTTGATTGTCAACTCTATGAGTTTGCACTATCAATTATGATGCAGCCTACAGAAGCGACTTTCTTTCATAAAAATTGAACTTTGCAGGCTTTATAAAAATTAAAACGAAATTATTTCCAGTTATCTTCCCTTTGGCGAACTGGGACAAAGTGTCGTCCCTAAGTATATTATTATTATTATTATTATTGATTTACATGCCACTGCAACATGAGATGGCCCACTATCTTGAGGGCAAATTGACGCCCTCGGAAGTAGATGGAGGGAAAAGCCTGAAGAGGTTCTTACTAAAATGCAACTCCCTTCTTCGAGTACCTTTCACATCACCACCAAGAAGCAGGAGCAGTACCTGCTATTCAGTCCTAACCCCTTCCACTCCCTACCTCACTTCCTTACGTTCAGTGGCCCTGTAAAGCCCTCTACCTAGCTGCGCAGAAGACATTTTCAGTTACTTCCGCGTTCATGACTCCGGAAATGCGGTATAGCTGTATATATATATATATATTAGGATTTTCATACGATCCCATAAAGATATATGAAAATATTACTAACAAAACTTACTCAAAATGGCGTCAATGATCAACGATTTCAAATAATATTGTTTCGTCAGATTTTGTATTCTTATTTTATTCTCAAAATCATGTTGTATTTAGCTCATCTGTATTTTTTTATGTGTAAGGAATATTCCTTGTTTATTTTAGATTACATTCTATTATTTTGTAAACGTTTTCGAAGTACATTTACTTTATTTAAACAATAATTAGTTCATTTAATATAAGCAGGAGGCAATATTTGGAAAATTTTCACTGCCTTAAAGTGCTCCTTTGTTACTGCTGCTTTTGTCCACTAAGGAAGGTGCTTGATGTTTGTGAGACTATTCTACATACGAGGGCTGATCAATAAAGACCGAAACTGATTTTTTTCTGTAGTTTCCTTGATAGTTTTATGTCTCTACCACGAATACTTGAAAAGAGCAGAGTTTCATGTATAAAGCCCATAAGCGACAGCACTCTCGTAACGGTAGGTTGGTAGTAATGCTGTATATTGTTGACCCTACTTGAATTTCGCATACCACAAAATGGAGGTGACACGAGAGGAGCAATACAGCGAATAAAATTTTATTTTCGTTTAAATCATACAGCCTTTAAACTTTCGAAAATCTGAAGCAAGCATACGGTGAAGATGCACTACCTCGTGCAACGGTGTTTAGGTGGTTCAAGGACTTCAAAAAAGAGCGAGTCCTCTGTGCTAAGCAAGGCGGGCCTTGTGTTTCGGAATGGAATGCTTTACCAGCATGCAGTTGCCCCCCTCACACTACTGTTACAGCAGCTACTGCATGCCAGTATTGGCTACACTGAGGAAGCACATTACAAGGAAACGTCCAGAACATCATCGGAATGGGTGGCGACTTCATCACGACAACGCGCAGCCTCACGTCACAAATCAAGTCCAGGAATTTTTGGCTAAATTCAACATTACCTGTGTGCCGCATCCGCCTTAAAGCCCCGGTCTTAACCCCTGTGATTTCTTTTTATTCCCATTACTAAAGGCAAAGCTCCGAGGCATTCGATTTGAGAGTACTGAAGCAGTGCTAAAGAAAAGTGAGGCGATTCTCAAAGACCTGACAAAGAATGGCCTGCACCATGTGTTCGAGGTCTGGCAGAGACGCTATAAAAAGTGCATTCAGTTAGGAGGGGACTACTTTGAAAAAGATCATGTCAACATTGCAATGGAGTAATAAATATCTGTGAAAAAAAATCAGTCTCAATCTTTATTGATCAGCCCTCGTATATCTGCGTCATCCAATTTCCACCAATCACGTTTAGTAATGTCTTAGTTGTCAACCAACCTGAGCCATGCTTCATGGAATAGTTAAGGGTGTTTGATGTTTAATTTTCGACAACACTTTAAAAAGATTTTTTAAAAAAAATTCAATAGAAAAAAATCATAAAATAGAATAAGGATCCAATTGGGGTTTTGCCCTTATGGGTATTTAAATGCTCATACACGACGTTTAAATGAACGAGGCGCAGGTGTGTGTAAATAGCAAGGGAAATTTTAATTAAAACTTTGATTTCCTGCATTGTTATGTTTCTTTTTCACTTTAAAATGTTTATATACTATTTTAGCTCAATTGTTTTCAAACTTTCAGCATATTTTCTTTGAAGTGGGTAAAGATATTTAAGCAGGCTCTTCTTGTTATCAAGTATACTTTTGCATTTAGGTGTTTAATAACTTAACTTTCCTACCGTTGGTTTTTATAAAAATTAAAACAGTTACACACTTTTTGAAGAGAAAATTTAATACAACAAAAATTAAGGTTTTGGTTGTAAAGAATAATAAACATTTAAAACGATTACGTTTTCATCACTTGGAGCATTTTATTTGGGACTGGATTTCAGCTTTTAAAATTATTTTCATTAAAGGTTTGGCACATAAAACCACGAAAATCAATTTTATGTTTGTAGTAGGTTAAAGATTCTATGATAAAATTTCAACTGACTTGGTAATTTTTCTTTTCCACTACAAAGTAAACCCAATCTTTTTTTAGTTATTTTCTGATAGTACAAACATCTTTTAGTTCTAATGTGGTTGTAGGATCCCCTTTACAGTTCCGTTTAACTGGTTTCTACACAAGATTAGTTTAGTTCTTGTAAAACCTTTCCTTATTTCAGAGGTGTATGCAAGAAAGGTAAAGGATTTTTACAGATTACCATCTGGAGATAGGAGCAAATAAGGTAAACGTAAATCAGAACAAGCTTAAGTATGAGGACAAGCTTTCCAAATAAGACTTTGGTGACAACTGCTGAGAACAATTAATAACTTAATTATTTTAAACAAACTGTTGATAAAACATTGTGAAAGGTATGACGACACTAATGAAATAAATGAGGAAGATAACTCTATTAAAGATTGAAGATGACAATCTCTATTTGTGAGAATAAACAGAACGAACGAGACTTCAAAATATGAAGAGAGAAATTCATTGTTTCGTAAGTTTCATAGACTTTTAATGTTGTTACGTTTTCATAATAGCATTATTCTGTGACTGCAATTATTGTGATAGCGAAAGTCATAATAGTTTTGAACTGAAATACTTCCAAAGATCATCTTTTCTATTTTTGGTTGTTCCAACACTTTCCCTGTTGACTATTTTGCTTCAGAGCTCGCCTTATCCAAATTTTAAAGTGAAATATCTTAAAAGAGATGTCCCATACTTCTAAATGTTTCTTCTAAACACAAAATACGTCATGAAAAATGATTCTTCTTAATAAAAACAGAACAGTTTCATGCGTTTAAGTTTTTCTTGTATTCTCAGAGATATTTTGGAAATTTACCCCTCATTATGATATTCCTTTGATTTTAAAGTGGCCAACTTGTGAAATTTGGAAAGTCGATATTGCTTAAGTAATTAGATTGATTTTTACTAGATATTTTTTATATGTTCTATATCAAACCTCCGCATTTTCATATCATTTCCTCGAGTAGTTCGTGAGAAGACAATATTTTCTGATTTTTAATAATCTACAGCAAAATATCCTCGCGGTGTAGTTTTCAAAATGTTGAAACTAAATTCCAATGTTATGTTTCCAAACATAACCGTCTTACACATTTATCACATGGATTGTTAATAAAACAATTAATTTAGAAAACAAGTTTGAAAGTACATAGTAGTTTTCATTTTTTATTAATAAAAATTATTTCTAAAGCATGTACTTTCTCATTTTTATTCTATTGAAATGTTTCTGCAATAATCTTAATTTATTATCAACTTAACACTCCATGGTGAAATTTTCAAAGTAATTGGCAAACATTTACACCGCAAGCAGTAATTTGAGAGACAACGAGCATAGAAAATAATGAAGAAAAAAATTACTTTTAAGGGTAAAGAGGCGATTTCTGAACTGCAGTACTATGTTGGCTTGTATATTAACGATTTTAGTGTGTGCACCATTATATACCTATCGCTCTTTTAAAAAAAACACAAATCTATTACTGCACAAAATGGTATTTCTCAGTACTTATAACGATTTTCACAGGTTGGTCCCCTTAAACAGAACTTCTGGAAATTTTAAATGCTACTAAAAGTGAATATTTATTTCATTACTGATAGGATAATCATAGACATTATTTGTAGAATTTTTACATCACATTCGAAGGCTTTATAAATGCATCCCCTGATTTTGTGCCCCCGTATGTGCTCAAAATCATTAATTATTTAAGATCAACGGCAAAAAGAGTTAGTTAATATATGGATATTTGAAGTCTGGACCTAACGGAGCGTGATGACTGCGCAGGTCGAACCCCGCCCCAACTCTGGCTTTTAACGTCGCGGCTCCCTTTTTCTGAAGCGTGAGATTTCAGCTTTTAGGGGCAAGAGCTTGTTGGTAACCCTTGAAAGGCTGAGTTATAAAAAGATAAAACTCTTGCTCTAAGTGAATGGTAATAGGGAACGGCAGTAGAAATACACAGCAGAAATAGTATATTGATCGCATGAAGTGACGAGTGAAGTGGTAAAGGATGGCATCCGGATTATCAGCATGGACCTCTGTCTTAGAAAGACTGGAATGATTAAAACAAACAATCAAATTAAAAGTTCTAGTATAACAACTTAGTAAAATCCCTCGGTCTACGGATTGCGCCAGTATTCAGGAGGTATAAATCGCCCCAACTCTACTTGTCTTTTGCCTTTAGCTACTGCGTTATCCACTGAGGTGTTTTAGCACTTTGTTTACATCGTGATAACTCAAAAACTAAAATCAATCCTTATTCCAATTCTGTAAGAGATAATATGTTAAAGAACACAGATTCAAGATGATGATGTATGATTGGTCTCCCTGTAAATTAAAGCCGCTAGTTTTCTTTGTAAAACTTTATTTGAAATAACTTTATTACGAAAATCAACCAGCGAGGAACTTTTTTTCCGTTGAAGACATAGATGGGGGAGTGAAGGCTACGAAATACCCTAAAAAGTGTGAATTAACTTTTGGAAAATATCCCAGGATAATATCGTATGTATGTGAAATGCTATCGCTAGTTATATGCAAACACTTGCTTTCACACCACTGCACTTTGCTCTTTGCGTGGCCCGTCACAGCAATCTACAAACTCAGCATTTTTGTTGCAGTGCTCCTATAGCGTGTCTTTAGCCATACCTCTACAGTTGGATAGTTGCAACAGTGGTGTGATAAACGATTTTGTGAGAATAAAATAAAATAAAACACGGGCTAGGCGAAATTATGGCGTGTGGTGATAAGCAGCGACTCAGAGGCAGAGTAGGTGAGGCATGCCCACCCAAGTCAGAGAGGGGGAATACATGACCAGGTGAGTTACCCCCCCCCCAAGGGTTTTCTCTAAGTTGCTGTGCTATAGTTTCACAGTTTGTTCCTGTGGGTGGGATTAAAGGAATAATTTTCTAAACATAAATAGCGTTTCTTTATTCTAAACTTCCCCATATTTTTTTAAATACTCCTAAAATCTATATTGTGGCTTTTCTGTGCTGTGTATGTGTGTGTGCGTGTGCCTGTGCGTGTGCGTGTGCGTGTGCGTGTGCGTGTGCCTGTGTGTGTGTGTGTGTGTGTGTGTGTGAATCCCAAATGCCGCTTAACATATTTTGGCAATTCTTTCACCATTGAAAAGCCCTCTTCTTCCCGACGTACATACGCTATAATAGATATTTTTCAACTCCGTGTTTGTGAACAACAGCTCCACGCATACCGCCTCCAGGAAGTACAGGGACTGGGGCAGAACGACTTCGCACCTCGTGTTCAGCTTGTCCAGTGGTTTCTGCAACGAAGTATCGCAGATCCTACATTTCCCGCGCACGTCTTGTTTACCGATGAGGCCTGCTTACACGAGGCGGATACTTCCAACAGCAACAGCCACATCTGGGATGTTGAGAACCCTCATGCAGTGTTCGTTAGACATCACCAACATTCCGTAAACGTGATCATCCGCAGTGAGCTTTCGTTCTGCTACCCCGTTTGAGTTAAACAGTCACTTAATTCAGCGGCTGTACAGAGTCAAAATGTACTGGCTGTGCCACTCAAACCTATCCTATGGATACGCTTCAAACAGGGGTGAATAACTCCGTAACTTTGCGTCGGAGGATGGTTGTTGCTTGACAAAAAGTATTCTCCTTTGCAAGATCTATCGTTGCTCAGAATTTTTCTCAAAGGTCCTGAAACATTCTGTATACGGTGTATTGGTCGACTAAAGCACTTGTCGCTAATGACCTAGCAGTTGAGCGCCCTTAAACAAAACAATAAAGCACTTGAAACTTTGAAAAGATCATTTAAAATTGAATATGTGGCATTTTATTTTCACTATCACGTACACAGTGGGTAAAGAAGGTATTACTCCATCTAAAAACTCGCTACCGAGAGTTTTGAGGTTCCTTGAACACACAAAAATCATTTTTAGAGAAATTTCCGCGCGCGCCGTGTGTATCAACAGCTTAACTCAAAAACAACAGGTCAGATAAATACCAAATTTGGTACTTAGGTTCAGTACCTTCCAAAGATGCGACGCAAGATTTTCAAGAAAATCCCCCACCTCAAATTACCCTTTATTTGGAAATTTTTTCGAAATTTCTCATTAACTCAAAAATAGCTCTAACGATTTTGATTAAAATACCATATATTAAAGATATTTACATAAGGAATAAAATGTATATATTGAACTTTTCGGGAATAGCCTGTGAAGTCCTCTTCATTCAGAAGAAAGTTTGTATACTCTTGTATAACCGGTAAACGTTAAGCGATAGACGAAAATGCACTACATAACAAATGTAGATCTCTAAAACATACAGTTTATTTCAAATAACGTTTTTGTTGCATCAGTCATTTCAGATATATCCGTTATTAATTGTTCGAAACATTCAATACTACGCCATTTATTTAAAATTCTGTCGATTTTCAGTTGTTTCTCCCGATGTCATGTAAAGGGTGTGGAATTTTAAAGCCATCGTATAGCGCCCAGTTCTAAAACATATGACTATCGCCATTCCCTCGATATCTATAACAACGTGTGTAATGCAGCTATTTCCGGAAAGGTTTATCTCGATTAAAATGAAGTAGATAGGAAAATAAGCTTTCACGAGAATAATTTGTGTACCCACTAATAAGCGATAGAAGGTAGAGAAAGTGCACGTCAAAGTGTTTACTACAGGCTTTAAATAGGTCTGAAAGCTATATAAAGAAAGTTTTTAAGTGGCACTAAGTTCACGTGGTGTAAACCTAGATTAGAATTTAAAACGCGCTGAATTTCAGGGTCCAAAATAGCTGAATGTTGTTCAAATCGCATGGGACTAGCAAAGAGACAGTACGGGTCGAAATGCTAATCCAAACACTAGTTATGATTACACAATCATTCATTTGCTATACCATATCCGTTGCTCTAAGATAATTATTTAATTAACTTTAACTGTTTTTCAGTTGCTTCACAAATAAAAGTTTTATTATTTCTGGCCTCAAAAACCTTGGCCGGTATAACTTATTTGTAATTTTTACACAATATTTTATACCGAAATATCTAATCCAAGGCAGAAATCAATAAATAAAGGTGCATATATACACTGTAATAATAGTGTAACGCCTGTTGTTAATACATACGGCTCAACAGACAGTGAACACTGATGATATATGAAATCAAAAACTTGAGAAAGGACATTTTGGGAGGAAGCGTTTCAGGCCTAAGTTTAGGATACCTTCCCGACATGCCAGTTATGATGACATGAAAATACGAGGGTTGATCAGCAACTAGGGTTATATAGCCTGCAGTGAAACGTGTACATTTTATTTCATACAACCAATACAGCCAACTGATAGTACATCCATTAAGTTATTTTTCGACAAAGTCTCCATATCGCTTTAGGCACTTGTCACTTCGTGGGATGAGTTTCAATATTCCCTCCTGGTAAAAATCCTGTCCTTGCGTGTTCAGCCACGTTGTCGCTAAGTGTTTCACCTTCTCGCCTGAAGCGAATCGTCGACCTCCTAGGTGCTCCTCCAAGCGAGGAAGAACGCGAAAGTCGCTTGGAGTGAGGTCCGGGCTGTAAGGACAGTGGTCTATGATGTCCCAGCGAAACTACTTCAACAGCGTGGTGGTCTTCTGGGCTGTATGAGGTCGCGCGTTGTTGTGAAGGAAGATGACGCCCTCGGTGAGAAGTCCTGGCCGTTTCCTCCTGATTGCTTTCCCGCAATCGTGTCAAGGTCTCGCAGTATCGGTCAGCAGTCACTGGGTACCCTCTTTCCAAAAACTCCACAAGTATGACACCCGCGCTGTCCCAAAACACTGTGGCCATCACCTTCCCGGTAGATGGTGTCACCTTAAACTTCTTTGTCTTTGGAAAGAAGTGGTGTTTCTGTTCCATTGACGACCGCTTACTGCTGGGGTGTATGGTGTATCCATGTTTCGTCACTCATGACAATGTGTTGAAGTAAACTGTTCCCTTCCGTGGAAAACCGTTGCAAAAGTTGCAGACTTGACCCCCTGCGTTTCTTCTTGTGTTGGTTGGACAGATTTCGTAGAACCCATCGGGAACAAACTTTCCGGTACTGCAGAATATCGTGAAAATGTGACGAAGACTTCCGAACGTCATTTCCAATTCTACCGTCATATGCCGTAACGTGATCCTCCTGTTGTCCTGAATCAGTTCCTCCACGCGAGCTGTATTCAAATCTGTTGATGCCGTGCTGGGTCGAACACTGCGAGTCTCGTTGGTGACGTTTCCTCTACCAGCCGCAAACTTTCGACACCATTCTGCGACATACTGACGAGACATTAGTCTCTCCGTAAATCTCTAACTGCTGTCGGTGAATTTCAGCCGCGGTTCTTACATGTTTCGCCCACAGAAATCGAATAACGGAGCAGATTTCTCCGCTAGATCAGTTTTCCAAACGTGTCGCTATTTTTGTTTACCTACAACTAGCGCTGTAGGTGGCGGGTGCACAGTTGCCAACCGATGTATTAGAATTACCGCACACTACTATTTCTCTATAACGGACGAAACTCCAGGAATATCGATCTTGTAACCTTAGTTTCTGATCACCCCTCGTATCTGAGTCAGGGATGACGGTGCTAACGGTATTTGAAACGCGGACCTCACGTGCACGAGTCCATGCCTTAACGATCTCGACCAAACGTGTATGGAATCGTTTGATGGATGTTTAATTTATTATGAGCAGGCTAAGCATCCAGGAAAACTTAAGAGTGTATAGGCTGGAAAGGTAGAATCAGAGGACTGAAAAATTCAATGCCATAGCCAGGATTTGAACCACGGATCTGCCGGTTTCCGTCCGGTTGCCCTAACCACTGAGCTACCTTGACAAAATGCCGGCAGGAAATTAAATTCTCCAGCTGACCCGCATTTTTCCCAGTAAACCACAAGGCGATCTCAAATTGTTTTGAGATGACACAGCCCAATGTCGACTTACAATACTGTAAGTACCTTAAGTCCCGGCCTTCATTAGATCAGCCTCTATCAGAACAATTAATGAATTAATAATCGTTCTTGCAGACTGACATGTGTATAGGAATTTTTAGTCCTCTGATTCTACCCTTCTAACCTTGTCCTACACACATGTCAGTGTGCAAGAACAATTAAGTCATTAAGAACGTATATCCTACTATACTCTATATTAAGGTTGCATATATATTGGTTGCTAACTTGTTCCGGATCCTTAGCCTGATGAGGTATTGGGGATGGATAGCAGGGGAGAAGGATAGGAATTAGAAAGGAGGAGCATTTTAGCACCGTTATCAAGGCTAGACTTATTGCGCCTACTAAAGGAAGCGATGAGGTGAGAGGTACGAAGGACAGTGAGATCTGATGGCGTCAGACGCAATGTGTCCATAACGTTTCCAGATTGAGCATACCTGGCCACCCCTTCAATGCTTTCCACAACTTCATGAACAGATTCAAGTAGGAGGCTCCATGAGAGGGAAGAAATTACCTCCTAAAGCTCACACTCGTACACTGCACACCTCCGCCACCACCCGGCTGAAAGCTGAAGTGTGGCATTAAATGAGAGCAATTGAGACATAGGAAAATCCGTGATAATATATAATCCATTACATAATTCGCCTATCCAGTGGAACCTCACGAATGTGAGCCTCAAACGATACCACCCAAGCTATCCCGCTCGGTGTGGTGGCTAGCAAATAAGACTCTACAGTAGAAGTTTACGAAATCAACTAGAAAAGTGACACAGGTCTCAATAGAAGGGGCTATGCTTTTCGCATGGATTTCTATCCAGGATACCTAGTTTCCCTAAAACTGTTTTATCTCCGAGTGTTTGTCTATGTAAATACGTAACTGACGTACCAATGAAGATGGACTTAAAGCAAATACTGCTAAAAATCTGCATACAAATTTGTTAATGGTAGCGATTCACCTGGTATTAATAAATTTGTTTTATTTCGCTATGTTGTTTCACATGCTTAAGTACAGTGCGTCCATATACACCTCTTCTTTATCTGTTTAACCTCCTCTTATGTAGGACTTACAGGCGGGTGCGTGGGGTCAGAGGCCCGTCGAGGAGCAGACACTCATGGATCAGACAGAATATCCAGGATGGGTGATCAGGATGGGAGGAAGTAGATGAAACGAAATGATGGTGAAAGGTGATGATGGAGCAGTTGGTGGAATGAATGGCGGGGGAAACCGGAGAATCCGGAGAAAACCCGCCCAGACGCCACCACAAATCCCACATGCGGGTCCCTGGGATTGAACCCGGGCCGCCTCGGTGAGAGGCGAGCGGTCTAACCACTCGGCCACGGCGCCGCCGTCCATTTACACCTGAACACATTAAAATAATTAGGATTACTCTCTGGAAACTAATCAACAAATTGAGTTTTGTGATCTCAGTGGCTTTGGTTGATGTTCTTAATGTAATTAGAAACCCCACCATTAATTGTTGCTTTATGACTATTGTTAGGCATTAGTAATTAGTTTCCATTCTCTAATTTTGCAGCCATAAATGAACATGTAGTTCTCATTTCGGGAGCATGTTTTTTATTGTGAAGCATATTCACAGACATTGAAACACAACGGCATTTCGAAGACAATTGGGTATGCGCAATTTTTCAAAAGTTAAACAATTTTATCCATGGCAAGTTAGCTGGAGACAACTGGCTCTCCTCAGCGAGACTAGAAAAACAAAGACCTGCAATGAATCAAGATAGCGTAGATGTTCGAGGATGTTTAGTGAACTCCAAAAGGAAATAATTGCGCCGGTTGAGCCAGGAGACAGGCTACTCATATGACATGTCAGAGAGCTGCAAAGAAAGGGGTTTACGAGCATACAGAGTGCATGTAGTGCATGGATTAAAAGAACCAGACGCGGAAAAGCGGATGCGTTATTGTCAATGGTTTCAGACTCGTTTCATTGCAACCCCAGACATTCTCTCCATAACCTGGTTTACGGTTTCACCTGTCAGTCTACATAACACGCAAAACAGCAGATATTAGGCTTCTGAGAACCCGAATATCATCCACGAAGCTCCATTGTATTCTGAAAAGATTGGGGTCTGGTGCGCGATGACGGTTGGTCCCATTTTCTACGACAATAAAGTAGATATGTGGTTTTGGGCATATCTGCAATACATTCACGGAGCAACTGGACGACATCGAATTGACAGAAGATCGCGCAAGTCACGCGTCTATTTCCATCAGATTTATAGGTAGTCTTCGGTGAGCGTCTTATCCCAATAAACCTGTGGCCTCCCAGATCGCCCGACCTCACATCTCCGGATTTCTTCTTGTGGGACTACCTCAAGGACAGAGTATCCAAGAATAGGACGCGGTCACTTGCTGAACTCCGTGAGGAGATTACTTATAGAAATGAAAAACAGCAACATTAACCCGGATATGCTTCAGAAAAGGTCACAGAATGTGATTTGACGAGTATGGATGCAGGTAAAAGACATTTTCAACGTTTACTCTGAGGAATAACTCAAAATCCTGTAATTCGGAAGAGATTGCACATGTTATTGGTTTGGAAGGTATAAGTCTTAAGTGTTCAGTTTTATATGGATCGTCCTGTATAACAGGAGTATAACCTGCGATGTTAAATAGTCGTTGTAGTCTTTGCCACTGTCATTGATTGATTGTGCTCAGATTGTCGCTAACGTTATTACGTCAGGTACTGCGTGCGCATCTCCCTTCCAACTCGGGTGCCTTCCTGCTCATGCAATTCACAAGTGTAGAATTATATATATAAGCTTTAACGTTTATTTTTAATGGCAGGCTTAACTTTTACAGACTGAAATGTTGACAAAATTATAGAATACTGCTCTTTTACATGTCAATCCATCTTAGATCAATACACATCATGTAACATTATAGTTTTTTCTATTCCGCCATTTTTGAAGGTGTTTAAATGGACGGTGAGTAGGCCTTTTAATTACTTGCACTACGTCTTCTTTAGCGATACTCTCGAGCATGCAGTTTTTGAACCATCGTCCAATTTTATTAAAATATTTATGAGTGTATTCACAAAACTAGTGATGGTTTATTTAATAATACTGGTTTGGCCAACAAAAATCACAGCAAAAATTAATATCTAAATAAGTAAATGCATGTTCTAAAACCGAAAAAAATATTTATATTCTTTTAAGCTTAAACATACGAAAAACAATTATTCCTCTACTTAATTTTTGTGTTGCACCGAGCCTTCAAAATATTATTGATATTCTATATAATATGCTTATAAAATATTTAACATTCTGGAAAGTAATTATATTAACAAACTGAAATTTTATATTCAGTTTATTCCTATCTCGAGAAACATGTGTACACATTTTGAAGTTAATGGTCCCAAAATTAATATTATTGATATTCTATATAATATGGTTATAAAACATTTAACATTTTGGAAAGTAATTATCTTAACAAACTGAAATTCTATACATAGTTTATTCCTATCTCGAGAAACATGTGTATACATTTTGAAGTTAATGGCCACAGAATTACATTCTAGTGACCCTTATTGGTGCACCAATGCAAAGAAGCCACAGAAAACGTAAAAATCAGTTAGTGGCGTGAATTTGAAAGAAAGATGAGACATAAAATGTGCTTTGTCGTCGTTTCTAACGCTCCCCGTATGGCTAACGACCTTCGGGGGATACCCCATTCCACCAAGCACTCGTTACTGAGGTGGAGGCATTCAGCGGGAGGAATCCGTTGTCTCCGATGGTAGGGTGATGATGAGTATGGCGATGGAATGAGAGGACCTACAGCTTTTACTCTGGACTTCGAACCACGTTGGGCCTTGGGGACACTTCACATGAACAAGTCAGATGAAGGCGTGGATTGGGCCGACTTAAAATCGCCACCCAGAGCCGGGAATCGAACCCCGGTCCCCCAGTACGAGAGCCGGAAAGTAAACCACTGCGCTATTCCAGCACTCAAAATTGTGCTTTGTGTCGATTGGATTAGCGTTCCAAATACACTACACTTAACTCGAGTTGGATGGTTCAAGTTTCGTTCCTTCAGTTTTAATCTTTATTGAGCGGGAGAGTTTTATTCCAATACTAGCTATGATTATACAGGGTGGACAATTTAAGTTGAGAATGTACAATACCTCCAAAACTAAGAGTTGTAGAAGGAAATGTCTTTAATACAAGTTGCTTGATATGCCATTAGTGGTGCTTTGTTTGTGGGACGTTATGATGGTCATTTTAGGGTCAATTTAATTTTTTTTAAATGGGAACCTACAATTAGGGTCAATTTAAATTGATCCTAAAATGACCATTATAACGTCCTCCAAATAAAACACGACTAATGGCATTCACTTCCCCAATAACATCAAGCAACTTTTATTAAAGACATTTCTTTCTACAACGTTTAGTTTTGGAGATATTGTACAGTCTCAACTTAAATGGTCCACCCTATATAATTACTAATTACCTTCCCGGCATTGCATGGATGTGCTCTGTAAGCAAGGGGTTGAAAAGAAAGATAGCGCTAGTTTCCAAAAGGCTTATTTATTTCGCCGAGATCTTAATAGTAAGCGTCTGGGGTTTGATCAGATTGGTCAAATGCTGCAGATTTGTATGTAAGCGGTTGAAAATATCAGTAGGGATAGCAAGTAGGCTTACAACTTTTAAGCCCAGATCTGGTGGTCATTGAAAATATTAAAGCTACAGTGATTGATGTGATCATCAGATATGAAAGCCGTCCTCCGTGGTGTAGTGGTTACCATGCTAGCCTCTAGTTCCCGAGGTCGCGGGTTCAAACCCGGCGGAGGGCGATGGACTTTTTCGGGCGTAAAAATCCTTAGCATGGCTTCCGAAGGAAACTAAAGCCGGTAGTCCCGTTTCGTAGATTTACGGCATGTAAAAGAACCTCAAGCCTGATAAAGAGGCCTCTGAGTAAAATTACCCGTATTTCATGCCTAATATAGAATGGGACGGTAAGGGCCACAGTAGTTAAAGAGCGTCCATAAATAAAAACTCAATTTAATTTAATTTAATTTATCAGATATGAGGAAGAAAATTCCCTTGAAAATGCCATGTCAGAAAAGATAGAGAAATAATAAAGAACATGACCTGCCCATTCGGACCGGGCCCCGGGGGTTAACTCTGTAGAAGTTCAGCCCCTGGTGTTCGACTCGAGGGGAGTTGTCACCTGAAACTAGGGATTTTCTTATACAATGTGGTTGTACAAAAAGAAAATTGGTGGACATGGTACCGGCTATTTTTAAAATGAGCCTGAACATCCACGGCTACTTTATGGACTATAATAATGTAACGGTCAGGTCTGATTGATTTTTACTCCTTTCCTTTATTCTATTTTACAATTTTAAAAATCTAAAACTTAATTTTAATTGCTTTTAACTAACATAATTGTCATGAATAATAATTTTACTATTTATTTGCAGTTTTATACATTAGAAGGGTGGGATTGGTGATTTTATTATTAATCACGTCTAATGAGGCCCCAAATTGCTATAAATTAAAAAGTAGTTACGATACTGGGCCATATTAGTCAGTGGCGGCTCGTGGTGTAGAAAACAGGTGAAAAACGGTGTATGGGAAAAAACGGTGCACGCTAAAAATGGAATAACTATTAATATACTCACCCTACTTTTGGTAGACTAAGTCAATCCTTCTGTCCTTTAAGGAAGCAAAGTTATCTATTATTTGAAGCTATACACTAGTGCATAACCAACAAAATTCAAAAAATAAAAAACCTTTAAATTTTATATTACACGACATCCCGGAGCTTTTAATTTGTTTCCTTGTGGAAATTTGCAATTAATTAATTGGCTGTTCAGTAATTAACGGTGTTTCTTGTCCTTATCATTCCAGCCTAGTAAACGGAGTTTCAAACAAAATACACTCGACATAATTGAAACAAAACAAACGAGGGACAAATTTACTTGTATTCAGTACTCGTACTACTTACTGACTAAATACACAAGACATCGTATTTTATTTTGTTGAAAACATAAATAAACAAAAGAAGAAGGAACCAAGACATTCATTGTTCACATGCTTACACCTACTCAGTGTCAAGATAAATGTTCTTCACTTCCATAGCTAGACAAGCAATAATGACGTCTCGTTATCATGGCAACCTGCCCAAACAAGAGAAATACTGAACCGTATGTGCCGAAATATTTCACTTGTTGGAAGGTGTGGTGGGAGTTCATGTTGACTCCCGTTCCTCCTGGATCTCCCTTGTTTTCTAGACGTTTTTGCCGGCTGCCAGTCGAAGAGCTGAGGAAAGAATCCCTATCCTATCTCGTTGGATGATACCTTTGGGACTTTGTGGATGAAGGCAAAATAATAACTGATTTTTCCCATAAGCTTGATTAGTAGGTATATATAGAGAGAGCGAGGCCACTTTTTTGCGTTTATATGGGAAAGGATAGGGAAAACGAGGCTAGATGCGACGGTTCAAGGAGGAAAATGCGTTTATATGGACGAGATAGGGAATACGAGGACTGACGCTAGGCTAGTCAGATGCTAAAGGAGGGAGGGATATGCTTTATACGAAAGAGATAGGGAATACAAGGAAAGATGCTAGGCTAGACAGAGGCTGAGTAATGTATGGTTTATATGAGCGGTATAGGATAACGATGAGAGGTGTTAGACTAGACAGGGCTTGAAACGTAGTGCATGGTTTATATGAGAGATATAGGAAAACGAGGAAAGGTGTTAGGCTAGACAGAAGTCGAGGAGTAGAGTATGGTTTATATCAGAAGTATAGGAAAACGAGGAGAGGTATTAGGTTAGGAGAATTGAGTATGTGTTTATAAGGAGAGACGAGAAAACGGTGAGAGATCCTGTGCTAGGATAGACAGGTGTTAAAGTTAGGTTAGATAGGAAACCAAGGAGTGATACTCAGCTAGAGGGGGGGGCAGGAGGGAATACTCTTTATGAGAGGTAGGGGGTCAAGGGAGTGGTGTTAGGCTAGACAGAGGTTGAGAGTATGCGTTTATATGTATGGGAAGTATAGGAAAACGCAGAGAGGTGTTAGGCTAGACAGAGGTCGAGGAGTAGAGTATGGTTTATATGAGAGGTACAGGGAAACGAGGAGAGGAGTTAGGCTAGGCAGAAGTCGAGGAGTAGAGCATGCTTTATATGAGAGGTATAGGAACAGGAGGAGAGGTGTTAGGCTAGACAGATACTAAAGGAGTAGCAATATGGACTTATATACAGGAGAGATAGGGAATAGGAGGTGCTAGACTTGAAAGCGACTTTAGACGTGAACTTAGTGGAAAACTGTTTGATGTCAATGTTCTAGACATGCCCATCACGTAACCTATTCAGGGAAAAGGTGAGTTGTTCAGCGGAAAAAGGTGACTGCTCAGGGAAAAAGGTGACCCACAAAGGGAAAAAGTCGAGCAGTAAAGGGAAAAACGTGACCAGCAAAGGGAAAAAGGTGAGCAACAAAGGGAAAGAGGTGACCACCAAAGGGAAAACGGTGAGCCATAAGGGGAAAAAGGTGACCTGCAACGGGAAAAGCTAACCCACTCACACTAACAGGTAAGTAATTCAGCTAGTATTGCAAGAGGTTGACTGCATCATAGCAGTGTATGATTTCACAGGTAATTCAGCTAGTATCGTATGTATTTAGGCTAATTCATCTAGTATCACAGGATAGATTCCAGAGGCTAACTGTATCATGGCTCTGCATAATTTCACAGATAATTCAGCTAGTATCGTAGGTATTTAGGCTAATTCAGCTAGTATCACAAGAGGATAGATTCTAGGGTAGGGTATAGCTTAGTGTCGTATTTCACAGGTAATTCAGCTAGTATCGTAGGTATTTAGGCTAATTCAGCTAGTATCACAGGAGGCTAGATTCCAGGGTTGGGTATAGCATAGTTTCATATTTCACAGGTAATTCAGAGGGTATCGTAGGTATTTAGGATAATTCAAGTAACATAGGTGTTTAGAGTAATTAAGCAAGTATCACAGGAGGCTAGATTCCAGGGTTGGGTATAGCATAGTTTCGTATTTCAGAGGGTATCGTAGGTATTTAGGATAATTCAAGTAACATAGGTGTTTAGAGTAATTAAGCAAGCATTACAGGAGGGTAGGTTCCAGGGGTTGGTTATAACCTAGCTTCGTATTTCACAGATAGTTCAGGTAATATCGTAAGTATTTGAGGTAATCGACAGAGCTTCACAGATATTATTGATAATTTCGATCAGAGATTTGTATCACAGCTATTTAAGGTAAATGCAGCTGATTCAGGTTGTATCAATGGTATTTGAGTCATTTTAATAGGTAATTCTGATAGTATCACAGGTGCTCGTACTAATTTAGAGCAGGAATTCGTATCAGAGCTAGTTAAAGTAATTTCACATGATTCGGGTAGTATCACAGGTATTTAAATCATTTTCATAGACAATTCAGCTAGTATCGTGAGCATTTAAGCTAATTCAGCTAGTATCACAGGAGGCTAGATTCCAGAGGCTAACTGCATCATAGCTATGCATGATTTCACAGCTAATTCAGCTAGTATCGTAGGTATTTAAATCATTTTCATAGCCAATTCAGCTAGTATCGTGAGCATTTAAGCTAATTCAGCTAGTATCACAGGAGGCTAGATTCCAGAGGCTAACTGCATCATAGCTATGCATGATTTCACAGCTAATTCAGCTAGTATCGTAGGTATTTAGGCTAATTCAGGTAGTATCACAGGAGGCTAGATTCCAGGGTTGGGTATAGCATAGTTTCGTAATTCAGAGGGTATCGTAGGTATTTAGGATAATTCAAGTAACTTAGTGCTTAGAGTAATTAAGCAAGCATTACAGGAGGGTAGGTTCCAGGGGTTGGTTATA
This sequence comes from Deroplatys truncata, assembly GCA_030765065.1. Classification (NCBI taxonomy): domain Eukaryota; kingdom Metazoa; phylum Arthropoda; class Insecta; order Mantodea; family Mantidae; genus Deroplatys; species Deroplatys truncata. Next base: position 636,102,353 of record CM060990.1, read on the forward strand.
GCCTAGTTTCGTATTTTACAGATAGTTCAGGTAATATCATAAGTATTTGGATAATCAGCATAGTTTCACAGATGCTCGTAATAATTTCTATCAGAGATTTGTATCACGGCTATTTAAGGTAAATGCAGCTGATTCAGGTTGTATCAATGGTATTTGAGTCATTTTAATAGGTAATTCTGATAGTATCACAGGTGCTCGTACTAATTTAGAGCAGGAATTCGTATCTGAGCTATTTAATGTAATTTCACACGATTCGGGTAGTATCACAGGTATTTAAGTCATTTTAACAGGCAATTCAACTAGTATCACAGGTACTCATGGTAATATAGAGAGTAATTCGATTATAAAACTTTTCTCATCCAGCGTTACAACAATTTATATACTTTTTTCTAAATCTTACAAATTTTTATATGTTAAACAGTTATTGTACGATGCAGAGAGGGATAAACTGCATATTGGTTCACAAATTGAAAAGCTTTACGTCAACATACCTTTATTTTAGTTCGTTATAGATGTCTCTCCCCTTTTATCTAGGCTTGAGACTAGCACTAGGATTGCTCCTAATGGCAGGGTTACCACCTTCCCTTCCATCTTCTTCTTTCTTCATCAGGCGTCAGCTATCTGCATATACAGCACACAGATACCTTCTTTTTTAAGATTGTAGAATCACGAGAAATTCTTTATCTTTAACTTACATTCTTTTAAGCACTGTTTGTAATGGCGTAATGTCCATACGCATATGTCGTTATCCCATCCTCAGCAATAATTCTTTTATCATCAAACGGAGTCAATGCAATTTTATTCACTTGTACTGTAGCAAGGGCATGCTTTCGTGATAGGATCAGATTCATAGGTGTTCTGATGATTTCACTGGTTTTAAGACAGTCTGTATAGCTGTCAAACGAAATGTACTGCTTAATAGCGCTACGTTTTATACCTTTAATCTTTTTTATCATTGACCCTTGAATATCTAAGGCATACATCTTAGGACGTAGTCCAACAAAGCGTAGGATGATTTTGCTATTAGCCTCATCTTTAAATTTTCCCAATACCTTCTTGTTCTGAGTAGAGTAACATATATGGTTGGCAGGGTAATCAGCTGTATCGAGATGCTCAAGAAAACGTAGCTTGTCCTGGTACACATCTTCAGTTGTTACACGATGAATGAACGAATCAGTGTCCATATACATAAGCTTCAGGTTTTCAGCTCCATAATAAGGCAACAAAACGTCGTAATGATAGTTATACATTAATGTCTTGGAGATGTCCAACACACTCATACCAATGTATATAGGCTTGTTGAATACAATCTGACGAGAGGCCATATGTACAGCAGCTAGATTATCAGCATATATCGTCCTGTCGATAAATGTAGGCTTGGCGATCAGCTTCTCTAGAGTTTTTTCATTGGTCACCAGTCGTATATCCATACGATTACGCAGGTTCTCCATAGTTTTTCCAAACATAGCGTTGTTAAAGAGTTTGTAGAGATCCTTCTCGAAATCATTCGCAGCTTGTTGTCGTAGCCTGTTGTTAAATTCCACATAAGGTTTCAACCACTGAGTCTGTCGGAATTGTAGCACACGATGGATTTTTGTTAGTCGTAGTCCATGACTAAGAGCTTGCTTCAAAGCCATGTAATGCACTACATACTTCTTTCGAGGTCCAAGATGAGGTATCAGTTTCTTTGTAGATGATTCCAATGGTTTCATACACTCTGGCAGGAAAGGTAGATCGTTGTGTAGATCGTGAAGTTCTGCAGGATACTCGATGTCGACTTCTAATATGTAGCCGCAAGGATCATCTTCTTGTAGTGTTTCTAAGTTGATTTCTTCAGGTGACACCCACTGAAATCCACCAAAAGGAAGGGCGTGACACATTGCCCACCCATATTGGTTATTTGCGTCCTCGTATGTGATAAATTGGGTTGGTCTCGTCGGATCAAACTTCTCCATATAAGTGTTATTAGCCTCAGCATACCGATGAGAAACTTGGCATAAACCTCCTCTTATACCTGATTCCACCATGAGTAATTGATCATAATCTTTTAACAGCTCTAACTTAATTCCAGTATACAGTAACATAGCGTCCCATGTTAGACCTGGAGAGGTAAAATAATGGGCGGGATCGACTTTGTGTGTTTTAAGGGTTTGCTCTCTGAACGTCTCAAAGACGTCAGCTAGAAGAAGTACATCCGAAGTTAAGTAGAGATCGCTGTACTCTCCCAGGTTTCTCACATTAAACAGCTCCCATACATTTCTAGCATGATCGTAGTCAGCATCAGTAATTTCTTCTTCATTTAATCTATTGTAGAAGGAGTCCTTAGGAGGCAAGCAGGTCTCGTTCAGGGCATCCCATGACGTAACAAAATCATATGGAAATACACCCTTACGGGTCATCAACTTCAATTTGTCTTCTCCAAAGTACTTTAGCGTTTCAGGATACGAGGTTAGATTTTTTACCAACTTATCCAAGCTTGTACTGAGGAATCGGAAGCTATCCACAAATCGAAGCTTTATATCTCCTACATACTTGGTGAATGAGATATAGCTTTCTTCAGAGTTAGGAATTACCTCCACACGTTCACTTGTACAACCCAGCTCCTTAACAATGAAATGAGAGTCATATCCGCTAAGGTTATGCATGAAGACTGGTATATATTTAGGTGTTTTGCAGGCTAAATTACATTCATTATGAAGACTTCCACGATATTCACCGCTGATGTGATCATGGTCGCGTACTTTATAGTTCTCTTCTGTAAAGGGTTTTCTACACAAGTAGCATGTCGTAGAAGACTCGAAATCCTTTTGCTGTTGATCCGTAAGTTTCAGAGGCTTAGCAGATTTGTATATATTACCAATCATTTCTGCAAGAGATGTAAGGTACAGCATAAACTTCTGAGCAGCATCAGCACCACGATACACATAGGGCTGCTTAGGAAGACCAGTTTCGAGATGTTCAACACCAGATGTAGGCTTCACGTAAACACAGAAGCTCATTGGTGTGTGCTCTTGATAAGGGGTTGTATAGGAAGTTTCAGGATTGGGTATACACGTATGGCATGGAGTGAGAATACTCTCAAAATCTGCATAGATGACATAAGGTACTTTCAGCATCCTCTCAACATTTTTAAACTGTACAATTGCTTTCTCCTTGGTAGGCATAACTACCCTCGCAACACCATGTTGAATACAGACGGCTGCATGTTCTTGCAGTTTTTCCTGTCCACTTCGTCCGCTCTGGTCATCAAAATGTGTAAAGCAGCGCTTACAAGTATAAACCCGTCCATTATGGTTAGTTTTCTGACGTCGAACGAGCTTCTCAAAATTCTTTATATACACGTAGTGATGTTTTCCGCTGCTGTCATTCAATAGTAGCAGGTCGCGATGTTCAGGTAGTTCAATGTCAGCAACCTTTATTGGATACACTTCATGCTTCTCATCCAGCCCGAAAACGTTAATGGATATCTTGTTAAGCTTCTCAAATTTAGGTATTTGAGAAAGTGGAGTAGGGTAAGAAACACAGCTGAAGTCATACTTATCTTGAGGTTGTTTGTATTTGCTGACGCGTTGAGGCTTGATGCTCACGAATTTGGCCAGTATAGAGTACATGAAACATTTCTCGTCGATAAAGTTCTGGATGTTTATACACGCTTCTTTAGCTCCGACAGATGGTGGTAATGGTATGTAGCTACTTCCTCGCAACGGATTGTACTTGTTGATACGAAGTCGAAGTCCTTCCACAGCAAGCAAAGCCCAGCTGCTACCCTTAAGCTGAGACTCCTCCATTTCAGTCACCAATTTCTTGAATTTCACTTCCATCGCTGACTCCAGATCAGTTTCTAGAAACACAGCTTGATTCCGTGTTTTAAATGTTTTGTCACAGGTTTCTCCAATACTGTTAACAAATCGACACTCAGCCAGCAGATTAATTTTAACACTCTTATGAATACTAAGCTCTTTATGCACAGCCTGGATTATACGTTGTTTTGCCTCTTGCAGATACATATTTAGGTCCTTAGCTGATTCGCATCGTATAAAATACGATTTCAATCGTCCTTCGAATGAAGTTTCGTATTCTTTCATATCACAGTCCTCCATTGTTGACAGCAACTGATGTTTAGTTGGCTCCAATCTTCTTTTCTTCTGAGGGCTGCTTATTTCACATATATCTTCGTGTCGCTGTCCCTTATAACCATCTTTGAAGGTTACATTACAATGTTTACATTTGAAGAGCTTCTTACAGCTCATCTCGTGTCTTCTCTTGTCATAACCTCGGAGGAACTTCTTCCCACATTTTCCGCATGCATATCCAGTAGCGCTTGGAATAATATCCTTATACGCTGAGTTATTCATCTTTATTCTTGATGTAATAACGTATTAATCACTGATCAATGAAATGTAGACCTCTTCACCTTGACACCACTTTAGAAAGCTGATTATTCTTGGAGAGAACACGATGTTAACACCTCAAGACTAATTAGCACAATGAAGTCCAATGCCCTAGATCACCATATTTATAGAGGGAGCACGAACCTTTTTAGATCAATCATAAACTCGCTCCATAACCACCTGTATATGATCGCTCAACGTGTACTAACCCCCCAGCCATATAACCTCAAGTCTAGAGACAGGATGTTTATGACGTCACACCCAGAGACAGGATGTCTGGCAGCATCAAACACGTTTAAACTCGTCTCATAACTACCTGCTTATGCTGTCACACCAGCAAGAGAAGTATTCCCACACGCTCATTCAGACATATATTTCAAATTCAAGCCCACCACCACCATCACCACCTATTGTACCAAGGTTAATTCAAGCTGTATTATCACAATACTTAAAAGTAAAAGCTTAAAAGGAAACCTAGAAGATTTTCCCCCTTATTTACTTAATTATTTCATGTTTTTATTCCCTTTTCAATTCTTCCTTTCCATCTTCTCACAGAAAGACCATTACATTTCACTACAATCACGAGAAAAGCAATTTTTCCAGAGTTACACAGATTCTAAGCTTCTAAATCGAACCCGGTAATACTTTAATAAATGTATTTTAGCTCCCCAATATCAGCATCTACCATTTAATCTTTACTCGAACCTGATATGATCCATAAGCTTGAAGATATATGAAATCACCCTTCAGGATTCGATCTAAGTACTTTAAAGTAATTTTTGTCACGATAACGATATTTAAGGACTAGATACTCTGTTTACGTTTACCTCGACATGTCTATCTAAATTAAATTACGAGTTATTAAATTTTTGCAAGTAAATTTCATTGAATCGGTATTCGAACCCAGAACACCAGGAACAAACTAATTTATAATATTAGTCTGACATGTTAAACAAAGTTGTATGCAGTTACATCGATCTAGGTGATATATTCTAGTGTACAGAGGAAAATTAAGGAAGTCATTAAAAGATGGGGAATCGAACCAAGCACAACTGTTTGACAATTATATACAGCATTAATCACCCATCATAGAAGCTATCAATCATGCTTTGCTGCACTCCTCTACCTTACTTAGTTCCCGAGATAATGAAAATTTAAACATTAAGGATCGAACCCAGGACGTCAGGTATCTAATTACACATTTACAAGATACTACCTAATAACATAAACGCAATAAAGTTTATTTGCCGTCTTTATCTTAATTGGTTTAGGAGTTATTAAATTTATAAGTAAATTCCATCGAATCAGTATTCGAACCCAGAACACCAAGAACAAAATAATTTACAATATGAGTTTGGTATGCTTAAAGGTGCTGTATGTAGTTACAGCATCAATGTAAGTGATATTTTCTAGAGTATAGAGTAAAATTAAGGAAGTCATTAAAAATCGGGATTCGAACTAGGGACAACCGATTAAAAATTATATACAGTATTAATTACCCATTATAACAGCTATCAAACATGCTTTGGTCTATTCCTCTAGCTTTCTTAGTTTCCGAGATAATGGAGTTTTTAAAATTAAGGATCGAACCCAGGACACCAGGTACCAAAATATACATCCACAAGAAACTACCTAATGACATTAATGTAATAAAGTTTATTTGACGTCTTTATCTTAATTAGTCTCTGAGTTATTAGAAGATGAATTTGCATTCACTCCTAGGATTCGAACCTAGGCATCCCGGTCAACTTGCAACAATGTCCTAATGACGCGGCGCATTCCAAAGAATTGATTAGTTTTTATCCCAATGTTCTATCTCTTGTCATTCAGGAGATATAAGCGATTAAACAGTAGATATAACATAGCGACTCCAGCAAACAGAGAGATGCCGACATCTGATAAAGTTCTTTTGATCTATGCCGGCAAGCTCCGCCCATATTATATCTACTGTTTAATCGCTTATATCTCCTGAATGACAAGAGATAGAACATTGGGATAAAAACTAATCAATTCTTTGGAATGCGCCGCGTCATTAGGACATTGTTGCAAGTTGACCGGGATGCCTGGGTTCGAATCCTAGGAGTGAATGCAAATTCATCTTCTAATAACTCAGAGACTAATTAAGATAAAGACGTCAAATAAACTTTATTACATTAATGTCATTAGATAGTTTCTTGTGGATGTATATTTTGGTACCTGGTGTCCTGGGTTCGATCCTTAATTTTAAAAACTCCATTATCTCGGAAACTAAGAAAGCTAGAGGAATAGACCAAAGCATGTTTGATAGCTGTTATAATGGGTAATTAATACTGTATATAATTTTTAATCGGTTGTCCCTAGTTCGAATCCCGATTTTTAATGACTTCCTTAATTTTACTCTATACTCTAGAAAATATCACTTACATTGATGCTGTAACTACATACAGCACCTTTAAGCATACCAAACTCATATTGTAAATTATTTTGTTCTTGGTGTTCTGGGTTCGAATACTGATTCGATGGAATTTACTTATAAATTTAATAACTCCTAAACCAATTAAGATAAAGACGGCAAATAAACTTTATTGCGTTTATGTTATTAGGTAGTATCTTGTAAATGTGTAATTAGATACCTGACGTCCTGGGTTCGATCCTTAATGTTTAAATTTTCATTATCTCGGGAACTAAGTAAGGTAGAGGAGTGCAGCAAAGCATGATTGATAGCTTCTATGATGGGTGATTAATGCTGTATATAATTGTCAAACAGTTGTGCTTGGTTCGATTCCCCATCTTTTAATGACTTCCTTAATTTTCCTCTGTACACTAGAATATATCACCTAGATCGATGTAACTGCATACAACTTTGTTTAACATGTCAGACTAATATTATAAATTAGTTTGTTCCTGGTGTTCTGGGTTCGAATACCGATTCAATGAAATTTACTTGCAAAAATTTAATAACTCGTAATTTAATTTAGATAGACATGTCGAGGTAAACGTAAACAGAGTATCTAGTCCTTAAATATCGTTATCGTGACAAAAATTACTTTAAAGTACTTAGATCGAATCCTGAAGGGTGATTTCATATATCTTCAAGCTTATGGATCATATCAGGTTCGAGTAAAGATTAAATGGTAGATGCTGATATTGGGGAGCTAAAATACATTTATTAAAGTATTACCGGGTTCGATTTAGAAGCTTAGAATCTGTGTAACTCTGGAAAAATTGCTTTTCTCGTGATTGTAGTGAAATGTAATGGTCTTTCTGTGAGAAGATGGAAAGGAAGAATTGAAAAGGGAATAAAAACATGAAATAATTAAGTAAATAAGGGGGAAAATCTTCTAGGTTTCCTTTTAAGCTTTTACTTTTAAGTATTGTGATAATACAGCTTGAATTAACCTTGGTACAATAGGTGGTGATGGTGGTGGTGGGCTTGAATTTGAAATATATGTCTGAATGAGCGTGTGGGAATACTTCTCTTGCTGGTGTGACAGCATAAGCAGGTAGTTATGAGACGAGTTTAAACGTGTTTGATGCTGCCAGACATCCTGTCTCTGGGTGTGACGTCATAAACATCCTGTCTCTAGACTTGAGGTTATATGGCTGGGGGGTTAGTACACGTTGAGCGATCATATACAGGTGGTTATGGAGCGAGTTTATGATTGATCTAAAAAGGTTCGTGCTCCCTCTATAAATATGGTGATCTAGGGCATTGGACTTCATTGTGCTAATTAGTCTTGAGGTGTTAACATCGTGTTCTCTCCAAGAATAATCAGCTTTCTAAAGTGGTGTCAAGGTGAAGAGGTCTACATTTCATTGATCAGTGATTAATACGTTATTACATCAAGAATAAAGATGAATAACTCAGCGTATAAGGATATTATTCCAAGCGCTACTGGATATGCATGCGGAAAATGTGGGAAGAAGTTCCTCCGAGGTTATGACAAGAGAAGACACGAGATGAGCTGTAAGAAGCTCTTCAAATGTAAACATTGTAATGTAACCTTCAAAGATGGTTATAAGGGACAGCGACACGAAGATATATGTGAAATAAGCAGCCCTCAGAAGAAAAGAAGATTGGAGCCAACTAAACATCAGTTGCTGTCAACAATGGAGGACTGTGATATGAAAGAATACGAAACTTCATTCGAAGGACGATTGAAATCGTATTTTATACGATGCGAATCAGCTAAGGACCTAAATATGTATCTGCAAGAGGCAAAACAACGTATAATCCAGGCTGTGCATAAAGAGCTTAGTATTCATAAGAGTGTTAAAATTAATCTGCTGGCTGAGTGTCGATTTGTTAACAGTATTGGAGAAACCTGTGACAAAACATTTAAAACACGGAATCAAGCTGTGTTTCTAGAAACTGATCTGGAGTCAGCGATGGAAGTGAAATTCAAGAAATTGGTGACTGAAATGGAGGAGTCTCAGCTTAAGGGTAGCAGCTGGGCTTTGCTTGCTGTGGAAGGACTTCGACTTCGTATCAACAAGTACAATCCGTTGCGAGGAAGTAGCTACATACCATTACCACCATCTGTCGGAGCTAAAGAAGCGTGTATAAACATCCAGAACTTTATCGACGAGAAATGTTTCATGTACTCTATACTGGCCAAATTCGTGAGCATCAAGCCTCAACGCGTCAGCAAATACAAACAACTTCAAGATAAGTATGACTTCAGCTGTGTTTCTTACCCTACTCCACTTTCTCAAATACCTAAATTTGAGAAGCTTAACAAGATATCCATTAACGTTTTCGGGCTGGATGAGAAGCATGAAGTGTATCCAATAAAGGTTGCTGACATTGAACTACCTGAACATCGCGACCTGCTACTATTGAATGACAGCAGCGGAAAACATCACTACGTGTATATAAAGAATTTTGAGAAGCTCGTTCGACGTCAGAAAACTAACCATAATGGACGGGTTTATACTTGTAAGCGCTGCTTTACACATTTTGATGACCAGAGCGGACGAAGTGGACAGGAAAAACTGCAAGAACATGCAGCCGTCTGTATTCAACATGGTGTTGCGAGGGTAGTTATGCCTACCAAGGAGAAAGCAATTGTACAGTTTAAAAATGTTGAGAGGATGCTGAAAGTACCTTATGTCATCTATGCAGATTTTGAGAGTATTCTCACTCCATGCCATACGTGTATACCCAATCCTGAAACTTCCTATACAACCCCTTATCAAGAGCACACACCAATGAGCTTCTGTGTTTACGTGAAGCCTACATCTGGTGTTGAACATCTCGAAACTGGTCTTCCTAAGCAGCCCTATGTGTATCGTGGTGCTGATGCTGCTCAGAAGTTTATGCTGTACCTTACATCTCTTGCAGAAATGATTGGTAATATATACAAATCTGCTAAGCCTCTGAAACTTACGGATCAACAGCAAAAGGATTTCGAGTCTTCTACGACATGCTACTTGTGTAGAAAACCCTTTACAGAAGAGAACTATAAAGTACGCGACCATGATCACATCAGCGGTGAATATCGTGGAAGTCTTCATAATGAATGTAATTTAGCCTGCAAAACACCTAAATATATACCAGTCTTCATGCATAACCTTAGCGGATATGACTCTCATTTCATTGTTAAGGAGCTGGGTTGTACAAGTGAACGTGTGGAGGTAATTCCTAACTCTGAAGAAAGCTATATCTCATTCACCAAGTATGTAGGAGATATAAAGCTTCGATTTGTGGATAGCTTCCGATTCCTCAGTACAAGCTTGGATAAGTTGGTAAAAAATCTAACCTCGTATCCTGAAACGCTAAAGTACTTTGGAGAAGACAAATTGAAGTTGATGACCCGTAAGGGTGTATTTCCATATGATTTTGTTACGTCATGGGATGCCCTGAACGAGACCTGCTTGCCTCCTAAGGACTCCTTCTACAATAGATTAAATGAAGAAGAAATTACTGATGCTGACTACGATCATGCTAGAAATGTATGGGAGCTGTTTAATGTGAGAAACCTGGGAGAGTACAGCGATCTCTACTTAACTTCGGATGTACTTCTTCTAGCTGACGTCTTTGAGACGTTCAGAGAGCAAACCCTTAAAACACACAAAGTCGATCCCGCCCATTATTTTACCTCTCCAGGTCTAACATGGGACGCTATGTTACTGTATACTGGAATTAAGTTAGAGCTGTTACAAGATTATGATCAATTACTCATGGTGGAATCAGGTATAAGAGGAGGTTTATGCCAAGTTTCTCATCGGTATGCTGAGGCTAATAACACTTATATGGAGAAGTTTGATCCGACGAGACCAACCCAATTTATCACATACGAGGACGCAAATAACCAATATGGGTGGGCAATGTGTCACGCCCTTCCTTTTGGTGGATTTCAGTGGGTGTCACCTGAAGAAATCAACTTAGAAACACTACAAGAAGATGATCCTTGCGGCTACATATTAGAAGTCGACATCGAGTATCCTGCAGAACTTCACGATCTACACAACGATCTACCTTTCCTGCCAGAGTGTATGAAACCATTGGAATCATCTACAAAGAAACTGATACCTCATCTTGGACCTCGAAAGAAGTATGTAGTGCATTACATGGCTTTGAAGCAAGCTCTTAGTCATGGACTACGACTAACAAAAATCCATCGTGTGCTACAATTCCGACAGACTCAGTGGTTGAAACCTTATGTGGAATTTAACAACAGGCTACGACAACAAGCTGCGAATGATTTCGAGAAGGATCTCTACAAACTCTTTAACAACGCTATGTTTGGAAAAACTATGGAGAACCTGCGTAATCGTATGGATATACGACTGGTGACCAATGAAAAAACTCTAGAGAAGCTGATCGCCAAGCCTACATTTATCGACAGGACGATATATGCTGATAATCTAGCTGCTGTACATATGGCCTCTCGTCAGATTGTATTCAACAAGCCTATATACATTGGTATGAGTGTGTTGGACATCTCCAAGACATTAATGTATAACTATCATTACGACGTTTTGTTGCCTTATTATGGAGCTGAAAACCTGAAGCTTATGTATATGGACACTGATTCGTTCATTCATCGTGTAACAACTGAAGATGTGTACCAGGACAAGCTACGTTTTCTTGAGCATCTCGATACAGCTGATTACCCTGCCAACCATATATGTTACTCTACTCAGAACAAGAAGGTATTGGGAAAATTTAAAGATGAGGCTAATAGCAAAATCATCCTACGCTTTGTTGGACTACGTCCTAAGATGTATGCCTTAGATATTCAAGGGTCAATGATAAAAAAGATTAAAGGTATAAAACGTAGCGCTATTAAGCAGTACATTTCGTTTGACAGCTATACAGACTGTCTTAAAACCAGTGAAATCATCAGAACACCTATGAATCTGATCCTATCACGAAAGCATGCCCTTGCTACAGTACAAGTGAATAAAATTGCATTGACTCCGTTTGATGATAAAAGAATTATTGCTGAGGATGGGATAACGACATATGCGTATGGACATTACGCCATTACAAACAGTGCTTAAAAGAATGTAAGTTAAAGATAAAGAATTTCTCGTGATTCTACAATCTTAAAAAAGAAGGTATCTGTGTGCTGTATATGCAGATAGCTGACGCCTGATGAAGAAAGAAGAAGATGGAAGGGAAGGTGGTAACCCTGCCATTAGGAGCAATCCTAGTGCTAGTCTCAAGCCTAGATAAAAGGGGAGAGACATCTATAACGAACTAAAATAAAGGTATGTTGACGTAAAGCTTTTCAATTTGTGAACCAATATGCAGTTTATCCCTCTCTGCATCGTACAATAACTGTTTAACATATAAAAATTTGTAAGATTTAGAAAAAAGTATATAAATTGTTGTAACGCTGGATGAGAAAAGTTTTATAATCGAATTACTCTCTATATTACCATGAGTACCTGTGATACTAGTTGAATTGCCTGTTAAAATGACTTAAATACCTGTGATACTACCCGAATCGTGTGAAATTACATTAAATAGCTCAGATACGAATTCCTGCTCTAAATTAGTACGAGCACCTGTGATACTATCAGAATTACCTATTAAAATGACTCAAATACCATTGATACAACCTGAATCAGCTGCATTTACCTTAAATAGCCGTGATACAAATCTCTGATAGAAATTATTACGAGCATCTGTGAAACTATGCTGATTATCCAAATACTTATGATATTACCTGAACTATCTGTAAAATACGAAACTAGGCTATAACCAACCCCTGGAACCTACCCTCCTGTAATGCTTGCTTAATTACTCTAAGCACTAAGTTACTTGAATTATCCTAAATACCTACGATACCCTCTGAATTACGAAACTATGCTATACCCAACCCTGGAATCTAGCCTCCTGTGATACTACCTGAATTAGCCTAAATACCTACGATACTAGCTGAATTAGCTGTGAAATCATGCATAGCTATGATGCAGTTAGCCTCTGGAATCTAGCCTCCTGTGATACTAGCTGAATTAGCTTAAATGCTCACGATACTAGCTGAATTGGCTATGAAAATGATTTAAATACCTACGATACTAGCTGAATTAGCTGTGAAATCATGCATAGCTATGATGCAGTTAGCCTCTGGAATCTAGCCTCCTGTGATACTAGCTGAATTAGCTTAAATGCTCACGATACTAGCTGAATTGTCTATGAAAATGATTTAAATACCTGTGATACTACCCGAATCATGTGAAATTACTTTAACTAGCTCTGATACGAATTCCTGCTCTAAATTAGTACGAGCACCTGTGATACTATCAGAATTACCTATTAAAATGACTCAAATACCATTGATACAACCTGAATCAGCTGCATTTACCTTAAATAGCTGTGATACAAATCTCTGATCGAAATTATCAATAATATCTGTGAAGCTCTGTCGATTACCTCAAATACTTACGATATTACCTGAACTATCTGTGAAATACGAAGCTAGGTTATAACCAACCCCTGGAACCTACCCTCCTGTAATGCTTGCTTAATTACTCTAAACACCTATGTTACTTGAATTATCCTAAATACCTACGATACCCTCTGAAATACGAAACTATGCTATACCCAACCCTGGAATCTAGCCTCCTGTGATACTTGCTTAATTACTCTAAACACCTATGTTACTTGAATTATCCTAAATACCTACGATACCCTCTGAATTACCTGTGAAATATGAAACTATGCTATACCCAACCCTGGAATCTAGCCTCCTGTGATACTAGCTGAATTAGCCTAAATACCTACGATACTAGCTGAATTACCTGTGAAATACGACACTAAGCTATACCCTACCCTAGAATCTATCCTCTTGTGATACTAGCTGAATTAGCCTAAATACCTACGATACTAGCTGAATTATCTGTGAAATTATGCAGAGCCATGATACAGTTAGCCTCTGGAATCTATCCTGTGATACTAGATGAATTAGCCTAAATACATACGATACTAGCTGAATTACCTGTGAAATCATACACTGCTATGATGCAGTCAACCTCTTGCAATACTAGCTGAATTACTTACCTGTTAGTGTGAGTGGGTTAGCTTTTCCCGTTGCAGGTCACCTTTTTCCCCTTATGGCTCACCGTTTTCCCTTTGGTGGTCACCTCTTTCCCTTTGTTGCTCACCTTTTTCCCTTTGCTGGTCACGTTTTTCCCTTTACTGCTCGACTTTTTCCCTTTGTGGGTCACCTTTTTCCCTGAGCAGTCACCTTTTTCCGCTGAACAACTCACCTTTTCCCTGAATAGGTTACGTGATGGGCATGTCTAGAACATTGACATCAAACAGTTTTCCACTAAGTTCACGTCTAAAGTCGCTTTCAAGTCTAGCACCTCCTATTCCCTATCTCTCCTGTATATAAGTCCATATTGCTACTCCTTTAGTATCTGTCTAGCCTAACACCTCTCCTCCTGTTCCTATACCTCTCATATAAAGCATGCTCTACTCCTCGACTTCTGCCTAGCCTAACTCCTCTCCTCGTTTCCCTGTACCTCTCATATAAACCATACTCTACTCCTCGACCTCTGTCTAGCCTAACACCTCTCTGCGTTTTCCTATACTTCCCATACATATAAACGCATACTCTCAACCTCTGTCTAGCCTAACACCACTCCCTTGACCCCCTACCTCTCATAAAGAGTATTCCCTCCTGCCCCCCCCTCTAGCTGAGTATCACTCCTTGGTTTCCTATCTAACCTAACTTTAACACCTGTCTATCCTAGCACAGGATCTCTCACCGTTTTCTCGTCTCTCCTTATAAACACATACTCAATTCTCCTAACCTAATACCTCTCCTCGTTTTCCTATACTTCTGATATAAACCATACTCTACTCCTCGACTTCTGTCTAGCCTAACACCTTTCCTCGTTTTCCTATATCTCTCATATAAACCATGCACTACGTTTCAAGCCCTGTCTAGTCTAACACCTCTCATCGTTATCCTATACCGCTCATATAAACCATACATTACTCAGCCTCTGTCTAGCCTAGCATCTTTCCTTGTATTCCCTATCTCTTTCGTATAAAGCATATCCCTCCCTCCTTTAGCATCTGACTAGCCTAGCGTCAGTCCTCGTATTCCCTATCTCGTCCATATAAACGCATTTTCCTCCTTGAACCGTCGCATCTAGCCTCGTTTTCCCTATCCTTTCCCATATAAACGCAAAAAAAGTGGCCTCGCTCTCTCTATATATACCTACTTTGATTTATTGAAGAATTACGTCTATTCAGACGGCTAGCAATTTTCCCTCATGAAGTGCTTATTGAATCTTATAGATTAAACCTTCCCGCTATCATTTCATGTTATTCTATGGAACGAGCTAATTCATCACACGATCTTCCCACCCATATACGCAGTATCTTCCACCTGGTTGCACAGTTTAATTACATCACTGATTCTAATATTGGTTGCTACGGTAGTAGCACGCAAACTAAAAGCGAGGGAGTATCTGGGAGAATCCTCTAAATTCGGGACTTCCCTACCTATTTATCTGCTTTCCAATGACGCCAGAATTCGCGCCTTTATTTGTTACGACAATTTCCGTTGGTTCTTGAGTATCGTTGCATGGCATGCTAGGACAATAAAATGTGCAAAATTTCTGAAGTCACGCGGTCTGCCGACTTATCCGGTAAAACCCAATGTCTCTGTCTTTCTCTTAAGTGCATGTTTCATTTTCTATTTAACCAACTCCCTGGAGTTCCGGGAAATGAACCACTGTTTCTGTCTTTTTCTATTCTCTTCCGCTCTTTCTATTTTCTGATGCTTAGCCTGAACCCTGTGCGCACTAGTGCGCGTGTTGATGGACTTTGACCTCTCGTTTACTAGCTCGCCTGTTCTAATTACATTTGGATTCACATTTTAAATTATTCTCAATATATTTAACATCGATTCTTAATCCTATTTCCAATATTTTATATGCTGTTATTTCTTATGCTTATTGTTAGCAGGTATGTCCCCTTACAAGGGTTGAGCTCTTGAGGTTTCCCCTTCCCTAGGGAGAGAGGTCCGGGGCTTGCCTTCGAAGTCAGGATACAAAAGAAGAGAAAGTTGGCGACTTTAATTTATACACTATCTGGACTAAACACTTCACAGCTATTGCCAAATTTGATTGTTGTGTTAAATGTTGCATTTAAAGCAAATTAAGAAATGGCGTAAGGGGAAATACGTGAAAAATTCTTCACCTACTTCACTTGGCCGGCCACCTCTGATATTAGTTTTAGTTTAGTTGTTTGGATTAGTTCCCTTTTTTTTTAACCAATACTTAGTAAGGGAAAGATGGCGAGTAACTTGATAACTCGAGAAGTAAGGGTTCTCCCATTAGGTTTAGCCTATAATTTTCCCCAAATCTAGTAGCGTAAGTGCACAAATTTGTTTTCCGGTTTACCAATAGGTGTAGTTTTTATATAAAGGATTGAAGATATGGATAGGGTTTAAACACTGAAGGTACTATAGGACTGAACATGAGAGTCAGCGTAGTTTTCGGAAGTTGTAAGATAAACTATGATTTTTGCCAAGCTTTATAGTATAATTGTATAATATCGCGTGTTAAACAGAGCTAATCTCTACAACAAAGGGTAAAGGCATGGTATTACTCACGCAAAACTTCTGGAATCGTGACCTTGATTGCTACCCCAGCTGCCGAGCCTAGGAATGGTTTATGTTTAGCTTAATCAACGAAAGCGATATAATACCTTTGCTTACTCACAGTGCGTAACACATACAGTCCGCATAGAAAGTGTCTGCTTCTGGTTGTAATTTTAAAGAGAGCAGTATCTAAATAGTACTTACTTTATATTTGTTATATTTATAACCATGGCTCTATGTTTTCAAAGTTAAGTGGTAAGGTGTTACGTAGTCAAAGTAGGGAAATAATTGCAAATGTCCTCGCCTTCATGAAGCAAGAAGCAGAGATGAAGGAAGAAAATATATGTTCATCCGAGTTCCACAAAAGCCTTAAGAGAGTGAAAGAAAGAGTAGTCAAAGCAACTGGTGTTTCACCGAGTTTCGTTTCCAGATTTCTCAAAGATAAGAAAAAAACATATGGATGAAAGTGTACCATTTGACACATCTGGATAGAAAGAAACATAAGGTCCCTAAACGTATTACTGAAATAGACGATTTCGAATGCGTTATTCGGCGCACGATTCACAATTCCTATGTGGAAGGAAAAACTGTGCTAACAATAAGCAGATTGCTGAATGACAGCAGAAACTTTCAAGGTGGTGCTACAAATCTCAGAAAAATTATTAAAGATTTAGGGTTCAAGTGGAAGAAACCGAAATCAAATAGAAGAGCTCTAACAGAAAAGCAAAATAAATAAATAAATAAATAAAATAAAAAAATAATAAAATAAAAAAAATAAAAAAAATAAAAAGTAAATGTTGCCATGATAGCTTAGTCGGTTAGACCAACGGCACGGAAAGCCTAAGATCCGTGGTTCAAATCCCGGCTATGGCATAGAATTTTTCAGTCTGATTCTACCTTTCCAAATGAGTATAATTTTATATGTACTTATATCAGTGTGTACTTATATCAGCATCAATTTTTAAGGTGGTGCTACAAATTTCAGAAAAATACTATAGTGTATGAAGATGAGTCATACATACACAGCAGTCGTACAGCATTTAAAAGTTGGAGTGACGATAGCGAATTAGGTTGCAGGTTCCTGTTGCTAAAGGGCAAATACTTATTATCGTTCATGCTGTTGGAAAGATCGGCTTCGTTCCAAATGCCCTTCTTTTACAAGTTGCAAAAACAACAGGAGATTTTCATCAAGAAATGATACAGAAAAGTACATGAAGTGAATCAACGCCATGTTGATACCTCATATGCCTGCTGGGTCTCTTCTGGTCATCGACAATGCTTCACAATGCGTCAACACTCAATTGACAAACCACCTACCTCAAATTCCTTGAAAGAAGAAATGAGAGCTTGATTACTTAGACATAATATAGCTTTAGTTGAAAGCATGAGTAAAACAAAGCTATATAAGTTAATTAAAGCCAACAAACAGCTTCAGACGTCATACATATGTGACCAGATAGTAATACAACATCGCCGTAATGTAGTTAGACTGCCATCGTATCGCCCAGATCTAAACCCAATCGAATTAATCTGGGCTGATATCAAAAAATGGGTGGCAATGCAGAAATATCACTTTTAAATTAAAATATGTGGAGCAGTTATAACGCCAGCAATTTGCTGAAATTGGAAGGCCAGAATGGGAAAATGTATGTCGACATGTTGAATAAATTAAGAATCATTATTTCGAAAAATACGGAATTGCAGAAAATCAAATAGAAAGAATTCTCATCCAAGATAATGGTGCAGAAAGTAGTGACAGCAGCGATGACGGCAAAAATGTGAGTGATTCTGCAGAAGAGGAAGGGTTGTTAGATGTGGAAGAATTGGAGGCAATGATTGACATTGTTTTTTATATTAAGCGCTTTTTACAGCGCAGATTTTAATATACTGTATATAACTAAGTTTATCATTGCAGCGCATAACCGGTGTGTGGATATTTGACTATGACTGTCCCACGCATTCCTGCAGCATGCAGACGACCGGTCACCTCCTGATCTGGTAAGCAACTCGCTTCTTAGCTCTCATTAAGATTTTCACATGTCTAGAACTGTTGCGCCGATTATAGGCGTAGTTTCAGAGTTTTAGGGTACCAGACGTTTATAAAAGTTGTAGCGTAGTTTATTTTTGGATTCCAAAACCCGGTATACCACTTTTGTAAAATCATACCAAGATACTCCTAGATAATAAAATTTAGGACGAAGTTTGTGATATGCAAATCCGCTCCCCACATTCAATAACCGAGTTCTAAGGATTTAAGCTTTAAGCCTTTTAGGATATGTTATTAAATATTTGTCATATTGGAAATATAGGACCAAAAAAATCATCTGTTGCTCAGATTTAACGAAACTGTAGAAACCTGGGTGGCATGAGTCTAAAAATCTCCCTAATCCCCCCTAATTTAACAATTTTTGTAAATACAGTGCTTTTCCTTCACATTATGGCCACCGTACAGCTGCTCGCCCGTCGGCCGCCGCAACGCGGACTCCCGACGAAACAGTTATAATTTCCCCGCAACCGCCTCAAATTCTCATAGTTACGATTACAATGATAAAAGCACTTATCTATCATAAGAGATGGTGGAAATGCTGTCCTCTATCCATAGATTTCTGTATCTTCTCAGGAAGTTTTCATTCGCACTCGAGAGTTCAGAATCCGAAATTGAGTAAATTTCTCGCCTGATGCTTTCTTTTAGCTCTTAATGTATGAAGGTTTGTTGCATACACTTTATTTTTCATGTGATCATCAGAGCGGAGTAAATTTCTGTAATTGGATTTTGGGAAATTATAGGAGTAATTGACCCATGTTTAATATTCTTCTCTGACGAAGCATAGTTCCGTTTATATGGCTATGATTCGTCGCAAAATAACAGATATTGAAGTACGGTAAAACCAGATTTTACACACGAAGTTCCCTTACATGAACGCGAAAATTGGTGCGCAGTAAATGCATACAGAGTAAAAGGACCTATATTTTTTGAACAAACAATAAATGTAACTGTATGCGATTTTTATTTATGGAGGAACTTGAAAAATAAAGCGTATGCAACAAACTACCATAAACTGTAAAAACTAAAAGTAAACATCAGGCGAGAAATTCACTCAATTACGGATATTAAACTCTCGAATGCGAATGAAAACCTCCTGAGAAGATGGCAGAAATGTATGGATAAAGCAGGACATTTCCAACATGGGTTATGATAAAGCATGTGCTTATTTCTTGTAATTGTAACTATAACTATGAGAACGTGAAGCGTTGCGGGGATGTTATAACTGTTTCGGTGCTAGACCGAGTCTAGGCGGCCGCCTCACGAGCCGCCGAGCGGTGGCCGCAATGTGAGGGAAAAACACTGTATTATATGTATAATCTATGAACCTTTGGAGAAGTAAGGGTTTTCACTGGTGAATGAATTATCAAAATGGATTGCATGTTTTCGATATCTACCAATACACTTCACGCGCACAAATGTTTTCGTTTTATAGTATTAATATAGATAAACGAAGGGTGCTATATGCGGTATAGGAGAATTTTAATTATTTAATTATGATTCTCTTTAAAGTGTACCAAAAGTATCAATTGCAATATTTTCTTACCTGACAAAAATCTTAAACTTAGCTGTAAATCTCATGCAATAAAAGGTAAAGGTACATATCACGGATAGGCCCCGAAACCGGGGCAGAGCACTGCACGCAGGCCAGTCGGCCACTTGTGCTTCAAACCGTGACTCATGGGAGGGAAGGATGAGTGGAGAGACCGGAAGGGCGACCAGATCCGGATGCCGACGGGCGCAAGCATGGACGGGGTCCCTAACGTTTCCAGATAGAACGCATCCTGCGCCGCACGGTCCCTGCCCACAAACCACCAACCTCCAGGTCTCTCAGAGCCCAGAGAGACCAAACTGAGCGGTACCGCGGCGACGCCAGGGAAGAAACCTTTACAGAGCGCAAGCCACCGCCCAGCCACAACCCGCCGAACACCGTCGCCTGGTCCTACAACCCTGAAACTGATTACAAGGAAAATGATGGGTACAGGAAATGAGAGGAAGGAGAGTCGTGGTAGAACATGAACCACCCCAGCTTTCACCTGGCGACCCGGGGAAACCACGAAAAACTCATGGACCAGAGTGGGCGGGCGCAGGGGATCGATCCCGGGACCTCCCGAATGTGATCCACAGATGTACCCGTCTGAGCCATCCGGCTAGGTAAATCTCACTTTATGCCGAATTATCCAACTTAAACGGAAATAAATAAATAAAAGAGGAAAAACACGCTTTTTGTTGTGTTTCAAACCCGCGTTGTCAGTTCGTAAGTCTAAACGACAGTGTGCCACTCAGTTATTTCCTACCGTAAGTCTACGCGTCTTTTAAATGCCTCGAATACAGTATACCAAGCGAACACTCGTTTCCACTTCAAAACTTCCTTGAGTGTTTTTACTCTTAAGGTAACTTTAAACTTGTTATTTAGGTTTTAACTTTATTAACCATATATTGCATGCTACTCTGTATGAAATATCAAATGCACGAGGCATAATTCACGTCAGAATTGATATACTGATTTAATTGCATCTGTGTAGCATGACTGTACAGTGCCCATTTTGTGTAACGGCGTGTCTCTTAACGTGTTGTAGTCTAGCGTTTTTATGGTGTTTACCTTCAACATTTTACTTCTAGCTGATTTTGACGTTAGAGCCATGCAATAGATGTTTCACTGATGAGTTTTTGGTGTGGGTAGCAAAGTACAAGGCGTAGTAAAACTTTATAAAATTGGATAGAAAACTGATTTATCTCTAGTGGAAGGAACTATGTTTTTGAGATAGATCACATCCCAGGGTACCTTTAAATCGCTTTGTCTATAATGTAAATCTGCTGTAAAGATTGTGACGAAGACGAACCTAAGGCACATATTGAGCTACACTGAAGCCAATCTCATTTTTATTTTCTCTACCACGTACCTAGTAGGTAGAGGAAGTATTGCATTTGATCCAAAAATTCGATATCGAGATTTCACCGGTAATACATATATTGAAGAATAAAAAGTGCATTTCTGGAAAAAAAGGTCAGTGTGTGTATGTGCCTTAGAAATGCATAACTCAAAAACGAAAACTCAGGTAAACACCGAACTCTGTATTTGAGTTCAGGATCTTACAAAGATGTAACATGAAGATTTTCAAGAAAATTCCCCCTCCCGAAATTAGGCTTTACATGGAATATTTTTCGAATTTTTATTTTTCCCAACATGTTTCTAACAATTATAAAATACCATATTTTAAGACATTTGCATGAAAATAAAGGTATTATTGAATTTCCTGGGATTAGCCTGTGAGGTCCTCTTCATTCAGAAGGAATTTTCTATAATTTTGAATAACTGGTAAACGTTAAGTGAAAGACAAAAACGTACGCACTACAAAAAAAAATAATTCCTTTAAAACACACAATTGATTTCAAATAACATTTTCTGTGGCATCCACCATTTTCCAGATATCTGTTATTATTGGTTTGAATTTTTCAATACTTTACCATTTTTACTTTCTCTACTACGTATAGTAAGTAGGGGAAGTATTGTATTCCACCCAAAAATTCGATACCGAGATTTCACCGGAAATACATGTTTTGAGACCCCCTGAATCCACAAAAAAACATTTTTGGAAACATGTGTGTGTGTGTGTGTGTCTGTCTGTCTGTGTCTCTGTGTGTGTGTCTGCCTTTGAACAGCATAACTCAGAAACGAACAGTCGGATAAACACCAAACTTGGTATTTAGGTTCAGTATCTTCCAAGGATGCGACACGAAGGTTTTCAAGAAAATCCCCCCACCCCAGATTACCCTTTACATGGAACATTTTTCGAACATTTTAATTTTCTCAAAAATAGCTATAACGATTTTGATTAAAATATCATATGTTTAAGATATTTTTATGATAAATAAAATGTATATCTTGAATTTCCTGGGATTGTCTCCAAAAGTATTCTTCATTGTGAACGACTTTTGCATAACTGGTAAACCATAAGAGATAGACAAAATTTTACTACACAAAAAATGTAGATCGCGTTAAACTATATAATTTATGTCATACACATTTTTTTTGTTGAGTGAACCATTTTCGAGATATTGCTTGTTATTCCCTTAAATTTTTCAATACTTATTTTCTCAAATGGGAATTCGTTATTCATTTTGTTTTGTCTTGGATATGCAAAGAGTATTAATCTGTGGGAAAGGGAATGGTGCTGCACCTAGCAACCAGCTATTAAGAGATATGTATGTGCTTAAAGGCTACTGTATTTCCAAATTGCCCTTGTAAATACATATTCCCCTTACATCTACAAGAAAATTAGCAATAAGATAGACTCTGCAAATGTTTATCTCGATTAACATGAAGTAGATGGAGAATAAGCGTTTGTATAAATAGTTTGTACAAGAATAGAGAAAGTCATGTGAGTGTAACACATCAGATTGTTTAAGTGCTGTCGCTATTCAGCTGTTTCTCGCGATGTTATGGAAAGAGAATACGAAGCCTATTTTTTAAAGTAAGTACTGATAATTTTTTTTAAAAAATAACACAACATTGTTTTCCAAACCATTCATTACCTTATACCTTACACTACTTCTCCACAAAGTCACCGCCGTTATTTAGGCATTTATCGTAATGGGAACGCACTTTTTGTATGCTTTCGTCAAAGAATGATACCGTCTGTGATGAAAGCGAAGTCTGCACTTCTTGCTTCACATCATCGTTGTTGAAATGTTTTCCAGCAAAAAAACTGAAAATGAGGAAACATGAAAATCGCTTGGTGCCAAATCCGGACTGTACGGAAGGTGGTCGAATTGTTCCTAACCAAATGATGGGATCAGATCTTGAGTTTGTTTTACTGTGTGTGGCCGGGCATTGTTATGAACCAAGAGGATTCCACGCGAAAGCATTCCACGCCTTTTGTTCTGTATTGCACGACGGAGCTTTTGTAATGTCTCACAATAGACGTCTTTGTTGATTGTTGCGTTCTTGAGCAAAAATTCAACCAGCAAAATACCTTGTCTGTCCCAGGAAACCGTGCACATGATCTTGTGAGTGGATATCCTCTGTTTGAACTTCTTCTTCACGGGGGATATTGTGTGCTTCCCTCCATGGACTGTTTCTTTGTTTCAGGAGTGATGCGAGACACCTGTAACGATGTGTATTAGAAATCATCACCTTCCTCAGCATATCACATGAGAAAGGTCAGCGCAGCGGCAGATCGCTTGTTCTTGTGTTCATCAGTAAGATTTTTGGGCACCCATCTTGAGCACAATTTCCGAAGTCCTAAGCGTTCTATCACAATGGTGTAGAAGACTGACCTGAAAGTTTTGTAAAATGCGAAGATAACACCGATATGGTGAAACGTCTGTCCTCGCGAATGTTTTCCTTCACAGCTTGCAACAAATCATCCGTGATCACAGACGGTCGGCCGCACCGCAGCTCATCATTCACATTCTCACGACCTTCGTTAAACTGTCTAACCCGCATCCTCACCATTCCATCACTCATTATTGTTTCTGAATAAACCTCACATAAGTGGTGATGAATGTTTGCTTGTGTAACATTTCTCGCATTCAAAAAACGAATCACAGTCAGCGGGTCGTTCTAACAGCAGGAAAACACAAAGTGACGATCTCTTATAGCTGCGTCTGGCTTTCTATGAATAGAGAAAGTGATCGCGTATGCTGAAAATCGCGACTTCAGCGGCAAAATATTAAAACGGTACTTTAAAGACACGCCCTCGTAGAACTTCAAGGCCAGCATATAGCGACTAGCTTTTAAACCCCCCAACTATCGATTCGGTTTCCTCTATCCCCCTGGTACCTGCAACGAAATGTGTAATGAAATATTTCCTCAGGGGTTTATCTCGATTTACATGAAGCAGATAGAAAAAAATATATTATGCCTTACATTCACATTACTTTCTCTACGCATTCTTCAACAAACTATTCCTATAAAAGCTTATTCTTCTGTCTACCTCATGTTAATAGAGATAACAATTTGTAGAAATAGTTTTATTAGCTAAAGGTAAAGGCCCCCGGAATCGAGGCAGGGCACCGTACGTAGGCCAGTCGTCCCTTTATGCTACCAACGTGACCCCTGGGAGGGAAGAATGAGGGGAGAGACCCGAAGGGCGATCAGATCCGCATGCTGACGTGCGCAAGCATGGACGAGGTCCCTAATGTTTCCAGATAGAACGCATCTGACGCCGCAAGGTCCCTGCTCGCAAGCCATCAACCTCCAGGGTCCACTGAGCGGAACCCCAAGCTGAGGAGAGACCTAACTGAGCGGTACAGCAGCGACGCCAATGAAGAAATCTTTACAGAGCGCAAGCCACCGCCCAGCCGCAACCTGCCGAAAACCGTTGCCTGGTCCTACAACTCTGAAACAGATGACAAGGAAAATTATGGGTGCAGGAGATGGGAGGAAGGAGAGTCGCGGTAGAAGATGAACCACTCCAGCATTCTCCTGGCGACCCGGGGAAACAACCAAAAACCCATGGGTCAGAGTAGGTGGTCGCCGGAGATCGATCCTGTGACCTCCCAAATACAGGCCACAGACGTAGCCGCCTAAGCCATCCTGCTCGTTTCCTTGTAGGTACATTGGGAGTAGGGGAATAAAGTAGGCTTCAGCGATAGTCAAACCTTTTTAAGAGCTGGTCGCTATGTGATGACTAGAGCTCGGATTTATATGCAGTATAAAGTATGAATATATGCATGCATCTATGCACTAAAAATCTGTAACATATGCTCTAAAAACTTTAAAATATGCACTTAAAATAAAGCATATTATTTTAACTTTCTCACATTTATTAATCTCGATGAAGTAATCAGATTGTAAATTCAGTCTTAAACAGAGACATTAACAAAATTAATATTTGTTAGTCTTTCTTTCAGTCTAGTTTACCATTAGTCGTTTTTATTGCAATAAACAATTAAATATTTTTCACAGTTTTCAGGAAGAAACAACTTTCTTCTGTCGCTTAAAATGTTTTTATATGAAGAGAAAGAACTCTCTACTTCACACGAAGCCACAGGACAGTATCGGAAAGAGGCTATGTCACTTACAGAATAAGCATTAAATTCTTTTTCAGATTCTCCTTGTAGCGCCTTATTCACATCCCGAAGAAACATTAAACCTGGATTTCTTGCTTCAATTTTCTCAATTTTGTTACGAAGACACTTTCCTATTTCTCCAGGTATATCTTCTGCGACAGCTGTATCGTATACTTGCAGGGCAGAAGATACAGACATTCCTTTTTTTTCCAAATGCTTGATTGCGGCTGGTATTTTACTAAAGTAGGTCTTAATAAACACTAATTTACTCTGGAGACCCTTCTCATTGCAGCTTCATTTTTGTCCATCACGTCGAGCACCTTTTTCACGTCTTCCAGATGATCACTAATATAGAGCAGCTTCAATCCATGTTCCCCATCTCGTGAGGATAGGCTCTGGGGGTAAACCAGTATCTTGTATCATATCAGTAAATAATTTCACTCCTGATGGCGCCTTCACAAACACTTTTTTCACAGAGGAAATTAAGGCATTTACTTCTGGAAAATTCGCTCGAATTTCCTCCGCTAACGGGTGGAGAGCATGTGCTAAACAAGTCATATGAACTGCCTTAGGATAATATACCTGCAAAGCTTTAACTGCCTTAAGCATGTATGCTGCTGCATCTGTAACTATCACCAAGAGTTTTTCCTCATTTTCTTTAGAACGCCACAAAACACGTAATGCATCACGAACAACTCTAGGAATCGTCGAATGGTTTGTTACTTCCAGTACCCTGGAGACAATGAGATGTGGCGTTCCTGGTTCCGATTCAGTCATTTTTCCCACGACGACATTGGCAATAAATCTCCCACACGAGTCGTTGTTTCGTCTACAGATAACCACAAGTTTGAGTCGCCGATATCGTCTCTTATTTCTTGTATTACCTGAAAAAATAATTATTATGTTGAAAATTAGTAAAGATAAAGGATGTAATTTGGAGGCTCAGTTTTAGGGGAAACAGGTTTAAAAATATATAAAAAAGCGTTTCTTGATAAACAACTAAAGAAATCAAAACTCCGTGACACTACGGGCCATACGTAATTTTGTTTCCATTTGAAAATATTTGTCTATAATGCATTTAAAAGATTTAAATAAACGACAAATTTTTATAAAGCTGAAAATATTAGGGAGGGTGTTGGGGTAGTTGATACACAAACTAACTTTGTTTAATAAATTTTTAAACTTACCTCTTCATAAACTTTGACAAGGTAGTTTTTCCTTATTGTTGATTCATTAGGAACTTTTCGTCCGGAATATTTTTCCAGGAAATTTCGAAATTCCATATTATTTAACTTATTCAAAGGAATGTTGGCTGAAACTAATGCTTTGCAGATATCTTTCGAAAAATTATTACTGTCACTTCTGCTTGCAGAAAATGCTGCTGGTAAGGTTGTTTGGATCTTGGAGACACATTTATTGATAGAATGTCTATGAGTAGCTGTTTGTAGATGTTGCATAATCTGGAATTTTTGTCGCAGGACACCTATAACAATTGTATAAAAATAGTATGAGGTTATTTTAGTTAAATAAAACCAACACTCGCTAACGAAAATCGCGTTGATTTTTAAAATATTCTGAAAATACAACAATAAAACTTACATGTTTTTCACACACTTGACACAGTACTATATTTCCATCTGTTGTTAGAGTAGGATTTCCATTAATCCAGTTTCGAAGCAAGTAAGCTTTACTACTCTTCTCCTTAGGCATTGTAATATTCCGTTTCCTAATGTTTACACTTCAGAATACACACTACTTACAAGTTTAAGAGTGACTGAAAACGGCACCTTTTATCTCTTGGAAATGTTATCGTTGCGTCAGACGGCTTCGTTTGTGTAACATTAAAACAAACCGTATCTAGTAACAATGGCCTCGCCGAACTTTAAAGATTTGCTGCATATCTAGTTTATCTGTTGACGGCACATTTTTATGTCAGGAAGCGCTGGTTGTTGATAGCTATGTTCTCATTTTCGGCGATTTGTAATGCATTTAGAAACATGGCAGCTTAACAGTTCTACACAAACAGAACAACAAAAGAGAAATTTTCTCTGAACCCTCTCTTTCTCTTAAAGTATCGTTGTGAAATACAAATTCGTATTTCATGAATAATTGCTGAAAAAGTAAACTATATGCAAAAATATGCAGAAATTAGTTAAATATGCACTAACCCCTTAAATACGCATTTATATGCACTATAAAACTTCCGTAATAACCTCCTTACAATATGGAATAAATTTATTACTTACTTGCATACGCCTAACTATCAAGGAATAAAACATGCAAATATGCAAAAATCCGAGCTCTATGATGACTGAAATTCCGTGCTCTATACACAGCGTGTTTAATACAATTTTATTATTATTATTATTATTATTATTATTATTATTATTATTATTATTATTATTATTAGAAATTCCGTTATCTGTGCATGACCAGGAGAAAAAAAGCAAAAACAGAAAGGAATAACGATTTCCCATTCGAGAAAAGTATAAGTATTTGAAAATTCAAACCAATAACAAGGAATATCTCGGAAATGGTTAACCCACAAAAAATATGTGAAAGAAATTGTGTGATTTAACGAGATCTAAATTTTTTGTGTAGTAAGATTTTCTCTAGCTCTTACGGTTTGTCCATTATGGTAAACTCATTCAAAACGAAGAGGACTTCAGAGGTTATTTCCAGAAAATTCAAGATATATATTTCATTTGTCATGAAAATGTCTGAAACATATGGTATATTAAACAACACAGTTAAGAGCCATTTTTGAGAAAATCAAAATTTTCAAAGAATTTTCCAAGTGAAGACAAGTTTGGGAGAAAGCATTTTCTTGAACATCTTCGTGCCGCATCCTTTGAAGATGCTGAACTTAAATACCAGGTTTGGTATTTAACCGACTTTTCGTTTTAAAGTTATAATTTTCACAGACACACATACACGAAAAAACACACACAGATACACACACGGATCTACTTCTTTAATTTTTTTGAGGGGGAAGGGGTTCAGGAGGGACTCAAAACATATTGTGACGCAGTGGCTATGGCCCAAAATTATCGGGAGGTCCGCGCCGGGCGTTCGGAGTAAGCAAGATAACCGCCGCTTGCCAGCGTAAACACCAGGCGCGCTGTCGGGAAATAATTAGAACATTCTGGAAGCTTCCCCCTTCCTCCAGGAAATGTGTCGAAATAGCTCTAGGACGTTCGAGAACCTTGTGGAAAGATTCCACTGACTATATAAGCGAGCGCTCTCGCGGGAGTCAGTCAGTTGCGCGTCGAGTGCGAGTTCAGTTGCGTCGGTCAGTCAGCGAGCGAGTTGGCGGGAACACCGGCTTTACTTCCCTTCCGAAGGAAGTCATGTTAAAGATTTTTACGCCCGAAAAAAAATCTATCGCCCTCTATTGGGTTTGAGCATTCCCCTACTTGCTATACGTAGTAGAAAAGTATTAAACTCCGCAAAATTAATACACTGCCGTTTGTGGAAATTGCAACACCAAGAAAGAATTTCCCGAATAACTCCAAACTTGGTGGAAGTGTAGAGTGTGCAAGCAATAAGTGATTTAGGTTTGCAGAGAGATGGGGTCACGTAGGCCGAGCAGATCTGTGTCGTGTCGGTCGGACAAGGTCAGTGCTGCACCCAGTGTAGTCAGTAAAGAGCTGTCAAACAAGGTGGAAACAATAAAGTAGGTGCCAGTATGCCCCGTCGACGTCAAAGGGAGCTATATCGGCATGTGAGCGAGTTCGAACGGGGGAGAATTATCGGTCTCCGGGAAGCGGGTTTGTCATACCGTGACATTTCGGCTCGTACAGGGCATGTTGCTACGACAGTGATGCGTGTGGAAGCAGTGGATAGATGAAGGTCTTACGCAGCGAAGAGCGAGTACTGGACCACGGAACATGACCACAGCACGGGATGACCGCCATCTTGTCCGCATGGCCATAACGGGCCGTAGAGCTTCATCCACAGCGTTGGCTCGACGCTGGAGCACTGCAACAGGTGTGAACTTATTTGCATCAACGGTTCGTCGCCGTCTGCTGCAGGTTGGACTGGTTACATACATGCCATTGCGTCGGCTTCCATTGTCCAGAAACCACAAGCTCCTCCGACTGCAATGGGCACGTGAACACCGTCACTGGGGTGCTGAGTGGCAAAATGTAGTCTTTTCGGACGAGTCCCGCTTCAACGTGTCCTACAGTGATGGCCGCATACGTCTCCGGCAGTACCGTGGTGAATGCAACCTGGAGGGCTGCATTGTTGAGCGGCATAGCGGACAAACACCAGGTGTGATGGTTTGGGGCGCCAATGGTTACAACAACGATCTCGCCTCCTACGAATTGAGGGCACTTTGAACAGCAATCGGTACCTAACGGTGGTTGTAGAGCCTGAGGTACTCCCCCCCCCTCTGCTTCAGGCATCTCCATAGGCCACATTTCAACAGGACAATGCCCGGCCACATATTGCGAGGAACGTACAAGCCTTCTTCAAAGAGCTACAGATACCATTGCTTCCATGGCCAGCATGTTCACCTGACATGTCGCCCATCTAACATGTCTGGGATATGGTTGGTGGGCACCTGGTGCGTCACGGACCTCCAGTAGCCAGTGTCACGGATTTGTGGGCTCAAATACAAATCCCTCAAGAACTTATTCAGAACCTTTTTGATTCAATGCCACGACGTATAGCAGCTCTAATTGCAGCGAATGGAGGCCACACCAAATACTGAATATTAGGGTTAATAGGTCATGTATAGATTTGAAATGTTTATGATTTGTTACTTGTCAAGCACCTAACCTGTGGTATTAAATTCCTTGAATCCATGCGTTTCCTTCTTGGTGTTGCAATTTTCACAAACGGCAGTGTATATAGAAGCTATATAAAAATGAATGATAGTGGACAGAGAATGTCTTATGAATGTAACACCGCATATTTTTAAAATCTATGTTTTGTTCAGTTTTCGCTGTTTCCTTCGTGGACCTCCATTTAAATTGATGGTGTCATCGATGTCTGCGAAGTTTACATACAAGCCAGATGAAGTTATCTTATCAAGAAAAGCATTGATAAAAAGCTCAAGTGGAGTTTCTCCTCTCCTTTCATTAATCGCGACCGGAAGCATCACATTTAAAGCAAAATCTCTCTTCAAGGAGTGCAAAGCTATGTTCCTTTGGCGGTTTTAAAATTACTTTAACAAAACTTCTGAGTGTTCTGATACTCTAGCGGAAGGAATCCTGTTTACTGAAGTGTTGCTTGCACTTAGTAAAATAATTCTTGTGATGAAACGAATTTGTCAAAGGTGTGGATAGAAACTTCCCAAAATGAAACAAGATAAAAACATTAGCGTACGATCCATCGACAGGTACTTCGTCAAAAACGTTTTACTGTTTATGAACCTCGACATTATGTTGCGTTCGATAACTCAGAAATTCGACAAGCGAACGTAGAAGATAAATATTACTTCAACGAAGTATTTAGACTAGTTGTGAAATCCGTCAATGCTATGGGTATGCCAATTAAAACGTTTGACGAAAATGAATGGAAATAATAAAGTTCAAAACGTAAATTTGATTTGTACCGCTTATTCCTGGTAATCCATTCCTCCTAAACTGCATTTTCTAATAGAACGTTTTGTAAAAACAAGTTTTCCTACTTCACTTGTACTAAACCATTTTTACTAATATTATTACTTTCTCTACTACGTATAGTAAGTAGGGGAAGTATTGTATTCCACCCAAAAATTCGATACCGAGATTTCACCGGAAGTACATGTTTTGAGATCCCTTGAATCCAAAAAAAAAACATTTTTGGAAACATGTCCGTGTGTGTGTCTGTGTGTCGTCTGTGAACAGCATAACTCAGAAACGAACAGTCGCATAAACACAAAACTTGGTATTTAGGTTCAGTATCTTCCAGAGATACGACACGAAGGTTTTCAAGAAAATCCCCCCACCCCAGAGTACCCTTTACATGGAACATTTTTCGAAAATTTTAATTTTCTCAAAAATGGCTCTAACGATTTTGATTAAAATATCATATGTTTAAGATATTTTCATGACAAATAGAATGTATATCTTGAATTTTCTGGGAATGTCTCCAAAAGTATTCTTTATTGTGAACGACTTTTGGTAAACTGGTAAACCATAAGAGATAGACAAAATTTTACTACACAAAAGATGTAGACCGCGTTAAAATACACAATTTATGTCATATACATTTTTGTTGTTGAGTGAACCATTTTCGAGATATTGCTTGTTATTCCCTTAAATGTTTCAATACTTATTTTCTCAAATGGGAATTCGTTATTCATTTTTTGTCTTGGATATGCAAAGAGTATTAATCTGTGGAAAAGGGAATAGTGCTGCACCTAGCAACCATCTATTAAGAGATATGCATGTGCTTAAAGGCTACTGTATTTCGATACTGCCCTTGTAAATATATATTCCCCTTGCATCTACAAGAAAATTAGCAATAAGATAGTCTGCAAATGTTTATCTCGATTAACATGAAGTAGATGGAGAATAAGCGTTTGTAAAAATAGTTTGTACAAGAGTAAAGAAAGTCATGTGAGTGAACACATCAGATTTTTTTTGGTAAGTTTCAGTAATGGAGTAAGGGATAGGATTACCAGAGTCTTTTAATGAAATGTAGGACACTAGTGGTCTAAAATGCACACATTACAGAAAAATGTTGAATGTAGGAAAATTAAATTCTAAACCCAATTTACTACACAAACATATGCACAAAGGTTTTAAATTTTCTTAAGCTTTCATATAGTGAAAAACTTGACAGGAGCTTTCAAAGAACCTAAACAATTATACGTGTGTGAGAAACATTTCGAGGAAATGCCAATGAGTTGGGAAATTGAATGTCGCACCTGCATGTTACCATGGTAGCTCAGTGGTTACGTAAACCGGGAGATCTGTGGTTCAAATCCAGGCGTTAGCATGAATTTTTCAGTAGTGTGATTCTACCTTTCCAACCTTGCCCAACACACGGCTTTTGTGGAAGAACAATTAATTCCCTTAATTGACCTAATAGTGGTCGAAACTACGAAGCCCGGGACTTAAGGTACTTATAACATTATAAGTCGCCATAGGGTATGTCATGATTTGAGATTTCTTTGTTGTTTACCGGGAA
The DNA here is from genome assembly GCA_030765065.1 of Deroplatys truncata. Lineage (NCBI taxonomy): Eukaryota > Metazoa > Arthropoda > Insecta > Mantodea > Mantidae > Deroplatys > Deroplatys truncata. The sequence goes on from CM060990.1 coordinate 636,134,983, forward strand.
AAATGCGAACCAGTTGGGGAATTTATGTCGTACCGGCATGTTGCTATGGTAGCTCAGTGATTAGAGCAACCGGACGGAAACCGGAGATTCGCGGTTCAAATCCCGGCGATGGCACTGAATTTTTGGAAGAACAATTAATTTTGAGGAATGTTCTTGGCGCCTTCTAACTTCTTCCAGGTGACAAATTCCTTTACTGAGATGGCGTAAAGGTTTTAGAAGGCGGTTTCTCATTGTGCTTCTTTGAGAATTTCATTTCTTGGTCATATTTGGTGTGAGAACTGTTTTTATGGGGAAAAATTCTGGTTGTTAGAAAAGGAACAACGTTTACCTATCCAAAATGAAACAGCAGATTCAGTTTCTACCACACTTAAAGGATGATCGGAAATTCCTCTTACAAACTTTTAGGACTTGAACAGGGTACTGAATAGATCATGTTTTGAATAGGAACCCATGTCCGGAAACGCACTTGTTTCCGTGCTACAACCATTTGAAAACAGGTGTTCAAAGCGACCACGTTTGCTCAAGTACTTTACTCTGTATTCACTCTTAGGTTGATCCGCGCCAAAACAAAGGCCAAGTGACCAGTGCACCGTTATAAAGTACCCTTCCGCCATTCGCATCAGAAATACACATACTTTAATGACCATGTAGCGAATACAACACAGTACATAATGCAAAAAGAACAAAGCCCTTATTCCGACAACTTAAACGGTGACTCGCATATTCTGTTAGGGGTTAAAAGAGATAAGATTGATAGTTACAACATAATAAAGTCTGCACATATAATAGTTGATGTTAATTCTAAAAGGAAAGTAATAGGTATGCGATAACCTACATTTGTTCGCTCTCTGGAAGCGGCACTTAAACAAGTGTTGAAGGCTCATTAAAAAAAATTGTGCACTGTTATGCGAAATGCATTCTTCACAAAATCGTCATAGTCTTGCAGCACATATTTCACACGCTTTTTTTCCCCTGGGTGTAACCACTTTTCCCGTTTCAGATTTTTGTTTACGAGCACTGTTTATACTTGTACTGAAACACCGGTGAACTCAGAAGTTAATTTCCCCACTTCTTTTACAGGAAGTGTCGGATATTTCTCATATAACTTATACTATACATTCAACACTATTGTTTTTTACTAGTCAATGTTTTGCCCGGCTTATGCTTTACGTAAGTCGTCGAAGACACACGAGCAAATTTGCTGCCTACCATGATAATAAATAGAAAGTGCTGATTTCTGGCTATAGACAATATTCTGCGCATATCCAGATGCCAAGGGCATACAAAATGCATTTTGGGACTTGTAAGCTCTGTTAAACTGTATAAATCAGCGTTTATTAAACTCTTAGGTATTTGTGTAGAATATTATACCATTTAAGGATAAATTCATTTTAAAATTTAGATTATTAGCACGGGACTACCTTCCTGCGCGCATTGCTACTGTATTGTATCGCGGTACGCTGGTCACGTGGGTTTGTTTTGGCACGGATCAACCTAAGAGTGAATATAGAATAGTTGAGCGTGATTCAGTACATCACTTTTCCTACAATTCAACTCATTAGGTAATACTGCTAAAGAAATGAACAGAAAATTTAATCAATCTTCACAAACACTTTTGTTTACAGTTGAACTAAAGAATCTGCATTTCTCTTCGTCACCGGCTGGTTGGCATTCTGATCCGTTGCAACTCCGGTTCAGTGTGACGGCCACTAAAGTTGTTGCACCTAAGAATGATGTTCTGGTAAAGTCTTTCCATCACTCCTGGTATCTCTGCAAATTGTGCAGCGACCACAATTCGTGCCAAAATTACTTCCTCTGACTCTACAGTATCTGACTCCACAGGGCTCAAACCAGGGTAGAGAGGTAGGGTAGAGGTCAAATGACATCAGCTGCTCGTCTGACGTAAACACCACTCGTGACTAGCCGATTGCATACCAGGCAAACCGACTTGAAATTTCTGTAGCACAAAAGTGGTACGTTTCTGGACATGGGTTCCTAGTCAAAACATGATCTATTCAGTCCCCTCTTGTAGCGTTTTGCCCGCTACTTCGTCGTGGGTATCTTATCTGCGCCGTTCTCGTCTCTGCGTCGTTGTATGGGTAGTCTTCAGGACTCGTAATCGCCGATATCAGTCAGGAAGCACTTCTCGTCGATCTCTAGGTCAACTGTCGGCGTATCGGCATGACATTCCCTACAGTTGTTGTCAGGGTAGGTTTGCGGGAGTGGTGACACCAGGATATTGTCTTGAAAGAAACACTGTTTTCACTTTTCTCACTTTCTATACTAGAAATCCTGCAAGATTCGTTGGCATTCCCTAACGCGTGTGATTCTTTTAACACTGTCTTCCCACTATTGTCTCATGGAACACTAAAGTTTGCTCCGGCTAGTTATTTAATATCTCGGTGCTCTATCACCGTTCTTTAGATTCGCGCGAACTTGAAGTAGTCACTTGACTAACATTAGCTCGTTTATGAGCTTGGGTATAATTATATCGAAGAATACCGATAACACATCATATAAATATTTCACCTACATCACTTTATAATTGCATAATTGCGCGGCACTTAGCAAATTTCGGAACTTAGCGTCCTTTTCTGACCCGGAGTGCGACGTGTTACCTTAACGAAGAATCATGACAAACTTTCCTAAATCCAAGCTCGCGTTCACATATATCAGTCACTGCTCGCCTCCAAATTTTGTACATGTCACTGCGTCTTCCTATCTTTCCATTGGTTCTATTACTTATCCTCTACGTTTATTGATTCCCTAGTTGAAAATTCAAAGCCTAACTGTAAGAAATGCCCGTTGTCTCATAGCGTCTGTTTACTCCTAAAACTTTCCTCATCCCCACAAAGTATAAAAGAAGCTTTCGAATTTTATGGCCCCACGCTCGAAAAATATAATGGACAGTCTGAAACGAAGCTACTCTTATCTTGCGTAAATCTTTGAGTTTTTCTTAGGCAATTACTCCTTTATTTATTTGACAATATTATTGAAACTTAAAACACATTTACAGCTTCAGAAGGGCTTTCGATTGATGCAGTTTAGAATCAGATTGCTTTAAAATTACGGAAAATTATCAAATTGCATGTTAATTAATTATTAATAATTCCTAAATTATAACTATTACAGAGTTCCTTTTTGTGTATGCGTAATCAGGCGGAAATATCGCTACACTCTACAAGTCCTAACATTTTGTAAGGGGAATTTCCGAACATTCTATATACAGTATCAAGCCTACTTAAAATACAGTGCTTTTATTTCACACTATGGGCACTGCACGAACCAGCCGCCGCAGCTCGACTCCGCGAAACAGTAATAATATACACATAACCGCCTCACGTCCTCACAGCTGACCGACGTTGGGTGTCAATCTGTATTTTTCCAACAAGACTCTGCTACCGCTCATGCCGCTGATGAGTCGTTAAATGTAATTCATGAAATTTTTTAGGATAAAGTGGTTAGTAAAGGATTATATATTATTTTATCTAGGGGGGGATTTGAGAAAAATTAAGTGTGTGCAACAAACCCCCAAGCATTGGAAGAACTAAAAGAAAACATCAGTCGAGAAATTCACTGTATTTCGGATATTGAAGTCTCCAGTGTGAATTAGATTTCCTGGAAAGATGTCAGAAATGCGTGGATAGAGGACAACATTTCCAACATATCTGATGATAAGGTATGTGCTTATTATCATTGTACTTGTAATTATAACTGTGAGAACGTGAAGTGGTTGCGGGGATATTGTGGCATTTGGTTGTGGAAAGGTATGTATTAACAGTTGGTTATGGTAATGTTTGTTGGGTGGTTCTTGGGTTGGTGATACAGACCGGAATTAGGTCATGATAGTGGGGGAAAACCGGTTCTTCAGTAGTAGCGTCTGACGCTAAGCCAGTCTCTTAAAATGTGAACACATACAGTGCGGTTGGAACATGGGGGACACGCCGTCGGCAGCAACACGGGTAATCTGTAATTATTCTCAATATATTTTGGCCATCTAACTTTCTGGCATGTGTCTTCTTCAAGTAGTTAGATCCTTCTATCCTTCCACATCATGATTTAGATATATTTTTAGGTATTTTCAGGTATGCAAGAACTTAGTTCAGCTCGCCCCTGTCGGACGTCGTGTATATTAATGTTTGATCCCGTTTTCGGTACCTAGCTCTACCCCCCTTGAGTTATATAATGTAGAGGTTACGACAATATTATACCTCTATCGGTGGTAGACGGAGCTGAGGCAGGCGGTGCGTGAGGCGCCGACAGGTGGCCGCAATGTGAGGGAAAAGCACTGTATTACATAATACGAGGGCGACACTGAAAATTTTTAAAAAAGCAATCAAGGATTAATTTTAAAACAAATTAAGTTATTTTGTTGTTTTTCAAAATATTCCCCTTTAACACTAATACATTTTTGCATTCGATGAAATCAGTCCTTAAAGCAATAATGCTACTCTGCCTGAGTCACTTCAGAAACCAGGTTTTTATAATGTTCCACTACCTAATCTGATGGCGAAAAGGTGATTCCACGCATTTTTTCTTTAATTTTTGGAAACAAAAAGAAATCACGAGGTGCTAGGTCAGGGGTGTATGATCGAGGGTCCATGGTGCTGACCTTTAAGGCATCCAGATACTCAGTTGTTAGTTTTGCTGAATGCAACGATGCGTTGTCATGATTAGGGCTGCGAAATCGGAATCGTTACGTTTGTTTAGAGACGTCTTGTAGTCCACTGTTTACAGCAAGAGGGTTACCTGTACAGTTGAGTCGAGTGTTCACGTAGACAAAATGCCAAAGGAAAGGGTACGAATCTCCACAACGTTGCAAAACTATATACTGGAGTATGGGGAAAATGTTTTCTGTATTATTAATTAAAATCTTTATTGCAATAGCATAACTGCTTCTGTCGAGTAATGTGAAAAGACATATCAACACAGAAACATACAAGCGTTTATTGCAAAATGTGAGCACAAACCGCTACAGCAAGTCACCTCCATCAAATCAAACGTTTAATGAAGTTCTGTGTGCGGAATTTACTTCTGCGGATATTCCATTATATAAACTACAGAAAACAAAGTTGCGGATTGTAATTCATTGCAATAAATTGACAGAATGTTATCAATGTGCACATTGTGACGTAGCGTTTTGCATTAATGATTTAATAAAGATATTTCAGTTATATAAGTCAGCTGTATATGTTATAACTTATATATAGCATTGTAGAAATAAAGTACGTGTTCACGAGACATGCGTAATTCTTCTTGTATAGACTGTACCGCGCGCGGTCAATGTCAGCCCTTATCGTTACACCCTTACCTTCCTATTCTATACGCTTTCCTCCACGTAGCGACTCCGACGTCGCAGCCCTATCATGATGTAATATTTTTTTTTTTTACCTTTTGGGCGTTTTTCCACGAACTTATTAAAGACTTTGCGGTAAACAGACATTTTTGTGCCAATAGCAATAACGGTATATATATATACCTGTATATATCTGTATATGCTTGCAAAATCGAATTTCGAAGTACTGAAAGTACAAAGTACCGGTGAAAAATCTTGCAGTAGTCGCACACGGCCTCACAATTCCACGAACATATGTTTGCGTTCCCTTTAAGCACTTTGAAATTAAGAATCACATCGCCCGAGTACCGTCCTATAATAAACAATATTACATTATTCCTTTGTTGCATTTGGACTTGTGCAGCGGCTATGGAATGGTCAACAACTGCGGACTGACAGTCCCGCTCGAGCGACGACGTTGGAAATGTTCTGCATTGTCGCTGTTAGCAGAAATAGTAAAAGTCAGCTATCGTAGTCATACAATAGGTTATTCACAAGGGTTTTCCTATTATTCAAGTTTCAATTTCTATTATTCATGTCGTTTCGTTACGTTCAGGTCATAGTTTATTTATTTATCTATTCATTTCGCCAGAATGGATCCTTATGAAATAGAGTTTGAAAGAATCAGGAATACTTTTGCCGAGATTTGGGGGTAGTGGCCATGAAAGTTGAAGACTATGACTGAAATCTATAGTCCGAAGCACTGCAGTAACCAATGTGTGTCTTTCATCCTGTTTACAACATTCTTTTACAGAATTTATTTGTGAATTTGAAGCACACAGAACCTATTAAGATCTACTTACAGTTTCAGTAGAGTTGGACAGGATTTATTGTTTCATAAAACTATGTACTTAGTAAATTAAAATTCAGACACAGTAAATTGTGTATTCCGTGTTACTTTGTTGTTATTTACGAGAAATCCACGTTTCTCTCCATGCGGACTCGCAGTCTGCAGCAACTTCTAGCTGTGTAAAACACTGCGCGACTACTGCAGGGTTAAATGTCTTACAACAGCCTTAAATAGCAGTGCACATATTTCACTATTTGTGATGCATCATTCACAAGATAACATTAAATTGGTAGACCGATCGCAGCTGGGCGCCAAAGTTGCGAGCGTACGTATAGTACATGTGGCAACAGTGCGCCCCATTTAACCTATACGTTTTTAAAGCATGTACACGCTACAGATAGCGTGCTGCTTGTTTCTATTTAGTATTTGGGGGATGTGAAACTCGTACCAAATTTATGACGTGTTTCAACTCAGACGAGATTGCAAGGAGGCACCATTAAAATGAATAGAGGAGAGAGCGTGTGTGTCCTTTTCAGTAAAAATGACGTCAAAGTTTTGTGCAACTTGCTACTTAGGGTAGTTTGAAGAGAACACTGTGTTAACTTAGCTATTTTTCCCAAAATGTTATTGAAACAGGTATGAAATCCAAAAATATGGTGTTTAATACCGAGTTTTGTGAAAAAATTTATAAGCGTAATGTTTCTCTTGTTAATCGCAAAAGTACGATACAATGAATATTTAAGACATACCAAATCTTCCTTTCTGTTATTCGTGCAGATAAGCCAGTTAAAACACGTTACAGTTCTGGATCGTTTACTGTAGTTACCCCTGCTTTTCCGATCCGAGACAATCATTAGAAATAGGCACGAGCGCGTGTACTGGCAAAAATACTTATGGTCAACATCCCCAAAAGCAGTTTTATCACTGCTTTTCAAAAAGCAGATGACATGCGCAAAGAAAGGGAGAGAGGAGGAGGAGGAGGAGGAGAAGAAGAAGAAGAAGATGAGTCAATATAGTTAATGCATGAGAAGATGCCAGAAGATGCGGATAGAGAAGGACTACATTTCCAACATCACTTATGAAAAGGTATGTGCTTATTATCACTGTTGTAACTAAGAGAACATGAAGCCGTTACGGACGTATTATAAGTGTTTTGGTGGAAGTCCGGGCTGCAGCGACCGGCGTGCGAGCAGCCGTGCGGCGGCCACAGTGTAAAGGAAAAGCACTGTATTACACTCAATTGTTTCGGAGTACTTATTAATGCTTAGTTTGCTTTTATTAGGATTCGCTTCAACTTAAATATGTGTATCTTGACCTGGAAGATATGGTTTGTCTTTCTGAAACAAAACAAATAAAACCAAAGAAAAGAAAAAGGTGACTTAATATATATTGCCAATTTTAAATTAGTTTGCATCTTAAATGGCACCACTCTTTTTTCCAATAATAATTTATTGTTAGAGGGTCGTTGCTGTTCCTATGAGATTCCGCAGGTTTTAGTTATTTTTAGTGTTAACTTTTATATGCTTTAAATCTGTAAAAACATTGTAAGAGGTGTTTGGGCACACTTGGCATCTCCGGACACGCTCTATGATGTTAAAAGACAGTTATATATAATGCCATTAAACGCAAAATATAAGGGCACTTATGTTCATCAGCCAAGTTGCAGTTGATTAGGAATATATTCCACACATTTGGTGTGGATAAATATTACAACTTCCTGGTAATAAACTTTCTGCTGTACGGTTCCCCATAAAACAATCATACTAACCACTACACAACTGAGGACAAACAGTATATCAACTTCTACTAGCATTCCATAATCCAATTACATACAATCCAGTGCAGTAGTCCAGCCTTTGTGTTACGCAGAACGTACTTAGTTCCTCCTGCCGAGGTGCAGTCAATTCCTTTAGAATACTTCACGATGGCGAGATTTCGATAACGAAGAAGCCGTTTCATCTCAGCAGACTCGATATTTGAGCATGCGCAGTGTCGTAAAGGGGGCTTGTAAACTTCAAGCAGCCCATTACTTTCTTCTTAAGAAAAAAATAAACACAGGAAAGGAAGGATAACATCAAATGTCATTGCAATATTCATTTCTGCACTCCCCGATTTAGTTTATAGATTTTGTTTTGTTTGAAATGTTTTTGTAATGCTTATACAGCGAGTAGCACAAATGTTTTCATTACGGAGTGTATTTCGGACCACATCAAGTCCGTCCGGAAATCTTGGCGTTTGCGGATACTGCTAGTGGTGAGACGTGCAGAGGGGAATGCTTCGATTATGGGCGAGGGGTGAAGAGAGGTAATAGTAACTTGGCGGTGTCCGAAGCGCTTCACTATTGATTCTTTCTCCACGCGATCAGTTCCATGTTGGCATTCAATTTCACTACCGCCACAATATGAAAACAAAACCAGTTCTGTCTAAAATGTAATTCTGTTATATCAATTGATTTAAAGTTTAATTAACTTCTTAAGTTATACTGCGATTTAAAGTATAGTATTATAGAGTTCAAACGAATCAGAGCAGAAAATAAATAATCCTCCTTGTAACACAATCTATGTTGGTCACCTTTGTTTGCGAGTCACATAACCCCAGTGCACGCGCTCACACGCAGTAAATTGAAATTTAGTTTTATTTATGGACGCTCTTTAACTAGTTGGTTCTTAACGTCCCATTCTATATTGGGCGTGAAATATCGGAAATTTTTGCTTAGAGGCCTCTTTATCAGGTTTGAGGTTCTTTTACGTGCCTAAATTTAAGACACGGGACCACCGGCTTTACTTCCCTTTCGAAGGAAGCGATGCTAAGGATTTTTACGGCCGAAAAAAATCCATCGCCTTCCGCCGCTCTTGAACCCGCGACCTTGGGAACTAGAGGCTAGCATGGTACCCCTAGACCACGGAGGACGACATTAATTTAAGTTGCATCTCATACTTACCTGCTGCATGAATTAAATCGTAAGTAAATATTAATGAATAAAAAGGAAGTAAACATTCAGGTAAGGCTTAAATACTAAACTCAGCTATCAGATATGATTATATTCCATGTCTGCAATAATGTATAAAAAGTTAGCGGATTCAATTCATATGTGCAGTAAAATAGATAGAACATGCAGGTAGGTTAGGTTATGTACCGACTTGGGTACCCCTTCCCTGCTACAGCATCAACAATGATCAAACCTCCACCAAAACTACAAGGAATCATGGAGCGGATATCACCTGAGATAACATATAAGCCGCATTCGTTTGGCTACAGCCGCTCCGAAACGACGCAAGAGGTTTACCTGTAGGGGAAGGGCAGGATGTTTGCAGCAAGTAGCCTCCCTCCTCGGCCAACTTCAGCTTGCTAAGACAGCAGAGCAGAGAGAGAGGGAGAGAGTTTCGCCGGGGTCGAAGCAGGGACACGAAACAGTACATAGAACCATACTTGGTTCAGGAAACAATGTGGCTCTATACGTCTCGTTCCGGCTTTGTTTAATTAATCATCCTGTTTTCTTTGTAAGTAGATTTTCCAAATTATAACCTGCAGACGTATGTTTGTTTCATTTAAATTGGTGACTTAATCTTCGGAGTTCCTTTCTCTGCTGTAACTGCGCATACGTGTTAATTGTTTGTGTGTTCAAATTTAGAAAAAAAAATGTCTCGCGTTATAATAGTCTCTGCTCTTGGGATTTTTCCTAATTTATTTTACATTCAAAGTTTATACCAATATGTTGTGTAAGAAATTACTATAATATTGTTAAACCGTGAAAATAAAAGAGAATTGAGAAAGGAAAATAGTAAAGCGCTTAAAACAAATTGTACCACAACTGTCTCTGCGATCCTGTGAGGTGCCATACCCCATTCCTAGTCATTGTAGACCTTTAAGTTTAGGTTGTGAAACGATCTGGCTTCTGGATGGGCTAAAGTGAAAGCTTAAACAAATTTCGCTGTTTATACACCACCACGTTTCCACTGGTCTACGTTTGTGGCGAGGTTGAACTAACCTTTACATTTCAATTATTACCCAACGTAACAATTACTAGCACTGAATGAGGGAAATTCCACTTTCCCTCATGACAGCATGAACGGGAATGGATCAAAAGACACTACTTGAAAAAATACAATTTTCCACGATCGTAGCTGTCTTAAATTACGTATTCCGAAATTTATTTTTTTAGCTATTGGGGTATGTAATTTATTAAATCGATATTCCGAAAACATTTAATAAATAACTACTGCATGATATTCTCCTCGTGTCGTTTATAACCATGTCCCACTTCTAGTTATAGATGGTCCATATACGGTGAAGCAGAGAAGGGGGCACAGTGATTCATGCCTTTCTCATGAAATTCATTAGAGAAACTCTACGTGCTCAGAAAATATTTATTAAAGCTCCTTTAGGAGCTTTAGCATTGGATACCTAACTGAATGATGCAGTTTACTCCACTAAGAGCAAGTTATTAATAAAAACCATGCAACTTAAAACCAGTCTTTTAAAGACTTTCAATAGAGATCCAGAAAGAGTTACTCAAATATTTGGCATACAATTTTTAAAGCTTTTAAACTACCAAGGATACGACATAGGATATCCATCTCTGGAAAAAGGCAAAAGATTCCAAAATTCAGAAATGAGGATTTTAGTGCTATTGAACACTACAGATCTTCTACTATAGTTATATGTAGCTTTTATAGCTGTACGATATTTTAAAGAATGTCATATAGCGATTTAAGTGTCTGCCTGCAAACCTAGCTTCCTATAAAATTGTAGTAAAAATCGATGGGCCGTATTCATAGATTTCACGTTGGTCCGGACCAAGTTTTTCACATTCATAGACGATAAAAAGCCTCGGACCAAGAAAGGCCGTGTATCAGCAAGAAGAAAATGTTAAACAAAGAAAGGTAGTTCAGTGCATGAGCGACTTCCATAGAGCAGTAAACTAACCGCTATTACTCCCGAGTTTTTAACTTTCTATGGTCGTTTCACAGCTGTTTTTTCATCGGTTCAGTGGTCACTCCTCACCCTCAGCAAAAAATGGAGATAACCAAGAAGCGTGCACTAAAACGGTCGGAGGAGGAAAATGCCTGTTTTCCTTAACACAAAAAAGATGGATATTATTGAAAACAAATCGGTTTTGACAAATGCAAACGCAAAGACACAAAAAAAACCAACAACAAAAAAAAAATAAAAGAGAGAAAGCATGAAGGGAGATAATATACAGGCAGTTTTGTGCATGATTCTAACCTACTGCCACCCCTCCCTTTTTGGAAACGTTCTTATCCACCAGGTACACAGTTTCGTGGCATTGTTAATCATTTCAATGAGAATTTAAATTGCTGGAAAATTAACTTTTAGCCTTAAAATTACAGAATGAAATCGAATTTAAATAGCAAGTAACATCTGCTGTTATTAAAATGTATCTCGCCCTGGATCTCAACTAAATAATTAAATATTGTGTGATAGTAATTAAGGGCGGCGCCGAGGCGGCCCGGGTTCAATCCCAGGGACCCGCATGTGGTATTTGTGGTGGACAAAGCGGCGTCTGGGCGGGTTTTCTCCGGGTTCTCCGGTTTCCCCCGCCATTCATTCCACCAACTGCTCCATCATCACCTTTCCTTTCATCCATTTCACCATCATTTCGTTTCATCTACTTCCTTCCTCCCATACCAGGCACAGGGCTGATCACCCATCCTGGATATTCTGTCTGATCCATGAGTGTCTGCTCCTCGACGGGCCTCTGACCCCAGGCACCCGCCTGTAAGTGCTGGGGGGTGTAAGTCCTACATAAGAGGTTAAACAGAGAAAGAAGAAGAAGAAGTGATAGTAATTATACAGAAATAATTACCTGTGGAAATCCTTATATATTATAAACCTTCCGGGAATTTTAATCCTCCTCTCCTCGTCGGGAAAACATAAGTAAAGTTCTTAAGTAAAGTTGTCTTAACGTGGCTTAATTTAGCGCGACGCCACTTAAGAATTTGACAGTGTCAAACTTTTCCTTCCGATTACTCAAGTTTAATGTCACATGGTAATCAAAACTAATCGGCGTGAAGCAGTAGCATGAAGTAATAAAAGAACAATCAATCAAGATTCATTCCCGTTACGTTAAGTGCATCCTAATTACACTTTACTTTTTTAACTTAGCGTTACGTCCCATCATATTACGTAACGTTCATTGTAATCCCGGTTTAACGAAGGGAAGTCTAGCAGTGTTTTCTTCATACCCTCCTCTTGCAAATACGGAAGTGCTATTAGCATTTGCGTATCAATTGTAATATCAAGCCTCGGTCATCGTCTCTTAGGAAGAACCAGTTTTATGAGCCTTCTAACTGTTGCTTTACTAAACCTGTATTTATTTTGAAGTTTAGGTCGTCATACTTTCCAATTAGGTCTAATCTTAGTACATAGTTTTACTCCACTGTCTCATTTCGCGAATTCTATGCACAGCAGCTACTCCCATCACCCCAAAGTCATCCATTTTGTATAGAGGATCTGCCTTTAATCTACCCCTCTGAAGTAGATCAAAATTTGGTCCGGATCAAGGCGTTGATCCCCGGACCAACGCAAGTCCCGGTCTATGAATAAGAAAATCTGCTGTAAATCCACCGGAAGTAGCAAGTTGGTCCGTACCAAGATCGACTATGAATACCGCTGTATAAGTTTTGCCTATATAAAATGAACAAACCATTTGAGAGAGGCCTGAGGAATCTTAAAACACTAAATTAGTTTCAGAGGAGCAGAAAAAGACGGAGGGCCTAAGTACACACTAAATGCTTTTTAAACAGCATAAGTTCAGAAACAGTGTTCTTTCAGCGTTACAATGATGCATGTATTAGCGCAAGAGCAGAGATTCACATGCATAGTGTACATTTTCTTAATTAGTATTGTGATTAATATGTTGGAAAAGGACAAAGTGAAATAATGTATGTAACGTACATAATATGTACTAAATTATGCAGTGGATATAAAACTACATATGTACCAATGTGAGTGCTTTTGAATAAAATATACATTTTCAATTGGTATAGTGTTTCTTAAAACCATGCATAGGAAAATAATCGGGAATATCTGAATGATACCGAAACCTCGCCAAAGCAGAAAAAGGTTTAGGATCATGTCACTTTTTCTTGAACAAGTTTCACTGTAATAATAATGAACAATTCTAATGTGAACGTGTTGATGCCTAACTTTCGCTCGGAAGAAGAATTATCTGCAAGATGAGACTTGTGAGACCCTGTCAGCGAGGTAAAGAGCCCTTGTTATATACGAGTGCAGAAAGATAAAGTCGGTCCAAGTGTACGCCGCGTGAAACTCAAGTGCCTCTGAGACAAAGGGGCTACGACGTAGATGCATTAGATGAGCAAAGCAGGGACTTCAGTGATGGTACTTCGGACATTCGTTTCTTACTTAAAGGAGTAATTGTCCGTAAATTTACGGGCTAATAAATACATCGCATCTAATTCATCATATAGGTATCTTTATTTCGCCAGCATTCCACTGTGGAGCACCTAGGTTTTGTCTTCAGGTCCCTTCACAGTGGTGGAATAAGTGTGATACGGGAATGTGGTGATAACCCTGATCCATTCGTTTATGATGCTACAATGATGGACCAGTTTGAATGAATTTGGAGAAAGCAAATGGCACATATATCTTTACTTTTATTGTTAGAATCTTTGTTCAAAGTTTCTTTTGTTACCGAATTAGTGTAATGCACTATTGCCAATTTTAGTTCAGCTATACCTTGTTGACTGTGCAGCACTCCAAAATAAATAATCGGGTCTACCACTTCTTGCAGCGTCACGAGAACCGGTCTCATGAAATTTATTTATTCAGCCGTAAACATTATCCAGAAACGGTAATATGGAATTTGGAAACTCTTGTTACAATAGGGATGGTGCTTTGGACACGGAATGTGACCGCTGTGTCATTGACAGCCACTAAGTAATAGCTTGCTACCAACCAGACCAGCGGTACTGCGGAGGGACTAAAATATCACATTGTATTTGCGTCATTTAATCCCTATCCGTCCTTAAGCCAATCGACAACCACTGTAAGCACAGAGACGCAGGCGGAACAAAATTTGTCGACATTTCAAATTTGGCTGAAATTGGTACTCTGAATACCTACGCACCCCCACCCCATTAGAAGCGGAATACAATAATAATGCAATCCAGGACCGTGTCCAAAACGCTGTTAACGTGTTTCTAGACTCCTACTGCAAACAGTTGTGTGTTTTGTTGTCATGCAGGAGACCGGGGCTCAAAAAAAATTTCGTTTCTTAACGTCACTGTCAATTCCCAGGATTATATCAGCGCCACCGGTGTGCCGGAATTTCGTCCCGCAGGAGTTCTCTGACGTGCTAGTAAATATACTAACATGGGGCTGTCGCTTTTAAGCATACTTAAAAACCATCGGTTTGGGCCGAGTTTGAACCCTCGACCTTGGGATCAGAAAGCCAGCGCCTAACCAACTGGGCCACCCAGACTGACAGACTGGGATTCGATTCCACAACGGATATTGAGTATTAATCCAGCTTATTGTGCCTTAAGCGAGTTAAGCACATTTTTAGTTGTATGCAACTGACTGAAACACATAACTATGCTACTTATTTTTAAGTTGTTGCCTTGAACTGGGACTTTTTCAAATATCTGATCTATCTGCATGCGCCCGGAAATACTAGGTTTGCCTGCACTTTTTCGATTCTCGGAAGATTCCTTACATTAACTACAGTTGAGCTTCGTTAAGTTATACCAACACAGGACCGAGGTCGTTAAGGCACTGACTCGTGAACGGGAGGTCTGCGGTTCAAATCTCGCCAGGATTGTTCTCCGTGACTGAGGTTCCTTCCAGGTTTTCCTCAGTCCTTATAACTGGCAAATGCCGGGTAGGTACCTTAAACTTAAGCCTGGAACCTTTCCTTCCCAATTATCATTTCATGTATCACCAGTGTCACCGTATGCAGTAAAAACGGACGTTGAGTACTATTAAAAATCACGAAGTTATGCCATATAAAACCTTTACCTTTACAAGTTTAGAATATTTAGTCATATTTCATTTTAACATTGGTGCTAATATAGTGAAAGTTAGGTAGTTTTGAATACTAGGTAATTTTTTGCAAATGCACTTTATCTAGAATCAAATGCTGGTTTACCAGGTAAAATGTGTACTCCTAAGGTGAATTTCAGAATATCCATGCCTTCTCATAGGAAGAAAACTGGGCACAGAAAGCTTTTTCTGCAGGTCTGTAGATATGCCACAGGAGGTTCGTGACAGACGGAGAGAGTGGAACTGTGACGTTGCACTCAAAATCTAACTGTTCGGTGTGGGCGATAGCATTGTCGTTATTCAACCTGAGATGGCCGTTCTCGGGGCTGCTCCTTCCATTGTTTGCATACGTCTGGAAGACATGACATGCTGTCTCTTGCGTTCAGACTGGAGAGTTATCCATCTGGACATGGTCTCGACCCATGGCCGGGATACGAAACAAAGATTTCAGCTTACTCTTACCGATTGCGCTGAGTCAGCGCTGGCAACCTCTACCGTGAAACAAATGTGTTAGAGTTTAATAGTCTGTTGGAACCTGGCCAAAATCTCAATAAATATAGGAATTCTTTTTCCTTCGCCTACTTATTTGGTAACTTATACACCCCCTCAAGAAAGTATTCGTCTGCACTTCAAAAACATTCTAGCAGCCAAATTAATGGAGGGGAAAAATCTAATTCATTTGGACATAAAGATCAAATGGTAATGCAGTTTACGTGTTTTGGCGGTTTTTTAGATCATTTTATCAGTTTTATACATTTTTGAAAAATATGCCAAAAGTGCAACTCTTTTTATGTGGTGTTTTCAAAA
Source organism: Deroplatys truncata (assembly GCA_030765065.1). Classification (NCBI taxonomy): domain Eukaryota; kingdom Metazoa; phylum Arthropoda; class Insecta; order Mantodea; family Mantidae; genus Deroplatys; species Deroplatys truncata. The sequence continues at coordinate 636,150,942 of CM060990.1, forward strand.
TTAACTTACATGCATTGAGTATTGAGTGACAGGTGCGTCTCAGACCTAACAAACCTAACCAGACGTAAGGGACAAGAAAGAGGCGATGTCACTTGATTCAGCGGTTGTAAACAAACAGTCAGACTTTTCTGGCTGTTCCTCTCAAACCTACCCTACCGGATATGCTTCAAACACGGGTGCATAACTCCGTAACGATGCGTCGGAGGATGGTGGTTGCTTGACTAAAAGTGTTCTCCTCTGCGAGATCTATCGTCCTCAGAGTTTGTCGCAGAGATTGTGCAACACTAAGCGACGCCGTGGCCGAGTGGTTAGACCGCTCGCCTCTCACCGAGGCGGCCCGGGTTCAATCCCAGGGACCCGCATGTGGGATTCGTGGTGGACAAAGCGGCGTCTGGGCGGGTTTTCTCCGGGTTCTTCATCTACTTCCTTCCTCCCATACCAGGCATCGGGCTGCTCACCCATCCTGGATATCCATGAGTGTCTGCTCCTCGACGGGCCTCTGACCCCAGGCACCCGCCTGTAAGTCCTGGGGGGTGTAAGTCCTACATAAGAGGTTAAACAGATAAAGAAGAAGCTCTGGAACATTCTGTATAAAAAAGTGATGAGATGAATTTTTGCTAAAGTGTTTAGTTGTTTATTTTTAATTATCATAGAGTCAACTAAAAAATGCAATGCCACAGCCTGGATTTGAACACAGTTCTCCCGCTCTCCGTGCATTGAGCTACTATGACAACATTGAATTGCATTCCCCAGTTCAGGTTGTTTCCCAGATAGACCACTAAGACATCTCACTGGAGATGATAATCTCAATGACGACCTCCCATCGCAAGTACTTTGATACTGGGTGCTTATGGGTTTCTTAAGGTTTTTCTTTTAATTATTATGTATATAATTAATTGAAATTAATTATAATTTTTAGAGAGCTTAGCCTGGTCTTGGGAAGTTTTTATTATAGAGTCAACTGAAAAATTCAATGTCACAGTCGGGATTTGTATACGGTTCTCCTGCTCTCCGTGTTTAGATCTGATGGTATTAAACAATAATATTAATATTGTCTGAATTTTTATGTAAAAATTTAAAAACTCATATTTAACATTTATTTTCTCCCGAACTAATAGGATAATTAAAATTTCATCTCTACAATTTATTTATACTATTAAAGAATTTAACTACAAAATAATAATTTTTTAAAAAAATAATTTCTTGTGTGGATAATTTTTTCAGAATAGTAAAAAAATAATAAAACAATTAATATCTCTTGAACTAATGTAGAAATATGCACGAAATTTGCTTTACATATTATTTATTAAACTCTCATTGGTGTGGTAACATTTAAAATGAATCGACTTGAAATTGTGGAATTGTTTTAAATTTCACATATGGGTATCCTTAAGGATGTGCTGTGAAGGAAATTATATTTAAAAGTTCAGCATTTTTTACTTTCTCTACTTCTCACCTATAGTAAGTGTGTTGCATTCTACCCAAAAACTCGATACTGAAATTTCGCTGGGAGTCGGTTAAATACCAAACTTGGTTCAGCACCTCCCAGGATACGATACGGTTTTCGTATTTTTTGATTTTATCAAAAATGGTTCTAACGATTTTGATTGCACTGCCATATCTTTAGGATATTTCCATGACAAATAAAATGCAATCTTATATTTTGAATTTTCTGCGAATAGCCTTTTGAGCGCTTTTCATTCTGAATTACTTTTGTATAATTGGTAAACCATAAGAGATAGATAAAATACTAGTACACAAAAAATGCAGATCTCGTTAAAGCACATACTTAGCCATTTTTTTCGTGGCGTTAACTATTGTTTGTTATTGGTTTGAATTTTCAAATATTTATACTATTTTTCAAGTGTTAAGTCGTATTCGTTTATTCTCGTGGTCATGCACAATCCATGAAATTTCAAAGCCATCACAAAGTAATCTTTTTTAAAATTTTGTTTTAATTTTCTAAAACGTATAGTAAGTAGGGGAAGTATTTTATTCCACCCAAAAATTCCATGTAGAGATTTCACCAAAAATATATAGTTTTGAGCCAATGAATCCCAGAAAAAAGCATTTTGGAAAAAGGTACGCATGTGTGTGTGTCTAAACAGCATAACTCAAAAAAGAAAACTCGGATAAATACCAAATTTGCATTTAAGTTCCGTATATTCCAAAGACGAAAAAAAAGCATGGAACGTGTTTCGAAATGTTTTATATTCTAAAAAATTGCTCTAATGATTTTTATTAGAACACTAATTATTAAAGATATTTACATGACAAATAAAATGCATATTTTGAATTTTCTGGGAATAGCCTGTGAAGGTCTTTTCATTCGGAGGGAATTTTGCATAATATTGCATAACTGGTAAATGTTAAGCGATACACGAAAACGTACTGGACAAAAAACGTAGATGTCTTTAAAAGGTACAGTTTATTTTAAATAACTTTTTGGTGGCATCAGCCATTTCTGAGATATCCGTTATTAATGTCGAATTTTTTATTTCTTAGTCATTCTTTTAAAGTCCTGTCGACGTTCAATTGTTCCTCGCGATGTCATGGAAAGAGTATGGAATTTTAAAGCCAGCATATAGCGCCCAGTTGTAAAAATTTGACTATCGCTGTTCCCTTGTTACCTATAACGAAATGTGTAACGTAGCTGTTGAAGAAGTTGATTTGTCGTAGTTGTTTGTTTATTTATTTAGCTCCACGTATGGACGCCAATTTGAAGTAGAATTGTTCTTTACGTTGTTTGCTACTACGTATGAAAAGCCGATTTGAAGTAGTTTGTATTGAAGGAGTTGTATCGTATTTTAACTGTTGGGGAGCCGAACTTGTAGTAGTTGCAACAGCATGTATAGTAAACAGTTTCCGGTAGCCTTCGCCCCAAATGTATTTTTAGGTGGCCTTTGCCCCAAGATTAAAAAAAATATTAACTTTGTAATTAAACTGTTTCTTTAAGTATTAAATAATTATGTTTGCCTCGGCTGCGTCAGTATTATTGTTAGAGACATAGAAGTCTTGGCAGGGCGTGATGCGACAAGAATGTAGGCTTACACAGACTTTAAGTTTTAATTCACTCCTTTTTATTAATCCTTGACACAAATTAAATAGCACTTCACTGATATCGAAAGCTGAGAGATTCTTTTATTTAATACTTGCACTTTTTAATACATATACTATTTTCGTCTCACACGAATACGTATTTAATTTCTCGAGGACGCATCATGCATCCAGTTACTATCACTGTCTGCAGGCAACTGAATTGATTTCAACCGTTTAAACTTGTAAATTTCTGTATTTCAAATCTCTGATTGGCTATTTTTACTCCAATAGAATACCTGCATTTAACTAAAGCTTTTTCTGGTTATTGATTGGCGATTTGTTTTATAAACTGTCACTAAAATTACATTAATGCTTCCAAGAATCACAAATAACATTTAAACTCTCAAACTCATTATTGCATCAAGGTTACCTCATTGTTACCTCATTGTTAGCAACGTTTAACTTATTATTCTCACAGCTCCTATATTATTAAATTACGTAATATATTCACATAACATTATTACACATGGATACAATAATATAAGCATATGTAATGACTGTTACATACATTTTACAAATTATTACATACACATATTGCTTCAAGGCGGGCTGTTATTGAATTTACATATTATATAATTTGACTGAAATTATTTAAGTGTTAAAAATACTGCGTCACTGTAAAGGTTTATTTGGTTTAAAATAAAGTAGGGGGGAAAATGAGCTTTCGTAAGAATAGTTTGTATACCTATTAATAAGCGATAGAGGGTAGAGAAAGTCATGTGAATAAGTTTATCTCGATTAAGAAGTACACAGAAGAATGAATTTTTGTAAGAATATTTTGTAGAAGAGTGAGTACCTACTGAAGGTCATGTGAATGCAGCACATCAGAATTTTTTTCCTGAAACATACAGATGCTGACAAACTTATATTTGCCAAATTTATTCCTTATTGTTAATGTGTCTCAGTATTTGTATGTTTTCATAAATATAACTTTTGCATCACGTGGGACTTTTGATTAGGCTAAAAAAATGAATGAAAAATGTTTCCGAAACCTTTTGGAGGTGTTCAAAATGAAATTAATAATATCCTGTTGATAACTGTGATATAGAAGCCTGTGAAAAAAATGCAAGATTTAGAAATGTCGTGTAATGCTTTGCTACTAGATGGAAGCAGTAGTTCCGTCTGTACAGAAACTGGACACGAGGCGTCATTTTGGTCTTCATTTTGTTGTTCTTATTTACTGCGTCGCGTTTTACGGTTATGTTTAGGTTATCTGAACCTCGGTGATACTGTACGTAAATCCGAAAGGATTTTGTGTGGTGAAGATCCACCATGGTGCAGTTTCTGTCAGGTTTAATGTTGTGTATTTTCCCTGAATGTGCGTATTTCTTTTTCTTTCCCCAAACTTTTAAAACTTGACACATCTGTTGTGGGATTTCTGTACGAGATGTTTACAAAGATCACATGCGCAAGGATGTTACGCCAATCCCTACTCCCCTTCCTTCACCAAATGATTGCCCGTGGTAATTCTCACCCCGAGTTGTTAGGGGGAAAAAAGCGACGTAAAGAGCCCACCGGTAATGGGCGGGGGCGAAGGTCGCTGTGGAGGGGTTCTTTGATCCACCCCCAATCTTATTTAGGGCGAAAGTTTCTGCTCATATACAGAACAAATGTGTTGGGTGGCAAAATGAAGGATAGATAAAACCAGCGGCAACACGACATTTATGTGGGAGTTTACGGAGTCAAGTACATAACGAATGATGGCGCATAAATCTGCAATCCTAAATGATCCTTACTGCATGACTAATTCTGGATATTATAATGGTGAGCACTTTAAATGATGTGTTGGAACTAGAAAATCCCACGAATCGTAGTGGTTTTATCTTAATATATAACAGACAGTGTATGTTCCTTATAGGCTTCTACACCGTTGCACCGATTTTGACCAAACTTGATACAGATAACCTTTAACACAAGGCAAAACTTACTGTCTAGCCTCGTTTCACACGATTAGTAAATTTTATGTGATGCCTACAAAAGCTCGCAAGTCATCTACATGTGTATATCATTCTCAACGATAGTCCTAATCCGGCCTCGGTTTTGGGTCACGGAATTAGCAGACAAGTTGGGAGCGAACGGTGTTGAGTTGATGTCCTAGCCCGGTGGGTGGGGTAGCACTTCCAACCTACAGGTAGTTGCGTAGCAGTCACTGTGGACATTCATATTGCTGCTTGGCCCTGGTTAATGCAGTCCCCTTACGTACTCGAGATCCAGTGAGTAAAGAACTATGGTTTCATGGTATTTACATATTCATTGATATTTTGTTAGTGTTAATTGCTCTTATTTATACTCCACAGTACTTTGAAACATGTCGAAGAATACGAGTACCAAGCGTTCCCTTAAGGATGCACTTATAGAGAAGTTTGGAAAGGAACATTTCCTCACTGCATATTGCAAACGCTGCAAAAAATACATCTTGGCAGACAGATCTCGATTCTTTCAAAAACACTGCAATAGCAAAATACACACGAAAAATGTTAAATTCAACAATCTACAGAGGTCTTCAACATCACAATCAAAATAGAAAATTAGAAAGAATTTTATCGAGATTTGTGTAGTATGTTGGTACATGCCAACATCCATTTCAACGAGATCGAAAATAAATATATTAACGCGTTTCTAGAAAAATATATGTGTTCGTGATTGCACTGCTTCAAAAACTGAATGAGTCAAACTCAGACTTGTTATTGCAAGTATGAACACCAAATTAAAAAATGTCCTTTTGGCTTTGCAGATATGTGTGCCATTAAGGACGTTTTATTGGATTCAAACAATGAATACAAATCCACAAAGTTTATTCGTGTGATATCCCATTCTTTCGTTATGCAGCTGTCACGTCATGTGACGAAGAACGAAGTTTTGCTAGCTATAAACTCATTTTAAGTGAAAATAGGAGATGTTTTTATTTGATACATTGCGAATGCACCTTGTAATTCGCTGCAATTACATGTAAAGAAGTGTATTGTATTCATTTGCATTATTTGGGTTATTGCTTTATGTATTTATTTATTTATTTTAAATATTTATGTATATGGTGCAATGAGGTTTTGAAGAAATCTATTTTGTGATATGTATATTGTTTGCACTTTTTTCTGTCGTGAAAAAATGGCTATTTCAGAATGCTAAAACAGGTACAATCATGCAAAACTGTTATGTTAGGCAATTAGTTTCTGTACTCGATACGCACTGGAAAATGTGAACGTTTATTTTGTGCCCTACTCTACTGTGACTAGATGTTTACATGTTGAGGCAAGGGCTGCCTGCACGCGTTAGCTGCCATTCCACTCGAACTAAACAACACAGTGGTTCGTGTGCTCCTAACTTCATGCGTCTCGGAACCCTGCACCGAGGCCTGGTCCTAATACAAGCGCTTGGAAACTGAGCACCCCAATTTGCAAATGCCGAAAATGTACGCGCATTAGCGACGTTTACCGCGTCCAAAATGGGCAGCGAAAGTTCAATGAATCGTTTATTAATGTAGGCACATGTTCCTTAAAATGTCATACAAATGTACGAGGGCAGATTGACAAGTCCATGACTTTGACGAGAAATAGCGTTCCAGTCACAGGTTTCTTGTTTGCACCTAAGTCTTACATCTATTCTAGGTATAATCGCAGAATTGAGAGCGTCTAAAATAAGCAGCTGTGTGTTGCTTCGTGGAAAATAGAGAAAAGTTAATTTCGTGATAAAGCACTACCTTTGCGTGGTAAGACGGTGAAGGAAACGGAAGAAAAGCTGAACAAGTATTATGGGGAATCTGCTCCATCATATGACATGGTTCACAAGTGGTTCACAGAATTTCGATGTGGCCGTTCGAGTACAAGAGATGCCGTGCGCACATCACGGCCAGTTGTGGTCACAACAGAAGAAATGATGAACAAAGTTCACGATATTGTGTTGGAAGACCGCCGAGTGAAAATCTGTCAGATAGCCAAGACCGTAAACATCTCGAGTGAACGAGTGTATAAAATTCTGCACGAAGTTTTGGGCATGAGAAAGTTGTCAGCAAGATGGGTGCCGTGACTGCTCCCAGTTGAGAACAAGTGGAATCGTATGACCATTTTACAGATGTTTGAAGTTGTTCCTGCGCAACCCAGATGAGCTTTTGAGGCGTTATATTACGGTTGATGTAACTTGGATCCATTATTGTCAACCTGAAACCAAAAAACAATCAAAGCAGTGGATTTCCTTCGGCGAACCTGCTCCAAAGAAATCGTAAACCATTCCGTCGGCAGGAAAAATCATGACAGCCGTCTTTTGGGATTCACTAGGGATGATAGGCATCCATTACCTGGTAAAGGGTAAAACGATCATAGGTTCATATTATGCCGCAATGCTGGATCGTTTTCACAAGGAATTGTTAAAGAAACGACCCCATTTGTTGAATAAAAGGCTGTCTTTCACCAGGATAATGCACCCGCACAAAAGTTAGCCATTGCCATCGCAAAATTTGTGGAATTGGGCTACGAACTGCTACCTCACCCATCATATTCTCCAGATTTGGCTCCGAGCGACTTCTTCCTCTTCGCAAACCTGAAAAATTGTCTGGCGGGGAAGAAATTCACGTCCAGTGAACACATCATGGCAGAAACAACCTCATATTTTGCAGACTTCGAAAAATCATATTTTTGGAACGGTTAAGAAATTGGAGAAATTTTGGACAACGTGTATTAAATTGAAAGGAGACCATGCTGAGAAATAAAATTGATTTTTTGGAAAAAGATTGTTACTTTCTTTAAAAAGTCACTGACTTATCAATCCGCCCTCGTATGTATTGTACGGTATTATACTTGAATTTTAAATATGGATGTAAATGCAATGTCTCTGAGTAAAGATTCAATTTTGTGTTTAACCATATCACAGACATCTTTCAAAATTGTCAATCACTATTTAACATGTAGTTAGTTGCTAGTATTAATTGTTTTTTCACATGTTGACTACAGAAAGAATATAATAGCGTTTTGTATGACTTCCAGACTTTTTTGTTTTTTGTTTTTTGAATTCTTCTTTTTTTAGCAATTACAGGAATTAAATTTGCTTAAAATGTAATATTTCATAATTACCCATTTTCTTCCTTGCCCAATTTTGATAACACTTTAGTATAGTTATATTGCTATTTCTGAAGGCTAACGGTACCCATGCTGGTTTATAAATTCAGGCCGCTGGTTGAGACAATCCTTCATTAATGTTGTTCTGTATCTTCCACAGTGTTTTTATTTGAAACGCCCCTTTTAACTTCAATGGTTTACAAAGATTGGAGACTGAGGGGGGTGAGAATTATGAAGATGGTGCAATTGATGGAATTGTGTTGGGGAAAACCAGAAAAAAGTGCCATCTTATCCACCACAAAACCCCACCTCGTACCCCTGGGATTAAGCCCAGTTTTTTTTGATGAGAGACCATAGTGCTGCCCAATTAGGAGCGTGAATGTGATACAGCATTTAAAACACGTGACAAACTCAATATTATGAAATTCAGAAGTTGTTTCACAAGACAAAGCTTCCAATATGACTTCACAAATGAGGTGGTATGTAAATCAAGCATTAACAGGCACTTCAAAAAGGAATAAACATTTCAGCAGATATTTTGCCATGCAATACATATCATACATGTATATAATTTAAGTTGGGTGTTTTGTTATAGATTACGGTACCTGACATTTCGATATGTAGAAATTATTCAGCAATAATGTGGCAATACACAAGTTTTATGTAACTTTTTGTGTTTTGAAGGCCAGCGCTTAACCAACTAAGCTACCCAGACCTCCAAAAAGGTCCCGCAGAGGCACACATAGTACGTATGGGGAATTTATGTATATGAAATGCTTTATGTAATTTTGCAACGAAATAAGCGTTGTGTCCTAATTTATTTATTTGGTGCAATGGCAGGAAATAGTATATTAGCACAACACTAATACACAGACCTGAAACCAAACTATTATCTTCACATCATACGCCATCAAAATTTAAATAGATATCAGACATATGTTACCCTTAAAAAAATAAATAAATTGAGTTTTATTTATGGACGCTCTTTAACTAGTATGGTTCTTAGCGTCCCATTCCATATTGGGCGTGAAAGACCGGTAATTTTGCTCAGAGACCTCTTTATCAGGCTTGAGGTTCTTTTACGTGCCGTAAATCTACGACACGGGACCACCAGCTTTACTTCCCTTCCGAAGGAAGCCATGCTAAGGATTTTTACGCCCGAAAAAATTCATCGCCCTCCGCTGGGTTTGAACGCGCGACCTTGGGAACGGTACCACTAGTCCACGGAGGACGACAAATGTTACCCTTCGGACGGATATTGGTAATTGCCGTAAAACTCCGTAAAGTTTGTTTACCTTCGTGTACTCAGTCTCCAAACCCTCTTGTAGCCGTAATAGGTCGAACATTGCTAACATAAGAATAATAATTACTTAGGCTTTCACGGTCTCAAAATAATAAAGGAATAGCGAGCTCACATATTATTCGTTGATCTCCTCTCTGGCATTGATCATGGAGTAATAACAGTGAAATAAATAACCACAACAGCTATGCCACTTGTTTGCACAAATGTAAAGCCGCAACAATCGCTTGGTAAAAGATTAACAATATTTCGAACTTATATTGGAGTGTGATCAGCAACAGCATAAAACAAGATAAAATGCCACTTCTTATTCTTTTTTATCTTCATATGATTATTTATTGTGTATTGATATAAAATAACACAAAAGCATTCAACATAATCACATAGATTAAAAAGTCTCCGAGGTGCTCAAAAATTGCTAACACAAGAGTAATAAATGAGTAGAAGTTCATGTCCATTCATTTTGCGATCCCACTGCGATGTTTGGATATTCACTTTGTTATAATCTGCAGTTTCCCCATTTTTTGCAAACAGCGAGTTTCTTTCTCGATGGGGAGTTTGTGATGCTTTTATAAGCTGGAAAACAAAAACTCGCTGACATAAAAATGACAATGGGCATGGATAACAGCATCAAACCAGTCAAAGTACCACTTCTTATTGGATTGGCTACGGAGGGGACTCGGCACTGATCCACACAGGAGATACTGTACCTACGCCCCACAAGGGGGCATCACCGGGAGGAAGGATGAGGCAAAAAGGGACACCGGGCGGCCGAAATCAGGAGTGAAGGCACAGGAACGGCAGGGTCCCTAAGTTTCCAGATAGAGACTACCCGGCAGACGAACAGGCAGACCGGAGACCCCACCCCGCACAGAGGGGCTCCAACGACCCTCAAGGGGGCTCGGATACCCCCGGAAGTCAGCCGAAATCCGAGTAACGGAGAGTCACAAAAAGCATCCTTTTCCCCTGCCACACTGCACCTAAACACCATCGCCGATACTTCCAACCCTGAAAGAGCTCAATGGATGAAAGTTGAAATGAGAATGGAGATGAAATGCGACTGGAAATTCGGGGGATGTGAGATTCCTTCCCTGCATTCGCCTGGCGACCCGGTAAAACCCACGGATCAGGAAGGTCGGTCACGGGAATCGAACCCACGACCTCCCGAATGAGGGCCACAGACGAAACCGCCTGAGCCATCCCGCTCGTTACCACTTCTTATTGCATTGGCTACGGAGGGAAATCGGCACTGAACCACACAGGGGATGTTGTACCTACGCCCCACAAGGGGGCGTACCCGGGAGGAAGGATGAGACGAATGGATACACCGGGCGGCCGGAACCAGGAGTGAAGGCACAGGAATGGCAGGGTTCCTAATTTTCCAGATAGAGACTACCTGGCAGACGGACAGGAGATCGGAAACCCCACTCCGCACAGGGGGTCCAACGCCCCTCAAGGGGGCTCGAATACCCCCGGAAGTCAGCCGAAAGCCGAGTGACGGAGAGTCACAAAGAGCATCCTTTTCCCCTGCCACACTGCACCGAAACACCATCGCCGACACTTCCAGCCCTGAAAGAGCTCAATGGATGAAATATGAAATGAAATGAGAATGGAGCTGAAATTGAGAGACAGGAAATTCGGGGGATGTGAGAATCCTTCCCAGCATTCGCCTGGCGATCCGGTAAAACCCACGGATCAGGAAGCTCGGCCACAGGAATCGAAACCACGGCCTCCCGAATGCGGGCCGCAGACGAAACCGCCTGAGTCATTCCGCTCTGTACCACTTCTTATTGTTATTCTTCTTTTCCTTTGTGTGTTAATTTTGGGCTTTATTTTAGTTTATCTTTCGTGTGTTTACTTACAAGATATGTGTATGTTGGTTACTGAGAATGAACAAAGTTATGTTGGTGTTACTTAAACTGCTATTATTTCTTCCCAACTAGGATTTTCTCTACAAATAACGACGAGACAGACCAAAAGTCACTCCGCTGCATTCACGAGGAATCATCATTACAAACTGTGTATCTGTGGTTCGTCAGTGCTGTTTTTGCATAGGGTTTTCTGGGTATTTTTATTCTTTTGTCCTTTATAGAGTCCTGGGAGTTTTAATTAACTTTTTGTTTAAATATCTTGTGTAATACTTTTTAAATGCCTCCAAAGAAACGCAAGGCTATTGAGTGAGTGCAATCAAAGTTAAATTTTGAAGGGATAAACCGTCAAAACCGCGGGCAACGCCGGGTATTTCAACTAGTAATAACACTAAACATAAAAATGCGCGAATTTCGTTTGTTATCTTATTTTTGTTACACAAATTTGAAATGCTCTTTGTTTATTTTAAGACAAATTCTATAACCGATGTTAAGTTAGGCGAGCCACTGCGCGAGTTCTTAGTAGGGGAAACGTCGCCCATATCATACTCCCTCCTAAATATCACCAGTCTAACCCATGAATCCCCATTTGTTTACAGTCCTTTTTCTTTCTTTCAAATTTGACAACGTACTGTAACTTCTGCTGTTACTAGTACCTCTTCTCGGGTTTGTAGCCCAGTTAGTGAAAGCATTATTGGTCAGAATTTCAATGTCGGAGATTAGTATAGCTAAACTGTGGGAAAGGACGGCGTTGGCACATTAAAAACAAATGGTGATTGGCATGCGTATATGCTGCCGTTAGCAGTGTGGTGAAGCTCCTGTTTAGCACTTAAACCAGCCCTCTTTTCCTAAACAGAAATTTAGGTGTAGGTACTCGCATCTGAGACCATATTGAATCGACGACCAGATATTTGAAGTATACCTTTTAAGAGAAAGCCCCACTAAAAGTTCTAAAATCCAAAATGTTCAGGGTAATTTAGGTAAAATTTATGTCATAACGTTATATGATATACATATAAGAGATATTTAAATTTAGCGTCTTTTAAACTTCTTCAGATATTAATTTTGTAATAAAATTGTGATATTTTTGGAGAAACTCCCCATACAACGGATTTTAATATTTTAAGTATAAGAAGAGATTTTTAAAGCAATCTTCTTCCAAACTAACCATTATTTTGTATGTGTTGCTTATAGCTTACCAGAAAAGTTTATAAAATATGCCATTATATCTCAAACATATTTTTGTCCGGGATGTGTTTTCTTTGCTGACCTATGCGTCACATTTAAAGCAGATTGGGTAAAAACTACTGTGTAAAACTGCTGCAGAAATGCTTGCGAAAAGGGCGGAATTGTAGTGCAGTTGGTTTAAATTGAAACAGGAAAGTAGAAAGAGATAGCACTATACTCCATATGACGGTAATCCTGAACTGTCTAATCTCAGAATCTTTACTATTGAAACTTACTATTTAAAATCTGGGTTAGGTTGAAGCATGAAATTTAGAACAACCAACACCCGCTTGTAACAATACGAAAGCCAGCGAAACAAGGACGGTCGAAGATACAGGATATTTTCCAGATTTCGCTGCCAAAAGCGCAACTACCCGGTCAGGTAGCGTCAAAATGGCCATGTTTCACTTAAACCTTACGTACCGTAGGTTGTAAATTCCATATAAACTTATCAGCATACTGAAACCACGCTGAAGGGCATTTAAATGTGGAAGATTTCGAAAATACAAATAAAGTATAATTCGCCAAGGTAGAGGAAATTTTTCCTCGAAACGAGCATAAAGCAAAACACAAAAGTGCTTATTGGAATTGCAACGAAGTGTTGGCATGAGAGAGAGAGAGAGAGAGAGAGAGAGAGAGAGAGAGAGAGAGAGAAAATTAATGGTAGAAGTAGTAGTACCAGATTTATATAATAGAAATTACTTTACATTAGGGATGGGATCTCGATACCATCGATACCTCGATACTCAATCGTATCGAAGTACGTCTAATACTTTGAGGTAAACTTTCGATACCTTTAAACTTTTAAGTTTTGCATTACTGAAAGTTGTTGGGTTTAATTTTATACTAGATAAGGAATGAAAGGAGTCGAGGCTCCGCGTTATTGCCTCAAACGTGTCCTCTAAAGTTGCTGGACTATAGTTCTTGATAGACCTTGACTGCATGTCCTGCGAGTGAATCAATGCCACATTCCATAGGTGTTTGTGTCTAAATGAAAACGTGCAAATCAATGGGGAAAGAAGTAGAGGTATTGTCAGTGACTCAGGAGCTGAGCTAGCGATTCATTGTTCTTCCCTCTCGCTCTATTGTTTTACACCCTGCTCCAAAGGTGCTTATCCTTTCTTTCCCGGAACAATAAATATTCCGCGAAGTAGCATCAGTAATACATTATATTGCCGCATCAAACAAAACAATTATGATCATATTTTCAATAAGTAAACCCTAAAGCTTGCATTCATATAAAACAATATATTTACGACCATATACATGTGAAACATTATTTGGACATTCACCTGTTGACAATGCTTCTGAATTGCTGGTGTTAAGCTATTTGCATCGTAGGCAAGGAGCTCTCTAGTCCACTGTACGCTGTAGCCAATGACCTGAGTCACTCACAGTACATATGTAACATGCAGCGTTAACCGAGTTGTGAATGAAGCTGATTTAGCTGATGCTAAATCACATTTCTGTAATAGCCTGGCTTGGTGACTCACTCTCAGTCATTATCTACATTTACCTACTCCGATGACCAAAATCTGTGAATCCAGCAGAAATAAATCAGAACTTGAGACCTGAGATAATACAGAGCATGGGAATACTTGTTCTTTTCTTCCATCTGCTAGTTTGTGTTCATGCAAGTCAAACTTGCGACACGAGCGTAGCTTACAGGTATACCGTACGACTAATTTCTATAGTCTGGATAAAAAATCCTTTAAAAGAAGGTTTTCAGCACAAAATATATTTACATACAAGGAGAAGGAAAGACTATTATTATTATTATTATTATTATTATTATTATTATTATTATTATTATTATTATTATTAACCTTGAACAACAGTAGGACATATTATAACCTGTGGCATTATCAAGATAAAAAATTGCTGCCAATTGGATAATGCCAAACAGGAACAATTTCAAAAGTAGCATACAATATAAAATTGCTTACGTGCGTTTATATACAGAGAACTACTAATACGAAAAGGTATCGTCTTTACAGTTTTTATAAAGGGAGTATGGAATACCGAGAAATAGTGTTAGGTATCGTCCCAGCAATACTTTCCATACATATAAGGGTCATTCAAATGAAACCCGGTCATTTGTGTAAAGTAACGGTAACGATTTTATTAACTCAAAAATAGTCGCCAAAACTGTTGGCACATTTATCTCATTGCGACACTAGCCGGTCGATTCCATCTTTGAAGAAGCTAGTAGGCTGCTGTCGGATCCAGGCCTGGACCCATTCACACACTTCGTCGTCCGTTGTGAATCGATGTCCGCGAATAGCTTGTTTTAGAGGTCCATAAACATGAAAGTCACACGGTAAAAGGTCTGGACTGTACGGTGGATGTCCCAGCGTTTCCCATCGAAACTGCTGCAATGTCGTCTTCACCGTATTGGGAGTGTGTGGGCGGGCATTATCATGCAGGAGAATAACGCCATTGGACAACATGCCTGGGCGTTTCGACTTGATGGCTCGTCTAAGGTTCTGTAAAGTGGCTTGATAACGCTGGGCATTGATGGTGGTTCCCCGTCCCAGGAACTCGACAAGCAGTGGGCCCTTGTGGTCAAAAAAGGAGGACATCATGACCTTACCAGAACTGGTGTGCACGGCCTTTGATTTCTTTGGAGCTGGTGAAGTCGCATGTTTACACTGCTTGCTCTGACTCACTCCTCGTTGTTCCTGCTTACTCGCCTTCATGTTCAGCAGTGGACGATAACTTGTGTGACCACCTTCTCTTCGGCGTAAAACCACACTGTCGCTATGCAACGTTAAACGTTGCACACGCTGTAGTCGCTCTACCAATAGATGGTGCCACCATACACGCAGTTACGTGGTGCCACCTTATGTGTAGTGCAAAGTTAGACGCACTGACCAGGTTTCATTTGAATGCCCCTCATATAAACCTTTTTGCAAATGTCGATGACCAGTGTTCTGATTATACCGTGTTCAGGTTCGTTATTTTCGAAGCCGTGCGGGATGGCTCAGGCGGCTACATCTCTGGCCCGCATTCGTGAGGTCCCGCGATCGATCCCCGGCGATCGTCCACTCTGGCCTATGGGATTTTTTTGTGGTTTCTCCGGGTCGCCAGGTGAACGCTGGGGTGGTTCATCTTCTACCACGACTCTCCTTCCTTTCCCGTACCCGTCATTTTCCTTGTCGTCTGTCTCAGGGTTGTAGGACTTGGCGACGATGTTTGGCGGGTTGCGGCTGGGCGGTGGCTTGCGCTCTGTAAAGGTTCCTTCCCTGGTGTCGCTGCGGTACCGCTCAGTCAGGTCTCTCCTCAGCGTGGGGCTCCGCTCTTGTGGGCAGGGACCGTGCGGCGTCGGATGCGTTCTATCCGGAAATGTTAGGGGCCCCGTCCATGCTTGCGCCCTTCGGGTCTCTCTCCTCATCCCTTCCTCCCATAGGTCACGTTGGAAGCCAAAAGGGTCGACAGGCCTGCGTGTGGTGCGCTGCTCCAGTTCAGGGGGCCCCTCCATGATACGTACTTTACCTTTACCTTTTAAACACCCACTTTTACACAGATTGCAGCGAAATGTCCGTATTTTATCAGTTGAGCGAGTTCCATATACTACAGTTTTCAGTTTTTGGGTGATGGAGAACATATGAAATAGTAGTTTGCGACTTATCGCATCTTAACCTTAAAAAGGACACATAACAATGGGGCACAATCTTCTTGACACGTTTGTTTTTATTACCATCCTCTTTGTAAAACTTTGGATCAGTAGTCTGTCGAGGAGCAAGCAAACTCTGGATCATGGCATATCCAGGATGGGTATGTGATCAATACAATGCCTGGTATGCCAGTGAAGAAGAAGGAAATGAAATGTAAGGTGATGAAAGAGATGACAGGAAAATTCGTGTAGTGACCGAGGAAAGCCGCGAAAAAACCTTCGGGACCTCCGGAATGAGTCGCACATGCTACCGCAGCGCCACCTCGCTAGGTTTAAGGTAAAAAACAAAGATGATAATTTGTATATCAGTAAAAATGCTTTCCAGCACGACTTCTCTGAGTGTATTCTGCAGGACAATGCTGCCAAATTCTATATGCTTTAATGTTCATCGCTGTATAATGCAACAAACAAATGCTACCTTCTGCCTTTCAATAATGCGATATCTGTCACTAGCTATTTCGATATTATGAGGTCGCGAGTTCAAACCCGGCGGAAGGAGATGGATTTTTTTGGCGTAAAAATCCTTAGCATTCCTTCATTCGGAAGGGAAGTAAAGCCGGTGGTCCCGTGCCGTAGATTTGCGGCACGTAAAAGAACCTCAAGCCTGATAAAGAGGCCTCTGAGCAAAATTATCGGTCTTTCACGCCCAATACAGAATGGGACGCCAAGAACCACAGCAGTTAAAGAGCGTCCATAAATAAAACTCAATTTAATTTAATTTATATAGCTTCTAAAAACTACTCTTACGAAAGCTTATTTTTCTAACGACTTCATGTTAATCAGATAAACCTTTACTGAAACAGTTTCATTAGACATTTCGTTGTGTAGGTATATGAGAGAAACAGAGGAAATCGAAACCATAGTCGCTGTTAAGACTATATGCTGGCTTTAAAATTCCATCCTAGTCTTTCCATGACATCGTGAAAAACAGGTGAACAGCGACAGCACTCTTAAAAAATTACAGAGGTATCGAAAGATCCAAAACAGTAATAGCGGATATCTTGGAAATGGCTGATGACACAAAAAGTGATTTAAAATATAGTGTATGTTTTAAAGAGGTCTACATTTTTTGTGAAGTACGTTCTTTGTCTATACCTTACGGTTTACCAGTTATACAAAATTATACAAATTCCCTTCCGAATGAAGAAGACTTCACAGGCTACTCCCAGAAAATTCAAGATATACATCTTATTTGTCCTGTAAATATCTTAAAGTTGTGGTATTTTAATCGAAATTGCTATAGCCATTTTTGGCAAAATCAGAATTTTTGAAAAATGTTCCATGTAAAGGGTAGTTTGGGATGGAGGAATTTTGTTGGAACGATTAATGTCGTTTCTTTGGAAGATACTGAACTGAAATACAAAGCTTGGTATTTATCGAGCAGTTCGTTTTTGAGTTATACTTAAGCCGTAGCTCTTAACGCATCCCTGTCAATCCCACCCAACCTAACCCGTACTAACCACCGAGCGCCAGGCAGGGCCTGCTATGGCTGGCGCCGGTAAACCCAGCCAGGCACACTTGCATGTTCTGCATGCTCGCATGAGTAGTTTAACTTACTAACCGGGGTGCTTCCGCGGAACCCGACTATGTTTAACTCACATCTTTCTCCACGCACTAGCACGTCACTACTAACAAAGCACCCCCCTAGTTGCATGTTAGAACTAACAGCATGGGTAGACGATGTAGCCTCTGAGGATGATCGTCACCGGGGGCGGCGGGTGTGGGGCCGCCCCTTTATTTAAAAAAAAAGTTATGCTGTTCATACAAAGACGTTTTTCTAAATATTGTGATGCAGCGACTATAGCCCAAGGTTATCGGGAGGTCGTCGCTGGCAGTCGAAGCTAAACGACGATAAGTAACGCTCTCGCCAGCGTAAACACCGGAAGCAAGTCAGTGAGTGAGTGCATTTCTGGTGCGACGGGAAGTGCTGTTCTCCTAGCGAATTTGTGACAAGTGCTGTGACGTGCAGTGGGTGCTACTGCTGCAGGATAGATTGGAGAAGTCTTGTGTTCGACTTCCCAGCAAGTGATGTCCGGAAGAGGAGGCTACTTCACGGAAGAAGGTGAAGTGACAGTGAAAACTCCACAAAGTCACAATATGCTTTCTTTGAATTCAGGCGGCCTCAAAATCTCGGTATCGAATTTTTGGGTGGAATGCAATACTTTCTCTACCTACTAGGTACGTGATAAGAAAGTAAAAAAGAGAAAAGCTATGCTTTCGTTCTTTCGTCTCCTAAAAGCAGAAAGATACACCTTATAGCATTCTGCCAGAAAGAGTGCTAATTTAAATTAAAATAAATATCTTATCTTCCTTAACGGAGGGGACTCGGTACCGATCCATAGGGGATAATGTACCTACGCACCACGACGGGACGTCCCCGGGAGGTAGGATGAGGTGAGAGGAGACATTTGGCGGCCGGATCCAGGAGCAACGGTACAGCAATGACAGGGTCCCTAAGTTTCCAGATGTAGACGCCCCGGCAGACAGCCGAAAGCCGAGGATAGAGAGATTTCACAGAGAGCATCATTTTCCCCTGCCACGCTGCGCCGACACTTCCGACCCTTAAAGAGACAAACGGGATGAAGGATGAATGAAATGATGAATGGATCGAAATTGAGCGACAGGAAATTCGGGGGCTGAAGCAAACCATTCCATCATTCGCCCAACGACCCGGAAAAACTCCCCAAAAAACCCATGGGTCAGAGTGGACGGTCACCGGGGATCGAACTCGGGACCTCCCGAATGCAGGCCACAGACTTTGCTGCTTCAGCTATAAAAAATCAGAATCAAAAAACTTTATTTGTTGTAAATAACGTTATTAGTCGTAAACTTTAACTACCGGAACGTGTAGGAGTAGAGCTAAGGGAGTTTCCAAAGTTAAAGGTTCCTGACAGCCTTATTAGAGGAAGCCAAGTGAAAACACGTCAGATGCTAAAACTCTCGTTTAACGTTCGTTACGTAATAGTATATGCCATGGCAACGTGTGTGGGAAGTGCATCATTACAGAATCTAGGAATAGTTTGAAAGCATCGCCTCTCTTTCCGAGACTCCGAATTGCATTTTACATACATGTATTACACACCATTGCCTCACGACCGTGTGTTTATTATTTTGAATGAATTATTATTAACAAAACAACAATTTCTAATGAACTTAACGTCACCTGAGTTTCCGGTAACACAATACTGCCAATTCAACAGCTATAACGATGGTTTAGTAAGATAACTAGTTTAGTGGGCTTTGAGTCAATTGTTTGATACTTGATTTCGTGACTCAAAACGGATTGTTTGAAAATAATAATATGGACGTTAATAGGGATTCAGCATTTCAAGAAGAATTTGAGGTTGAACAGGCACGGAATTCTGGGTGAGCGTAATTGATTCATGAAAACACTTTCATTTTTAATTAAAGTTAGTTTTCAATAATGTTTGAAATAACATAAGTTCTTTAATTCGAAGGATCTACTTCACCGTTTGGTAAGAGATTATTAAAGCACTTCCTCCCCATGGCTCTACTCCACCCCTCACCTAGTTCTAGCAACCCAAGTTGATTTGCGACTTTTGCATAGCCCTTTTTCGCGATGGCGGATGTGCACCAGAGGCTAGGATCCGAGGCAGTTTTAGATTCATTGAGAAAACATAACCAATTCAGTTTTATTAACTGTTCTTCCGTAGGCTAGAAAGGTATAATTAGAATGAAAAAGTATGTAAGTCGACATTGGGGTATGTTATCTCAAAAGAAGTCAAGGATGCCTTGTGTTACCCGGATAATTGGAGCCACGTGGAGAATTTCATGGCGTATTATCATATTGACATCGTAGCTAAGACGGCGGAGCAGCGGTGAGGGAAGTTGAATATCGGTGGTTCGAAACCCGGTTATGGCACTGAATTTTTTATTCTGGTTCTACCTTTCCAATACTTAATTCGAAATTAGTATTACAGTTTGTTCAGAGTCCTTTGAGACAGTGGAAGGGGGAGATAAGGGCGTCGATCGCCGATGTGGTAGCTACCACAAAGAGCCGCCACACGAAGCCGACTTGGCACGAGTGACCAGCTTTCTACCTTCCCCCATCCACTGTCTCAAAAGACTCTGAATAAAGAATAACTTAAATAACTTTTTTATCAGAGTTTTGCAAGAAAAGGAATATAAAGAAGGTTGGCAACCCTTTTTAAATAATGCGAAAATAATACTAGTTTTGAGACTTTTTTGTGATGCTTTTTCGTTTTACGTGGTTCATTTCGTATAACTTAGTTCCCTACCATGCTTGTTTGTGATACTTTATAATGAAAAATGAATATGTCTGTTTCTCTTGTCGCTTCGGAAACAGTTATTAATAGAAGGCATAATAATAATAATAATAATAATAATAATAATAACAATAATAACAAAATAAAAAGTAACCCCATAATCCCGCAACCTATTAAATGAGTTATTCAAAGTAAAGTATTCTTTTATCTCTCTTGAAAACTTCATTTTTAAACGGCTTTCATCACATGTCCTTTAATTTTGTTTTATATATCGCTCTATGTTTTTGAATCTTCTGGTGCCATGAGGACTGCTTGATGCCTTTATAATTAAATACGCCATCTGGTTTGCGTGTCCAGTAACCATATTCTTGGTATTTCTTCCACCAGTTTGACGCTGTTCTTGGAGATACTCCGCAGCCCTCGCTGCGCTATAACCTTGCTCGTTAAACAAATCATTTTCGGTTTGTTGTTCATATCCTTTGTTCCTTTCAAATGAAATCTATAATAAAGGGGATATGTTACAAGCCAATTTCATCCAACCAGTTCACTTTATTAATTGCTTGTAATTAAAGTGTGTCCTTATGATTCGCATATACTTAATTTTAAATTGCAATTTTGTTACTTATTTTATGGTTTGGAAACTCTACAAGGTAAAAATAAGTATCTATCTATTACATAAAGTTGTCTCACCCCCTCCCCCGACTTCCTTCGACCTTGAGCCGGAAACGACCACTGTTCATTGGTTAGAGTTTGAGTGGCAGACTTTTGACATCAAGCTAACAAGAGACGAACAGATCTGGTGAGTGTCTGGCGAGTATCTTGCAGCCATTCAGGTAAAATGCTTCCGTTTCCCACCCCTTTCGCCGATCACTTTGTTCAAACCAATAAGAGATTACCACATCCGAGTATGTGTGGAACACAACTGATGAAGGGATTCTGCCAAAATCAAATAAAGAAAAACTTTATAGGAAACCAAAGCATCGGACTTTTTTGCACGGGACCGTACATTGTATGTTAATACAGCCACCAAATTTATGCTGGTGGATATGGGTATCCTTGGAAACGAATTCATGTGCTGGAATCTAAGTTTCCATCAGTGAATACCATCGGGAATACATAGAAAACACATAATCGTGCAAAGAAGTAGTTTTCCAAACTCTTAAACTGGAAAATAACATGTTTAATCCTATCTTTTAGGCTCGTAATGATTTCTAATCCTAATCAGTTGCATACATCTTCATTCGGTTCAAACCAATGTCCAGGAATGTCTCTCTTTGTAACAAAATTACATATTGGTGTTTGAGAAAGAACGTTCCCGGCCAAATTCCGTAATAACTGGGCTTATGATAGAAAATAAACTGAAAATATTAGAACACTGCAGGAAACATGTCATCTTGACTTCGCAGAATGTGGTTGTATAACTCTGGATTGTTTTTTCTGGAGCATAATTCATGTGCTTATATTGACGGCTTGCATTTGCAAGTTTTACACTTTAAGAGATACAGAAAGGAACATCTCGACTTGATATGGATCGCATTAACTCGTTTGATATTCGGTAATAGTTTATTAGCAGATCATAAACTTCTGTAAGAATGAAATTGAACATCACATGTCAGTGGGATAAATGTTAACATTATGGAAATTACTTTTGGGATAATGAATGTTTTTGGCATTTCTAGGCTCCTGGCTGTTTACATTTGACTGCCCTCATGTTTTGTCGCAGAGTGATTTACAAGTGACTGTCCACTCGACTGGATAATGAAACATACCCATCACGAGACTGTTAACTGGGTGTGAACGATAGTGGATATCCTATTTTGAACGTTTCCTCCATTTTCTTAACACGCGTTTCTAAGTGACGGAAATGTATGTGTTGTTGATCTTTGATAAGGCATTTCTTGTAGGAAAGAAATGTGAGAAGTTCAGATCATAGTATGGATGTGAACTAGGATCATTAATGCCCTTATCATCTGACTTATCTGGGCGTTCTCAAACATAAGTATGCAGTTTTCTCATTTGTTAGATACACATACGATTTGATCGGTCAATATATTACACCCCACATATCTCTATGTTATTTCATCAAGAAGAGATTCTTACTCTAAGAGGCCAATCTAATTGCTGCGTATGTTTTTACTTTCTCTACCACGTACATAACAGGTAGAGGAAATAGAGCATTTTACCCAAAATTACGATACCCAGATTTCCCCGGAAATACATGTTTTGAGGGCCACTGAATCCAAAAAAGGCATTTTTACAAAAAGGTCGGCGTGTGTGTCTGTTAGCAGAATAACTCAAAAACAAAAAGCCGAATAGATACCAAACATTTATTTAAGTTCAGTACCTTCTAAGGTTGCGACACCCATCTAGCCTTTACATTTTACGAACATTTTGATTTTCTCAAAAATGGTTCTAACGGTTTTGGCCGAAATACCATATATTAAAGATATTTGCATGACAAATAAAATGTAAATCTTGAGAATTTTCTGGAAATAGCCTGTGAAGGAATCTTATATAATCTTGTATAACTGGTAAACGTTAAGCGATAGACGAAAACGCACTACACACAAAATGTATATCTCTTTAAAACACACTGTATATCTAAAATAACCTTTTTTTGTGGCATTAGCCATTTCCGAGTTATCCGTTATTAATGCTTCGATTTGTTCAATAGTTTTGTCATTCTAAGTCCTGTCGACATTCAGTTGTTTCTCGCGATTGGATGGAAAGAGTATGAAATTTTACGGTCAGTATACAGGATGTTTCAGAAAAAGAGGGCATAATTTCAGTTATGCATTCTCCATATGTATACAATAAAACAATTCCATTACAACATGTTTCCGGAAATGCTTGGTTTCTGAGTTATGGCCTTCAAAACAGTGATATTCACTGGAACATATTTCTTACCGCAGGTAGTTTTCTTTGTAGATGTTCAAAGTGTCCACCTTCTTGAATACAGGCCTCACATCGACGTCTCATGGCCGTGTGAACACGACCCCAAATTCCAGGAGTACTGCGGTTTTTTTTGTTTGTTTTTCACTACTTGCCACAATTCAATTACGAAGGGATTCCATGTCAGGCACCGGAGGCGAATACATCAACGCTTTTAAATGACCCCCACAAGTAGTAGTCGACAGGGTTCAAAATCAGGTGAGCGTGGTGGCCAAGCAATTGGACCACCTCTACCTATCCATCGGTCAGGAAACCTTCGATCCAAGTACCGGCGACAGATACGACTGAAGTGTGCAGGAGCGCCATCATGCAAGAAGTGAGCTTGTTGACGAATGATCAGTGGAGTGTCTTCATACACATGAGGTATGGTGTTTTCCAGGAAGTTTGTGTACGCCTACCCCGTAAGTCTGTTTACAAGTACATGGGGTCCAATTAATCGACCACCAATGATACCGGCCCACATGTTGAGAGTGAACAGCACTTGGTGATGACATGGAACAATTGCATGTGGGTTTTAATAGGCCCATACATATGCTGCACGAACCACTGGCAGAACATCGATCGAGCAGGGTAATCTGCTGGTGACAGGGCCTGTACACGTTGCAAATGATAAGGTTAAAACTGTTGCTCTTGCAACAGTTTCCAGACAGAGTATGAGGAACATTTACTTGCAACGCTAACCTTTGTACACTATAGAAGGAGTCGTGTGCATAGAATCCAGAACCTCCTCCTCTACACCTGGAGTTGTAGATCTTGGTTGTCCCCTCCCCAAACCAGGAGATGTCAACTTCCCATGAGCGCAGAGACGGCGATGGAGATGTTCAAATGTCTTCCGATCTGTGGAAACCTCTCTTGGTACAAACGACGAGCCAGCGCAGCATTGCCGTCCACCTTACCATACATCAGTGGTGGCGAAAACGCGACTCGGAGGCAGTGTGACTCACAGGCGTAACTCCTTTTCTAGCCGTCTATTTATTTGTTTTCCACGTGCTGCTGAGTGGTGTAGTGCGTGTTGCAAATTTTCCCTGTTAATATCTTCTGTACGACAATTACCCGGGAAGAAAAACGCTCCAGTGAATATCACTGTTTTGAAGGCGATAGCTCACAAACCAAATATTTCCGGACACATGCATGTCTTTATTTTTTTTATTTTATTTATGGACGCTCTTTAACTGCTGTGGTCCTTAGCGTCCCATTCTATATTGGGCGTGATAGACCGGTAATTTTGCTCAGAGGCCTTTGTTCTTTTACGGGCCGTAAATCTACGACACGGGACCACCGGCTTTACTTCCCTTCCGAAGGAAGCCATGCTAAGGATTTTTACGCCCGAAAAAATCCATCGCCCTCCGCCGGGTTTGAACCCGCGACCTTGGGAACTAGAGACTAGCACGGTACCACTAGTCCACGGAGGACATGTCTTTGTCTATATATGGGAAACGCATATCTGAATTTATGTCCTCTATTCTTTAAACATTCTGTAGAGGGTCCAGTTCTTCAGCATTTGACTGCCTATACCGTTCGTATATGTAATGAAGCGTGTAATGTAGCTATTTCCGCAAAGGTTTATCTCGATTAAAATGAAGTAGATAGAAAAATAAACTTTCGTAAGAATAATTTTATAGCCACTAATAAATGATAGAGGTGGAGAGAAGTAATATGAAAGTAAACATAATATTTTTACTTTCTCTACCACTACCTGATTTCTATTGCTCGCTATACCGCAGCCAAACAAAAGTATGGCGAGGACAGGCACTGCAACATAAATGGGATGGTTTAAATGGGGAAATATTAATTAAAAAGATTTTACTGCAAAAAGAGAGAAAAATATAAAAGTCTGATGAGTTACACTCACACGACTTGCTCTACTCTTGTACAAACAATTTTTACAAACGTTTATTCTCCATCTACTTCATATTCATCGAGATAAACATTTGTAGAACCTATCTTATTGCTAATTCTTTTGTAGGTGCAAGAGAAATATGGTAGGCTTTAAGTGAAAAAAAGAAACAATAACGGATTTCTATTTTAGAAAAAGTATAGTATTGGAAAATTCAAACAAATGACAAGAATAGCTCGGAAATGGTTTACTCCACACACACACACACACACACACACACACACACACACACACACACACACACACACAAAAGCATATAACATAAATTGTGTGTTTTAACGAGATCTACATTTTTTGTATAGTAAATTTTGTCTATCTCTTACAGTTTACCTATTATGCAAAAGCCATTCAGATTGAAAAGAAAATTCCCAGAAAATTCAAGATGTACATTTCATTTGTCATGAAAATATCTTAAATATATGATATTTTAATAAAAGTTGTTAGAGCAATCTTTGAGAAAATCAAAATTTTCGAGAAATGTTCCATGAAAAGCGTAGTCTGGGCGGGGTGATTTTCTTGAAAATCTTCATGTCACATCTTTGAAAGATACTAAACCTAAATATCAAGTTTGGTATTTATCCGACTTTTCGTTTTTGAGTTATACTGTTCACAGACACACATCCACACACAGACGAGGCTTTTTCTAAAAATTCTTTCTTTTTATTCAGGGGGCCTCAAAATATGTATTTCCGGTGAACTCTCGGTATCCAATTTTTGGATGGAATGCAATACTTCCTCTACTTACTACTACGTATATACGTAGTAGGGAAAGTAAAAATTGCAGGTAACTATTTGGGCAATGTTAAAGAGAAATGAATGAGAATGACCAAGGAGAAGATAGACGGTGAGGCAAGCATTGAAGAGCAATATACTAAAGTATGATAAGAATACTATAAGGCAGTAGAAATCTGATGATACATTCACATGACTTTCTCTGCCCTCTGTCGTTTATTAGTGGGTATACAAACTAATCTTATTAAAGCTTATTTTTCTATCTATTACATTTTAAACCAAATAAACTTTACAGAAACAACTACATTAAACATTTCGTTATAGTTACAAAGGGAACAGCGATAGTCAAGTGTTTAACTGGACGCTGTACGTTGGCCTTAAAATTCCATGCAATCATGAGAAACAACTGAATGTTGACAGGATTTTAATAAGACACTGACCAAGTAATGAGCAATTCGAGGCATTAATAACGGATATCTCAAAAATCGCTTATGCCACAAAAAGTTTATTTAAAATAAATTGCGTGTTTTAAAGGGATGTACATTTTTCTTGTGTAGTACGTTTTCATCTATCGCTTAACGTCTACCGGTTATACAAGATAATACAAAATTCCTTCCGAATAAAGGGGACTTCACAGGCTATTCCTAGAAAATTCAAGACAAACATTTTATTTGTCATGTAAATATCTTTAATATATGGTATTTTAATCAAAGTCGTTGGAGCCATTTTTTAGAAAATCAGAACCTTTCGAAAACTGTTCCATGTAAAGGGTAGTTGGGGGTGGGTGATTTTCTTGAAAATCTTTGTGTCGCATCCCTGGAAGATACTGAACTTGAATACCAAGTATTGTAATTATCCGACTTTTTCTTTTTGAGTTATGCTGTTCACAGACACACATACACACGCGCGCGCGCGCGCGCGCTTTTTACTTTCTCTACTACGTATACTAAGTAGGGGAAGTATTGCATTTCACCCCAAAAAAAACAGTGTCAGATACGCATACGTACACTTTTAGGATTGGACCATGTGAGTAGGAACGTTGGTAGGGGTAGTGATGGATAGACGGAGCTTAAATTAAGAAAAGGGTGTGCATTCTAAATCAACTTACTTACTTGCTAAATCATGCGGCTTACTCGTGAGACGGCTCTTGTGACTACTCGTGTAGTATCTAGTTTCATTTTAAGTTGTGTAGCGACAAGTAACGCGCCAGTGTTAGAAAGATTTAGCGGTTATTGCGAGAGATCTTTCCAAATACCATTTCTGCGACTAACGGCGTTGACGCTTCGCATAATTATTCTAGAAATAATTTAATTCTTTAATTTAACAGTTGGCGACTCTCTTCAAACAGGATTTTTTTTGAGTCAAGATTAAAATTTATCAGCTAACTAAACTGGTGTCGTACTTTCACACTACACTCACGCATACCCTGAGACATAGAACTCACAGCTATAGGACTGTGGCTGCTGGCAGACTAGACTACGCGGAACGAGCTAGGAGATGACGTAGTAGAATCAACAACAAAGCAGGTAACATTAATCGTTATCTAAATGGATGCAACTTCGAGATAGCAGCATCAAAATTGTCATACCACGAATGGCTTCAACGGAAACATCAAAACAGTAGTCCATTGCTTGCTAAAAGCAAACCAATTAGTTTCTAATTATCAAACCTTTAAGCCACATGCAAATTTGCTTATGACGAGGTGGTTGTTTGTTAAATCTACAGCAGAAGTGATTGCTGCGCTTTAATAATGGATTCACAGCACAAAGCACTGTTTTTGCGATGACCACTATTTTCCTATTAACAATCAGTACTGCTTTAGACCACTGAATGGAAGTTTTAAGCCTTTTTAAAAATGTTGGAGCCTCACTCTGTCCAGCGATGTGTGGAATATGCTCACGACCTTTATAGTTTTAAATGAGAATCTGAAATATCCTCCTCTCTGAATAACCCTGTAAATAACGCAGGAAAACGGTAGTATTAAAAATGTAATGGAGTTTGCATCTAAAATATTCACAAAATAATATAAGGCGTCACGTCAGTAACTACATATAACACACTGCTTGTCTCAAGGATTTTTTAGGTTTTCTATAAATAACTTCCACAAAATAGGGTGGAAAAGTTGATCAGCAAGACCGTAATATAAACACATTAGGTCTTCTAACCTTCCACAAAATTTAAGAGTGCAGTGTCAAAGAATTCTGTCATTGCTCCGGGCTCACTTCAGCCTTGGGATTATTGTGCTACCTGTATTGTTTTAAAGCCAACTCATTATGCCTGCACCCCTTACCAAGGAATACAGACTCATAACAGATATGGTCAAATT
Source organism: Deroplatys truncata (assembly GCA_030765065.1). NCBI lineage: Eukaryota > Metazoa > Arthropoda > Insecta > Mantodea > Mantidae > Deroplatys > Deroplatys truncata. The sequence continues at coordinate 636,179,314 of CM060990.1, forward strand.
CTTCTCGTTCTAAAAACATTTCCCAAAAAGCAATATATATCCTGGGAGCCAAAGCCTCACAGTCTGTTGTGCTGGGCTGTCGACAATCGACAATCTAAGTTACCCTGAAACACTCCCATCGTGTTAAGATGCATTTTCATTGGAGCATGTCCTGTGAGAAATACCATAATTATTCTCAGCTGATGTTTGTTACATTTAAATAAGCTTTTCTTACGTGGTTTTCAAATAAATTGTTTACCATGTTTGTTTCCTGGAGCTTTATTATGTTCTACTTTGGAACAGTTCTTAATAGCCTCTCTTACTAAACATCGAGATATTCCTTGAGCTGGCACTGGCCCAATAAACTGTGAAGCTGCTCCTTGTCTTGCAAGTTCAACCAGTTTTTTCATTTCCCTCTATGCCACTATGACCCGGTACCCAGATGAGTTGAACTTCATTCTGTTCTATCAAGCTTGTGAGCATGTTTAGGCAGTTTAAAACCATCCTGACGTTACCTTATTACTACTGTCAGTGACTCAGGAGTTAAGCTGTCCTTGTGGTTGACGTAAGCGAACCTGAGCCAGCGTTGTATTGTGCTTCCCTCTCGCTGTATTGCTTCACACCCTGTTCCAAAGCTACTTATATCCTTTCTTTCCAGGAACAATAAATATTACGCGAAGTAGCATCAGTAGTACATTATATTACTGCATCAAACAATACAATTATGATCATACTTTCAATAAGTAAACCTGTAAAACCTGCATACATGTAAACCACTATATTTATGACCATATACATGTGAAGCATTATTTGGACTGCATCTGTTGACAATCGTTTTGAACTACTGGTGTTAAGCTATTTGCATCGCAGGCAAGAAGCTCCATAGTCCACTGCACGCTTGCAGTTCAAGGACAAAGCCAATCTCGTGAGTCACTCACAGTACTTAGAGCCTGAAGTACAACCTAGCTATCTGAGAAGATAAGCATCTGTTTACTACTGTAAGCTCCCCTTGTTTTACTATATCTTGATATTAATTGTTGGTGTAAATCAGGGTTACCACTGCGGGACATGCCGTTTAATTCATCCTCTTGTTTTGTTCTTCGGCTTGCCTGGCATCCAAAGAGCTTCTATTCTATTGACACTGTGTCGCCGTACAGTCCGACCACTCCCAACGCACGAAATTGGAGGAGAAAGGAGAATCACACCGAGTGTCCAAAATAGCAGGATTGGTGTAGATTCTGAATAAATCCACTTTCAAGAAGATCAAAAAGTAACTGCTTCAGGCCCAGAATCAAGGTATGTTGAAAACTCAAGATGCATCTGCATTAATCGTATGGATGGAGAAAAACGTCCTAAATTTTGAAGGTAATAACGTAAATTTAAGTTTAAAAGAAAGGTAAGTTGACATTAAAAGTATTCCATCAAAAACATAAGTGAAACATGTTCAAATATAAGGTACGATATTCTTCATCGGTTACATGCAAAACTTGCAGTGTTCAAAATTAGATGCTGATTATCACCAAATTATTATTGCCTGATTCTTTATATTATGAACTATATAACACACTGCCGGGAGCTAACAACGTTAAGATAGTTAATGAAAACTTATTTGTTGAGCTTTCTGCCACTTTCTGGAAATATACATACAAAACCTCATCTTTGATTAAAATCACTTTTTCATGATGTCCTCCATGTTTGGCATAAAGAACCTTAATGCGGTGCTTAAATATAAATCATTTTATTGCATTTTAAGACTCTCACTATCGCAAAAAGGCTCCAGAGTCCCATTATGCCGTCCACGTTCTGTAAAGTTATATTTAACTTTATACAATCCGTCGGCAAAGTGCAAGTGAACAATGTACTAGTCGGACACGATATGATTGTGTGCGGTGGGAAGAGGAGCTAAACAGTTACGGAACAAGTGGGCGGGGCATCGGAAGCACAGTCAGGTAAAGAAAACATCCACAGTTCCGTATTCCATTTACTAGCGAGGCTGAGGCCTGCAAATGTAGTACTGTTTTCATTGTGCAACGGTACATTCGCCTATCACCTTGCCCCTCATTCCCTCTGGCCTCTTGATGACGTTCACATTGTCAACAAAATCAGTGGCGCACTCCTTCAAGCGGACTCATGTCATGGCCGACTAGTACCTATGATTCACAATAGATATACACTATGTGATCAAAAGTATCCGGACACCCCACAAACATATGTTTTTCGTCTTAGGTGCATTGTGCTGCCACCTACTGCCTGGTACTCATTATCCGCGACCTCAGGAGTCATTAGACATCGTCAAACAGCAGAATGGGACGCTCCGTGGAACTCACGGACTTCGAACGTGGTCAGGTGATAGGGTGTCACTTGTGTCAGAAGAGTAGTATTAGTCCCGGATGAGCCAATTGGATTAACGATAATCCTGCCACTAGGGGCGCTAGTGTCGCTAGTGTCGCTGCGTGCGACGGCGGCAAGTTTGAAAAGCGCCATGAGCGGAAGGATTATCGTTATTGCAATTGGTTCATCCGGGACGAGTTAAAAGAATTGAGGATTAGGAAAGATGAAGGAAAAACAGGAAGTGACGTGGAGTGTTTTGATTGGTAAAAATAAGACGAAATGTGATTGTTTGGTTAATTCGGGTGGAAGATGAAGGAAGGAAGATGAAAGAGTATGGAGGACACGTGATGGAGAGGAGCGGGGTGGCGAGGTGTTGTGTGTGCGGAGGTTGGGACTGAAAGAGGGAAAAGATGGCGAGCGAGGGATAAACAGTATAACAGAAAGTGACGTGTGAAGTTGTGATTGGTGGGAATAAGAAGTGATGTTATTGGTGGAAAGGAACAAATGAAAGTTGTTGATTGGTAAGAATAAGAGAGATTATGATTGGTGGAAAGAAAAAGGTGTGGGAGTGGGGTATGTTGGAGGTGATGGGAAAGGTAAGTTTTGCTAGCAACAAGATTTGCAAAAGCCTGTCGAGAACTCATCAGCAATTTTTGAACGTTGGATGGTGGTTTTCTTGAGTGGATAGAGACATGGGGCGATATGAGATGCGGTGGCGAAAATGGGAACTAAACAAGATGGTTGAGACAAGAGGTTTAAGGACGAGGAAATTTCGAGGTTAGTGGTGAACATGGCGGTCGCAAGAGGTGGGGGCAAGGAGACGCAGTGGTGAGAATGGGAACTAAAAGAAGATGGCGGTAGCAAGAGCTTAGAAGAGCAGATTTTGAGGTTAAAATAGTGGAACTAAAAATGGCGGAGGGTCTGCGACAAGGAGATGCGGTGAGAACTAAACAAGATGGCGGACGAAAGAGGAGGGTAAGGAGATTTGAGGTTACAGTACCAAAACACGAAAGGATATATTCCTACGCCAACCAGGTCCGAAAAATAATTATGCGTGTGGTACTTACCCGTTACTGGTGTTGATGCGTCACCAAAAGCGCAGCAGCTTCACGCGACGCGAAAAAATAAAAGCAAACTGTTTTTGAAAATGCTTAACCAGCTTTAAGATCAACCAACATCACTACGCACTGATATACCTAGGTTTTTTAAAGCGGTACAGACGCCCTTTGCACAGACGTAATTTAACTATACCAAAAACCTGGTACTGGACCATCGTAATGGTCGCTAGCGTACGTAGGAGCAGGGTTCTCATAGCCGGTCGAAAGCGGTCAAAAAAGTGTACGACGTAGGTGTTCACAGTAGCTGCTGTCGAGTCAACCGTCGAGGTGTGAATGAACGAGATCTGTTCTTGCCGGCAATCTGGTTCGGAGATGAGAGGCGCGGTGGTAAAAATGGGAACTAAATAAGATGGCGGAAGCAAGAAGTGGAGGGACGAAGAGGTTTGAGGTTAGGGTCAACATGCGAAAGATGTGGAACGCAACAGATGGTGACGAGGAGATAGAATTGAGGATTAGGAAAAGATGAAGGAAAAACAGGAAGTGACGTGGTGTGTTTTGATTGGTAAACATAAGACGAAATGTGATTGGTTGGTTAATTCGGGTGGAAGATGAAGGAAGGAAGATGAAAGAGTATGGAGGACACGTGATGGAGAGGAGCGGAGCGGCGAGGTGTTGTCTGTGCGGAGTTTGGGACTGAAAGAGGGAAAAGATGGCGAACGAGGGATAAAAAGTATAACAGAAAGTGACGTGTGAAGTTGTGATTGGTGGGAATAAGAAGTGATGTTATTGGTGGAATGGAACAAATGAAAGTTGTTGATTGGTAAGAATAAGAGAGATTATGATTGGTGGAAAGAAAATGTGTGGGAGTGGGGTATGTTGGAGGTGATGGAAAAGGTAAGTTTTGCTACCAACAAGATTTGCAAAAGCCTATCCAGAACTCATCAGCAATTTTAAATAACTAGTGTTTCGGGGTTTTCTCTAGTTGGTAGACGAATGCAAGCTGTTTCTGCTTTTTCATAGCTTTTCCCAAAATTGAAAATGCATATATATTGTAACACAAAAGTGTGCAGTGCAAAAGAAAATAAAAATTAAATAGGCACACACACACACACCCGTTACAGTTGCCATACTTATATTATTCGTCTTTTTCTTTTTTTTCTTTTTTTTTTTCGTTTTTTTTAAAAAAATAACTAGTTTTTCGGGGTTTTCTGTGGTTGGGAAACGAATGCAAGCTCTTTCTGCTTTTTCATAGGTTTTCCCTGGTTGGTAGGCGTTTGCTGTAGTGGTTGCCGAAGCCCTTTCTAATTTTCGAGGTTTTTCAGGTTTTTCGTGGTTGTCCCTGCCCGGTAGGCAAATGATGAAGTTTTCCCTTGTCGGCGCACGGATACTAGGCACATACTCGCACATACACACCCGTTACAGTTGCCATACTTATATTATTCGTCTTTTTCTTTTTTTTCTTTTTTTTTATTTTTGTTTTTTTCGTTATTTTTAAAAAAAATTACTAGTTTTTCGGGGTTTTCTGTGGTTGGTAAACGAATGCAAGCTCGTTCTGCTTTTTCATAGGTTTTCCCTGGTTGGTAGGCGTTTGCTGTAGTGGTTGACGAAGCCCTTTCTAATTTTCGAGGTTTTCAGGTTTTTCGTGGTTGTCCCTGCCTGGGAGGCAAATGATGAAGTTTTCCCTTGTCGGCGCACGCATACTAGGCACATACTCGCACACACACTATAATAGTAGCGTATAAAAAAAATTAACAAACAAAATCCACACAATGACAAAACTGAAAATGTATATATATTTTAACACAAAAGTGTGCAGTGCAAAAGAAAATAAAAATTAAATAGGCACACACACATTTAATAGTAACGATACCGCTTGATAAGGCATAAATTGCACGCTGTTTGTTAGGGCAATGCATGTTGAAAGTTGGCACACTGGGAAGTGCATGTTGAAAGTTAGCACACAGGCAAGCTGGGTCGCGCTGTGCTCAGCATGGTTCCCACGGTCAGGTTTTATGCTATGGTGCAGTTTGCACGATGTGTACAGCACGTGCTTTCCCGTATGATAGCTTGTCGGCTTATTTCATGTTCATACTTCTTTTCAACGCATTTCGTTTAGAGGTATTGTTTATTTGTTTTTATGGCAATACGTTTTTGGCATAAGTTTTTTGCATTAATTTTATATAATGGATTGCGAAAATGGAAGTTTCTATTCGTATTTATGACAACTATGAAAATACAAGGAGAAGGACAGGCTTTTGCCACTTACCATGCTGTTGCTGATGGTGCGCTCGGCGGCCATATTCGACAGGGTGCGGTTGGCGGCCATATTGGACAGTTTATTGCAATGCATGCAACAAGGGCACACACCCACTTGTTGCTCGCGTCGAAAATTTGTGCGTGATTTTTCTCAGATTTTATGCACCGCACAACACAAAATCACTACACACGCCACTGATAGTTTTAAATATTTGACACTGATGTTGAAGTTGTGGCGGGGCACTGTTTTTAACTGCATACGCACTTAATAAATCACATAGCCGTGCGGAAATACTTAACTTTCAGCGAAAACTAATAGTGAGGAGTGCAAGCCCAACCACTATTAGCAACATGTAGCAAGCGTTATAGTTCTGCTCGCGTTAGTCTTTTCTCCTACGATGTCGCTGGTGATGGTGCGGTTGGCGGCCATATTGGACAGTTTATTGCAATGCATGCAACAAGGGCACACACCCACTTGTTGCTCGCGTCGAAAATTTGTGCGTGATTTTTCTCAGATTTTATTCTCCCCACAACACAAAATCACTACACACGACACTGATAGTTTTAAATATTTGACACTGATGTTGAAGTTGTGGCGGGGCACTGTTTTTAACTCCACACGCACTTAATAAAACACATAGCCGTGCGGAAATACTTAACCTTCCGCGAAAAGCCCTAGTGGGAGTGCAAGCTGAACCACTATTAGCAACATGTAGCAAGCGTTATAGTTCTGCTCACGTTAGTATCGGAGAAAACAGTAAAAAGAACGATTCTCATGTGCAGCGCAAGCAGCAGTACGTGAATGACCCCGTGCTGATCAAGCAGTCGATGTGTTTCAAAATGGCGGCCACGGTTAAAGAACTGCAAACTGCGCGATAACGTGAAAAGACCGTGAGAACGGATGCTGACGAAGCAGCCGCGTTTAAAGAGTTGCAAAATGCACGGTAAGTTTAAAAAAAAATGCCGTGCGAACGGATGCTCGTCAGCGAGAAAATCTTTTTCAATGCGGTTTTATGGTCGATGGTAGGGAAAAGTGCAGCGGTGGATGGATGGATGGTGTGACCGGAAATGTCTGCGATTACAACTTGGCAAGTTGTGGCGAAATAAGGCGTCAGGATTTTTAATGAGGCATTTAACTCGACGCGCATGCTGAAACTGCGGTTGCGATAAGCGAACTTATAAAAACCCAGTGCCAAGTGCAGCCGGCCGTAGTGAGAAACGGGAGCGATAGTGCATTTTGCTATAAAATCGTGCTATTTGACGTGATATAAGTTTTAGAGCAATACGCGCACATGTGCGGGTGTCTTCATCGATCGGTATTGACCATCGCCCTAGTGATAGCAGAACATACGCCGCAGCAGTTGTTCCCAGAGTGTTAAAGCCGAGAAAAATAGTTTAAAATAAAAACAAATAGCAGCAGCACTTTGCAGGCAAAGAGCGATCGGTGCATTCGGCCGATAAGATGGAGCCGCAACCCGGGGGAAGTCGCGATGACATCTTGCAGCCTACGTTCGAAATTATAGGGCACAAGCAGAGAACGCTGCCAAGGCTTTTTTCCGGCTTTACAGAGTCGCAAATTACCGTAAACCCGGTCCCCAGAGATGTTAACCCGGAGCAATGGGTATCGCATTTGTTTAACGATATTCTAAACTTTGCGATAGAGAACCTATTAGAAAACGAACCCGGATATTTAGGCATATCCATAACAGACGAAAAGGAGGCGTCTAAAGCCTTCAATATGAGCGTGAGGCGCGTAGAGCAATTGAATGCGGATGTCATTGTTCGAAGCATCGAAAAAGTGACCAACAATTCTTGTTAAGCGGACCTCTTCATGTAACGTTTGTGTGGACCAAGGAGGTCTCGGGTTCGTGCCACCAACCTTGCGATGCCTGTAGGGACAATAAAGGCATTGTCGAAATAGCCAACAAAGACAACTTGTGTTTAGCAAGAGCCATTGTTGTAGTTAAAGCCAAAGTGAATCGCGACGTCAACTATAAAACGATGACGCGCTCCGACTATCTGCAAAAATCGAAGGCCGTAGCCTTGTGTGCGAGCATCGGTCAAGGTCACGACAGCTGCACGATAGATGACGTCAGACGCTTTGACGCTGCGTTAAAGGGCTACGCTGTGACGGTGTTTGGCGATCATACGGGGAAGCACGTGCTGTACGCGTCGGATAAGAAATGCGATAAATACATCGACGTCATGCTCCACGCCGGGCACTTTAATGCTATCGTGAACCTTCACAAGTGCTTTAAATGCAAATGGTATTGCCGCCAGTGTCATCATCCCTCGGCACACAAAAAAGAATTTCATAGGTGCGACGCCAGGTGTGCTAAATGCCATCAGCAGTGCGATGCGCGATTTGACGCCTACATACGCTGCGCCGAGTGCAACAGAGATTTTAAGGGACCGACATGCTTTGCAAACCACGCAAAGAAAGGCGTTGTTTACCCAAAGGCGCTGTCGGTGTGCGATGTAGAAAAGGTGTGCACGTCTTGCAATAAGCTGGTGAATGCGAGGCACAGAAAAACCGCGCACCAGTGCGGGGAAAAGTACTGCAATCATTGCAAGTCACACGTGAATTCTAGCCACATGTGCTATATGCAGCCGTATGCGACAAAGAACAAAAGAAACCGGTACGTGTTTATGTTTATCGACTTTGAATGCACGCAAAACATTCCATATACCGGCAAAAAGGACACATACGAGCATGTACCTAACTTGTGCGTGTTGTACCAAGCCTGTTCGCTCTGCATCGACGAACGCCAAGGGACGGCATACTGTACCGAATGCGGTTGCAAAGAATGGGTGTTTATGGACGAGCCCGTGAAGCAGCTTTTCGAACACATCGCGCACATCGAGGTTCGAAGCCTGGGACGTCTACGTCGTGGCGCATAACCTCAGAGCTTACGACGGGCAGTTTTTATTAAAGTACATGGTGGTGCACTTAGACTGGGTGCCGGAGCTCATCATGAACGGGAGCAAGATCTACAGGATGAGGTACGGTGACGTCACATTTCTAGACTCGCTCAACTTCATACCCATGAACTCTCCCGCTTTTCCAAGACCTTCGGATTGAAGGAATGCAAAGGTTATTTCCCGTACCTGTTTAACACGAAGGAAAACGAGCAGTACGTGGGTTCGATTCCCGACAAAAGGCATTACTGTCCGGAGGGCATGTCGGCGGAGGATCGGAAAGCCTTCGAGCAGTGGCACGAAGAAAAGGCGTCCTCCGGGTACGTCTTCGACATGAGGGCGGAAATGGTGACGTATTGCAAGATGGACGTATTTCTACTCAGTCAGGGAGTTTCCAAATTCAGAAGGGAATTCTTGGACGAGAACGGAATAGACCCGTTCAGAGAATGCGTCACCATCGCGCAGGCGTGCATGCGCGTGTATAGAAAGCGCTTCATGCCGCTTAAAAAAATTGCCCTCTTGCCAGCGGGCGGGTATCGACTAGCGGACCGGCAGTCACGCGCCGCATGCATATGGCTAACTTGGCTAGAGATGCAAAACCGCATCGTCATCCAGCACGCCATGCGAGGACGCGAAGTTAAAATCGTGGGGCACAAGGTGGACGGGTACAGAGAGGCTGAAAATACCACGTACTTTTTCCACGGCTGCTTTTACCACGGCTTCAGGCGGTGCTTTCACAATCGCCATGCGGCGATATACAACTCGGGACACGAAACCATGACCTCCAGGTTAGAGAGCACCGAGAAGGTCACGGCCAAGATCAAGGCCGCCGGCTACGCCGTGGTGGAAATGTGGGAGTGCGAGTTCAACGCCGCGATGAAGGCCAACCAGGACCTCGCGCGTCACGCAAGGGACTTTCCGGTACCCGAACCCCTAAACCCCAGAGACGCCTTCTACGGAGGTCGCACCAACTGCACCAAGACGTACTGCGAGGCAAAGGGGGATAGATAGATCTACTACTACGACGTATGCAGCCTGTACCCGTACGTGAACAAGACGAAGCCCTACCCCGCGGGCCACCCCAAGATCCACGTGGATCGATTCCCGCGCTTGGAAGACGTGGGGGCGGTTTGGTGAAATGCGAGGTTCTACCGCCGCAACACCTGTACCACCCCGTGTTACCGGCGCGCATCGGCGGCAAGTTCATGTTCCCGCTATGCCGCGCTTGTGCGGAGGCGGAGAACCAAGACGAGTGCCACCACGGTGAGCGCGAGAGGGCGTTGTCGGGTACCTGGGTGATCGACGAGATGAAGGTCGCCTTGGAGGAGGGGTACCGCCTGCTCCGGGTCCACGAGATCTGGGAATACGACGTGGTGCGGCACGAACCGACCACCGGAGCCAAGGGTCTCTTCGAGGACTACGTGAATCAGTTCTTGAAGATCAAGACAGAAGCCTCCGGCTGGCCCTCGGATTGCGACGACCCTGCCGCAAAGCAGCAGTACGTGGAGCAATTCTTCGAACACGAAGGCGTCGCCCTGGATCCCCAGGCCGTCGCCACCAACCCCGGCAGGCGGGAGCTGGCCAAGCTGATGCTCAACAGCTTCTGGTGCAAACTGGGGAAGAGGGAACCCCTCCCCACGTGCGAGCTGGTGGGCCGGTAGGACCGCCTCCTGGAGCTGCTCAACGACCCTCGCGTGGAAGTGCAGACCTACGTGCCCGTCACCGACCGGATCATGTACGCGGTGTGGAGGTACTGCGAGCAGTGCCGCAAGGTGAACCCCGCCGCCAACGCCGTGCTGGTGGCCTACACCACGGCTCACGCGCGCCTGGTGCTCTACTCCTACCTCAAGAGGCTGGGAGAACGGGTCTGCTACTTCGACACCGATTCCGTCGTCGTCGCCGCCGCTCCGGGTGACTGGACGCCGTCCGTTGGACGCCTCCTGGGGGACATGACGGACGAGCTGGAGAAGTACGGGCGGGGCTCTTACATCGCCCGGTTCGCCTCCACGGGGCCCAAGAGCTACTGCATGGAGATCGTTTGCCCCGAGACGGGCAAGACCTTCTCGGTGTGCAAGGTGAAGGGGATCACGCTCAATTCGGGCAACCTGGACCTGGTGAACGCCGAGGTGATTCGCGACACGGTGCTGAGGGACAACGACCGTGCGGTGAAGCTGGCGGGCACGCAGATTTCGCGGAAACCGTCTTGGACGGTCGTCACCGAACCCAGCTCGAAGACGTTTAGGATGGTGGTCAACAAGCGCGTTCTCGCCGGCGATCACGATTCCTATACCTACGGGTTCAAGAGGAACGCATAAATGAGACGTCTAGCGCCGCGCCAAAGTCATTTCGAACCGGGCGCCCCTGAGGAGACGATGCCCGGTGCCCGGGACCTGCGGCGATTCGAGTTTCCCAGCACGATGCTCGTGGCGGGGCCGTCGCGCTGCGGCAAGTCGACCTTCGTGAAAAACCTGTTACGCCACGCGCACCGGATGTTCGACGTGCGCCCCAGGAGGGTTCTGTGGTGCCAACCGCCGGAGTATTCGCCGAGACTCGAACCCTCGGCTCTGCGTTGCGAGACCCACGCGGGCATACCCGAACTTGCTTCGGTGGGCGAGAACGACCTCGTCGTCCTTGACGATCTGATGCTGGAGGGGCGGGAAGGACGTGTCCAATTTTTTCACCAGAGACTCCCATCACAAGCGCTTCGGCATCGTCTACATCCTGCAGAACGTGTGTCCGCAGGGTCAGAAATATCGCAACGTCTCTCTGAATGCAAACTACGTCGTGGTCTTCAAGAACAACCGGGACAAGATGCAGATCGAGGGACTGTTCCAGCAGATCGAACCCAGGAACTCTAGGTTTCTCTTGGAGGCCTTCGAGAAGGCCACCGAACGCCCTCACGGGTATCTCGTGTTGGACTACACTCAGTACACGCCCGCCCGATACAGGTATCGAACCGGCGTGCTGCCGGGGGAAAACCTCTCTTATTTCGTACCCAACTGAGACCGCCGAGAGGACTCGGGTTCGTTTCGTTCTATATTATCACGGCAGGGTCTTACCCAACTGAGGCCATTGATTTTAAATAAAAGGTACCGCTTTGGGAGCGAACGTCATTATCGCTCAAGCATGGCTAGAGGTAGGTTAAGGCTTGCGACGCTGACCAGTCCTCGCATAGCGAGACAGCACGGTAATTTGACGGCTCTGGCCAAGGCGAAGGCCCCTCTGCGCAAAAAGTTGTTAAAAAATGCCGATGGCGATCTGATCAAGGCCATTAGCGAATGTATGCTCAACGTGTGCAGAGGTCACGTGCAACTTCCCGCAAAGTGCTTGGGTCGCCTAAAGAAGCACAAGGCTTCTTGGAGGAAGTTGACGGATAAACGGGTTCCTCTGAAGAAGAAGAGCATCTTGGTTCAAAAAGGAGGTTTTTTGCCGGCATTTCTCCTATCTGTCTTGGCTTCGCTTGGCGGCGCGCTAGTGTCGAAATTAACAGGATGAAGTACGGCAAGCAGATCCTCGTTGCACCGCAACCGAAGACCGTCGATAAGCTTCACGCTATAGACCGCACCATATCCAGATTGGCTAAAGAAATTCAGAAATTGCAGAGCGCAAAGCTCTCTGCCGACGAAAAGTGGCGGCTCGTAAAACATAAATTGGACAACTACCTCGATCTCGTGGCACAAGTCAGAAAGCCCTTCCTCGGCGACGACGACGACGACGACGATTACGAAGACGTGCACGAACGCGTGCCGGTGAAGCAGGAGGTCGAACCCCGAACCATAAAGGTCAACCTCCTCTCGCCTCGCAAAAAGAAGAGGGCAAACCCTGCCACTCAGAAAAAGAAATCGAAATCGCCTTCCGCGTCGTACCATTTTCGCAAACGCGTCTGGCAACCCCTGTACAAGTAAAGCATGAAGGAATGGAAGGCGCTAAGGCGATACTATGCCAAACCGGAACACTATGCCGGTTTGGGTACGGTCAAGCCCCTTCGAAAGGCCACGGGTGCGTCTAAGGCGAACATCGAGTCCTTCCTTCAAACCCAGGACAGTTACACTCTGCACAAACCGGTCAGAAAGCGGTTCCCCACCAGATACTATCACGTGACGAATATGGACGATCTTTGGGAAGCCGATCTAAACGTCATGAACAGCTTGAGGGAACATAACAAACCTTACGTGTACATTCGGACCGTTATCGACGTATTTTCCAAATATGCTTGGGCCGTAACCCTGAAATCGAAGCTGGGTACCGAGGTTGCGCAAGCGTTTCGCTCCATATTCTCCCAACGCGTCCCCAGGGTCCTCCAAACGGACAAGGGAACCGAGTTTACCAACAAGACTTTTCGCGACTTTCTGAAGAAACACGACGTGAAACATTACACAACCAAAAATAACGTTAAAGCCAGCGTCGTGGAGCGCTTCAACCGCACCTTAAAAACCAAGATGTGGAGGTATTTCACGCACAAAAACAGTTACAGATACCTGGAAGTCCTTCCGGCCTTACTCGAGTCGTACAATAGCTCGCATCACAGGTCCATAAAAATGGCTCCGAAGGACGTGAACGAATCTAACATTTTACGAGTGCACCGCAATCTCTACGGAAATAGGACCCTACCTCGCGCAGGGAAACCCAGATTTTCCGTGGGCGATCACGTGCGCATCTCTAAAGAAAAACTGAAATTCGACAAGGGCTACGAGCAGAATTGGACGGACGAAATATTTCGGATAGCCGAGGTGGTGCGCGGTCGGCCAGTGGTATATAATTTGAAGGATCTGGCCGGAGTAGCCATAGACGGCACATTTTACACCGAGGAGCTACAAAAGTTCGCGCTACCTCGGACGTTTAAGATGGAACGCGTTTTACAGACCAAGGGCCGAGGACGCAACAAGCAGGTCTTGGTAAAATGGAAGGGGTATCCGGCAAAGTTTAACTCGTGGGTTCTGGCTTCGACCATCGATTCGACATGATTAAGACCAAGCCCTTCTCCAGCACTCTCGTGAGCAACGCTTCCATGGAACACTTTACCGACAACACCACGTCCAGATTTTCTAACATCTTGCCCGAGAGAATCGTTCTGCAGGGAGAATGGGAGGTCGCCCTGCAAAAGGTCAGGATCCGGTGAAATTTTATAACCTTTCGCCAGACGATGCCCGTCTGGTGGGCACCAACTACACCATGACGCTCCTCCCCACGCATTCCAAATTCAGCCTGCAAATGCCGCAAGGCATCGTGCACAATCCCAAAGACTTGGTGAACCTCGTCAACGCCGTTCTACTCGAACACTTGCACGTGGAAAACTTCTTCCTCTTCGACGAGCGCAAGAAGACGGTGGGCGTCAATGCCGCCGTCGCCCATCCCGAACCACTACCCGACATTCCGTTCGACGGGTTTGTGGAAAATGTCGCGCGCACTGCCGTACCGTACGCGGTCGGCGAATACGAAGCTCTGAACGATGCGCCTCACCAGAGATCCAAGCCGAAACCGAAACCGAAGCCCCCGGCTTCGGGGCAGCAGAAACCCGCGGCGGCTCATCCCGTCAGACCCAAACCAGACGTTTCAAAATCGGAGGACCCTCCGGGACCTCTACACCGCATCCACAGTTTGCTCTTAACGCCCGCTATGGCAAAAATGTTGGGTTTCGAGCACTACGTCAACGTCATTCTCGAAAAAGCTGCTAAACAGCCCGTAGATTCTTTTATGGGGTTTCCTTACGAAATGTTCATCTATTATAATCTAGTGACCCCGCAAGTCGTGGGCGACACCTTCGCCCAAGTCATAGAGAGCGCGGCCGTGGAATACGAAAGAAGCAACAACACTTACATGAGCGACGAAAAGACGTTTTTTCCCCAAAATTGGGTACCCTTGATTCAGCAAGACTTCAAGACGGTCAACATAGATTTAAGGAACGGTTACGGCGATCTCTTGGCATGCGCCGACGGATTTTCCTCTACTATAGTTCTCGCTTTTCTCCGAAACAGGCGTAATGGACGTGCACGCCGTAACGCGGTACTACCTCAATCAGACCGGCGGCGCGTTCCACGATCGCGATTTCATTCTCTACAGGGGCAAGCGCTACCAAAGAGGCAGCGGTCTCTTTTCAGCCCTCGGAGGACTCTTCAGAAGGTTGCTACCGTTTTTAAAGAGCGGAGCAAAAGCAGTCGGAAAGGAGGCCTTAAAGGCGGGCGCTCACGTTCTGTCCGATGGGACTGTGGCGGGAGCAGCGCCAAAGCAAGCGCTCCAACGGAGGCTCAAGGAGTCCCGATACAATTTAAAGCGAAAAGCAGACGAAAAGCTCGATGCCATGCTCGGTTCCGGCGCCAGGCGCCTCAAGAGAATAAAACCGAGCAAATCCAAAAAGAGCAAGCAGTCGAAGCTGAAACGCGGTAGGGTAAGGTGCAAGACGTATTTTCGTAATGGCAGACGCGGCCGTCCACATGAGTTCCGAACTGGACCTCTTTACAGAGGTGCCGGTTCAGATGAGCATCGAGGAGTCACGGTTCCTATACCTAAACCCTCAAAACACTTTAATGAAAAATGCCCCCATCACCTTTCATTATTCCGGAAATGCGGACGATTACCTGGACTTGACCTACGTCGTACTCAAACTCATGGTGCGCATTGTAGATGACAAAGGAGAGGCCTTAAACGCTGACGCTAACGCCACTCTGGTCAACAACGCCTTAAATTCCCTGTTTCAACAGGTGGAAGTAACCCTCAATAACGTCATCGTCTCCATGCCGCAAGCCGGTTACCCCTATAGAACCTACCTCGAGACGCTTCTCAATTACTCCGAAGATGCCATGAACACCAAACTAGAATCCACCCTCTGGAGAAAGGACACGGCAGGCATCATGGACACTTTTATCGCCAATGCGGGTTTTCAGTGGCGTCAGGGGTTTACGAAAGGGAGCAACGTCGTACAGCTCATCGGTCCTCTGTCCAACGCTCTGTTTAGACAGGATAAGCTGCTTTTGAACAACGTTAGCATGACCGTCAAGCTCACTCCCGCCTCTCCCCAGTTTTATCTGTTTTCCGACGTAGATACCTTTAAGGGGTACGCCGACATCGTGTCTGCTACGCTGCGCTTAAAATCGGTGCGGCCCTCGCCGAACATAAAGCTCGCGCACCAGGCCGTGCTCGCAAAGGGCAACGCAAAGTACCATCTCAAGGACGTCAGCTTTCACGCTCTCAGCATCCCCAAGGTGTCCAGGGCAATGACGTTTAGCGACGTGTGCGTAGGGCAAGTTCCCAGGAGAGTGGTAGTAGCCATGGTCACCGACAAGGCATATTCCGGCTATTTTAACTCAAATCCGTACTACTTGAAACATTTTAAAATGAACTTCTTTCAGCTCTACGTGAACGGGCAACCCGTTCCCTCCCAACCTCTGCAACCCGACTTTACAAAGGGACACTATTTGCAATGCTTTCAAACCCTGCAGGACGGCCTAGGCATTCATTTCAAGGACGAGGGACACTCCATCTCCAGAGAAACCTACCCGCAAGGGCATACGATAATGGTTTTCGATCTCACTGCAGACATGAGCGCTAACGAGTCTCACATCTCGGGTCAGCGCCACGGAACCGTCTCTATAAGCATCGGTTTTGCCGATAAATTGACAGAACCGGTCATACTTCTGCTGCTAGCGGAAATACATCGCACGGTCGAAATCGACGCCAACCGATCCATTTTGGTATCATGAACACCTTTCAAATTCAACGGTTTCTATCGACATGCCCCTCTACGCGCTCTCACTTTTTAGGCGTCTACCCCTGCGATAAACTACCCGTACTTCACGGCATTCGAACGCCTCCCTTGACGCTAGTGGCTAACACCGACCCCAGCACCAAATCCGGGCAACACTGTGTTTGCATTTTTGTGGACAAAAACTCGCATGGAGAATACTTTGACAGTTACGGCATAGGTCCGCTTTCGCCCCATTTTCTCCGGTTCTTAAATTCGGTCTGCGGGACGCGTTGGTCCACCAACGCCAGAAGGCTGCAAGGTTTCGACAGCACCACTTGCGGTCATTACGTCATCGCCTACCTCACCCACCACTGCTCCGGCTTACCTAAGCATAAATTCTTCTCAAAATTTCACGTCAGCAATCACGCGCATAATGATGTCGTCATTCGCAAAACGTTCAAAGATGCATGCTGCGCAAAGTGCTCTGACGCTCAGCAAACTTGTCAACCCTTGAAGGTGAGTACGTGTGTGTGTGTGTGTGTGTCACTATTCATCACATCTAACCTAATCCATCCTCTTGCACGTGCTTTCAGAAGACGCTCCTGCTCATATAAAAAGCAACGTCACGGTGCCGCTCGCCTCATTCAGAGTGTACCATGCAGCACGCGGATACAGTCATGCTGCCATGCAGCACGCCGACCAAGTAGGTCCGCACCTATGTATTAGCTTGCTTTTTTCTATCCCGTTTATCTCTCTATCCCTCACATTATTATTATTATTATTATTATTATTATTATTATTATTATTATTATTATTATTATTATTGTTGTTTTGTGTGTTCCAGTATAACCGGATGTCAAACCCCGACCACCGCGAAACCCGGGGAAAAAAGGAAACTACCCATCTTCGACCTCCAACAGCATCCCGACAGCCCTGCTCCGCCAGCACAGTTCCAACACAGTGCAGTTGTGGCTCCTCTGGCGGATATCTACTTCCTCAACCCGCAACAAACTAAATTCGTCAGTGTGGGATTCTCCCCCCAGCCGCCGCACCATCTCGTCGTCACCATTGCCAAATGTGGACAGCACAACGCAGTCGTCATGAGTTCCTCGCAGTGGCACAAACTCGTCGAAGCCAACCCCATCATTCACAAACGCTTGAATGACCCACAGGGACGTCTACAGCAATTTCAATTCAGCGACAGCGTCACCATCGTGTTTAAGTTTGTGTTCGGAAAGCTAAAGCTCGTTTTCAAAGACCCGCAAGGCGCATCCGTTACGCTCAACCTCAAGAATGGCACGTGTTGCATGCCCTGCAGCGCATCATTACCGACATCATGTATCACAAAAAGAAGGAAGAGACGGACGTGCAAAATCAAATCATGGCATACCACAAGTACATGCTTCACAACCATGCCTCCAACGTTCCCTTACATAACATGAATTTCACGCAGTTCACCAAGTACATACGGTGCGCCAATTTTAGAACATTCCTCGAGGTTCATCATTTCCTCAACACCCATTTCGCACTGCGCATCTCACAAAATAGTCCTTAGTGCGCATGTATTTCTACCAGCGTTCCAACCGCACCTCACCCAATCATCTCGCGCCCTTCGCTCCCGCATCATGGGTTACAGAAATTACCTGTCGGTGTACTACCATGACAGTAAGGTGTTTAAAAACTACGAGGTGGACGGTCACCCCCATAAAAATACACCTTATGCACTTCGCTTCGTCGACAGCACCTACGACGGAAAATCCGTCTCCGCCATTGTTCACAGCTGCGAAACCAAAATTCATTTTGTGCTATCTAACATGTACTTCAACGATATCCATTTCAAAGCAGATAAAGAAGACGCACAACATTAGTGGTTCCAATTTGTGCCCGCTAGAGGTTTATACATCGTTTTCTACGAACAGCAATACATTTCCACAGACAAAATGCAGCAAATGTTAAACGAAAACCCCATGTGCTACGGCACGTGCTTAGCGGCGCATTTGGGTCGCGAATCACCCTATATCATACCCGATCACATTCACGGCGTTTGCATGTTCAGCACCGTTCAAAACAGAGTTCTCCTCCAAGAGGAAAACCGTTAAATCAACGGACACAGTGTTTATCCTGCGGATGTTGTGCAATAATCGATAAGCGCTTCCTGCGGATGTAGTGAACCTCCAACGAACGTTTCCCCCACCAGTGCTTCCCCTGATGTGGTAATTCTCCAACCAACTTTTCCCCCACCAGTGCTTCCCCCTGATGTGGTCGTTTGCATGTTCAGCACCGTTCAAAACAGAGTTCTCCTCCAAGACGAAAACCGTTAAATCAACGGACACCGTGTTTTTCCTGCGGATGTTGTGCAATAATCGATAAGCGCTTCCGGCGGATGTAGTGAACCTCCAACGAACGTTTCCCCCACCAGTGCTTCCCCTGATGTGGTAATTCTCCAACCAACTTTTCCCCCACCAGTGCTTCCCCCTGATGTGGTCGTTTGCATGTTCAGCACCGTTCAAAACAGAGTTCTCCTCCAAGACGAAAACCGTTAAATCAACGGACACCGTGTTTTTCCTGCGGATGTTGTGCAATAATCGATAAGCGCTTCCGGCGGATGTAGTGAACCTCCAACGAACGTTTCCCCCACCAGTGCTTCCCCTGATGTGGTAATTCTCCAACGAACTTTTCCCCCACCAGTGCTTCCCCCTCATGTGGTAAATCTCCAACGAAACCGTTCAAAACAGAGTTCTCCTCTAAGAGGAAAACCGTTAAATCAACGGACACAGTGTTTTTCCTGCGGATGTTGTGCAATAATCGCTAAGCGCTTCCGGCGGATGTAGTGAACCTCCAACGAACGTTTCCCCCACCAGTGCTTCCCCTGATGTGGTAATTCTCCAACGAACTTTTCCCCCACCAGTGCTTCCCCCTGATGTGGTAAATCTCCAACGAACTTTTTCCCCACCAGTGATTTCCTGCTTCCGGCAGTTGGGTTATATTTATGCACGCGCATTCTTTTCCCCTTCATTCGGTGTTAGCCAGCCGTGGGGGAATGCCAGGACCGACGTGTAAGGACTTCCACTGCTCGTTTTGCTTTCACCAAACGTGCAGCTGCGAACTTAGGCACCGTCTCACCCGCCTGTGCACGCAGTGTCAACTCGGTTTCTACGAAGACCTCGATCAACTCAACAAGCAAATTCAACAATTCCTTCGAAGGTACTCCGCTAGAAACACCACATGAACTGCTTCATCGTGCTCTTTCGGTATCTCGATAACGGACGAAGAATCCACCTGCTACTGCCCAGGGAACGCCAAGTGCTGCTGCAGAACGGCATATACATCTTCGAACGTTATCCCCCAAGCGACGTCGACCTTGTGTGGAACCAACTTCCCAAAGACGCACAGGTAGTTTGCGCACCTTATCGCAGGTGTAAACAACACTACAACCTTCCTCATCAAACCACTCATATAGACGGTCCTCCCCCGTTTATCAAAAACTGCCATCTGTGCCGTCATAATGTCACAGGACGCCCTTAAAGAGCTAGAAGAACTTTCCCGCAGCGCCGACGCTCTCAGCGTATCTACGCTTGAACAGCACGTACCATATCGTGTCGTCGGCGTCAAAACAATCGACACCGTTCACGGTACAAAGCTCGTCGCCAAACTCGACAACGACACAGAAGTTTTCCTACCAACAAGATTTGCAAAAGCCTCTCCAGAACTCATCAACAAACTCAACTCTACCTCATTCTGCATCATATACGCAGGCGAGGAAAACCTACGCAGCGGTTTCAAACGTCACATCGTCACGTTCTCCCCATATAACCCTAAATAATGTCCGACGAAACCTATCCCGTCCCCGTGGAGAACAATCTTACCCTACAAATCATTCTCAACGCAGCTTCACCTATCCGTATCCTCTGCATCTCCAACTCCTATTTCCGCAGCAGCAGAGTTGTCACCATCACACTCGACGTCCAAGGGGCTCACGCCGTCCACGTCAAATGCGTACCTACCAAAGTGCACCAGCATCAACAAGACGCACTATGCATCATATACCTCGGCAACAGCAACATTCCTGCTCTAACCAACAAAGTCACATCCACAGGATGCTTCTCAACCAGCCATTACAACGAATTTACCATCCCCATCTATATACCAACCTTCACCGAATTCGTCAACGAAAGTTTCTCTCACCTGCTCGTCACCTGCATCACCAAACCTATGCACCAATTTACCGTCGATAGCAGCAGCAGCGATGACGAGGACTCAAAGTGCACCACGTACTTTAAAATCATTGTTGTGCGCGAAATCTGTGTGTCCTAGTGCCTCAACAAACTATGAATTTTAATGTGCTTTTTTTTCTCCTAATATTTCTTATATTGTCCATTTATTGTATTCATATGTTAATCTCCTGTAATCAAATAATCCATTATGTTATTCTCAAACTATGTATTCATATGTTAAGCAAATAATACATCATGTTAATCTAAACTATGTATTAGTATCTTTATCCAATGTACTGTATTCAAATTATAAATAAAGAAAACAGTCCCGGATGACCCAATAGCAATAACGATAATCCTTCCGCTCATGGCGCTTTTCAAACTTGCCGCCGTCGCACGCAGCGACACTAGCGACACTAGCGCCCCTAGCGGCAGGATTATCGTTAATCCAATTGGCTCATCCGGGACTAATACTACTCAGAAGTCTGTACGCGAGATTTCCACACTCCTAAACATCCCTAGGTCCACTGTTTCTGATGTGATAGTGAAGTGGAAACGTGAAGGGACAGCGTACAGACCGTCCTCGTCTATTGACTGACAGAGACCGCCGACATTTGAAGAGGGTCGTAAAGGGTAATAGGCAGACATCTATCCAGACCATCACACAGGAATTCCAAACTGCATCAGGATCCACTCCAAGTACTATGACAGGCGTGAGATGAGAAACCTTGGATTCCGTGGTCGAGCGGCTGCTCATAAGCCACACATCACGCAGGAAAATGCCAAACGACGCTTCGCTTGATGTAGGGAGCGTCAACATTACACGATTGAACAGTGGCAAAACGTTGTGTGGAGTGACAAATCACGGTACACAATGTGGCGATCCGATGGCAGAGTGTGGGTATGGCGAATGCCCGGTGAACGTCATCTGCCAGCGTGTGTAGTGCCAACAGAGAAATTCGGAGATGGTGGTGTTATGGTGTGGTCGTGTTTTTCCTGGAGGGGGCTTGCACCCCTTGTTGTTTTGCGTGGCACGATCACAGCAAAGACCTACATTGATATTTTAAGCTCCTTCTTGCTTCCCACTGTTGAAGAGCAATTCGAGGATGACGATTGCATGTTTCAACACGACCGAGCACCTGTTCATACTGCACGGGCTGTGGCGGAGTGGTTACACGACAATAACATTCCTGTAATGGACTGACCTGCACAGAGTCCTGGCTTGAATCCTATAGAATACCTTTGGGACGTTTTGGAACGCCGACTTCGTGCCAGGCCTCGCCGACCTACATCGATACCTCTCCTCAGTTCCGCACTCCATGAAGAATGGGCTGTCATTTCCCAAGAAACCTTCCAGCACCTGATTGAAAGTATGCCTGCGAGAGTGAACGCTGTCATCAAGGCTAAGGATGGGCCAACACCATATTGACTTCCAGCATCACGGATGGAGGGCGCCACGAACGTGTACGTCATTTTCAGCCAGGTGTCCGGATACTTTTGATCACGTAGTGTATCTTCGAACTTCTGATGCACTGCAACTCTTATCGTTCCAAAATACTTGAAAATATCACCGCTGTTGATCAAGGTATTCTAATTGTATCTTTCGACGTGAGGCTCCTCTTGGCCCCCGGTCTTAGTCCTCATCCCTGTTTAAGTAAAGCTCGAACCGAACTATTTTCATCGGCCCCTAACCTCTTGAGCTTTGTGTTTATTGGAATGCCAAGCGTCTGGCATAATCTCCAAGTGTGATTTCCGTTACGCAAAACCTACCTTCGCGGTAAAATTAATAAACCTGAACCTGTAAAACATTTTTTTTTAAATCTGGTGAGAATATGCGTAAATGTATAACAAAATGAGGTGGTGTGTGTATAATGTAAGTACTGATAATTTTTTTAAAAATAACAGAATATTATTTTCCAAATACTTAATTATCATTAATTACCTTATGCCTTACACTATTTCTCCACATAGTCACCATCGTTAATCAGATACTTGTAAGGGGAAACCAGTTAAAGAATGATGCCACCTGTGATGAAAGCCAAGTCTGCACTTCTTGTTTCACATCGTCGTCCTTGAAATGTTTTCCAACAAGAACTTTTTTTCAGATGAAGAAACAGATGAAAATCGCTTGGTGCCAAATCCGGTCTGTTGTGAAACAAGAATGTTGAACCTTCGTAAGAATAATTTGTAAACCCACTAATAAACGATAGAGGGTAGAAAAAGTAATGAGAATGTAACACATCAGATTTTTACTTTCTCTACCACGTTCCACGTAGGTAGGGAAGGTATTGCATTCCACCCAGGAATTCCATATCGAGATTTCACCGGAAATGCATGTTTGAGGCCCCCTGAATCCAAATAAAGTACCTAGTAGGCAGAGAAGGTATTGCATTCCACCCAAAAATTTCATTCGGAAATTTTACCAAAAGTACATGTTTTGAGGACCCTTGAATAAAAAAACCCAGCATTTTTAGAAAAAGGTCCGTGCGCGTGTGCGTTGTGAACAGGCTAACTCAAAAACGATACGTTGGATAAATACTAAACTTGGTATTTAGGTTCAGTACCTACCAAAGATGCAAAACGAAGATTTTCAAGAAAATTCCCCCACCCCATATACCCTTCAGATTGAAAAATTTTCGAAATCTTAATTTTCTAAAAAATGGTCCTAACGATTCTGATTAACATAGCATATATTAAAGATATTTACGAGACAAATAAAATGTACATTTTGAATTTTCTGGGAATAACCTCTTTTCTCTTTATTTGAAAGAATTTTGTATAATCTTGTATAAGTAAACGTTAAGGGATAGACAAAAACGTACTCCACAAATAAACTAGAACTCTTTACAACACACAATTTATCTCAAATAACTTTTTTGTGGCACGAGCCATTTTTTAGATATCCGTTATTAATGGTTCGAATTGTTCAATACTTTATACTTTTCAAGTCGGGTCGTTTTTTAGTTGTTTCTCGCGATTGCATGGAAAGAAGATGGAATTTTAAGGCCAGCGTATAACGTGCAGTTCTTAAACATTTGACTATCACTGTCCTCTTTGTATCTATAATGAAATGTGTTATGCAGCTATTTCTACAAAGGTTTATTTGGATTAAAATGAAGTAGATAGAAAAATAAGCTTGAGCAATAATAGTTTGTATACCCATTAAGGCTGGTTCACAACCGCCCGAGAACGGTAACCAGAACGGAAACGAGAACGGGAAGCAATGCACCATACAAGATATTGGTTCACAACAGCCCGGTAACGAGAACGGGAATGCATATCGATCACAAAGTGAAAGCAGATTTTGCGCATTGGGATTTCATTTGTTTTAACTGACCAATGATATTTTTTCACCTACTTCCAATTTAGCCAAGCCAACGTCAAAATTCGATAGAGTAAACATTATCTAAATGCATATCCATTACATTTCCGATCCCTCTATTTATGCCAAGCTTTCATTCCTTGATTTAATGGCATACATTAAAATTGTTTATTGTTCTTTTTTCATTTAGATCGGTTTTAGCTGTTCTTTGTAGCTTTTGCCATTGTTTTTTTTAGGTAATAGCCAGTTTTGAGTTGCCTATAAACAAACTACAAATGTCCCCTTCACCAGAGGAACCAACGCTGATTAGATTTGCGGGTATCGGGATGAGGTTAGGAAGCACATTTACTACTAATTCCTTCTACTTTCATGTTTTCAGCTTGCGACTATAGAGAGCACTAGTGCTAGTGGTTGTTTCATGTCACGGCCGCCTAGAATAACCTCTGGAGTGAAGAGTCTAATATGCCGTGCCCGGGAACGAGAACGAGAAAGTTAATAGTTGGGCAACTCTTCTTTCCCGTTCCCGGGGCCCGGGAAGGCTTCCCGTCGATTGTGAACACTCCCATTTGAATACATGTATTTCAACTTTCTCGTTCTCGTTCTGGTTACCGTTCTCGTTGGTTGTGAACCAGCCTTTAAAAATGACAGAGCGTAGAGAAAGTCATGTGAATGTATCGCATCAAATTCTTAGAAGAAGGTCCATGTGTGTGTGGGTGTCTGTCTCTGTGCCTGTGAACAGCATAATTCATAAAACGAAAAGTCAAATAAATACCAAGCTTGGTATATAAGTTCAGTATCTTCCAAACATATGAAACGAAAATTTTCAAGAGAATCCCCCCACCCCAACTACCCTTTACATGTTCGAGTTTCCAAATAATGACTCTAACGATTTTGATTAAATATTACATATGAAAGATATTTACATTACAAATAAAATGTATATCTTGAATTCTCTGGGAAAACACTGTGAAATTCTCTTCATTCAGAAGGAATTTTGTGTGTTCGTATATAACTGCTAAACGTTAAGCCATAAATGAAAACTTATTACTTAAGAAATGCAAATCTCTTTAAAACACACAGCTTACTTCAATTAATTTCTGATATGTCTCTTTGTAATTGTTCCAATTCTTCAATACTTTTCAAGTTCTGTCGAATTTCAGTTGGTTCTCACGATTCTATTGAAACAGTATAGCAGTTTAAGGCCAGCGTGTAGCGTGCGGTTCTTAAACATTTGACTATCGGTGTTCCTTTTGCATCTATAACGAAATGTGTAATGTAGCTATTTCTGCAAAGGTTTATTTCGACTATAATTAAGCGGATAGAAAAATAAGCACTAAGAAAGAATAGCTATTATACCCAGTAATAAACTATTGAGGGTAGAGAAAGTCAAGTGAATGCATCACATCAGATTTTTAGAGAAAAGTACGTGTGCGTGTGTCTGCATGTGGCCTATGAAATCCATAACTCAAAAATGAAAAGCCGAATAAATACCCAAGTTGGTATTTAAGCTCAGTGTGTTCTACGGATGCCACATGAATTACAAGACAATCCCTCAATCCTAAAATCCCTTTAGATGGATTTTTTTTACGAAAGTTTTTATTTTATAAAAAATGGCTGTAACAATTTTGATTAAATTACATATATTAAAGGTATTTACGCGACAAATAAAGTGCATATCTTGAATTTCTGGGAATAGCCCGTGAAGTTCTCTTTATTCGGAAGGAATTGTGTATAATCTTGTATAACTGGTCAACATTAAGCAATGGACGAAAACGTACTACACAAGAAATGTAGATCACTTTAAAACGCAATTTATTCCAAATAACTTCTTTTGTGGCATCAGTCATTTCCGAGATATTCCTTATTAATGGTTCAATTTGTTCAAACCTAGCCATTCCTTTATTGTGCTGTCAACACTCAGTTGTTTCTCGCCCTTTGAAACTGTATGGAGCTTTAAGGCCAGCATATACGAGGGGCACTATTTATATTTTGAGCCTTGGCAACCCTGAATGTTGTAGGTGCCATCTGACGTTTCCAATGGAAATTTTGACATTTTTGACCATAATCTACTTCAAGCATTTTGTCAATAGTGCGTCATTTGTTTTGTTTACACTAACTTGAAAATTGTGTGTCAACAAAAACATGGAATTAACTCGTGAAAATGTTCGTGCAATGATTTATTACGACTTTCGACGTAGTGCAAAGAGTGCATCGATCAACTAACTTCCACATTTGGCGACGAAGCTCCATCCTTTGCCGCTGTGAAACGCTGGTATAACGAATTTAATCGTGGCCGCCGTTCGCTCAATGATGAAGTTCGTGAAGGTCGTCCAAAATCAGTTGTTGTGCCAGAAAACAATGATGCTGTGCAAAAACTAACGAAAGATCGTCATGCGACATATTGTGGGATTGAGGCAACCCTAGGCATTAGTTCCACCAGCATATATAAAATATTACATGATTATTTAGCCGTGAAAAAGGTTTGCTCTCGTTGGATCCCACATAATTTGACGCCATCTCAAAAAGATGCTCGTGTCGACTGGTGTACAAAACTGCTCAAGAAATACAATGGCGGTGCCTCAAAAGACGTATATAAGATTGTAACAGGTGACGAATCATGGATCTATGCGTATGAGCCGGAACGTAAACAGCAGTCGACTGTATGGGTGTTTCAAGATGAAGCAAATCCAACAAAAGTTGTTCGCACTCGAAGCACTTCGAAGCAAATGGTCGCCTGCGTTTTCAGCAAAACTGGCCATGTGGCAACAGTGCCTTTAGAGGAACGTAAAACGCTCAATGCCGAATGGTACACAACCATTTTTTTTGCCGGAAGTCTTGGGTGAAGTAAGGAAAACCAACAAGAACGGTAGGATCGTTCTTCATCAAGACAATGTGAGCGCACACACATCTCGTCTAACAACAGAGTATTTGAAGACTCAAAAAATCGAATTGATGGTTCATCTGCCATACAGTCCTGATTTGACACCCAATGACTTCTTTTTGTTCCCGAGCATCAAGAATAAATTGCGTGAACAAGGATTTTCGTTGGCAAAAGAAACCGTTGATGCCTTCAAAAACCATATTTTGGAGGGGTCTCAAGAAGATTGGAACAAATGCTTTGACAAATGGTTCAAACGGATGCAAAAGTGTATTGATCATAAAGGAGAATATTTTGAAAAACAATAAAGCATTTTTCAATCAGAAATTACTTTGTTTTAATTATTAGGCTCAAAATGTAAATAGTGCCCCTCGCAGCGTCCAGTTCTTAAACGTTTGACTATCACTGATCTCTTTGTACGTATAGTGAAATGTGTAATGTAGCTATTTCTGTAAAAGTTCATTTGGATTAAAATGAAGTAGATATAAAAATAATCTTTAGTTAGACTAATTTGTATACCCAGTAATAAACGATAGATGGTAGAGAAAGTCGTATGTCTCCACATCATATTGTTTAGAAAAAGGTTGGTTGGTCCATCCATCCGTCCGTCCGTGTGCGTGACACTGTCTTTTTTTGTCTGTAAACAGTATAACTCAAAAAGGAAACGTCGGATAAACACCAAACTTGTATTTATGTTCAGTACCTTCCAAAGATGCGACACGAGGGTGTTCAAGAAAATCTTCCATTTCCAATTACCCCTTAATTAGAAAATATTTTGAATTTTTTTATTTTCTAAAAAATGGCTCTAATCATACTCATAAAAATACTACATATGAAAGATATTTACATGACAAATAAAGTGTATATCTTAAAGTTTATGGGAACAGCTTGTGAAGTCCTGTTCATTCGGAAGGAGTTTTGTGTATCCTTGTATAACTGGTAAACGTTCAGCGATAGACGAAAACTTAGTGCTTAAAAATGTAGATTCTTTGAAACACACAATTTACTTCAAATAATTTTGTTTGTGGCATAAGTCATTTCTGAAATATCCGTTATTAATGGTTCGAATTGTTCAGTACTTTATACTTTTCAACACGACCGTATTTAGAGGAAGGATTTTATGGCTCAACCCCCCCCCCCGAAGCTTCTGACAGTTTTATTTATTTAAATTCATAGCAAACCAATATGGGGAAATGTTGTTAGATAACAGTAGGTCTATTGCTAGTAGCACATTTACAAGAAAAAGGGAAACTTAATATCGTCGCCTTACTTAGGTAAAGTGACCATACATTCCGGTTTTCGAAGCAGTCTCCATGTTTTGTGCTGTAAGTTGGAATATCCTCAATCTGGTGAGTTTTTCTAGTCTATATAATGTCTCCAAGCAATTTTCTTATCCATGTAACGTCTAATATACACGGAGTAGGTACATGGTAACTCTGTGGGGTACTGTTAAGTTTAGAATCTACTTGTGGTAAACCCTCCCCGAAATTTTTTTCTGGGTACGGGCATGCTTTTCAAGTCGTGTCGTTTTCTCAGTTGTTTCTCGCGATTTCATTGAAACAGTATGGAATTTTAAGGCCAGTGTATAGCGTCCAGTTCTTAAACATTTGAATATCGCTGCTCCGTTTATATCTATAACGAAATGTGCAATGCAGTTATTTCTGCAAAGGTTTATTTCGATTAAAATGAAGTGGGTAGAAAATAAGCTTTAGAAAGAATGGCTTGTATACCCATTAATAAACGATAGAGGGTAGAGAAAGTCACGGGAATGTGTCACATTAGATGATATTAAAAGATGAAAATTCGGATAAATACCCAACTTGGTATTTAAGTTCAGGATCTTCCAAAGATTCGACACGAAGTATTACAAGAAAATTCCTCCTTCTCAAACTACACCTTACATAGAATATTTGTCTAAACTCTTGATTTTCTAAAAAAAATACCTCTAATAGTTTAAAATGTATATCTTGAATTTTCTGGGAAGCCCGCAAAGTGCTCTTCATTCGAAAGGAATTTTGTATAACCTTGTATAACTTGTAAGCTTTAAGCAATAGACGAAAATGTACGACACAGTTTATTTCAAATAAGTTTTTTGTGGGATTAGCCATTTCCGAGACATTCGTTATTAGTGGTTCAAGATGTCAATACTTTGTCATTTTTTTCAAGTCCTGTCGACATTCAGTTGTTTCTCGCGATTGCACTGGAAGAGTATGGAATTTTAGGATCAGCATATAGCGTCCGGTTCTAAAACGTTTTACTATCACTATTTCGTTTGTATCTGTAAGTAAATGTGTAATGTGACTATTTATGCTAAGGTTTATCTCAAGTGAAATGAAGTAGATAGAAAAATGAACTTTCTTAAGAATATTTGTATACACACCAATAAGTGATAAAGGGTAGAGAAGTCATGTGAATGTAGCACACAATATTCTTTTGAAGGTGATAACGTCTATTCTACGTGAACTGTCATTAACCGTTCGTCCATGGACCTCCTCATATACGTTGAATTATTTCTTCCTTAGATCTTTTGCGGTATAGGATCTAATGGCATGGTGTTGTGCGTTTCTCAGGAGGAGTTAAATTTACCCCTTTAGGCGTCTATGGTAAATCATAACATATCTAGCATTTGAGTAGTTTCCCTTAGTTTGCTCAAAACAAAAGAATGGAAGAATTTTGCTATAAAGCACATCACAGGGACACAGTAAGAAAAACATTTTTGCAAAAAGGTCGAAATGATTCAACGTGCATTCTATTGCTAAGTGATTTGTATCATGCTTGACAAACTATGGACCAAAGCCAAAAAAGTCGTCCTCGTGGTGTAGTGGTTACCATGCTAGCCTCTAGCTCCCAAGGTCGCGGGTTCAAACCCGGCGTAGCGCGATGGATTTTTTTCGGGCGTAAAAATCATTAGCATGGCTTCCTTCGGAAGGAAAGTAAAGCCTGTGGTCCCGTCACGTAAAAGGACCTCAAGCCTGATAAAGAGGCAAAGTTGCCGATCTTTGACGTCTAGTATAGAATGGGACGGTAATGACCACAGCAGTTAAAGAGTGTCCATAAATAAAACTCAATTTACTTTTTAAAGCCAAAAGTTGTGAAATGTCATTTTTTGAGTATACACCCTTAGATACAGAATAAGCATAATAAGGGGAAAATACGTTTAGTCATTTCAGTATTAATGGGGGGACCACATTCATCAAACATTCATTCATTATTTAACCTCCTCTTATGTAGGACTTACACCCCCCCCCAGGACTTACAGGCGGGTGCCTGGGGTCAGAGGCCCGTCGAGGAGCAGACACTCATGGATCAGACAGAATATCCAGGATGGGTGATCAGCCCGATGCCTGGTATGGGAGGAAGGAAGTAGATGAAACGAAATGGTGGTGAAATGGATGAACGGAAAGGTGATGATGGAGCAGTTGGTGGAATGAATGGCGGGGGAAACCGGAAAACCCGCCCAGACGCCGCTTTGTCCACCACAAATCCCACATGCGGGTCCCTGGGATTGAACCCGGGCCGCCTCGGTGAGAGGCGAGCGGTCCAACCACTCGGCCACGGTGCCGCCATTCATCAAACATAATACCTAAAAGTGTAACACGACAACAATTTAAGAAGGCCATTTTGTTCCGCGTGTTTTCTGGAGAAAAACTTCACCTGGATAAGATAGGTCGGCAGATGTGCGCTATAAGCTCGGTTTGGAGGGTAGCAAAGGAAATAAAGACAAAGTTTGGTTACTGTAAATTTACGAGAATGGCATATTTCGGTTAATGACTTCGCTAAGTGGCTTGGTGTTATGTACTATAATAAAGCTATGTATGATAGTTGTTTTATAATCCATAAATTCAAAGGCTTCCTAAAGTCAGAGTGCTTGCATAACCATTAAAGCCCTTAATGTCTGCCATTCTCAGAAATCGCTCACTGACACCCCTCGATTCGGAAGAGAACAATAAAACACACGGATGATATATCGACATACGTGTATTATGAAACCTGTTTGAAAATTGGTTGCCTCTCATCCCTGCTCTTTGGTTTTAAGTTTTTCTAACCGATGTCTAAGTGGCAGGCGAGATGTTAATTGTCCATAACCTTGGCGAAGCTTTTATTAGGATTATCAGCAAAAGGAGGACAAATTAAATTAAAGTGAGTTTTATTTAGGACGTTCTTTAACTGCCGTGGTCCTTAGCGTCCCATTCTAAATTGGGCGTGAAAGACTGGTAATTTTACTCAGAGGCCTCTTTATCAGACTTGAGGTTCTTTTACGTGCAGTAAATCTACGACACGGGACTACCGGCTTTAGTTCCCTTCCGAAGGAAGCCATGCTAAGCATTTTTACGCCCGAAAACATCCATCACCCTCCGCCGAGTTTGAACCCGCGACTTAGGGAACTAGAGGCTAGCATGGTGACCATTATACTACGGAGGACGTGTGCCCTTTTCTTCAATATGTTTACATTCTTCAATTGTTTAAGCTGATTAATATTTGAACAATTTACAAAATTCAAACTTGCTTGCTAAATTAAATTTGTATGCAGGAGGTTAAAAATAAGGTAAATATAGAAAAGTCATAATGTTTAAAGTGTATTAAGAGATCAAACCCTGCCAGATTCAGCCTTCTCTAAGGCGCCTCAGGTGGGTCGAGATGATGATGATGATGATGATGATGAGATGCGGTTTAAGGGCGCTAAACAGCTAAGGTCATCAGCGCCCTTACAAAGTATAAAATGTACTGTCCAAAAATAATAGTCCGATAAAAGACAGCACACTTAAAAACGGGACACAAACCCACGAGTCCAAAGGTAAAAAACAAAACACCAAATACCAAAAACGAACACACTAAAAACATAGTCAATAAAAGAGTAAAACAACGTGTCAAGAACTGTAGAATGTCAGGGACACGAGCGCCAATGTCCACTGGGGAGGAGATGCCCCATTAAAAAACGAGATAAAATCACAGTCAAAGGACCCTCAGCGCATCAAATGCGTCTGGTAAATCCAATGTCATTGATAAAACGTAAAAGACACTCTACAGCACGCGCGTCGTCTGCCAAAACGTTGGCTAGGCCAACAGGCAGACCAACACGAACGCGCAAAGGAGCTAAAACTTGACACTCTGCTAAAATATGACGCACCGTTAAGGGTGCATCACACTCCTCACAGAGTGGTGCGGGGTCACCACTGAACAAGTATCTATGGCTAAAAAGACAATGTCCGATTCGCAAGCGAGCTAAAATTACCTCTTCCCGACGACACGAACAAAAAGAGGTACCCCAGATTAACGGGAGAGGCTTAACCTCCCGTAACTTGTTCCCTCGGAGGGTCGTCCAATCATCCCTCCAAAGCAGGAGGATGCGGCTACGTAAAATAACAAACAAATCTGTGGAGGGAACAACAGAAGTAAAAGAACTGGGTAATAAGATCGCCGATTTGGCAGCGGCGTCGGCAGACTCATTACCTGAGATGCCCACATGACCTGGAATCCACATGAAGGAGACGCTGATGCCAGAGACACAAGCGAGTGGAGCAGGTCATATATGCGCTGTACGAGTGGGTGGTAATGGTACAGCGCGTTAATACTCTGAAGGGCACTTAGAGAGTCCGTAAAAATAACACAGTGCTGCAAGTCGTGCCGCTGAATGTATAAAACAGATTGATAAATGCTAAAAAGTTCGGCAGTAAAAATTGAACATTGTCCAGGTAAACGAAACGTAAAACTACACTGACGAAAAACAAAGGCACATCCAACTCCAGCATCAGTCTTAGATCCATCGGTAAAGATAAAATGAAAATCCCCGAATTGCGCCCGTACTTCTAAAAAAGTCGATCTAAAGACTGAAGAAGGGGTCTCAGTCTTCGGCATCGACGTTAGCCCAAGGTGACAGTGGGCCTCAGCGCGCAACCATGGAGAAAAAGCGTTTTCCCCCTGGGAAGGGCCGCCGCTGGCGTAACGTCCAAATGCCGAAGGAGTTGTCGAAATCGAACCCCTGGAGGTAGTAATGCAGAGGAGCTAACGAAATATTGTCGATCAAGCGAATCCTCGTAAAATAAATCAAAGGACGGGTGGTTAGGCAAGCTTGAGAGACGACAAGCATAGCTGCACAAAAGCATCTCACGCCGGAAGGACAGCGGAGGCTCTGCAGCTTCTGCGTACAGACTGGGTACAGGGCTAGTTGGAAAGGCCCCTGTAGCGACTCTTATGCCACGATGGTGAATGGCATTCAATCGACGTAACATAGATGGACGTGGCGACGAATAAACAATACACCCGTAATCAAGCTTGGATCGGACCAAAGAGCGATAAAGGCGAAGAAGGACGGTCCGATCAGCTCCCCAGGATGTGCCACTTAAAACACGTAAAATATTAAGAGAACGGTCACACTTTGCTTTTAAAAAGGAAACGTGAGAAGTCCAGCTCAGCTTCCGGTCAAAGACCAACCCCAAAAATTTCATCTCGTCTGCAAATGGAAGGACCTCCGACCCAAGTTGGAGAGAGGGCGGAGGGAAAGCCTTCCGGAACCAGAAGTTGATGCAGACGGATTTCTCGGTGGAGAAATTAAAGCCGTTAGCGTTACTCCAGGCGTAGAGACGGTCGATACAGCTCTGGAGACGACGTTCGAGTAGACAGGTCCGCCGTGAACTACAATAAATGGCAAAATCGTCAACAAAAAGGGACGATGAAATGCCAGGTGGAATACAATCAGCAATGGGGTTGATAGCAATTGCAAAAAGTGTGACACTGAGTACAGAGCCCTGCGGTACTCCGTTCTCTTGAATAAAACGACTAGATAAAACCGAGCCCACACGTACACGAAAGAGGCGATCCGTCATAAACTCCCGAAGAAATATGGGAAGACGACCGCGCATATTCCATGCGTGAAGTGTACGTAAAATGCCGCCCCTCCAACAAGTGTCATAAGCTTTCTCCAGGTCAAAAAATACAGTCACCGTTTGACACATTCTCAGACATCCATTCATAATATGCGTCGACAGGGACACCAGATGGTCGACGGTAGAGCGATAGCGGCGAAATCCGCACTGAGAGTTCGCTAGAAGTTTCTGAGACTCAAGCCACCATGTCAACCGCCCGTTGATCATGCGCTCCATCACCTTGCAAACGCAACTGGTGAGGGAGATAGGGCGGTAGCTGGAAGGTAGTTGACGATCCTTCCCAGGCTTAAGTATAGGGACAATGGTGGCTTCGCGCCAAACGGAAGGAAAAAAGCCGTCTTGCCAAATACGGTTATAGACCTGTAAGAGAAAAAGTTTACTGTCGGGTTAAAGGTTCATTAACATCAGGATATGAATGCCGTCCGGGCAAGGAGCGGAGTGCCTATTGCAATGAAGAGCGTGCTCCAGCTCCCCCATTGTGAAAAGTTCATTATAACACTCATTAACACCGAAAATTAAAGGTGTCAGAATCCAACCGGTCTTTGATAGAGCGAAAGCCGGCGGAATAATGGTCTGAACTGGAAACCGCCTCAAAGGCAGCACCAAGAGTGTTAGCGATGGCAGCCGGATCCACTATGGTGGCATTGGAAACCTGAAGGCCAGAAACAGTACAATGCGACACTTTACCTGAGAAGCGACGAAGTTTATCCCAAACAACAGATGAAGGCGTAAAGCGATTAAAAGACTCGACAAAACGAGTCCACGACGCCTTCTTGCTATCCTGAATAATGCGACGAGCCCTGGCGCGCGATTGTTTAAAATTCTCCAAATTATCAAGTGTAGGGTGACGCCGAAACACCCTAAGTGCAGTTCTACGGGCACGAACGGCGTCCCGACAATCCTCGTTCCACCACGGAACAGGCGGTCGCCGAGGTTGAGAGGATGAACGGGGAATTGCGCGTTCGGTGGCAGAGAAAATCGTAGACGTGAGGTGCTGCACTAGTTGATTAATGTCGGCGAAGTGCTGATTGTCAAAATGCACGAGGCTGGAATACAAGCTCCAGTCGGCTTTTCTGAATATCCAGGTAGGTACTCTCGAATGCTGTACGTGGCGTGACAGAAGAGAAACGATGCAGGGGTAATGGTCGCTGGAGTAGGTGTCAGCGACGACTTCCACTGAAGACGACTAGCAAGCTGGAGTGAGCAAACGGCAAGGTCCGAGTGAGAAAATGTACCGGAAGAATCAGAAAGAAACGTAGGCTCACCTGTATTGAGTATAGAGAGATTGAACTGATCAAAAATGTCGGAAAGAAGAGTTCCCCTCGCACAAGCCCTTGGCGAACCCCACAGGGGGTGATGGGCATTAAAATCTCCCAACAGGACAAATGGTGTTGGGAGAGCGGACAAGAGATCTCGAAGGTCCGCGTTAGCGAGGGGAGACGATGGAGGTGAATATACAGAGCCAACAGAAAAGAAAAAACCGGGTAACTGCAGTCTAATGGCAACAACTTGCAAGTCGGACGTAAGAGTGAGACGTTGAAAATGAACGTCGTTACGCAGTAACAACATGACACCTCCATGAGCAGGAGTACCCTCTTCCGGTTCAAGGTCGTAGTGAACCGGAGTATATCCTCGGAGATCAAAAGGATCAAGAGGGCGAAGCTTAGTCTCCTGCAAATACACGATTATAGGGGAATGGGAACGCAATAAAAGTTGCAGTTCCGCCCTATGCGATCGTACACCACGTACATTCCAGGTCAGGATAGCCATTAAGAAAAAGGGATAAACTGTCTATTTTGAAGGGCGGCTTCAAATTACCTTTTGTTTAACCTTTGGGCTCGGGCTTTTGGTATGGAGTTGGTCAGACTCCATAGCCTCCTCGAAGGGAGGGCCCACGCGCTCAGAGCCAGAAACCGATTCAAGCGCCGTGAATCGGTTCTGGGTGGCAATGGGTGAGGGATGCCGCTGAGCGTGGCTTGTCCCAGGAGCTTCCTGGGACTGCGACCTCCGAGGAGGAGAATGTGAACTTTTCTTACCGCGCGCACGCGGAGGGTCCTTCAGAAAATCTTCAAGAAGCGAATTTTCTGCTTTGGTTTCTTTTCAGCGGCTTGCGACTTCATTGACTTGGGACCAGGTTTATAGGGCTTGGTAACTGTAGTTTTAATGGACGGCCGGATGGTAGTGGCGGTTAATGCAGACATGGTCCAGGTCTGAGTTTCGGCATCTACTCGTGGTACTGGCGAGGCAACAACAGAACTAAATGTGCCAGATCGCAGGAGGGAAGGTTGGCGCGCATTATAACGCCTCCGGGCTTCAGCGAAGGAGAGTTTTTCCTTTACCCGGATCTCCTGGATCGCCTTCTCGTCCAAGTACCGCGGACAGTCACCAAACGACGCAGAATGAGACCCTTTACAATTAACGCAGACGGGGGCTGTTGAACAGGTACCTTCGTGTGAGGGCTGGCTACATGTTGCACAGATGTTAACGGCACTCTTGCATGAGACTTGCGTATGCCCAAAACGTTGGCATTTAAAACAACGCAGAGGTCTAGGTATATAGGGCCTCACAGCAATACGCTCGTACCCTGCTGAAAGACTCGTGGGCAGATCGACGCCGTCGAAAGTGATAAACAGGGTACGAGTTGGTACCAAAATTCCGTCGCGTTTAGCCTGCACTCGATGAACAGCTGTCACCTTCTGGTCTGCAAGATATTCAACCAGGTCCTCGTCCGATATACCATCGAGGCTATGGGTGGTAATGACGCCTCGACAGGAATTCAATGTGCGGTGTTTCTCCACACGGATGGGATAGCCGTGGGGAAGCGTAGCGCGCAACAAGGTCTTACTTTGCTGATCGGACTTCGTTTGTGCTAATAAGGAACCATTCCGTAGACGAGTGCAGGACTGAACCGCACAGCAATAGCATCAATGCCCTTTTGAATGATGAAAGGGTTCACCTTCTCAAAACTTTGTCCTTCTTCGGTTCGTGAAATGACCAAGTAACAACCAGTTGTCGGTGGTGTCACTTCTGTTACATAAACTTTACAGCGCTTGTTGGTATTAATGGAGAAAGGGTGCTCCATAGCGAAATAAATCCTCCACCATTGCAACCGTCTCCGACCTCGGGCTCTGACTTCCCGGGCGTTACCCCGGCTTGGGTGAGTGGCCTATCTATACCTAGCTCACCCCAGGGTCACACCTCCCAGAACATAGACAGAGGGACCCAATGGCCGTCGGAAGTCAGCAGCTCATGCAATGCCCCCCCCCCCGCGGGACTGCAGTTGAACAGCGGATACGAACACATACCCTACATGACGACCCCGGGTGGTGGGGATGACGCCATTACCCACTCAGCCAGCTGCACACCGAGTGCGCGGGCATCCGTCAGGCTGTGTCCACGGAGGATTTAAATAAAAAGGTAAAAGAAACTAAAAGTGTGTGGGCCTTTCGTACTCAAGGTAGGCCGGCGAAGAGGTAAAACAGACGTGTAAATGAATGGGCGTGGGGCGAAATGTGCATAAATAGAAGAGATGAAAGAAGCGATGGCGAGGGGCGACATGGAATGAAGTGCACAGAACGCACGAGAGCCTACCTTGAGTCCCCCGGTCACGAGAACGAACCCACCTCGACCGGATGAGGATGGAAGGATGATGATGGCGATGATTGGCTCGGAAACCCCCGGGTTCGCCAACACCCGTACTCACATAAGGTGAGCCCCTGGGGGGAGGTGGGTCGAGGGCTCCCCGGTTCCAACAAGGGGGAAGCCTTCTGTCCTCAAAATTGAAATCGTTAAAGAACTCTGCGCATCTCGTTGGTCGACCTGCCTGCAGGCTATAGCCTCCTGCGATTCATTCACCTCTTCCATTCCTCCTGCGGGTGGTAAGTACAAAAGATCCGCGTTAGGTCGAGGTGCAAGGTGTCCCCTCCGTTCCTTGGTCATATTCATAATCAAAGGATCAAACCAACTCGAAGACCTAATTATAAACCACAATGTTATTAAAGTTGGAAATTGTTTCAAGTATCTAGGGTCTATAGTAAACTATAACACTAGGCATGTTTTTCAATTAAGTACCGATACTCTTTTTAAAAAATAACAGAACATTATTTTCCAAATGCTTTATTATCATTCATTACCTTACAGCTTACACTACTTTTCCACACAGTCACCGCTATTATTCAGGAACTCGTCGTAACGGGAAACAGGCTTTTGTATGCCTTCGTAAAGGAATGATACCACCTGTGATGAAAGCCAACTCCGCACTTCCTGTTTCACAACAGTCCGGATTTGGCACCAATCGATTTTCATCTACATTTTTTGTGTAGTACGCTTTCGCCTATTGCCCAACGTCTACCATTTACACAAGATTTTATAAAATTCCTTCCGAATAAGCACTCCATAGGCTATTCCCTGAAAATTCAAGATAAACGTATTATTCGTCATGTAAATACGTTAAATAAGTACTATTTTAGGTAAAATCGTTAGCCATAATTATGAAAACAACAAAAAAAATCGAAAAAGCTTCCATGTAAAGGGTAGTTTAGGGCGGGGGATTTTCTTAAAAAAATCTTCATATCGTATCTTTGAAATGTACTGAACTTAAATACCAAGTTTGGTATTTATCTCACATTTCTCTTTTGAGTTATGATGTTCACATGCTCACACACATGGACCTTTTTTCTAAAAATACTTTTTTGGGCTCAGGGATCTCAAAACATTTATTTCGGTGAAATCTCGATATAGGATTCCTGGGTGGAAGGGAATACCTTCTCTACCTACTATATACGTTGTAGAGAAAGTAAAAATGAACCTGCGTTCAAGAAAGAATGTTTATTTTCCGATTAGCACTCGCTTTCTGACTGTTGCTCATCCGAAAAGTCGGATAAACACCAAACTTGGTATTTAGGTTCAGTATCTTCCAAAGATGCTACACGAAGATTTTCAAGAAAATCCCCCCATTCCAAACTACCCTTTAGATGAAACATTTTTTCGAAATTTTTTATTTTCTAAAAATGGCTAACCATTTTGATTAAAATACCATATAGTAATGATATTTGCAGGCCAAATAAAATGTATATCTTGAAGTTTCTTGCAATAACCTATGAAGAAATTTGGAAGAAATTTTGTATAATCTTGTATAAGTTGTAAACGCTAAGTGATAGACGAAAACGTAGTACACGATAAATGAAGATCTCTTTAAAACACACAATTTATTTTAGATAAGTTTTTTTGTTGCATAAGCCAGTTCTGAGATATCCGCTATTAAAGGTGCGAGTCCTGTCAACATTCAGTTGTTTCTTACGATTGCATGGAAACAGTGTGGAATTTTAAGGCCAGCATATATCGTCCAGTTCTTAAACATCTGGCTGTTGCTGTTCCCCTTTATATCTATAATGAAATACGTAATGTAGCCATTTCTGTAAAGGTTTACTTGGATTAGAATGTAATAGATAGAAAAATTAGCTTTAGTAAGAATAGTTTGTATACCCACTAATAAACGATAGAGAGTAGAGAAAGACATGTGAATGTAACATCAGATTTTTAGAAAAAGGTCCGTGTGTGTGTCTATGGCTGTGTTCCCCATAATTCAAAAACGAAATATCGAATAAATACAAAACGTGATATTTCGTTGAGTATCCTCCAAAGATGCGTCACGAAGATTTTCAAGAAGTCCCAAACTACACTATACATGGAAAGTTTGTCGTTATTTTTTATTTTCTCTAAAACGACTAAGGCTTTTTATTAAAACGCCATATACTTAAGATATTCATTCATTCATTATCTGTTTACCCTCCTCTTATGTAGGACTTACACCCCCCAGGACTTACAAGCGGGTGCCTGGGGTCAGAGGCCCGTCGAGGAGCAGACACTCATGGATCAGACAGAGCATCCAGGATGGGTGATCAGCCCGATGCCTGGTATGGGATGAAGGAAGTAGATGAAACGAAATGTTGGTGAAATGGATGAAAGGAAAGGTGATGATGGAGCAGTTGGTGGAATGAATGGCAGGGGAAACCGGAGAACCCGGGCCGCCTCGGTGGGAGGCGAGCGGTCTAACCACTCGGCCACGGCGCCGCCTACTTAAGATATTAATCAAATAAAATGTATCTCTGAGCAAAATTCCCGGTCTTTCACTCCCAATATAGAATGGGACGCTAAGAACCATTGGTAATAGTTAAAGAGCGCCCATAAATAAAACTTGCATTATCTGGGAACAGCTGTGAGGTCTTCATTCGGAAGGAATTTCGTGTAATTTTGTATAACTGATAAATCATAAGAAATAGACAAAGACTGGCTACATAACTACGTAGATATCTTTAAAACACACAATTATTTCAATTTCCAACATTTTCGTTGTTAATCGTTTGTATATTTCAACACTTTGCCATTTATTAATCGGCAAGATATGAGTGCGTGTGGTGTGATGCAGTAATTTGTATCATAAATTATTTAAATGTAAATAATGATTGTAATATGAATATGCATGTTTATGTGACATTGATTTGAGATGTTTATTGATTGTAATTATTGTTGAGAAGTAAGTTTATACTGCCTTATGAAACTGACAATAATAGCGTGCAATAATGCAGCAAGGGGGTGAGCTGTTTATCATTATTAGAGACGAGGAAGTTACGTAATGTTGGCGCGTTTTTCCTTGAGAATCTTCTGGAACGTTTCCCTAGAGCATATGTATTCATAATTTTCATTGGATATAGAAATAGACGCTAATGTTGGCGCGTTTTATTAGCCAATTGCAGCTCAGTTATAATCTTTAGGCATATCTGGGTGAAGGAGTATAAAAGCTAGATTAGAGGTAGAGCCCGTCAGTTCATCAAAATTCTTTGTACACTACACGTCGCATTTCCGTCAGTTCGTCGAAAATATTTTGTATGATACACGTCGCCTTCAGTCCAGCAGAAATATTAACCGTCGGCTATCGATTCACAAGTTACGCGTAGCAGAATTATGAAAAATCTAAAGTGTTGTAAAGTTAATTATACAAAAAGTTGAAGTACGCGAATTAAGAGTGATCAGTAATGAAGTTATTATAACAGTTTCAGTTTGGCGAGTGTCAAGATCAATGTGTAAATGTGATAGTAGATGTGTTCGACAATAAAAGTGTAAAACAAATTTCTTCATCAGTGTTATCTTTGGATAAAAGATTCCTTTCCGTTTACACAACCTGTATAAAGAGAAGTGCTTGACCAAAAGATCATAGCTAGCCGGAGGACAGTGAAACAAAAATTAAATAAAATAAAAGTAGCATTCTTTCAAACAAAAACTAATACTGCCGCAAATTGCTAACACCAGATGGAGCTACAAACCTAACAAAGAATTACGTCACAAGATGGATTCACCACGTGAAGTAAACACACATACACAAACATTATAAATAATACCGTTGCAGGTGGGAAGAGGAACTAAACGGTTACAAAACAGGTGGGCGGGGCATCGGAAGGACAGTCAGGTAAAGAAAACATCCGCAGTTCGGAGTTGGATTTACTAGCGAGGCTGAGGCCTGTAAATGCAGTACTGTTTACACTGTGCGACTGTGCATTTCCCTATCGCCTTAACCCTCACTCCCCTCTGATCCGTAGACTTAATTGTCAACACATACAGTGGCGCCCTCCACCAAGTGCATTCATATCGTGGCCGACTAGTAGTTGTTTTAGGATGTTATGGAAATGGTACGGAATTTCAATATTACTTCACTCTCCTGTATTCCTCTTGTATGTACACCTACAACGAAATATATGATGAAACCATTTCTGCAAATGTTTATCTCGATTCACATCAAGGAGATAGAAAAATAAGCTTTTGCAAGAATAGTTTGTAGAAGCCTTATAAAAATAAACGATATTGAGTAAAGAAACTTATCTGAAAGTAACTTAGATTTTTCGGTGTTAGGATGTAAAACGTTTTGTCAAAATCGTACCAAAATATTACTTCATAATATTCAAAGAAACCAGAGGGAAATTTGGCGTTATGAATACGTCAGACAACTATCCCTTCCAATTATAAATATTTTTCTTCGCCTTTTAGCTTTTTGGCCTGAAAGTCATTAAAAATTCCCCATATCTTCTAACATTCATATTAAACGAAACTAGATTGGAATTTGGACGAACCTCCAATACCCCCTTCCAGCTTTAAATGCTTTAGAAATATCTTATAGCCCAAGTCCGTCGGGACGAATAGTGCTTTTCACTGGCAAAATAAATATCAAAATGAGCTGAATGGTTTTAGAGATTACCCTGAGCACACACAAATACGTATATAAACTTGCTTGCGCCTCATTTATAAGCCACCTGGTTCAAATACCGGTGCCTCTGAGTGCGTGTGCGTTTTTACTTTCCCTACTACGTATTATAAGTAGGTGAAGTATTGCATTCCACCCAAAAATTCGATAGCGAGATTTCACCGGAAATACATGTTTTGATTCCTCTGAATCCTAATAAAGTATTTTTGCAAACATGTCCGTATGTGTGTTTGAACAGCATAAGTCAAAAACGAAAAGTCGGATAAATACAAAATTTGGTGTTTAGGTTCAATATCTTCTAAAATGGGACACGAAAATATTCAATATAATCCCCACCCCAAACTACCCTTTACATAGAAACATTTTTGAATTTTTTTATTTTCAAAAAGATGGCTCCAACGATTTTTATTAAAATACCATATATGAAAGATATTTACATGGCAAATGAAACGTATGTCTTAAATTTTCTGGGAATAGCCTAGGAAATCCTCTTCATTCGGTAGGAATTTTGTATAATCTTGTATAATTTGTAAACGTTAAGCGACAGACGAAAACGCACCACACAAAAAATGTAGATCTCCTTAAAACACATAGTTTACTTAAAATAAGTTTTTTGTAATATAAATCGTTTCTGAAATATCCGTTATTAAAGATTGGAATTGTTCAATACTTGTGATTCTTTTCAAGTCCCGTCGATTTTCAGTTGTTTCTCGCGATTGCATGGAAACAGTATACGGAATTTTAAGGCCAGCATATAGCGCCCAGTTCTTAAACATTTGACTACGATGGTCTCTTTGTATTTATAACGAAATGTGTAATGTAGCTATTTTTGCAAAGGTTTGTTTGGATTTAATTTTGTAGATAGAAAGATATGCTTTAGTAAGAATAGTTTGTATACCACTAATGAAGATGGAGGATAGAGAAGGTCATATGAATGTATCACATCAGATTTTTTAAATATCACAGCTGAATATTTCAGCTTATTCCCTTAAAATGTTTTGTAACAAATGGGAACACCAGTTGCTGCTAAACACACTTTGTCACTTAGTTGTTCAGCGTAGCACAAACTTTACACTTGAGATACTTTTGGTGTACACCCGCATGCAAAGAGCAGCCTTCTAGAAGCGGAACCTACACGAAACAACCCAAAGGAATCCTCTGGAGAGGGGAAGCGGCGCACAATGGGCTCTTGTTCCGCACGGCCTATTGTTCTAGAGGGGACAACCATTAACCTCACCCGCCGCGGCTAGGTAAACGGGACCGCAGACAACTCGCGCGCGCGGTCATATTATAACTATTACCATTTAACTCTTTTGGGCTCTACTTAGGCTTCACGTCGCCTTAAAACACACGTATTTTAACTGGAATATATAGTTTGTCTTCCTCAAAATAAACAAAAAGAAGCAGAAACAAACGAATTGGGCTTAATGCCTTTTTCTTATCAGATTGCATTTTAAATGACACCACTTCTTTTTTTTACTAATATCCATTTATTGTTAGAGCTTCCCCAATATTTTAGTGCTAGTTTTTTTTATGTTGTTTTAATTTGTGAAATCACAGTAAGACCCAGTCACCCTTGGCATCCCCAGGGCACACTCTGGAGTGTTAAAAGACAAACATCTAATCACAGCATTAAACGTAAAATAAAAACGCAATAAGTGCAATCAATAATTTCTGTATATTAAACCAATGTGCAATGTAATATATCTGAGGTGAAAGATTTGTCCGAAGAAAAACGCCATTAGCGAGTTGTATTAAGAAAAGTCATTAGTAACAGCCGAGTAGCGAACGCGTTAGCACAAAGGTTCCTCGAATGCAATTAAGGGACAAGTTCAGTACGTTTGCAAAGCCACGTAGACAGGAGTTCTGTAAATTAGAAAGGGGATGAAATTCTTAGATTCGAGCAACACACCGCCTGGAAAAGTGTCATACGCATACTTAAGATTGCACCGCGTATGTAGGAATGTTGGTAGGATTAACGATAGGTAGGCGGAGCTTATGTTGAGAAAAGAGCGTGCATTCTAAATCAGACTTACTTTATTTTGATTACTAAATCCTGTTACTTACTCGTGCGACGGCTCTTGTGATTACTCGTGTGGTAGTTAAGTTTCATTTTAAGTTGTGTAGCGCATAGTGACGCGCTTGAGTGAGAAAGATTTGGCTTCTATTGCGAGGGATCTTTCCGAGTAAAATTTCTGCGACTTACGGCAACTGAGGCTTCGCTTTATTATTATTATTATTATTATTATTATTATTATAGAAATGACTTAATTCTTCAATTCAACAGTCAGCGACTCTAGTCAAACAAAATATTTGAGTGAACATTAAAATTTATCAGCTAACTAAACTGGTGTTATCTTTTCATACTACACTCACGCATACCCTGAGACAAATAACTCGTAGGTATACCACTGAAGCTGCTGGCGGACCATACAACGCAGAACGAGCTAGGAGATGACATCGTTGAACAACAACAAAGCAGGCAACATTAAATATTATCTAAATTGATGCAACTTCGAGGAAGCGGCATCAAAATTTGAAGCAAATGGTACGGCTTAAAAATTGTTTCACCACCAACGGCTTCAGCATTTACGATCATCAGCCAAGTTACAGACGATTAAGCATATGCTCCACTTGTTTAAGCTGGTTAGAAATAAAATTGTACCTCCCGTGTAGGAAACGGATTCTCAGCTCCTCGCGTGATAATCGCGCATGCTAAACATTACATCCCTGAGAGTCATCGCTCTGCTACGTTTTACTGGGACTCCATAAACAAATTACAACCCAATGCTGATATGCCGATAATAAAAAGAACGTATTTAGTTCCTCCCGCCGAGGTGTAGTCAATACTTCAGAATACGTTACGATGACACTTGTAATAGAGTACCAAAGATAACAAAGTACCATCTCTCGAAATCTGAGCATGCGCAGTGTCCTACAACATATATTTGCACATTTTAAGCGGGTGGTTAATTTCTTCTTGAAGTGTACATGGTGAACAAGGGGTTAGCTCACGAATACCATGGAGCTACTGGGAAAAAAATTCTGATGTTACATTCACATGACTTTCTCTACCCTCTGTCGC
Source organism: Deroplatys truncata (assembly GCA_030765065.1). NCBI lineage: Eukaryota > Metazoa > Arthropoda > Insecta > Mantodea > Mantidae > Deroplatys > Deroplatys truncata. The sequence goes on from CM060990.1 coordinate 636,224,175, forward strand.
TTATTAGTGGGTAGGCATACAAATTATTCTTACGAAAGTTTATTTTCCTATCTGCTTAATTTAAATCGAGATAAAACTTTCACTATGTATTATTATTATTATTATTATTATTATTATTAATGGAAAGATTCCACTGTTTCTCCATACTGATGCTGATTTTTGAACACCGATACTCGAAAGTCAATACTCGCTTAATTAAAACATTGTTCACTGAATTATGTTCTTATTAGTAGTTTTCTGTGTATAAACGCATGTAACCAATTTTGTATTGTATGCTAATTCCGAAAATGTTCCAAATTAAAATTGAGTTTTATTTATGGACGCTCTTTATCTACTATGGCCCTTAGCGTCCCATTCTATACTGGGCGTGAAAGACTGGTAATTTTGCTCAGAGGCCTCTTTATCAGGCTTGAGGTTCTTTTACCTGCCGTAAATCCCTGACACGGGACCACTGGCTTTACTACCCTTCCAAAGGAAGCCATGCCGGGTTTGAACCCGCGACCTTGGGAACTAGAGGCAAGCACGGTACCACTAGTCCACGGAGGACGACCCGAAAATGCTCCTGTTTTTGACATTCTGCAATGATAGCGGTTTTATCATCTTGATAATGCTACATATTTCCTATTGTTAGTAAAGGATAACAATAATAATAATAATAATAATAATAATAATTTATTTGCTTCCCTTTTAATGTAACTATATTTTGTGCTGAAAACCTTCTTTTAAAGGATATTCTATCCATATTACGGAAATCAGTCATACGATATACCTGTAAGCTACGCTCGTGACCCAAGTTTGACTTGCATAAAAACAAACTAACAGATGGAAGGAGAGAACAAATATTTCCATGCGCTGTGTTGTCTCACGTCTTAAGTTCTGACTTGTTTCTGCTGGATTCACACATTTTGGTCACCGGAGTAGGTAAATGTGATGGCTGAGAGTGAGTCATCAAAAACATGATTTAGTGCGTCAGCTAAATCAGGATATGACTTAACGCTGCATGTTATACGAGTACCTGTAATCCTTCCCCTTATATTTTGCATGTTTTCATTTAGACACACGTGTCTATGGAATGTTGCATGCAACGCAGTCAAGTCTATCAAAAACTACACTGTATTCACTCTTAGGTTGATCCGTGGCAAAACAAACCCACGTGGTCAGTGCACCGTGGTGCAACACGGTAGCAATGCGAGCAGGAAAGTAGTCCCATGCTAATACTATGAATTTTAGAATGAATTTATCCTTAAATAGTATAATATTCTATACAAATACCTAAGGTTTTATTTAACGCTGATTTATACCGTAAAACAGAGCTACAAATCCCATGATGCAATTCGTATGAGCCACCTGACATCCGGGTAGGCGCAGAATATTGTTTACAGCCAGAAACCAGCAGTTGTGTTTAGTATCATGGCGGACGTTGAATTTGCTCTTGTGTTTTCGTCGAATTACGTAAAGCATTAGCCGCGCAAACCATTGACTAGTGGTGAAAAAACAACAGTGTTGAATATTTATTATAAGTAATGTGAGAAATATCCAACACTTTCCGCGAAAGAAATGGTGAAATTAACTTCTGAGTTCACCGGTGTTTCGAGTACAAGTATAAACAGTGCTTGTGCAGAAAAATCTGAAACGAGAAAAGTGGTCACACCCGGAAAAAAAAACTATCAATCTTATCATCTTTAACCCTTAACAGAATATGCTAGTCGCCGTTTCAGTTGTTGAAATAAGGACTCTGTTTGCACTACGTGCCGCTTGTACTGGCCACATGGTCTGAAGGTGTGACAGTATTTCTAGTACGAATGGCGGAAGGATACATTATAGCGGTGCACTGGTCACCTGGGGTTTGTTTTGACGCGGATCAACCTAAGAGTGAATACAGAGTACAGTCCAGCAACTCTTTGGGAACAGTTGCGAGGCAGTAACGTGAAGAAGTCTCGACTGCATTCATTCCTTACATAGCATAAAGTTAAAAGCAACAACTTCCAATAATACAAAACTTAAAAATATTAAAAGTATCGAAGGCTTATCTCAAAGTATTAGACATATCTCGATACCACCGAGTATCGAGAGTATCGAGTTCCCATCCCTAATAATAATATAGCGAGATTATTTACACCATGCAGCATCTCTCGCATTCACGTTTCCATCTTTTACTATCACTGCAACCCTCATCACCTGTCGTTTGCCTATCTTTCATAGCTTGACTCACACCATCATTCCATAACAGTCGTGGGCTTCCCCTCTTCTAACGCCGAGGGGGCTGCCAATTATATAATTTTAATGGTCATCTCTCAGGTGACATTCTTCTAAGGTGTCGATACCACCTTAACTGTCTTCCTTCTATAGCATCGATAATATTTACTGCTGTCACTTGCATCTGCTCTCGTATAGTTTAATTTTTTATTTTTCGGTGGACACTATGTACTGGTCTTGAAATTCCATGCTCTTTGCGTGCAATCGAGAGAATCAACTCGAAAGGATTTGATAGGAATGGCGAAAGTATTGAACAATTTGAACTGTTAATAACGGATATCTCGGAAATGGTTGATGCCACAGAAAAGTTATTTCAAATAAACTGTTTTAAAGAGATCTATATTTTTTGTGTAGTACGTTTTCACCTGTCGCTTAACTTTTACCAATTATACAAAATTCATTCCGAATGAAGTGGACTTTACAGGTTATTCCTAGAAAATTCAAGAAAAACATTTTATTTATAGTGTAAATATCTTTAATATATGGTAGGTATTTAATCAAAATCCTTTGAGCCACTTTTTAGAAAATAAAAAACATTCGAAAATCTTCCATGTAAAGGGTATTTGGGATAGGGGATTTTCTCGAAAACCTTCCTGTCGAATCTTCAAAGATACTGAACCCAAATACAAAGTTTGGTATTTATCCTACTTTTCATTTTTGAGTTATGCTGTTCACACACATACACACACGGACCTTTTTCTAAAAATGCATTTTTTTTATTCAGGGGCCCTCAAAGGATGTATTTATTTTGAAATCTTGGAATCGAATTTTTGGGTGGAGTGTTAGAGAAAAGAAAAGAGTTCTCAACACGTAAAAATTAGGCAGAAGTGAAGGTCGCTACAGTTTAGAACATTAAGACTTGCACTTTCCATAGTTCTAAAATAGTTTTCTAAACGAATTTTGTATTTTCAGCTGAAATATCGAAAGTAGGAGGGTATAAAGAGATTTATAGCTCTCCGTTCACTTGTTATTTGCATTCAGAGAGGTCTTATATTTTGCACATTTACTCCACTTACATACATTGTGCATCCCAAAGTATTACTAATATTTTCCATACCTCTAGTAAGGCACATTTTTAGAATTCTACGTGGAGTATAAACCCCGTAGTTGTCAAACTTAGCAAATTTATAGCAGTTTACCTACTCTCAAAAACATGCAGCGAGGAAGATAACAAAAGAAAAGCGGTATAAAATAAAAGCCTGTCATAACACTCATAAAATTGAAGGTTAACATCGTTTTAGAGGTCTTACACTTATCTAAACCACCAGGTTAAAACGTAGCATTTTGCTTAATAAGCTGCAAATTAGGGAGAATTGCTGCAAGACAAAATTGGTAGTACGTTTTAAGGACAGCCCAAGAAAATTATAATAAAGTGATATAATTTAGGAACGTCCATTAGCATGATGATATGCACCTACCTGAGCGGGAACATCTAAAAGCTGACACACCCATTTCTTAACCTTTTTGTTGTCACGTTAACGGGTTCTTTTCTGTGCGTTTTTTGTTTTACAATTAGTTCGTCTGGAGCCAGCAAAATATATCTTATTGGTGTCAGAGGCTGAAATCTTGGAACTGATGGAACTTTTTAGGAAAGGCAAGTTCTCTTGTAGTTATGGCCGCGAATATAGTACCGTTGACAACCAATTATTGACAGGAAGATGCAAATACTTAAATAAAGAAATAATAGTAACAAATAATTGCGATAAATAATTTCCATATATTAAATCAATGTATAACGTAATAAGCTTGAGTTGAAAAGATTTGTCAGGAGAAAGAGGTAATTTGCGAGCAAAGTCATTAGTAATAGCTGAGGAGCGAACGCGTTAGTATAAAGATTCCTAGAATGCAGTTAAGGTTATAAATTCAGTACGTTTGTAGCATCAGGTAGAGAGAAGTTCTGTAAAAGAGAAAGGGAATGAAATTCTGAGATTCGGGGAGGTACCGCCTAGTAACAGTGTCACATACGCATACTTAGTTTTGAGATTGGACCGCAAGACAAGTAACGTTGGTGGGGGTAGCGATAGGTAGGCTTAAGTTAATAAATGAGCGTGTAATGCTAATATAAGTGTCTTTCTTTCTTTTCTTTCGTGTACTGCCTGAGGGGTTTACAGTCTTTTACGATGATCGGTAGTTCGTAGCGCCTATAGACCGCGGTGGGTTATCAGTTACTTAGCGGTAGCCGCGAGGGGTTTTACCGGTAAGCGTTTTAGCGACTCACGGCAAGTTATGCTTCTAGTTTCTTTTATTGCGGAAAGGGTTATTTCAAACCGTAAAATTGATACTGCAGCAGTTAGTGGGTATAATAAGTGAATTGTTATAGTTTCGAGCGCTACGATTCAAAATCAATTTCATTCATTTTCAAACGTTTCAATAGCTCAAGTATTAGATCATATTAAATTTCTCAGTCAAATTAAACTACTGTTATCTTTTCAAAATACGCCCACGCATACCCTGAGAGGAAGTTCTCATGACTAACCACTGTAGCAGCCGGCAGCAGAATCAACTGCAGATATTGAAGATGTCAAAATATGACACCGAGTTCGACGTCAAAAGGTAACATCGGGCATTCGTCGTCAAACTTGGCAACTATGGTGCATTGTCTTCACCGTCCTCTGGATGCGTATTCGTGAACTTGAAGTAGGTATATGAAGAGAACACAGCAGGAGTGGCAAAAATGCCTTCCTTCCACGAGGCAACAAATGTGCAATACGCGCTATATCATCCAGTAGTATGTGAAAAAATAAATGGGCAACCACCCAGAGGAGGAGGGGTGCCTTGAGTGCAAATGACTCGCGAGTCCCATTTTCGCCACTTCTAGAATACAGCAATTTTTTCTGATGATCTAGAAAGTGCCTGACCAGCTCTAAACAGCTTGGGGTCTACCTCCTCTTGTAAAGACTTCCATTGATCTATCACATTCATTGTTCCTAAGTTTAAACACACACACGATAAGCCTGCAGAGTAATTTTCAGGGGTCTAACGTGGTAAATGATAAGATAAACATTGAAACAGTAAATTTTGCAATAAACATTAATACATTGGTGAACATGTATAGTCTCTCGGCATATTAGATTCATGTTAGAACTTTGAAATTACTTTATTATCTTTATCATATGTCTCATCTATCTTTGTTATCATTCACTGAACCCTTCACTAGCCCAGTACTTGCTTAAGAACCTCGACAGTTTGAGTGTTTTCTTGTCATAGGTAATAGTTCCATTACTTACCGATTGGCGCTGAAAACCCACCATCGCCCGTTCAACGGCTTGCTGCTGTAACGTTATAATCGGAGAAATTTCCGACTCTGAGGATTGAAATGCAAGTGTTTTGGCTTCTCCATCATTTCTGTTGTCACAGCAATGTTGCTCAGAATCCTGCAAATTAAATGTCGGCATATTAGTTCACTAATCGCATGTAAAAGACATGGACTCGCACTAGAAAACGCACACTATGTGATCAAAAGTATCGGGACACCTGGCTGAAAATGACGTACAAGTTCGTGGCACCCTCCATCGGTAATCCTGGAAGTCAATATGGTGTTGGCCCACACTTAGCCTTGATGACAGCCTTCACTCTCGCAGGCATACTTTCAATCAGCTGCTGGAAGGTTTCTTGGGGAATCGCAGCCCATTCTTCACGGAGTGCGGAACTGAGGAGAGGTATCGATGTAGGTCGGTGAGGCCTGGCACGAAGTCGGCGTTCCAAAACATCCCAAAGGTGTTCTAAAGGATTCAAGTCAGGACTCTGTGTAGGCCAGACCATTACAGGGATGTTATTGTCGTGTAACCACTCCGCCACAGCCCGTGCAGTATGAACAGGTGCTCGATCGTGTTGAAAGATGCAATCGCAATCTCCGAATTGCTCCTCAACAGTGGGAAGCAAGAAGGAGCTTAAAGTATCAATGTAGGTCTGCGCTGTGATCGTGCCACGCAAAACAACAAGGGGTGGAAGCCCTCTCCAGGAAAAACACGACCACACCATAACACCACCACCACCACCACCTCCGAATTTCACTGCTGGCACTACACACGCTGGCAGATGACGTTCACCGGGCATTCGCCATACCCACACCCTGCCATCGGATCGCCACATTGTGTACCGTGATTCGTCACTCCACACCACGTTTTGCCACTGTTCAATCGTGTAATGTTGACGCTCTTTACACCAAGCGAGGCGTCGTTTGGCATTTTCCTGCGTGATGTGTGGCTTATGAGCAGCCGCTCGACCATGGAATCCAAGGTTTCTCCCTCACGCCTAACTGTCATAGTACTTGGAGTGGATCCTGATGCAGTTTGGACTTCCTGTGTGATGGTCTGGATAGATATCTGCCTATTACTCTTTACGACTCTCTTCAAATGTCGGCGGTCTCTGTCAGTCAACCAGTCAACAAACGAGGTCGGCCTATACGGTTTTGTGCTGTACATGTCCCTTCACGTTTCTACTTCACTATCACATCAGAAACAGTGGACCTAGGTATGTTTAGGAGTGTGGAAATCTCGCGTACAGACTTCTGACACAAGTGACACCCAATCACCTGACCACGTTCGAAGTCCGTGAGTTCCGCGGAGCGTCCCATTCTGCTGTTTCACGATGTCTAATGACTACTGAGGTCGCGGATAATGAGTATCAGGCAGTAGGTGGCAGCACAATGCACCTAAGATGAAAAACGTATGTTTGTGGGGGTGTCCGGATACTTTTGATCACATAGTGTATAACAGATAACACTGGTTTTGCAAACATCTCCAAGGTCTTTCTGACACCAATTTTTGGTAATTTTGGTGTAGCATTCACAATAAACCTTTTTAGCATTGACGTTAACTATTATAAATCCTGGAAAATGATAATGGAATCCTGAATTTTCGTCCCGTCTGTATACAAGGTTTAAGAGAGAAGAATTGTAGTCTGTGATAGATACTCTATGAGCCAAAAGACTACGAGCCGGCTGCGCGGTGTTTTTCCCTTCCGCGTCCTCGGCGCTCGTTGCCGTCTGCCGCTATCATAGAAAGGCGCGGATGAAACCATACAACATTTTTAAAACTACTTTTAAAGGCTTTACTTACCAACTTTATTGTAAAAAATTGATTTTTTTTCAGTCGATAGTTGAAGGCCGTGCATATGAATACAATTTTGCCCCCTGTTTTCAGAGAATTAACAGTCAGGGAGCGTGATTTTGCCTTTTTTCAACAAGACTCTGCAACAGCTCATACGGCCAATATTTCGATGAGAACAATTGAAAGTGCACAATTATTAGTAGAGATTTGTGGCCCCCTCGGTCCCCCGATCTAACCCCCTGCGATTTCTATCTCTGGGGTAAGTTAAAACAAAGTGTACAAGACAAACCCACATCCCTGGAAGAATTAAAACAAAATATCCGCCAGGAAATTGCCAGCATTTCCGAACGTGAACTACGGCGAGTGATGGATAGTTTCCTAAAGAGGTGCCAAAAATATATGGACCACGACGGAGGCCAGTTTCAGCTTCTGCTTTCATAAAGTTGGTAAGTAAAGGCTTTAAAAGTAGTTTTAAAAATGTTGTATGGTTTCATCCGCACCTTTCTATGATAGCGGCAAACGGCAACGAGCGCCGAGGACGCCGACAAGAAAAAACATCGCGCAGCCGCTTCGTAGTTTTTTGGCTCTCCCTGTATATAGACGTTACATGGATAAGAAAATTGTTTGGAGACATTATATTGACAAGAAAACCTCTACCAGAATCAGGATTTTCCACCTTACAGCACAAAACATGGAGACTGCTTCGAAAACTGGAGTGTATGGTCACCTTACCTATGCAAGGCGACGATATTGTTTCCCTTTTTCTTGTAAATGTGCTACTAGCAATAGACCTACTGTTATCCAACGACATTTTCCCATATTGGTTTGCTATGAATTTAAATAAATAAAACTGTCAGAAGTTTCGGGGGGGGGGTTTGAATCCTAAAACCCCCTCTAAATACGGCCTTGAATTGGAATGCATTGTTTGGTTTGAAGTCTAACTGAGAAACATCTTTTAACTATAGCCGCTTTAAGTCTTGATTTTCAGGAAACGCATAACTGACTCCTTTTAGTTTTGCCCTTCGCATTGTTACAAAACGGCACACAGCAATGGACCATATGGTAGGAATATTGTCCTTTATCGTGATCATGTAAATTTATATTTGATGCCTTTTCTCCTCTACCTGCTGAGGTTAAAAACCATCTACCAGTTACCTCTTAATAATCCAAAGCAAAGCTGAATTATCACCGATTATAATCACCATTTACTTCGAATATAACACCAAAAACACAAGCAAGGCAAGAAAGCGATGAACTGAACAGTCAGCGATCAACGCCTTTGCCGTCAGCAATTAGAAAAGGTCGCGGATTCAAACCCGGCGGAGGGCGATGGATTTTTCGGGCGTAAAAATCCGTAGCATGGCTTCCTTCGGAAGGGAAGTAAAGCCGGTGGTCCCGTGTAGTAGATTTACGGCACGTAAAAGAACCTCAAGCCTGATAAAGAGGCCTCTGAGCAAAATTGCCGGTCTTTCACGCCCAAAGTAGAATGGGACGCTAAGAACCATAGCAGTGAAAGAGTTTCCATAAATAAAACTCAATTTAAATTTAGCAATCAGAAACGCCTTCCATTCGCTTTGTCACGTAAGGATCCGAAATTTGTCGAGGATCTTAAGCTCGGACTATGAACATTATAGAGAACACATTGTTACCTATAATACCACACGTCGTCCTCTGTGGTGTAGTGGTTACCATAGTTCCCGAGGTCGCGGGTTCAAACCCGGCGGAGGGCGATGGATTTTTTCGGGCATTAAAATCCTTAGCATGGCTTCCTTAAGGGAAGTAAAGCCAGTGGTCCCGTAGATCTATGGCACGTAAAAAAACCTCAAGCCTGATAAAGAGGCCTCTGAGTAAAATTGCCGGTCTTTCACGCCCAATATAGAATGGGACGCTAAGGATCACAGCAATTAAAGCGCATCCACAAATAAAACTCAATTCAATTCAATTTTATAATACCACTTAGTTCATTCTTGAGAGTTTCCACATTGTTCCTAAGCAAACCTCAGTTAAAGTAACACAAACGCCCACCTCCATGGTGTGGGGGAGCGTGCCTGCCTCACATTCAAGAGGTCCCGAGTTCGAATCTTGGTTAAGGTGAGGTACCCGGTTAATATGTCTTTTTGGGGGTTCTCCCTTATGCTGTAAAGATGAAGGTCGGGTAACTTCAAGTTCTATGGACCCCGGGCTCATTGCATCATTTCACTCATTTCATCCATCGTCCGAAATGACCGAAACAGACGTATTTCAGGCTTGTGATATTGAAGCTTAATTCGTCAGATCGTTTATGCTTTGAAACGAGAAATTTAGTATTAGATATGTATTCCCTAAGCCAATCTTTGTGATAACGTAACTGTTGGCAAGAACAATGGACAAATCATCTGATTTTAAATTTGGAATGATTGCGGATATAAAAGTCCTGGTTAACACTAATGCTCTTTTTCAAAAACAAGATTTCTCTATAATTGGAGGTATCCGAAGCTTTGAAAGGCGAATTATGAAGAAAATTAATTGGGTGTGGAATTAGGCCCGCAAAAGAGGAATAAATCGGTTGAAAACAAAATTTCACCTCAAGGGCAGAACTTGCTTTAAAAAAAATCTGATGTGTTACACTCACATGACTTTCTCTGCCCTTGTACAAACTATTTTTACAAACGCTTATTCTCCATCTACTTCATGTTAATCGAGATAAACATTTGCAGATTCTATCTTATTGCTAATTTTCTTGTAGATGTAAGGGGAATATATATTTACAAGGGCAATATAGAAATACAATAACCTTTAAGCATAGACATTACTCTTAATAGCTGGTTGCTATGTGCAGCACCATTCTCTTTGCCACAGATTAATACTCTTTGCATATCCAAGACAAAAAAATGAATAACGAATTCCCATTTGAGAAAATAAGTATTGAAACATTTAAGGGAATAACAAGCAATATCTCGAAAATGGTTCACTCAACAACAAAAATGTATATGATATAAATTGTGTATTTTAACTCGATCTACATTTTTTGTGTAGTAAAATTTTGTCTATCTCTTATGGTTTACCAGTTATGCAAAAGTCGTTCACAATGAAGAAGACTTTTGGAGACATTACCAGAAAATTCAAGATATACATTCTATTTGTCATGAAAATATCTTAAACATATGATATTTTAATCAAAATCGTTAGAGCCATTTTTTAGAAAATTAAAAATTTCGAAAAATGTTCCATGTAAAGGGTAATCTGGGGTGGGGGATTTTCTTGAAAACCTTCGTGTCGCATCTCTGGAAGATACTGAACCTAAATACCAAGTTTGGTGTTTATCCGACTGTTCGTTTCTGAGTTATGCTGTTCACAGACATCACACACAGACACACACACAGACATGTTTTCAAAAATGCTTTTTTTTTGGATTCAGGGGGTCTCAAAACATACATTTCCGGTGAAATCTCGGTATCGAATTTTTGGGTGGAATACAATACTTCCCCTACTTACTATACGTAGTAGAGAAAGTAAAAATTAAGAAGGAAACATTTTCTAGCCAAATCAAACTAAGTCTGATCTTGAAGACAACAAACAATATCACAGGATCTGGAAGAACAGTGAGGCGCAGACTTTTAGAAATGAAAATAAAATTACGCGGACTTGTCCGCAAGCAAAATTAACCACTGCTTTTGCTGCAAAAGAGGGCGAAGGTTCACAAGTGTAAACACTTGAACTTCTGGAAATCGTAAATATGCAAATTAGCTTTTTGAAATACCTTTATGAACTAAAATAAAACTTTAAACCAAATTATACTTGAATTTTCCATTATTTCATGTTTCTTTTAGTGATAAGAGCACATTATAAGTCCTGACAAACAAACGGTTATGTGACTGTCTCTTGATGAAAAGCATAAGGCAGGTTCTGGTGAACAGAAACACTCAAGCGATGATTTGGTCAGTCATCAGTGGCAAAGGCCCTGGACGTCTCAATGTTGTTCAGGGCACACGTGGGGGATCAACATAAGGAGGTGTTGAGAAACAGATTGCTGCTAACAGCTAAGGTAATGGTCTCCAAACAGAGAGCTGTTTATTCTTATGCAAGATGGACCCAAATGTCATACTGCGATACCAGTGGCATCTTTTCTGCGTCATGTTTGTTGTCATGACCGGGAAATTCACCAGATATGAATTCCATCAATAATGTTCAGTAGTTGGTGAACAAAGAAGTTAGGTATAAACGAAGTTATTACCACCAAAACTAGTCTTATTCAGAAGAAAATAGATGACTGGTATCGTTATCTACAGATTCGGAGAAAATACAGTCATGCATTAATATTGTATCAAAATAAATGAGCAAATAAATTGATTAATTAAATCAAAAAGATTCCGCCAGCGTACATACGTGGATCCAAGGTCAAAATTAGGGAAGGGTTTGAAGAAAAAATGAGAAATGTTGATGTATGGATCTCTAGCTCGGAGATCTAACAATCAACGTGTAAACTATTCATTTGCACCAGGTGAGATACTTTCTGTGCTCCAGTTCTAGTCAGCAATCACCCCCTGAAGTTTGTCGGTGGACTTAAAACTCACTCTGTAAATAGAACTCGGGACTGAATCCGAAATTTTAGATATTGGGAAAAATAAGGCTACCCTGAAAGCAAAATTAGCATTTATACTTTTATATGTAGTACCAGACTTTTAATCTTCGTGACCGATAGAGTGGACTGCAGTGCTTTAGGTTACTTGTAATCTTGTCAGAGTGTGTCTGTGTGTGTAGTCCAATAGGCTGGGGTCAACCGGTGTATATACCGTACTGCAGTAAACTTTTTTTTCAGTCCCCAAGATTACAAATCTGGGTATTACCAAACGTTTCTAAAGGTTAACTACTGGCACCACTAAGGAATGCACAAAGGCAAAGAGCGTGAGAATCGATCAAAGAGTCATATTTCTACATTCTCAGCTTGTCAACGGGGGACGGCCACAGAGGTATTGTTAATTCATTATAACAATAAAGCGAGACTTTTCTTCCCCTCTTCTAAGAACCGTGAGAGATGGTTCCGCGGTAACGCGTGAGACTCGCATTCGAGAGGTCTCGGTTTCGATTCCCGTCGGCCGGCCACTCTGACCATGGGCTTTTTCGTGGTTTCGCCGGGCCGGTAGGCGAATGCCGAGGTGGTTCTTCCTCTAACACGAATTTCCTGCCCATCGTTTCCTGTCATCTGTTTCAGGGTGAAGGACCAGGCGACGGCATTCGGCGTGTTGCGGCTGGGCGGTGGAGGTGCGCTTTGGAAAGGTTACTGACGTGGCATCCCTGGGCTCTGGGGGTCCCCGGGGGCTTGTGGGCAGGGCTGACTAGTATTGGATGCGTTCAATCTGGAAACTTTAGGGGCCCCGTAAATGCTTGCGCACATTGCTGTCCGGATCAGGTCCCCCTTCAGGTCTCCCCCTCTTCCTTCCCTCTCAGGGGTCACGTTCGAAACACAAAGGGCCGCGCTGATCTAGAATGGCCAAATCCATTGTTATTAAACTTTGAATGAAATACACTTATATACAGGAACACGAACAGAATCTCAGTGAAAGACAATTTCTAATTAAACATAATATTTAGAAAAGTTAAATAGTCATGTAGTTTTTTCTATATTGGGTATAGAGATCGTAATATATTTTTTTCGAAAACACAAGTCTCATCAGAAATAACTATCAGTGGTTTCCAAAGTGGGTGCGCTCCGCCTTGGAGGGCACGAGACATTTGCAGGTGTAGCACATATGCAACGTTCTCGCATGAGATCCACGTGGATCCAGAATACAATCATAACAAAAAAGAATATGCAATAGAAAAAAAATACAAGTATCAGAATATAAATGAAACTAAATGTTACAATGCCACTAAAAACAAAACAAAACAAAAAAACAATGCGAAAACCAAAATAAACCAAAAAATGCGAAACAATGCAAGATAAATGCAGGCTATGAAAACTATGTCATATTATATAAATGGTTATGGAGAATGCATAATGATTGTCTCAAAATGTTTAAGCATATTCTGTTAATAACTTCATTTTTACATTTTAATACCAAAGGAACGGATTTTGTAAATTTGAAAACAGTTCCCCTTGCCCCGAAAAGAAGACCCTTTATTTCCCATGTCGTCCTCCGTGGTGTAGTGGTTACCATGCTAGCCTCTAGGTCCCGAGCTCGCGGGTTCAAACCCGGCGGAGGGCGATGGATTTTTGCGGGCGTTCAAATCCTTAGCAAGGCTTCTTTCGGAAGGGAAGTAAAGCCGGTGGTCCTTGACGTAGATTTACGACACGTAAAAGAACCTCAGACCTGATAAAGAGGCCTCTAAGCAAAATTACCGGTCTTTCACACCCAATATAGATTGGGACCACAGCAGTTAAAGAGCGTCCATAAATAAAACTCAATTTAATTTTAATCTTTTACTTCCCATGCGTAATTTTCAATATTGTACCTCTCACTTCAGTGAGAAATACACGAGCTGTAAATTGAGATATTTTTGTTATTTACTTGAACTTCTGTAGATGGCTATGATATCCGCTCCTCTTGTTGACCCATATTCTGCCAAACAATGAACCTCTTCGTATACCTCCCACTTCAAGTCCTTTCGCAATGAAGCTTATTACTTTATGATGGCGTGTGCTTGTTAATAGTTCTCCTTTAGAGCAGTATCCTAAGGCATGTTCAAGGGTTTCCACTTCACTGCAACCAGGTTGGCGGCACTGTTGATCTGGACAAAGAACGGCCAGGAAGAGATTATTATTATTGTTGTTAGGGATGGGATCTCGATAACGTTGATACCTCCATACTCGGTGTTATAATCGGCGCAACAGTTCTAGACACGTGAAAATCTTAATGAGAGCTATGATGCGAGTTGCTTACCAGATCAGGTGGTGACCGGTCGTGTGTGCAGGAATGCGTGCGACAGTCATCGTCAAATATCCTCACCGGTTATGCATTGCGTTGCGCAGATAAACTTAGTTATATACAGTATATTAAAATCCACGCTGTAAAAAGCGCTTAATATAAAAAACGCTGTCAATCATTGCCTCCAATTCTTCCACATCTAACAACCCTTCCTCTTCTGCGGAATCACTCACATTATTGCCGTCATCACTGCTGTCACTACTTTCTGCACCATTAACCTGGATGAGAATTATTTGTATTTGATTTTCTGCAATTCCGTATTTTTCGGAATAATGATTCTTAATTTATTCAGCATGTCGCCATTCATTTTCCCATTCTGGCCTTCCAATTTCAGCAAATTGCTGGCGTTATAACTGCTCCACATATTTTAATTTAAAAGTGATATTTCTGCATGCCACCCATTTTTTTATATCAGCCCAGATTAATTCGATTGGGTTTAGATCTGGGCGATACGATGACAGTCTAAGTACATTATGGCGATGTTGTATTACTATCTGGTCAAGTATGTATGACTTCTGAAGCTGTTTGTTGGCTTTAATTAAGTTATATAGCTTTGTTTTACTCACGCTTTCATCTAAAGCTTTATTATGTCTAAGTAACCAAGCTCTCATTTCTTCTTTCAAGGAAGTTGAGGTAGGTGGTTTGTGAATTTGAGTGTTGACGCATTGTGAAGCATTGTCGATGACCAAAACAGACCCAGCAGGCATATTAGGTATCAACATGGCGTTGATTCACTTCATGTAATTTTCTGTATTCATTTCTTGATGAAAATCTCCTGTTGTTTGTTGCGACTTGTAAAAGAAGGGCATTTGGAACGAAGCCGATCTTTCCAACAGCATGAACGATAATAAGTATTTGCCCTTTGGCAACAGGTGCCTGCAAACCTAATTCACTATCGTCACTCCAACTTTTAGATGCTGTATGACTGCTGTGTATGTATGACTCATCTTCATACATTATAGTATTTTTCTGAAATTTGTAGCACCATCTTGAAAATTGATGCTGATATAAGTACACATTGATATAAGTACATATAAAATTAGTCATTTGGAAAGGTAGAATCAGGCTGAAAAATTAAATGCCATAGCCGGGATTTGAACCACAGATCTTAGGCTTTCCGTGCCGTTGCTCTAACTGACTAAGCTATCATGGCAACATTTACTTTTTTTATTTTATTATTATTTTATTTTATTTGTTTATTTTGCTTTTCTGTTAGAACTCTTCTATTTGATTTCGGTTTCTTCCACTTGAACCCTAAATCTTTAATAATTTTTCTGAGATTTGTAGCAGCACCTTGAAAGTTTCTGCTGTGTTTCAGCTGGATGAGCAATCTGCTTATTATTAGCACAGTTTTTTCTTCCACATAGGAATTGTGAATCGTGCGCCGAATGACGCATTCGAAATCTTCTATTTCTGTAATACGTTTAGGGACCCCAGGCGTGTCAAATGCCATTCTTTCATCCGTATGTTTTTTTTCTTATCTTTGAGAACGCTGGAAACGGAACTCGGTGAAACACCAGTTGCTTTGACTACTCTTTCTTTCACTCTCTTAAGGCTTTTGTGGAACTCGGACGAACATATATTTTCTTCCTTCATCTCTGCTTCTTGCTTCATGAAGTCGAGGACATTTGCAATTATTTTCCTACTTTGACTGTGTAACAACTTAGCACTCAACTTTGAAAACGTAGGAGCCATGGTTATAAATATAACAAATATAAAGTAAGTACTATTTAGATACTGGTCTCTTTAAAATTACAACCAGATGCAGACACTTTCTATGCAGACTGTATGTGTTACGCACTGTGAGTAAGCAAAGGTGTTATATCGCTTTCGTTGATTAAGCTGAACATAAACCATTCCTAGGCTCGGCAGCTGGGCTGGCAATCAAGGTCACGATTCCAGAAGTTTTGCGCGAGTAATATCGAAGTATGTCTAATACTTTGAGATAAATCTCTGATACTTATTCGATACTTTTAAATTTTGCGTTACTGAAGGTTGTTTACATTTAACTTTATACTAGATAAGGAATGAAAAGAGTCCAGACTTCATGTTATTGCCTCGCATTTGCCCCCAAAGAGTTGCTGGACTGTAGTTCTTGATAAGCCTTTACTGCGATGAATGCAGCAGTCCATAGATTCTTGTGTCTAAATAAAAACATGAAAACTATGGTGCTGACGCACTAAATCACGTTTCTGCAATAGCCTGGCTTGGCGACTCACTCTTACACATTGCATTTACTCCGGTGACCAGAATCTGTGAATTCTAGCAGTACGTTTTGAGTAGTTAAATAAAATTACAATCATAGGGAGAATAAATATCAATAACAGTAAGAATAGTGTTAAATAAAACTGGAAAGCGAGTGTGACTGTAAATTTGTCGAAGGGTTGAGTTGAGACAGTGCCATCAGCGGCCGGAAACGGATGGTTTTTCCCTCTATTGTTAAGTGTCCCGTTAGGTTGCTGGAACGCAGATGTGTAGAAAAGGATCAATGTTCGCCAAAACTCCGATAGCCTTAGGCATCCAACGAAAGAAGCTAGAAATCAGGTGATGGTGGAATGGGGAGATATAGAACGTTTGAAATAGAGAAACAGGAGATTTTAGAAGACACACTTGGCCGTGGTGCTCCTAGGAGATGGTTGTCAGAAAAGTTTAGAATACACACTTGGCGGTGGTAGTTCCTTGGAGATGGTTGTTAGAACATGTGTCGGCGGATAGGTGCGATGATATGAAACGTAACAATAAGGAAAGGCGCGTGTGTGTGTCGAAGTATTAGCAGGAATCAAATGTTAAAAACGGTGACGGGAAATAAACGAGCAGGAAAACAAAACAGTCGTATTCACCACTAACCCGAGATCCAAGATCCATACAAGAACCCTGAGCTAGTACCGAACCCGGGAACATTCCTACAAATCCTGTACCGTAAAATAGCCACATACCACCGCAAATAGGCGAAATACTACCGCAAATTGGCTCCCTAACGTGGGGCACGAATAGAATCGTCAAAGACTACCGCAAATTGGCTCCCAAACGTGGGGCCAGTATCGACATACCACCGCAGATTCCAGCAGAAACAAATCAGAACTTATGACGTGAGGTAATACAAAATATCTGTTCTTTCATGAATGCTCGTGTTCTTAAACAAAAATATTTTATTCCTTTATATCTCTGCATTTATTACAATACTTCCTTGATTTTTCCTTCAAAATTGTAATTCTGTCTAATATGTCTTTGTATTAAACAGGTATATGCTAATGTATGAGGGTGGGTAGTAGAGGGGCTTACTCTACAAACTTACCATGTTTTGAGTGATATATGGCTAATTGCTTATAAACGGATGAAAAAATATATGTGTTGTGGTAGTTGTGAATAGCGGTAGAGTGGTATAACACACACATTACTTTTAGTTGTTTGAGTTTCATGTAAAATATATATATATATAAGTTTATATTTTCAAGATTACAGAGTAAAGAAGAATTGCTAGTGTTTGTTACTTTCTCTACTACGTATAATAAGTAGGGAAAGTATTGCATTCCACCAAAAAATTTGATACCGAGATTTCAACGGAAATACATGTTTTGAGGCCCTCTGAATAAAAAAAAGCATTTTTAGAAAAAGGTCCGTGTGTGTGTGTGTCTGTGTCTTGTGTGGATGTGTATCTGTGAACAGCATAACTCAAAAACGAAAAGTCGGATAAATACCAAACTTGGTATTTAGATTCAGTATCTTTCAAAGATGCGACATGAAGATTTTCAAGAAAATCCCCCCACCCTAGATTACCTTTACATTGATCATTTTTGAAATTTTTTATTTTCTAAAAAATGGCTCAAACGATTTTGATTAAAATATCACATATTTAAACACTTTTATGACAAATGGAATGTATACCTTGAATTTTCTGGGAATTTCCCCAAAAGTCCTCTTCATTCTGAATGGCTTTTGCATAACTGTCAAACCGTAAGGGATAGACAAAATTGTGGATCTCGTTGAAACGCACAATTTATGTCATACATTTTTATTGTGGAGTGAACCATTTCCGAAATATTCCTTGTTATTTGTTTGAATTTTCCAATACTTACAGTTTTTCTCAAATGGGAATTCGTTATTCGTTTTTTATATGCCCTGGACATGCAAAGAGAACGAAATGCTCCACATAGCAACCACCTTTTAAAAGATTTGACTATCGCTTAAAGCCTACCACATTCCCCTTGCACCTACAAGAAAATTAGCAATAAAATAGTTTCTGCAAATGTTTATCTCGATTAACATGAAGTAGACGTAGGATAAGCGTTTCTAAAAATAGTTTATACAAGAGTAGAGAAAGTTATGTGACTGTAACACATCAGATTTTTTTCTGTGGATAGAAAATCCTTTAAAAGAAAGTTTTCAGCACAAAATATAGTTACATACGAGTAAAAAGGGAAGCAAAGAAAAAATTATTTTTATCATCGTCCTTGACTAACAATAGGGGATATATAACCTGTGGCATTATCAAGAAAACATGCTGCCAATTGGAGAATGTCAAACAGGAAGAACCTCGCATTGCGTTCACGCGCAGAAAGCTACTAATAAGAACATAATTCAGTGAACAAGCTATCTTTACACTTTTTTATAAAGTGAGTATCGAATATCGGTGCTCAAAAATCAGTATTGGCATCGAGAAATGTGGTATCGTCCCATCACTAATTATTATTATTAATTACAATGATTATAAAACTATCTATCGGATGCATACAAAAACTGCATTTTAAGAACAGTATATCTTCGTTTGACTTTTATAAATGTTGGTAATTTATACAACAGAATGCACCCCAATAACATAAAAAACGGTATTGTCTAGGCGTTAATAGCCCCAATACGAAAATCATGTTCAACCCTATGTTACAAGGATAAGCCTCACTGTTAATTTTGTGTACCTACATTATTGCTTTTAGATAAGAGAATACTTCAATAAAACCTAAATAAAAAATAAATGTGTATCCCAAAAGCTTTCTGTGGTCCTATGGCATGCATCATATGATTTTAAAATAATTCTTTAGCTGCGTATTTGAGTTCAGCTCGTTTTTAAAAACGTTCAGGTAAATTAATATGAATGGAATATTTAATTATGAGTTTATTTAAAGGTATCTTCAGGCTAACACTTTAGATTTGAAGTATCCCCTCTAAATTGGCGAGTTTTTGACAATTATTTATATGTTGTAGTTTCTTTTAAAATATTAATTATACTATTGTAAATTTCACCTTATTTATTGTACATTATTGGAAAATATAAGTGTTTGCAAGGAAAGTATTTATAAAAACCGAAGGGATACATGGTAATCATTGAGCTTACAAAGGGGAGTGGACAAAGATTCAGAATAATCTCATGGGCACATTATCCCATGGTTACACCATTAACCTAATCTAAATATTCTTAATGATATACTTTGGTAAAGCCAAGGACTTATGTTGAGAAATCTTCTTGATATTACGTCAATATCACATACACTACTGAACCACAGTAATCAGATTAATTATTATCTTCAGCACTATTATCCTTTGGCCAACTTTCAAAAGTTACCCCGGAGGCACTTCGCAGAGATATAAGATCTAGAGAAGGTTACTCCCCAAAATCATCAAGAGTTAATAATAGTCAAAGCTATACCTATTCCATCAACTGCTTGCATTATCAGCCTCAGGAAACCTTCGAGAGAAAATTTGCTCCTGTTGCAGTCCGAAACACAAACTTGCAAGAGGAGACACTGAACAGACGTCCTTGGGATTCTCTGACTGACGAGAGTGGTTAGTCTTGTCGATCGAGAAAAGGGCCTGTGGCTTCTCCAGTTTAATTGCAGCGTGTGTCAGCCCCTCCTCCCCAATAAGCTCGTGATTTACTGTGTTGTGTTAACGTTGTTTATATTTTAGGAGAATCTATTTTCGTGTTACATTTTTATTTACTGCAACCCCCCCGTCCTCAAAGTTCATGGTTTGTGTATTCGAAAGAAATAATGCGTTAGTGACAGACTTACTGACCATCTAGGGTCTGGATGTCTCATATATTTTACTGAAACATTATTTTCATAGAAAATAAACTCTGAAGCTTCTCAGTTTGATTTTAAGGAGACCTGGTACTGAATTTTTGAATTCTACATTTTGAAACCAAAGACTTCCAAATGTTTATTGTAGGCTTGGTCAGTAGCATGTACTACCATGCCAAATTTGATCTTTGTAATTCTAACCGTATGGTAGGTAGTGTCTTTAATAATGCTTTTATATTTCTTGTATAAAATACTCTTTGTGTTGCAGTTTTTATTTTTCTAAACTAATATTCTATGAAATTTACGTAAAATTAAGAATTTAACTAATTATTTTATACCTGATGAACAATTTTTTAATTTACAGTTGTTTACAGTATTAAACTTTTTTATTTCAGTGAAATATGTTTTACTTTTTATTAGTAATGAGACGATAGCACTATTTCAGGATACTGGATACCGGTACTGAGCTTTGATACACGATACTCACTTTATAAAAAACTATAAAGACAATAGATTGTTCAATGAATTATATTCTTATTAGTAGATTTCTGTCTATAAAGTATGTAATCAATTCTGTATTGCATGCTATTTTAATTCTTCCTGTTTGACATTCCCCAATTGGCAGCAATTTTTTTTGATAATGCCAGAGGTTATATATCCCCTATTGTTAATAAAAACTAATAATAATAATAATAATAATAATAATAATAATAACTTTCTTTGCTTCCAGTTTTATGTAATTATATTTTGAACTGAAAACTTTCTTTTAAACGATTTTCTATCCATATTATGGAAATTAGTCACACAGTACACCTGTAAGCTACGCTCGTGACCCGAGATTAAAAAAATAAGAAAAGAATAAATATTTCCATCTGACGTCTTAAGTTCTTATTTGTTTCTGCTGGATTGTTGCAGAAACGTGATTTAGTGCGTCAGCTAAATCAGCTTCATTCACAACTCAGTTAACGCTGCATATAACAGGGTTCCTTTCCTCATTGTTTTGCATGTTTTCTTTTATATATAAGAGTCTATGGAATGTAGCATTGATTCATCCACAGGAAACGCAGTCAAGATCTATCAAGAACTATAGTCCAGCAACTTTTTGAGGACATGTGTGAGGCAATAACATAAGGTCGTCCCTTATCTAGCATAAAGCTAACCACAACAACTATCAATAATGCAAAACTTAAACATTTAAAAGTAGGTATCGAAAAAGTATCGAAGGTTTATCTCAAAGTATTTACCATCGAGTATCGAGGTCCCATCCCTGTTTTTATATAATAAGCAATTTGTGCCGCTTACAGATAAAGTGTTATTAAAGAAGGAGTGTATTTTTATTTCAAACTAATCGGCAATTTAGAAACATATTCCACACATCAGTAGATAGAGGAAATTTCAAAAGTTTTATAAACTTTCTTAGAACTTCCATTCAATGGCATAAAGCAGTCCCAGATATTTATAGAACATTTATGAGCATAGACAAAACAAGTGTGTACTGCTATGATTCCATTGTCAAAATACAAGTCATTTCTGCAAAACAATGTGACAAATAAAAACACCGATTAAGGCCTCATTTATGCATGCGATTTCACGTGGCACGGCAGGGAATGATGAGTGGTCAATTTATGCATCCAGTGCCGCATTGCATATTGTTAGGAAATCAGTTCTACCAGCCCATTTCCATATTTAGTTCGACAGCTAGAATGCATCCCTGTGTGTTGTAAAAGGTAAAGGTAAAGGTATTTTTCTATCTGCTTCATTCCAATCGAGATATACGTTTGCAGAAATAGCTACATTACACATTTCGTTAGGATACAATGGGAACAGCGATAGTCAAATGTCTAAGAACTGGACGCTATATGCTCGCCTTAGAACAAGTTGCTGTTTCCATGCAATCGCGAGAAACAACTGAAAATCGACAGGACTTAAGACTTAAAAAGTACTGAGTAAATAGAATAATCAATCACGGATATCTGATAATGGCTGATGCCACAAAAAGTTATTTGAAATAAATTGTGTGTATTAAAGAGATCTACAGTTTTTCTGTAGTACGTTTTAGTCCA
The DNA here is from genome assembly GCA_030765065.1 of Deroplatys truncata. Classification (NCBI taxonomy): domain Eukaryota; kingdom Metazoa; phylum Arthropoda; class Insecta; order Mantodea; family Mantidae; genus Deroplatys; species Deroplatys truncata. Next base: position 636,246,464 of record CM060990.1, read on the forward strand.
TCGCTTAAGGTTTACCAGTTATACAAAATTATACAAAATTCCTTCCTAATAAAGAGGACTTCACAGGCTATTCCCAGAAGATTAAACATATACATTTTATTTGCCATGTAAATATCTTTAATATATGGTATTTTAATCAAAATCATAAGAACCATTTTGAGAAAACAAAAATGTTCGAAAAATGTTCTATGTAAAGGGTAGCGTGGGGTGGGAATTTTCTTTAAAATCTTATGTGGCATCCTGTACTGAACTTAAATACCAAGTTTGGTTTTTAACCGATTTTTCACTTTTGAGTTTCGCTATTCACATACACACACAGCGACCTTTCTCTAAAAAATGCTGTGTTTGGATTCAAGGGGTCTCAAAACATGTATTGCTGGTGAAATCTAGATATTGAATTTTTAGGAGGAATGCAATAAACACTTTCTCTACCTTCTAGGTACGTGGTAGAGAAAGTAAAAACTCTTTGTTTGGATTCAAGGTGTCTCAAAGCATGTATTTCTGGTGAAATCTCGTATCGAATTTTTCGTTGGAATGCAATAAATGCTTCCTCTACCTACAATGTAGAGGTAGAGAAAGTAAAACAAGAGAAAAAAACACGAATGGAGTACACATCCGTAAACAGTGTACAAGGTTCGTATGTTTAGGAACCCCTTTGGGAAATTGCTTCTTGTCAGGATCCTTGTAATTTTCTGACGAATTTCCCAAATTGATCTCCTAATAAGAACTTAATCTATAACATATTCCGTATCCATACTTGATAAAAGTCTGAACGACGACAATCAGACCACTCTCGCAACACGTGAAAGCGCAAACCACAACAATCAGGACTACTGCTCTGCATTTCCCAGTGTGGCAGCACTGACTCGCTCACAATGCGACAATGCGTAAAGAGGTTCATATACACCCATGTATATTGAGGTCATGCGACCTGAAAGACCATGCGACGTGTTTTTTCAGGTCGTGCGACACATCGCATTGCATAGATACTTCCATTTAACTCAATGTACTTTCAGATCGCGTCGCACTTGTCGCACGACATGGAATCTCATATATAAATGGAGCTTAACTCGTAACTAACTTCCTTAGTACCGGAAATGCGTTACATCCTCGCATTGCAGCTCTGAGTCACAAATCACTCGTAACTCGCGCGCAACTATTTTGTAACTGACACATTTTCTGCTTTAGTCCCCAGTTTGCAGTGCCCTGTTTCTAGGGAGACACGCTGATGCAATGTTCTATAACTTACCAGAATACCGATCGAATTTTCTCGAAGAGTAGCCAGTCAAAGCCTCTTTCAATGTTTAACCGCTGTACCATACGGGTTTGGTATATTAGCCATCTCGCGCTCATCGATGGATTGGCCGACTGTATTCTGCCGGTTTAGCCGCAATATTCAACGAACACCTACATGACCATAAGCAAAATTACACTTAGCATAAAAAGTTTGGTAACTAGGGACCAATTAATCTTATTGTGGCAAGAAATGGGCACCTGTTTCGATGTTTCGTTTTATATACTATTTAATAAACCCATAATCACAATAAAAAGTTTATAACCTCCTTTACTTGGATTGGATTGACTACGGAGGGGGCTCGGCACCGATCCAGAGTGCATATTGTACCTACGCCCCACGAGGAGGCGTCCCCGGAAGTAAGGATGAGGCGAGAGGAGACACCGGGCGGCCGGAACCAGGAGCGACGGCACAGCAATGACAGGGTCCCTAATTTTCCAATTAGACACACCCCGGTAGACGGATAGACAGATCGGGGACCCCAACCCGCACAGAAGGGGTCCAATGCCCGTCAAGGAGGTTCGGATACCCCAGCAGCCAGCCGAAAGCCGAGGGACGGAGAAAGTCACAAAGAGAGAGTCACAAACGGGATGAAAGACGAATGAAATGAAGAATGGAACGAAATGGAGGGACAGGAAATTCAGGGGATGAAAGAAACCACTCCAGCATTCGCCTGACGACCCGGGAAGACCCCGAAAAAACCCCATAGGTCAGAGTGAGCGGTCGCCAGGATCGATCCCGGGACCTCCCGAATGCGGGCCACAGACGTAATGACCTGATCCATCCCGCTCGGTCTTCTTTACTTGGTGACATACAGAATATTTTTCTGCCTTTTACAGCTTTTTAGATATAAAATTTCGAAAGCTGCTCTTTTTTTAATAACCGCACACATTAATCAATCCTGAAGGTTCCAGAAGTATTATACAGCAAGAATTGTGATCTAAGCTGCATTTTACAACTTGAAAACGTCAGAGACAAAAATGCGAGAAAACAGGCGTTAAGGATTTAACTTTGTATACTGATTTCAGAGCAGTCCTGTACGGTATATTACCCTATCAGACACCTTCTAACCTCCAGTGGTGCTTTTAGCAATCTGTTGTGCTGTTGCTTTCGATGTATTTGGGTCATTTCTGCAGAAAAGGGGTCATACTTTCACGTTTAAATCCCTGAAAAAAATTGAAAACTGAGCAAAAGGAGAGAAGTTCTACCCTACCTCCCATTAAGCATAATACAGGATTGGGCAGGTAAAACCGGCTCCATCTCATTTTATATGATTTGGAAAGAAATTATGTTGGCTATCCTTTCTTCAACGTGTTTAGTGTCATTGTTATTATTACTCTATTTATTTTACGTCGCTTTAACTACATGGTCATATCGCGACGAATGCGTTAGTGGATAACTCTTAGATCCACGTGTAGCGGACAGTTAACCTTCTAGATCTCATCTCTGCAACCATGCCATCTTGCTGCGTCACGTGTCCACAGTGACCTCAGTGCATAGCAACTGGCTCTTCTGCTTCGTGCCGTGCAGATGGCATTAGGATGCCGTCCAGTCTACCTGCTGTTCTCATATAGAAAGGCGGACAGTTAGCCTTCTAGGTTTCATCCCTGTAACCATGCCATCTTGCTGCGTCACGTGTCCACAGAGACCTTATGCACAGCAACTGGATCTTCTACTTCGTGCAGATGCATTAGGGTGGAGTCCAGTCTACTGCTTTCATTGTCTGTGGATAAATGGCACAGCATTCGCTATTAACACGTATTTTTCATTTTTACTGTTGTTTTAGACTTAAGGTGGAACTTTAGATCTGGTATTAAATATCCAATCCAGTACTTACCTTGACGCCTGATGGAAACCACGAAAATATCTCAGTCAGATTAGTTGGTCCACGGGATTTGAACCCGGGACTTCCCGAATGCGGGTCACAGACGTTACCGCCTGAGCCATCCCGCTTGGTAGTTTCATTGTTGTTGCTTCTCTAAAATGATTGACAATCATTTATACACTGTTCTGTTTGCTTTTGTAAAGAGTTGTTTTGTACGGTAAATAAGCATGATATATTCAATAGCAGAGCGAATATTCATTGTAGAGGCGTACACACAGACCAGCTCTATCAAGGAATCACGGCAATTATTCAAATACAAATGTCCGTTTCGCCCAGTGCCAGCGAAAAGCAGCATTCAAGATTTCGCGTAAAAATGGCGTACGACTGGATCCATTACAAATGCAACAAGGAACAGAACGCCTTCTGTCCGGACATCTCAGTTTACGGCGCGAATTAATGAAATGATGACCAGGAGTCCTCAAAAGTCTACCACGAGATTGGCTCAACAGGTTCATGCGAATAGGAGAACTTGCGGACAACTTATCATGAATGATGATAAACTCCCAGAACATTAGGTATTGGGCGACACAAAATCCTACCCTATTGTTCGAGCAACCTCTACACAACCAAAAGATCGATGTGTGGTGCGCTATGACTGCGAAACGCATTATGGGTCCAATATTCTTCGATACCACATTCAACACAGATGTCTACTTGACCTTTTTGGATGAAATTGATCCCCAACTAACAGAAGAGGCGCGTAATTACTGCTTCTTTCGAAAAGATGGGGCAACAATTCACACATCTGAAGCACACACCCGTATTCATCAGATGTTCACTGAAGAGAGGACTGTGAGCAAAGGCTTATGGCCACCGCGGTCACCAGATTAGTCGACATGTGACTTTTATTTATGGGTGTACTTGAAGGGAAAAGTGTTCGAGCAGAATCCCCATTCCATTGATGAACTGAAGGATAACATCAGGAATTGCGTGCGCACTATCACTCATGAGACATTGACACGTGTTTTCATGAACCTGTTAAGACGTGCACAGAAAGGTGGAAGGCACTTCCAACAGTTATTATGAAGGTAAATACAGGGTACATTCATTTATTCATTTTATTCCATTTGAAGTTTGTTTCAAATCAGTATGATAACACGGGCCAGTTTTATCTGCCCAACCATGTAGAAACGATGTGTGTATACAGGGTGGACCATTTAATTTGAGGCTGTACAATATCTCGAAAATTAGGTGCTGTAGAAAGGGGTGCCTTTAATAAAAGCCGCTTGATATTATGGGGAAAGTAAATGCCATTAGTCGTGTTTTGTTTGGAGGACGCTATGATAGTCGTTTTAGGGTCAATTTAAATTTTAAAATGGGAACCCACAATTAAGTTAAAATTAAATTGACCCTAAAATGATCACTACAACGTCCTCTAAATAAAACACGACCAATGGCATTTACTTTCCCCCATAATATCAAGCAATTTTTATTAACGAAATTTCTTTCTATAACGCTTAGATTTGGAGATATTGTACAGTATCAACTTAAATGGTCCATCCTGTATATATATAATCCTAGCACGCGCACGCGTACACACACACGCGCACGCACAATGGCTAAGAGCTGAAACAAATGGCAAAAACGTATGGAAAACGTGTTAAAAGAAGACTAAGAGACATCAACCAACAGGAAATAGAATCGGATTGTAAAATTAAACCTTCTCTAAGTCTAGCAAATGAAATAAAATTGAACTGGGATAAAGAGGCATATATACTTAATTTAGGAAGAAAGGAAAGATCAGGAATGGCATGGTTTAGACTGGGGGGCTGGAGAGCACAGAAAATGATTGACGATTCTGGCAGGAGAATCTGCCCATTCTGTGATTTGGATGAGGACTGGGTACATATTTTGGCGGAATGTGCACAGTGGGAGAACCAGCGAACGATTAAACTGAAAGAAAAATAGGGAATTGTTTTCTCGAGGCCTGCCGCCCCTCGGCAAATTAATTAGGTAATGTTCGTCAAACATTTTTTTATGACTACTAAGGCCTGCACATTGCATCCTCGAGCAATTAAGTTTTTTGAATAATGAATTGTTGACTCGAGCGTGAGTATAAGTAGTCTGCTCACGGGAACAGTCTGTCATGTAATGAAAACACTGCAGCCTTCTTCTATCTGGGGAAAGCGCTTGTTCATTAGCTGGCCATGTTAGACGCTTTCACCACATTAATAGACTTTTAAGTTTGCATTCCGGATCTGTTTACGTACATTAGCGAACAACGACCTACTTCTGCCTGAGGGTAACGGTGACCTCCATTAGCTGACCACGTTAGACGCTTTCACCACATTAGCGAACAATTCTGTAATGTAATGAAAACACTGCAGCCTTCTTCTATCTGGGGAAAGCGCTTGTCCATTAGCTGACCATGTTAGACGCTTTCACCACATTAATAGACTTTTAAGTTTGCATTCCGGATCTGTTTACATACATTAGAGAACAACAACCTACTTCTGTCTGGTGGTAACGGCGACCTACATTAGCTGACCACGTTAGACGCTTTCACCACATTAGCGAACAAGGTCAGTAATTGTTTTCCTAAGTGCTCTGCACAACTCTCACCACTTCAGCTTTAGCGGGGGAAATGATATAAAAAGCAGCAGCTTCTCCAATGATTTTCACAGTATCGTAAGAACACTGCGATCTAAGCACTCTGCAAACTTTATTCTTTCAACGTGGAAATTACATCGAACATCATGTCTGGTAAGTTGTATCACCAATTCATCTTCATTAAAAAGTTAACTTATTACTTAGTACATTTAACTTATATTTGCGTTCTTGTTTTTAATGTGCGATGATATCGCCGACCTCAGGTACAAAGCCTTAAGAGGCCACCGAAATCGTGCAAAAGAATCCAAGATTTGTCTGAGGTTAGGAACCCCGGCAAAACGAAGAGGGAAGCCCTAACGAGTGCCGTAGGGAAATAAAGACCTTAAGCTGTAAAAGAAACAATGTAGGAAATAAAACATAGAGGAAGGAAATATCTACCCAAAAATAAATTAATTAAGAAACAACACAATAATTGTAACTGGCTTTATTTTATGCCAAAATATGCCACATTGTAAATGCCCCATTTAACTGAACAACAAACTGCTCAATAAATCGAAACAAAGGTTTACACATTTACTAGAGCTTAATTTTGAAATTTACTGTAATATTCCAAACCAAACATCAATGCAAAATCATACACAAAAAACGTTAACTGAAACCTTTAAACAATAAACGATATAATATTCTGGCCAAAGAAAAGAAATAACCAGCCAAGGAAATATTAATTAAACTGTTGCTGAAAGAAAGACAAAATTAAACACATGTAATGAAAGGGCAAATAGCAGGGCAAATTCAAAGCAAAGGTTCTCACGTAATGTAGATCAGTGACCAAACTGCAATAGTTTCAAATATCTTGCTTAAAGGAAACCCCTTTTATGAAATTACAGTTTATAACAATAATGCCTAAATACAAAGGGACCCGTACAAGTAAAATGGAACAGCTGCATAGCACATGGCCCATTCAATTCTTAAGAGAATGAAGTGAACATTTACAAATTAACTGGATACTTTAAAACGGCTAAATGTGTGAGCTAGTCACTTAGCATATTTGCTACTAATGTAATGACAAAGGAACTGCTCAATAACACGTGGGCAATTTAACTGTACACGAATGTCGTGTAAATTTCCAAGCACAAAGAGACACTTTAAAGCAACAAAATAAGAGGGCCAGTCACTTAGAATAATTGCTGCAAATATCATGGCTTTAAATATGGTTTCAACATCCCCATTACCTTCAAACTAGAATGCATGAGCTGAAAACAAATCTTACCTTTGTGTAACAAAGTCGAAAACTCCGCCGGGAAACGCACGGAAATGAGACGCAAATAGCCAAAGAATTTAGAATGATTTTAAACCAGCACATTCGCTAATAAACGTTAAACCATGTTACAGACTTTCAAAAGGTACTGACAGGCAAACAAAATTTAAATGCGTTTCCACTCCGGCACGTGCTGTCCCAACTGCCACCCGAGAGCAGCCGTAACTCCACTGTCTCTCCTTCACGAAGCCCAACGACTATCTCTCCAAGACAATCACCGGCCGCCCGGCTGGCAGGCACCAGCCCACACAGGGCAAGGCGACAACCAGATAAAAAAAAAATTCGTGCCGGAGTTACCAACTAAGACTACAATGCATACTATTCTCAGTGACTGGCCGTACAATAAGAATACATCCAGATAAATCAGCACAACTGCCCCCCCCCAAATCTGCGAGCTTGCGAGAAGACCAAAAAGGGAACGGGTAAAAGAGGGTTAAAAGGAATAACTAGAAAGAAGGAAAAAGGAAACTAGGGGAAACATGCTACACTGTAGTTCCATTAGGCAGGAAACACCGCCTACACAGTTCAACGTCCAGAACAGGTTACACTTGAGCCCTGACACGACCGTTCTAACTGGAAACTATTCTTTCAGTACTTAATTGACGAGGTAACACCACCGGGCGGCCAACAAAGTGACAAAACACAAACTTTTAATGAGGAGTGAACTCGTTGGAAGTTCGCTGCTTACTGTATAACAATTCTTGCAGCAAACTGGGCACACTCAGAATAATTCGAAGTAGATTAAGATCACCTCACGATACGGCGACAGAGTAGATAAATAGTGCTGAGGCTGGAACTGGCCGGGCAACACATGTACAATCGATGGCAGGTTCCGGAACGAGAGGCACAGGCACAGTCATTTCCAAACAGCCAAGCAGCATCCATCAGCAAAGTCCCACGTGGGGCCACCCAGTAGCACACATCCAAAAGCAGACGAAATCCGACGACGAGCAGCGTGTCAGGAAGCCAGCAGAATCAGAATAGCCACACAGAGTAGCACAGGAAAAGACAGGAAGGAAAATTATCCGGGAACCATAGAAATCTGAAACACAATCCACAGAACAGCAGAGGAGGCCATACACAACGTTCACATTACATTAACCATACATCCTTGGCAACATGCCCACAATTTAATTCACATAGTTATGGAACATTAAAGTTATTAACAAACAATTTTTTTGTATCTGTAAATTGAATAATATTTTGAAATAACCCCCGAAAAAAAACGTGTTTTATGAACAGATAATAACACATTAATTACAATGTAATACAAAATACAATAAAATATATCACTTGCCCCACCCTAACAAACAAAAACGGGGAAAGGCAAGTGAACAAAGGGGGCACGTAACGGAGTGGAAAGCTAATATTTCATGTAACCCAGTAGGAAGAATATAATCAATTGTAACAAGCAAATATCAAGTGACAAAAACATAAGTAAAAATATTTAAAATATTCCCCAAAATCAATAACAACAATTAATAAAACAAACACGAATTAAAGTTAAAACCCAAAATTACACAACAAAATTTAAAACAGCCACTCGATACAAGAAAGTTACATAATAAAGGTAAGATCCGTTAAACAGCTCAAAACACCAGTAATAGGGATGGAGAAGAAGAAACAACTGATATGCAATACAACTATACTCTATATTTAAGGTGCAAACTCAGTTAAAAAAACAGACATTTATAATTTGGAAAGATATCACGGCTCTGGCAAGTGACTGACCCTGGAACACAATAAAGACAGTTAAACTGGCCATAGATACTGCCCCCAAAAATGTTTTTACGGCTTGTAGAAAACAGTAGAACAAATAATCTAAGCACCAAATTACGCCGACTGATATAATTTAAGCTGAGATAAATGCGCACGTCGGCGAACGGAAGAAGAAACATCTTGCAAGAGAACTGATACACCTTTGTAGATCTTAAGAATCTTATAAGGGCCCAAATAGCGGGGAGCTAATTTGGCTGCAAACGCATGTGCCTTCGAGGACTGAGGATAGTTACGGCACATAACAACATCTCCCACTTTGAATGGGGAGGGACGACGGGACGCATCGTATCGCTGCTTTCTCATAGAATGGCCTCTACGCAGATTATTCAAGGCAGCCTTCCAATTAGTACGAATGGTATGCGGAGAATTGTCAGCCGGTAATAAATCATTTAACGCCCACAAATTAGCCAACGGAGACGAAGGTTGGTAGGCAAATAACAATGAAAATGGCGTCGTCTTATGAACCTCATGTCTCGCAGAATTGAAAGCAAACTGAAGTTGCTTCAAGTATTTATCCCAGCAATTGTGCTGCTGGTGATGATAGGCAATTAAAGCGGACTTAAGGTTACGGTTGACCCGTTCCGCTAATGAGGGGTTAGGGTAGTAAGGGGTAGTAGTAAAATGCTTAATACACCAATCAAAACAAAAGGAACGAAAGAGACGCGACTTAAATTGCGAACCGTTATCAGAGACCAGATATTGAGGAGCACCAAAAGATCCAAATATTGTTCCAAGTTCCCGAATAGCAAGGCGAGCAGTAGCAGCACTCAGAGGTGAAATCCATACGAACTTTGAGAAAGCATCAGTAACCACCAATGCAAAAATATTTCCCTGAATAGAACGAGGGAATGGTCCGATAAAATCCACAAATAGTTTCTCCATGGGCGCGGAGGGAACCTCCGAAGCCAAATATCCCCAATTTGTAGCCTGCGCGGGTTTGGACAATGCGCAAATGCGGCAAGACTTAACATGCTTTCTTACATCGAAATCCATGCCCCGCCACATAAACTGTTCACGAATTCGATTTCTGGTTTTGGCAATGCCTAAATGACCCCCGAAAGGAGAATCGTGAAAATAACTGAGAATCATGGGAATAGCTGCCTTCGGAACTATGACTTTATAACGCCGATCAAAACTAGCTCTTCCCATCAAAACACCCTCATGAATCTTGTAATCCTGCAGTGAAACTCCTGATTTAATTTGCTCAATAATTGAGGCCAACCCAGAATCGGTAAGTTGAAGTTCAGGTATACTGACAAACATTTCAGGAAATGCCGAAAATGAGAAGCTCTCAATCTGAGTATCCGCAGGAGCATCCAAAGTCTCGAAATAAACACTCTCCTCAGTAGGTTCGGAAAATACCCGGGTAAGAGCATCCGCAATACAATTTTCTGAACCTCTGATAAAGGAAGGAGTAAACTTAAAGGCACCTATCCGGACACCCCAACGCGCAAGACGACCTGTCTTCCTTGGGACAGCTAATGCCCACGTTAAAGCCTGGTTATCGCACTCTAAAAAGAAATGCACATGTTCTAAGTACACCCTATACTTCTCCAATCCAAAAAGCACCGCTAAGGTTTCTAATTCATATGTAGAAAATTTACGTTCTTCAGGAGATAAAGTACGCGAACTATAATAAATGGGACGACGACCCTCAGGAAATTCCTGCAACAAAACAGCCGCTAGCGCGCTAGCACTAGCATCCGTCTGTAAAATAAAGGGCATAGCAAAATCTGGAAAAGCCAAAACAGGAGGGTTTGAAATAGCTTCTTTTAGATCAACAAATGCCGCTTCCTGCTCCTCGGCCCACGCAAAAGTAACCCCTTTCCTACGTAAGCAATTAAGCGGTTCCGCGCGAGTAGAAAAATTTGAAATAAATTTAGAGAAGAAGTTAACCATTCCCAAAAATCGAGCCACCTCACGCTTATTCTTGGGTGCCGGAAAATTTCTAATAGCCTTAGTGCGATCTGGGTCTATGGTAATACCAGAAGGGGAAACCATATGGCCCAAAAATGATATTTGAGAGGTAGCAAAATGAACTTTAGACTGCTTAACTGATAACCCGGCGCTCAGTAGGCGACGAAAGACTTCACGTAAATGAACAAGATGTGAGTCAAAATCCTCGGAATATACTACAAGATCATCTAAGTAATGGTACAAATATTTAAATTTTATGTCAGAAAACAAATTATCCAGCAAACGAGTGAGAACTTGCGCACCCGTAGCCAAACCAAATGGGACCCTATTGAATTCATAAAGGCGCCAGGGAGTAGCGAAAGCTGTTAGATGCTTGGAATGTTCAGCCAAAGGAATCTGATGATAAGCATTGTTTAAATCCAGGGTCGTAAACACGCGAGCCTTCGAAAAATGATGAGCAGCTGTATGCAAATCGGGCAAAGGGGTACTTTCAATAAGTATTCTTTTGTTCAAGAGACGATAATCTATGACCGGTCTAACATCCTGATCTCCCTTCGGTACTAGAAATATGGGGCTGCTGTAATTTGAAGTAGATGGTCTAATAACCCCTTGGTCAAGCATCTTCTGTATTTTCTCTTTTAATATAGCCATCTTCGGTGGTGTGAGCTTATATGGAGATAACTTGACCGGAGTAGAATCAGTTAACTGAATTTCATATTGAGTCAAATGAGTGGCCCCTAAAACATCTGTAAACAATGAATCAAATTCCCCAACTAAATGCTCTATTTGCTTTGCCTGATCAGGACACAAATGACACAGAGAAGAAGTTGCGCAATTTTGGGTTACCAAATTAATATCTCCCAAGGTTAAAGGGGGCCGAGATGGTTTAAAATCCCTCACAAAATCCAACTTTATCCGGGGAGCAAAATGAAAGGCGATCTGCCTAGTGGAAAAATCAATAGCCATCCCAGTCCTTGACATAAAATCGGCACCTAGGACACATGCATAAGGAAGCCTGGGAACGACGAAAAAACTATGTTTCCACGTAAAACGTGGGAAACGTATAGTACATGATACGCTTTGAGTAACTTGAAAGGTCTGACCATTGACCATCAAACAAACCAACTGACACGTGGTTGCACGCGACATAATACATGGTAAATTTAACCTAAGCCAATCAAGCTGAATCAAAGAGACAGAACTTCCGGAATCTAATAACGCCAATAAAGGCAACTTCTCAAGAGAAACTTGAACTAAGGGTTTACCCGAAAACGGATAACCACAAATACGCCGAGACAAACAAATGGTCGACTTAACCTTCTGGCGTGATAAAGGTCGAAACTGTCGCCCCTGATTAGAAACACGAAGAAAACCCCGATTCACGGTCCTCCTATTGGGACAATTTCGTCGAACATGGCCTTCCTGACCACACTGAAAACATTTAATCGAAGCAGAGTGACCCGCCATCTGAAACTTGGCAGTAGAGGCAGGCACCGGAAAAGTTGAATTAGGAGATTCCAAAGCACCAGGATATTCTGACAATCTTCGCCTATCAATCAACATAACTTCGTTGAGTTTTGGAACCAGTGCCTCCAACTGCTGGAAATTAGTTGGACGAGATCCAAATACCAATGCCGACCGCACGACCGGATTAAGTCCTGACATAATTACTTCACAAATCTCGGCTTCGCTATCAGGAAGTACCAAAACCAATGCTATTTCCTTAACCCGAATGAAATATTCATTAAATGGTTCAGTAAGACCCTGAGGACGAAAATATATGTCCTGCGTTAACTTCGCGCATTCCCTACGCGGAATAAACATGTCTAATAGGGCCAAATGAAAGCGAGTCACAGGCTCGGCCAAACCAGCACACCGCATTAAGAGGTCCAAAACTATCCCAGACACCTTGACAGATAATAATTCTATCACTTGAGCCGTGGGTACCAAATAACGCTTAGCCATTAGCGTCAATCGAACAAGAAAATAGAGAAACTGTAAAGCCGATGGTACATCAACAATGTCGTTTAACTGAAAGCCCTCCACGAATTGTTGGAGGGGATGAGCGAGTCTAAGTGGCCGAAACGCAGATACCGCAATCGCAGGCTGAACCACATCCGACAATCCTTGATTATACAAGGGAGACGCCCCAGTGTCATTCTGTGTAGTCCCAAAATCTTCCTCCACCTTATGGGCTAATTCCTTAAACTGATCCTTTAACTTTTGCAACGCTATACAAGACTGCAAACTAGGGAATCTCTGTAAGACATAATCTAAATAGAACAAGTAATGCCGAATTCTAACTTGCAATCTAAGTAACTGCGCTCTAGAAGGGGGTGCATCGCGCGCCAAATCCGTCACAGTATCATGAATTTCCATTAAAGCAACCGAGCACGTGGACTCACACTTTGTCACAATCGGATGGTCAATGGCTACAGTAATTAACGGCGCATCCTTAATCTTATGAAACATATCTAACATGACCGCAACCTCAGCAGTCACAGAACATTGACATCCACGAACCACTAGCTCAACCCACAACTCACTTTTCCTCAGCCGATCCACATTAGGAACCGAAACCACCATTTTCCTACTACTAATGCGATAAAGCAGAAATTGGAACAGCCCAACAAAAACAGTAAATGACAATAAAAAAAAGAGTCTCCAAAATATTCCTAAGCCAAAAACAGACAAAATTAACCACGCTCTGCTACCAGTAACTTGCGATGATATCGCCGACCTCAGGCACAAAGCCTTAAGAGGCCACCGAAATCGTGCAAAAGAATCCAAGATTTGTCTGAGGTTAGGAACCCCGGCAAAACGAAGAGGGAAGCCCTAACGAGTGCCGTAGGGAAATAAAGACCTTAAGCTGTAAAAGAAACAATGTAGGAAATAAAACATAGAGGAAGGAAATATCTACCCAAAAATAAATTTAATTAAGAAACAACACAATAATTGTAACTGGCTTTATTTTATGCCAAAATATGCCACATTGTAAATGCCCCATTTAACTGAACAACAAACTGCTCAATAAATCGAAACAAAGGTTTACACATTTACTAGAGCTTAATTTTGAAATTTACTGTAATATTCCAAACCAAACATCAATGCAAAATCATACTCAAAAAACGTTAACTGAAACCTTTAAACAATAAACGATATAATATTCTGGCCAAAGAAAAGAAATAACCAGCCAAGGAAATATTAATTAAACTGTTGCTGAAAGAAAGACAAAATTAAACACATGTAATGAAAGGGCAAATAGCAGGGCAAATTCAAAGCAAAGGTTCTCACGTAATGTAGATCAGTGACCAAACTGCAATAGTTTCAAATATCTTGCTTAAAGGAAACCCCTTTTATGAAATTACAGTTTATAACAATAATGCCTAAATACAAAGGGACCCGTACAAGTAAAATGGAACAGCTGCATAGCACATGGCCCATTCAATTCTTAAGAGAATGAAGTGAACATTTACAAATTAACTGGATACTTTAAAACGGCTAAATGTGTGAGCTAGTCACTTAGCATATTTGCTACTAATGTAATGACAAAGGAACTGCTCAATAACACGTGGGCAATTTAACTGTACACGAATGTCGTGTAAATTTCCAAGCACAAAGAGACACTTTAAAGCAACAAAATAAGAGGGCCAGTCACTTAGAATAATTGCTGCAAATATCATGGCTTTAAATATGGTTTCAACATCCCCATTACCTTCAAACTAGAATGCATGAGCTGAAAACAAATCTTACCTTTGTGTAACAAAGTCGAAAACTCCGCCGGGAAACGCACGGAAATGAGACGCAAATAGCCAAAGAATTTAGAATGATTTTAAACCAGCACATTCGCTAATAAACGTTAAACCATGTTACAGACTTTCAAAAGGTACTGACAGGCAAACAAAATTTAAATGCGTTTCCACTCCGGCACGTGCTGTCCCAACTGCCACCCGAGAGCAGCCGTAACTCCACTGTCTCTCCTTCACGAAGCCCAACGACTATCTCTCCAAGACAATCACCGGCCGCCCGGCTGGCAGGCACCAGCCCACACAGGGCAAGGCGACAACCAGATAAAAAAAAATTTCGTGCCGGAGTTACCAACTAAGACTACAATGCATACTATTCTCAGTGACTGGCCGTACAATAAGAATACATCCAGATAAATCAGCACAAATGACGGCCCTTTATTTGTAAATAGCTGAGTATTCTAAAAGTTAATAGCTAGACAGTTGAATTTTTTCTGAAATGTGAACAGTTTAGTTAAGTATTCATTTTAGACAAGCTTATTCTACATTTAATAGCTAACTGCGCGAATTCTCAAAAAATGTGAACAATTTAGTTAAGTATTCATCTTGTTGAGTACTTATTATTCCAGATATTTAAATACAGGGTTTCACAGAGTGAATTATATTCCTTTCTAGACAAAATACAATTACTTGATTACCCTACGATTCGAATAAAGAATTTTCTGTATAAATATTCTTCCGAGGGTAAGCGGCGGTATTCGATCCGGGGACTTCATGTTTGCATGCATTGATCGAACATTCATCAGTTAATGTTTCATTCCTCTTGTACATTTTATTTAGTAAAAACTTCCAGCCTGTTTCCATCACGTTAAAAAGAGATATTTTCCATGAGTGTGTCGAATAATACAAGTGCTTTATCTTGTCATAGAAATTTCTCAGGTGTTTAAAAATACATCGACATTTCCCTGTATAAGCAATGCGCAATAAAGTAAATTAACTTAATAATATTACTTTTCTTAAAAAAATAAGTAAATAAATAAATAAATAAAAATCTAACGCGTAAATTAATTACGTTTTCAGCATTCAGTTCTGCTAACGTAGCTGAGGCATACATCCAGCTCCAGCAGGATACCCGCCACCGGCTGCAGGATCGTTCCTCAAATACAGCCATGATTCAGGCACCCGAACAACCGAATGGTAAGCATTCTTCAGAGTTTAAAAAAATTAATGTAACAACTCATATTAACTTCTTGTTCGTATTCTTTATTATTATTATTTCCAGGAAGCGGACTTTATTTTGGGGTCTGTAATCCATCGACCGCTGCACCGGCACCGCCAGGCTTCCAAACCTTCCTGGTGCCAAATCATCATGGATGGGGCTCTGACTCACTCGAATGGTAAGAATTTACAAACCTGTGTTTGAGCAATTGTAACTAAAAATTATTTAATAGTAGGTATACAAGGGCGATTCTAGCATACAAAGACCTACCTACGACAGCATAGAGTTCTGGATTGTATAAGGAGAAAAGGATATATTTAAGGGGAGTTTCTCACCACATATGCAGTCACATAACTCTTTTGGTCTCCCAGAATACCATGTATTTTCACGCATGTGTTTAAAACATCTATTTTTTCACATATAACGTATAGATTCTTTAGAACTCTGTACTTAAACATGCTATACTATTAATATTATTATTATTAATATTATTTATTTTTTCCAGGAAATGGACTTTATTTCGGGAGCGGCATCGCTCAACATGCACCCGCTGCACCTGCACCTCCAGGCCTCGCAACCGTTGCATCTGCAACACAAGACTTCGCGACCGCTGCACCGCCACCCCCCGGCTTCCAGACCTTCCTGGTACCAAATCAGCAGGGGTGGGGCTCTGCCCCATACATGCAGCAAGCACCGATCGGTAAGAGTTTTTCAATATTTTATGAACTTCTTGCTTTACACATTCTATATTATTATTAATATTATCATTATTATTATTTTCAGGAAGTGGACTTTATTTTGGTATGAGGCAGTCATCGTCCGCTGCACCGGCATCGCCTGGCTTCCAAGCCTTCATGGGGCCAAATCAGCAGGGTTGGGTCCCTGCCCCATACATGCAGCAACCACCGACCGGTAAGAATATGTTTCAAAATTTTATGAAGTTCTTTTACACGATCTACATTATTATTATTATTATTATTATTATTATTATTATTATTATTATTATTATTATTATTATTATTATTATTATTAATATTGTTATTATTATTTCCAGGAAGTGGTCTTTATTTCGGGGACGGGTTTGTTCATCACGCACCCCCTGCAACACATGCTTTCCCTGCACCAAATCAGCAGGGGTGGGACCCTGCCCCGTACATGCAGCAACCACTGAGTGGTAAGAACCCTTCAATATTTTATGAAGTTCTTTTACACATTCTATACTATTATCATTATTATTATTAATATTATTATTTCCAGGAAGTGAACTTTATTTCGAACGCGGTATCGCTCAACATGCGAGCGCTGTACCATCAGCCTTCCCTATACCAAATCAGCAGGGATGGGGGTCTGACATATGTGTGCAGCAACAGTCGAACGGTAAGAATCCTTCAACATTTTTATGAAGTTCTTTTACATGTCGTATATTATTATTAATATTATTATTAATATTAATATTATTATTCCAGGAAATGATCTGGGTGACGCTGGAAGCCAGCCTATGGACCTGGCAACACAGGGGTCAGCATCGCCGGAGATTGGTGAAGACTCGACCACTGCACGGTCCGCCTCCTCATCGCTCGACACTCTGGAGGAAGTTATACAAGGTGAACCATCGACCTCCTCAGTCGCAGGCGATGAAACCGCTGCACCATCGACCTCCTCAGACGCAAGCGATGAAGCCGCTGCACCGTCAACCTCCTCCTCCTCATCATCATCCAATGATGTAGAACCAGTTAATGGAAAGAGAAGACCGACATCGGATGGGAGGGAACAGCTTCCAATAAAAAAAGCCAAGGTTAGCTCTAGCAATTGCCAGGGTCTGGAGTGCAATACCATACAATCAGCATTCAAGGGACGTATTTTTAATAGAATAGAAAATACATTAGAAATACTCGAGCCCAGAGACTTTTTAGATGAGTGCAAGGAGCTTATTATTAAAGAAGCGGAAAACGTTTTGCAGAAAAGCAGGAGTGGATTAAAGATGCATTGTTCCATGGAACTTGAATATTTAATCCACAAACCTGATGAAGAGAAGTGTCTTTCCACTGGCTTTAATTCTAAGCCTGTACTGATTCTTCCATCAAGCGATCTCAATCAGATCTTCTCTTCAATTGCGGGGGATATTTTGGAAAACATTTCTAAATTTGAGGGGGGAGCATCGTCAAAGTCCTTGTCAAAGATACTCAGCCTGGTGATGGGCTTTACACACTACGATCCTTTACACGCAGGTTCATACATTGAATTGCCGCAGAAAATCAGGAATAAAAATGCTGTTATAAATATAAAGAACCAAGACAATTACTGCTTTGCATGGTGTATGCTAGCCTCTAAATACCCTGCTAGTAACAATGGATATAGAACCGCAGTACACCCCTTTGAACTGCTTTTCAAAGCATTCAATTATGAAGGTATCGAATTTCCGGTGCCCCTCCATCAAATTGAATGCTTTGAAAAGCAGAACAATGGAGTATCCATTTCAGTGTTTGGTATAGAGGAGAATGATAACATTATTCCCCTATACCAAACAGCTGAAAAGAAGCAGCACCATGTAAACATGCTATATATTGAAGAGGATGATAAGTCGCACTATTGCCTCATTAAAGACCTATCCAGACTAGTAAGGAGTCAAGTTACTAAGTACCAGCATAGAATATGGACATGTGAGGCATGTCTCAAGAGATGCACCAATGAAAAAGCTCTGGAAGCACATAGGTTAAGATGCGGGAAATGCCAACTGCTTAAAATGCCCCAACAGGATGAATACCTCGAATTTAAAGCATTCTCCAAGAGCGTTCCTGTACCATTTGTTATATACGCAGACATTGAATCTGTTCTGGCGAAGGTTCACTCTTGCGAGCCCTCAAGCAGCTCGAGCTGGACCCGAACCATTCAAGAGCATGAAGCAATGTCTATTGCCTTGAAGGTGGTATGTAGGCATGACGAGGCATTGTCAAAATTCTTCCTCTTCAGAGGTCCGAATGCCGTCGATGACTTTATCAAGCAATTAAAATCAATTGCTGATGACGTCATCGATTTGTATTCCAATCCTAAACCCATGGATTTAACCCTTGAAGAGCAACAGAATTTTGACAATGCCTCAGAGTGTCATATATGCCTTGCTGCTTTCACTGTGAGCGATTTGCGCGTGAGGGATCACGATCATGTGACAGGGGAATATCTGGGTGCTGCTCATAATAGATGCAATTTGAATAGAAAGGTCCCTGATTTCATACCGATCTTTTTTCATTGTCTATCTAATTATGACAGCCACTTCTTGATAAGACGCCTGGCGTATGATAATAAGCCCATATCGTGCATCGCTCAAAGTGGTGAAAGGTATATAGCGTTTAGCAAACGGTACAGGAACATCAGCTTCAGGTTTCTGGACAGCTTTAAGTTTCTTGACGACAAGTTGTCCAGTCTGGCTGACATGCTGGAGGAGAGTGACTTTAAAATAACAAGGGCAGAATATCCTGTTGAGGAGCATTTTAAGCTGGCGAAGAGCAAGGGAATATTCCCGTATGATTACGTTTCAAGCCTAGACATACTCAAAGAAACTTCTCTACCACCGAAGGAGGCATTCTACAGCACTCTCACTGACAGCCACATCACCGATGAGGAATACAGGCATGCTGAAAAAGTCTGGGATACCTTTAATATCCAGAATCTCGGAGAATACAGCGATCTATACCTGAAAACAGATATACTGCTCTTGGCGGATATTTTCGAAAAGTTTCGAGATCTCATCCTGGGAATGTATAAACTTGACCCAGCATGGTTTTATACATTACCAGGACTCGCCTTTGACGCTATGTTGAAGATAACAAAGGCAAAAATTTCCTTAATATCCGACAAGAGCATGCTGGAATTTTTCGAGTCGGGAATTAGAGGCGGACTGTGCACAGTGGTGAAGGGCTATACCAAAGCTAACCACAGGTACATGCCCAACTTTGATCAGCATGCTCCTGTTAAACACCTGTCCTATTGGGACATAAATAACTTATATGGAGCTTCTATGGGGTCTGCCCTCCCGTACAAGAATCTGAAATGGCTCACCAGAGAAGAAATTGATAGCATACACTTCGCTGAAATCAAAGAAGATTCGGAGACTGGCTATGTGCTAGAGGTTGATATCGAATACCCCGACCATATCCACGACGCCCACAACGAGCTTCCTTTCTGCCCACAGAGTGCGATACCACCGAATGGCCAATACAAGAAACTGCTTGCGACATTAGAACAGAAAAGCAAATATGTCTTGCACTACAGGGTGATGCAGCAGTGTATTGAACAAGGTCTAACTGTGAGACATATTCACAGAGTGGTATCCTACGACCAGTCTAACTGGTTGAAGACATATATCGACGTGAACACTGAGAAAAGAATTCAGGAAAAGTCAAAATTCGGGCAAAACCTGTGGAAAAAGATGAATAACGCCGTATATGGAAAATTTATAGAAAATGTGAGGAAATACACTGATTTCAAAATAGTTGGAAGCTGGAAACAGGCAAAGAAGTTGATAGCACGCAGCACTTACCTACGCACCATAATTTTTGAAGAAAATGTTGTAGGAATCGAGCTGGGTAGAGAGGAAGTGCATATGAACAAGCCAATCTACATAGGACACGCAATTTTGGACATTTCAAAATTTATCATGTATGACTTCTTTTACAATATCATGAAACCAAATTTAAAAGACTTGCTGCTGAATTACATGGATACAGACTCATTCATTTTTGAAACGAGTTCTGATATCTATGATTTCATCAGGGAGAACCCCCAATATTTCGACACTTCAAACTTCGAAAAGGATAATGCATATGGCATTAAGCAAGCCAATAGGAAAAAGATTGGGTTGTTCAAGGATGAATTGGGTGGCTTGGTTATGGAGGAGTATGTCGGTATAAGAGCAAAGTTATACGCATACAGATACGGAGGGCAGACAATTAAGAAAGCTAAGGGCATCACCAGGACAGGCATGGATAAAATCGATTTCGGCCATTATTTTGAATGTTTAAAAGACCATAGCCTAAAAATTTATTCGATACAAAAAACATTTCGGAGTAAACACCACAAAATTACAACAATTGAAACAAACAAATTGGCTTTGAAGGGGGGTGACGATAAGAGGAAGTTGATGGAAGGAAGCTATAAGACTGTAGCGTGGGGCCATTATTCCCTTAGACCCGGTGATTGCTAGTGCCTAAACTTTTAAATAATGTATATATCGTGTAAAATAGATATCAAATGTGTGAGGGTTTTTTGTGTAACACCTTTCCCTCAAAAAAGAAAGAAAAATATGAATGCTTTTAAAATAAAAATACTCATTATTTTACAATCATAAAACTTTAGTCTTTATTAATTCTTCACATATTACACC
This sequence comes from Deroplatys truncata, assembly GCA_030765065.1. NCBI lineage: Eukaryota > Metazoa > Arthropoda > Insecta > Mantodea > Mantidae > Deroplatys > Deroplatys truncata. The sequence continues at coordinate 636,267,552 of CM060990.1, forward strand.
AAGTCCTTTATATCAATCCATTGAGTATCTGGAAAACCATACCACTTTACAAGAACTTTGTTTCCACGTTTACGTATAACCTTTTCTACTAAATATGTATTAGGATAGTTAGTCTTTTTTAGTTCATGTCCATAAAAGCCACCTTTTATGATTTCACCATTCCTATCCTTTAGTATGTATGTTGTAGGCTTGGTACGGTTCACACGAAATACTTTGAAGATTTCAACGCTCCAGTTAGATTCATAACCCTTTTCAAAATGTCCTTTATGTTTAGATATCCTGACATAATCACCAACACTAAACTTCCTTGAAGCCTTCTTCTCTCTTCGTTCTTGATTATAATTATACACAGTCAGAACAAGATCGTTGTTTTTCACTTCATTAGGTTTCATGCGGATAGTTGAATGAAAAGTATCATTGTACTTTACAAGGATTCTAGGTAAAAGATCTAGCCACTTGTATGAACCTTGGACTAAAAACTCTCGGTACATCATATTCTTCAAGGTTCGAATTAAACGTTCAACAGCCGCAGCCTTCACATTGGTATAGGTGCTGTAGTGGTTAATATTATACTTAAACATTAGCCGTTTAAAGAATTTGTTATAAAATTCTTTCCCGTTGTCACTTTGAATATTCCGGGGAGGGACATCCATTTCTTGTAATATATCCTCCATAGTCTTTGCAACATTAACTCCGCTCTTATTCTTTAAGGGTTTTGCATATGCCATTTTAGAGTAAAAGTTGATTGCGATCAGAATGTATTTGAAATTTTTGTTCACTCTTGCATATGGTATCATTTCAATCAAATCAATTTGTAATAAATCATTCATACCTTTGCTGATAATTTTGCGTCATAAATAGTTCCTCCTCGCCGACCCGTAAAGCTCTCTGGTGATATTCTGTTTGGCTGTCATGCTATAACTTTAGAAGCTTTCAACTCCCTGATAATTTCCTCAATCTCTTGAGTGTGACTATTATTACCAGCGTCCCTCGAAGCAATAAGTAACCTCAGTCTATTCACTAATGTGTTAGGGTTTCTCCAGAAAACGTAGTCAACCTCCTTATCAGACTTATGCTCCTTCCATGTCAGTCCTAGACCTGAATGTGTATTGAGCAATGGGCGTATTATATTCTTGTATTTATACGATTTACCAGATTTCAAACGACCGTGTCTGGTGTAACCAGATCTATGAAGAAAAGTACTTTTCATAATCTTAGCGTACGTCTCCAAGTCTTCACTGGTGTATGCAGAAATCTGAGGCGTTCGCTTAAAGAAGAGCTCCGTCAAACCGTCTGTAGACTCATACGTTTCATCACCTATCAATATTTGATTATTTATAAAATGAATATCTTTATTTCCAAGCATATAACTTCCATCCTGATATCTCATCCCGTACAATGTATCAATGCGGTCCTTGTCTTTTGAGCGAACGTGTTGAAGGAAAGTAGAAATACTTGTAGAATCATCATCTTCATTCTTGACTGTCTCCACAGCCAACCCTCGTTGACTGTCCAAAATATCCTTGAGGGGAGCGGTTACAGGCTTCAAAGCTTCGGACATGACATGCTGAGTCTCAAACCTGAGACCTTTTAAGGCTCTCAGTTTTTCTTTTACAGCCCTGGTATGCTCGGCTACAGACTCTTTAAGTCTTATGCTTTCACTATCCATCTTACAAATGACGTGAAAATAGACGATTACCTTCAATTTATAGTCTGTGTCCACCTTGAGTTCTCATCGTATCGATAGCCTTAGCTAACATCTCTATCGAAGTTCTCAGTTGCTCGGTTTCTTTCTTATGTTCCTGCGTATGTGTCTTGAACGCTTCAGCAAAGATTGCCGTATTAGTGTACTGGCTTCTGGTTGATTCTTCTAGACTCGTCATTTGCTGCACATTAGTTTTGTAAGCGTCCATCATCATATTTACATTTTCCTCCACTTTCTTAAGTTTATCATTGCAGCAATCAGTTTTGAGAGTATTCAAAACCTCTGTCTTTAACTGTCCGACTGTAGCCTCTAAATCTGAAACTCGCTTCATCGCTAACTTTTCTAAATTGCTAATTTTCTGATTGCAAAGATTCTGAAGATTTGTTTTTTCTCTATCAAGCTCTGCGGTAACTTGTTTAATGGAGTCCATTACAGAATCCACTCTGTCTTTTGTAGAGGTTGTTAGAGTATCCACTTTACTCGTAGTTTTATTCAGATTTGCTGTGATGTCTAGCAGCTTCTTACCTATTTGCATCTCGATTTCCTTTGGTAAGTACCTATTTAACTGCTGTCGCGTCTCGTTCGATTTCCTAATGATCATAGCTCTAGCATATCTTTTATTTACAGCATCTGTATCTCCGAGAGGATCTGCTATATCAGTGATTCTCTTATTGTCGAATATAATGTTACCATTACCATCTCTCGTCTGCGTGCGTGAATTGACATATCCAGTGATGAACTTTTTATTCACAACATCGTTATCGTGAACAGGATCTAGCAATACCTTCAATCTAACTTTATCAATCACAATGTTATTTTCCTTATCTCTCTTGAGGATATATCTTGAAATCAATTCATCGAACAGGGTCTTAGCCATAACCTCAACATTGTTAGCAGTTTGCTGAGAGAAATCTTGCATTCTAATTTCGAGAGCATCCACATAATTCTTATTGGAAGCATCATGATTATCTTCAGGATCGTGAACGTTACACAATCTCTTATTCTTGAATTGATAATTTCCTTTGACATCTCTATTTATGATAAAACGATCAAACACTCTTCTAACTGGACCAGTTCTCTGAGAACCGAACCTGTCGATGCTCATAGTTAACTACGAGTGATCATTTTCTTTTTTGTCGAGCTTAATATATACATCAAAACCATTCCTATATCGTCCCTCATTCATATGCAATTCAGGAACTATCACAACAAAGGGTCTTCCTTCTGTAGAGCTCTCCCAAACGTTCTTACATAGATCTTTAAATTCATTGTAGGACATGTCGGTATTTACATAATCTTCGTAAATGTGCTTTAAGTTTAAATTGTCTTGTCTGAAGAGTATTATCATGTTTGTATTATCGCGAATTAAATGTTTTGGAACTTTAGCATAGGACTGCGCTAGATATACAGAATCGACATTTCGATGTCTACCCATACTGTAAAAGGATGCTATCTTTTCCTGCTTTTCAGTGATGACGTCATCAAATATAAAGATTGAATTTTCTTCGACTTCAGAAGGATGCAAAACATCATCCCCGTTGTCGAAGGTGTTCACTTCTATACCTTCGATGTTTCCGAGCACTTTAATTAGATATTGGTACTTTGGTTGATAGAGAGACTTTGAATAAATATACAAATTTTCAAAACGTAGTCCATTCTCATGGAGTAGCATATTGAGTAATACGTTTGTTTTCCCTGCACTGGAGCTCCCTAAAATAAGAGCTCTGACATTAGATGGAAATAACTTGCCATGACGATCACTTCTAAAGTCACTTTCAAAGTCTAATACCTGAATAGGTAGAGAGCAGTGCTGCTTAACAAGCTCCATGTTAACAACTAACTTATAAAATGTATGTGCATTGTTTATATATATTACCGTTTGTAAAAGTAGTTAATGATTGACTGCAATGATATAAAAGGGGTAATGCATTCAATTACTCGTTTAGTCTATCATGAGAGCTAAGAGAGGGAGGTCGTTGCAGTATAAGCGCGGCTCTGGAATTATTAATTCCATAATTAATTCGCTCCCCTTTGAAGCTCACGTACCTGGATATAGATATTGCGGGCCTGGTACTAAATTGGAAAAACGTCTAAAAAGAGGAGACCCCGGAATTAACCAATTAGACACAGCGTGCAAACAGCACGACCTCGCGTACGCTGAGAATAAGGACACCGCTTCAAGACAAATAGCGGATAAGATTCTTGCAGAGAAGGCTTGGAAACGTGTGCAGTCATCAGATTCAACTTTTGGTGAAAGGTTAGCTGCAAGGCTAGTAACTGCAATCATGAAGGGAAAGGTTGCAGTGGGAGCCGGAAAGAGGACGAAGAAGAGAGGAGGGTTTTTACCGTTGATTCCCATCATTGCTGCTTTAGGCGCTGCAGCAGGTGGCGCTGCTCAGATAGCCTCTGCAGTCAATAAAAAAGGGCTGCTGATAGGCACTTAGCAGAAGTTGAGAGGCATAACAAGGCGATGGAGACCCTAGGAAAGGGGCTCCGGAAGGGTAGGTGTAAGAAGAGGAATAAAGGAGGATTCTTACCTGCAATGCCGCTGATGTCGTCTTTAGCCGCTGCATCTAAAATAGCAAGGTCTTTGAAAAAAAGAGGATCTAAAGGCGAGGGTTTAAAGAAGAAGGCAAAAAACGGAGGAAGAGGATTGTACATATACCGGAGGAAGCCCTAAGTAACGCAGCCCTCGAATATTACGCTAAACGTTTAAAAATTCCTTATTTTAGAGGGGTTTATATGATTGACAAACTTCCTTTAAAACCACACTGTAAAGAGAGACTTATTACCAATCTCGATACATCAGATAATGAAGGAACACACTAGGTTGCTATAAGGAAAGAAGGTGATCTCGCATACTACTTTGATAGTTTCGGTAATTTGAAGCCGCCTCCTGAGATTGAGAAATATCTACAAGACGTTAAAATCTACTATAATACACAGAGATATCAGAATTTCGATTCAGTCATCTGCGGGCACTTGTGCTTGCAATTTCTTTTATCCTAGAAGCTGCTTCATCGTCAAGATGAGTTATACAGTTACAGTGAGTGGGTCAGACACTGTTATTTCAACGTATCTAAACGCTCCTCTACAGCTAGATCCTCCAGGTCATTATGAGATTGCTCTCTTGAATTTTGAAACATTCTATTCAATACCAAATGTCGATGAAAGTAATAATAGATTTCATTATATTCATAATGGTAAACCTGAAACCATTGTCATCCCTCATGGAACCTACGAGATTGCCGATATCAATACATTTCTAAAGGATAAACTAGAATTGAATGATGAAATCTTCTTCATAAGGCCTAACAATAATACAATGAAGGCTGAAATTAAATGTCCTTATACAATAGACTTTTCTAAGGAAAGATCTATTGGTTCGCTTCTAGGATTCACAGACACTAAAATAATTCCTGCTGGAGAAGCGCTCGAATCTGACGATCTTGTGAATATATTTAAAGTGAGTATCATACGTGTGGAGTGCAGTATTGCAACAGGCTCTTTCATTGACGGTAAAAGCGGACATTCGCTCTACGAGTTTTTCCCTTCTGTTCCGCCAGGCTATCATATCTCTCAAGAACCTTCGAACCCAATATATTTACCTGTCATAGATACAAACTATATAGACCAGATCACTATTCGAGTGGTAGATCAACACGGGAAGGCTATCAACTTCAGGAACGAAGTTATCACTACAAGACTGCACATAAGACGTAATGGCAATACATTTTACAAGACACCTCAAATACTATAATAGACGACGTACACAGCGATCGAAGCATACTTCCTCTCCAACTTCCGAGGAGTTAACACGTGCTAACCGCAAGTTCCTCGAAGAGTTAGGTTACAGGACGCTATAATGGACATCTTAAACGTGACAGAAGTTCCAGCCTTTGACGACAAGATCACCAAGGAGGAGGAGCATATTTTTCTTCCATACAACACCTCCGCTCTGCATGTAAACGATGAAATTAGAATACCATGCCAAGCTGAAGATTTGTATACGCTACCTAACAAGAGTTATCTCTACATCGAAGGTGCTCTCACCAAGATAGATGGATCCCCTACTACTACATCGAAGCTCACTAATAATGCTATAACCTTCATGTTTGATGAGATACCTCTAGATATGAATGCCACAACTATAGTCAGAACAAGGAATCCTGGAATTACTACAACTATACGAAATTATGTGACTCTCAACCCTATGGAATCGAATCGTCTGCTGAATGCTGGATGGGCCTATCCTGGTGAAGAAGTTGATATAGTACACGCGACGAATGGAGCTTTCAATGCTGTAGTCCCTCTCTCGATGCTCCTAGGATTTGCTGATGACCACAAGGAACTTATACTCAACAGCAAGTTTGAATTGATTCTCATAAGATCCAAAGATTCTAGAAACTGTGTCCTGAGTTCGAATGGAGAGGAAGCTAATCTAAAGTTAACTAGAATCGAATGGAGGATGCCTGTAATTCGCCTTTCCGATGCTGAAAGAGTTCACATTCTAAGAATTGTCAAGTCTGATAAACCTCTACACCTTGCCTTTCGATCTATGGAATTTCATACCCAGCCTGCTGTACCCCAGACAAGATCTTTCACGTGGAATGTAGCAACAACATCTAAGCTCGAGAAACCTCGCTTCATCATAGTGTGTGCTCAGACTGCAAGATTGGGTGATTATAGCAAGAACAGTTCCGAGTTTGATCACTGCAACATTACTAATATGAGACTATTCCTCAACACTGAATGCTACCCCTACCATGATTTGAACTTGGACTTTAAAAATTCAAAGTTTGCTTCACTATATGAAATGTACTGTAAATTTCAAAGTTCCTATTATGAAAGAGAGAATTATCCTCTCTTGAAGAGAAAGGATTTTCTTCACCGTGCACCATTATTCGTAATAGACTGTTCTCACCAACCCGAGGAGGTTATAAATGGAGCTGTGAACATCAGAATCGAGATTCAAGCATCTGTAAATATACCAGCCCAGACGTCACTGTACTGCCTGATTCTACACGACAAAGTATTTACCTACAAACCTCTTTCTCACGTGATGCAAGCACTTATATAATTATGCATACGTTTGGGTGAATGGTTTTTGTAAAGGAATGTACAAGGATAAGTTTTATGAATAATAAATTGAATTCATATACTAAAACACTCTTTTATTGACTTTAGCATACATTTCAAGCATTTTCCTTCTACCCCTCCTACTCCCTGAAAAACTAATTCTCCTGACTTGCAGAAATCATTTAAAATATTCAAATGTCTTTCAATATAGGGCAATAGCCGTTTTAGCTTCCTTACACCCTCAATGCCTAAAGATATTACATTATTATTTAAACACGTATTTATGAAATGAATTGAACTGTCAAAAAATACAATTATATTGTATGCATAAATTACATTGTCACAATATTCATCACACGCAAACTTTTTTTCTTGGCGTAGGTAATCTTCAATCATTGAAATGTTTTTGGATATTATATCCCAGTCTGATTTTGTAATATAAACAACTGATTTATCACTTTCACAATTTATGTAGAGGGAGGGTATGTCATAGTATAGTCCAATGTTCACGGAATGGGAGGGGGAGATGCTGACGTCATCAAACGCCTGTGATCGATTCTCCATGCTCCTCCGGGGTATCTTCAATGAATAAGAAGACCCTAGGACCCACGTTGAGGATCCTCCTCTTACAACTCTTCTTCTGCTTTCTCTTCGCAGTCTCGTTCTGCCTCTTCCTCCGCTCCCTCCTCGCACCCCTGCAACATATATTCAAAAGAATGTTAGAAATAGGTTTAGTTAATGATTTCATATCCTCTGAAAGAGAAAAATACAAATATTAGAAAAATCCTCTCCCCTTGCCTCACAAAAAAAGTACTATCAAAGTGTGTCATACTCACTTCAAGGGTTTGCACGATTCTGCGTGTATCTCGGGCGAGCAATCTGGAATCGTCTGATTTATCCCCTCCTGTACCATCGTTGCTTTATCATCATCAGCGGTAGTAGTAATGTCGGGTAGTGGAGCAGCATCCTCGTCCATAGGCTGCGTATTGGCCTCTGCGACTGGATATTCCTCTATATTGACAATACGTCTCTCAGGATCCAGCTCCTCTTTTGTCACGGGTACCTTAGGCTCAGTCATTCGCAGTCTGTAATAATTTAATTTTAGGTTAGACATAGAGTAGCATTAGAAGCAGTAAATGAAAATGTAATTTAACATTTCTTCTACTTACTCGAGTTTTCTCCTCCTGCGCTGGTAGACCTCGCAGTTATCGTTACATAGGAAGAAGGATGTCATGCGTTCATGCTGGGCTGGGTTAGTACAAAGTATAGAATGCATGTATCCCGTGCACGACTCTGTATCACATTCAGTTAGATGTTTCGAGACGAAGACATCGTCAACTTCCTCGACATCGCTAAGATCCTCCACATCATCACCCATGCGATTTTCACTGAAAGAATAAAATAATTTCAAGTTAGTTTTCATTTAACATACGTACAATATATTACCGAGTTATAGAAATATATATATTACTTACATGTTCGCTCCTCGATAAACAGGACAGCTCTCTGTACACACTTCCAGTGTAGTCATCTGATCATGATGCGATGGTTGAGTACACAACACTGAATGCATTAAACCATTGCATGTTTCGGTATGGAAGTATACGTAGTGAAAATAATCTTCTCCGCACTCGCTCCAGCAATCATTCATCTCAGATGCACGATTATCACCAGCCATTTCGATTATCACTGAACGAGCAATAAATTGATCGCTCTGGCTGCCGACGTTCCTTATATACTGATGACGGTGACGTCACGCGGCTGTGGAGGGGGATGAATGCATGTTGAGACTTGTTATTCGCCTCCAGGCAGAACCCTGCTGTCATTTTTTGAATACAAAGACCTTTTTTTTAACTATAATGTTATCCGTATTTATTTTATTTTTAATAACATATGTAGTATTCACCGATCAATGAGACGCTTCTGAATTATGAATACTTTATTCGCAATATTGTATTGAAAGAAATAAGAACTATGAAACTTAATCATTAATTATCAGGGAAAAAATTGTCTAGACTTGGGTTTTTCCACGGTTTGTGATGGAAATTCTACGAGCTAAAAGGTATTTACATTGAGTGTCTGGGGGTTTTTCAGAGCACTTAGGAAAACAATTACTGACCTTGTTCGCTAATGTGGTGAAAGCGTCTAACGTTGTCAGCTAATGTAGGTCACTGTTACCATCAGGCAGAAGTAGGATGCGGGTTTTTTCATTACATGCCTGGCTGTTGTTCGCTAATGTGGTGAAAGCGTCTAACGTGGTCAGCTAATGGAGGTCACCGTTACCCTCAGGCAGAAGTAGGTCGTTGTTCGCTAATGTACGTAAACAGATCCGGAATGCAAACTTAAAAGTCTATTAATCTGGTGAAAGCGTCTAACATGGCCAGCTAATGAACAAGCCGTTTCCCCAGATAGAAGAAGGCTGCAGTGTTTTCATTACATGACAGACTGTTCCCGTGAGCAGACTACTTATACTCACGCTCGAGTCAACAATTCATTATTCAAAAAACTTAATTGCTCGAGGATGCAATGTGCAGGCCTTAGTAGTCATAAAAAAATGTTTGACGAACATTACCTAATTAATTTGCCGAGGGGCGGCAGGCCTCGAGAAAACAATTCCCTACCGCACACCTCAAAGGGAACCGGCAGGAGGCTGCAACACAGAACAAACGATATCGATTATATCTTATCATCTGTCGACATCTCCGACGGTCATTAGCAGGTTACATATGTTTACATATGTATTACCACACATATCCATTAGACGTGACATTAGCGGCGGTCATTAGCGGTTACACGTGTTTACATGTGTTTACATGTGTTAAAACACATGTAAATCAGTAGGCGGCATCTGTTTGTGTGCACAAATCGCTATGTTATTCCTACTTATCTTAAATATGCATGTACGGTCAATGACCCATGCACTAAATACTTGTGAAATAACTTCAATAATTTGAAACCAATAGAGATACCTTATCCATCCCATCCCATCCCATCCATATATGCTAAGATTTAGCAGTAAAACAAAATTAAATAAGAACGCGATAGCTTTACAATACATAAGCTATTATGCCACTTTGATGTAACCACTACCCTAAACTATTTATGTTTTTATACTGCTGGTTGTATTTTGTAACTTTTGGCTATTTTGGCCAGAAATTTCCTAAAATTTCTAAGTCTATAACAGCTGGGACTCAGATCACGGATACTCAGCTTACTGGATCGACACTCTGCTTTTGAAATACCACAGCCGAAATCCCTGAATAAACAAGTGTAATTCTCCGAACCTGCAAAGCTCTCGGTAATTCTGAGATATACCATAAAGGCATAATGATGCAAGTACTTTTAATTTTCAGGTTTGGAGTTCACCGCACTATAGTTATAATTTATATCTAATTTTTGTTTCAAACTGATCTGCTACAGGGCCGCCCACGGGGGAAATCATGGCTCAAGTTGCGCCATTAGGAACATTTTTTTGGGGGGGGGGAGAATTCAACATTTTGGGGAATACAAAAGTACTGAAGTAAATTAACGCAGGTAACATAAGTACATGTATTATACTTTGTAATCGAGTAATGTAATTGTTAACTTAGTTTGTATCTTTAAGTTTGTTAATCTAAATGCGCTGTATCCCTCCAAAAAGTTACCATGAGTACAATTCTTATTGTATGTTATGTGGCATATCAAATTATAATGTTTGGAAATGTATAAAAGGAACTATAACATTATAGGTAGGTATGTGTGTAGATGTTCAGAACGTATAGCGTTAATATACTTTTGTTCCATTTAGATACAAAAGGATACATTGAAATAACAAGTAATAAAATAGACCGCCTGCCAAACGCTTTTATTTTCAGTTTTTGGTGTAAACATTACCATTTTTATTAATTTTAATTTTCCATTTACTTGTTTACGCTTTTATTGTGTACCGGTATCACAATAGCTACTATAGTACTTATAAGACAGCCCATTTGAAGCTTTCCAGCTACATAGAAAAGGAACTAAATAGTTTAAATTGAGCTCTTAGAAAAATTGGGGGGGGGGCGGATGATTGTTTTGAGGGGCACCCCAGATCTGCTGCACGCTAAGACTTGAATGTTACGATATCTCAGAGTTACTGAGATCGCATTAAAGGTTGAGCGAGTGCAGTCTCGTGGGGAAAGCTGGAAAAATTGAAAAAAAGATATAATTTTAATTTCTTGTAGGTAAACGAATGTAAATGAAATGAGTGACAGGAGTGGAATCTACAATAACCAAGAGAAAACTGAAATTGTGATTCTGCAAGCCGCGGATCTCTCCTAACGGCGAGCATGATCAATTCACCGTTGACATCCAGACAAACGTTCCTTGTGTCGAATCTTCAAAGACTGACAGGAGACTGGTTTTGTAGCAGAGAGGCCTCATTCAGGACGCCCTAGCTCATTCACCTCTGTTGAAAATCCTTACCAACGAAAAGTGGAAGAGTAACTTACAATTCCCAAAATCTCTGTGCATCATATTCGGCAACGTTATTAATTTCACCCTTACAAAGTTCGGTTTCTGAAGAAACTATATTGATGACACTCATCGTAAGAAATTTGCGATTGGATTACTAACAACGAATTAAATTGTGCAGATAGATTCAGTGACGAAGCATGATTCTATCCAAATAGTCATGTTAATCGTTACATGGCTCACTGGCCCAAGATGATCCTTCCATAGGAGATGTAGGTACATAGCCAAGCATATTCTATCACAGCAATGTGGCGCGCTATACCTAGACAACAGATGGTGGGACATTTCTTTGAAGGAGGTGTCAATTTTGAAAGAAATGTGAAACACCTGAAAGCTATGTTGGAACCATACGCTCAAAACATGCCATCATGGTTCTTATTACAACAAAACTGAGCTTTCTCGCGTTTCGGTTTTAGTGTACGAGAATAGCTTATTAAGAAATTTCAAGGTTGAGTCGGTGATAAGAGGCATGTGGATGGATCGGTGATAGGGGATGTGTGGATAGATCGTTGACAAAGGACATGTGGTTGGATCGGTGATAGGGGATGTGTGGATAGATCGGTGACAAAGGACATGTGGTTGAATCGGTGACAGGAGACATGTGGTTAAATCGGTGACAGGAGACATGTGGTTAAATCGGTGACAAATGACATGTGGTTGAATCGGTGACAAAGGACATGTGGTTGAATCGGTGACAGGAGACATGTGGTTAAATCGGTGACAGGAGACATGTGGTTAAATCGGTGACAGGAGACATGTGGTTAAATCGGTGACAGGAGACATGTGGTTAAATCGGTGACAAAGGACATGTGGTTAAATCGGTGACAGGAGACATGTGGTTAAATCGGTGACAGGAGACATGTGGTTAAATCGGTGACAAAGGACATGTGGTTAAATCGGTGACAGGAGACATGTGGTTAAATCGGTGACAGGAGACATGTGGTTAAATCGGTGACAAAGGACATGTGGTTAAATCGGTGACAGGAGACATGTGGTTAAATCGGTGACAGGAGACATGTGGTTAAATCGGTGACAAAGGACATGTGGTTAAATCGGTGACAGGAGACATGTGGTTAAATCGGTGACAGGAGACATGTGGTTAAATCGGTGACAAAGGACATGTGGTTAAATCGGTGACAGGAGACATGTGGTTAAATCGGTGACAAAGGACATGTGGTTAAATTGGTGACAGGAGACATAAGGTTAAATCGGTGACAGGAGACATGTGGTTAAATCGGTGACAGGAGACATGTGGTTAAATCGGTGACAAAGGACATGTGGTTAAATCGGTGACAGGAGACATGCGGATGGATCAGTGACAGGGGACATGTGAATGAATCTTTGATGGGAGATATGTGGATGGATTGGTGACGGGACATGTAGACGGGTCGGTGACGAGACATATGGATGCATCGGTGATAGGGGATATGTGGGTGGATCGGTGACAGGAAAATTAAATTGAGTTTTATTTATGTACACTTTTTAACTACTATGGTTCTTAGCGTCCCATTCTCTATTGGGCATGAAACACCGGGAATTTTGCTCAGATGCCTTTTTATCAGGCTTGAGGTTCTTTTACGTGCCGGGGGATACGTGGATGGGTCGGTGACAGGGAACATGTGAATGGATCGGTGTTAGCAGACATTTGAATGGATCGATGACAGAGGGATACGTGGATGGATCGGTGAAAGGGGACATGTAGATGGATTGTTGATAAGAGATATGGGTAATTGTTCCCATGTTTCCCATATATCAAACACTTGCATCTTTTCTTTGGGGACACTTTGAATCTGTTCTGTATACAACATGCCCACTTTCAATTAATTATCTCAAAGTAAACATTTGCGCTACACGTTGCACCAGCAATGCTACGCAATATATAAGGAACATTGCATGCTTGTATTCATAACTGGGCTCAATTAAGTACTAACTTTAACATTTGTTGCCGTAATGTTTTTCCTACCTGAAATGAAAGTTACACACACGTATTGCAATATACAACATTCATCACTTTAAAGACGTCTGTTTTTCCTTATGAGATCGGATTGGATGTATATAAATCAGGGCAGTTGAGTGCGCGTTCGGGGACATCGGATACGGTGAATGAAAAGCACTGGTCCTCTAAACGAAGATTCGTGGTTCAAGTCCTGACCATGATAATACAGTATACAAATCTGATCCAACTCCAACCTTAGCCTACATACTGCCAGTGGGAAAGAAGAATTAGTGGATATGGCTAAATTTCGTAATTTAGAGTTCTCTAATATTCTAAAGCGAGCGGTAATCTAACGTGTATGAACAGCAGCAATAAAATTACGAATAAGGCTCTCATAATTTAATGAACATTTGCACTGGTAGAAGTATTCCTGAATGAGTAAAAATGTTCGGTTATAATAAATTCAAATGTGGTGGTTGCTACACTACATACATGCCACAGTTGAAGTATACCAAGAATAAAGACACCTGTGTCTAAGTTACCCCCACATTCTTAAATATTCTGCCGAAATGTTAAATTTTGTAATACTCAGACAAATATAAATGCAAGTTTTCTTCATATAATTGGCCCGGCAATTTTGAATTGCTAGATAATTGAAATCCATTTGACATCTTTTCAAATTTTGTAGATCGTCTTTTTACGGTGTTTAACGTCCTCTCTTACTCTATACGCCACCACAGGCGTCGACACTGGTGATACATGAAATTAAATAACTGGGAAAGGAGCTTAGGGAAGGAATAAGGCATAAGTTTAGGTTACCTCCCTGACATTTGCCAGGTGTGAGGTGTAAGGAAAACCTGTAAAACTTTAGTCAGGTAGGACGGTCCTGGCGGGCTTTGAACCCCAGCCTTGACGTTCATGACTTAGTAACTCGGCTTGGTAGTCTAGAAATACTTCATAAAAGAAGGAAATTGCAAACATTCAAACTTTCCATTGCTCCAAATATTGCATTCAATTACGTCCACTTTAAAAGAAACATCAAAACCATTTTTTGGCATAAAACAAATAGGATTATACTATGGTTGTTTTGAAGTTTATTTAGGTTTCCATAAAATCACTAAGGTCCCCGAAATTTCATGTTACTAGATGCGGTGATTTCAATGCGCGCATAAATTTCGCAGGTTTTAAAACTTCACCCTTAGAATACACCTAACCACGTACCAAGGAGTGGGGATGCTGCAAGTGAACGCGAGTTCGACTTCCCTCCAAAGTCATATTTCCATGTAAGAGAGAGCAACGAATTGAAACAACCAAGTGAATCCGGCTTGGACATAACCACTTTCGACATCAAGGTCCTCGCCTACTATCACCACCATAAATGCTTAATGCAAACAGAATCTTCTGGTTATTCAATGATTGGATAAGTGAGCCTGGATATATTATGTAGCCGAAACAGGTTTTACAACTTACTTACAGCTAATTGAAGAAGACGTGTGTATGTAGAGTGTTTGCGAAATTCCGAAAAGGAAAGTTGCCGCTGGGAACTCGCCAAATCCGGGTTTCGCAAACTCCTAGAGTTATTCTGAAAATACCATGTAATCTCTGAGGCATATTAGTTACAAACCATAATATGAAATTCTAATGAAGTTGCTTATAAAGGATGAGTTGGTCGATTTTATCAGACACGACAATCAGTAGCGTATTAGTATACCTTAAAACCGAATTTACAACTATTTTAATCGGGAAATAGGAACTCTTGTTAGCAACAAATGTTATGTAACTCGTATGGTTAATCTTGTGTTTTATTCTGTCATCATAGAATAAAACATTTATGCAATCCTAACACTATAAAGACGTTGTCATTATGGTCAAAATCGTGCATAATTTGTAGCGTGAACACTGGTGTATCAATGCAAACATCTGCATTAATGTAAATAATATTATACAAGTATAAATATGTTATATGGTAAATGCAACGGAAGCTAGCTAGCCGTGCAGCTTTTCAATTTAGGTGCCTGAAGCCACGCGGTACCAGGAGGAGATGTCTCTGGTGTGGCTCGAAGCACAGGGTATCGGCTGTATATGACCGGCGAGACGCTTGAATGAGAGACGAGTAGACGTTGAAAAGAGATAGCGAGAGGCCGAGACAGAAACAGAAAGTCCGAATTCGTCATGGTGGAAGATACGAGAGCAAATGTTCTCATACGACGCTAATGTGATCGGCCAATCACAATATTGCTTTATAAGTTGTGGAAAAATGGCGTCTTTAACGAGGTGTATAAATAAAGCAGGACTCCGGCATTCGCACAACTTTATACAGTTTCCTTAGCGAGGGTGAACTCCATGCCACTCAGGTGGCTGAGCGTGTGTTAGCAATTTAGAAAAGCAACATAGGGTGGAAAATAGATCTTGATAGGAGGCCCCATAATCCAGTATAATTGTGGGACAGAATTCACGGCTAGCTCGAATAAGCTTGCAAGTAAATTACAGTTAAAGTGAACTTAAGCTACTGTGACCACTCCCTAGATAAGAATTAAGAGCACAGGCCAACACAGAAGTGTTATACGGAATTTTCTTAAAGCAATTATACACCCACACCTGAAGGAAAGACTACGAGCAGCCGGAGGGAAGAGGTCCGTCGCAAATTGCGTCTCTCTAGCAAGAGTGCCATAATGGTTACTTAGCAATAATGACGTAATATATCTGTTGAAACGTATGCCTTTACAATCCATTCCATTCCAACTCCCTATTAACCTACGATATTTCAAACGCTTCCGAAAATTACCCTTTTTTATTCCTTTTTGAGTTGACAATGGAAATGATTACGTTTTGTCCCAAACAGCAAACGTTTACCTTATGTGCTATACAGTATGTAACAATAAGGTACGGTCAAACTTTCAGAACACATTCCTCACACGTAGAAGAATAGTGATGATGATGATATGCGGTTTAAGGGCGCTAAACTGCTACGGTCATCAGCGCCCTTCCAATGTATAAAAGATAAGGTCAAAATATAAAACAGGTAAAAGAACCGCATAGTTAAAAACGGGACACAAATCCGCGATGTTCAAAAAGCTAAAACTAACAATAATAGAACAATAACAATAATAACAATAACAACAATAATAACAATAACAATAACAACAATAATAACAAGAACAACAAGAATAACAATAACAACAATACAAAGTTCTGAAAAACCAACACACTAAAAGCATAGGCAATAAAAGACTAAAACGTGTCAGGAACTGTAGAATGCGAGGGACATGAGCGCCATATGTCCACTGGGGATAAAAGTTCCCATAAAAACAGACAGAATAAAAGTACTAAGCTAACAGACGCCCAACGCATTAAATGCGCAGATTAAAATCACTGTCATGAATAAAACGTAAAACACATTCTACAGCACGCGTGTCGTCTGCCAAAACGTTGGCTAGGCCAACAGGCAGACCCACACGAGCACGCAATGCAGCTAAAACCTGACACTCTGTTAAAATGTGACGCACCGTTAAGGGCACGTCACACTGCCCACAGAGTGGTGCGGGGTCACCACTGAGCAAATACCTATGACTAAAAACACAATGTCCAATCCGTAGACGAGCTAAAATTACCTCTTCCCGACGACAAGAACGAGAAGAGGTACCCCAGAGCAACGGGAAAGGCTTAACCTCCCGCAACTTGTTCCCCCGGAGGGCCGTCCACTCATCGCGCCAGCGCGAGAGGATGCGGCGACGTAAAATAACACACGAATCTGACGAGGGAACAACAGAAGTAAAAAATCTGGGTAATAAAATCGCCGATTTCGCAGCGGCGTCGGCAGACTCATTACCTGAGATGCCCACATGACCTGGAATCCACAGGAAGGACACGCTAATGCCAGAGACACCAAGCGAGTGGAGCAGGTCATGTAAGCGCTGTACGAGTGGGTGGTAATGGTACAGCGCATGAATAGTCTGAAGGGCACTCAGAGAGTCCGTACAAATAAAACAGTGCCGTAAGTCGTGCCGCTGAATGTATAAAACAGATTGATAAATGCTAAAAAGTTCGGCGGTAAAAATTGAACATTGTCGAGGTAAACGAAAAGTACAACTCTGTACATCAAAAACAAAGGCACATCCTACTCCAACATCAGTCTTAGACCCATCAGTATATATAAAATGACAGTCCCCGAACTGCGCCTGTAGTTCTAAAAAGGCGGATCTAAGAACAGAAGCAGGGGTCGCATTTTTCGGCATCGACGTTAGCCCAAGATGGATGTGGGCCTCAGCGCGCGACCATGGAGGAAACCGCGTTTCCCCTCGGGTAAGGGCCGGCGCTGGCGTAACGTCCAAATGCCGAAGTAGCAGTCGAAATCGAACCCCTGGAGGGAGCAATGCAGAGGAGCTAACGAAATATTGGCGATCAAGCGAATCCTCGTAAAATACATCGAAGGACGGGTCGTTAGGCAAGCTTGAGAGCCGACAAGCATAGCTGCACAAAAGCATCTCACGCCGGAAAGACAGCGGAGGCTCTGCAGAGTAGTATTAGTCCCGGATGAGCCAATTGGATTAACGATAATCCTGCCGCTAGGGGCGCTAGTGTCGCTAGTGTCGCTGCGTGCGACGGCGGCGGCAAGTTTGAAAAGCGCCCTGAGCGGAAGGATTATCGTTATTGCAATTGGTTCATCCGGGACGAGTTAAAAGAATTGAGGATTAGGGAAAGATGAAGGAAAAGCAGGAAGTGACGTGGAGTGTTTTGATTGGTAAAAATAAGACGAAATGTGCTTGGTTCGTTAATTCGGGTGGAAGAAGAAGGAAGGAAGATAAAAGAGTATGGAGGACACGTGATGGAGCGGAGCGGCGTGGCGAGGTGTTGTGTGTGCGGAGGTTGGGACTGAAAGAGGGAAAAGATGGGGAGCGAGGGATAAAAAGTATAACAGAAAGTGACGTGTGAAGTTGTGATTGGTGGGAATAAGAAGTGATGTTATTGGTGCAAAGGAACAAATGAAAGTTGTTGATTGGTAAGAATAAGAGAGATTATGATTGGTGGAAAGAAAAAGGTGTGGGAGTGGGGTATGTTGGAGGTGATGGGAAAGGTAAGTTTTGCTAACAACAAGATTTGCAAAAGCCTGTGGAGAACTCATCAGCAATTTTTGAACGTTGGATGGTGGTTTTCTTGAGTGGATAGAGAGATGGGGCGATATGAGATGCGGTGGTGAAAATGGGAACTAAACAAGATGGTTGAGACAAGAGGTTTAAGGACGAGGAAATTTGGAGGTTAGTGGTGAACATGGCGGTTGCAAGAGGTGGGGGCAAGGAGACGCGGTGGTGAGAATGGGAACTAAAAGAAGATGGCGGTAGCAAGAGCTTAGAAGAGCAGATTTTGAGGTTAAAATAGTGGGAACTAAAAATGGCGGAGGGTGGGCGACAAGGAGATGCGGTGAGAACTAAACAAGATGGCGGACGCAAGAGGAGGGTAAGGAGATTTGAGGTTACAGTACCAAAACACGAAAGGATATATTGCTACGCCAAGCAGGTCCGAAAAATAATTATGCGTGTGGTACTTACCTGTTATTGGTGTTGATGCGTCACCAAAAGCGCAGCAGCTTCACGCGACGCGAAAAAAATAAAAGCAAACTGTTTTTGAAAATGCTTAACCAGCTTTAAGATCAACCAACATCACTACGCACTGATATACCTAGGTTTTTTAAAGCGGTACAGACGCCCTTTGCACAGACGTAATTTAACTATACCAAAAACCTGGTACTGGACCATCGTAATGGTCGCTAGCGTACGTAGGAGCAGGGTTCTCATAGACGGTCGAAAGCGTCAAAAAAGTGTACGAAGTAGGTGTTCACAGTAGCTGCTGTCGAGTCAACCGTCGAGGTGTGAATGAACGAGATGTGTTCTTGCCGGCAATCTGGTTCGGAGATGAGAGGCGCGGTGGTAAAAATGGGAATTAATAAGATGGCGGAGGTATGAAGTTGAGGTTAAAATATGAGGTAAACGTGGAGAGCTTAAACAAAGATGGCGGTGGCGTGGTGGTGAAAATGGAAACTAAACAAGATGTCGGAGGCAAGAAGTGGAGGGACGAAGAGGTTTGAGGTTAGGGTCAACATGCGAAAGATGTCGAACGCAACAGATGGTGACGAGGAGATAGAATTGAGGATTAGGAAAAGATGAAGGAAAAACAGGAAGTGACGCGGAGTGTTTTGATTGGTAAGAATAAGACGAAATGTGATTGGTTCGTTAATTCGGGTGGAAGATGAAGGAAGGAAGATGAAAGAGTATGGAGGACACGTGATGGAGAGGAGCTGGGTGGCGATGTGTTGTGTGTGCGGAGGTTGGGGACTGAAAGAGGGAAAAGATGGCGAACGAGGGATAAAACGTATAACAGAAAGTGACGTGTGAAGTTGTGATTGGTGGGAATAAGAAGTGATGTTATTAGTGGAAAGGAACAAATGAAAGTTGTTGATTGGTAAGAATAAGAGAGATTGTGATTGGTGGAAAGAAAAAGGTGTGGGAGTGGGGTATGTTGGAGGTGATGGAAAAGGTAAGTTTTGCTACCAACAAGATTTGCAAAAGCCTCTGCAGAACTCATCAGCAATTTTAAAAAACTAGTGTTTCGTGGTTTTCTCTGGTTGGTAGACGAATGCAAGCTGTTTCTGCTTTTTCATAGGTTTTTCCTGGTTGGTAGGCGTTTGCTGTAGTGGTTGACGAAGCCCTTTCTAATTTTCGAGGTTTTTCAGGTTTTTCGTGGTTGTTCCTGCCCGGTAGGCAAATGATGAAGTTTTGCCTTGGCGGCGCACGGATACTAGGCACATACTCGCACACACACACACATACATTCGCTCACAAACTCTTTTCATTTTTCGGGTTTTTAAAAAATTAAATAGGCACACACACACACACTGCCGTAAACCGTTACAGTTGCCATACTTATATGATCCGCCCTTTTTTTTTAAAAAAAATAACTAGTTTTCGGGGTTTTCTGTGGTTGGTAGACGAATGCAAGCTCTTTCTGCTTTTTCATAGGTTTTCCCTGGTTGGTAGGCGTTTGCTGTAGTGGTTGACGAAGCCCTTTCTAATTTTCGTGGTTTTTCAGGTTTTTCGTGGTTGTCCCTGTCCGGTAGGCAAATGATGAAGTTTTGCCTTGTCGGCGCATGGATACTAAGCACATACTCGCACACACACACACATTTAATAGTAGCGTGTAGCAAACTGTTTTTGAAAAAATGCTTAACCAGCTTTAAGATCAACCAACATCACTACGCACTGATATACCTAGGTTTTTTAAAGCGGTACAGACGCCCTTTGCACAGACGTAATTTAACTATACCAAAAACCTGGTACTGGACCATCGTAATGGTCGCTAGCGTACGTAGGAGCAGGGTTCTCATTGCCGGTCGAAAGCGGTCAAAAAAGTGTACTATCTTGTTTTCATGGGTTTTCCAGATCGGTAGGCGTTAGAATACTCTTAGAGCTTTTTTCAGGTTTTTCGTGGTTGTCCCTGTCCGGTAGGCAAATGATGAAGTTTTTCTATAATGTCGTCGTTTTCGCTTGTGGCGCACGGATACTAAGCACATACTCGCGCACACACACGCACACACTATAATAGTAGCGTATAAAAAAATTTAACAAACCGTAGATTTTCAGGAAAATTCCCACACCGCAAACTACCCGTTTAGTGGAAGAAATTTCGTTATTTTTTATTGTCTTAAAAATGGCTCTAACCCTTTTGATTACGGTACGGTATGTTTAAGATATCTGCATGACAAATAAAATGTATAACTTGAATTTTCTGGGAATAGCTGTGAAGTAGTCTCATTCTGAATGTCTTTTGTACAACTGGTAAACCGTAGGAAACGAAGCCTTACTGTACAAGAACTGTACAAGAACGTTAAAGCACACAATTTATGTCTATTATTATTATTATTATTATTATTATTATTGTTGTTGTTGTTGTTGTTGTTACTTTGTGGCGTTGTCTATTTACAAAGTTTCCATGTTGATTTTAATGTTTAAAAGCTTTAGACCTTTTTCACTAAAACTCGTCATTCTTTTATCTTTTCTCTTTTCATTTTCATACAAAGAGAACGGAATTTCACAAGTGAAACAGTACTGTGATAACGATACCAAAAAACTAATTATTATTCACCCACTGTAACACATAAAAACAATAAGTAATAATCACAGGCCCAGTTTGTGGGTATTTAAATGAAACATCATGCACAATACAAGCCAATTATGTAATGAGTTGAAATGTGCAAATCTATAGATGTATTTCTGGTGAAATCCCGGTATCGAATTTTTGAGTGCAATGCAATTCCTCCTGTATCTGCTATGTACGTGGTAGAGAAAGTAAAAATAGTTACAGTGACTATACAAATGTAACAATAGAGAAACCCACTTGAAGAAAAAACGGAATAAAATAACAAGGCGTCAGACTCAACTTTCGCGCCATTCTCCGAATATCTGAGAATATTCTTAATATGAGACAAGCATTTTACCTTAAGCAAGTAGTTTTAATCTTACTTTTATGAAAATCAGAGTTTTCTCTATATCCTTTATTTGTGACAACAACGCTAAGTTTCGAGCTAGCTATACTCACTTTTCTTGCAACTATATACGTTTAAACCAATATTAACAAATTTCTCGTAATCCCAGAATTTATTAATCATAGCTGTAATATTTTTCACAACTGCATGTAATAATATTGATTTAGGGGCTTTTAGTAATTTGCTATTCGTTCTAAAACCTTTTATATTGTCAAGCTGGACAACTGTGGACCTGTGCATCCTATAAACATTCACAACAACATTAGTATAAACTTCCCTACAGAGTTTTATATACAATTTTACAAGTTGTTTTAAGAAATTGTTAAATTTCGGTACCGAAAAAAAAATAAAGATACGGTTTTCCAAAGATTTCGAAAGAACTAAGTTGCTGTATCAAAATTTCCTTGTTACAAATTGTGCATTTATTTCTTAAGGAAACCAGGAATACAGATGTTTTATAAATTTAGCGTGACCGATCTATATTTTTAACTTTTACGCCTACGTTTCTCGTCAATAAACACCATTGCTGAAGAGGTTGCTATTTCTACTCTCTCTACCACGTAAATAGTAGGCAGAGGAGGTATGCATTGCATCCAAATATTCAATATTGAGATTTCACTGGAAAACTAAATACTTGTTTTGAGGTCCCCTGAATAAAAAACATTTTTAAAAATTCTGCGTGTGTGTGTGTCTGTGTGTATGTGTCAGAGCAGCATAACTCAAAAATGAAAAGTCGGATAAATACTAAACTTGGTATTTAGGTTGAGTACCTTCCAAAGATACGATACAGAGATTTTCAAGAAAGTCCCTCTACCCCAAACTACCCTTTACATGAACTATTTTCCGAAATGTTTTATTTTCTAAAACTGTCTCTGACGATTTTAATTACAACATATATTAAAGACATTTATATGAAAAATAAAATGTATATCTTGAATTTTGTGGAAATAGCCTGTGAAGTCCTCTTGATTCGGAAGAAATTTTCTATGATCTTGTATAAATGCTAAGGATTGAGGAAAACATACAATACAAAAAATTTAGATCCCTTTAAAAACACACAATTTATTTCAAATAACGTTTTTGTGACGACAGCCATTTCCGAGATATCTGTTATAAATGGTTCGAATTGTTCAATGCTTAGCCATTCTTTTAAAGACATGTCGCTTTTCAGTTCTTGCTCGCCATGTTGATGGAAAGAATTTAGAATTTTAAGGCCAGTGTATAGTGTCCCTTTGTATGTATAACGGATGTGTAATGCAGCTATTTCCCGAAAAGTTTATCTGGATTAAAATTAAGTGGATATGAAAATAAACTTTCGTACTCACCTATAAGAGATAGAGGGTAGAGGTCATACGAATGTAACACTTGAGAATTTTTTATTCTGCAGTTGGTGTTACTCCTTAGAAAGGAAGTATCTGCTGATTCTATTTAATTCTTACATTTTACATAACACGTATGCACGGCACAACACAAAAACACTACACACGACACTCATAGTTTTAAATATTGCACTAGTGGGGGTGCAAGCTGAACCACTATTAACAACATGTAGCAAGCGTTATAGTTCTGCTCACTTTAGTATCGGAGAAAACAGTACAAAGAACCATTCTCATGTGCAGCACTACGTGAAAAGACCGTGTGCTGATGTGTGATACAATATGCTGACGCGTGTGTTGCAAAATGCGCCATAACTGAAACATGACCGTGAGAAACCGTGGTCGATGGTAGGGAAAAGTGCAGCGGTGGATGGTGACCGGAAATGCACAGCAAATGACTGCGTTTACAACTTGACAAGTTGTGGCGAAATAAGGCGTCAGGATTTTTAATGAGGCATTTAACTCGACGCGCATGCTGAAACTGCGGTTTAAATCCTTGTTTCATTTCCTTTAACTTTTGGTAATGCAAACAATAATTACTCTGGGGAATGCTTTATTTCTGATACATTCTATAACGGGCCAGGCGTTTTACTTTTCTAGTTTTGTTTTTACTTTCTCTACTACGTATAGTAAGTAGGGGAAGTATTGTATTCCACCCAAAAATTCGATACCGAGATTTCACCGGAAATACATGTTTTGAGACTCCCTGAATCCCAAAAAAATGCAATTTTTGAAAGCATGTCCGTGTGTGTGTGTCTGTGAACAGCATAACTCAGAAACGAACAGTCGGATAAGCACCAAACTTGGTATTTAGGTTCAGTATCTTCCAGAGATGCAACACGAAGGTTTCCAAGAAAATCCCCCCACCCCAGACAACCCTTTACATGGAACATTTTTCGAAAATTTTAATTTTCTGAAAATGGTTCTAACGATTTTGATTAAAATATGATATGTTCAAGATATTTTCAAGACAAATGAAATGTATATCTCGAATTTTCTGGGAATGTCTCCAAAAGTATTCTTATTGTGAACGACTTTTGCATAAGTGGTAAACCATAAGAGATATACAAAATTTTACTACACAAAAATGTAGATCGCGTTAAAATACGCAATTTGTCATATACATTTTTTTTGTTGAGTGAACCATTTTCGAGATATTGCTTGTTATTCCCTTAAATGTTTCAATACTTATTTTCTCAAATGGGAATTCGTTATTCAGTTTTTGTCTTGTATATGCAAAGAGTATTAATCTGAGGCAAAGAGAATGGTGATGCACATAGCAACCAGTTATTAAGAGATATGTATATGCTTAAAGGCTACTGTATTTCTATATTGCCCTTGTAAATACAAAACAAGGGGAACATAGTACGCCTTAAGCGACAGTCATATATTTTTAGAACTGGTCGCTATGTGTAAAATGTAATTCTCTTTGCATGTCAAAAGGTCGTTTCTGCAAATGTTTATCTTGATTAATATGAAATAGATGGAGAATAAGAGTTTCTAAAAATAGTTTGTACAAGAGTAGATAGTCATGTGAGTGTTACACATCAGATTTTTTGTTTTGTTTTAGTAATTGTGACATTTTATGTATCGACTACTTCTACATCGGCCTTGCAAGGTCATTGCAAATGACATGTATTGTTTAATTCATTTCCATCATAACCCGTAAGGAACTGAAAAATAATAAAAAAGCTTCGATACGTGTCCACGGAGACCTTAGTGCTAGGCAACTGTACCTCTGTTTCTATACGTGAACGGAAGATTGCAGCTTCGATACATGTCCACGGAGACCTTAGTGATAGGCAACTATACCTCTGTTTCTATACGTGAACGGCAGATTGCAGGTTCGATACGTGTCCACGGAGATCTTAGTGCTAGGCAACTATACCTGTTTCTATACGTGAACGGCAGATTGCAGCTTCGATACGTGTCCACGGAGACCTTAGTGCTAAGCAACTGTACCTGTGTTTCTATACGTGAACGTCAGATGGTAGCTTCGATACGTGTCCAAGGAGACCTTAGTGCTAGGCAACTGTACCTCTGTTTCTATACGTGAACGGCAGATTGCAGCTTCGATACGTGTCCACGGAGACCTTTCGCTTCAGGTGACAAAATAACACTAGGCACTTGTGTGCCGTGGTGTAAGCCGCAATCACGGCATTGGTAGCGTGGATCACCTTGGGGCTCTCCTCGGAGTTACCTCAACACCACGTACATGACCTGGTTCGTCACGGGTACGCAGGTCTGCACTACCACTTCCTCGGCGTTGAGCAGGCCCAGGAGGCGATCGTACCGGTACACCAGCTAGCACGTGGACATGTTATCGCGCTGTGGTGTTGCGTGTGCGAGGTATGGAAACTCAAGAACGCAAAACATGCACGACCGAGGGTTAAAAAGTAGAACAAGTAGTGACGTGGAACGTTGTGATTGGTGAAAATAAGACGATCTCTGATAGGTGGACAAATTGAAATAACGTGATGTGATAGGCGAAAATAAAATCAAAGGTGATTGGATGAAAAATGACGAGAAGGAATTAGCGGTGAATTTGTGAACTAAGATGGTGAAGATTTTTTTTTTAAAAAAAAAAGACGGATAATATAAGTATGGCAACTGTAACGGTTTACGGCAAACGCGCGCCGCGCAATACGTCACGCCGGGCATCTTGCTGAATATGGTTTTTGTTTTATTTTTTTTTTAGTAATTGTGACATTTTATGTATCGACTACTTCTAGATCGGCCTTGCAAGGTCATTGCAAATGACATGTATTGTTTAATTCATTTCCCTCATAAACCGTAAGGAACTGAAAAATAATAAAAACGCTTCGATACGTGTCCACGGAGACCTTAGTGCTAGGCAACTGTACCTCTGTTTCTATACGTGAACGGAAGATTGCAGCTTCGATACGTGTCCACGGAGATCTTAGTGCTAGGCAACTATACCTGTTTCTATACGTGAACGGCAGATTGCAGCTTCGATACGTGTCCACGGAGACCTTAGTGCTAGGCAACTGTACCTGTGTTTCTATACGTGAACGTCAGATGGCAGCTTCGATACGTGTCCACGGAGACCTTAGTGCTAGGCAACTGTATCTCTGTTTCTATACATGAAAGGCAGATTGCAGCTTCGATACGTGTCCACGGAGACCTTTCGCTTCAGGTGACAAAATAAAACTAGGCACTTGTGTGCCGTGGTGTGAGCCGCAATCACGGCATTGGTAGCGTGGATCACCTTTGGGCTCTCCTCGGAGTTACCTCAACACCACGTACATGACCTGGTTCGTCACGGGTACGCAGGTCTGCACTACCACTTCCTCGGCGTTGAGCAGGCCCAGGAGGCGATCGTACCGGTACACCAGCTAGCACGTGGACATGTTATCGCGCTGTGGTGTTGCGTGTGCGAGGTATGGAAACTCAAGAACGCAAAACATGCACGACCGAGGGTTAAAAAGTAGAACAAGTAGTGACGTGGAACGTTGTGATTGGTGAAAATAAGACGATCTCTGATAGGTGGACAAATTGAAATAACGTGATGTGATAGGCGAAAATAAAATCAAAGGTGATTGGATGAAAAATGACGAGAAGAACTTAGCGGTGAATTTGTGAACTAAGATGGTGAAGATTTTTTTTTAAAAAAAAAGACGGATAATATAAGTATGGCAACAGTAACGGTTTACTGCAAACGCGCGCCGCGCAATGCGTCACGCCGGGCATCTTGGTGAATATGATTTTTGTTTTATTGCCCGGCGTGACGCATTGCGCGGCGCGCGTATGCCGTAAACCGTTACATTTGCCATACTTATATTATCCGTCTTTTTTTTTTTTAAAAAAAATCTTCACCATCTTAGTTCACAAATTCACCGCTAATTCCTTCTCGTCATTTTTCATCCAATCACCTTTGATTTTATTTTCGGCTATCCAATCACGTTATTTAAATTTGTCCACCTATCAGAGATCGTCTTATTTTCACCAATCACAACGTTCTACGTCACTACTTGTTCTACTTTTTAACCCTCGGTCGTGCATGTTTTGCGTTCTTGAGTTTCCATACCTCGCACACGCAACACCACAGCTCGATAACATGTCCACGTGCTAGCTGGTGTACCGGTACGATCGCCTCCTGGGCCTGCTCAACGCCGAGGAAGTGGTAGTGCAGACCTGCGTACCCGTGACGAACCAGGTCATGTACGTGGTGTTGAGGTAACTCCGAGGAGAGCCCCAAGGTGATCCACGCTACCAATGCCGTGATTGCGGCTTACACCACGGCACACAAGTGCCTAGTGTTATTTTGTCACCTGAAGCGAAAGGTCTCCGTGGACACGTATCAAAGCTGCAATCTGCCGTTCACGTATAGAATCAGAGGTACAGTTGCCTAGCACTAAGGTCTCCGTGGACACGTATCGAAGCTGCAATCTGCCGTTCACGTATAGAAACAGGTATAGTTGCCTAGCACTAAGATCTCCGTGGACACGTATCGAACCTGCAATCTGCCGTTCACGTATTGAAACAGAGGTATAGTTGCCTAGCACTAAGGTCTCCGTGGACACGTATCGAAGCTGCAATCTTCCGTTCACGTATAGAAACAGAGGTACAGTTGCCTAGCACTAAGGTCTCCGTGGACACGTATCGAAGCTTTTTTATTATTTTTCAGTTCCTTACGGTTTATGATGGAAATGAATTAAACAATACATGTCATTTGCAATGACCTTGCAAGGCCGATGTAGAAGTAGTCGATACATAAAATGTCACAATTACTAAAACAAAACAAAAAATCTGATGTGTAACACTCACATGACTATCTACTCTTGTACAAACTATTTTTAGAAACTCTTATTCTCCATCTATTTCATATTAATCAAGATAAACATTTGCAGAAACGACCTTTTGACATGCAAAGAGAATTACATTTTACACATAGCGACCAGTTCTAAAAATATATGACTGTCGCTTAAGGCGTACTATGTTCCCCTTGTTTTGTATTTACAAGGGCAATATAGAAATACAGTAGCCTTTAAGCATATACATATCTCTTAATAACTGGTTGCTATGTGCATCACCATTCTCTTTGCCTCAGATTAATACTCTTTGCATATACAAGACAAAAACTGAATAACGAATTCCCATTTGAGAAAATAAGTATTGAAACATTTAAGGGAATAACAAGCAATATCTCGAAAATGGTTCACTCAACAAAAAAAATGTATATGACAAATTGCGTATTTTAACGCGATCTACATTTTTGTGTAGTAAAATTTTGTATATCTCTTATGGTTTACCACTTATGCAAAAGTCGTTCACAATAAGAATACTTTTGGAGACATTCCCAGAAAATTCGAGATATACATTTCATTTGTCTTGAAAATATCTTGAACATATCATATTTTAATCAAAATCGTTAGAACCATTTTCAGAAAATTAAAATTTTCGAAAAATGTTCCATGTAAAGGGTTGTCTGGGGTGGGGGGATTTTCTTGGAAACCTTCGTGTTGCATCTCTGGAAGATACTGAACCTAAATACCAAGTTTGGTGCTTATCCGACTGTTCGTTTCTGAGTTATGCTGTTCACAGACACACACACACACGGACATGCTTTCAAAAATGCATTTTTTTGGGATTCAGGGAGTCTCAAAACATGTATTTCCGGTGAAATCTCGGTATCGAATTTTTGGGTGGAATGCAATACTTCCCCTACTTACTATACGTAGTAGAGAAAGTAAAAACAAAACTAGAAAAGTAAAACGCCTGGCCCGTTATAGAATGTATCAGAAATAAAGCATTCCCCAGAGTAATTATTGTTTGCATTACCAAAAGTTAAAGGAAATGAAACAAGGATTTAAACCGCAGTTTCAGCATGCGCGTCGAGTTAAATGCCTCATTAAAAATCCTGACGCCTTATTTCGCCACAACTTGTCAAGTTGTAAACGCAGTCATTTGCTGTGCATTTCCGGTCACCATCCACCGCTGCACTTTTCCCTACCATCGACCACGGTTTCTCACGGTCATGTTTCAGTTATGGCGCATTTTGCAACACACGCGTCAGCATATTGTATCACACATCAGCACACGGTCTTTTCACGTAGTGCTGCACATGAGAATGGTTCTTTGTACTGTTTTCTCCGATACTAAAGTGAGCAGAACTATAACGCTTGCTACATGTTGTTAATAGTGGTTCAGCTTGCACCCCCACTAGTGCAATATTTAAAACTATGAGTGTCGTGTGTAGTGTTTTTGTGTTGTGCCGTGCATACGTGTTATGTAAAATGTAAGAATTAAATAGAATCAGCAGATACTTCCTTTCTAAGGAGTAACACCAACTGCAGAATAAAAAATTCTCAAGTGTTACATTCGTATGACCTCTACCCTCTATCTCTTATAGGTGAGTACGAAAGTTTATTTTCATATCCACTTAATTTTAATCCAGATAAACTTTTCGGGAAATAGCTGCATTACACATCCGTTATACATACAAAGGGACGCTATACACTGGCCTTAAAATTCTAAATTCTTTCCATCAACATGGCGAGCAAGAACTGAAAAGCGACATGTCTTTAAAAGAATGGCTAAGCATTGAACAATTCGAACCATTTATAACAGATATCTCGGAAATGGCTGTCGTCACAAAAACGTTATTTGAAATAAATTGTGTGTTTTTAAAGGGATCTAAATTTTTTGTATTGTGTGTTTTCCTCAATCCTTAGCAGTTATACAAGATCATAGAAATTTTCTTCCGAATCAAGAGGACTTCACAGGCTATTTCCACAAAATTCAAGATATACATTTTATTTTTCATATAAATGTCTTTAATATATGTTGTTGTAATTAAAATCGTCAGAGACAGTTTTAGAAAATAAAACATTTCGGAAAATAGTTCATGTAAAGGGTAGTTTGGGGTGGAGGGACTTTCTTGAAAATCTCTGTATCGTATCTTTGGAAGGTACTCAACCTAAATACCAAGTTTAGTATTTATCCGACTTTTCATTTTTGAGTTATGCTGCTCTGACACATACACACAGACACACACACACGCAGAATTTTTAAAAATGTTTTTTATTCAGGGGACCTCAAAACAAGTATTTAGTTTTCCAGTGAAATCTCAATATTGAATATTTGGATGCAATGCATACCTCCTCTGCCTACTATTTACGTGGTAGAGAGAGTAGAAATAGCAACCTCTTCAGCAATGGTGTTTATTGACGAGAAACGTAGGCGTAAAAGTTAAAAATATAGATCGGTCACGCTAAATTTATAAAAAATCTGTATTCCTGGTTTCCTTAAGAAATAAATGCACAATTTGTAACAAGGAAATTTTGATACAGCA
The DNA here is from genome assembly GCA_030765065.1 of Deroplatys truncata. NCBI lineage: Eukaryota > Metazoa > Arthropoda > Insecta > Mantodea > Mantidae > Deroplatys > Deroplatys truncata. The sequence continues at coordinate 636,297,990 of CM060990.1, forward strand.
ACTTAGTTCTTTCGAAATCTTTGGAAAACTGTATCTTTATTTTTTTTTCGGTACCGAAATTTAACAATTTCTTAAAACAACTTGTAAAATTGTATATAAAACTCTGTAGGGAAGTTTATACTAATGTTGTTGTGAATGTTTATAGGATGCACAGGTCCACAGTTGTCCAGCTTGACAATATAAAAGGTTTTAGAACGAACAGCAAATTACTAAAAGCCCCTAAATCAATATTATTACATGCAGTTGTGAAAAATATTACAGCTATGATTAATAAATTCTGGGATTACGAGAAATTTGTTAATATTGGTTTAAACGTATATAGTTGCAAGAAAAGTGAGTATAGCTAGCTCGAAACTTAGCGTTGTTGTCACAAATAAAGGATATAGAGAAAACTCTGATTTTCATAAAAGTAAGATTAAAACTACTTGCTTAAGGTAAAATGCTTGTCTCATATTAAGAATATTCTCAGATATTCGGAGAATGGCGCGAAAGTTGAGTCTGACGCCTTGTTATTTTATTCCGTTTTTTCTTCAAGTGGGTTTCTCTATTGTTACATTTGTATAGTCACTGTAACTATTTTTACTTTCTCTACCACGTACATAGCAGATACAGGAGGAATTGCATTGCACTCAAAAATTCGATACCGGGATTTCACCAGAAATACATCTATAGATTTGCACATTTCAACTCATTACATAATTGGCTTGTATTGTGCATGATGTTTCATTTAAATACCCACAAACTGGGCCTGTGATTATTACTTATTGTTTTTATGTGTTACAGTGGGTGAATAATAATTAGTTTTTTGGTATCGTTATCACAGTACTGTTTCACTTGTGAAATTCCGTTCTCTTTGTATGAAAATGAAAAGAGAAAAGATAAAAGAATGACGAGTTTTAGTGAAAAAGGTCTAAAGCTTTTAAACATTAAAATCAACATGGAAACTTTGTAAATAGACAACGCCACAAAGTAACAACAACAACAACAATAATAATAATAATAATAATAATAATAATAATAATAGACATAAATTGTGTGCTTTAACGTTCTTGTACAGTTCTTGTACAGTAAGGCTTCGTTTCCTACGGTTTACCAGTTGTACAAAAGACATTCAGAATGAGACTACTTCACAGCTATTCCCAGAAAATTCAAGTTATACATTTTATTTGTCATGCAGATATCTTAAACATACCGTACCGTAATCAAAAGGGTTAGAGCCATTTTTAAGACAATAAAAAATAACGAAATTTCTTCCACTAAACGGGTAGTTTGCGGTGTGGGAATTTTCCTGAAAATCTACGGTTTGTTAAATTTTTTTATACGCTACTATTATAGTGTGTGCGTGTGTGTGCGCGAGTATGTGCTTAGTATCCGTGCGCCACAAGCGAAAACGACGACATTATAGAAAAACTTCATCATTTGCCCACCGGACAGGGACAACCACGAAAAACCTGAAAAAAAGCTCTAAGAGTATTCTAACGCCTACCGATCTGGAAAACCCATGAAAACAAGATAGTACACTTTTTTGACCGCTTTCGACCGGCAATGAGAACCCTGCTCCTACGTACGCTAGCGACCATTACGATGGTCCAGTACCAGGTTTTTGGTATAGTTAAATTACGTCTGTGCAAAGGGCGTCTGTACCGCTTTAAAAAACCTAGGTATATCAGTGCGTAGTGATGTTGGTTGATCTTAAAGCTGGTTAAGCATTTTTTCAAAAACAGTTTGCTACACGCTACTATTAAATGTGTGTGTGTGTGTGCGAGTATGTGCCTAGTATCCGTGCGCCGACAAGGCAAAACTTCATCATTTGCCTACCGGACAGGGACAACCACGAAAAACCTGAAAAACCACGAAAATTAGAAAGGGCTTCGTCAACCACTACAGCAAACGCCTACCAACCAGGGAAAACCTATGAAAAAGCAGAAAGAGCTTGCATTCGTCTACCAACCACAGAAAACCCCGAAAACTAGTTATTTTTTTTTAAAAAAAAAGGGCGGATCATATAAGTATGGCAACTGTAACGGTTTACGGCAGTGTGTGTGTGTGTGCCTATTTAATTTTTTAAAAACCCGAAAAATGAAAAGAGTTTGTGAGCGAATGTATGTGTGTGTGCGAGTATGTGCCTAGTATCCGTGCGCCGCCAAGGCAAAACTTCATCATTTGCCTACCGGGCAGGAACAACCACGAAAAACCTGAAAAACCTCGAAAATTAGAAAGGGCTTCGTCAACCACTACAGCAAACGCCTACCAACCAGGAAAAACCTATGAAAAAGCAGAAACAGCTTGCATTCGTCTACCAACCAGAGAAAACCACGAAACACTAGTTTTTTAAAATTGCTGATGAGTTCTGCAGAGGCTTTTGCAAATCTTGTTGGTAGCAAAACTTACCTTTTCCATCACCTCCAACATACCCCACTCCCACACCTTTTTCTTTCCACCAATCACAATCTCTCTTATTCTTACCAATCAACAACTTTCATTTGTTCCTTTCCACTAATAACATCACTTCTTATTCCCACCAATCACAACTTCACACGTCACTTTCTGTTATACGTTTTATCCCTCGTTCGCCATCTTTTCCCTCTTTCAGTCCCCAACCTCCGCACACACAACACATCGCCACCCAGCTCCTCTCCATCACGTGTCCTCCATACTCTTTCATCTTCCTTCCTTCATCTTCCACCCGAATTAACGAACCAATCACATTTCGTCTTATTCTTACCAATCAAAACACTCCGCGTCACTTCCTGTTTTTCCTTCATCTTTTCCTAATCCTCAATTCTATCTCCTCGTCACCATCTGTTGCGTTCGACATCTTTCGCATGTTGACCCTAACCTCAAACCTCTTCGTCCCTCCACTTCTTGCCTCCGACATCTTGTTTAGTTTCCATTTTCACCACCACGCCACCGCCATCTTAGTTTAAGCTCTCCACGTTTACCTCATATTTTAACCTCAACTTCATACCTCCGCCATCTTATTTAGTTCCCATTTTTACCACCGCGCCTCTCATCTCCGAACCAGATTGCCGGCTAGAACACATCTCGTTCATTCACACCTCGACGGTTGACTCGACAGCAGCTACTGTGAACACCTACTTCGTACACTTTTTTGACCGCTTTCGACCGGCTATGAGAACCCTGCTCCTTCGTACGCTAGCGACCATTACGATGGTCCAGTACCAGGTTTTTGGTATAGTTAAATTACGTCTGTGCAAAGGGCGTCTGTACCGCTTTAAAAAACCTAGGTATATCAGTGCGTAGTGATGTTGGTTGATCTTAAAGCTGGTTAAGCATTTTCAAAAACAGTTTGCTTTTATTTTTTTCGCGTCGCGTGAAGCTGCTGCGCTTTTGGTGACGCATCAACACCAGTAACAGGTAAGTACCACACGCATAATTATTTTTCGGACCTGCTTGGCGTAGCAATATATCCTTTCGTGTTTTGGTACTGTAACCTCAAATCTCCTTACCCTCCTCTTCGTCCGCCATCTTGTTTAGTTCTCACCGCATCTCCTTGTCGCCCACCCTCCGCCATTTTTAGTTCCCACTATTTTAACCTCAAAATCTGCTCTTCTAAGCTCTTGCTACCGCCATCTTCTTTTAGTTCCCATTCTCACCACCGCGTCTCCTTGCCCCCACCTCTTGCAACCGCCATGTTCACCACTAACCTCCAAATTTCCTCGTCCTTAAACCTCTTGTCTCAACCATCTTGTTTAGTTCCCATTTTCGCCACCGCATCTCATATCGCCCCATCTCTCTATCCACTCAACAAAACCACCATCCAACGTTCAAAAATTGCTGATGAGTTCTCCACAGGCTTTTGCAAATCTTGCTGCTAGCAAAACTTACCTTTCCCATCACCTCCAACATACCCCACTCCCACACCTTTTTCTTTCCACCAATCATAATCTCTCTTATTCTTACCAATCAACAACTTTCATTTGCTCCTTTCCACCAATAACATCACTTCTTATTCCCACCAATCACAACTTCACACGTCACTTTCTGTTATACTTTTTATCCCTCGCTCCCCATCTTTTCCCGCTTTCAGTCCCAACCTCCGCACACACAACACCTCGCCACCCAGCTCCTCTCCATCACGGGTCCTCCATACTCTTTTATCTTCCTTCCTTCATCTTCCACCCGAATTAACGAACCAAGCACATTTCGTCTTATTTTTACCAATCAAAACACTCTACGTCACTTCCTGTTTTTCCTTCATCTTACCATAATCCTGAATTCTTTTAACTCATCCCGGATGAACCAATTGCAATAACGATAATCCTTCCGCTCATGGCGCTTTTCAAACTTGCCGCCGCCGTCGCACGCAGCGACACTAGCGACACTAGCGCCCCTAGCGGCAGGATTATCGTTAATCTAATTGGCTCATCCGGGACTAATACTACTCTGCAGCTGCTGTGTACAGACTGGGTACAGAGCTAGTTGGAAAGGCCCCTGTAGCGACTCTTATGCCACAATGGTGAATGGCATTCAATCGACGTAACACAGATGGACATGCCGACGAATAAACAATACACCCGTAATCAAGCTTGGATTGGACCAAAGAGCGATAAAGGCTAAGAAGGACGGTCCGATCAGCTCCCCAGGATGTGCCACTTAAAACACGTAAAAGATTAAGAGAACGGTCACACTTTGCTTTTAAGAAGGAAACGTGCGAGGTCCAACACAACTAACTATCAAAAATCAACCCCAAAAATTTCGCCTCGTCTGAAAACGGAAGTATCCCTGGCCCAAGATGGAGAGAGGGCGGAGGGAAATACTTCCGGCGCCAAAAGTTGATGCAGACGGATTTCTCGGCGGAGAAATTAAAGCCGTTGGCGTTACTCCAGGCGTTGAGACGGTCGATACAGCTCTGGAGACGGCGTTCGAATAGACAGGTCCGCCGTGAACCGCAATAAATAGCGAAATCTTCAACAAAAAGGGACGATGAAATGCCAGGTGGAATACAATCAACAATGGGGTTGATAGCAATCGCAAAAAGTGTGACACTGAGTACAGAGCCCTGCGGTACTCCGTTCTCTTGAATAAAACGACGAGATAAAACCGAGCCCACACGTACACGAAAGACGCGGTCCGTCATAAACTCCCGAAGAAATATGGGAAGACGACCGCGGATATTCCAATCGTGAAGTGTACGTAAAATGCCGCCCCTCCAACAAGTGTCATAAGCTTTCTCCAGGTCAAAAAATACAGCCACGGTTTGACACTTTCTCAGAAATCCATTCATAATATGCGTCGACAAGGACACCAGATGGTCGACGTTAGAGCGATAGCGACGAAACCCGCACTGAGCGTTCGCTAGAAGTTTCTGAGACTCAAGCCACCATGTCAACCGCCCGTTGATCATGCGCTCTATCACCTTGCAAATGCAACTGGTGAGGGAGATAGGGCGGTAGCTGGAAGGTAGTTGGCGATCCTTCCCAGGCTTAAGTATAGGGACAATAGTGGCTTAGCGCCAAACGGAAGGAAAAATGCCGTCTTGCCAAATACGGTTATAGACTTGTAAGAGAAATAGTTTACTGTCGGCTGAAAGGTTCTTTAACATCAGGACATGAATGACGTCCGGCCCAGGAGCGGAGGGCCGAGAGCAATGAAGAGCGTGCTCCAGCTCCCTCATTGTGAATAGTTCGTTATAGCATTCATCATTAGCAGACCGAAAAGTATATGATGCGGAATCCAGCCGGTCTTTAATGGAGCGAAAGCCGGCAGAATAATGGTCTGAACTGGAAACCGCCTCAAAGGCAGCACCCAGAGTGTTAGCGATGGCAGCCGGATCCACTATGGTGGCATTAGAAACCTGAAGGCCAGAAACAGTACAATGTGACACTTTACCTGAGAAGCGACGAAGTTTATCCCAAACAACGGATGAAGGCGTAAAACGATTAAAAGACTCGACAAAACGAGCCCAAGATGCCTTCTTGCTATCCTGAATAATGCGACGAGCCCTGGCGCGCGATTGTTTAAAAGTCACCAAATTATCAAGTGTAGGGTGTCGCCGAAACACCCTAAGTGCAGTCCTACGGGCACGAACGGCGTCCCGACAATCCTCGTTCCACCACGGAACAGGTGGCCGCGGAGGTTGGGAGGATGAACGGGGTATTGCGCGTTCGGCGGCAGAGAAAATAATAGACGTAAGGTGCTGCACTAGTTGGTTAATGTCGGAGAAGGGCTGGTCGTCAAAATGCACGAGGCTGGAATACAAGCTCCAGTCGGCTTTTGCGAATATCCAGGTAGGTACTCTGGAATGCTGTACGTGGTGCGACAGAAGAGAAACGATGCAGGGGTAATGGTCGCTGGAGTAGGTGTCAGCGACGACGTTCCACTGAAGACGACGTGCAAGATGGAGTGAGCAAATGGCAAGGTCCAGGTGAGAGAATGTACCAGAAGAATCTGAAATAAAAGTAGATGCACCTGTATTGAGGATGGAAAGATTGAACTGATAAAAAATGTCGGAAAGAAGAGTTCCTCTCGCACAAGCCCTTGGCGAACCCCACAGTGGGTGATGGGCATTAAAATCTCCCAACAGAAGAAATGGTGTTGGGAGAGCGGACAGGTGAGCTCGAATGTCCGCGGGAGCGAGAGGAGACGATGGAGGGGATTACACAGAGCAAACAGAAAACAAAAAGCCGGCTAAGTGAAGGCGAACGGCAACAGCTTGCAAGTCGGATGTAAGTGTGACGGGTTTAAAATGAACGTCGTTACGCACTAACAACATGACACCTCCATGAGCAGGAGTACCCTCCTCCGGTTCAAGGTCGTAGCGAACCGGAGTATATCCTCGGAGATCAAAAGGATCGTGAGGGCGAAGCTTAGTCTCCTGCAAACACACGACCATAGGCGAATGGGAACGCAATAAAAGTTGCAGTTCCGCCCTATGCGATGGTACACCACGTACATTCCAGGTCAGGATAGCCATTAAGAAAAAAGGGATAAACTGTCTACTTAGAAGGGCGGCTTAAAATTACCTTTTGTTTAACCTTGGGGCTCGGGCTTTTGGTATGGAGTTGGTCAGACTCCATAGCTTCCTCGGAGGGAGGGCCCACGCGCTCAGTGCCAGAAACCGATTCAAGCGCCGTGAATCGGTTCTGGGTGGCGATGGGTGAGGGGTGCCGCTGAGCGCGGCTTGTCCCAGGACCTTCCTGGGACAGCGACCTCCGAGGAGGAGAAGGTGAACTAGTGTTACCGCGCGCACGCGGAGGGTCTTTCAAAAAATCTTCCCTACGAAGTTTCTGCTTGGGCTTCTTTTCAGCGGCTTGCGACTTCATTGATTTTGGACCAGGTTTATAGGGCTTGGTAACAGTAGCTTTAACGGACGGCCGGATGGTAGTGGCGGTTAATCCTGTCATGGTCCAAGTCTGAGTTTCGGCATCTACTCGTGGTACTGGCGAGGCAACAACAGAACTAAATGTGCCATATCGCAGGAGTGAAAGTTGGCGCGCATGGTAACGCCTCCAGGCTTCAGCGAAGGAGAGTTTTTCGTTTACCCGGATCTCCTGGATCGCCTTCTCGTCCAAGTACCGCGGACAGTCGGCAAACGAAGCAGAATGAGACCCTTTACAACTAACGCAGACGGGGGCTGTTGAACAGGTACCTTCGTGTGAGGGCTGGCTACGTGTTGCACAGATGTTAACGGCACTCTTACAGGAGACTTGCGTATGCCCAAAACGTTGGCATTTAAAACAACGCAGAGGTCTAGGAATATAAGGCCTCACAGAAATCCGTTCGTACCCTGCGGAAATGCTCGTGGGCAGATCGACGCCATCAAATGTAATAAACAGGGTACGAGTGGGTACCAATACGCCGTCGCGTTTGGCCTGCACTCGATGGACCGCTGTCACCGTCTGGTCTGCAAGATATTCTACCAGGTCCTCGTCCGATATCCCATCGAGGCTATGGGTGGTAATGACGCCTCGACAGGAATTGAATGTGCGGTGCTTCTCCACACGGATGGGATAGCCGTGGAGAAGCGTAGCGCGCAACAAGGTCTTACTTTGCTGATCGAATTTCGTTTGGACTAATAAGGAACCATTCCGTAGACGAGTGCAGGACTGAACCGCACCAGCAATAGCATCAATGCCCTTTTGAATGATGAAAGGGTTCACCTTCTCAAAACTTTGTCCATCTTCGGTTCGTGAAATGACCAAGTTACAACCAGTTGTCGGTGGTGTCACTTCTGTTACATAAACTTTTCGGCGCTTGTTAGTATTAATGGAGGAAGGGTGCTCCATAGCGAAATAAATCCTCCACCATTGCAACCGTCTCCGACCTCGGGCTCTGACTTCTCGGGCGTTACCCCGGCTTGGGCGAGTGGCCTATCTATACCAGACTCACCCCAGGGTCACACCTCCCAGAACATAGACAGAGGGACCCAATCGCCGTCAGAAGTCAGCAGCTCATGCAATGGGCCCCCGCGGGACTGCAGTTGAACAGCGGATACGAACACAAACCCTACATGACGACCCCGGGTGGTGGGGATGACGCCATTACCCACTCACCCAGCTGCGCACCTGGTGCGCGGGTATCCGTCAGGCTGTGTCCACGGAGGATTAAAAGAAAGATAAAAGAAACTAAAACTGTGTGGGCGTTTCGGATGCAAGGTAGGCCGACGAGGAAGAAAAAGAGATGCGCAAATGAATGGACGTGGTGCGAAATGTGCAGAAGTAAAAGCGAAGAAAGAAACGATGGCGAGGGGCGACATGATATGAAATGCACAGAACGCACGAGAGCCTACCTTGATTCCCCCGGTCACGAGAACGAACCCACCTCGACCGGACGGGGGTGGAAGGATGATGATGGCGATGATTGGCTCGGGTACCCCGGGTGCGCCTAACCCGTACTCACAAAAGGTGAGCCCCTGGGGGGGTAGAAGAATAAAATATATTATATGGACATGGGTGTGGAAACGCTTTATTTCCATGTTAGAACGCTTCACAGAACTCTAATCATGGGTAACAAAGGAATAGAACATAGCAGCATACTACTTGAAACTCTTTCTTGCATGAAATGCTCTAAATATCCCCTTAGTTAGTCTGATTAAGTTGTATTTCTTAGGTTCACCGCCAGTGTGGGGGAATTTGCAAGCTCGTGTGTATCGAACCCCGATACAAGGTATAAAGTGTCTTCATGCCCGTATTGTGGAAGGCTGCGAAACAATACGCAATTCTCCAAGGACACATCAGCACATCTAGGATTGAATGCAACGGCAAGCCGACGCGTGTATCAATGCTAACGGAGGGTATAATACCATTTTTTTCGGCTAATACTTAAGGAAATAAAATGAAATTTAGTTTTCAGATTTTGGGGAATTTATTATCATATGATTCTAGGATTGTATAAATCGTATTATGCAACTCGTATTTATAACTCGTTCCTTATGCGGTTTCAGACAAGGATCCACTCTTTCTCCTACATTATTCAAAATTTATTTAAAGGTCATTAATACGCTGGAAAAACAGTTTTAAACACATGGGAATATTGATAAATGATGATATGATCTATACATTACATTTTGTGGATAACCAAATGTTAATGGCACAATTGAATTCATGAGAAGGAAATTAATTTCAGAATATGAGAAGGATGGTTTGACAATCAACAAGGTATATATATATATATATATATATATATACACCTATATGCATTGGAGGAATTCAATAAGGTTTAACAATAATGACTTACTATTAAAATCACAGAGAACTACAACATTTAGGCATTACGATTTATAAAGATGGTGGAATGGAGGAGGATTCAGAATAGAAACATTCAGGCCAGGAAAGATATCCCCAATCAATAGGGTAGGACGGACATATCACAAAAAGGAAAAATCAGTATGTTTATGATTCAATAGTTGAGACAATAATACGACATGTATCACAAATTTGGCCAATAAGAAGAAGAGAAGAAAGGGAATTATTAGCAATAGATATGGAGTCAAATAGAACTTCTAGGGTGGAAAGAATTAGAAATGAAGTAAATCTTAAACAAATGCAAGTGCAATACACTATAGACAAACTAAAGAAATACAACGCTTAGGTATGTCATGTGAGGATGGGGAGGAGAGATTATGAAAGAACACTTTCAGATGGAAACCTCCGGGCAGAAGGAAGAGAGACAGACCCAAAAAGACATGGTTTTATGAGGTGCAAGAAGACATGAAGGAGAAAAACATTCCTGAGAATTTATTTATTTATTTATTTATCCTGGTATGAGTTAAGGCCACGAGACCCTCTCTTCCAGGCAATACAGGGTGGACCATTTAAGTTGAAAGTGTACATTATTTCTAAAACTAAGCGTTGTAGAAAGAAGTGTCTTTAAAAATTGCTTGATATTATGGGAGGAAGTAAATGCCATTAGTCGTGTTTTGTTTGGAAAACATTATGATGACCATTTTAGGATCAATTTAAGCTTTTTAAATAGGAACCTACATTTTGTATGTTGTTTTCTCATTAGAAAATGGTTTATAAAAAGCGATTTATTTTGTAATGAGAAATAAGGAAAAAAAAACAAAAAATGTTGATTCCCAATTACGAAGCGTAACTTGACCCTCAAATAACCATCCAACCATTCATTGCGCTCTTCGTACACAGCCATTCAGAGTTTTCGTTGTTATTTACGTTGGTGTAAGAACAACTGCAAAGTGCTTTATGAGAAAATAACACAAAAAAGGTAGGTTTCCATTTAAAAAAATTAAATTGACCCTAAAATGACCATCACAACGTCCTTAAAATAAAAAACGACTAATGTCAGCTACTTTCCTCCACAATATCAAACAACTTATATTCAAGACATTTCTTTCTACAGTTTAGTTTCGGAGATATTGTACAGCCTCAACTTAAATGGCCCATCCTGTATAATACAATCAAATACAACAAAGTAAAAACATAAATAGGAAAATACAATGCAATACAACGTAATAAAAACATAAACAAACATACAAAGGTTCCACAAATATATTAAAATGAAGAGAAAAAAAATCATAACCAAAATGCTTTTAACCGGAATGTTAATGTAGGTAAAACAGTACTCTAAATGGTTTAATACTGAAATTTAAAATATTAGTTGCTAATACATAAAATAATGGTAATAATAAATGATGCTGCGAGGTATTTATGACTAGAATAGAGCAGCAGATTAGGTTCAACTATAAACCTATGACCTAATTTTCGTCTTGAAGAGCATAACGTTCCGGCAATCCCGTATGTCTTCCGGCAGGGAATTCCAAAGATGAGCTAATGCTACGGTGAAAGATGAATAGAAGGGTGTGTTATGAGCAGGTACACAAAGAAGGAAAGAGCTTCGTGCGCGAGTTTCTCGATTATGACAGAAAGATATTTAAAGCCAACATTTAGATAGTTTGGGATGCAAGAATGGAGTTGGTGGAGAAGTGATAAAGAGTGTAAAATTCTTCGTTCCCTAAGCTGGAGCCAATGCAGTAATTCCAATGATGGTGTAACATGATCAAATCGACGGAGATTGCATACAAACCGTACATACGTATTTTGAGCCCGCTGAAGTCTTAAGAGTCGAAGTTTCAGTTAGGTTAGTAAAAAGAGAGTCACAATAGTCAAAATGGGGCATTACAAGCATTTGTATTATTATTTTCTTAACTGAAGTTGACAGAAAGTCATTTATATGTTAAAAAGGATAGATTATTGAGAATACTTTGTTGCATACATGCGTAATTTGCGTGTTGCAGTTTAAATGTTGATCCATATATCCTATTGGAGGAGAAGCTTGGAAACTGAGAATATGGAAGATGTAGGCATAGATAAAAAAAGAAAAGAATGTAATGGATGTAATTGTCATTGGATTTAAAAGTGATACTTTTTCATATGCGAAAATCTACATGCGGAGTTATTTTTCTGTGTTTGCATTCTCTACAGCTTAAATATTGCTAAATATAGTAAGTTATATGTTTCACCAAAGGGTCTAATATCGAGATTTCATCGTAAATATATATTTTAAGGTAGAGCGACTAGATTTAAATAATAAAAAAGACGCTTTGATACTTCAGCACTTAAAAAGTGAGAAAAAAACCACACTTCTGATGCGATCTACATAAAAGTTGTAAAACATACCCGGTAATGAAAGAGCGGATACTGCAGCGAAACAAGCTACAGAACTACCAACACAAGATACTGATATCAAAATATCTCTCCAAGATGCAGTCACACACTTTAAGAAGAAAATACACAAAGAATGGCTGACCAGCTGGATGAACAATTCTACAAGTAAACTTCATGATGTACGTGGAACTTCAACTCAAGAATATCCAATAAGACAGCGAAACCAAATTGTAATATCCCGACTACGAATTGGGCATACTAAACTGACACACTCTTATTTGTTAAATAGAAGCTCTCCACCAATTTGTGAAACATGTAAAACAGCATTAACAGTAGTACATATTATACTAACATGTCCAAAATTTGAAAATCAACGTAGTCAGGTTGGTATGCCCAGAAATATTTCTGCAGCACTCAATGATGCAGCTTTCATCCAGAAAGTAATTATTTTTCTTAAATGAATTAATATCCATCAATACATTTAACCAAATTGTAACCTGTATGTATACATCATGTGTAAGTATTATACTGTAATCCAATAATGTAAACAACTGTACATGAAAGGTCGTGATAAAACCTAGGAAGGTTAAAACGACCCTAAATAAATTTTTTTTGAAAAAACAGTTATTCTGGACTTAAGTTAAATGCAGGACTGTAGTGTTAATGTATCAGAAATTATCACTATATTTGTCTGAAGACATTATGTTCTCCCAAAGGTTTTCTTCTTTCGGTATTTTCTCATAAAAGTCAATACACGAAATATCAAAGTATACCCTGCTCATAATTACTACTTTTACAGTCTTGATGTTTAAAAGGTTCTTATCTTCTGTCCACAAAGAGATCGTGAAAGACAGAAAACAATTTCCACAGCTACGTATACGAATACATAAACTTTATTACAGTGCATTATGACCAGGTTTTCTTCATATTATCCCTGTCTCTGTAAATAAAGATATCACTCTCGGCAAATTAAGCAGCCATATATCAAAAGGGGAAAATATCTTGGAAATACATTTATCAGATATCTTGTAATCTTCGGGACCACTAAGAGTGGAATGCGGTGCTTTCAGATTACTTGCTCCCTTGTCGGAGTGCGGGTGCATGTAGGCATGAGAACCGATTTATACAGGTGGACCATTTAAGTTGAGACTGTACAATATCTCCAAAACTAAGCGTTGTAGAAAGAAATGTCTTGAATAAATGTTGCTTGATATTATGGGGGAAAGTAAATGCCAACAGTCGTGTTTTATTTGGAGGACGCTATGATGGTCATCTTAGGGTCAATTTAATTTTTTAAAATGGGAACCTACCTTTTTTATGTTGTTTTCTCACTCATTGTAAAAAACTAAACAATATTTGTATAAAGAACTTTGCAATTGTTCTTACACCAAAGTAAATAACAACAAAAATTCTGAATGGTTGTGTACGAAGAGCGCAATGAATGGTTGAACCATCCATGGATGGTGATTTGAGGGTCAAGTTACGTTTCGTAATTAGGAACCAACATTTTGTTTCCTTACTCCTCAACACAAAATAAACAGGTTTTTATAAACCATTTTATAATGAGAAAACAACATACAAAATGTAGGTTGCCATTTAAAAAAAAATTAAATTGACCCAAACATGGCCATCATAACATGCTCCAAACAAAACACGACTAATGGCATTTGCTTTCCCTCATAATATCAAGCTACTTATATTAAACACATTTCTTTCTACAACGCTTAGTTTTGGAGATATTGTACATTCTCTACTTAAATGGTCCACCCTGTATACTGTAGTACTGTCAACTGGCGTTATCGGTTCCCAAGATTACATGCCAGCTTATGAGACTACCTAAACTAACTCTAAAGCTGTTTATGAACCTTGGCAACTTTCCAGCAGTTTAATATCGTTAATGGAAGAGGTTTTAGGAGGTTACTTGAAGATTCCAACTGACGAGCTATCAGTTTCTGTCAACTTCTAGTGGTTTAATAACACAAACGAAACAAATGTCTGGGAGAATACATTAAGTTTATAACTCCAACTTATGAATCTCAGCAAATTTCCAGCAGGTTACCTGTCAATTGGAACATACATCGCCGTGGCGGTGCAAAACTATGCAAATTTAATATCTTTAAGTGATTTAAGGTAATCTTCAACGCAAAAAAGTGGAAATAACACCCTAATAACTTTTAAGAATCTGAGAAAAGATATACTGATGTCGCATCGTGTAATTCTTTAATATGTCAAGCTAAAATGCCTTGTAAAGTTCAGCACAAAACCTGGGCGCTGTTAAAAAATCCCAGTGCACTTCTTTATCAAATTGCTCAAGCTGCAAGTTGATGGATATTTGTGCCATTAATGTGTCCTTCTTAGGGCCGGTTCTACAATCTGCCGATAAATTGGATACAGTTTTTACCGGATTTCTTAGCGATTGCAGTCCCTGGATATCGCTACTCGGAATATATCCTTGCCAATAAGCTTTCGACTGCACTGGATCCGTTGTAAGAAACACTTTTTGTATTACTCCGCTCCCACGTGCACAAGCGTATGTGACAGACGACAGTGTCACCTTCGGCCATGTGTTACGCCATATTACATTCAAAACAAATTGCATGCACAAGAGTAGCTTACCAGTAGGTTTTGTTTCAATAAGTCAACTTCTCCTATTAAAACAAATACTGAGAAATATATCAAGAACGTAGTATCAAAGTGAATGCACTCAAACGAACACATGATTTTAGCGCACTTTCGTACTTACATTAGATTCACAGCCGTCATTGCTGACATGTAATGCTACAACTCCGAGGTCAGAATCTGAGGATAACCCTGAACTGTCACAACATATTCACATTATTTTGTTTCACAAATGAAAACCCCATTTCTAAAAGCAATGTATGGAAGCTCGTTTGCTTAAGATTTGGTAAATCAGGGTCATTGTTGACAGCACTTAACACTTCGTTTATTGACGGTGGCTCTGTCAAAAAAATATGCACTTTAGAACGAATTGCACACTTAATAAAGTCGTGTACTTGCCCCAAAAGTGCTTTAGATCTCTTCCTCTTTTTGCATGGCGTTTTAACACCACCAATTTCAGAACTTAACACTGGCTTCTAACACCCCCTGGTACAGTGTCGTTATTTTAACCAATTCGTTCACTATAATATTCTGATTATGCTCCTTTAACTTATGAAACACGTTTAAAATGATCTGGTTTCTCGCCATTTTTAATAGTTTAGCTTTAGAATGCATTTTATAACCGTGAACACTCATATTTGCCACTACCGAATTTACACCAGCCGCAACCGAGCGGAGGGCTATGGATTTTTCGGGCGTAAAAATCCTTCGGAAGGAAAGTAAAGCCAGTGGTCCCGTGTCGTAGATTTATGGCACGTAAAAGAACCTCAAGTCTGATAAAGGGGCCTCTGAGCAAAAAGCCCGTCTTTCACGCTCAGTATAGACTGGGACGCTAAGAACCATAGCAGTTAAAGAACGTCAATAAATAAATAATAATAATAAAAAAACGCAACCGAGCGGGATGGCTCAGGCGGTTACGTTTGTGGCCCGCTTTCGGGAGGTCCCGGGATCGAACTCCGGTGAACGCCCACTCTGACCCATGGGTTTTTCGTGGTTTTCCCGGATCGCTAGGCGAATGCTAGGGTGGTTCATCTTCTACAACGACTGTCCTTCCTCTCATTCCCTGTACCCGTCATCTTTGTCATCTATTTCAGGGTTGTAGGACCAGGTGACGGTGTTCGGCGAGTTGTGGCTGGGCGGTGGCTTGCGCTCTGTAAAGGTTTCTTCCCTAGCGTCGCTGTGGTACAGCTCAGTTAGGTCTCTCCTCAGCGTGGGGCTCCTCTGTGGGGGACACTGGGGGCTGCAGCTTGTAGGCAGGGGCCGTGCGGCGTCGGATGCGTTATATCTGGAAACGTTAGGGACCCCTTGCATACTTGCGCCCTTCGGGTCTCTGCCTTCATCCTTCCCTCCCAGGGGCCACGTTGGAAGCAAAAAGGGTCGTTACGCCTACTTGCGGTGCTCTGCCCCGGCTCCGGGGCCCCTCCGTGATACGTATCTTCACACCAGCCGCAAACTTGCCGCCATATTCCTCACTGACATTCCGTTTATTTTTCTCCCGCAACAGTAACGGTTTATTTGTTGTGAACGGACATATTTATACTTCCAAACAGCTGTAAAACTACAGCGAATTGTAATACTACAATTAAACGTATCGATTATCACATTTTACGAACAGTAATATTACGAAAACATGGATCTATTGTTTCTCCGTAAGATGAGTGCTTCGCTATCAAACCAATGAGAGCATTCACTGCAGTCACGTGGCGTGGAGCAATTTCTCGATATTGCTCATACAAGTGTGTTTCTTATGACAGAAGGAGTGAAGTTGGAGTAGTCGATACTCCATTATCCGACGAATAACAAGCTTTCACGTCCATGACACACAGTTCCTATCACTAGTAACAGTAATCATGGCAGAGTTGTATTTATCGGACGACGACGAGGAAATAATGACGTTTCTGCATAACAGCAGAAAGCCAAAGGTCACAAGAGAGAGACAAAGTTATTTCCAGATATTGAACGAAGGCTATAAAAGACTAGCTGGCTTAGCCGACGTTTCACGGGTAGCTTTTTAAACTCGAATGACGTTTTGCTCAACTTTATATATAGGTACCTCCCGTCGTTCTTTATGAAATCATTGAACAATATACAGATGATTTTATGTTTAATTCTTCCCGTTACCCCTCATAGTTATTTCGTACAGGCACGGCTATTCATAATAATCAGGCAGAGGGGTTTTAGTAAGTAAACCATCAAGTTAGGTACGCACCGAGGGTTGGTGGCGAGGGAAGATGGATGCGACTGCGACCTGCAAACAAATATGAACAGTTGAAGGCACTACTACACCTTGATTCGAAAGCAGGTAGATCAGATTATTTAGTGTCGGAAGAAAACAATGAGGATAAGTTTAGTTATTTGTAGTGTGCAATAATGTATTTTCGAAATATGAAACATAGATAGATAAGGTATCTAGTATTTAGTGCATGGGTCATTGACCGTACATGCATATTTAAGATACAAGGTATGGTGACAAAATAAACAGAAAAAGAAAACAAAACAAAAAAGAACAAGAAAAAGGAAAATAGAGATAAGTTACCTTTGACTAACTGAACAAATTTGACGTAGCTTCGCGCACTTTAGCCAAGAAGTTGTCCATGTTTTGCCAGTTCCTCTGGTCAGTCAATAGATCCCAACATTTCAATCTCTTTCTTGACGGACTTTTAAGTTTTTTTCTTTAAGTTTAATTGTTCGCTGGTTCTCCCACTGAGCGCATTCCGCCAAAATATCTACCCAGTCCTCGTCCAAATCACAGAATGTGCAGATTCCTCTGCCAGAATCGTCAGTCATTTTTTGTGCCCTCCAGCTCCCCACTCTAAACCATGCCATTCCTGACCTTTCCTTTCTTCCTAAGTTAAGTATATATGGCTGTTTACCCCAATTCAATTTTATTTCATTTGCTAGACTTAGAGAAGGTTTAATTTTGCAATCCGAGTCTATTGCACGCGACTAGCGCGTAGAAAATTGTTATATTTTGAAAAACTATTTTCCACATCGCCCGACATTTTAAGGGCAAATAAAAACATGAAACATCAGACTTGCTAGAGATTCCCTGCCTCAGTAACTCGTTTCACACATTTCTGCTACCCTGAATTCTTCTCTAGAATACTTTTAAATTTCTTAAAGTTCTAGCTTATACCTTACTCGGTATTTCTGAAACCTATTCTACTGCCTCAAGAGCTTCTGGTATTTTTAGTGTCCTTACTTGCACACATACACATGTTATTGTAGTTGCAATATTGCTGAAATGATACTGAATATATGAAAGATCCTAAGACGAAGTTGGTGAAATTATTTCCTTCACTGCAAGTATAGAGGCAGTGAAGGAACAGTCGCAACGAAAACGGCTGTTGTGAAGGGAAAGGGACGAGTGTGTCTGTCACAGTGCCTGACGTCACCTATACTCCATGTTGTAACACGATTGCTCTGTTTACTTATTCAAACCCCTCTGCCTGCTAATAATGGATGAAAAATCCCGATATTCACGCAAGAGGAACGTCTGACTTCCAGTCTTCACAAATATATTCTTTTATAAATGCAGTGAGTTTGTATTCTACTACACAGGCTTTGCAAATCCTTTAGTATTTTAGTAATGTATAAATTAAAATTATATGGCATTTTATAGTCCATGTCCGACACAAAGTATTGTGCTTTTCGAGTGAAAAAATTGTAAAAATAAGTTGAGTGGGTTTTAAGATTAAACCACATACACGTACATAGTCGTTTTCTCAGTTTATAATGTTGTTATAATAGAGATTTCGGCTTAGCAGAAGGAGCATAAGGAATACATCAAGAAGTAAGGTTATGTGAAATCTGGCGCGATTATTTCCCAGCATTATATCCCTCTCCAAGTTATCGCATTAGAATTTTTATCCTTGTGCAATCTGCTACCCCTTTAGGCGGCGATTCCGTTTTGTTTGATATTGCTGCACCTTTCCCTACTGTTGAGTTAATTATCAGAATATCACTGTCACTTCTCATACAAAAAACCGAGATGGACACATTCCCACGTCACCCAAGTTAAATACACAGATGTTAAAGAAAAAGAATTAAAGATGATAAAGGAAAAGTATTCAATATTTTTTCGAGGTGGTAATATGGACCAACACAAGAAAAAATGTCCAATAAATATGGGCTCTAAAATGCATACCTTAAAAGCTATGAGCACTTGTTCATCTTCGCTACTGTGAAACGTCTTCGACTGCAAGCTCTTTGCTATTACGTATGACCTACAGAATGCAGTGAACAAATGAGGACACATTACTCTGTTACAATGAAACAGCATAGCTTCTAATGTAATCTGCTTGCGATTACATGCGATCTGCACCTATGAACCATCGCCAAAGGAGGTGCTCAATATGGTGCCTATTCATAGTAAGGCATGCCTCTGTCCGACGTCTTAGGGAATCGCGCACTCTCACCATTCCAGGTTGGTCACGGACGCTCTGGCAGGCATTGGTGACGCCTTTCCATACTGATTGTACATCATTAATAGGGTTGCATACACCAAAGATTTAAAGATAAAACTGCAATGTAAAAGCATTTCACAAACTTATCAAAACACAAACGAATTCCATTAATACTAATAAGAATATGCGTTGCACTTACTCAGAACTGTAAATGTGGTTTACAGTAACACTAACACATGTTTACTGCATGCTGTATCCATGGACAATATCAGAGTGATGTCTTCATTTGTTTGCTGCCTGCTGTAGATCGTACATAGGTAAGAGTTTGCAATAAAAGAGATGTTTAGTAAAGGTGAACAAGTGCTCATATCTCTTAAGGTATGCATACTAGAGCCCATGTTTACTTGACATTTTTTTCTTGTTTTAGTCTATACTACCAGTTCTCAAAATATGGAATACTTTTTAACACCTGGTATATGTATTCTGACAAATGCCACCAAATCCACTACTTTAATCATAATAAACTCGCTAGCACCTAATTCTTTTAACTAGCCACCCAATACAGGCTAGCCGAAATGCTGTGACCTGTTAACGTATTTCCATGTACACTGGCTTCCATTTATGCCGTCCCCGCAGCTTTGGGAGGCATTCTACTGGCCTTCACAGGTATACATAGCAAAGAGTAGGTGCGTGTATCTGTTTACGTTTCCGCGCATGCAGTGGCGACCTGTTTTACGTGCACAATTCTAGATTATTCACATATGAATATACAACTTTCAGCATTAACTTTACTTATCATCACTTACTTATACGAGGAGCACTATTTATATTTTGAGCCTTGGCAACCCTGAATGTTGTAGGTGCCATCGGACGTTTCCAATGGAAATTTTGACATTTTTGACCATAATCTACTTCAAACATTTTGTTAATATAGCGTCATTTGTTTTGTTTACACTAACTTGAAAATTGTGTGTCAACAAAAACATGGAATTAACTCGTGAAAATGTTCGTGCAATGATTTATTACGACTTTCGACGTGGATTATCAAGACAAGAGTGCATCGATCAACTAACTTCCACATTTGGCGACGAAGCTCCATCCTTTGCCACTGTGAAACGCTGGTATAACGAATTTAATCGTGGCCGCCGTTCGCTCAATGATGAAGTTCGTGAAGCTCGTCCAAAATCAGTTGTAGTGCCAGAAAACAATGATGCTGTGCAAATACTAATAATGAAAGATCGTCATGCGACATATTGTGGGATTGAGGCAACCCTAGGCATTAGTTCCACCAGCATATATAAAATATTGCATGATTATTTAGCCGTGAAAAAGGTTTGCTCTCGTTGGATCCCACATAATTTGACGCAATCTCAAAAAGATGCTCGTGTCGATTGGTGTACAAAAATGCTCAAGAAATGCAATGGCGGTGCCTCAAAAGACGTATATAAGGTTGTAACAGGTGACGAATCGTGGATGTATGCGTATGAGTCGGAACGTAAACGACAGTCGACTGTATGGGTGTTTCAAGATGAAGTAAATCCAACAAAAGTTGTTCGCACTCGAAGCACTTCGAAGCAAATGGTCGCCTGCCTTTTCAGCAAAACTGGCCATGTGGCAACGGTGCCTTTAGAGGAACGTAAAACGATCAATGCCGAATGGTACACAACCATTTGTTTGCCGGAAGTCTTCGGTGAAGTAAGGAAAACCAACAAGAACCGTAGGATCGTTCTTCAAGACAATGCGAGCGCACACACATCTCGTCTAACAACACTAACAACAGAGTATTTGAAGGCTGAAAAAATCGAATTAATGGGTCATCCGCCATACAGTCCTGATTTGGCACTCAATGACCTGTTTTGTTCCCGAACATCAAGAATAAATTGCGTGGACAACGATTTCCGTTGGCAGAAGAAGCCGTTGATGCCTTCAAAAACCATGTTTTGGAGGTGTCTCAAGAAGACTGGAATAAATGCTTTGACAAATGGTTCAAACGGATGCAAAAGTGTATTGATCATAAAGGAGAATATTTTGAAAAACAATAAAGCAGTTTTCAATCAGAAATTACTTTGTTTTATTTATTAGGCTCAAAATATAAATAGTGCCCCTCGTAATGATCATGTTTAAATATGTAACTAAATAAAACCCTGTTTTGCACAATTTCTCCATGAAAAAGTAGTTTTAATGGCAACTTCATGTAAAACGGTAACATTCTTTTTACTCTCAAATAGGATACATTAACTAGGCATTGCTTTAATAACCCATCCAATCTCCATACTGTTCAATACCTGATTTAGCCGCCTAGGCACTGAATCACTCGTCGCCCTCTGGGAACAGCCATGAAATCTGGGAACATGTGCATTTAGAGTCAGAGCACCTAAGCTAATACTTTTTCATGGAGAAATTGTGCAAAACAGTGTTTTATTTAGTTGTATACTTTGATTCGACATATGATTACAATACTGTCTAGTAAATATGTCATTGAGAGTAAAAAGTATAATATATTTCAGTTTTACATTATATTGTCATTAAAATATTTTTCATGGAGATATTGTGCAAAACATGGTTTTATTTAGTTATATATCAACATGGTTATTATAAGTGATGAAGAATAAAGCTATTGCTCAAAGTTATAAGTACCCATATGTGAATAATCTAGAATTGTGCACTTAAAACAGGACGCCACTGCATGCGCGAAAAGGTAAACAGATACATGCACCTCCTCCTTGCTGTATCTACTTACTCACCTGTGAAGGCCAGTAGAATACCTCACAAAGCTGCGGGGACGGCATAAATGGAAGCCAGTGTACAAACCCGAGTAACCTTCGCTACATAAGTACGTATTTACCATCCCCATGGAAGCCTAAGACCCGAGAATTATATCACAAAGGTGTATAAAAATGATAAATGCATGATCATTCCTGGCTTAATGATTTCTACTCATGGAGTATTTTACATTAACCTACGCGAGCTCTGGTGTTACACCTTGCAAATCCAAATACCTCAGTGAAAATTCAACATACCTAACATGCATAAACATATAAAACGGTATTTGTATAAATTCCAAAAATCATAAGTCGAGTACGGAATTCATAAAATCCCACCAATAATGAACTACTGATACAATGTTAATCTTAACAATTCTCCAAAATGTATTACAAATGCTCAAATTGACACAATAACGCTAATTCTGGCGTTATGATGACAATAATCGTGAGAGTGACTTCGGAGTAAAATTACTAAAATTGCTATAAGACATTCCAAGGTAACAAATACCTCATTTAACTAAATTACTGAGATGCTCGACACAAATGCTGGATTTGTCCCTTGTACACAAAGCGCCAAAGAAAATCTTCAGTGGATTTTGTATCGTTTTCTGGGGTATTTTGAGGCGTGTCCTTCAGCTTACCTATCGCAGAGCGTGGTGGCTTAATAACACAGCAATAAGGGGAAAAGAGGGGAGCTTGATGCCTCTCTTTTTCTAGTGTTATTGAAACCAAAACATGTTTATTGTCTCTGAACCAGTCATGCCGTACACTAGCCAAATTACTCGTTGACGTATCGTGGGTATATGGGAGGCTGGTCGCACTGTTACAGCAATTGCAACGGTAGCGCATAAACGTGTTTTTATAGTACATTACTGGATAAAATATTCCAGAAAAGTGGAAAAGACGGTCTAAATACTCGTCAGAAAGTGGGCACTCCCCGTAAAACATCCGCAGATGATATTCGTTTACTAAATGCAAATTACTCTTTTGTTATAATTGACCAATCATGCTTAGAAACTAAAGGTATATATGTATATGGTTTACCGAATATGACATACATATTATGGCAATAAAATTGAGTTATATTTTTGTTTATAATCCTGTTGTATTCCTATGATCAGCAATATGTTAGTAAAGGTATATTAACCAATTATAGTTTGAATTAGAGGGAAAACGTGCTGCTTTATTTATTATTTAGTTATGTTTGCTTCTATGCAGCAACAAGCATTGATATCCTGTGAGAATACAGTTTTGTTTATATTTTGTTATAAAGTGCTGCCTTGCTAGGTATTTAATGAATGTCATTCAAGCTTTAATTTGCCCCTCTCTGAAAATCTTCTCACACTACACATTCTACATTTCGCTAACCTGGGTTCATCAAGTTTTCCCCTTTAGCTTTTAACCCTTCAAAAGCGTGTCCTCCACTAGCCGATAAGGTATGGCTACCAATCGCAACAAGAGGTATGTACGAAAACTGAATGCACTCACTCTACCTCTTCCTCTTTTAGCCAATACGATCGAGAAGGTAAACATATATTTCGTTTCTACGCCATTTTGTAACCTTTGTTGTGGTTATTGGTGTGACTATTTAGCAGAAGGAGTGGCGCACCCTTGCACCGTGGCCTAAAGCAACCAATGAAAGACCACGTAGAAAGATAAATAATGTGACAGACGCGAAGTCAGTGAGATTTTCTTTGGTGCTCTTTGTACGTAAATGCAAATGGAATAGTTTACCATTCCTTTTCTGTTCCCATTTAACTGCTGTGGTGCCGTTTACTTGAAAACTCCGTTTGAACTGCGCAGCTCTGCGACTTCTCCTTAACCATACATTTTCCTGGAGCTCCATTACATAAACTACTGTAGAACGTTCTGGATGCAGCCTTCTGCGAACTTACATTCGAGCGTCTTGGTGCCTGGACAGACGGTTTATGGGAAACGACGTGATAAATGCAATCCGTACTTATAATGAAACTTATTGACGACGTAGAGTGTATAATAAGCACTGAAAAGGTACTATATGTGCTGCTGCATTGTAATTGCTTACAGCAGACTGTACGAGTGCTTAAGGAAGCCTTAATGAAGACTGATACGCGTACTATTGCATGATGGTTACTTCCTGAAAACCTCCACACAACTTCTCCATGATGGTGTCCGCTTGAGAACAAACCACAGCTTTTCTGCGATGGTTGCTTCCCGAGCGGTTAGAAAATCCGGCTCTTCCAGGCACAGTGCACACCCTTTTCATTTCCACAGTGCGACGAACAACGTGCTTTTCTTCTCCGCGTACGCACCCATTCAATTGTAGTCTGCTGCCCAGGCCAGATGATTTCAAAATAAACGATATTAAAAATAATACCGTTACAAATCTTATATGTTTCTACGAGGTTTAACAGTTAAATTAAAATTAAATTGCGTTTTATTTTTGGACGCTCTTTAACTGCTGTGGTCCTTAACGTTCCATTGTATATTGGGCCTCTATCAGGTTTGAGGTTCTTTTACGTGCCGTAAATCTACGACACGGGACCACCGGCTTTACTTCCCTTCCAAAGGAAGCCATGCTAGGGATTTTTACGCCCGAAAAGGTTTAACAGTATTTCGCAGTCGTCATGAGTGAAGTGTTGAGTTTCGTCGCTACCATTTTACTCTAAAACGATGGCAAAAGAAACCATGCGATAAACACTAACTTAGATTTTGCTTGTCTGCTTCGCAAGGTAATTCTTGCTTGTTTTCTAGTTTACGAATTCCCCAATGGTGGTGTTTCCGTCGAATTCAGGTTGGCAAACATAACACATCACAGGTTATCCCATAGGGTTGCTATCCAGAGAAAGCCGTGTGATTGTAGAATAAGAGCGTTGCTTATCGGCCAGAAAAGTTTATTTGGAGAGTAACTATAGGGAGGCTTATTGGGACATTGTATAACCGGTCCTTAAGAGCTATTATACGTTTTCCCTGGATTGTGTGAATGTTGTGGATTTTGGTGATGATGTATTTTATACTTAGTTAAAATGTCCTGATGGAGTAATGCATATGTGGATATTGAAGATATTATGAAACGTTCCCAAGATTTCACAGAAAAAATAATTCCCTCATTACCTTCTCCAGCCATGACATTTTCTCATACCTGACGTAGTATTCGATGAAAGTTAAATGCTCAATGATAATAAACTGTTTCACATGAAGAAATATGGTCTTAGTTACATGCAGCATGCTTAAACCACACTGAAATGATTATATTACAAAACATAAGCTAGCTCAAAAGAGGAGAGGGAAAACAAACCATAAATCCGACGACGTACATACTTCTACTTAGTAAATTGTAAACATAACCAGAAATACTTCGGAAACGGCTTATGTTACGAAAAATGATTTACACAAAATATGTATTTCAAAGACCTCTACATTTTTCTGTATTTAAGTTCTTATGGTTTTCAAGCTACATGCAGTCTTCATTAAGAATGAAGAGAAATTCAGATACTATTTACAAAATATTATTGGTCATTGTATGACCGCAAACATCCTCGTCTTCTTCACCGGATTACCCTCTCCGTTGTAAGACTTACCCTCCCCCCCAAGAACTTACAAGCAAATGCCTTGAGTCAGTAGCGTGTCGAGGAGCAAGCAAACTTAGATCATAACATATCCAGGATTAAAAAAAGTGAGTTTTATTTGTGGACGCTCTTTAACTGCTGTTGTCCTTAAAGTCCCATTCTATATTGGGCATGCAAGACCGGAAATTTTGCTCAGGGGATTCTTTATAAGTTTTGAGGTTCTTTTACGTGTCGTAAATCTAAGACACGGGCCCACCGGCTTTACTTCCCTTCTGAAGGAAGCCATGCTAAGGATTTTTACGCCCGAAAAAAAAATCCATCGCCCTCCACCGGGTATGAACCCGCGACCTCGAGAAGTAGAGGCTAGCATGGTAACCACTACACCACGGTGGACGACACATACCCAGGATGGGTGAGCAGCCCAATGTCTGGTATGGCGATGAAGAAGAAGAAATGCAATATAGTGATGAAACGGATGATAGGAAAATTCATGAATCAAATTGTCCAACCAAGCACTCGCCTAGCGACCGAGATAAACCCAAAAAACCTTCGGTCAGATTGGTCGGCCCGTGGGGTTTGAACTCGGGGGCTCCCGAATGCAAGTCGCACACGTTACCACAGCGCCACCCTACTCGGTAAGACCTCAAACATACGATATTTTATTCCAAATGATTAGCCATTTTTGAGCAAATAAAAGAACTAATTTTTTTTTCGTGTAAAAGGTTAAGGTAAGGCAATTGCGTGAAAATCTGCGCTGTGCATTCTTGAAAAATGCAAGGAGACAGCTTTATCTAAAATACCTTTTTATTCAGGAGACCTGAAAACACTTCCAATATAACCTCAATATCGTAGTTTTTAGTGGAATGTATTACTTCCTCTGCCTTTCGTATGCAAGAGGTAAACAACGTAAAAACGAAAGGACTATACACCACTGTATGCTAACAAACTCTTTCCAAATGAATAACTTTATTATCGACTTTGTTTTAAATTCCATTTTTTTAAATTGAAATACAGCTTACTTAAATTTTTATTCAGTGGTAAATTAAATTGCAGAAACATTTTATATGGACTCTGAAATGCTAAGATGCATTTTCTATACACAACTCAAAAACGTATTAGAAGGTAAAGGTGAAATACAAAGTTTATGATTTTGTGAAACTGACATGAAAAAACCTCTTCATTCCAAAACAACTAAATTTTGAGGTAATAATAAAATATTTTGATAAAGGTATTATAAATCAAAATATATTGTAGAACTAAATCTTTCTGCACATTTTGAAGTAAAATTATTACGCAAAATCCGTCAAAACACTGAAATGCAATTTCTCAATAAAATGAACTTACTTTTTACACTGGCACTGTGATATTTCTAGATTACATGAGGATTCTACCTCAAAAGTTAACAATCCGGCAATTTTTACTTTCTCTATCACGTATATAGTAGATAGAGAAGGTATTGCATTCCACCCAAAAATTCGATATCGAGATTTCACCGGAAATACACTTATGAGACCCTTGAATCCAAAAACGCAACTTCAGAAAAAGGTCCGTGTGTATGTGTGTGTGCGCGCCTGTGTGTCTGTGAATAGCATAACTCAAAAACGAAAAATCGGATGAATACCAAACCAGAAGTCGAATCCTGTGCTTGTAACCAGCCGAAGTGCTTACCTCCATGATGACCTTTGAGTCAGAGGAACATTTGAAAATCACTTGGGAAAAGATCTGGTGAATATGGAGGATGCGAGAAAACTTCCCAGTTGAAACTTCTGAGCTCCGCCTGGGTCAAGATTCAACTTGGAAGTTTTCTCGTATCCTCCGTATTCACCGGAGCTTGCCCCAAGTGATTTTCACATGTTCCTCCAACTCAAAGGTAAGCACTTTTAACACCGATGATGAAGTCAAATCAGTGAACAGCTAGTTGCGAGCACAGGACCCGACCTGGTGCAACACTGGCTTGGAAAAACTTGCGTCACGTCTCCAAAAATGGTTGGAAAAACATGTTGACTATGTAGAAAAGTAACGGAAGGATTGTACAATATAAATAAAATTAATTCAACGTGATCAATTATGTGTAATGTGTTTCATAAAACAGGAAAACTTACTTATTGGAACCCTCGTATAACTGGTAAACGTTAAGTGATAGACGAAAACTTACCCCCCCCACACACACACACACAAAAGCAGATCTCTTTAAAGCATGCAATTTATTTCAAATAATGCTTTTGTGTCATCAGCCATTTCCAAGGTACCGTTATAAATTTCGCATTATTAACTTCCTTGTCACCCCCCCCACACTAAACTAACCTTTACATGGAACACTTTTAGCAATTTTTGATTTTCTAAAAAATGGGTAACCATTTTGATTAAAATACCATATGTTAAGAATATTTACATGACAAATAAAACGTATATTTTGAATTTTCTGGGCATAGCCTATGAAGCCCTTTTATCGCTTGGAATTCTGTATAAACTTGTATAACTAGTAAACGTTAAACGATAGACGAAAACTTACCGCAAACAAAATGATGTAGATTTCTTTAAAACGCACATTTTACTTCAAATAACTTTTTCGTAGCATCAGCCATTTCCAAGATATCCGTTATAAATGGTTCGCATTATTCAATTCTTTGTCATTGTTTTTGTCCCATCGATTTTCAGTTGTTTCTCGCGATTCCATTGAAACAGTATGGAATTTTAAGGCCAGCATAGCGTTCAGTTCTTAAACATTCGACTATCGCCGTTTTTGTATCGTAAGGGAATGTGTAATGTGACTATTTCTGCAAATGCTTATCTGGATTAAAATGAAGTAGAGAGAAAAAAATAAACTTTCGTAAGAATAATTTGTATACGCACCAATAAACGAGGTCGTGTGAATATAACGCATCAGATTTTTTTCTCGAAGTTTACATACAGACTTTAAAACAAGCTTTCCGAATTATGTTCCCCTTTGATGGTAAGCCCCGCGACATATGTCGTGCAATATTTTCGACATCCGCAAGTCTTTTCTGGAGCATGAAAGGGGGCACTAGTCTCATGGAAACGTCCCACCCCTGTACACATAACATGGAAAATGAACGGGGTAGGGAGTGATCAGTACAACTTACCCCCATCGGTTACGGATGGACGGGAGAAGTGAATGGTAGGCGTCACAAGCACTCAATGTAGTTTCCGTTGCGGCCCCGAGGCCGTCAGTGACGAATCAAGAGGGTTGGCTGCCGAATACAGTCTCGGTAAATAATGCTAGCAGCATTCTTCATGCTACTGAACCCAGAGGCACAATAAGGCACTCTAAGTGAGAGGCCATTCAGACCAGTGTCTGAGAGAACAATCTCACAGGTATCTAAAGTGCACAGCTTAAAGCAATGTATTCGTGAAAATCTAAAAATCTACAGCTTTCTTCCGATTCCTTTCACTTTTTGCTCTCTCTAACGCGTACATAGTAGGCGGAAAAGGTTTCACCCAAAAATTCGGCATCGAGATTTCACTAAAAATACACGTTTTGAAGCCCCCTGAATAAAAAAAAACATTTTTAGAAAATTGTGTGTGCTTGTTTATGTCTGAGAACACCATAATTCAAAAAAGAAAAGCCACATAAATACCAAACTTGGTGTTCTTTACATGGAAGATTTTTCGAAATTTTAAATTTTCTCAAAAACGGCTCTAACGATTTTGATTAAATTACCATAGATTATATTGAAGATATTCACATGACAAATAAAACGCATACAGGGTGGACCATTTAAGTTGAGACTGTACAATATCTCCAAAACTAAGCGTTATAGAAAGAAATGTCGTTAATAAAATTTGCTTAATATTATGCAGGAAGTAAATGCCATTAGTCGTGTTTTGTTTGGAGGACGTCATGGTGGTCATTTTAGGGTCAATTTAATTTTTTTAAACGGATACATTTTGTATCTTGTTTTCTCATTAGAAAATGGTTTATAAAAAACTGTTTATTTTGTGATGAGGAATAAGGAAACAGGCGGCGCCGTGGCCGAGTGGTTAGACCTCTCGCCTCCCACCGAGGCGGCCCGGGTTCGATCCCAGGGACCTGCATGTGGGATTTGTGGTGGACGAAGCGGTGTCTGGGCGGGTTTTCTCCGGGTTCTCCGGTTTCCCCCGCCATTCATTCCACCAACTGCTCCATCATCACCTTTCCTTTCATCCATTTCACCAACATTTCGTTTCATCTACTTCCTTCATCGGGCTGATCACCCATCCTGGCTGCTCTGTCTGATCCATGAGTGTCTGCTCCTCGACGGGCCTCTGACCCCAGGCACCCGCTTGTAAGTCCTGGGGGGTGTAAGTCCTACATAAGAGGAGGGTAAACAGATAACGAATGAATAAGGAAACAAATTAAAAAAATGCTGGTTCCCAATTACGAAACGTAACTTGACCCTCAAATGAGCATCCATGGATGGTCCAACCATTCGTACACAGCCATTCAGAATTTTCGTTGTTATTTACGTTGGTGTAAGAACAATTGCTAAGTGATTTATATAAATGTTGTTTAGTTTTTAATGAGGAGTGAAAAAACAACATAAAAGGGGTAGTCTCAATTTAAATGGTCCATACTGTATCTTGAATTTTCTGGGAATAGTCTATGAAATACTCTTCATTCGGAAGTAATTTTATATAATCTTGTATAACTAGTAAACGTTGAGCTATAGACGAAAACGTGCTACACAGACCTCTTTAAAACACACAATTGACGTATATCAATTCATATTTCAGATACGTTTTCGTGGCGTCACCCATTTCCAAAATATCCGTTATAAATGGTTCGCATTGTTCAATACTTTTGTCATTCTTTTAAAGTCCTGTCGACATTCGATTGTTTTTTGCGATTACATGGAAAAAATGTGTAATTTTAAGGCCAGCATATAGCGCCCAGTTCTAAAACATTTGACTATCGCTTTTCACTTTGTATCTGTAACGAAAGGTTTAATGTAAGCATTTCTGCAAAGGTTTATCTTGATTAAAATTAAGTAGATAGAAAAAAATAAGTTTTCGAAGGATAATGTGTAGCTACTAATAAATGATAGAGGGTAGAGAGTGTCGTGTGAATGTAACTCATCAGAAATTTTACTTTCTCTAGGTACTTCGTACAGTAAGTAGGGTAGTATTGTATTCCACCCAAAAATTCGATATCGAGATTTCACCGGAAATACATGTTTTAAGGCCTCCTGAATAAAAATTTTTTTACAAAAAGGTCTGTGTGTGTGTGTGCGTGTGTGTGTGTGTGTATGTATCTGTGAACAGTATAACTCAAAAACGAAAAGCCGGATAAATACCAAACTTGGTATTTAGGTTCACTATCTTTCAGAGATACGACACGAAGATTTTCAAGAAAATCCCCCACCCCAGATTACCCTTTACTTGGAACATTTTTCCAAAATTTTTATTTTCTCAAAAATGGCTCTTAACTATTTTGATTAAAATATCATATATTTAAGATACTTTATGGCAAATGAAATGTATATCTTGAATTTTCTGGGAATGTCCCCAAAAGTCCTCTTGATTCTGAATGAATTTTGTATAACTGGTAAACCGTAAGAGATAGACAAAATTTTACTACACAAAAAATTTAGAGCTCGTTAAAACACACAATTTATGTCATATACATTTTTTTTTGTTTTTGTCGAGTGAACCATTTCCGAGATATTCCTTGTTATTTGTTTAAATCTTCCGATACTTTTACATTTTCCCAAATGGGAATTCGTTATTTTTTTTAATGTCCTGGACATGCAAAGAAAATGGAATGCTCCACACAGCAACCAGCTCTTAAAAGATTTGACTGTCGCTTCGAGCCTACATATTCCCCTTTGCGTTTACTAGCAATAGATATTTTCTGCAAACTTTTATCTCGATTTACTTGAAATATATGGAGAATAAGCGTTTGTAAAAATAGTTTGTACAAGAGTAGAGAAAGTCATGTGAGTGTAACACATCAGATTTTTTTAACATGTGTTCTGAACATAACACATACAGTGCACACGACATTTTAGTGAGCTATGTCAAAACGTTAATGATGATGATGATGAGATGCGGTTTAAGGGCGCTAAACAGCTAAGGTCATCAGCGCCCTTAGAAAGTATAAAAGTGACAGTCCAAAAATAAAATTCCGATAAAAAAACCGCATAATTAAAAAACGGGACACAAACCCGCGATGTCCAAAAAGTAAAAAACAAAACACCCAATACGAACACACTAAAAGCATGGTCAATAAAAGCGTAAAACAACGTGTCAAGAGCTGCAGAACGTATGGGACATGAGCGCCATATGTCCACTGGGGAGTAGAGCCCGCATTAAAAAGGCAACATAATATCGCAATGTTAAAAAGGCGCTCAGCGCATCAAATGCGCCGATAAAAATCACTGTCATTGATAAAACGTAAAAGACATTCCACAGCATGCGCGTCGTCTGCCAAAACGTTGGCTATGCCAACAGGCAGACCAACACGAACGCGCATCGGAGCTAAAACTTGACACTCTGCTAAAATGTGACGCACCGTTAAGGGCGCATCACACTGCTCACAGAGCGGTGCGGGGTCACCACTGAGCAGGTATCTATGGTTAAAAAGACAATGTCCGATTCGTAAACGAGCTAAAAGTACCTCATCCCGACGAGAAGAACGAGAAGAGGTACCCCAGACTAACGGAAGAGGTTTAACCTCCCGCAACTTGTTCCCCTAAGAGCCGCCCACTCATCGCGCCAGCGCGAGAGGATACTATAACGTAAAATAACATGAAAATCTGAGGAAGGAACAACACAGGTAAAACATCTGGGTGATAAAATGGTCGATTTGGCAGCGGCGTCGGCAGACTCGTTGCCTGAGATGCCCACATGACCTGGAATCCACAGGAAGGAGACGCTGATGCCAGAGGCACCAAGCGAGTGGAGCAGGTCATGTATACGCTGTACGAGAGGGTGGTAACCGTACAGCGCATTAATACCCTGAAGGGCACTCAGCGAGTCGGTACAAATAACACAGTGCCGTAAGTCGTGCCGCTGAATGTATAAAACAGATTGGTATATACTAAAACGTTCGGCGGTATAAATCGAACATTGTCCAGGTAAACGAAAAGTAAAACTCTGTGCACCAAAAACAAAGGCAAATCCTACTCCAACATCAGTCTTAGACCCACCAGTACATATAAAATGACAATCCCCGAACTGTGCCTGCAGTTCTAAAAAGGCGGATCTAAGGACGGAAGCAGGGATCGCATTTTTCGGCATCGACGTTAGCCCAAGGTGGATGTGGGCCTCAGCGCGCGACCATGGAGGAAAACGCGTTTCCCCTCGTGGAAGGGCCGGCGCTGGCGTAACGTCCAAATGCCGAAGTAGCAGTCGAAATCGAACCCCTGGAGGGAGCAATGCAGAGGAGCTAACTACATATTGGCGATCAAGTGAATCCTCAAAAAACATCGTGAAGGACGGGTGGTCAGGCAAGCTTGAGAGTAAAGAGGCATAGCTGCACAAAAGCATCTCACGCCGGAAAAACAGCGGAGGCTCTGCAGCTTCAGCATACAGACTGGGAACAGGGCTGGTTGGAAAGGCCCCCGTAGCGACTCTTATGCCACGATTGTGAATGGCATTCAATCGACGTAACACAGATGGACGTGCCGACGAATAGACAATGCACCCGTAATCAAGCTTTGATCGGACCATAGAGCGATAAAGGCGAAGAAGGACGGTCCGATCAGCTCCCCAGGATGTGCCACTTAAAACACGTAAAAGATTAAGAGAACGGTCACACTTTGCTTTTAAAAAGGAAATGTGCGAGGTCCAACACAACTTCCTATCAAAAATCAACCCCAAAAATTTCGCCTCGTCTGCAAACGGAAGTATCCCTGGCCCAAGATGGAGAGAGGGCGGAGGGAAAGCCTTCCGGCGCCAGAAATTGATACAGACGGATTTTTCGGCGGAGAAATTAAAGCCTTTGGCGTTACTCCAGGCGTAGAGACGGTCGATACAGCTCTGGAGACGGCGTTCGAGTAGACAGGTCCGCCGTGAACTGCAATAAATGGCAAAATCGTCAACAAAAAGGGACGACGAAGTGCCAGGTGGAATACAATCAACAATGGGGTTGATAGCTATTGCAAAAAGTGTGACACTGAGTACAGAGTCCTGCGGTACTCCGTTCTCTTGAATAAAAAGACTAGATAAAACCGAGCCCACACGTACACGAAACACGCGGTCCGTCATAAACTCCCGAAGAAATATGGGAAGACGACCGCGCATATTCCATGCGTGAAGTGTACGTAAAATGCCGCCCCTCCAACAAGTGTCATAAGCTTTCTCCAGGTCAAAAAACACAGCCACAGTTTGACACTTTCTCAGAAATCCATTCATAATATGCGTCGACAGGGAAACCAGATGGTCGACGGTAGAGCGATATCGACGAAGCCCACACTGAGCGTTCGCTAGTAGTTTCTGAGACTCAAGCCACCATGTCAACCGCCCGTTGATCATGCGCTCCATCACCTTGCAAACGCAACTGGTGAGGGAGATAGGGCGGTAGCTGGAAGGAAGTAGGCGATCCTTCCCAGGCTTAAGTATAGGGACAATGGTGGCTTCGCGCCAAACGGAAGGAAAAGGCCGTCTTGCCAAATACGGTTATAGACCTGTAAGACAAAAAGTTTACTGTCGGCTGAAAGGTGATTTGACATCAGGACATGAATGCCGTCCGGGCCAGGAGCGGAGTGCCTAGAGCAATGAAGAGCGTGCTCCAGCTCCCTCATTGTGAAAAGTTCATTATAACACTCAATATTAGCAGACCGAAAATTAAAGGTGTCGGAATCCAGCCGGTCTTTGATAGAGCGAGAGCCGGCGGAATAATGGTCTGAACTGGAAACCGCCTCAAAGGCAGATCCCAGAGTGTTAGCGATGGCAGCCGGATCTACTATGATGGCATTAGGAACCTGAAGGCCAGAAACAGTACAATTTGACACTTTACCTGAGAAGCGACGAAGTTTATCCCAAACAACAGATGAAGGCCTAAAGCGATTAAAAGACTCGACAAAACGAGCCCACGACGCCTTCTTGCTATCCTGAATAATGCGACGAGCCCTGGCGCGCGATTGTTTAAAAGTCACCAAATTATCAAGTGTAGGGTGGCGCCGAAACACTCTAAGTGCAATTCTACGGGCACGAACGGCGTCCCGACAATCCTCGTACCACCACGGAACAGGCATTCGCCGAGGCTGAGAGGATGAACGGGGAATTGCGCGTTCGGCGGCAGAGAAAATAGTAGACGTAAGGTGCTGCACTAGTTGGTTAATGTCGGTGAAGGGCTGGTCGTCAAAATGCACGAAGCTGGAATACAAGCTCCAGTCGACTTTTGGGAATATCCAGGTAGGTACTCTGGAATGCTGTACGCGGTGTGACAGAAGAGAAACGATGCAGAGGTAATGATCGCTGGAGTAGGTGTCAGCGACGACGTTCTACTGCAGACGACTAGCAAGCTGGAGTGAGCAAACGGCAAGGTCTAAATGAGAAAATGTACCGGAAGAATCAGAAAGAAACGTAGGCTCGCCTGTATTGAGAATAGAGAGATCGAACTGGTCAAAAATGTCAGAAAGAAGAGTTCCCCTCGCACAAGCCCTTGGCGAACCCCACAGGGGGTGATGGACATTAAAATCTCCCAACAGGAGAAACGGTGTTGGGAGAGCGGACAGGAGAGCTCGAATGTCCGCGGGAGCGAGGGGAGACGATGGAGGTGAATACACAGAGCAAACAGAAAAGAAAAAACCGGGTAACTGCAGTCAAATGGCAACAGCTTGCAAGTCGGACGTAAGAGCAAGAGGTTGGAAATGAACGTCGTTACGCACTAATAACATGACACCTCCATGAGCAGGAGCACCCTCCTCAAATTCAAGATCGTAGCGAACCGGAGTGTACCCTCGGAGATCGAAAGGGTCGTGAGGGCGAAGCTTAGTCTCCTGCAAACACACGACCATAGGGGAATGGGAACGCAATAAAAGTTGCAGTTCCGCCCTATGCGATTGAACACCACGTAAATTCCAGCTCAGGATAGCCATGAATTAAAGGGGATACACTGTCTACTTAGAAGGGCGGCTTAAAATAGTCTTTTGCTTAACCTTCGGGCTCGGGCTTTTTGTATGTAGTTGGTCAGACTCTATAGCCTCCTCGAGGGGATGGCCCACGCGCTCAGAGCCAGAAACCGATTCCAGCGCCGAGAATCGGTTCTGGGTGGCAACGGGTGAAGGGGGCCGCTGAGCGCGGCTTGTCCCAGGAGCATCCTGGGACAGCGACCTCCGAGGAGGAGGAGAAGGTGAACTCGTCTTGCCGCGCGCACGCGGGGGGTCTTTCAAAAAATCTTCCCTACGAAATTTCTGCTTCGATTTCTTCTCAGGGGCTTGTGACTTCATAGACTTTGGACCAGGTTTATAGGGCTTGGTTACAGTAGCAGACTTGGACGGCCGGATGGTAGTGGCGGTCAATGCAGTCATGGTCCAAGTTTGAGTCTCTGCATCCTTCCGGGGTACTGGCGAGGCAACAACAGAACTATATGTAGCAGATCGCTGGAGTGAAGGTTGGCGCGCATGGTAACGCCTCCGGGCTTCGGCGAAGGAGAGTTTCTCCTTTACCCGGATCTCCTGGATCGCCTTCTCGTCCAAATACCGCGGACAGTCGGCAAACGAAGCAGAATGTGACCCTTTGAAATTAACGCAGACGGGAGCTGTTGAACAGGTACCTTCATGTGAGGGTTGGCTACATGTTGCACAGATGTTAACGGCACTCTTACAGGAGACTTGCGTATGCCCAAAACGTTGACATTTGAAACAACGCAGAGGTCTTGGAATATAGGGCCTCACCGCAATACGTTCGTACCCTGCTGTAATGCTCGTGGGCAGATCGACGCCATCAAATGTGATAAAAAGGGTACGAGTGGGTACCAATACTCCGTCGCGTTTGGCCTGCACCCGATGCACTGCTGTCACCTTTTGATCTGATAGATATTCAACAAGGTCCTCGTCCGATATACCGTCGAGGCTATGGGTGGTAACGACGCCTCGACAGGAATTCAAGGTGCGGTGCTTCTCAACACGGTTGGGATAACCGTGGAGAAGCGCAGCGCTCAACAAGGTCTTCGTTTGTTGATCGGACTTGCTGTGTACTAATAATGATCCGTTTCGAAGGCGAGTGCAGGACTGAACTGAACCAGCAATAGAGTCAATGCCCTTCTGTACAATAAAAGGGTTCACCTTCTCAAACGATTGTCCTTCCTCAGTTCGTGTAATAACTAAGTAACAACCAGATGTCGGTGGTGTCACTTCTGTTGCAAATACTTTTCGGCGCTTATTCGTAAGAATGGAGAAGGGGTGCTCCATAGCGAAAAAATCCTCCACCATTGCAACCGTCTACGACCTCGGGCTCTGGCTTCCCGGGCGTTACCCCGGCTTGGGTGAGTGGCCTATCTATACCTATCTCACCCTAGGGTCACACCTCCCAGAACATAGACAGAGGGACCCAATCGCCGTCAGAAGTCAGCAGCTCATGCAATGGCCCCCCCCCCGCGGGACTGCAGTTGAACAGCGGATACGAACACATACCCTACATGACGACCCCGGGTGGTGGGGATGACGCCATTACCCACTCACCCAGCTGCGCACCCAGTGCGCGGGTATCCATCAGGCTGTGTCCACGGAGGATTGAAATAAAAAGATAAAAGAAACTAAAACTGGTGGGCGTTTCGCACGCAAGGTAGGCCGGCGAAGAAGTAAAAGAGACGTGTAGATGAATGGGCGTGGGGCGAAATGTGCATAAGGAGAAGAGAAGAAAGAAACGATGGCGAGAGGCGACATGGAGTGAAATGCACAGAACGCATGAGAGCCTACCTTGAGTCCACCGGTCACGAGAACGAAACCACCTCGACCGGATAAGGGTGGAAGGATGATGATGGCGATGATTGGCTCGGGAACCCCCGGGTACGCCAAACCCGTACTCACATAAGGTGAGCCCCTGGGGGGTGAAAACGTTAAGATATTAATTTTTTATTCATAATCACTTTTGATATGGTAATGTGAAATGCCCCTTGGACCCTACCGTTTATCCTATCACTACCAAGTTTTTAATTTGAATTTAGTATACACATTTAAAGGAATTGTTGTGCAGGCATTTCTTAATTTAGTTATTTTAAGTAGGTAATTGTTTTTGTATACATGTTATTGAATTATTCAGCTTTATCAATGTATGTTATGGAAAATAGCTTAAACTATTTAACATTCTTAGTTAGTGCAGAACAATTTTTAAATCCGTAATTTTTTAAAATCTCAGGCTAATAAATTATAAACTGTGGTCCAAGATCAATTTGAATAGAGAAAAATGCTCAACGTGGCGTTCTACTTAAGTAGGTCAGGACCAATTAAATAACCATTTATGATTTTAATGTTATCGATATTAAAAACCAATTGTCTAGCATGAAATACAAGTTATAAGTAGATAGATATAATAAAATTAGTGATGGGACGATAACACTGTTTCTTGATACTCGATACTCACTTTATAAAAAACTGTATAGGCGATAGCTTGTTCAGTGAGCTATGTTCCTATCAGTAGTTTTCTGTGTATAAACGTATGTAACCAATTTTGTATTGCATGTTAATTCCGGAATTGTTCCTGTATGACATTCTGCAATTGGCAGCAATTCATTTTATGGAATTAATTGATCTTCCACACAAGCCGTGTGTTGGACAAGGTTAGAAAGGTAGAATCAGACTACTGAAAAATCCATACTGGCATGTTGCCATGGTAGCTCAGTGGTTAGAGACACCGGACGGAGACCGGGAGATCCCTGGTTCAAATCCCGGCTATGGAATTGTTTTTTTTCAGTCCTCTGATTCTACGTTTCCAGTTCTTTTTATCTTGATAATACCACAGGTTATATATCCTCTATTGTTAGTCAAGGCTACTGATGATGGTGATGATGGTTCTGTCTTTATGTAACTACATTCCATGTCGAATACTTTTTTAAGGGTTTTTCTAGCCATATAAGGAAATTAATCGTTAAGGTATGCCTATAAGCTATACTAGTGATCGAGTTTGACTTGTGTAAACACAAACTAACAGATGGAAGGAAAGAACAGATATTTCCATG
The DNA here is from genome assembly GCA_030765065.1 of Deroplatys truncata. Lineage (NCBI taxonomy): Eukaryota > Metazoa > Arthropoda > Insecta > Mantodea > Mantidae > Deroplatys > Deroplatys truncata. The sequence goes on from CM060990.1 coordinate 636,336,537, forward strand.
CACTGTATTATCTCACGTCTTAAGTTCTGATATGTTTCTGCTGGATTCGCAGATTTTGGTCAACGGAGTAGGTAAATGTAATGGCTGAGAGTGAGTCACCAAGCCAGGCTATTGCAGAAACGTGATTTAGTGCGTTAGCTAAATCAGCTTCGTTCTCAACGCTGCATGTTACATGAGTACCTCTACTCTTTTCCCCATTGTTCATTGTTTTCCATGTTTTCATTTAGACACAAAAGTCTATGGCATTCATTCACCTCAGAAAACGCAGTCAAGGTTTATCAAGAACAATAGTCCAGCAGCTCTTTGGGGACACATGCGAGACAATAACTGGTCTCGACTCCTTTATTTCTTGCTTAATATAAGGTGAAACGCAACAACTTTCAATAATGCAAAACTTAAAAATTTAAAGGTATCGCATAAGTATCGAAAATTTATCTCAAAGTATTAGACATTTCGATACCACCGAGTATCGAGAGTATCGAGGTATCGAGGTGCCATCCCTAAATAATATTACAATTTTTTACCAGATTTCACACATACATTGCCTTAAGGCAGCCCAAAGGTAAGATGTCCAAAAGTACACACAAGGTAAATGGTTTTTATTCTGTTTGTACCTTCTAGTTTCATATTCTGCTTTCAGCATTTCAATAGCTGTAATATTTAAGAAGTAATTCATACATTTAAAACTTGGTGGGCATCTAGTTTGCTTAATACTCCAATTTTCAGATCGCTCCACGTGATGCAAATCTCAACCAATTTTCATAGAATGTTCTGCATAGGTGGAGAATTGTTGAATAAAGAAGCTGATTTGAGCTTTTTTAAATTAAGTATTTAATATAATACTTATTGTAAAAATGAGGAAAAGCATGACATCAACATATGATAATTTGTTACAGCCAAACTAATCAGCATTTCCCAAAAAGCCAAATCAGATCTTTTATCATGCTCTTTAGTGATGCAGAAATTAAATGTTGAGCCAGAAGCATTTCATATCGAGGAGCATTTTGAAAAGTGTAAAACTGGAAGCTGAAATTACAGTAAATAACTTCACAGTAATGGTTGAGCTTACAAGTTCCAAAAACCGTGTCAAACCATTTGCTACATCCAATTCAGAATCTCATTATGCCTTTAATAGACCATTATAAAGAACCCCACAGTGGAGTTCTTTATACTTCAAATGAAGCTATGCCAGAAAGAAAGATAACCCCTTGGCATTTATGTTGTTTTATTTCATGAATGTATAGATGTTCTATAAAAATATTTAATAAACATAAATACTTATAGCATCCCAAGGAAGGCCATGGGAGTCCCTTAAGTAATAAATAATCAAGCTTTTCTAAAAGTCAGAAGTTCATTGGTCAAAAAGTGTGACATGTGGAACATTTTAAGTAACGAAAAATGTCGAGGAAAAAGTTTTGAAGAAAACATTTAAAATTGGAATGTGCATTATAGTAGATACTTTGTTCAGAGTATTTAATTTACAAAAGAGAGCTTTAAATATTGTCGATATTAGTAAATCAAAGGCACCAAAATACACTGGTGTGCAAAACCTAAGGACGAAAGTAATCTTCGCATGCTGTGACACTGCCAAGTAACATAGCTCGATGAAACTTGAATCATACATAGAGGGAACTGCTACGGTATGCTGCAGTAGGCAACTAAACGAAATATGCAGTGAGACGAACAGAAATGCCACTTTTATTCATAGACCATAAGCTACACTACAGTCACTAAAGACATATGATGGCTCTCTAGATTTACAGAAACAGATACATGGTGGTTAAAAGTGTGTATGATCACCACGGACAGCAATGCATGCTCTGCAACGTGCTCCCATGCTGGCCACAAGGTTGGTAAGCAGTTCTTGTGGTAGGGCCTTCCATTCCTCCACCAGCGCTGTTGACAACTGTTGGATGGTCATTGGTGCATGTGGATGTGCTGCAATGCGTCTCCCCAAAGCATCCCACACGTGTTCGATGGGATTTAAATCGGGGAACGGGCAGGCCAGTCCATTCGCCGAATATCCTCTCGTTCCAAGAGATCCTCCACCTGCACTGTTTGATGCGGTCGCACATTGTCATCCATAAAAATGAAGTCAGGGCCGACTGCACCCCTGAAAAGACGCACATGGGGAAGGAGTACAGTAGCACAATAACGTTGACCAGTGAGCGTACAGTGTTCAAAGATTTGGAGGTCGGTGCGCCCATGCAACATTATGCCTCCCCAAACCATAACACCCGGACCACCAAAACGATCATGTTCAAGGATGTTCCTGGGTTCATTACGTGTTCCCACCTCTCGCCAGATGAGGGTACGTCGAGAATCACTACTTAGACTGAATCTGCTCTCATCCGAGAAGAGCAGGTGGCTCCATTCCTCGTTGGTCCAATTTTGATGCTCTTGGGACCATCGCAAACGGTGCCGCCGATGTGCGGATGTCAATGGAACACAACGTACTGGCCGTCGGGCAAAGAGAGCACCTCTGTGTAGTCACCGTGCCACTGTGTATCGTGAGATTGCGTGCCTAGCTGTCCTGTTAAATGTGGTTGCAATTGCACCCGCTGTTTGGCGTGCATCCCTTCTTGCCTATTGCACAATGTAGCGGTCTTATGCTGCTGTAATTGAGCGTGGTCAGCAGTGCCTGTGGTTTGGAAGGTTCCCCATGCACGTGAAACAATGCTGCGGGCAATTCCAAACTCCTGAGCAACACTCGTCACACTTCGCCCTTCTTCCAGTTTCCCGATGATTCTTCCCCGTGTGAAGTCATCCAAATGGTGTCTACAGGCCATATTGCAATGAAGAACACCACTACAGTGCACCGTAACAGCTCGCTAATTGCCACACACCGTCTTGTCCTGTTTCATCAACTGCCCCATGTTGCGGGGCAAGACCCATTTGGCACTATAGGCTCGCTACACTCACGCCATGTGACGTCCAGCTTTCTGTGTACGTGTGAGAGACCTCTGGCAACATGCTCCCGCACCTTCATCTACTTCCACCAAGTAGTTCATTTGTTATGTTACTTTATCCATGTAGTCCTTAGGTTTTGCACACCAGTGTAAATATAAAGAAACACATACCCAAGAACTACATAAGAAAGTCAAACATAAGAAATGGATTATTATCATAAACAAACCAGAAATAATTCCTCAAATATCACGTAAAACTGCAGTAGCAAAATTCGGACTTATCACAGAACATGACTTAAATTAAGTAGGAATTTACACCAATCCAAATTGCCCTCTATGCAACACTGAAAAAGAAATGACTGAAGATGTTCAAACTGCTGGATCCATCATAGATAAATACTGGAGTGCACGAACGCTAATGGCTTCATTGCCAAGCGTTAGACAACAAGATATATCACATGTGCTACAAGTTATAGAATAGTAACTATAAAACGTTTTCAGAGAGAGTTCATTTGCGTTTAGGGCGTTCTTTGACACCAACACTTCCTTTGAGTCATATTATTGCTTGTCTTAACGATCAGTCCAAATGAGAAGATTTGAAGTCCAATCATCTTTCTTGCGCCCTTAGATGTGAATGTTCTCCATAAAACCCGTGTATAACTGAAGTTTGAATGACCAGATGCTCTCAAGTCTCATAAATATGTGTACATTGATCCTTCTGAATGGTTTTAGACCTGTCTGTAACCTTTCTCTAAACATCCTGATGGCTGCAGGCGTCTGACAGATTGGCTATAACCGGAAGATCCCAAAGCTATCTACTAACGTGCTTATTGCAGCAGAAAATTAATGGTGTAATGTTCTCGGCCATAGGCTATTTTCGTTAGTTAAGGTGACCCATTTCTGTAGGTCTGGTACTAATTAGAAAATTATATCCAAGGAATTTACTTGCATGATGAAACAGATGCTGGAAGCAAACTAGATGGTGTATCCATACGATGGTGTTACACCAATTGTTGGAAATGTGCTAAAATATTTATTCATTTTGGGTAAAACTTAAAAAGTTGCAAATCTATGCCTCCACCCGGCCGGAGAGCACTCAACGGCGGCTCTCCCAAGCCACCGGAGAGTGACTCACAGGCTCCTCTCCAGCGGAGACCGGGGAAGGCTCGAACGGCTGTCATCTGACGGGGCCGAGGAGTTCCAATGCGCAAGCCTCTATGCCATCTGTCTGCAGCCGACCGAAAAACAGCCACGGAGTCAACCTGTAACGTGAAAGAGGAAGATGAAATGAGAGGAAAATGAGGGAGAGAGAAATTCGGGGGAGGCAATGCTCCTTCCCAGCATTCGACTAGCGACCCGGGGAAACCCCGAAAAAAACCATGAGTCAGGAAAGTTGGTCGCGGGAATCGAAGCCACGACCTCCCGAATGCGGGCCACAGACCTTACCGCCTGAGGCATCCCGCACGGTAACATGAAGTAGATAAAAAAAGTAGACTTTCGTAAGAACAGTGCGTAGAAGTACATAACAATAAACGGTAGTGGGTAGAGAAAGTTGTGCGAATGACAAATAAGATATCTATATTTATTTATTATTACTTTCTCTACCACGTACTTAGTAGGTATAGAAGGTATTGTATTTCACCCAAAAATTCGATACAGAAATGTCACAGAAAATACATGTTTTGAGGTCCCTGAATAAAAAAAACATTTTTAGAAAAATGTGTGTGTGTGAGTGTGCCTGAACAGAATAACTCAAAAATGAAAAGCAGGATCAACACTAAATTCGGGATTAAAGTTCAGTACCTTCCAAAGATGCGACCCAAAAGTTTAAGAAAATCCCTTACCCCAAACTACGCTTTACATGTAACATTTTTCGAAATTTTGGATTTTCTACAAATTGGCTTTAACGATTTTTATTAAAATGCCATAGATGAAAGATATTTACATGAAAAATAAAGTGTATATCTTGAATTTTATGGGAATAGCCTCTGAGGTCCTCTTCATTCTGAAGGAATTTTGTACAATCTTGTATAACTGGTAAACTGTAAAGCGATAGACGAAAACGTACTTCACAAGAAATGTAGATCTCTTTAAAACACACAATTTATTTCAAATAACTTTGTGGTGTCACCATTTCGGAAATATCCGCTATTAATAGTTCGAATTGTTCAGTGTTTAGCCATTCTTTTAAAGTCCTGTCAACATTTAGTTGTTTCTCGTGATTCCATTGAAACAATATGGAATTTTGAGACCAACGTGTAGCGTGCAGTTCTTAAACATTTGACTATCGTTATTCGCTTTGTATCTATAACAAAATGTGTAATGTAGCTATTTCTGCAAACGTTTATTTGGGTTAAAATGAAGTAGATATAAAAATAAGCTTTAGTAAAACTAGTTTGTAAACCCACTAATAAATGATAAGAGGGTAGAGAGAGTCAGGTAAAGGTATCACGTCAGAATTTGTATTTTATTTATTCTTTTTTCTGTGCCCTCTTTGTGAATTCCTCGCGCCTCCGTCCCAGTTTGGAAACCACTGACAGCATCCTATACTCCGTAGCTTCACGTGTGACAGTCCACTGCACTTACCGACTGGCGAGACTGGACAGTTTACTTAACGAGACATAAGCATGATCTCACGGGAAAGATAAACATCTCATTTCTTAGAGACTTCAACACAAATATTTATTAATTTCTGAAGAGAACTCTTGTCCGTCCGTCTCGACTCACAAAGTCAATGTTGCTTGTTTATTGAGGACAGTTCTGCTTCTACCAGAAGTATCCTTTTCTATTTATAAGTGAATGTTTGTAGATGACTGCTTGTCGCAGGCTTTGGCGGCGTCTTCATTAAGGTTTTTTAAATCATTTACTGGTTACTTAGTTGAACGAAGTTTCTATCCTGGCTATAAACACGTGTTATGGGAAATTACGTGAATTGTAATGTACAAGATACACTGATGGCTCAAAGCCTACAGATGGATGTCAATGTGCAATAGTTTCTACAGCAAAGATTTCTTCCTTTAAACTACCAAATGATTTATCAATGTTGTCCTGTGAACTTCACGCAATCACACGATCTTTACTTCAGATGCAAAACTCACATCTCATTCATGGTTTCATACTTTGTCTCCATGAGCTCTCTAAAGGCAATCAGTGATCCTTGGACTACAGAAAGTTGATCCAAGAACAAATACTAGTGAGTGAGTGAGTGAGTGGGGTTTAAGGGCCCGTTGACAACTAGGTCATTAGGGCCCGAGGTCAAAAGCTTAAAACCATAAAAACCTAAAAGCCATATGGTAAAAAGCAAAATGGAAGCTAAAACAATACCCAGACAGAGGTCTAGGAGGTTAAAAACAGAAGATAAAAACGATAAAAGCAAATAAGGCAACTTACCCCTGCGTATAAAATCCAATTGCTAAAACAAACCGCAGTGCCTGATCGACAGCCACGGGGTCATTGCCTAAAACAGAACGCAGGGTAGAACCTAGGCCAAAGGACCGGCGCTCACGAGCGTATCGCGGACAACCAAGTAAAATATGTGACACGGACAGGCGCACATCACATGTCGGACAAACAGGGGCCGGGTCACCACGCAAAAGATGTCCATGAGTAGCGCGGGTGTAACCTAAACGTAGGCGAGTCAGAATAGCTTCAGAGCGCCGTGATTCCCTGCCAGAAGTGGGCCAGGGTTGCACGGTGCCCCCAATAGTCCGCAGTTGTGTGCCACTCAACGCCTTCCACGACTCTTGCCAGGCCAAAAACATTTTACGTCGAAAGTACCGCTGGACATCTCTGTAAGTCACAGTCGCTGTAGAATACTCCGACAAATGGCAAGTGGACTTTGCAGCAGAATCTGCCTCTTCATTATCGGCAATGCCCACATGGCCGGGGTCCATGTAAAAACTAACTGGTATCTGCGACAAAGCAACTGGGAGACGAGATTCTGAATTTTTCACGACGAGGGTGGAGGAGCCGAGAAGCAGTTGCAAGGCTTGAAGGGCACTCAAAGAGTCGGAGCAGATAAGAAAACATCCTGGATCTAAAATGGAGATAAAATGTAGGAATTAAAAGATGGCAGACAGCTCGGCGGTAAAAACGGAACTGACCTCCAAGAGGCGATACCGGCGAGTCGCACCGTTGACGACGAAACCGCAACCAGTAGCATCACCCACCTGGGAACCATCAGTAAACAACTACTACATCACAAATTGAGGAAAGAAAAAAAAAGTAAATAAATTATTTTCATTTGCTTCGCTCATAGTCCCAAAACACAAGCAACATGGATTAGCCACTGGATAGAATACATCCCCCAGTAACATCCTGACATCATAACCAGAAACAATCATCCTATCCCCTACAAGAAGTTCCGAAGAACAGATAAAGTTAAAATATAAAGATTAAGAATAAACCACACAGAGCTAACACTGACAAAGGAAGCATTTTGGGATTTCTGTAAAATCCCTCTTACAGTTGAACATCTCATCTTGCAGTGTGACGACGAATTCCCGGTGTCTCCTTTTGACGTCGTCTCCAATATCTGCTGTTGATTATGTTGCCGGCTGCTACAGTGGTTGGCTATGAGATCTTTCTCTCAGGGTATGCGTGGGCGTATTTTGAAAGATAACATCAGTTTAAATTGACTGAGAAATTTAATGTGATCTAATACTCGAGCTATTGAGGCGAGTAGCCGACCGTTTGAAGATAAAGAATGTAACTGATTATGATTCGTAGCACTCGAATCTTAACAATTGAATTATTATACCTACTAACTTCTGCAGTATCAATTGTATATTGTTTCCGCAATAAAAGAAACTAGATGTGTAACTTGTGAGTCGCTAAAAAGCTTACCGGCAAAACCCCTCGCGATGGCCGCTAAATCTTACACAAGCGCGTCCAGAGCGCTTAAAATAACACACGAGTAGTCACAAAGTTAAGTGAATAACGTATCATAAATATATGCACGAACGATGTGTCTCTGATTTAGAATGCACGAACTCTTATTAACTTAAGCTCCGTCTACATATCGCTACCCCTACCAAGGCTCCCTTCATACGCGTTCCAATCTCAAAACTCTTACATACGCGTATGTGACACTGTTACTAGGCGGTACCTTCACGAATTAAGCATTTATTTACCTTTCTCTTATACAGAAAACAGACTTTGGAAACGTGCTGAACCCAAACCTTAACTGCATTCCAAGAATCTTTATGCCTAATGCGTTCGCAACTCTTGCTTTTACTAATGACTTTGCTAATGACCTTTCTACTCAGACTTATTACATTATATATTGGTTTAATATACGGAAACTATTTATTGCAATTATTTCTCTATCTTGCTATCATTTCTTTAATTATTTATATCTTCCTGTCAATAATTACTGTATCAAGTGTCAAAACCCCAATTACCCTTGTAATAAGTTCGAAATTCCGGATAACATCCCCTTAGTGCTCTCACAGATAAACATCATAACTCGTATATTCTTATACTTAAGTTAATCTCCAACTTTCAATTGAATTAATTAAAATTATTAATTTCGGACGCACATTATAAATTTGTATTCTTAGTTTTCAATGTACAAGTACTTAAGCGTGATGTAATTTTCAGTGTGTGTAGCCTTAATGTACTTCTTCAGTATTACTTTAATGTATATTGTAAATTTTAAGTATAATGAATAATTAATTAATCTCCTATGAATAATGTTTATGGATAATGTAATTTTTTCGTATATTCCAATGTATCGGTATATTTCACGGATATTACCTTAAGTATCTTTGTATGTAAAACGAGGTCGCTATAAGACAGAAGTTCTGCTACCTAAATTAAGTTGTCAATAAAAAAAAGTACTATTTTTCTTCAAAGCTCCTAGCATATTTACCTCCGTTACGTTTAATGCGCCCTAATTAGGGAAATAAGAAATGTCGGATCTATAGAAATAACATGTTTACGACATTTTACTCGATACTGTTTGCTGGAGTGTAAATGGAGTAAGGAAAGAAGAGAAAATAAGGAAAAGTTGGTACAGGATGTTCAAAGGATGAGTAATTTACAACGTTGTTAAGGAAAGATGGTACTAACTTCAAGTAATTTAGCCGAAATTTTTATCACAGGTTTGTTCGACATTATTGTAGCATAATATTAATTTTCGTGGTCCTATGTACTGAAATTTCCAAGAAAAAATTTTTCAAACATTAAAATCAAGTATCAAGTGAAAGTATCAAATGTCACATGTGATAAAAATTTGGTTTTATGGGAAATGCGAGAGGTTAGAATACTACAAGCAAAAACATGCCTCTTTCTCCTATACAAGTTTTAATTACTTCGAGATGTTTTGCTACTGTCACTTTTCATTTAATGGTAAGTGATAAAGTTAGCATTTTCAAAGCTACCGTTTGATGAGAGTTTATCCGGAAGGTTTTCGAAGCAAACAGTATTTTTGTTCGGGTCTGCTTGATCCTTAATCAGCGATAACTCACTTTCGTTTACTTTAGTGTGTCCACCACCAGTTTTAAACCGCTCTAAACGCTCTTTGCACCTGGCGTTTTTGGTACTGCACTTTATTTTAGCATAAAATTGCCGCAGTTGCTTACTGGACCTGGGAGAAACGCGTTCATTCCAATTAAATTACTCGGTAATTTTTTCCCAAGCTGCACCCTTATCCATTAATGTAAGACCGTCGGCTTTTTCGCACTCGATAATACAGAGTGAGCCAAAAAACTCCGAACCGCCTACGCGGTGTTTTTCCTGTCCGCGTCCTCGACGCTCGTTTCCGTCTGCTGCTATCATAGAAAGGCGCGAATGAAACCATACAATATTTTTAAAACTACTTTTAAAGGCTTTACTTACAAACTTTATGAAAGGAAATGCTGAAACTTGCCACCGTCGTTGTCCCTACATTTTTGGCACCTCTTTAGGAAACTATCCATCATGGAATTTTCCAAACGATGACCGATGTCGTCTAATGTTTCTTGGTAAGAACCGAACGCCGTTATTTAGATTTCTTAGCCTGAACACTTCCTGTGGCCTGAAATTTGCTGTAAAGTTCATGGATTGTTGTACGGCCTGGAACTTTTACACCTGGAAATCTTTCTGCAAATCGTACTTTCGCTTGTCGAGCTGACCGAGTTAACACATACGAATCATAAATAAACATACGCTGTGCAGTAGAAAACATACTGAGTCATAATATACTTTGTGACTAAGTACAGGACAAAATGATAAATAACTCGTAATAACTGAACTACACCACATCACCGTCAACTCAAAACTGCACTTCACACTGCACAGCAAAATCGCAACAGCGTGACTTTGTTTATAGCAGCAGCGCGTTATCATGTTATTATCATATTTCCACACGCCCAGTGGAAAAACACCGTGCAGCCGGTAATATTGTTCATAAAACACCCCTCCGGGATAACTTAAAACATAAAGTATACAAGACAAACCCACACACCCTGGAAGAATTAAAACAAAATATCCGCCAGGAAATTTCTCAACGTGAACTACGGCGAGTGATAGATAATTTCCTAAAGAGGTGCCAAAAATGTATGAACAACGACGGTGGCCAGTTTCAGCATCTCCTTTCGTAAAGTTGGTAAGTAAAGTCTTTAAAAGTAGTTTTAAAAATGTTGTATGGTTTCATCCGCACCTTTCTATGATAGTGGCAGGCGGCAACGAGCGCCGAGGACGCGGACAGGAAAAACACCGCGCAGGCGGTTCGGAGTCTTTTGGTTCACCCTGTACCTCTGTAATTGGTAAACAATTTTGCAATTACCCTTTTCAATCGCTGGAAGCTCCTCTGCATCTAGACGTTTCAGTTGACATCACGATTCTAACCTCTTACAATCGGGAACATCGCATGGCAATTACATGGCAAAAAGTTGTCTACTACTGACAGAGAGCGCTGCGATACGTGAACAAATGCATCGGAGCGCGTTCAGAAGCCGTGTAGTATCGACCTATGTACTATAGTAGACAGCGCATGACGTTTTTGTGAAGACAGCATTACATCAGCGTGGGAAGGTGCACAGAAACGACAATCCTTTGTATGGTGAAGCTGTGATCTTTGTTGCGTTTTACATATGTTCACAGCAAAAATGGTACAATATTGTGTAGCTTATGGATGTCAGGAAGATTCAAGAAGACTTCATTATCATTTCACGACTAAGCTTCAGAAAAAAGCAATGAAATGTAATTGCTTAGCACATGGAACAGAAGCTAGATAGAAACAATTCCGTGACTTTGGCTAATCTCTTAAATAAAAATAGTTACTTCCTAGTACACCGAGGGCTCAGGCGGTTGCGTCTGTGGCACGCATTCTGGAAGTCGTGGGTTCGATTCCTTTTTAGAGGTTTCTCCGGGTCACTAGGCGAATGCTGGGAAGGATCATTTTCTCCCCCGAATTTCTCTCTCCCTCATTCCCTCTCATTTAATATTCCTCTTTCACGTTACAGGTTGGCTCCGGGGCTGTGTCGGACGAGTGCGAACAGATGGCGCAGATGGCTTGCGTGTTGGAACCTCTTCTCGACCCCGCTAGATGGAGGCCGCTCGAATCTCCGTTGCTGGGTCGAGCTTTTCTCGGTATCCGCTGGAGGGGGCCTGTGACTCACCCTGCGGTGGCTTGGAAGGGCTGCCTTCAGCGCTCTCCGGCTGGGTGGTCAAGTGTGTAAGTCTTAGGGACCTCCGCGCGTCTCTGTCGCCTGCAGTCCATACGGTTCTTTCAATTCATACGTTCCTCCCGAGGGTGTATGCACAAAAGATCCCTTGCGGGTCGAGATATAGCTGTCCCCTTAGTAGCGTAATCCTAATCCTACTTCTTAGTATTCATTTTGTGTGTATTAATTTCCAGTTTTCCAAGTAATGAAATTATGCTACCATATTGTTGGGTTATAGGTACACTGTAGTATATCCTTAAGTGTTGTTGACTATTATTCAGAAACAGTTTTAAATGTCAACAGCAGTTGTGAGATATAGCAGAAATATATTGGATTAAAAAAGGTCTCCCATTTTCTTCATTAAGAGCACGTGTTCATAAGTCAAATCTAGACCCATTACTTTGCTGAAGAAGCTTTTTACGACTGTAAAATATAAACGTTAAAGGTTAGAAAACGGTTTGAGAAAATGACATGCTCATGCAGAGTGATGCCCAACCTGGGCGGGTTTACCCCCCACGCATTGCTCGCGGAGCTATAACGTGTGCTCATGGCAATCACAAACTCTGGTTATTGGAGCGTGCCATTGGATCGCAGTGAGTGAAGGGGAATGCTTCATAACACAAAACGAAAGAGGTGGGGTGAAGCGACACTGTGACGTCATTAGCTCATAAGAGGTTGGGCTTCGCTGCTCGTGCAGTAGGTTATCACTTTGAACACTGGGTTTGAAACGTTTGAAACATCCGCAGGCAAGTAACAAAGTTTTCAAAATCTGAAATAACAGTGTAGATTTTAGCAATTCTTCGCATTGAACATGGCTACAGATGGTATTAATACATTAGAGTTCATTCCTAATATTCTAGTAGGCATTCCTAAGTAATATAGTCTGATATGCTGCCGAATATCCAGCCATTTTTCTTAATGCAAAGGAAGTAATTGTCGATTAAATGATTTGAGCTGACAAAAAGCGCTGTCGATTCCAATTTTGCAGTTATAGAGGCATAAACTTTATTATGCCTAAACAGAAAATCTATGAACAGGTTTCAGAATATGGTTTTTCATATTTTTGCCAGCTAGGTAAAGAGCTATATAAATTAAATCAGAGGATTCACAGCCGAAACACACTTGAAATATGTTGAATCATGGCGCGAAGGAGCATGGTTTGTTGGAAGCCATGGAAGGAGCAAACAGCTGACGGTGGGAAGCAGGCGTCTTATGCTGGCTTGGGTCGCTACGTTCGGGATGGGTGCAAGCGGAGTCTGTTAATATATAATTATGATCGAAGCCGTGTAGTTCGGTCACCGCCTTCTCAAAACCTATCCTTCGTAATTGTTCGTTAACAAGATGTTGGCTAACAATATGCTGTGAAAGCGTGATGAAACGCAAGAGTTTTAACATTATGTTAAACTTTGTTAACAAACAAGATGTTGGCTTACAATTATCTGTAAAATCTTGGTGAAACTCAAGAGTTTTAACATTATCTTAAACTTTGCTAACAAACAAGATGTTGTCTAACAATTTGTTGTGAAACTTGATGAAACGCAAGAGTTTTAACCTTATGTTAAACTTTGTTAATAAACAAGATGTTGGCTAACAATTTTCTGTGAAAGCTTGATGAAACGCAAGAGTTTTATCATTATGTTAAAATTTGTTAATAAACAAGATGTTGGCCAACAATTTGCTATGAAAGTTTGATGCAACCCAAGAGTTTTAACATTATTTAAAATTCGTTAACAAACAAGATGTTGGCTAACAATTTACTGTGAAAACTTGATGAAACGCAAGAGTTTTAACGTTATGTTAAGCTTTGTTAACAAACAAGATGTTGGCTATCAATCTGCTGTAAAAGCTTGATGAAGCGCAAGTGTTTTAACATTGTTAAAATTTGTTAACAAACAAGATGTTGGCTTACAATTATCTGTAAAATCTTGGTGAAACTCAAGAGTTTTAACATTATCTTAAACTTTGCTAACAAACAAGATGCTGTCTAACAATTTGTTGTGAAACTTGATGAAACGCAAGAGTTTTAACCTTATGTTAAACTTTGTTAATAAACAAGATGTTGGCTAACAATTTTCTGTGAAAGCTTGATGAAACGCAAGAGTTTTATCATTATGTTAAAATTTGTTAATAAACAAGATGTTGGCCAACAATTTGCTATGAAAGCTTGATGCAACCCAAGAGTTTTAACATTATTTAAAATTTGTTAACAAACAAGATGTTGGCTAACAATTTATTGTGAAAACTTGATGAAACGTAAGAGTTTTAACGTTATGTTAAGCTTTGTTAACAAACAAGATGTTGGCTATCAATCTGCTGTAAAAGCTTGATGAAGCGCAAGTGTTTTAACATTATGTTAAAATTTGTTAATAAACAAGATGTTGGCTAACAATTTGCTGTGAAAGCATGATGAAACGCAAGAGTTTTATCATTATGTTAAACTTTATTGATAAGATGTTGGCTAACAATTTAGTGTGAAAGCTTGATGAAACGCAAGAGTTTTAACGTTACGTTAAACTTTGTTAACAAACAAGCTGTGGGCTAACAATTTGTTGTGAAAGCTTGATGAAATGTAGAGTTTTAATATTATGTTAAATTTGAACATAGTTTTAACAAGGTGTTAGAGTATGTTTAACATCGGTTGGTGAAACCGGTACTCAGAGTTTGAGAAAATTGTGTACTTGTTTAAACATGTAACTTTACACAAATCAAAGTTAAAACGATTAAACCATAATTTAAAAAAAGGCACAAAGTGCTATTTCTAGCCAACGTCTTTAATCCCAGTGTTGCTTTTCTTCTTTTGCATCACGTTTGTTTGCTTACTGTTTGGACCAGATGACTTTCAGAGTTGTGTAGTTTTATTTCAAATGCAGTATCTATAAAAAGCTGTTGCTTTTGATCTCCCTCTTAAACACTTCCTGCGGTTTAGTCACTATTATAAAAGCAAAGTTTTGAATAAACAATAAACTCACCTCATGCTCATAGTTATAGGTTGGGAAAGTTGTAGAATTTCAGCACTGCGCCTGTTACCTCCGGGAGGTACAAAGCAAGCAGGATCCATAACGTTTCCAGAATTAGCCTCCCGGATCCTTCAGTGCCTTCCGTATCCACACGGACAGGTTAGACCTCGGGGTCCTATGCCAAACTCCAGCCTAGATACCTCTTTTCCTCAGAGCGCGTCCACCGGCATACCTCGCACACTACCGTGCAACCCTAAAATATGAAAATAAATGAGGGACCGGAAAATTCGATATGTATGATAACTAGGGGCAGGATTTTAATTAAAATGCATATTTCTTCTCTGCTGTCAGAAGGCATGTTTACTTGGTGTGCGAGTTAATAACTACATTTCCAACAATTATACAATGTTTTATTTTGCATATAATGCATATTTTGCCTGTTTTTTTGTTAATAAGCATAATATTTCAGCACTTTGCACATTACGGTGCATATTTACTTGCTTTTATGTATATTTCATTTATTCTATCTTCATATTTGGTTAAAAAAAACGATATTTGCGAATATGTGTCATCGAGTCCGTCTTTCTCACATTCAACGCATCAGTTAAATTGCTTAAGATATACACTTTGTGAAAATTGCAACACCAAGAAGGAAACGCATGAATTCAATGAATTTAATACCACAGGTTAGGTACATGACAAGTAACAAATGCTAAACTTTTCAAATCTATACATGACCTTTGAGCCCTAATATTCAGTATTTGGTGTGGCCTCCATGCGCTGCAATTAGACCTGCTATACGCCATGGCATTGAAACAAAAAGGTTCCGAATAAGTTCTTGAGGGATTCCCCTCCACGCAGTTTGTATTCGAGCCCACAAATCCGTGACACTGGTTACTGGAGGACCGTGACGCACCAGGTGCCCACCAACCATATCCCAGACATGTTTGATGGGCGACATGTCAGGCGAACATGCTGGCCAGGGAAGGTTCACGTGCCCTTTGCAGTCGGAGAAGCTTGTGGTTTCTGGACAATGGAAGCCGACGTAATGGCATGTATGCAACCAGTCCAAACTGCAGCAGACGGCGACGAACCGATGATGCAGACAAGTTCAAGCCCGTTGTAGTGCTCCAGCGTCGAGCCAACACTGTGGACGAAGCTGTACGGTCCGTTATGGTCATGCGGACAAGATGACGGTCATCCCGTGCTCTGGTCATGTTCCATGGTCCAGCACCCGCTCTTCGCTGCGTACGACCTTCACCTATCCACTGCTTCCACACACGCATCACTGTTGTAGCAGCATGCCCTGTAGCCGAAATGTCACGGTATGACATACCCGCTTCCCGTAGACCGTTCGAACTCGCTCACATGCCGATATGGCTCCCTTTGACGTCGACGAGGCATACTGGCACTCTCGTTATTGTTTCCACCTTGTTTGACAGTTCTGCACTGACTACACTGGGCGCAACACTGACCTTGTCGGACTGACACGAGAGGCCTCTGCTCGGCCTACGTGTACCCCATCTCTCTGCAAATCTAATCTTTTATTGCTTGCACACTCCTCTACACTTCCACCAAGTTTGGAGTTATTCAGGAAATTCTTTCTTGGTGTTGCAATTTTCACAAACGGGAGTGAATTAAAGAGCGCAGAAGTAGAAACTAAGTTCTTACATATATGCACATGTGTTCCATCTTCCTTTCGCTTACATAGGGTCACACCAAAAGTTTTGAGAATGGACGCAATAAAATATTGAAATTTAGATCTGATCATTGCATCTTTTCAAAATATTCTTCATTGCATTCTATACACCGTCTCATCCTTTCAAACCATTTTTCAAATGCTGAACGCCATTCTTCTTTGGAGAGAGTGCAAATACATTGTTCGTAAGCAGCTACTGTGGCTTTAGGCGACTCAAATCGTTGACCTCGAATTTTTCTTTCGTTTTGGGGAGTAGAGAAAAGTGGCATGGGGGCAGATCTGGACTGTAGGAGGGATGGGACAAATATCTAACTCGTGACTCTTGCAGAAACTTGATTGTTTCTTGTGTAGTGTGGGCAGAGGCATTGTCATGGCTCAACAAAATTCCACGCAGACCAGTCTTAGGACGCTTTTTTCTCAGTTCATTGAACACTTGCGGCAGACATTTTGTGGTGTACCATCTGGCAGTAACAGTCTTTTATTCCTCAAGCGGAATCATCACAATGTAGCCACTTGCTGAGAAGTAGGAACAGATCATCTTCTTGCCAACACTTCTCGTTTGCTTCACTTTTGTTGGGGATCTTCTCCTGGGAAGACCCAGACCGATGACTGTCGTTTAGTTTCTGTATCACACTGGTAAATCCAACTTTCGTCACCTGTTACAATGTTAAATATGTTTTTGGATCTTCCTCCATTGAATTTTTCAATAATTTCCTGGCACCATTGCGCACGTGCTTGTTTCTGCTCATTTGTGAGGTGGTGGGGGATCCAGCGACTGCAGAGCTTCCTTTTTCTTTCAGGAATGCTTTCACTGCTGCCGATCCAACATTTAGGGCTTCTTGAATCTGACCATATGTGCAACGATGATCCCCCTGCAACATGCGCTCTGCGTTCATCACATTTTCATCCATTGTTGCTGTAGCTGGCCGTCCTGCTCGGTCTTCATCCTTGAGGGAATCCCTTCCTCTTCTAAACTCTGCATACCATCGATAAATGGTGGATTGCGAAGCTCAAAGATCCCCAAATGCGCGACGCAGTCTTTCAAGGCATGATCTCTCCCCTAAACCGACTTAAAAGTCATAGAAAATCAGAGCACGGAAATGATCTAGCTTGAGATCCATCCTAGAGTATGGTGTAGCAACATACACATGCGGTGCTGACGATGCACATTGTTGGAGCGCGCCCAGACTTCCACATGTTGCTATCTGAACTTCAATCTGAAATTAGGAAAAGCTGCTTAGGCTTATGACTATTCATTGTTGCCCATTCTCAAAACTTTCAGAGTGACATTACTTCTATGGAAACCAAAGGTATTGCGTTGTTCTAGTCGTTAATGAGCTTCAAAATCTATCTCCAAATTCTCCTGGAAGTGTTGGCAATGTAGTGAAGAAAAAAAAAGAGAGTGAAGGAATCTTAACAGGGAAACTACCTAATGAAATACCGCTAAGGCCCGGTTTCACAGTTTAAACGTAAGCTTCGAATCGGGCTTAAGCT
Organism: Deroplatys truncata; assembly: GCA_030765065.1. Classification (NCBI taxonomy): domain Eukaryota; kingdom Metazoa; phylum Arthropoda; class Insecta; order Mantodea; family Mantidae; genus Deroplatys; species Deroplatys truncata. The sequence continues at coordinate 636,354,244 of CM060990.1, forward strand.
AATGGAGTTTTACAGTACGTAGTTTAAGTGATAAGCTGAGCTTATGAGTGGCTTGGCTTAAATCATACTGAACTGTGCTTTAAGCCTAAGGAGTCACTGTGTTACCTGAAGAAGACGATATTAGTGATGAGGAAATGTAAATGATTTTAACCCATATGCACAACAGAAGACGATCTTGAATGTCAAGCATGCGTCCAAACCATTTTCACGTATGGAATGACAGAAACTTTTATGAGAGATTTCGATTAAGTAAACAGTCTGCAAAAATGGTATCAGAAGTTATTGATGATGCAATTAAACATAAAACCGACCAGTAAGAAGCAAAACTGAGACCTCTTCTATGATTTAATCATGTTTGTATGTTTATTGTCACATTTATGTCATTATTTTATTATATAACAGGGTTCATGTCCTGCGCCGTGGCGCAGTGGCCTAGAGTGTGCTGCTGGAATGCGCCCGGGTTCGATCCCACCCATGGTGGTGCGGATTTTAGGTCCCGGGTATACGACCGGTGCCCACTCAGCATCGTGAGGAAAGTGAGGAGTTGCGATAGGCAGCGGTCCTGGCCTCGCGAGCCAACTTTCCGGCTGGGGGATGCGTGATGCTGGCCACATCACCTCTCCGTATCGGTTGGATGATCGCCCACCTCTGCCGTGCGCACGTGGGCGTGAGACGGCAGTCGGGTTGGCAGGCCCAGGACTTTCTGGGCTGTGGTGCCACAGGATTTATTTTATTTATTTTTAACAGGGTTCATTCACACGTGTAATGTAAGGAAGGATGTCTGTACCTATATTTTATTTTGAAGCAACTTTAGACTTCCAAACCAGCAGAAATGTAACAAGCGTTGGAAAAGAAAAAAGTTAAAGTTATTGCACTCTGCGTTATATGTTCGTAGAAGTCTTTGTTAGTTGTCGAGCAAATAAAACACACGTAATAAACTCTAGAGAAAGTCCAATATGTTCCACAAACCGGGAATATTTTCACTACATTCTACCATGTGACTCTGAGTTGGCCAATTAGGTGAGCGTTTAAACGTAAAGTAAGTTGGCGCCAGCTCAGGGTCCAATAGAATTAATATGTAAGCTTCGCATTCGCGCCTCTCAGAACTATATATAAGAAGCTTGTTGAAAATTCACGCAGTTTTTGGACTTCAAAAGTACGAGGATCTCGCAAGATTTTCGCGCCAGAATTACTTTAAGAATGTAACGCAGTTTTTGAACATAACCGCGTGAGTAACATGTGCTGATAGTTAGGGCAAGAAATTCGCAGAGAGGAAATAAACATGTAGAAGCATTTTTATACGTCGTTAGAAAAGTGATTAAAGTAACACGCGCTAGAGGAAGTAAAAATGTAGCTATGTACAGTGCCTTCATTTTATGCCAAGGCCACAACCGTCTTATATGCGTATCGGAAGAGACGGCAGCGACCACGGTATAATGCCGCTGCCAAGCAGGGGCGCAGGACGTATCAAGGGCACGTTTATCAGCTGTGAGCTATCTCAGTCGTTACTTTGTCTTCGTGTTGTGAGTGATTTCCTTAGGAATGTTATTCTCTTATTAGCCGACGGAAATGCCTACCAACAAATTCACGCTTGAACAGCGCATTTTTATGTACGATACATACGTGAAAACTGAATCGTGTAGACAATTTCAGCAGCAATTTCATGGTTATCCAGTTCCGGGTAGAGACACTGAGATGTTTGGTAAATAACTTTAGAACAACGGGATCGCTAAACGCTAAAAAATAGAGTTCATAGGACCAATCGCCACACCATAGACGAACTTAAGGACAATGTAAAAGCAGAAATTATGAACATTACGCAAGAAGATCTTATGCGTGTGAATGGTAATTGCATTCGACGATGTCAACAATGTCTTCGTGCAGATGGACACCACTTATAACAAGGTTAGTACTCATTCCATATATGTTATTAACAATCGTAAGTAACGCGAGAGTTACGGAACGGAAATTCCCGCAATGTAATAGACTGTGTGCGGAGCACGCATTCGCGCGATCCGCGGCCTTGGCATAAAACGAAGGCACTGCATTTTGTTTAACACACAACACGAAAGGTTTTTTGATGGTTTCTTGTTACAACACAGAACAATAAAAAGAAAATGTGTGTTGAATTTCATATCCGGTGTCATCTGCAGTTATTTTTTACTTTCTCTACTACGTATAGTAAGTAGGGGAAGTGTTGTATTTATCCCAAAAATTCGATACCGAGATTTCACCGGAAATATATGTTTTGAGACCCTCTGAATCCAAAAAAAGCATTTTTGGAAACATGTCCGCGTGTGTGTCTGTGAACAGCATAACTCAGAAACGAACAGTCGGATAAACACCAAACTTGGTATTTAGATTCAGTATCTTCCAGAGATATGACACGAAGGTTTTCAAGAAAATCCCCCACCCCAGATTACCCTTTACATGGAACATTTTTCGAAAATTTTAATTTTCTCAAAAATGGCTGTAACGATTTTGATTAAAATATCATATGTTTAAGATATTTTCATGACAAATGAAATGTATATCTCGAATTTTCTGGGAATGTCTGCAAAAGTATTCTTCATTGTGAACGACTTTTGCATAACTGGTAAACCATAAGAGATAGACAAAATGTTACTACACAAAAACTGTAGATCGCGTTAAAATACACAGTTTATATCATATATATTTTTTTTGTTGAGTGAACCATTTTCGAGATATTGCTTGTTATTCCCTTAAATTTTTCAATACTTATTTATTCAAATGGGAATTCGTTATTCATTTTTTTTTGTCTTGGATATGCAAAGAGTATTAATCTGTGGCAAAGAGAATGGTGCTGCAACTGGCAACCAGCTATTAAGAGATATGTCTATGCTTAAAGGCTATTGTATTTCTATATTGCCCTTGCAAATACAAAACAAGGGGAACATAGTACGCCTTAAGCGATAGTCAAATATTTTTAGAACTGGTCGCTATGTGTAAAATGCGATTCCCTTTGCATGTCAAAAGATCGTTTCTGCAAATGTTTATCTCGATTAATATGAAATAGATGGAAAATTAGAGTTTGTAAAAATAGTTTGTACAAGAGTAGAGAAAGTCATGTGAGTGTAACACATCAGATTTTTTTTTTTTTTTTTTTGGGTCAGTTGAGCCTATACGTATCACGCTCTAGAAATCAACGAAACCGTATTTCTACCACAAAAACAATTATAGTACGTATTCTAACCCAAACACAAGAGGATCTTCATTGAGTAGCCGTGGTGATGAGCAACACGTCATCAGGAGGTGACCGAGAAATTGCATTCTCAAGGTAAATTAAACAAAGGTAAAAGGACGCCGCAAAACTTAATTTGGCATGCCCTTAATTTTAAAGTTATCGTATACAGTGTGGCACTCATCTCTTAACATAACTTTATATGGAAGTGAAAGCATGCAAATTGCAGCTGGATATTTTTCTGGCATGTCAAAGCTGTCAATCAAAATAGTTTCACACCATTCTAATCCACCCTCCGTACCGCAATTCTTCCCACGTTTGGTTTTTCTTACTCCGTAATAATTTGTCGTATTGATTGTACTCTATTACATGCTTATTGTTGCTTCACAGTTTCTGGGAGAATGTCGTGTTATTGAGAAGTGAAGTTCACAGTACGACTCTGATTTTTTACTTTCTCTGCTACGTACAGTAAGCAGGGGAAATATTGCATTCCACCCAAAAATTCGATATCGAGATTCACCGGAAATACATGTTTTGAGGCCTCCTGAATCCAAACAAAGCATTTTTAGGAAAAGGTCCGTGTGTCTGCGAACAGCATAACTAAAAAAAGAAAAGTGGGATAAATACCAAATTTGGTATTTAGGTTCAGTATCTTTCAAAGATGCGACACGAAGATTTTCAAGAAAATCCATCTCAAACTACCGTTTACATGGAACATTTTTCTAAAATTTTGATTTTCTCAAAAATGGCCTTAACGATTTTGATTAAAATATCATATGTTTAAGATACTTTCATGGCAAATTAAATGTATATCTTGAATTTTCTGGGAATGTCCCCAAAAGTCCTCTTCATTCTGAATGAATTTTGCATAACTGGTAAACCTTAAGAGATACACAAAAGTTTACTACACAAATAATATAGACCTCGTTAAAACACAATTTTCCATATACATTTTTTTTTGTCAAGTGAACCATTTTCGAGATATTCCTTGTTATTTGCTTGATTTTCCAATACTTATACTTTTTTCTCAATGGGAATTCGGTATTCGTTTTTTTTATGTCCTGGACATGCAAAGAGAATGACATGCTCCACATAGCAACTAGCTCTTAAAAGATTTGACTATCCCTTAAAGCCTGCCATATTCCCCTTCCACCTACAAGAAAATTAGCAATAAGATTTCCTGCAAATGTTTATCTCGATTAACATGAAGTAGACGGAGAATAAGCGTTTGTAAAAATAATTTGTACAAGAGTAGAGAAAGCCATGTGAGTGCAACACATCAGATTTTTCGGTAAGTTTAACTACAAGTTGTTAGACTTACCCCTACAGACAGACGCCGCCCTGAGTCTTCAGTCACCGAATGTGAACGGAAAGAGCCGAAGCCTGGAGTTAACGCTGGCGCTGGTATTCACAGAATTCATAACTGCCATCTGCTTCCTCATGCAACAATAACGCGGAAAAGGAAATCGTATGCCTACCAGTCTATTCAGTTAAACAGTCACTCTAGGTACGGTAAGTGCAATTGTTCGCTTAAATTAGACTATTTACAAAATTAAAGTTTGCACTACCACTTATTGCCGCTTCTCTAGCATAGCTCAGTGCTGCATAAATCCTATTTAGTTAGCAGATGTACCCTTTCTAAATTACAAGCAGATATTGAGTCTCGTAGTTTATTATAGCTTGTAGAGGAATTTTGTTGGCAATATCTGCAGCTATACGGTTTCTTTCATTTTCTGTCAATCCCACATGCTGGTGACCGACATGAGTCGAAACAAATTTGACTTTGCATACTCCTTGTTGATCTTGAATGACTCTTATCTTTGCAGGACATACTAACCGATATTATTGTCCCCTGTGGTTTTAAATGTCTGTTATCTGCTTTTAGAGACAAAATTCCCTTGAGCAATGGCACTCATAATAATGTCTTACACTCTTACAGTATTGTCAGCAGCAGTACGATTACCACAATTTTTCACAAAACACGACCGTGTTTGACATATTTCATGTACCAGTTCCAAGTGTTCATTTAAAATACTTTCCGCTATTCCTTCATTATCACACAAGCTACACTTCAGTGACATTTTTGCAAGTAATCCCTCACCGTGATGATCTCGCTGATGAGGTTTGATATTATACGTATAATTAAATTCTTGTTGCAAATTTCATAATTATAGGCGTACGAATGTTAACTGTTTAAGAGAAATACGAAGGTAATCCAGAGAGTCCCAGACTTTTTGAAATAAGCAATTAACAAAATGCAAATATCAATGTTTATTATCTACATTTGAAAGGTACACTCTTAACCTATTTTTCTACATAATCGCCATTCAAATTGAGGCATTTATCGTACTGTGGCACAAGTTTTTCAATACCCTCTCTGTAGAAATCTGCCGCCTGCGACTTCAACCACTGGTTTACACCGGCATGCAGTTCAGCGTCAGTATCAAAGCATCAATTTGATGCACCAAACTCCATGAAATTTGAGAGAAATGTTCCGAAAGTTCTGTAATCGTGAAACGACGATTTTCACGAATTTTGTCATTGATTTGCATTGACAGTTCATCAGTCATAAGGCTAGGCCTACCACTGCGATCCTCGTCGTGAACATTGGTACGGCCATTTTTAAAATCAATGCACCATTGCCTGACTCGGCTTTCACTCATTATTCCCTGCCCATAAACATCACAAGGTTGACGATAAATTTCAATTGGTTTGTTCTTTTTAGCCAACCGCACTTCACAAGTGGCGGGATTTTCTATTGCAGCGCACATTTTAACAACTCACAGAGAGCACAGTAAGGAAGGCACAGTCCTCGCGCTACCACAGCTGGATACGTACTGAATGTAGGAACGATCTGACACCAAGAATGGCGGCTCTAGCCCTACTCATCGCCACGATACGCCAAAACGTCTGGGACTTTCTGGACTGCCCTCGTACAGTGGCACTTAACTTTTCGGGATGCGCTTTAGAAACGTGTTGCCGCAAATTCTCATTGTACCTATACCTTCTCACACACTGAGAACACGCAAACTGTTTTGTTTCACTCATAATGAAGATAATTCTCGTTAAAGCTTCATTAATGCGTATTAAGAAAACGTTCGCCCAATTAACACATTCTATGCATAGATATTAAACAAATCACCATGCTAACAATAACACAAACATTCTGATGTGTTACACTCACATGACTTTCTCTACTTTTGTAAAACTATTTTTACAAACGCTTATTCTCCATCTACATCATGTTAATCGAGATAGCGACATGTTAATCTTATTGCTAATTTTTTTTTGTAGGTGCAAGGGGAATATGGCAGGCTTTAAGCGAGTCATATCTTTAAGAGCTGGTTGCTATGTGGAGCATTTCATTCTCTTTGTATGACCAGGACATAAAAAGACAAAAGTAATTATTGGAAAATTCAAACAAATAACAAGGAATATCTCGGAAATGGTTCACTCGACCAAAAAAAAAATGTATATGACAAAAATTGTGTATTTTAACGAGATCCACATTTTTTGTGCAGTAAAATTTTAACTATCTCTTACGGTTTAGCAGTTATGCAAAATTAATATAGAATGAAGACAACTTTTGGGGACATTCCCATAAAATTCAAGATATACATTTAATTTGCCACAAAAGTATCTTAAACATATGATACTTTAATCAAAATCGTTAGCCATTTTTGAGAAAATTAAAATTTTCTAAAACTGTTCCACGTAAAGGGTAGTCTGGGGTGGGGGGATTTTCTTGAAAATGTTTCTTGTCACTCTTTGAAAGATACTGAACCTAAATGCCAAGTTTGGTGTTTCCCCAACTTTTCGTTTTTTAGTTATGCTGTTTACAGACACACACACGCGCGCGCGCGGACCTATTTTTAAAAATGTTTTTTTTTATTCAGGGGGCCTCAAAATATCTATTTCCGGTGAAATCTCGATATCGAATTTTTGGGTGAAATGCAATACTTCCCCTAATTACTCTACGTAGGTCATAGGACGGCGTCTGTTTGTAACGTCAAGTGTTGCAGGGTAACCTACAAAAGCTTATTTTAGGAACAACGTCAAAAGCAGATCAAATTGCAGCTTTTGTGTACGCAACTCTAAGTTCCTGTGAGGTGCAGAGAAGTTTTTTACCGCTATAAGGATATCTTAAGAAGCAGTTCACTTACTATGGAAAGCTTTAAAACATTTAGTGGTCGTAAACACAACATAAAAGAAGTTGGGAGTGTGGAGATCTAAAAATGTAGGTACCATTATTTATTGTGCTGTTTTCATTTTTAGGCAAATATATCTTAACTCTTCAATAGTAAAGATACATTCTGACGAGTTAAATAATTCACAAGGTTTCCACAATGTTTTTATTTACGGAGAGATTACATATAATTGCTTTAAACTTTTATTTTCTGTCAACGTGATACATTAATATCTTCATACGGGCATATTATGGAAGTTTTTAATGCATAGATACATATTAAAGTGATTATTAGAGCATAAAATTCCTGTCCCTAATGATAACCTATCCCAGCATTTGCCTAACGACCAGAAAAAGCCAACAGAAAATCCTTGGTCACCTCGAAGTTTGAACCTAATGCAATCCCCAGAGCTACCGCCTAAGCTGTCTCTCTCACTTTACTCATAAATAAGATTTAGTATGGTACTATAAACCGTCGCGAAAAGCGAGTCATCTTCCCCCCTCCCTTTTTCGCGTTCAAGTCGGCAACGGGGCAATACAGAGGCATTTGGTCATGGTTACTTCCACTCTTTTGCTACAGGAGAACCAGAATCTTTTAAAACAGGAAAAGAAACTATACTTAGCAACCATGTTCGAAGTATTCCAAATGCTAGAAGAGGAATACAAGGCCAGCAGTAGTAGCCAATCGTGTAGTTCAATTCCGGCAGCGATATAACCAGGCTCCAGGACAACTTGAGAGTGAAGTGAAGTTAATTGCACATCGAATAGGGTGGGGTGAGGTGACGCATGTTGTTTACCTGTGAGGCCGTGTACAATCCGCTTCGTGACTAAGAGGTACACTACACTTGTCTCTCATTCCGATGCACGTGTTCTACTTCATTTTCCAAGTAAGTACAGTCATTCAGGCTGTGCAACACAAATGAAGGTACTGTTGGCCAACGAGATGAAGGCGAGCGGGGCCTGAGGGGTGAGCGGGGTTCTGTAACTGTTTATCTGCTCACGTACTGTCGATTGTTTACTACGTTTACTAGGAAATGTGTTTATGTGTGCAAATGAACCACCCATGCTGCCAGATCTGATACTACTGTCCATTCCAAACCAGAGTTCCCTCTGATGTAAACAGAAGCACGTGCTTCGGCTTGTCACGAACCCAAGAATATACTCTTACGCAAACGTAAATAGTTCCTTAATACATGTATTGTATTATGAAATATTAGAGCAGGAAATGTATAGAACTGCACATTTTATTGCGGTTATCATAAGAACTCATCGCTAAAGGTAATGGATATATACTAGCTGTTAAGAGATTGGAAAATATGATTTTCGCCTGCTATTGCGCTAACGCCGAGGGCATCTTGCTAGTTAATACCAACCGTATGTTGACTGTCACTCCCTTACATATACAAGAAATGCAGCAATGAATTCCCAGAGGTGCTATCTGAGTACCGAATAAACACTTTGCGTAACACAGGAAATATGATAAGAGAACAGTCATTCATAATACACTAGCACACAAATGCTCAGCTCAGGTCAAATCTTGTGATTTAGTCAGTTGGTATTTGAGCTCACATGGCAGAGGAAGGTACGTGTAGTGCGAATAAACTGTTCAAACACACAAGCGGGAAACAGTTAAAAAGTGGCTAAAAACAAACAGTACTTCATATATTCAACTCACTATTACAAAAATACCCGACACTTGCATTATTGCATATTACGAAACTAATATCGGATTTTACAGGCGTTTCAGTGAGAAGTGTAACGAAAGCGAACAGGGAATATAAACAGACATAATACAACATAGAAGAGGATAAAATGTGGGAACTTGTTTTAAGTGCGACAGTGCTGTGGAATTGTGAATAAGCTTGTCATTATTTTGGAGAGCAGTTCTGATTCCTATATGGCAGCTGAGTCATCTTCGGAGGATTCGGATTTGGGTGTTGCACTTTTGCCCGAGGATTGTGATTAACGTAAGTAAAATGTTCATTGCAGCATACTTATAAAATCGATTGTTACCTCAGATTGCATTTTTAACTATGATTCTCACGCAGGGCGCCTTTTTATAGATTAAATAGTGTTCAACAAGCACGTGGGAGGGGAACAAGCAGCCATTATGGGCGGGGATTGCGAACTACTTTCGCGCGGATAATACAAAGAGTTTGTTTTCAGTGAAAGGCACTCTGGTTTGGAATGGACTATAGTAGAACAGCAACCGCCGTAATAGGTGTTAACGCATTGGCTTTTGCCATGGGTGAGTACTTAACACCGTGTAGTAGTTTATAACCTCCTTAACATGCTTATCGTATCCACACGGCGAGCGTAAATATGATACGGACGCAGGAAAGGGTTGATGTTACACATTCCTCTCGCTTGCCTTCTTCTCGTGGTCACACAGTACCAGGCATGTACATGTTAAAATAGGAATATGATGTATAAATGCATCGAAATATTGTAAATTGTAGATAATATGTGTGCAGTAAACTAAACCAAATCAAACTAAGTAGTCATTGCAGTAATCAGTCACTAGACTGTACTTTTTAGAGTAGCAAGTAAGGCAGCGCATTGGCATCTTTGTTTACATCAACAGTTCTGTGTTTACGGAACTCAGCAAGGCTGCACATACCTTGGTTGCTAAATTGTCCCGGATGGTTAGCCTGGATAAAAAAAAAAAACAAGTGAACGACGAAACGATTTTACTCTTGCGCAAATAGAAGATTACGAACATAACCACAGACTTCTACCACAAATAATTTTTCAATACAGAAATATTTCTAAAGGTTCTAAAATGGCTGTTGCAGCATTTTTCCTAAATTAATTCTAAATACTTAACAATAACTTGACAGTGTACATTGTAACACAAAATTAAACACTATATTCCAAATACTACAGCAAAAAAGAAGACATTACTTTCACATGACTTCTCTACCCACGTCGTTTATTTTACATAGCTTCTATAAACTATTCTTACGAAAGTTTATATTTTCTATTTCATGTTAATCAAGATAAACCAGAAATAGTTTCATTACACATTTTAATGTAAACACAAGGGGTATATAGGAAACTGAATTGGTATTCAAGATATTTAAAGGCGGGCCGCTATATCCTGAACTTAAAAATTACGTCTTTCCACGGGATTGCGAGAAACAACTGCATGGCGACAGCACTTTAAAACATGACAAGGTATTTAAACACTCAAACTAATAACGGACATCTCGGAAATGGCTGATTCCACGAAAAAGCACCTTGAAATAAATTGGGCGTTTTAAAAAGATTTACATTTTTTTGTGTAGTACGTTTATGTAATCTCTTATGGTTTACTCGTTGTAGAAAATTGTAAAAAAATTGTACGGAATGAAGTGGACTTCACAGGCTATTCACAAAAAATTCACAATATACATTTTTTCATACAAATATCCTTAAATATATGGTATTTAAATCAAAATAGCCAGACAGTTTTGAGAAAATAAAAAATATAGCAAATTTTTCCACTTAAAGGGTAGCTTGGGGTATGGAAATTTTCTTGAAAGTCTTCTTGTCACATCTTTGGAAGATACTGAGCTTAAATACCAAGTTTTGTATTTATCGAACTTTTCGTTTTTGAGTTATGCTATTCACATACAGGGGCCTCAAAATATATTTCCGGTGAAATTTCGACATCGAATTTTTGGGTGGAATACATACAATCAGGTTTATTCTGTAACTTCGTTGTTAAGAAGGTGGCTACAACTATTTGTTAAGCTTAAAGAACCGCTCTTAACAAATGTGCTGCTATTTGGCATTCTGTAACTCGTTTGTTAGCTCACTGGAGTGGCTAATCGAAAATTCGTGCGCTCTGCAACAGTGTTTTGTTTACACACTGCTGTTAGCGCCGTAATACCGACTACCGAGTGCTTTTGTTACTTTTTCCTTGCCAAGATGGAGACAAAGCGTGTTATGAAAACGTCACACAAAAATATAAAATATTGTAGCGTATGTGTGTGCATTGTCGCGTCGGACACATTATTGCTGTGTATAATGATATTGTTGAAGTAATTATTTCGTTTGTAACTTTGAATTCTTGCCCGGCGCGGCATACTTCCCTCCAATTCCTAGTTAAGGGGGGGGGTGAAGGTAGGTTGAGGGAAGAGCCTCTTTGTCTGATAGCGTGGCTGTGAGTAGCGTCAGTTTAGAGTAGGTCTTCTGAGTGTGTGGTTTGTATGTAGGAGTGCGTGTTGCGATGTGTATGTGTGGGGCATCTCCCCCAGTGTTTGCTTGTAACTTTTTGTGTACAATGTAGGGCACCTTATTAATTATAATAAACCAGAGTTAAATGTGAATTTATATGTATTATTTATAAATATCCCACGACCGCTTAGTTTGTGCAGCAAGTTTTAGGTATCTCTCGTGTGCCTCTGAGTCTACGTCCCCCAATGTTTATGCCGGCGTAACTAAATTTAATATTTTAGCTGAAAACCTTTCGGTCTCACCCAGGTGTATAACAATATATGCGGATTTTTAAAACTCGCACCCATTGCTTAGAATAGCAAGACTTATATTTTCTTGTGACTCCAAATAATTAGACTTAATGGGGAAAATTCGCCAAGCTGTTTAACAACTGTGGCAGAGGCCCTCAAATGAGTTTAGTTTTAAGTTAGGAATGACAGACAAAAGAATTAGCAACGCGGATTGTTTTAATGCAAGTTTCACTAATTAACATCAAATCGCAATTATTGCTTAATTTTTTATGGCTTTTTGGCTTTTAATTATACTTTTTAAAGATACCAGTGGTCGTGCAGATGTTTTTGAAATTTTAATGTATACCATATTGGTGTCTGAATATCCATATTATTTTAAGTATTCGTTAAGTGGAAGGTCGTGGTGAAAAGAAAGGTTAGTTTCAATAGTTGTGTTATCTGGGAGAATGTTACAGCTACAAGTATTTTATTTCGGATTATTTTTCATACGCAAATTTACTACGTATAAATTATCATTTTATAACCCAACTAACTGTTATATTCTTCCTTTTCCAGTAGCATCAGTATAAATTCAATTTACATGGTTACGAGAAACTAGCTATCTGTCAGCCAATTCTTTTAGCAGATTGGAAATTATTTAAATAATTCTGGGAATGAAGACATATTGCTGTACTATCCTACACCTCTCAAACGTGTCAGTTCCTAAACTTAACCTAAAAATGAGGCAAATGAATTCGTGAACCATGCAAATAAACACAAGATTTATCACTACTTGAACCTACTTGAACTGTAGGTTTTTATTACGATACGAAATTACACAAGATTTATTTACCTGTTAAAATTCGGCTCTTAAAACATGTTGGGAGCATCATTTACCAATGCTATCACACGGATCTTTGCTTACTCAAGCGTAGTCCGTAACATTTATATTTTACGCTAAAACGAATAAATAAAATTTGATAATCAAAATGACAAGCCTTATCGCGCTTTTCCTCTTACAGCATCATTAAAACGACGTCTATGCGAATCTATTGTGTAACAAATGCGTCAGCATGATGGTCTCGGGGTTTGTTGCGTTCAACAACCAAATCTTTATTCTTAACAACAATTTTGTTACGAAGTTACAGAATGCCGATCATTTGGTTAGCGACTTTAACAGTTTGTTAAGTCTTAACAAAACGTTACAGAATAGCCCTGATATCCCCTCTTGGTTACTGTAAGTGGCAGAGAATGTAAAACAAATCTGATGTACTACACTCATATGACTTTCTCTACTCTTGTACAAACTATTTTTACACACGCTTATTCTCCATATACTTCATGTTAATCGAGATAAACATTTGCAGAAACTATCTTATTGCTAATTTTCTTGTAGGTGCAAGAGGAATATGGTGGGCTTTAAGCGATAGTCAAATATTTTAAGAGCTGGTTGCTATGTGGAACATTCCATTCTCTTTGCATGTCCAGGACATAAAAAAAAAAACGAATAGCGAATTCCCATTTAGAAAAAACATAAGTATTGCAAACTTCAAACAAATAACATGGGATATCTCGGAAATGGTTGACTCGGGGGGGGGGGGGGAAACGTATGACACAAATTGTGTATTTTAACGAGGTATACATTTTTTGTGTAGAAACATTGTGTCTATCTCTTACGGTTTACCAGTTATACATTAAACCATTCAGAATGAAGAGGACTTTTGGGGATATTCCCAGAAAATTCAAGATGTACTTTTCGTTTGCCATAACATATCTTAAATATATGATATTTTAATCAAAATCGTTAGACATTTTCGAGAAAATCAAAATTTTCGAAAAATGTTCTATGCAAAGGGTAGTCTTGGGTGGGAGGATTTCCTTTAAAATCTTCGTGTCGCATCTTTGAAAGATACAAGACCTAAATACCAAGTTTGGTATTTATTCGACTTTTCGTTTTTCAGTTATGCTGTACAGGGAGCTCAAAACATGTATTTCTGGTGAAATCTCGGTATTGAATTTTTGGGTGGAATACAATACTTCCCCTACTTACTATACGTAGTAGAGAAAGTAATCATGCTTTAAAAATTAATTTACCTCTGAACTCCCTTAACACTGAAGCAACAATTAGTACCTATGCCTAAATTTTAAATGTGGTCTGCGTATTGCACTAAGACTATTATTAGCATAACTGTGAAACACAAGTAAAGCACAGTTGGGCCGCAACGCGGTGATTATTCAAGCAGTGCGCAATTTCTCATCCACAAAGCATGTCAATAGACTTCATCCTCAGCAGCGCTAACACGAAGTGGCAGGACTCCCCTTGCTACCCGTTCTTTTATTACACAACAAAAACTGACAGCCGGAAAATATATTCTCTTCTGAAATGCAAATCATCCTACGTGTTCCTACAACGCTGCAGATTATCGTGGTGTACTTCGATTAGTTCTGGACATCAGATTGGCGTGGCATCTCAAAAAGCGTTTGTGTTCCTGTGCAGACAAGAGAACATCGACTATGACGTCATTACATCAAATTAACGTTATATCCAGTGCACTCTTATCTAATTAAAGAAGCGTACCGGTTCCAGGTAAATGTATTTATGCAGGGAGATAGAAAATTTGTCGATGAAAATCATTACCAATAGTGATGTGACGATATCACTATTTCTCGATACTGGATACCGATTTTTGAGCAACGATATTCGATATTCACTTTATAAACAACTGTCAATTGATAGCTTGTTTATTGAATTATGCTCTTAGTAGTTTCCTGTGTACCTATAAACGCATGTAACCAAATTTGTATTGTTTGTGATTCCGAAATTGTTCCTATTGGACATTCTCCAATTGGTAGCAATTTTTTATGTTTATAATGTCACAGGTTATACAGGATGGACCATTTAAGTTGAGACTGTACAATATCTGCGTTGCAGAAAGAAATGTCTTTAATAAAAGTTGCTTGATTTTGTGAAAGGGAAAGTGAATGACATTTCGTGGTTTCTTTGGAGGACGTATGATAGTCATTTTAGGGTCAATTTAATTTTCTTAAATGGGAAATTAAATTGACCCTAAAATAGCCATCACAACGTCCTCCAAATAAAACACGATTAAGGGTATTTACTTTCCCCCATAATATCAAACAACTTTTATTTCTACAACGCTTCGTTTTGGAGAAATTGTACAGTCTCAACTTAAATGGTCCAACCTGTATATCCCATATTATTAATCAAGGATAGTAATAATAATAATAGTTTATAATTATAATAATAATTTCTGTTCTTCCGCTTTTTATGTAACCACATTTTGTGCTAAAAACTTTATTTTAAAAGTCTTTCTACACATATTATGGAAATTAGTCGTGTCGTACTACCTGTAAGTTACGCTCGTGACCCGAGTTTGAATTGCGTAAACACTAACAGATGGGAGGAAAGAACAAATATTTCCATGCGCTGTATTATCTCACGTCTTAAGTTCTCATTTGTTTCTGCTGGATTCCCAGATTCTGGTCACCGGAGTAGGTAAATGTAATGAGTCACAAAGGCAGGCTATTGCAGAAACGTGATTTAGTGCGCCAGTTGAATCAGTTTCATTCACAACTCAGTTAACGCTGCATGTTACATGAGTACCTCTACTCCTTCCCCCATTGTTTTGCATGTTTTCATTTGGACACAAGAGACTATGGAATGCTGCATTGATTGACCCACAGGATAATAGCAAATAGAGAGATACCAGTTTACTATACGCGGATGACCTTATGGTTGGGGCTATAACGGTAATTGGGCTACAGAAAGCAATCAATGGTATACAGGAATTCTGCGAAAAATGGGGAATTAAAGTAAATATAAATAAATCAAAATTTATTGTATTTAAAAGAGGAAATAAATTAAAAAGAGAAGAGAAATGGCAGATGTGGGATTTAAAGTTAGAAGTTGTCAAGGAGTTTGATTATTTGGGGGCGAGGATGAGCAGTAATGGTGAATGGGCGGCGCATAGCAGGAAGGTTATGGCTAAAGGAAAGGTGGCAATGGCAGGAGTAAGGATGTGCAAATACAAATTAGAAATGCCGACCAAATGGATAGAGAGAATGTATGAGGTATTAGCAGAAGCAAGAATGCCATATGCAGTTAAAATTTTTGGGTGGGGGATCTGAATTAAGCCGAAAAATAGACCAGAGCTACAGAACGTTCAGTAAAGAACTATTGGGGTTATCAAGATGAGCACGGGGAAGTAGCGTTAGAGAAATTAGGAGGAACAAGAAGAAAGGGAGTGATACATGAAAGGATATTGAAATTTTGGTTTAGATGCCTGAAAAAAGATGAAAGATATGTATGGAACAACAAAATAGTACGAAAAATAAAAATAGCTGGTGGACAGGGGTAGAAAAAATTATGGAGAAGATAGGAATGGGAGATATTTGGAGAGCAGGAGAAAGAAATAGCAACGGCTTCTGGATAACAGTAAGAAACAGAGTGGAGGACATAGAAAGACAAGAGATCTGAGGAAGCTTAGAGAATAAAAAAATCACTAGGGTTCTATAGGTTAGTAAAAAGGAAATGGGGAAGAGAAGGGTATGTAGATTATTGTAATAGTCGAAAAAGAAGCGTTTGAATGGATGAGAAAAGGATTAATGCACAGCAGGAACGATGGATTTGTGGCGGTGAAGACTGGGTGCGCAATCGTTTAGAGCCCAGTTGCCGAGCCTATATTCTCGGTCATGCGCAGTATACTGAAATGGCTAGTATCGTGGAGAGCTTTGACCGTGCAACATCCGTCTTCTACCGCTTCGGTGCCAGCACGTTAAGTTTTACAAGTTTTAGAAAGTGATTGTTAATCGCATTCGTGATTAGTGTTTTGTGTCTTGTGTGTATGTGTGTGCGCGTGTATATGTATTTGCTTATTTAGACTAAAATGCCTCCCATTCAAAGCAAACTTGGTGGGAAAACACTGCACAGCCAAACACGTGAAGTTGTTAATAACGTCCATTTCTTCATGAAACGGGAAGCAGCTTCTGGCGATATTCTAATTCCATTGAAGAAAGTGCAAGAGAGGGTGAGTGCAGCAACAAAAGTATCTGAGAGGAGAATACGTAAAATAATTAAAGAAGGGGGAACATGTGAGGAACAGGGAACCTCCTTTGGGACACCTGGAAAGGTACATCGTGTATCAAAATGGATCACAGACATTGATGACTTTGATAGGTGTGTGATTCGGCAAACAATTTACAATTTTTATATTCAGGAGAAAACCGTGCCCACTGTCAGAAATCTGCTCCTGAAGCTTAAGGATTCCATTAACTTTAAAGGGGGAAGCACTAGTTTAAATATTATCTTACGTGACATGGGTTTCACGTGGAAGAAAAGGAACAATAAGGTCTTGTTACAGGAAAGACATGAGATAAGAGATTGGCGCGTGTCATATTTGCGTGCCATTAAAAAGTTTAGAGACGAAGGAAGGCCGATTATATATGAAGATGAAACATACATGATAGTGAGCTGTCAGGTGTTGAATATTTGCCAGATGATTAGATACCTCATTGATAAAACTGTGTGCGAGCGTGTGCGTGTTGGAAAAAAGACAAACGAGCTGTACCACAATATTTAAAATGGTTTATATTAACCTGGTGTTCTGTGAGGAGTGCAATACATTGTTCACCCGCCCGTAGCAGCCGTCATTCTAGGAATGAACAACAATACGGTGAGTCACATGATAGTATACTACTTAGTTATTCTTTTGCCGGTTTATTTTCCCGGGTTTTCTGTTTTACTGTTTGTTTACCGTTTCCATACACCACATTTACAGAGAGCTGCCTGGCGTTAGACATAGACTCGCTTCAGTGCGCGAGGAAGCAAGGTCACCGGCACAGAACTATCGTTTCTACTGTACATGAGAGGGCTAAGAGGCAGAAAAAGCGGAATTTGTGAACCATGCGGAGACAGTGAAAGCACAGAGCATTATGACAGTTTGCAAAGAATTAGCGGAATGGAGACAAAAAGTATGGGAGGAAAAATGGGAAAAAATGGATGGAAAAATAGTAGCAATAAAAATGTTGACAAGAAAAGAAAAGAAATATAAGAATATGGGGGAGTTCTTAAAGAAAGAAAAGGAGAAATGGATTAGAAAAGTAAGAGAGATAAGAAAGGTAGAAGGGCAAACGGAGAAGGGAGAGGGTGAATAAGGGTAGCAAGGGCTGCTCAGCTGAGTCGGTCAGGGTGCCAAGCAGAATGGGCGGGCAGTACAGGTAGAATGTAGCTGGCAAGAAAATTTGCACATAGGTTAAGTTAGTTTACAAGTGGAATATTGTAACAAAAGCATTGTGTATAAAAGATGTACAAATAAAGTTTATTTATTCATCCATTATTCATTCAGACCCACAGGAAACGTAGTCAAGGTCTGTCAAGAACTATAGTCCAGAAACTCTTTGGGAACAACATGAAGTCTCGATCCTTTCATTCATTATCTAGCATAAAGTTAAATGCAATAACCTTCAATAATGCAAAATTTAAAAGTATGGAAGGTTCATCTCAAAGTATTAGACGCACTTCGACACTACCGAGTATCGAGGTATCTCTAATAGTTGGTTAATTATCGTCATTTAAAGATATAATGTTGATCCAAAAATGAATTTGACTAGAGAACATTTTCGGGCTATGCCTTTTTACGATTTAAAACATCATTAACGTTTAAACAATGTGAAGATCGGCTTAGAAATGCATTTGGCGAAGCAGCCCCATCAAGGCAACAATTTATAATTGGTAAGGTGAATTCAAACGGTATCGAGGTCGCATCCCTAATTACCTACTATTGACATGTAAACTCGTCTGCATACACACTTAATGCTGTATCGTGGAAATGTAAACGCGTCCGAATGCATGAGTAGGTGTTACGGACTGTGATACAGTCTATTACCAGCACAGCGTAGTAAATAATTATAAATTCAGATGTTAATCATTCTGCATTTAATAATATAGAGAGAATTTTGCATTTTCATTCCTTACCGTTTTATCCAGGCTTAGGACTGACAAGTGCCATGGTTAAAGATGTCTCTCATCATAAAACAAAAGGTAATTTTAATAAAATCTAGCATGGGAAAATTCCCTGCTTTGTAATTTTCAAGACCTTTGCATATACACAGTTGTTTATTTCTGGTAGCTTGTTTAATTGTATTTAGTATACTTTGCAGCTTGATTTATTTACTGTCTGAAATTCTTTTAAAACGTTAATAAAATAGTAAAGGTTTGGATGAGTGGTGTTAAAATTATTGTTGAAATTTGCATGAAAAGATTCACAAAGATTGTGTGGCAAACGCTATTGGAGTTGGCCCATACAGGGTGGAATATTTAAGTTGAGACTGTACAATATCTCCAAAACTAAGCGTTATAGAAAGAAGTATCTTTAATAAAAGTTGCTTGACATTATGGGGGAAAGTAAATGCCATTAGTCGTGTTTTATTTGGAGGACGTTGTGATGGTCATTTTAGGGTCAATTTAATTTTTTTAAATGGGAACCTACCTTTTTATGTTGTTTTCTCACTCCTCATAAAAAAATAAACATTTGTTTAAAGCACTTTGCAATTGTTCTTACATCAATGTAAATAACAACAAAAATTCTAAATGGCTGTGTACGAAGAGCACAATGAATGGTTGGACCATTCATGGATGGTCATTTGAGGGTCAAGTTACGTCGTAATTGGGAACCAACATTTTTTATTTTGTTTCCTTATTCCACACCACAAAATAAATAGCTTTTTTATAAAACATTTTCTAATGAGAAAACAACATACAAGATGTAGATTCCCATTTTAAAAAAATAAATTGACTCTAAAATGACTATCATAACGTCCTCCAAACAAAACACGACTAATGACATTTACTTTCCCCCATAATGTCAAGCAACTTTTATCCAAAACATTTCTTTCTACAACGCTTGGTTTTGTAGATATTGTACAGTCTCAACTTAAATGGTCCACCCTGTATATACGGAGGGAATGTAGCACCTTCTGACATGTAATTATCAATAAAATAGTCAGAAAATAGTCAGCCGTTCATCTCCTGGACGTATTGATGACAGCTCAACCCCAAAACCTCCGCCTACATCCTCAGGTTCCAAGTAGACAAGACCAAAGCAATACCCTAAGCAATTCCCTGTGTCAGCCTTATTAATGTATTCCAAAACTAGTCGATAATGTTGAATATTTCGCCACTAGGCTTGTGAAATACGAAATCAACAAACTGTGAGTTTAGTTTGTGACCATACGAGCTTAATTGCAGAGTGTATTGCGGTTTCAATATCTACTTCAATACTCGAACGATATAAAAGTATCTTTAAATACAGTGCGGTCGTTTGAAAGTGAGGTCACAGACCGGCTATATGCTTAGCACACTGTACTGCAGTGACCTTGATGCGCAACTGGCGACGCATGACGCGTTCAGGGTTATCTTTAGCAGCTGTGCTTCAGTCGCTGCGCTGTGTTCGTGCTGTAAAGAGTTGTGCATTGGGCATCTCAAAGGTGAAAGTATATTCAAGACATCTGTGTTGTGTGTGATTTGCTTAAGGGTGTTAATGCCTTGTTATTAATCCACTGCAATGCCTGCCGACAAATTCACTTGGGCAACGAGTTTTTATATACGATACATACGTAAAAACCGAATCATATAAACAGGTGCGTAGACATTTTCAGGAGAAATTTCCTGGGATTCCAGTTTCAAGTGGAGAAACTGTTAGACGCCTGGTTAATAAGTTTAGGGCAACGGGATCGCTAAACACTAAACCTAAGAAGCGAAAACAAGATGTTCTAAAGGAGGAAAAAATTGATGGAAAAAACGGAGGTGGTGAAAAAACAATAGTTTTGAATCTTTATTATAAGTTAAGTGAGAAATATCCAACACTTTCCGCGAAAGAATTGGTGAAATTAACTTCTGAGTTCATCGGTGTTTCGAGTACAAGTATAAACAGTGCTTGTGCAGAAAAATCTGAAACGAGAAAAGTGGTTACACCCGGAAAAAAAAAGAAATCATATGAAATATGCGATGCAAGAATGTAGTGATTTTAAGAAGAATGCAATTCGCGTAACAGTGCACAATTTATTTTTTAAAATGAGCCGCCAACAAATAAAGTGTCGCTTCCAGAGAGCGAATAAACTAAGTTATCGCATACCTGTTACTTTATTTTTCGCTCATTTATTTTAGAATTAACTATTATTATATGTGCAAACATTGTTACAACTATCAATCTTATCATCTTTAACCCTTAACAGAATATGCTAGTCACCGTTTCAGTTGTCGAAATAAGAACTCTGTTCCTTTTTGCACTACGTGCCGCTTGTACTCGCCACATGGTCTGAAAGTGTGACAGTATTTCTAGTGCGAATGGCGGAAGGATACATTATAGCGGTGCACTGGTCACCAGGGGTTTGTTTTGATGCGGATCAACCTAAGAGTGAATACAGAGTAGACTCCTCTCGATGCAGTAGGTCTGTCACGTCCGGCGCATTATGCTGGCGCAAAACGAACTGCGTAGTTAGGAGAACATTTCAATTACTTTTCATTGTTTGAGTCTGCTGCCTATTGCGCTCGGCGTGTTACGTTGCACAGGTGTAGAATGTGCGTTGCTAGGAAAACCCGCCTTTATGGGGAAACAGTAATGACTGACAATGCCCGGCCACACACAGCCAAATAAACTCAAGATCGAATTGCATCATTTTGTTGGGAACAATTCGACAACCCTCCCTACAGTCCGGATTTGGCACCAAGTGATTTTTATCTGTTTCTTCATCTGAAGAAATTCCTTGCAGTAAAACATTTCAACGACGATGGTGTTGTGAAACAACAAGTGCAGACTTGGCTTTCATCACAGGCGGCATCATTCTTTGACGAAGGCATACAAAAACTGGTTTCCCATTACAAGTGCCTGGATAACCGCGGTGACTATGTGGAGGAGTAGTGTAAGGTAATAAGTGATAATTAAGCATTTAGAAAATAATGTTCTGCTATTTTTTAAAAACCTATCGGTACTTACTTTAAAAACATGCCTGGTATACTGGGTGCGGAGAAACAATGCGCAGCTTTTTTTTAACATTGCTGTTACAGTATGCACAAAGGTTTTGATTTTCTTTATTCAGACTTTATAAGACTTGTTGCACAGTAAGTACGTGCATGTAATGGCTAGTTTCTCATCGTGTACCAGTGCTCATTAGTCGACACAGCACGTGCACACTTGTGGGAGCTACATTTCATTTTGACTGGCAAATGAAGATGTTTCATAAAATCAGATTTCAATTATGTTCATGCAGTGCTTCTGTTATTATACTGCATCTGTGACCCCCTTGTTTCTATCCTCAAAACGCTGGTTTACTGCCTTTCTAATGTTCAATTATTTATATGTCTATGCGCGCGCGCGCGTGTGTGATGGGGTAATTCTGAAACCGGTACTAATTTGGTATCGAAAAATGGGTAAAATGCATGGAATATTTACGAGATCCAGGTTTTCTTGTATCCAGAGTATGCCTTGGAGTGTGTGGAGTTGTTTTATATAATGGTTCTTGCTTTAACGAAGTCATTGGGGCACCTTTTCTAGTGCCCGCCCTTATATGGTGAAAACTGGCACGTTTTGTGCCGAGCTTTGCTAACCTAACAAAATGTAGCTAACGTGGATCATTCGAGTTTAGTCGCGCAGATCCTGAAGCTATGTCTTGTCGCCGCTCCACTCCCCTACTTCAAAAAAATATCCCTCAGCTACTACGCATTGCGGGTTAGGGCCGGACCCTCAATGTTGCTACCGCTCCCATGATGCCTCGGGTGGGATACATGTGGTGCGTGGTTAATATGGAACAA
This sequence comes from Deroplatys truncata, assembly GCA_030765065.1. Lineage (NCBI taxonomy): Eukaryota > Metazoa > Arthropoda > Insecta > Mantodea > Mantidae > Deroplatys > Deroplatys truncata. Next base: position 636,376,890 of record CM060990.1, read on the forward strand.
AACAGACCATATTTTGTAAAACTGTAAACAAACATATAAACCACAGCGACCGTTAGTATTCATAATATGCTATAATGTTATAAAAGTGATAAAGATCTCTCTCTGTGTGTGTGTGTGTGTATAGTAAAACCGGCCCAGTTTCCTCATACTATATAATATCCTCGGAAACCAATCAACCGATTTTGATGCTTATTTCGCCACTGAAAGATACTTCTCTTCCTGAGGCACATACCTAAGCCATAATACAGCTGTTCAACTGATTTTGATACTTAATCCGCCACTGAAAGATATTTCTCTTCCTGAGGGACATATCTAAGCTATAATACAACCACTCAACTGATTTTGATACTTATTTCGCCACTGAAAGATACTTCTCTTCCTGAGGGACATACCTAAGCTACAATACAACCACTCAACTGATTTTGATACTTATTTCCCCATTGAAGGATACTTCTCTTCCTGAGGGACGTATCTAAGCTATAATACAACCACTAAACTGATTTTGATACTTATTTCGCCACTGAAAGATATTTTTCTTCCTGAGGGACGTATCTAAGCTATAATACAGTCACTCAACTGATTTTGATACTTATTTCCCCATTGAAAGATACTTCTCTTTCTGAGGGACATACCTAAGCTATAATACAGCCACTCAACTGATTTTGATACTTATTTCGCCACTGAAAGATATTTTTCTTCCTGAGGGACGTATCTAAGCTATAATACAGTCACTCAACTGTTTTTGATACTTATTTCCCCATTGAAAGATACTTCTCTTCCTGAGGAACGTATCTAAGCTATAATACAGTCACTCAACTGTTTTTGATACATATTTCACCATTGAAAGATACTTCTCTTCCTGAGGGACATATCTAAGCTATAATACAGTCACTCAACTGATTTTAATACTTACTTCGCCACTAAAAGATACTTCTCTTCCTGAGGAACATATCTAAGCTATAATACAGTCACTCAACTGATTTTGATACTTATTTCCCCATTGAAAGATACTTCTCTTCCTGAGGGACATATCTAAGCTATAATACAGCCACTCAACTGATTTTGATACTTATTTCCCCATTGAAAGATACTTCTCTTCCTGAGGGACATATCTAAGCTATAATACAGCCACTCAACTGACTTTGATACATATTTCGCCACTGAAAGATACTTCCCTTCCTGAGGTACATACCTAAGCTATAATACAGCCACTCAACTGATTTTGATACTTATTTCCCCATTGAAAGATACTTCTCTTCCTGAGGGACATATCTAAGCTATAATACAGCCACTCAACTGACTTTGATACATATTTCACCATTGAAAGACACTTCTGTTCCAGAGGAACATATCTAAGCTATAATACAGCCACTCAACTGATTTTGATACTTATTTCCCCATTGAAAGATACTTCTCTTCCTGAGGGACATATCTAAGCTATAATACAGTCACTCAACTGACTTTGATACATATTTCGCCACTGAAAGATACTTCCCTTCCTGAGGGACATACCTAAGCTATACCGAGCGGGATGGCTCAGGCGGTAACGTCTGTGGCCCACATTCCGGAGGTCATGGGTTAGATTTCCGTGGTCGACCTTCCTGACACATGTGTTTTTTCGGGGGTTTCTCTGGGTTGCTAAGCGAATACTCGGGAGGATCATTAAGTCCTCCGAATTTCCTGTCTTTCCATTTCACCTCCATTCTCATTTCCGTTCACCTTTCATCCGCTTGGTCTCTCTGAGGGTTGTACGTGCCGGCGGAAGGTCTCGGCGTGTATATGGCAAGGGAAAAGGATGCTCTGTGGAAACCTTCGTTCCCCGGAATGGAGGCGGTCTCCGGGTTCCGAGCCCCCAGGGGATGTGTAAGTCCACAAGGGCGAGGGGAGCCGGCTGCACCAGTGACCATCCGGGGGGTTTAAATATGTAAACGGTAGCGACCCTGCCCCTGCCTGTCGTGCTCCCTGGTCCGGCCGCCCTCTATCTCCTCTCAACTCATCCCTCCCTCCAGGGGGTGCCCCGTCCGAATTATAAGTACAAAAGATAAATTAGGTCGACGTTCTAAGTCTCCCCTCCGCGTTGAACCCCCTAATCATAATCCTGAGTTACAATACAGCTGCTAATTTCAATTCCTAAATGACTCAAAGACTAAACAGGATTTAAAACGACTGAAAATTAAAATATGAACATAGGGAGTCATAAAAGGACGTATTTACGAGGTTGGCTTACACTTCCAATTTAGAGTACCAGGGACTAGAAAATATGTCTGTTACTCCGCAAAAAATACGAGCAAAAATAAGACAAAAGGTGCGAAATTTCATTCCAAGAAATATTGCCACAGCGGCTATGCCCCAAGATCCCATTTACTATATAACCGAGCGTTCTCGGGGGAGTGTCACTCAGTGAGTGGGTAGTGAGTTGCTGAGCGCGTTTCTGCTGCAACATCAAGTGCGGTTCCCCTATCGAGTTGGTGAGTAGGTACGTTTCTGCTGCTACATCAAGTGCGGTTTCCCAAGCGAGTTGTTGAGCACGTTTCTGCTGCAAAATCAAGTGCGGTTCTCCTAACGAGTTAGTGAGCGCGTTTCTGTGCACATCAAGTGTGGTTCTCCGAGTGAGCTGGTGAGCGCGTTTCTGTGCACATAAAGTGCGGTTCTCCGAGCGAGTTGGTAAGCGCGTTTCTGTGCACATCAAGTACGGTACACCGAGCGAGTTGGTGAGCGCAGTTTCTGCTGCGAAAACAAGTGCAGTTCTCCGAGCGAGTTGGTGAGCGCGTTTCTGTTGCGACATCAAGTGCGATTCTCTGAGAGAGTTAGTGAGCGCGTTTCTGTTTTGACATCAAGTGCGATTCTTCAACCCAGTTGGTGAGCAAGTTTCTGTACATATCAAGTGCGGTTCTCCGAGCGAGTTCGTGGGCGCGTTTCTGTGCACATCAAGTGCGGTTCTCCGAGCGAGTTGGTGAGCTGGTTTCCGCTGCGACATGAAGTGCGATTCTTCAAGCGAGTTGGTGAGCAACTTTCCGTGCATATCAAGTGCGGTTCTCCGAGCGAGTTCATGGGCGCGTTTCTGTGCCGATCAAGTGCGGTTCTCCGAGCGAGTTGGTGAGCGCGTTTCTGCTGCGACATCAAGTGCGGTTCTCCGAGCGAGTTGGTGAGCGCGTTTCTGCTGCGACATCAAGTGCGGTTCTCCGAGCGCGTTGGTGAGCGAGTTTCTGCTGCGACATCAAGTGCGGTTCTCCGAGCGAGTTGGTAAGCGCGTTTCTGTGCACATCACGTGCGGTACACCGAGCGAGTTGGTGAGCGCAGTTTCTGCTTCGAAAACAAGTGCAGTTCTCCGAGCGAGTTGGTGACCGCGTTTCTGGTGCGACATCAAGTACGGTACTCCGAGCGAGTTGGTGAGCGCGTTTCTGCTGCGACATCAAGTACGGTTCTCCGATCGAATATGTGAGCGCGTTTCTGCTGCGACATCAAGTACGGTTCTCCGATCGAATAGGTGAGCGCGTTTCTGCTGCGACATTAAGTACGGTTCTCCGATCGAATAGGTGAGCGCGTTTCTGCTGCGACATCAAGTGCGGTTCTCTAAGCGAGTTGGTGAGCGAGTTTCTGCTGCGACATTAAGTGCGGTTCTCCGAGCGAGTTGGTGAGCGAGTTTCTGCTGCGACATTAAGTGCGGTTCTCCGAGCGAGTTGGTGAGCGAGTTTCTGCTGCGACATTAAGTGCGGTTCTCCGAGCGAGTTGGTGAGCGAGTTTCTGCTGCGACATCAAGTGCGGTTCTCCGAGCGAGTTGGTGAGCGAGTTTCTGCTGCGACATTAAGTGCGGTTCTCCAAGCGAGTTGGTGAGCGAGTTTCTGCTGCGACATCAAGTGCGTTTCTGCTGCGACACCAAGTGAAGTTCTCCAAGCGAGTTGTTGAGCGAGTTTCTGCTGCGACATCAAGCGCGGTTCTCCGATCGAATAGGTGAGCGCGTTTCTGCTGCGACATCAAGTGCGGTTCTCTGAGCGAGTTTGTGAGCGCGTTTCTGCTGCGATATCAAGTGCGGTTCTCCGAGCGAGTTGGTGAGCGAGTTTCTGCTGCGACATCAAGTGCGGTTCTGCTGCGACACCAAGTGAAGTTCTCCAAGCGAGTTGTTGAGCGAGTTTCTGCTGCGATATCAAGTGCGGTTCTCCGAGCGAGTTGGTGAGCGAGTTTCTGCTGCGACATCATGTGCGTTTCTGCTGCGACACCAAGTGAAGTTCTCCAAGCGAGTTGTTGAGCGCGTTTCTGCTGCGACATCAAGTGCGGTTCTCTGAGCGAGTTTGTGAGCGCGTTTCTGCTCCGATATCAAGTGCGGTTCTCCGAGCGAGTTGGTGAGCGAGTTTCTGCTGCGACATTAAGTGCGGTTCTCTGAGCGAGTTTGTGAGCGAGTTTCTGCTACGACATCAAGTGCGGTTCTCCGAGCGAGTTTGTGAGCGAGTTTCTGCTGCGACATCAAGTGCGGTTCTCCGAGCGAGTTGGTGAGCGAGTTTCTGCTGCAACATTAAGTGCGGTTCTCCGAGCGAGTTTCTGCTGCGACATCAAGCGCGGTTCTTCGAGCGAGTTGGTGACGACTGCTGTGACGTGCAGCAAGTGCTACTGCGGAGCGAGAGATTGTAGAAGTAATGTGTTCGACTCCCAGCGAGAGAACCGTCCAGAAGAAGAGGCTATGTCACAAAGAAGGTGAAGTGACGGGGAAATTGAGCTAGTTCTCATTAGTGAAGTGACAGTGTGAGCTAAATGAGTTCCCAGTGAAAGGTGAACCAAGTCAAAACATTTGACAGTGAGAACTGAAAGAAGTGAGAGAGTTGAAAAGCTGGACACAGTCACTATATCTAGATGGTGAGGATTTAGCATCTAAGAAAAGAAAAGACAATCGCATCCTGTTATAACGGTACCAGATGTATCCGTTACTTTTACCAAAATTTTTAATAACCCTTATATAAGAAAGTTTCGTTGTATTTCTTCTCTGTGGTAATTGAGTTGATTGCCAGGGTATGCAAAATCATTATACAGGGTGGACCATTTAAGTTGAGGCTGTACCATATCTCCAAAACTAAGCGTTGTAGAAAGAAATGTCTTGAATAAAAGTTGCTTGATATTATAGAGGAAAGTAAATGTCATTAATCGTGTTTTATTTGGAGGACGTTATGATACTCATTTTAGGGTGTATTTAATTTTTTTAAAATGGGAACCTCAATTTAGAGTCACTGCCCGTCAGTGACTGATGGCTGTTGTTTACATTCTTTGTACTGATAATGGTTTGAGTACAGATACATAACTTGAATCCAATTGCTTAAGAATTCCTATGCATGTTTATAACTAATAACTAAGAGGGCGGCACTCACAGTAAAAAATAATGATTTATGGAAATATTTCGGCCAATCTTAGTTTATGTTTGGAGCTTTTGTGATGCATACACGGCATTTGTCAGAGATTATTTTTGTAACTAGTTAATACTCATTGGCAACATGGAATCTTCTACAAGTCAAATTAAATTGAGTTTTATTTATGGACGCTCTTTTATTACTGTGGTTCTTAAGAGTCCCATTCTGTATTGGGCCTGAAAGACACGACATTTTGCTCAGAGGCCTCTTTATCAGGCTTGAGGTTCTTTTACGTGCCGTAAATCCACGACACTGGACCACCGATTTTTACGCCCGAAAAAAACCCATCGCCCTCCGCCGGGGAGTTAAATGAGCAACACTAAAAGTATATTTAGATGTAATTCATACGTAGTTTACAAATCGGGTGCATGGTGGGGTGAGAGTAGGCTGGGGGGAGTACCTTCTTGCGATGCTCTTGAAACAATAATAAAAACCCTTTAGGTGTTACATTCACATGACTTTCTCTACCCCTATCGTTTATTTTTATACTGTAGCTCCTACAAAGTATTCTTACGAAAGCTTATTTTTTTATCTAGTTCAAGTTGATCGAGATAAACCTTTGCATAAATAGTTTCATTACACGTTACCGAGCGGGATGTCTCAGGCTATTACGTCTGTGGTCCGCATTCAGGAGGTCCCGGGATCGATCCCCGGCGACCGCCCACTCTGGCCCATGGGTTTTTCGTGGTTTCCCCGGGTCGCTAGGCGAAATGCTGGGGTGGTTCATCTTCTACCACGACTCTACTGCCTCTCATTTCCTGTACGCATCATCTTCCTTGTCATCTGTTTCAGGTTTGCAGGTCCAGGCGACGGCGTTCGGCAGGTTGCGGCTGGTCGGTGGTTTGCGCTCTGTAAAGGTTTCTTCTCTGGCGTCGCTGTGGTACCGCTCAGCGTGGGGCTCCGCTCCGGGGTACCCTGGAGGTTGGTGACTTGTGGGCAGTGACCCTGCGGCGGCGGATGCGCTCTATCTGGAAACGTTAGGGACCCCGGATACGCTTGCGCCCATCGGCATCAGGATCTGATTGCCCTTCGGGTCTCCCCCCTCATCCCTCCCTCCCAGGGGTCACGTTGGATGCATAAGGGGCCGACTGGCCTGCGTGCGGTGCTCTGCCCCGGTTCCGGGGGCCCCTCCGTGATATTATGTACCTTCTTTACCTTTATCTTTTTCATTACACGTTTCATTAAAGGTACAGGGGGAATAGGGAAAACCGAATCGACAGTGAGATGTTTCAAAGCAGGTGGCTATATACTGGCAAGGAAATTCTATGCTCTTTACAAGACATCGAGAGAAACATCTGAATAGTGACAGCACGAAAAATGATGCAAGTATTGAAAAATTCAGACCAATTACAAATGATTATTGGAAATGGCTGATGCCACATACAGAGCTACTTGAAACAAATGGTGTGTTTTAAAGATATCTACATTTTTTGTGTAGTACGTTTTTGTCCATCTCTTGATGTTTTCGTGCCGATAGCTTTTTCAAAAAAATCCTTTTTTTTTATTCATTAGGCCTCAAAGTATTTTTTTCCAGTGCGATTTCGTTATCGAATTTTTGGATGGAATACAATACCTTCTCTACCTACTAGATACAGTCGAGTGCAAAAAGACGTGCCGATGCTTTTGGTTACTTTTAGTGTTTTCCATTCTTGAATGTTGGCAGAATCTCTTCATCATTTGTGTTCCGCGCCTGCCTTAGGTGAGCCATCTTCTAATTGGTTTTAGTTGAAGTCCGATACGCTAGCATTACTCTATGAAGAAAGGTCAGGCCTAGCTGGGCGATGAAAGGAGTGGAGAATCGGTATGTCACCTGAATGGTTGAAACAATATGCCTCACAAAGACTGTCCATACTAGCCCCTGAATGAGTCCGGCTCTTATTGGTTCGGCATTCAAGCATTGACCTCTGTAACTGAATGAGGAATGGAAGGCGCGACAGAGGCGTGTTATTTATTGATTGCCAACTTAAACCGCGGTTCCTCATATCGGCACGTTTTGTTGCACCGACTATACACTGTCGTGCATAAAGTGACCCATTACCCTTGATCGACATGGTGTTTTTCCCTCCGTAAGGTTTCCACCTCCAGGTAACCAAATTTGACTCCACCCAGCCGGTATCAGTTCTTTATGTGACTGGCTGAAAAACAATTCAGGGACATAAATCTAACCAATGATCAATGCTTATAATCTATGTGGAATGGAGGGGTGATTAGGATACATCTCTATGAAGGAGTTTCGTCACGATTGGCACACCAAGAAAGGTTAAACCAATTGCATGTATAATTCGGCATTATAAAGGAAAGGATGAAGAATCATTTGCATATATATATATATATATATATATATATATATATATATATGAGTGAATTCATCAGCGACATGGAGACGAAGGTTAAGTTATTGCTGCTACTAAACGGCAATAAGAAAACGGTAGTGTAGCATGAAAATATAAGGTTTAAGTTGTAATCTTACCCTTCGGCCATACTTTGGGGGGGGTAAAGTACCCTTTCAATCAAGTAGCTAGAATTATGCTCGAAAAACAGAGGTGATCACATTGGTAGGGAGTGTGGCTATATTTTGTCGGTACCAATATACAGCCCCGTTCCATTATGGGCCACATTTTATGCACGCCAGTATACATGGCAGATAAACTAAAAACTGTCAAAAAGAACTCGTAATACAGCCCGTACACGGCCGTCAGATACAGCTATTAGTAGCCTGCATAGCTAAATTATTCCTTTTCAGAGAAACACCATTATACTCGAAAATTAAACTAGGGCTGGAAAAACAAAATACAGTATAGGCTCACAATCTCATACACTAGCTTACATATGGAATTTTCAAGCACTTCAGGGGTCGGAGGGAGGTGTGACTCGATTTCCCACGAGCCAACGCCTCCTAGGAGGCGTTGCACGAGCTCCACTCTGCTGCAAGGACTATTTTTCATGAATACCCAAAGCGCAAATCGCACCATCTATCTTACAAAGAAATGATCCAACACATCGATAAAGTTTTACAACTCGTGGACACACAATATAACTTACACATATCTTGCTCACGGATGGTTCACCAACTCCAAACGCCACCGGAGAAATTGCGTAAATCAAACAATGAAAACACAAGAAAAATTCCCTCTCGTCCAGGTGCGGTTGGTGACTAAATTTTGGTGGTTCACAAAGTTACAGGTAGCTGCAATTTCAATTTGTTAAAGTAATAAACACTGCACTTCTAAATGTCATCAGAATGCTCAATATAAATTTATTTGCTATTATAAGCCAGGTTTTTTGGGGGAAATCGTGAAGATGTTTGTTTGTTTATTTGGTCCCAGCGCTCAGGAACATTGAACACGTCATACAATTATGAAATATGCAGCATAACTAATAAACATACCCAACACCAAGAACATTTCTCCCTCTCCTCTCTCTGTCTCCACACCATGCATTAGTTAAGAAGTGAAAATTTGCAAACCATCACCATTCCAAGAGTAAACATCTCAACATGCATTACAGTAGGACAATAACAAATAAGTGTAAGTCACTATCATATGCCATCTGCCGTATGTATTGAATATTTATATACTGCACCACATATTAAAAAATTTCTACTCTGCATTCACTCTTAGGTTGATCCGCGCCAACATAAACCCACGTGACCAGTCTACCGCGGTACAACAAAGTAATAATGCGCGCAGGAAAGTAGTCCCATGCTAATAATCTCAATTTTAAAAGGAATTTATCCTTAAATGGTATAATATTCTATAAAAACACCTAAGAGCTTAATAAACGTTCGTTTATACCGTTTAATAGATCTACAAGTTCCAACATGCAATTCATATACCACCTGGCATCTGGGTATGCGCAGAATATTGTCTACAGCCAGAAATCACCACTTTATATTTATTATTCTGGCGAACGGCAAATTTGCTCTTGCATCTTCGTCGATCTAGTAAAGCATAAGCCGGGCAAACCATTGACTAATGGTGAAAAACAACAGCGTTGAATGTCTATTATAAGTTACGTGAGAAATATCCAGCACTTCCCGTGAAAGAAGTGGGGAACTTAGCTTCTGAGTTCACTGGTGTTTCAGTACAAATATAAACAGTGCTCGTAAAAAAAAAACTGAAACGTAAAAGTGGTTACACCAAGGAAAAAAAGAAAGCGTGTGAAATATGCGATGCAGGAATGCGACGATTTAGTGAAGAATGCAATTCGCGTAATAGTGCACAATTTCCTATTTAAAAATGAGTCATCAACAGTTGGTAAAGTTCCGCTTCCAGAGAGCAAATAAATGCAGGTTATCACATACATATTACTTTCCTTTTCGCTCGTTTCTTTTAGAATTAAAATTAGCTATTATATGTGCGGGCGGCGCCGTGGCCGAGTGGTTAGACCGCTCGCCTCCCACCGAGGCGGCCCGGGTTCAATCCCAGGGACCTGCATGTGGGATTTGTGGTGGACGAACCCGGTTTCCCCCGCCATTCATTCCACCAACTGCTCCATCATCACCTTTCCTTTCATCCATTTCACCAACATTTCGCTTCATCTACTTCCTTCATCCCATACCAGGCATCGGGCTGATCACCCATCCTGGATGTTCTGTCTGATCCACGAGTTTCTGCTCCTCGACGGGCCTCTGACCCCAGGCACCCGCCTGTAAGTCCTACATATGAGGAGGGTAAACAGATAATGAATGAATATTATATGTGCGGACGTTTATTTTGTAGTAACTATCAATCTTATCTCCTTCACTCCCTAACAGAATATGCGAGTCACCGTTTAAGTTGTTGGAATAAGGGCTCTGTTCTTTTTGCACTATGTGCTGCGTGTATTCGCCACATTGTCATGAAAGTATGTCTTTCTGACGCGGATGGCGGAAGGATACTTTATAACGGTGCACTGGTCACTTGGGCTTTGTTTTGGCGCGGTTCAACCTAAGAGTGAATACAATTTACATAGTATATGGGGAGTGAGTATATAAGAAAGGCTTTAGCTTTTACTTAAAGATGTTAGGTCGATTAGGCTTGCCTAATAGTTTTAAGTAGCATGGAAGGTTATTATAAATTGTTATTGAGAATAGTAACATCCTTTTTGGAACAGTTTTAAGCTATTTGCTGGTCTATGCAAATCACCTGCATGACTTGTATTGTGGTCATGCACAGCAAGATTCATTGTGAAATTATCTGTAAGGTAACTCAAGAGAGAATATACGTATTCACCAGTGAGAGTAAGATTTTTTTTTGGTTTTGAATAAGGGTCTACAGGAATGACGGGACCCAACACCACAGATAATACGTATGGCCTTTTCTTGTAATATAAATACTTGCTTGCTATGTGCCGAATTATCCCAGAACATTATTCCATATCGCAACAGGGAGTGAAAATAGGCAAAATATGCTGTTCTTAAGGAATTTTGGTGGAGCAAATGTTTTAAGTTTTTTAAAGCAAAGCAAGCCCCGAGCTGCTACAAATCACTCACACCATGGTTTATCCATGGCTCTTCAGTGCATCTTCAGCACCTAATAAAACTCAAGGAAGCCAAAATAGGGCTTTACTAACTTCACAACTACGCATCCAGTCTTACTCTCATATACATCGCAGTTATTAAAATGCCGAGTGATTTTTAGATTTAGTGTAGACTTACCTAGACATTTAATTTCCTCTTCCTTTCAGTTTAGTGTTGAAAAAGGTGGCACTAAAATAGACTAAACAGAATTCGTTGTTTCTCCGTACCTATATCACCGTATACCTGATTCACCGATTGAAACACAGCACAACCACGTGTAACGTACACGCAACGTAAGGTTCAGTATATGGATGGCAGGAAGTGAGCCAAATGTTTACCTACTATAAAACCAATAGATGGCGCTGTTTATGCGACGAAAATCAAAGCGATCATCCTATTCACGCTCTCTGACTATTAGGTTAACCACAACATAGAGCCTTATGTCCCGCACGACCACCACACACCTCTGTGCTCCCTTGATTCGTAATGCCATTATATGACTGTGGGTTGCAGCCGGGAGTGTACTATTTGGGCACCTGCAAACAATATACCGTTTGCTGAAGTCCACTACACAAGATCAGGTCGGAATGAACCCGAAATGTACGTATAAATAGTGTAGTTATTTACATTAAAGGGAAAGCCAGAATTATGGCTTTAGCACAAGCGTGCTATCATATTAGGAAACCACCCCTGCTCTCCCACAAAGTTTTCACACTATTCGGCCGAGATATACGCGTTATATGATGCTCTATACTAATTGCGCACTTCTGATATTTCGGAGATCTTAATTTGTACTGACACAATTGTCATCCTCCGTGGTGTAGTGGTTACCATACTAGCCTCTACTGCCCATTCCAAACCAGAGTGCCTCTCACTGTAAACAAACTCTTTGTATTATCCGCGCGAAAGTAGTTCGCAATCCCCGCCCATAATGGCTGCTTGTTCCCCTCTCACGTGCTTGTTGAACACTATTTAAATTTATAAAAACGCGCCCTGTGTGAGAATTATAGTTCAAAATGCAATCCAAGGTAACAATCGATTTTATAAGTATGCGAAATGAACATTTTACTTGCGTTAATCACAATCCTCGGGCAAAAGTGCAACACCCAAATCCGAATCCTCCGAAGATGACTCAGCTGCCATATCGGAATCGGAACTACTCTCCAAAATAATGACAAGCTTATTCACAATTCCACAGCACTGTCGCAAGTTCCCACATTTTATCCTCTTCTATGTAGTATTATGTCTGTTTATATTCCATGCTCGCTTTGGTTACACTTCTCACTGAAACGCCTGTAAAATCCGATATTAGTTTCATAATATGCACTAATGCAAGTGTCGGGTATTTTTCTAATAGTGAGTTAAATATATGAAGAGCTGTTTGTTTTTCGCCACTTTTTAACTGTTTCCCGCTTTTGTGTTTGAACAGTTTATTCACACTACACGCACCTTCCTCTGCCATGTGAACTCAAATACCAACTGACTAAATCACAAGATTTGATCTGAGCTGAGCATACGTGTACTAGCGTATTATGAATGACTGTTCTCTTATCATATTTCCTGTGTTACACAAAGTGTTTATTGGGTACTCAGATAGCACCTCTGGGAATTCATTGCTGCATTTCTTGTATATGTAAGAGAGTGGCAGTCATGCATACGGTTGGTATTAACAAGCAAGATGCTCTCGGCGTTAGCGCAATAGCAGACGAAAATCATATTTTGTAATCTCTTAACAGTTAGTATACTATTTCCATCACATTTAGCAATGAGTTCTTATGATAACCGCAATAAAATGTGCAGTTCTAAACCTTTCCTGCCCCAATATTTCATGATACAATACATGTATTAAGGAACTATTTACGTTGGCGTAAGAGTGTGTTCTTGGGTTCGTGACAAGCAGAAGCACGTGCTTCTGTTTACATCAGAGGGAACTCTGGTTTGGAATGGACAGTAGTTCCCAAGGTCGCGGGTTCAAACCCGACGGAGGGTGATGGATTTTTTTCGGGCGTAATGATCCTTAGCATGGCTTCCTTCGGAAGGGAAGTAAAGTCGGTGGTCCCGTGTTGTAGATATGCGGCACGTAAAAGAACCTCAAGCCTGATAAAGAGGCCTCTGAGCAAAATTACCATTCTTTCACACCCAATATAGAATGGGACGCTAAGGACCGCAGCAGTTAAAGAGCGTCCATAAATAAAACTAAATGTAATTTAATTTTAACTGACGGAATGCGAACTATAGCAACGTACAACATCCGTCCAAACCTAGATTGGTGGGAAGTACCATACAAACATGAAATTCACTGAATACATAAGCGATGTAACACGCTTAAGTATTATGGGTTCTCGGACATGGATACAAGGAAACCAACCACAGACAGGCTAGGAAAATCAGCAATCCTTCTACCCCTATCAGGATTGCTGATAAAGGATATTAAACGAAAAGTCTTATGTGTTAAATAACATGACATTATCTGTCCTCTGTAACTTATTAATAGGCATAAAAACTATTCTTACGAAAGTTTATTTTTCCATCTATTTAATTTTAATCGAGACAAACATTTGCAGAAGTAGCTACATTACACATTTGATGATAATTGCAAAGGGAATAGCAATAGTCAACTATTTAAGAATCGGACGCTATATGCTGGCCTTAAAATTCCATACTGTTTCCATGCAACCACGAGAAACAACTGAATGTCGACGGGACTAAAAGGATAACAAAGAATTCAACAATTCGAACAATTAATAACGGATATCTTAGAAATGCTTGATGCCACAAAAATTATTTTAAATAAATTGTGCGTTTTAAAAAGATCTACATTTTTTGTGTAGTACGTTTTCGTCCATCGCTTAACGTTTACCAGTTATACAAGATTATACAAAATTCCTTCCCATCGAAGGGTTCACAGGCTATTCCCAGAAAATTTAAGATATACATTTTATTTGACATGTAGATACCTTTAATGTATGGTATTTTAATCAAAATCGTTACATTGTTTTAGAAAATTAAAACTTTTGAAAAATGTTCCATGTAAAGGGTAGTTGGGGTGTGGAGATTTTCTTAAAAATCTTTGTGTCGCATCTTTGGAAGGTACTGAACTTAAATACCAAGTTTGGTGTTTATCCAACTTTTCGTTTCTGAGTTATGCTGTCGACACACACAGACTGACGCGGACCTTTTTCTATTAATTTAGGGGCCTCAAAACATGTATTTCCGGTGAAATCTCGGTATAGAATTTTTGGGTGGAATGCAATACCTTCTCTACCTACGAGGTGCAGAAAGTAAAAACATACCACCAACTCCTGCAAATAGATGAAAACCAGCTAAAATTAAGGCAATGGACAAGATACCCTGATATACACGGTGTACAGTCCATAAAACAGCAATCTCTACTGTAAAAAATCTGATGTGATACATTCACATGACTTTCTCTACTCTCTATCGCTTATTAGAGGGTATACAAACTATTCTTAATAAATTTATTTTTCTATCTACTACAGTTTCACCCAAATAAACCTTTGCAGAAATAGTTACATTACACATTTCGTTATAGATACAAAAAGAACAGCGTAGGCAAATGTTTAAGATCTGGGCGCTATACGCTGCCCTTAAAATGTCATACTGTTTCCATGCAATCACAAGAAACAACTGAATGTTGACAGGACTTAAGAGAATGACCAAGTAATGAACAATTTGAACCTTTAACAACGGATATCTCAGAACTGGCTTATGCCACAAAAAACCTATTTAAAATAGATTGTGTGTTTTAAAGAATCGACATTTTTTTGGGTAGTACGTTTCGTCTAGCGCTTAACGTTTACTAATTATACAAGATTATACAATATTTCTCCCGAATGTAAAGGACTTCACAGGCTATTTCCAGAAAATTCAAGATATTCATTTTGATATGTAAATATCTTTAATATGCGGTATTTTAATCAAAATCAAAGAGCAATGTTTTAAAAAATCAAACATTTCGAAAAATGTTCCATGTAAAGGTTAGTTTGGGATGAAGGATTTTTCGTGTCGCTGAGCCTAAATACCAAGTTTGGTATTTATCCGACTGTTGTATTTTGAGTCACTGTTTACAGACTTTGGATTTAGGGGACTCAAAACATGCATTTCCGTTGAAATCTCGGTATCGAATTTTTGGGTTGAGTACAATACCTTCTCCATAATTGGCGCAACAGTTCTAGACATGTGAAAATCTGAATGACAGCTATGAAGCGAGTTGCTTACCAGATCAGCAGGTGACCGTCGTCTGCATGCTGCAGGAGTGCGTGGGACAGTCATTGTCAAATATCCTCACACAGGTTATGCACTGCACTGCATTGCACTGCACTGGTAAACTTATAGTTTATATACAGTATATTTAAATCCACCGCTGTAAAAAGCGCTTAATATAAAAACACTGTCAATCATCTGCTTCCAATTCTTCCACATCTGACAGCCCTTCCTCTTCTGCGGAATCACTCACATCATTGCCGTCATCACTGCTGTCGTTACTTTCTGCACCATTATCCTGGACGATAATTCTTTCTATTTGATTTCGTTTTCTTCCACTTGAACCCTAAACCTTTTATAATTTTTTCTGAGATTTGTAGCACCACCTTGAATATTTATGCTGTCTTTCAGCTTAATGAGCAATCTGCTTATTGTTGGCACAGTTTTTTCTTCCACATAGAAATTGTGAATCGTGCGCCGAATGAGCGTATCGTCTATTTCTGTAATACGTTTAGGGACCTTATGTTTCTTCCTAGGTATGTCCAATTATACTCTTTCATCCATATGTTTTTTTCTTATCTTTGAGAACTCTGGAAACGGAATTCAGTGAAATACCAGTTGCTTTGGCTACTCTTTATTTCACTCTCTTAAGGCTTTTGTGGAATTCGGGTGAACATATATTTTCTTCCTTCATCTCTGCTTCTTGCTTCATGAAGTCGAGGACATTTGCAGTTTTTTCCTGCTTTGACTATGTAATACCTTACACTTAACTTTGTAAACGTAGGAGCCATGGTTATAAATATAACAAATATAAAATAAGCACTATTTAGGTACTCCTCTCTTTGGAATTACAACCAGATGCGGACACTTTCTATGCAGACTGTATGTGTTACACACTGTAAGTAAGCAAAGGTATTATATCGCTTTCGTTGATTAAGCTAAACATAAACCATTCCTAGGCTCGGCAGCTGGGGTAGCAATCAAGGTCACGATTCCAGAAGTTTTGCGCCAGTTATACCTACTGTGTACCTACGTGGCAGAGAAAGTAAAAATATTACATTGTCGGTGGCGACTACTCCAGTCTATTTATATAAAATAAGCAAACGAGACGCACCTTATTGCAAATGTGACCATTTTACTTTCTCTGCCGCATAGGTACCCAGTAGGTATAAGGTCGCGCCACGGATTTTGTCATGGAATTTTAATGGAAAGCTACGATGCGAGTCATTTACCGTATGACAGATACATCTGTAGCTCGAAGAATGGTGCAAGTTGAGATGGGAGTTGTATACAGCGGAAGGAACTGGGCAGAAAGAACCACGCGCTACTTGCAAGGACTGGACTAGCCCTGAAGGTCATACACCATCCCTGGAGAGACCTATAGAGAAGGTATAGACTACGTTAGTCTGACGTCAGAGCTAGCCGTTGCCATAGAAATCGCCATCTAGATTCCTACGAGTTTTTGGAAGTCTTTCATATAACTAATAATATTTAGTGTAATTGCGCTGTAATATATTAGTTTCAATTACTTTGGGCAGAGGCAAGGTGTTTCGAATAGCTGAAGCAGGGCCAAGAGCGTTTATCTCGTATTGGTTGTGTGTTTTGTTCCTGACTGCAAACACTATAGTGAACTCCAGTCTAAAAACTCCCTAGATGAGTCCCCCCCTTTTTTTAGTAAGCTGATAATTCAACCTGACTGAAGTCTTTATACCTCCAATAGAATTTAATTACACCACGTTTAATTACAGCTACAATTATTTTACATTTCAATTATTTAGGTTAAGTTAGGTGTGCTTTAGTAATAATATAACGAAAATAATCACTTGTGAAGAACCACCTGGTTTCACAGATACTCTCTTTATACTTTGTTACATTATGTACCACCCTTGATTGTATTACATTACACTTTTATACTTTATTATGCCATCTAACACCCTTGGTTGTGTTCATTACAGCTTGGGCAAACAATACACATGCACACAAGAAAACTATTTTTATTATTTTCGTGAAAATTTGGCATTTACTCTACAAAAAAAAAGTCAAATTGTTATGTTCTTAATATATTTAAATGCGTTAAGGGAAATTCCTCAACGTATAAAATAAAGTTTTACCATACGGACATTTATCCCAAACATATGCAATGTGAGGTTAGTTCGCTATGGGCTCTACGCTTTTATGTTGTCTATGAATACTAAAACATTTACATAATATTACTCATTTTCATTTGTAGGACAAAATATATAAAAGTATTCCTTAATGACGCTTACATAGACATTGTAAGATTTATTTATCATGCTGGCTTGAACCTAGCCTCGCAAATAGGAAATTTCCCCATCATATGTTATGACTAAGATGTGATTGGACTCAACAGCATCTTCACCTTTCTTTATCGGTCTCAATTCGTCTTCAAAATATGCTATTATTTCATTCAGTTTCACAACCATGTTATAGGGCGATGCTCACTTAAGGTGGCTATATTTGCCACTATAACTATTAACGCTAATAACCACTACACGGTGTAAGTATAACTGCATCCCTAGCAATGGTATTTATCTAGGATTAATAAATAATTAATGTAGACTTTTTAAAATAACATTCTCCCAAAGCAGCACAGACTGCATAGCAACCAGTTGTTTGGAAAGACAGTCTCCTAGCAACGGCTGACGTCATCACTAATGGAGCCTATTGCATTCCACCCAAAAATTCGATATCGAGATTTCACCGGAAATACATGTTTTGAGGTACCTGAATCCAAAAAAAAGCATTTTTAGAAAAATGTCCTTGTGTATGTCTAGTGCTTTGTGTGTATGTGTGTGTGTGCGCGCGCGCGTGCGTCTTTAAACACCATAACTCAAAAACGAAAAGTTGGATAACATCAAACTTGGTATTTATGTTCAGTATCTGCCAAAGATGCCACACAAGATTTTCAAGGACCCCCCCCAACCCAGACTACCCTTTACATGTAACTTTTTCGAATTTTTTTATTTTCTAAAAAATGGCTCTAACTAGTTTGATTAAAATACCATATATTAAAGATATTTACATAAGAAATAAGATGTATATCTTGAATTTTCTGGCAAAAGCCCACTTCATTCGGAAGGAATTTTGTATAATCTTGTATAACTGGTAAACGTTAAGCGATAAACGAAAACATACTACACAAAAAATGTAGATCTCTTTAAAACACACAATTTATTACAAATAAGTTTTTCTGTAGCATCAGCCATTTCCGAGATATCCGTTATTAATAGTTCGAATTGTTGAACACTTGGCATTCTTTTGGAGTCGCGTCTCCAACTGTCCACATCTCCTTTTAAACTGTATAATATACGCATTTTCCTTATTTAAATTATCTTTCTTCGACATTTCAATTGGAAGGTATTTACGGAACTTTACTAAATTACCGAATACATTGACAATACTGAGAGCGCAAAATGAGAGAAAGTTGGACTTCTCAAATGAAATAGGATGCGCCAAGAGTTGTTCAAAAGCATACGTCTTTCGTGAATCATAAAATGAAGGCCAAGCGCATAACGTACATATACCAAAACTATTTCACAATGAGACAATGTAAATGCCGAACTGTTTTCCGTTATTCTAGACATCTCTTATCTGTGGCTTGAAACCCGAAAGAAGTTTCCAGTCTAAAAAGTTACTTAAAAGAAAAAACTCCTTTTTCTTATTCTCTGTCCGGGAATTTCGAATTACAAAAATGGTAACCCCATAAGGCAGACTTGACAGGCAGTAAACAAAACATTCCATTAATTACAAATGCATTTCTTCTTTACTTGTGTGCACAACTTTTATAAACAAAGTGAAGATCGTAACTCACTAATGCTTCATTTTCATTCACTATGCAAGGTTTAGAGGGATTTTCAGTTAAGATTTTCCGTTGTTCTGCGTTTTAATATAGTCTTATATAGCTCCTGATTGTTGTATCTTGTGTCATACTACAACACTCACACTATCAAACAATTCTTTGTATATCATTAACTTTTAAACCCCTTAGTTGCAGTTCGCTTACACGCATTTACAAAGTAGAATTCTACCAGTTAACCTCTTATCATACCTGTATTTGTATCCATAAATAAGTATTGAAGTCCTTCCCATTTTTGACTCTTCATTGCTTCAACTTCCATTTGACATCGTTGACAAGCGTTAGACTACTACTACTACTACTACTACTACTACTACTACTACCATGGGAAAATTTATCCAAGGTCCTTACGTCATATCCAGCTCCTGTTGTGTTGCGCCACATAAAAGCTTCATGGACAGTGTGGCCAGTGTAGCGTTTACCTGGGACTGGCAGCACCGTCGCGTATTTGCAACATGAATCTGTTCATCACAATCGTGTTTCTTATGTTTCCATCTTGCACCCTAATGTGGCAGGTAAATGTTCCTGTTGTCACACAACTACAGTGAATGCAGCTTTAGTAGTCATTTGTTTTTGATTCACGAGTACACCTATTTTAGAATGTTATGTAGCAACAAAGAAATAGTTAATACTCGGTCACGATATGAGTGCGTTCGATGGCAAAAGGAACTAAACAGTTACGGAACAAGTGGGCGGGACATCGGAAGGATAGTCAGGTAAAGAAAATGTCCGCAGTAACGCGTTGCATTTATTAGCGAGGCTGAGGCCTGCACATGTAATACTATTTTCATGGTGCACCTGTACATTCCCCTATCGCTTTACCCCTCACTTCCCTCTCATTCCAAGTCTTGAAAAATAGTTGCGCCCTCCTTCAAGGGCACTCATATCGTGGCCGACTTATAGCAATGCAACCAAGCGGGATGGCTCGGGTGGTAACGTCTGTGGCCCAAATTCGGGAGGTCGTGGGTTCTGTTCCCGTGGCTGACCTTCCTGACCCATGGGTTTTATCGGGGGTATCACCGGGTTGCGAATTCTGGGAAGGATCACTACATCTCTAATTTCCTGTCCCTCCATTTCATCTCCATTCTTATTTTACTTAACTTTTTATCTGTTTGGTTTCTTTCGGTTTGCAAGTGTCGGCGAGAGATCTGCGTGTGCATGGCAGGGGAAAAGGATGCTTTTAGTAAACCTTCGTCCACTGGACTGCGGGCGATCTCCGGGTCCAGGACCCCCAGGGGATGTGTAAGCCCACAGGGGGAGGGGATCCGGCTGCACCAGCCACCGCCCGGGGAGTTTAAGTCTGTAAACGGTAGGGACTCTGCCCTCTGCTGTCGTACCTGTGATTTGTTGATCAAAAGTGATGTGCAACTGCAGATTTGTCTATCTCTTTGTTTTTGATGTCTCTCATATGTTCTTTTAACCTGGTCTCTAAATTTCTTTTTATTTTACCTATGTACACTATGTGATCAAAAGTATCCGGACACCCAACAAACATACTTTTTCATCTTAGGTGCATTGTGCTGCCATCTACTGCCTGGTACTCATTATCCGCGACCTCAGTAGTCATTAGACATCATGAAACAGCAGAATGGGACGCTCCGTGGAACTCACGGACTTCGAACGTGGTCAGGAGATTGGGTGTCACTTGTGTCAGAAGTCTGTACGCGAGATTTCCACACTCCTAAACATTCCTAGGTCCACTGTTTCTGATGTGATAGTGAAGTGGAAACGTGAAGGGATATGTACAGCACAAAAGCGTACAGGCCGACCTCGTCTGTTGACTGACCGCCGACATTTGAAGAGGGTCGTAAAGAGTAATAGGCAGACATCTATCCAGACCATCACACAGGAATTCCAAACTGCATCAGGATTCACTCCAAGTACTATGCCAGTTAGGCGTGAGGTGAGAAACCTTGGAATCCATGGTCGAGCGGCTGCTCACAAGCCACACATCACGCAGGAAAATGCCAAACGACGCCTCGCTTGGTGTAAGGAGCGTCAACATTACACGATTGAACAGTGGCAAAACGTTGTGTGGAGTAACGAATCACGGTACACAATGTGGCGATCCGATGGCAGGGTGTGGGTATGGCGAATGCCCGGTGAACGTCATCTGCCAGCGTGTGTAGTGCCAACAGTGAAATTCGGAGGTGGTGGTGTTATGGTGTGGTCGTGTTTTTCCTGGAGTGGGCTTGCACCCCTTGTTGTTTTGCGTGGCACGATCACAGCGCAGACCTACATTGGTATTTTAAGCACCTTCTTGCTTCCCACTGTTGAGGAGCAATTCGGGGATGGCGATTGCATCTTTCAACACGATTGAGCACCTGTTCATACTGCACGGGCTGTGGTGGAGTGGTTATACGACAATAACATCCCTGTGATGGACTGGCCTGCACAGAGTCCTGACTTGAATCCTATAGAACACCTTTGGGATGTTTTGGAACGCCGACTTCGTGCCAGGCCTCACCGACCTACATCGATACCTCTCCTCCGTTCCGCACTCCGTGAAGAATGCGCTGCCATTCCCAAGAAACCTTCCAGCACCTGATTGAAAGTATGCCTGCGAGAGTGAACGCTGTCATCAAGGCTAAGGTGGGCCAATACCATATTGACTTCCAGCATTACCGATGGAGGGCGCCACATCATTTTCAGCCAGGTGTCCGGATTTTTTTGATTACGTAGTGTATATTTGGTCACATTCTAGGCAATTAATTTGATAGGTTCCTGCTTTTTTGTTTTGAGGGATTTGGTCCTTTGATTTGTTGCAGAGTAATTTCTCTATATTCAATCTGTTTTGTGGAGCTAGGCAAATGTGTTTTTTGAAGATGTGGAATTTGTAGTGAGTCCTTGGGTGGAAAGTGAAAATCATTTTGCTTTTTTGTTGGGTGAGATTTGTGGTATCCTTAATGTGTTTTTATTTTTTGAAATGTACTATTTTTTTGTCAATGATTTGTTTGGTGAAGCCATTGTTCATGGCTGTGTTAACTATGTATATTCTTGTTTGTATTCTGTTTCTGTTATTGGTGTGTTAACCAATCTATGGGTCAAACTGTTTAGGACGGCATGTTTGTGTGGTACTGGGTTGAAACTATAGCTTTTTATGTAATCTTCAGAATGTGCAGGTTTCCTGTAGATCCCAAAATTGATCTTGTTCTGGTTTCTAATTACTTTCAAATCTAGGAAAGTTAGAGTACCTTCATTTTCTGTTTCCACAGTAAATTGTATAGATCTGTTCTGTAAATTTAGTAGTTTGAGGGCATCCTGGATGAGCTTGTTGGGTACTATTGCAAATATATGATCGCCATATCTGTGCCAGACTTTGTAAATTTGCGGAAAGCAGGTGGTTATGTGTGATTCAAAATTACTCATGAAAAAGTCAGCAAGGAATGGCGATAGAGGGTTGCCTGAAGTCTGCTGATAGTATCTATTGTTGAAAGTGAAAGTGTTCTGTGTGATGCAAAGTTCTGTGAGATTCAAAAGGTCTTATCTTTCATCTTGTGTTATATTGTTTTGGGTAAGCCATTTTTTTAGTTGTTGTAGGAGTTCATCTATAGGGATACTTGGGAAAAGCGCAGTGACATCAAAATATATTAATTTATCTTCCAGTTTCAATTCTATATGCTCTATTTTTGTGATTAAATCTTGGGAGTTCTTGATACTTAAGCTGTTGTATTTATATAGTGAAGTGAATTTCTGTGAGCCATTTTGCCAAATTACGAATATGTGGGTGAAACAATATTGTTTATTATAGGTCTCATTTTGTTGCCTATTTTATGGATTTTTGGGAGTGCATACAGTCGTGATAATGTGGGATGATTAGGTTTGAATTTTTTTTTTTTTTTTTTTTTATCTGTTAGGGTTTTAACTTTATTCATAGAGGGATTGAAGGATTTTATTTGAGCTTTTAGTGGGTCTGTTTTGATTTCTGTATGTGTTATCTTGGAGTAGGTTTTCCACTCTGGCAATGTAGTCTACTTTGTCCAGGATTACCAATTTGCCACCTTTATTAGCTTTGGTGTAAATTATGGGTTTGGATTTGAGTGACTTTATCATTCTGTTGTCTGGAAAACTATTGTGATAAGAAGAGGAAGTGATAGAAGAAGTTATAGCTACCAATAGATAAAAAATAGCAAAATGGGTCAAATATTTCTCTATAATAGTAGATTGTATAAAATGGGGAGCCTGTTGAACATATTCTTTGTTTTTCCCAAACGCAGGACACAAGTTTGAAAACCTAGCTGAAACTGTAATGAAAATCTTATCTACACATTCCATTGGTGACGTTAGAAGCCAATATTATGATAATGCAAGCAATATTTTGGGAGTCTAAACAGATTTACAGGCATGTATTACAGAACAAAATCTAAAAGTGTTTATACAGCATATTCTTTGAATTTAATTGAAACTATTGCTCCAAGTTGTTGTTGTCAGGAAGTATGCTCATTCTTCAATCTAGTGCAAAACATGCTTGGAACTTTCAGGAGAGCTTTAGGTATTAAGGGTACTGAGATGTATAAATGGCTCAAAAAGTAGATTTTATGTTTTGTTTTTTATAAAAATCTAAAAGATTTTCTGGATCCAATTGTGTATCACATTATATGTATTCTGAATGTTTAAGCCCTTTAAATGGTGATTTAAATATGGCGACACCTGGGTCACATCCCTACAATATTAGTTTTCTGCATTTTTCTGCAAGTTTAAATTTTAGATGTAGGCCCACTTTTCTAAGAAACTACCAAAGTTAGAGGCTGAGAATTTCTTTATGTTACAAACCAAGCAGTTTAACAAAGTGAGTGCAAAGATATTTTTCAGATGCAACAATTTGAATTTTTAAAAATTTGAAATTATATATTTTAAGAATAATACTTTCTCTTTATTGCCAATTTTTAGAGCTTATGTCTCATTATATCAAACAAATAATACACTCAGTTTATTCATCATTAAGTCCTTTATCTCTTGTGAAAAAATGAAAGATCTATCAACAAAATTGTGGCAGGTATGTGAACCTAACTCATAACATACAAATTGTGTAAATAAAGCAATGAGACTGATAGCATAGTGTTCGATCTGGCAACACTGGTGATGCAGGACTTGGAGGAGAGGGAGGTGAATATGTGATAACATTAGCAGTATGCGTTTCACCTTGTTAGCTCAAGTGCATTGTTTGTAGCGCTTGCTTTAGTGAACCCAGTTTTGTGTACGTGTTCTAACAATGAATGACACAAATTTTGAGCAGCATATCCAATCAGGTTTTGTTTCAGACTTGGACACAGTGCAACGGCAACATTTACAAAACCTCAGCAGGCCTATGGAGACAATGTTTTGCCAAGGGCTCAGATGTTTCGGTAGTTTAAGACATTTTCAGAAGGAAGAGAGATGTTGATTAACCCCTTGGTCTGGGGGCACAAACTCTTTGTGAACAATTCCCTGGCTATCTATAAAGCAAATTGGCATGCTTTTAGATCTTTCGCTTTCCTATTCTTGCCTTTTTTGGCCTTGGAGAGCCTGAGTGTGCCATTCCATGCTCTGACTTTTGGTTTCTGTGTCGTACTCAAACACCCAAGTCTCGTCAATGGTAATGACACATTCCAGAAAATGGGGATCATTTTCAATTGATTCCAGAAAGTCAACGCACCTGTCCCTCCTCAAGTCCTTTTGATCCTGAGTGAGGTGTTTCGGAACCAGTTTTGAGTAAAATTTTCTCATTCCTGGTTCATTGGTTACAGTCTGATGTATCTGACTCAAATTCAACTTTGCCCCAAACATTCTCATTGTTAACCAACAATCTGCATGCACAAGATCCTGGACCCTTGCGACATTTTCACCCGTTCTTGAAACTTCAGGTCTTCTACTATGATGTTCATTTTCAATTGATTCTCTTTCTTCTGAAAAGCCTTAAACCACCTTACACACATTTTGCATAATTTGCATTATCAGCATATTAAGAACCAGTTGTTTCATAGATGATGCGATCTTTATTATTCTATGACAGAGAAAAGACCTTGAATTCTGATTTTGAAGAGCATTTAGTTGAACACAAACATTGTACTTTGCACATATCTTAGTATCTTAAAGGAACTGTAAGCAGAAGAGGGTGAGGAAGAGAAGAAAAAGGAGGAAAGAGATGAAGTAGAGGAGGAAGAAGGGAAGAAATTTAAGTGGAAGCTGAAGATCAAGAGAACAAAAACTAATGATGATGGTTTACTCAGTCAACCAAATCTTACCATTACTGAACCATTGTCAGAGATGTACAAATTCCACTTCAAGCTTGCTTGCCCCTAGCTATGCAAGCAGGTTCTTTGCAGGCTGTCAAAGTAAGAATACATGTGTACATGCTGTACACATATGTCCACAAATAGTTGGACTAAGTAATAACCTACATCTGTGGAAGGGGGTAGCAAGGATGCAACTTTCTATACATTTCAGTTTGGACATGTCATTTGCTGAGAGCATCATAGTTTCACTGCTTTTGCAAGTAAATCGAGGATGTATTGTTTGCACTACAAATTTAAATACAGCACAGAATTCTTGAACTTGACTAATTAACAAATAGGTTTTAAGAGAGACAGAACACAAAAACTGTAATGGAATATTCCTCACAAATTTGAGGAAAATGTATCAGACGTTCTTCAATTCTACTCATTTTGAATCTTACAGCACCCAAACAAAGTATTGCTTAGTAATGATGCCTGGATCAGCGACTGGACCTAATTTTCTCTCTTTTAATCCATTCCATTCATTATCCTTTGGGCACAGCAAAAATAAAGTTGTAGCATTTTAACGATTAGTTTTGAAACTTGACCAATAGTAATTACCATTATTTTTACATGCACATTACATTGTAAATATTGAGTGAAGAGGTTACAGAGTAAAGAGGTTATATTTAAAAATCAGGGTGTCAATTTCCTACTTTTCTGTAAACTTTAAGGGTTGTCCATATGAACTGAGAATTGTGTAAGTGCTGCAGATATCTTGATATCAGAAAGCAATTAGTGCTGCTGAGCAGAATCAAGGAGACTTGGTATGGCCATATCATGGATTCACTGAAATGTACTCAGCATGCAGTTTTTCAGGTTTTGAGTTTATGAAATGTTAGTGGAATTGATATCAACTGTTGCGTAAAGGAATGTGTATGAGAACAACTGTTGCATAACATGACCCACCAGGAGTGTGCCATGATTTTCTGTGGTTCTTCAAATGGGAGGTACTCCACCACGCCTCCTACAACCTCATATCTCTCACCTTGTATGTACCATGATTTAGGGTCATGGCAATAAGCTATGAAGGGATTCCAGTTACAAATGATGGCGTGAGAATGATTCTGTAGCCAATCAAGATGAGTTTTACTAGTGTGCACATCACCTATTGGATTTCTAGGACTCTTACTTAACTAACAAGGGGACTATGTGTAGGCAGTAATTACATATGTATTACTTCTGTATCCATAACATATTCCAGACAATAAATCATTACAGAAACCAAACACAGTCCAACTTCCATTTGGGCAAATCTTATATGTTAAGGTCACTGGTTCCCGAGGTCGCAGGTTCAAACCTGGCAGAGGGCGATGGATTTTTTTCAGGCATAAAACTCCTTAGCATGACTTCCTTCTTAAGGGAAGTAAGTCAGTGGTCCCGTGTCATAGATTTACAGCACATAAAAGAACCTCAAGCCTCTGAGCACAATTTCCGGTGTTTCATGCCCAATATAGAATGGGACACTAAGAACTATAGCACTTAAAGAACGTCCATAAATTAGAAAAAATTGCCTTAGGGGTGACCTGACAAGATAGAGAATGAAAAAAAAAAGAGATCTCTGGAAAGAAGTTAAACAAAGGATTGAAAATATTGAAATCCTGGAAATATTTAGTAGTTCCAACAACAAAAAGAAATGACTTTCAATTTCAGTTTATTAACTGCAGCTTATTTCTGAAACTTACAACATGGAAATTTCAATAACTAAAACCAAAGTAATTGGATTTGTTGGAAAAAATCATCTTCAAGCTAAAATCTATCTTTACAACAAACCAGTAGAACAGGTTTCATCTTTTTAAGTATTTAGGCTTCTTTTTAAGTTATGAAACAAAAAAAGATATTACAACAAAACTACATAGTTTTAATTGTGCAATGAGTACAATATATAATGTTTTCAAACCACTTCTTATCCAAAGACACACTCGGATGCATACCTATAAGACATTGGCCAGACCAGTCCTCACATATGCAAGTGAAGGCTGGACTACATGACAAAGTAATGAACACTGCATTACAGCCAATGAAATGAAATTTTAAGAAGAACTGCAGGATACACTAAATAGATAAAAAAGAATTTAGACATTGAAAGAACTGAAAATTGACGATCTCATAGACAAAATTCACATTTATGGTCCAAACTGGAGGTTCCATGCGCTCAGGATGCCTGCAACAAGAATTCTTTTGCAAATATTAAATTACCAACCACAAGGAAGATGATCTTTGGACCGTCTAATGAAGAGATGGAAGGAGACTGTAACAGGCCATTAGGCCTAATATGTAGCAGAAAGAAGGAAAAACAAAGTCATTGAGGATCTACAGGGAACTAAAGAAAGAATAAGGCAGGGAAAACTATTGAAAAAGGCGACAGATGAATAAAGGAGGGAGATCTATGGGCTAAAACAGGTATAGTGAAATTGAAAGGAATAAGAGAGGGAAGGAATTTAGGGGAATGCCCAATGTGCAGAATGAAAGATAATTATTGGCATATGATTCTTGAATGTGAAGAAACCAAAATAATGAGAGAAAAAGTGAGGCTTGAGCAATGGGTCAGTCTGCCACCAGATATACTGTGGAAAAAGTTGATTTTGAAATCAGAGAAAGACATTACTGTGTTTGGGAATATTTATTTAAAGTAAAGATCAAATGGATGAGGAACATTAATAAACATGGGCAATCAGAACATTTAGAAATTTAGTTAAAAGCGGAAAGGGACTGAGTTTATCTTCATATGTAAAGTGGTCCTGGTAGTAGAATAACCGTAGTGTTGAAGCTGCCTGGCCACTTGGTTATGCAGCAATTTGTATAAGCCAAGTAGTAGGATGTCTCTTTTTATTACAAGAGATTATAAAAAAATCTGTGTTACATTCACATGACTTTCTCTACCCTCTATTCTTATTTGTAGGTATACAAATTATTCCTATGAAGGTTTAATTTCCTATCTATTTCATTTTAATCCAGATTAATTTTTCCTGAAATAGGTGCATTACACAGTTTGTTATAGATACAAACGGAATAGCGATAGTCAAGGTTTTAGAACTGGACAGTATATGTTGGCTTTAAGATTCCATTTTCTTTCCATCATATCATGAGAAACAACTAAAAATCAAAATGACTTGAAAAGAATGACAACAGTATTAAACAATTCAAATAATAATGGATATCTCTGAAATGGCTGATGCCACATAAATTGTGTGTTTTAAAGACATCTACATTTTTTGTGTAGTATGTTTTCGTCTTTCACCTAACATTTACTAGTTATGAAAGATTATACAAAATTCCAGAAAATTCAAGTTATACATTTTATTTGTTATGTAAATATTTTAAATATATAGTATTTTAATCTAAATCGTTAAGTCATTTTTTAGAAAATCAAAAAATTCGAAAACTCTTCCATGTAAAGGGAAGTTTGAGTTGAGGGTATATTCTTGAAAAACTTCATGCTACATCTTTGGAAGGTACTGAACCTAAATACCAAGTTTGGTGTTTATCCGACTTTTCGTTTTCGAGTTTTGCTGTTCACAGACATACACTCCAAGGACCTTTTTTAAAAATGCTTTTTTTGGGTTCAGGGGGTATAAAAATATACATTTCCGGTGAAATCCCAACAAAGAATTTCTGGATGCAATACAATTCTTTCCCAACTTACTATATGCAGTGGAGAAAGTAAAAATTGGATGTACTATACAGTTGACAATAAATTCATTCATTCATTCATATACTTAATGCGTAATTTTTGCTGAATAATATGCAAGCTACTCTTGGAAATGGGAACTGTCTGCACCTGCTTCAAATGGAAGTATGCAGTATTAAAACACATTTGTTTTGGTATATATTGTATTTTTGAGGAAACCGCAAATGCAGGTCATTAACGTAGATGAGATTTCTTTGTAAACATTCAAGGACGAAAGAAAGGGGTTACATTGCAAATATTTGTGATGAAGGAATGCTTAAAGAAAGGTGCTACTGAGCACAACATAAAGAAGTTGAAGCTGACAGACGCATGGAGCTCCAAGAAAAATAACATGTGAAACGACAAGAAACTCAGATTGTTATAACATTAAGAGTCCTAGTTTAGTGTTGTGATGCATGCATAAGTGCAAAGACATTGAGACTAGGGTTGCCATATGCGACGGATTTTGCGGACTGTCTGTGACTTTATGGTAAATCATCCAGGCCGAAAGGACAAAAGTCCATGATTTTTAATATATTTGAATTCAATTTCAACAAATTTAATGTTTTTTTTGGCGAAGACCAAGGATGATAGTTTTTAAAATTTTTTGTCATATAAGAAATGAGTTGCCTTCATTCATAATTGCATCTCTAGTGAGCAGTATTCAGAGTTGCTAAAATTTGTGGGATAATATTTCTCCATTCCTGTCATAACACCAATGTAGAGTTTTTCCCTCATGAGTGCTCAGTGGACAGAAGAAAGGAATAGGTTAACAGTAAAATCAGTTAATGTAATGCTGCAAATACAATACAATATTAAAAATATAAGTTGTAGTAGGTTTCATAAACTTATTGTGAACAATACCAAGTTCCTTTCCTCTGTTCCAGTTCTGAGAAATATAATGGGTATCAAAAACTTAAATGTCAATACTTAATACATCAAGTCCTATTGAATACATTTAATACATTTTTGATAATA
Source organism: Deroplatys truncata (assembly GCA_030765065.1). NCBI lineage: Eukaryota > Metazoa > Arthropoda > Insecta > Mantodea > Mantidae > Deroplatys > Deroplatys truncata. The sequence continues at coordinate 636,406,786 of CM060990.1, forward strand.
TGTGCTTACTTAAGGTAAAACACAATAAAACAGTTCTACCAAAACTCTGGATTATTAATTAAATGCACATTTCTTCTACATTAGGGCTCCTACTTCCTCAAAATTTCATTTCCTTAAATTGATTAAACTAAGGGTAAAAAATCTGATGTATTATATTCACATGATTTTCTCTACCCTCTGTCGTTTATTAGTGGGTATACAAACTAGTCTTACTAAAGCTTATCTTTCCATCTACTACATTTTATCCAAATAAACCTTTGCAGAAATAACTACATACACGTTTCATTATTGATACAAAGGGAACAACAATAGTTAAATGTTTAAGAACTGGGCACTACTAGCGTTAAAATTCCATACTGTTTCCATGCAATCACAACAAACAACTGAATATTAATAGACCTTAAGAGACTGACTATGAAATGAAGAACTGAAACCTTTAATAACAGATATCTCAGAAATGGTTTATGCCACAAAAAAACTAATTTGAAATAAATTGTATGTTTTAAAGACATCTACATTTTTTGTGCAGTTCATTTTTTTTAATTGCTTAACATTTATCAGTTAAACAAAACTATTCAAAATTCCTTTCCAATGAAGAGGACTTTACAGGCTATTCCCAGAAAATTCAAGATATACATTTTATTTGACATGTAAATATCTTTAATATGTGGTATTTTAATCAAAGTCGTTAGAGCCAATTTTTAGAAAAATAACAATTTCTAAAAGTGTTCCATGTAAAGGGTAGTTTGGGGTGGGGGATTTTCTTGAAAATCTTTGTGTCTCATCTTTAGAAGGTACTGAATCTAAATTCCAAGTTTGGTATTTATCCAACCTTTTTATTTTGAGCTATGCTGTTCATACACACACAGACCTTTTTCTAAAAATGCTTTTTTAGGATTCAGGGGTCCCCAAAACATGTATCTTCGGTGAAGTCTCAGTATTAAATTTTTGTGTGGAATGCAATACCTTCTCTACCTACTATGTACATGGTAGAGAAAGTAAAAATGTTCTGATTTTGGATTATCAGATTAAGGTAACCCTAAGTGAGACTCAAATTTATAGTGCACATTTCTTAATTAGTGTTGTGAAGATCTGTTGGTGAAAGGACAGAAAGACTGAAAAGCTGTATGTAACTGTTGAAACATAATATGTACTGGATTATATATAACCTGAGTAACAGGTTTTCTTCCTAGGGAATGTCAAAATTCATTAACTGTGTTTCAGACTCATAGAATCTCTGCCAGATGTCTCCTTTCCAGAGAAACAACATTCACATGACCACCAGTGTTCCATCCAGTCAACTTCTTGATAATGCCTTCAAGTGAAGGCAAAATGGGTTGAGAATAAATTCAAGGTATGTGAAGTATAGAATGTCTTAGCTCAACTCAATGTGTATAATTTTTTGAATTATTACATTACTTCACAGTGTTAATTCCAATTAGTTTTTCAAATTATGTTTCATTTTAGTTCATTATATTGATAAACTTGTTTTAACTTAATTTAGCACACACAATAATATTATATCTCCAGCGGATACGAAAAATTCTGTCCTGAACTTTTTATTCAGTAACATATGACAGCAAATCTCATACACCTTTTTTTTGTATTTTGCACTGCCTTGGGAATGGAACTGTAACTGTTACTTTGTTTACATTTTCTAACAATGAGCTTATATGTATACAAGTTGCAATATCCTCGGTTGATTTTAGTGTTCTACGCTCGCATTTTTTTTTTTAATGATTAGTAATTAAACAGAAAGTTACCTGGTATGGCTAATGTTAGAGCAAAATCTGCATGTATTAGTTATAATCACGTATGACAAAACCGTTATACGAAGTTGGTTTTAAGATATATACCAAAAGGCAAAGAAACATCGGCAGATCTAAAAGAAGATGGACGGAACAGTTTAAATGATGAGACCGGAACAAGCCAAAGGGCTTAAACCATGAAAGATGATGATAACATGATTCAGCATTATTTTGATGATGATGTACACTGCTATAATACTAGACACAACAATCATTATTTTAGGGAACAAGTCACCAAAAAATTTACAGGCAAGGACATTTTATAATGGGACAATTTTGTATAATAAACTGCCAAAGATAATAAGACATTAAATGGAAGAAAGCAATTTCAGAGTAAATAAAAATACTTTCTAATAGAGAAACATTTGTATTATATGATGATTTGTAAATAAAGGGTAGTTAAATTATATTCGAACCCACTCGCGGCCTCTCGCTACTGCGCGAGACAGCTGGCAGTCGCCAGGGATATTACGCGGCAGAGGCAGACTAAAATTCTTACCTTATAATAGATGCTGGAAATGTTGACCTTCTGCTCTCAAACAGGCAGCATATCTCGTGTAAATATTCTCACTCAGCAGCAGGAATTCTTGTGATTTCTTGCACAATGTTTTCTCTAAGTTCCTGTAGTATGCGAGGATTGGAACGATACACTTTGTCTTTTAAAGAACCCCATAAATAAAAATCACAACTCGTTAGGTCAGGAGAACGAGGGGTCCACAAATCAACACTAATTATTGTGCCATCAAACACCTCTCTTATTGCATGTAATGATTCGGCAGTCATATGTGTTGTTGCAGAATCTTGCAGAATCTTCTCTTCTTCTGTCAAGTGATTGCAAAATGGCCTCAGAATTAACCTCTGATATCACTCTGCATTTATTGTTTCGTCAAAGAATATGGGCTCTATTATTCTTCTAGCACTTATTGCACACCACACTCAAATTTTCTGATCATAATGAGGAGTTTCATCACAAGAATTCCTGCTGCTGAGCTTCGGAGAGTGTGCGAGAATATTTACATGAGATATTCTGTCTGTTTGAGAGCAGAAGGTCAACATTTCCAGTAAGGATTGTAGTCTGCCTCTGCCGGCGTAATTTCCCCGGCGACTGCCAGCTGTCTCGCGCAGTAGTGGCTGCGAGTGGGTTCGAATATAATTTAACTACTCTATACTATACCATTTTGTTTTCTTTTCTTTTATATTTTTGATAAATAGCTGTTATATATATTTTACTTCTGACAATGTCAGAAACGTCTATAAGTACAGTGACAGCTAATGAATTGAGTGAGTGTATGGTATAGGTAATGCCTGTTGTGGACTGTGATGTGTCCATGGTTGCATGTTGTGTCTACCAGAGGGTAAGATCAGGGGATGTTTTACTCCACCGGGCAGAGAAGGCACCACCCGCTTGTACTGAGAGCTTCCTCAAGTGAGGGAGCTGAAAGTAATCGAGCTGGTTCGTCATCCTTGTACAACTGAGCATAAGTGGCCTGCTAGGCTCCACTTGGTGGGTGTGAGGCATGCTGATGGGTAAACCCACGGAACTCGAACACCGCCCAGGATTGTCAAGCCGCCGAAGCAAGGTCCCTATGGAAGGTTTGGAACCGGGAGATGGCTAATCTTGGTAGGAAAGTTTTTCTTTGATTAATAGTAGACTGTATTCCTTTTCAATAGCCTGCCATGGTAGCTGGTAACAGTGACTGTACAGTAGTGCGGATCAGTTCTGACTGTCCCCTCGCTGCGTCCTTGTGTCTATTCATTTCACATCCATGGTCATCAAGGTGTAGTTCTCTGCACCAACTACCCATGGTACCATCTGGTTTATTGAGCTTATTAGTACTGTTGTGGCACATATCTTAACTGCTACTTACATTGTGTGCAGGTTGCTTATATTCTAGCGCCTTTGTGGCGTGTCATAAAGATACAATGTACAATCTGTGGTGAACTTAGTTGTTTTGTGGCAGGTTGCCATTACAATGCCAAATAAAGAAAATGGAGCATTATAATAAAATGATAACAACTATTTATAATAGTTTTATTTTTATTCTCCATAATGTTACAAGCTTAAATTGAAGAATTAAAAATAAAATACAAACAAAATATACAATATTCCATGAATATTTACAATGCATGGCATGAAACTGAATTGCTGTACACAAGTTGGACTTCTTCACACTAACTACAAACTTACAGATTCTTTTATCACCTATCAAATTAATGTATATTTAAATCTCAAGCATTCATAACATACTTAAACTTCTTCTCAAAGTTCATCCATACCATAATGGTATTTTTTCATATATTCTTAGCCATATTAAACTAGCAGATGAAATTATTTGGGACAACACCAAACCAACATATTTTAATTTAATTTCATAAAGCTAATTGGAACACATAAACCCTGAATGTGAATCCATAGTAAGAAAAATATGACTACATGCTAAACAAATGACAAGCTTTATTCTAAATTATAAAAAGGAATATCATTTGGTAAAAAGTCTTTAAGTGTGCTAACTTTTCTCTATGCATTTCACGTAAAAATACATTATTTTATATCCATTAAATATGCATTGACTGCTATTATCATAAGCAAAATACATGAAAATTGTATCATTCTAAAAATAAATATCAATGAAATGCTCTCAACTGTTAACAACCAGCAGCTGCTTTTTGATGCAGAGTAATGCATCTTAACAAAGTCCAATGAAGTGTTAACATAAAGGTTTTCAAATATGCTATGTACCAGTGCTCCGAGAGAGATGAGATCATCTCCAGAGGTTATGTAACTATGACACTTATGAACAGTGGACATAAGTAAACTAACTGTAACATTTATCACATCAACATATTGAACAAACAAACAAAACATTATATGTTTTACATACCTCCAGTACCCTTGTTTTTGTTTTAACTTATACAACCTAATACAACACTAATACAACCAATTAACTATACAACTACTACGTCCACCTGTAACACCAATTTGAAACAAAAGACTATAAAAAACTGTTAACACTTCACTGAATGCTAGCAGTATTCCTTGGAATATGAAATTCTGTGGGTGAATTCAGTGTCAACATTGTAAGTATCAACTCTGAGTTAAAATATTTAACCTTCCTGAAGTGCAAGGAACAATTAGATAACTTCATTGTTAGGGTGATTCTAAGTAATTGATTTGTTATTTTTGCCTGCATATGCTCTTTTTAAATAAACAGATTTATTGGACAATCTGCAAAATATGACTGTAAAGAAAGAGGAATATCAATGAAGGGCTGAGTGACTTTTCTAACATGTACAGTGATTACACAAGCAAAAAATAAGAGATTTGTTGACTTTATTTGCAATTGCCAGTGTTAGTTGCACTTTTAAGTGTACAAAATTGAGCATTATCTTAACTGCCATTTGGTGCTATTAATATGACAATATAATGTTCTCAAAGAGTTTTACAGCTTTTTTCACTTTTATGCCAAGATTACGATTAACTTTACTTAACGTGGTGGGATGTAACGTGAAGTTAAGAAATGCTGCTGAACTAAAGCCTAATTAAGATGCACTTAACATAATGGTAATGACTCTTGATTGGTAATTCTTTTATTACTTCATGCTGCTGCTTCATGCATGCCATTGATTGGTTCTAATTACCATGAGACATCAAACTTGATGTAATGGGAAGAAAAAGTCTGACAATGCCAAACTCGTAAGTTACGTCATGTTAATTTGTCGCGTGAAGTCAACGCTAAATAACTCCATTTAATACAATGTGTTATACTTTCACATTACGCTGCAATAAATTAAGTCACGTTACGTTAAGTTCATAATAATCCCAACATTACTAGAAAATTTAAAAATATTTTTGCAGGTAACTACAAAATATTGAAAGAATAGCTTTTGGCACAAATAAGCTGAAGTTTACAAGTTATATACCTGTGAGTATTGTCATTGCTCTTACTGTGAGGAGGGGCCCTATGGAAGATCTAACTTAGTTTGCAATTTTTATCAAGCTTAGCTGACGAGTGTTTCAATACTGGATTTGAAATGTCTATCCTAAATGCTTATCCAAGCCTCATTTTAGTAAGAAATTCAATATTTTAAAAACATGAAGCTTTTGTAATATTTACAAGTTATCAACTGTGTAAAACTTAAGAATGTTGAGTTTTTACAGAAGGCCGCTCGCATGCAAATATAGGCCTTTCAACTACTGAAATAGAAACATGCAAGCGAAAGGCTTTCATCCCATTTTAGCACCATATTAAACAGAATCTGACATATTCTAGAGAGGCTTGGTGTTAAACCCATTTTCTTTCCTTGTAGAAAGTCAAAACAATGCTTCAAACATGTGATGGTCTAACTCGTGCCAAAAGCCTGGAGGGTCTAAAGCAGAGTTCAAATGTTTTTATCCACGGACCCTTTTTAAATCCAAAATAAATCCAAAGAACCATGAGAAATATTATTTGTGCACCTTTATAAACTAGTGTTAATTAATCAAATACAATCTAAAATTAAATTATTCAAACAATTAAAAAAATGTAAACAGTTACAGATTAATTATTTATTCCATTGTGTTTCCTGTTAAAGCATACTATGTAAAAACTCATGGATAAAATTATTTCTTCAATATAATATATGTTTCATGTTGGGAAAAAATGTGGCCACATATTTGCTTTGGCATCCAATCAATTTTGATAATTATTTCAATTGACACAGACACAAACTTCAGCTTCACATACGCAAAAGAGTGTAGCATCTTCAAAGCTATCTATGTTAATATCCATTACCTCATCAGAGGCAACTGTGCAAGATGGAAATCAATGCAAATGCATCACTGTTCAATGATAAATTAATTGATTTGTCCATCTTTGTGTAATTGTTCTTGTTTTATGTTATTTCATTCAAGTTATAAGAGATTATGTGCAACTTGCATTAGTTTTCACTATTCAGAAACCTGCAATGGCTTGATTGCAGGTATAAATCAAACATGACGAGTCTTATTCTTCAGAGATGAGTGTATTATACAACTTAAAAAATAAGATTATAATACTGATGGAATATCTATGAATGATTTCCATAGAATATTACTTTGAGAAATCATTTTCTATGGGATGCCACAGAAATGCAGTAAAGATGCAGTGAACATAAAGAGAATATTAGATAGCTGCAAACAGAAAAGTTACATTATTTCTTATGAGGTCACAGCATTGAATCATACTGATGGATATTATGTTAAGATTTTTAACAAATGTCTTGTAAATTAAAATAGAATCAAGACCTTTAGGTTTGGCAATCACTACATCACTGACAACAGTACCAAAGCAACTATGTAGCACAAAGAAAATCCCCTGTGACAGTTACTGCCACAAGCCTACCACAAAAACTGGCAAATATTTATAATTTGACTCAAATGGGCAGTCTGAATGCTCTCTCCTTGTGTTGATGAGCACCAGCTAACTGTTTGCTTTCTCTGCCAAATAAAGACATCACTATTGCTACTTCCTGGTGAAGGCCTTGGTGGTAAAGATCATTGAAATCTCAATATTCTTATATTTTACATGGCCAATAATCCATGAAGCTATAAGCATCTATAAGAGTAATATAAACTCTCCCTCAAACAAATATCTAGTAATTTCATTTTTGATGCTATATTTTACAAAAAAAAATAGTATTAATTGCTCTCAAGCATTCTGTGCTAACCTGATTTAGTAGAAGAGATCAACAATTGTCAAACTAAATAAAATTGGATAAACGGTTCACAACTGCACCAAAGAAAGGTATATAAAATTTCAATGTGGTTCAGTAATACAAATTTTTGCTGAGCTCTCATCAGAGACAGAACTAATATACACTATTTAGTTGCTGTTAAATGTAGCAATTTCCATTTCCTAAGGACATGCATTAACTCAGAGATCCTCAAAAATGCATAGCTGTGCTCTATTCCACTGTTTTAGTTAAAAGCAATTCACATACATACATACATTATGCTTTATTGTGACTGTTTACACAATTTTGCATTCATGCTAACATCAACAGCAATGATAACTAGAAACCTTAGCACTATATAAGAAGAATGCTAGTAATTTTAGTGCAAATTTTGAGTGAAACTGACAGATATTAGGTTGTGTGTATTACCTGATGATAATATAAGACACTGCATTTCCTATATTAGAATATAATGGATGAAACCAACATTTGTTGAAAATTAATTTAATTGTGCAATCACTGCATACATTTGAAAAGGATGCTCTCAAATGGAAGACACATGAAGTGGGCATATTATCTAAACAGTGGGAAATGCCACCATTGTTCAAAACTTAAAACTGACAGCCCAGAATGAGTGCTTGATTTCTAAAATGCCAAAGTAAATCAGGGAGTATATGTTCCACTTTACATATTCTGAATATTCAAGGATTCATGGAAAGAAAGAAAAAAAAAAAAGGCATTTTAATGTTAGAGAAAATTAACTCCTTGCATAAAACCGTAGTTTTCGTGACTAGTTTACACATGTATACGGCTTTATAGAGAATTTCAGATTGACTAGTATAGTTAATTAGGTATCTTAAACATGAGCAAAAAGTAATAGCAGTCATATAACTTAAGTGTATAAATAAAGACCAAAATAGTCTTAAAACAATAGTGTGAGAGATCTAAAATTATAATGTTGTGCATTCTCTTTAAATTTAGTTTTAACTTAAGAAAATACAAAATACATTTAAAATTTCAGACTGCTTAGTACTAGATTATCACACTGGCCATGGCTTGCATCCAGATGACAAACACTCAGCGCTCACTCAGTGGTTGGGCAATGGGCAAACATTCATATAGTTTCATGTATCATGAACTGCATCAGCAACTACTGGGTGGAAACGTCTGCACCTGCAAGGGCCAAAATTTCACAGTAAACTTTATACTTATAAATAATAAAACCAGGCAAATCATATAAATAACAAAACTTCAGAGACATTAAATTTGAACAAATCAACAGTAGCGGTCAACTTCTGGAATTAACACAACCAAATGAAAGCTTCCTAAACACAGTAAATAGAGCAGCAGAACTAGGCTTTTGGGAAAAGATCTTAATGAAGAAACCATTGATAAAACACACTGTCAAAAGTACACAAGAACCTTGTTTATCTGGACTAGGTGGCACTAGACTTGACTATCATAGTGATGGAGTCAGATTGTAATTGCCCTTAATACTAAAACCTAATGGTTTGTTGTATTATCCCTTATCACTAATGTTTTAGTTAAATAGGCCTGTCCCTTCATTTAGGGACAGTAGTTTATTGACTAAGTTTTCTTTAGGAAAATCATCATTTAGAATTTATTTAAAGGTGAGTCGGAATTATTACACTAACATCACTTAAGTTTACTCACTTAACATGTTTCGGAAAATGGTTGTTCCCATCCTCAGAAGCTAATCTGACTAATTCAATAACACATCACTGTTTCTAGCTTCTTTTCAAATATCATCATTTAGGTTTATCAGACCCAAAAGTTCATATCTTTTCCTACACAGTGCTTCACATTTGAAGATTATATGAGAGGCAGTTTCATCTTCTTTGTTACATAGCCTGCATACTGGTTCCTCTCTAAACATTCCCATTGCATGTAGGTGTTTCCGTAATCTAAAATGTCCCATCAAGAGCCTGGTTATCAGGTTTATTTCAGATCTAGTGAGATTAAGTACATCTTCATTCTCTTACTGTGCTTCCACCTCCCTGTTTGAAACCATTGCAATTGGTGGTTATAACTATTCACTCAGCAATGCTTCTTCAAACAGAGTTTAAGGGTATGCCAAGAACTGGTTCAGGTCCAGTAAATTGAAATTGAGTTTTATTTATGGACACTCTTTAACTGTTGCGGCCTTAGTGTCCCATTCTATATTGGGCATGAAAGACCGGTAATTTTGCTCAGAGGCCTCTTTAACAGGCTTGAGGTTCTTTTACATGCCGTAAATCTACGACACGGGGGTCACTGCCTTTATTTCCTTCCAAAGGAAGCCATGCTAAGGATTTTTACGTCCAAAAAAATCCATCGCCCTCGGCCGGGTTTGAACCCGCAACCTCGGGAACTAGAGACTAGCATGGTAACCACTGCACCATGGAGGACAGCGGTCAAGTAAATGTTGAACTAGGTGGGACCAGAAGTAATCTGGATTAATGAAAATCAGAATAACCCAGAAAGAAACTATTACATGAATACAAACTTTGATGTGTGATAGTGAAGTTTGTATCACAGCAAAAGCAGAAGATAAAAGAATTGAAAGCCATCCTGATGAGAAGCTATCAGGACTGTCATGAAAACTAATGAAACATAATCTTGCACACATTAGTTTTGTTGTTCTGTGGCACTGAATATGGTAACGGTACTTATTGTTAGCTTGAAGCGTGTGGCTGATGGCAGCTCTGTGTTACTTGCTGTGCCAACATTACAACTGTATACATTCATATGTATTTATCAAAGGATGCACAAATTTTTGTGGTGAAAAAGTAAGCAAAGATCAATCTAGATAAACCAGAAATCCAAATTAATGAGGTTCTTGTGTTTCATATTTAAATTTACAACATTTCTACGACAGGACATCAAGATTTACCGAGACTTCTGACAGTCTACAAGAGGCTGAGGATGCAAGAAGCTGCCTGTGAAACACGTACAACCTACACTAAGGTGTGTGTAAGCTGACTCAAATTGATTAAATGGTATTTAATTGACTCTACCGTGTTAATTAAAATGATTTGGTGCCAATAAAGTTTACACACTTAATTTTGGAGGGAAAAACATTGACCAAATATATATTTTAATAGATATTAATGTAGTGGACAGCATTACATAAAATCTGAAGTGTTACACTCACATGGCTTTCTCTACTCACTATTGTTTATTTTCATATATTTACTATTAACTATTCTTATGAAATATTATTTTTTTTATTTACTTAAAGTTAACTGAGATAAACCTTTGGAGAAATAGTTTCTTTACACATTTCATTGTAGCTACAAGGGGTATATAGGAAACTAAATTGATAAGTCAAATGTTTAAAAGCTGGTCATTAAATGCTGCTGGCCTAGAAATTTCAAACCCTTTCCATGATATTGCGAGGAACAAATTAAAAAACAATTCCGAAGTATTGAAAAATTCAATCCAGTAATAATAGATATCTCGGAAATGGCTGACAAGCCCCTCCCCCAAAGTGTGTATTTTCAAGAGATCTTTTGTATAGTAAGTTTTTATCTATCTCTTATAGTTTACCAGCTATACAAAATTCCTTCCAAAGAGAGGACTTCACAAGCTATTCCAGAAAGTTCAAGATGTACATTTTATTTGTCATGTAAATATCTTAAACATGTGGTATTTTAATCAAAATTGTTTGAGTAGATAAAAAAAAAAAATTTTGAATATTTTTGCATGTAAAGGTAGTCTGGGGTGGAGTGATTTTCTCGAAAATCTTCATGTCACATCTTTGGAAGATACTGAACTTAAAACACCTCTCTCACTCTGTCAAACCTTTTTCTAGAAATGGGATTTCAAAACATGTATTTTTATGAAATCTCAAAATAAAGCTTTTGGGTGAAATTCAATACTTCTTCTGCCTACTAGGTATGTGGCAGAGAAAGCAAAAATGAGTGAAACGGTGAAATTAAGCTACTCAAAGTTGCTTCTGCTGAATTAATAAATTCAAATATTAAGAATATTTACAGCTGGAAAGCTGTATAGATGTCTCTGGTAATCTGTTAATAAAGAATCAAAAGTTGTGGTGGGGAAGGGTAAATAATTCATCATGAATGCAACCCTTTTGGAATGACTGCTTTCAAGAAGTGCAGAAGAATATTAGTACTCCTGAGAGCTTAATGAGATGTAGAGAGTTAAGGTCAACACAAAACAAAATATTTGCACATCACCTGGCATTATTTTCCATGGGACGCATATCTGCTAGAGGAGGAGGATGAGGCTGTGGTGGGCCACCAGATGAATCGCTATCTGCCTCGCTGCTCTCCTCAGTTCCCCGAATATTGGAACTGGACAATAAGTGACTTGGTATCCCTCGAGGAGGCATAGACCCTGTGGATGCTCTGAAAATAGATAGTAATAATAATGTTGCTGTCCCCGCTACCCTAATACTACTGCTGCTGCTGATGATATGATCTAATAATGCTGAAACAAAGGAACTGCATGCAGACAGAAAAGGCATAATATATGCATTTAGCTTGTTTCTCATAAACCCATTCAGTTCTATAACAAGATGTACTCATTTAAAGTAGTGATGGCATTTAAATCGTATGACGAACACAGCTCGTAAGTGTGCACTGACCAATAAAACTACATGTATTTACATTTATAACTCAAAGGTAGCATTCATAGGATCTCCAAATCTCTTTAGGAGACTAATGGACAGACTAAACTAATGCTGTAGTGCTGTGAGGGTAAATAGGAAAGATATGTCATCTGATATCTTCTTCTTCTTCTTTCTCTGTTTAACCTCCTCTTATGTAGGACTTACACCCCCCAGGACTTACAAGCGGGTGCCTGGGGTCAGAGGCCCGTCGAGGAGCAGACACTCATGGATCAGACAGAATATCCAGGATGGGTGATCAACCCAAATGTGGTATGGGAGGGAGGAAGGAAGTAGATGAAATGAAATGATGGTGAAATGGATGAAAGGAAAGGTGATGATGGAGCAGTTGGTGGAATGAATGGCGGGGGAAACCGGAGAACCCGGAAAAAACTCGCCCAGACACCACTTTGTCCACCACAAATCCCACATGTGGGTCCCTGGTATTGAACTCGAGCCGCCTCGGTGAGAGGTGAGCGGTTGTCATCTGATATCACTCATAATAAACTGAAACATGGAGAGTGAGAAACATCGTTGGCAATCAATGGTTGTGTGTGAAGTGGAGGGATAACAAAAATGTTTATTTTTATATCGACGAAACACGAAACTGCTGAAATTACAGCAACATGCAAGCTGAGGAGAAGGAAAAGTTAGACTCCCAGAAAGGAGCTAAAGAAACCAAAATGTGGCCTTTAGTACCAGAAGAGAATGGAAGGTGTTGATTTGCAAGAACAGGTGACAGCTTTGTTTCCTATAATACAACATACAGCTAGATATGTGCATATTCAATTGCTTCATTGTGTTTTGAAAGATGGCTGGTAAGAAAAAGCCAACTACACAGACTTTAAAATTTTAGTTATCAGCTCCTTGGAAGTGTAACACTTCCAGAGTACAATTTTGGAGGTTGACCTTCAAGCAGGTTATCCCATTGAGGCTGCAACCTAAAACATGCACATACCATCCACAGACAATAAAAATAATGTAAAGAAAGATGTGTTTTATGCTACAGTAGAGGGAAAGAAGTGAAAGTGTTTAGGAGTGCAAAAAGCGTTGTGTTGTCCTTCATTTGGAGGATTGTTTTGAGATAGCCTATTAAGTCATCAAAATTGGTGAGTTAATGCATAAAAATTTCATGAAAAAAACTATATTGGTTGATATTATGTGGAAACAAGGAGGTTGCGTCTGAAACTGCTGTTAGTTTTAAACGCGAGATACTGAATTCGAGGCTGAAATCCTTCAATGCAACTGCAGCACACAGATTTGAATAACTGAATGGAGCACCATGTTCTCACCCCCCCCTCATGACATAGAAACCAGTAATCCGCCCTATCCTTACACCCCACGCAACAATGCACAAGCAGACAGATCTATCCAATCGAGCTACTTAATAGAAGTATTTATATGGAAGATTTGATATTCGTTGTTGTGGAGTTGCAGTGTTGCCTCCTTATACTACATCACTTCTGTGACAGCAATTTCAGGGCAGGTTTTGGCTTGAGGGGTCTGATACTTCCCTTGTCAATCCTGACAAGGTTTGGGGTTGTAGCAGTTAATAACAGTTGCATTTTGCATCAAGGTGGAACTAAGTGACAGCGAACCATGTAATAGTGTCCACTATGAAACCTTTTGCAAATCTGCAATACTGAAATTAGCATATCTAAAGATATGCAGAGGTGAAATACAGTGCTAAATTGTCTAGAATTTATTAAGTTAAATTTCATAGCAAAAGATCTCCAGGCCAAGATATAATCTTGCTGTGTTTAATGTAAACAATGGAAGTGTTTAACTTATACTCAATATTAAGTATGGTGGACTTTGTGACAGTGATGTGCACTAATAATTTAGACTAATTATGAGTCGATTTGTGACACTACATCACTTGCTAAATGGAAAACATGTTTCTGGAGCTAATTGCTCCCATCATTAGTTCCTGGTTGACTGCTTGCATCATCTCTCATGATGGTTGGCCTTGTCCATGGCGGCTGTTGGATAAACCTCTGCATAAGTATGTCTCCTGGCAGGATTTCAAAATTGAAAACACAGATCCTGTTCTTCCAAATGTAAATGCTTTCCCAAACTGTAAGTTCTGTTTTTCCTGAAATGTTTTTTAGTATGAGGGTAAGTCAATAAGTATCCACACACGTTGACATGTTGTTCCTTTGTCTCCGTTGTGGAATGTTTGTCCGTTATCACTCAAGTGAATGTTGCATTGTTGCATAATAAGCATTGCTGTTCCCCTTACTGTTCACACCAAAGAAGAACAGCATGCATTTATACATTTTTTATTGTCTGAAGATATACCAGGAGACAAAATCCATTAAAGACTTTTCACAGAATATAGGGGCAATGTTTTACCTCAGCGAAATGTGTACAAATGGATTGAAAAGTTCAGAAATAGTCGGACAACTGCGAAGGACGAGGAAAGAGCAGGATGCCCATCCATATCCATTAGTGACGCCAACATTGAGCGAGTCCATATCCTGATTCAGAGAACTGAAGAGTGACTGTTGATGAAGCAGTAAACCATATCTTTTTTGGTTCACTTAAAAATTCCTTAAGGAGCTGTCGCTTCATCACAGACCAAGAAGTGAAGGAAGTGGTGCTCAGACGAAAAACTTTTTTTCCGAGGGCATTAGAATGCTTGTGAAGGATGGACTATGTGCATTGAGAAGCAAGGGGACTACGTTAAAAAATGAGGTAATTGTAAGTTTCTATTACTTTTAAATTCACCCATTTAAAATATTTTGTGCAGGTACTTATTGACTTACCCTCGTATTCATGGATTTCTGTTTATGGTGTGTTGGTCTCTCCAAAAGTGGCAAGCTACCGCTGATTTGTCTTCCTGCTTTTGTTTTATGTTCCTGGTGTTTCTTTTGCTCTTATTTTTATGCTTCTTTTAGTTTTCCTGATGTAGATTTTTTTGCAGTTGTTACAGCTGATCTGGTATTCCTGGTTTGTTCCCCTGAGGAATGTTCTCTTTAAATCTAGAATTTAATATGTTCTTGATCCTTACAACAGGAGAGGGAAGTGGTTACACCACCCAAATATTCTTGAGGCAGAAAAATGTATTCTACAGTTGAGAGAATAAGATTTGGAAACAAGAATGGTCAAATAGCTTGGGTATTGAAATTCCTCTCTCATTGTGTTGCTTTATGAATATGTGATAAATGTGATGCAAACAAATATTCTCAACATTAAGAATATATCAATATCCCAATAAAAGATATTTTGAACTACAGATAGGCTTAGTCAGTATTTGCTGCATCAGAACCTAAAGTTTGCGTGATAGATACAAGCGAAAGATGAAGCAAGTTTTGCAAATGGTGTTCTCAGTTTTCCCAACAATCTTGTGTAGCCAGATGAGCATTTGCATCCTCAAAGGCAAAAGCACTTTCATAAATGATTCACCAACAACTTATTCCAGTGTTTCAGTTAATTTTCCAGCATAAAGTATTTGTTAATGTCAAATTTAAACATTCATTTTGTCTTGCTTTTGTGCAGAATTGTTTTTATTTGTGATCTTGTATCAGTATAGATGAATGTAAAATGTAAATACTTCATTAACATTACCCACTCTTCTTTTTCAAGCCAGAGTGGATGACTGGCTGGCAGGCAGTTTGGCACATGCTTCAGTGATGGAATTTTACCAAATATTTTAATTGCAAATATATTATTTTTTCCAAAACACTTGGAGATATACCAAGAGTAATTTCAGATTTTTCACCCTTTTGATGATTGCTGTTCATAGTTTAAAGCTAGACATCTTTAACCCTTCAGCCCATACAACATGAACTATTTAATTAGGGCAAAATTCCTCTCAGCTCTTTTGGAGATTTTAAAATGTGCACAGAGTAAGGTCAGTGACTGGTTCTGTATATGAGCTTTCAATGCAGTGAAATATCTCAGTGTTACACACAATAAAAATCTAACCTGGGTTAACTGTATATAAAATCTAACAAAGAGAGCAAGAAGATTACCCATGCTTAGCAGAGGTACTTCTGAAACCAACTGGCTGTACGTAATGGGTATAAAATTTGAAAATGCTGATAGCCAAACTATTCTCTTTGCTCTTAACTCACAAGAGTTCTCTTCTAGATTGGTACAGGAATGTTAAATTACCTTAAACATTCTGACACAGGTAACCAAGGTCATTAAGACATGGACTCAAGAGCAGGTCTGTGGTTCAAATCCTGACACGACCATCCTCCCTAACTGAGGTTTTTTCCAGGTTTTTCTCAGTTCTCATAATTGCCAAATGCCAGGGAGGTACCCTAAACTTAGGCTTGGAAGTTTCTTTCCCAAATTTTCTGTCCCAACTATTATTTAATTTCATGTATCATCAATGTCCACCACCTGTGGTGTTATATGCAATAAAAATGTGTGTTAGAAAACTATTTAAACATTCTTGCCTGATGTAACAAAGTTCATTTACGTTGGATAGGCAGACGTACTGACCATTAAGGGTTTGTTAATTACCTTTAAAGGATTCATTGACTCCCTTTATTGGGTCATCCTTCGTGGTCTAGGGGTACATGCCAGCCTCTAGTTCCCGAGGTTGCAGGTTCAAACCTGGCAGAGGGCGATGGATTTTTTGGGGTGTAAAAATCCTTAGCATGGTTTCCTTCAGAAGGGAAGTAAAGTCAGTGGTCCCGTGTCATAGATTTATGGCACATAAAAGAACCTCAAGCCTGATAAAGATGCCTCTGAGCAAAATTTCCAGTCTTTCACACTCAATATGGAATGGAATGCTAAGAACCATGGCAGTTAAAACTCAGATTCCCTTTATTGGGTTGGAGTCATGTTGTGGTCTTCCAAATCTATGTTTAGGACATTAGTGCAGTTTTGGCTCCAGTAACGACACAACCAATGATGGCGAAATTCACTAGACAAAAATTATGATAAACCCTAATTTAACTCTTACTAAGGTCACTCATCCATAAAGAGGAATAGCTTTTAGAAGAGCAACAAGATCAGAGCAAATTCAGAAAATACAACTTTTGGGAATAAAATGGGAAATACCAAATGCAGATTGTTACCATAGGTTGAATAAAGAAGTAGACATATGCTGTTCCAGTACATCCCACTTGAAGTAGAAGTAGATCAGAACATACTGGGATGATAGCACTGAAGCTTATTAATAGAACAGGGTTGGATTTTTAACTTTAGAAATTAGATTGCACTAAAAGGCATTAGGTTGATGTGCAAGAAGAATTCAAACTCAAAAATTATTTCTGTTCTATGCTGCTCTAGAGCTAATAACTAATTCTTGGCCATGGGGTATTTCAGTAGGTACCTACTAAAGAAAAACTCAAAGCAATATTTCTCTGATGATATTTTTGCAGTTTAAAGGAGATTATGTTCTTTATAATCAAATCACTTAGCTGCATATACCACTCAGAACATAATAACAAGAAAGTAATTATCTTTCTGCAGTGTATGTACATCATGTTTATTATCATAACCTTTAAGTAGTCATGCTAAGACATAATAGCATGCTGATGCCTTTGTTTGCAGCATATGTGCAATTATGCCATGGATAGCTCCATCTTTGAGGAACTTGGGTCATATAACAGCCACTGCCATATTTGCCTTAGCTGTTGTGTGCCCTAAATTCCTATCTTATTACTACTACCATATTTATTTTCTGAAGCCTGTTCAGTTGTTCACTCTCCTGGTAAAGAAAGAATGTGTACTTAAATGGTTCACTAGTTACTGAGATATCAGCATAAAAATATATGGAGTGAGTCTATTTAGGCAACGTGAGGTGAGGAATGTGAATCCATCCATATAAAGATGTAGTCATTGCTACTACTTTATTATTTAATTACATTGATAAGCGAGACCGTTACTTGTTGGGATCCAGTTCTAATATGCTTTGGGTCAGCTGCCTCTATTGACACCTCTATGTTTTGTGTTTCTCTTCCACACTGTGGCATTAATTGGGCCAGATTTAACAAAGTTTAAAACTTGCCCTAAAATTGAAAATACAGTAAAACCTGTCTTCAGCAGAATTGAACGGGGCTCTCAAACATTTCCGTTTAATGAAGGTAGGCCTAGACTATTAACAAAATTAAGTCATAAACATACACCTATTCTCACCTTTTAAACACAGTGATTTATTAGATAATGCAAGGAAGAATAGTCCCATCTCGTCGCTGTTTGCTGTTTTCAGGTTTGTATCCTTCGATTCACCACAAAGTTTGTTAAAACTATGTGATGTCTTTTGCGGAAACTCTCCAACCATCCATTAGATGCTTTGAATTCAGTCTTGCCCAGTTTTTCAGCATATTCCTGTAACATATGCTCCGATATGCAGTGATTTTTTTGCTCTAACACTAACAAACCACTCCCACACTATTTCATTAATGTCCTGGTTTTCAGTTTTCTTAAGTTCTCTCTTTATTTTTCCATTAGCACAATTTTCCCACCACTTCAGAATTTCTGTTTTCTTCTTTAGAATGTTACTTGAGTTTTGCCTACGTTGAACACCTTTATGATCTGCTTTACACTCAATTTATCACATTCACTAGCATAAATCACTTTCACTCTCATGTTAAGATATAGCATAACTCTTGTTTTCGAAGCCATGGTGACTACTGCTGAACTAAATCATCATCTATGTAAGTTTAGAGATGTATTCTGTGCTGTCAGACAAGTCATTAGAGCTGGAAATGGAAAGGGAAGAGAACAATAAAAGACAATCAGCCATGCTTATTGCTAACTTAACTATGCAGTGAAGGATGAGTGTGACAGGTTTCTCAATATTCGGACTGTCACTCCTAGACTGGTCAGGTAGCAGCAAAATGGTAATGTTTTAACTTAAACATCATGTACTTAGAGCAGACTTTCACAGGATGCCTGAAAATTTTCTAAAATCTGCTTTCCGGAACTGGAAAGTTTCCGTTAAAAGGCGTACTTTGAGTTTCGTTGTCCGCGTAAGACAGTTTCCATTTAATAAAGCGAATTTAGCATGTTTTTCAGCCCAAAGTTTATGGGACCATGAAATATTTCCATTTAACAAGGGGTCTGTTGAAGGCGGGTTTTACTGTATTATGCTATTCACATTTACCCATGCTCATTATAACTATTATTGTTTAAATGTAAGTGATAATACATGAATATGCTGATTTAAAAAAAAATTCACTAAGATGCTAGGTGCAAAAGTGGTCTATGTGCTGAAACCTAGTACATAAAAACATTGGTATTAAACACTTATAGGTTCACTCTAAGTAAATTTTCTTTATGAGATAAAGTTTGAAAGACTTATCTGGATGGAAATGGGCTTGTTAATTAAGGTACTGGTATTGGTAAATTTAACATCTGCGAATCTGGGCAATCACCACTGTCATCACTCAAGTTACTTGAGCCATTGTTGCACCCGGCTTGCTGCAGCTTCTGTATACCAATTAACTTGAAGTAAGAAGAATCACCACTGAATTCTTTGACTACTGACATTATTTCACTATCTTTCAGTGTTCATTTTGATGTCTACTTTGCATATCTTGCAAAGGACACTAAAAGCGCAACTACTCACACACACATGTGTACAACCTCGTAAACTTGCAGCTGGAAATCCCCATTAAACATTATTTAATTGGCTATGAGTGGCATCCTTGCATACTGCTGACGATGATTATACAAAGAATTAGATAGGTCCAACGACAAATGCTTAGTTGGTAACTAAGTTTACCTCACCTCCGGAAGCTTGTGGATATGCCCATGTTCCAACCATGAAACGTTAAGATAATACAAAATTAGCAGATACTGGCCTTGACGGCTTAAAACTTAGTTTATACATTTTTTTAATTACTTCAGGGAATGCTATTATTCTTACATAATATAAGGAAAATTAAAAACTAAAAACTACAAGAAACTGGGTGAAATGGCACATCATTCTCTTCACTTGATAAACTGTAGCTTTTTTATACTTATTTTACAATATTCTACCACCATACTTATGTGACTTAATAGAAAAAATATAATTCCATGTGGCAAGTGAAGTGCAACTAAATGTTTGTTCACACACTGTTAGAATTAAGCTAATGAAACGAGCATAAGCAGTGTACAATATTGTGCTTTAATAATTTGTGATTATTCACAATTATGTTAGGGTACACATATCAGCTCTAGACAAGAATGTATAATAGCTTAGAAAAATAAAAGCTATCATGGTTAAACAATTATTTCACATTTATACCTACACATTTCTATACTCACAACTAAAACACATACAAATGCATTTAAGCTATAGATGTTAATTAAGAACAGCTTCAAAAACTTCATCCCTGTTATATTATTAAACAGAGCATTTTATGTAGTAAACAGCTCATTGTTATACAGGGTGGACCATTTAAGTTGAGACTGTACAATATCTCCAAAACTACGCGTTGTAGAAAGAAATGTCTTGAATAAAAATTGTTTGATATTATGGGGGAAAGTAAATGCCCTAATTGTAGGTTCCCATTTAAAAAAATTAAATTGGCCATAAAATGGCTATCATAACGTTCTCCAAACAAAACATAACTAATGTCATTTACTTTCCCCCATAATATCAAGCAACTTTTAATAAAGATATTTCTTTCTGCAATGCTTAGCTTTGGAGATATTGTACAGTCTCAACTTAAATGGTCACCCTGTATAAGTATACTGAGGCACTCTGTGTAAAATTTCTTTTAGTACCAATAATCTTAATAGTTTTGTTTTATATGAATGTTCCTTTTTTAACTACATAAAAAAGAGAAATCTTAACTTAAACTTAAAATTCCTATTTTTTCAAATACATTTTTGCATAAGCAACCATGTGATATTTGTACAAAAGTTATGTTATACAAAACATTTTTACTTTTAGCTTTAATATTTTTAAATTTAATAACATGACAATTTTTATCATTCAATATAAGTCCGGAATAATGAAGTCAATGTAAGCTTTCCAGTTTCTTACAATCATGAAAGGCATGAGGGAGAGATAGTAAGGGACTTTACTTTTCTACATTTGCTTCTAGTCACTTGCTATTCCATTTTTTCTCCCTTGTTTCTTAATTTACACATATAAAATAAACATAAAAGTATGAAGTAAACATTTGTCACTTTACCACATCATTATTTTGTTATACTAAGTAAATAAATGTGTAAACAGAACTCTTCTACCTTCCCTGTATACACTTTCTCATGAAGACAGTGCCCAGCAAATCTTCTGTATATAGTTTTGCACTTCATTTCAGTAATAATAAAGGCTGATTCACAATAACCCGAGAACAGTAACGAAAATGGAAACGAGAATAGGAAGCAATGCAAATACCAGATTTTGGTTCACAACAGCCTGGTAATGAGAATGGGAATGCATATTGATGATCATATCAATCACAAAGTGGAAAGTCAACTTTGTGCATTGGGATTTCATTTGTTTTTGACTGACCAGTGATATTTTTTCACCTGCTTCCAATTCAGCCAATATAATGTGGGTTAGCCAACATCAAAATTTGATAGAGTAAACATTATATAGGGTTGTCTCATAAGTTCGTTCGTTTTTCGTTATGTTTCAATCACTAAGAATGCCTGAGAACACACCTCATCTGCAACACAGCTGCGGCAGTGTAATTGCCAAACTTTCTATTTACAAACTTTAAATACAAGGTCGTTCAAAAGATACATAACTATGGCAGTTAGGTTTTGTAAACAAACTATTAATTTCCTGCAGTATACATCATTATTGTCGACAATATATTGCCATTTCTCTGGAAGCTTATAAATTCTATTTCTCCAAAATGTGGGGGTTTCTGGTTGACGAACTCTTCAAGGTTCAGTCTGCAGTCCTCCAAGGAAGTGTGGCATTTGCCATTCAGGGAACGGAATAGATGAAAGTCGGATGGGGCAATTGTCTGCAGAATACGGCGGTTGGGGTAACATATCCCACTCAAAATTATGCAACCTTTGTCTGGTCACCATAGAGGTATGTGGTCTGGCATTGTTGTGGTGAAAGACGGCATTGTTTCCCAATTCCAGTCTTTTCTCTTCGATGGCTGCCTTGAGACGATCCAACTCAGAGCAGTATTTCTCGGAATTGATAGTCTCATTATTTGGAAGAAGTTCGTAATACAGGATTCCTTTGCAATCAACCAAATGCATAGCATAACATTTCTCGGATGCAGCCCTGCTTTAGGAACCGATTGTGGTGACTGCCTTTTCTTGCGCCATGAGTTACTCTTTCGGGCGCTGTTGTACACAATTCGCTTCTCATCTCCAGTTACTAGCCGTTCCAGAAAAGGATATTCTGATTGCGTCTCAATAAGGAGTCACAGATGGAAATGCGCTGAATCAAATTTGCTTCAGTCAGTTCCTGAGGAACCCATACATTGTGAATATTTACGTAACCCAGTTTTTTCAAGTTCCTGACTACAGTGGCATGAGCTAAATTGAGCTCCAATGAACCCATACATTGTGAATATTTACGTAACGCAGTTTTTTCAAGTTCCTGACTACAGTGGCATGAGCTAAATTGAGCTCCAATGCCAAACCTGAGTTGTCATTTGTGGATTGTTGACTATCATTTCATGAATTCTTTCCACGTTCGTAACCACTGACCGTTCAAATTGAGGTTTGTCTTTTAGGGAGAAATTCCCAGCTCGAAATCGACAAAACCACTTTTGGCATGCTTGATTCGTTATTCCATCTTCCTCGTAGACAGGAAAAATTTTCTGCTGGCATTGCGAGGCGGTTTTACCCTTACAATAGTAAAATAGCATAAGATGTCGGAAATGTTCCTTTTTGCTTTCCATAGTTTGTGAACACAAGTTCACGCTGTTCCATCCAACGTCAGTCACAAACACACACTGACATATTCAATAGCGAGTCTGGTTGTTGACCTCTAAGTTGTAGGGATGGTTAGGCAACTATGATAACTTGAGTGTACAGAGGGTTCAGGGTTTTCAGGCATTATATATGGAACTTGCGAGCAAAACAAACAAACTTATGAGACAACCCAATATATATATATATATATATATATATATAGATCCATTACATTTACAATTCTGCTATACCAGGTTTTCATTCTTTTATTTAATGGCACACATTAAGTTGTTCGTTGTTCTTTGCTAATTTCTACCAGTTTTTGCTGTTAGTTGTAACCTTTGCTATTGTTTTTGAGGCAATAGCCAGTTTTGGTTTGCATATAAACAAACTACAGATGACTCTTTCACTAAATGGACCAATGCTCAATGGATATGCGGGCATCAGGACCTACATTTAGGATGTACTTATACTAGAATCTCTTCCAGTTTCACGTTTCCAGCTTGCAAAGAGAGGTCACTAGCAGCTGTTTCATGTCATGGCTACCTAGAATAATCTCTACAGTGAAGAGTCTAATGTGTACAATCTGGATATAACATGCTATGCCCAGGAATTAGAACGAGGAAGTTAAAACTTGGCCAAGTCTTTTTCCCCATTCCTGGGTCTTGTGAATGCTTCCTGTTCTCAGTTGTTGTGAACCAGTCTTAACAGCTTCTGTTTTAAGTAAATTTAGGGAAATACGTTTTATGCCTGAGAAATGCTAAAAATTATTTTATTTTGTGTTGAATTATTAGAATTATTCTTTAAGTTTTATCACATTTTGGTGAGCTTTAGCTGTATTTCTGATACAGCAATAAAGGTAATCATATATTGATATTATTGGTATAAATTAGTTAATATCTTTAAAATAATGCTGAGCATAGAAAATAAAAAGAACTCATAGTGATTCTTGAAGAACACCACTTGATTGTATGCCAATCTATAACCCCCGCCACTGTATCTTTGCACTTGACAGTTCATATGGCTTCGCGTAAGGTTGGCTACATGTGATTGTGACGTTGCCAGAGTGGCTAGTAAACAACAGCTGATTGTTCTCCTTTCCATTGTGTCTAAGCCACATACAAAAAGTGTACGTAAGTAGCGAACGTCAATGAATAATAACTATTTCGTATTATTATTGTTAATTGAAAATAACTCTGCATAAACATTGCAGCGTATGTAGAATAAATTATGCACTTTTGACAATATAGAAACAAAATAATACAAACTTCCTGCTACAATGAGGAGAAATAAAACAAATTATAAGAATGCCATAACAAAGTTATTTTCACTCACCCATTTAAAACTGCAATGGCTGAATTCCATCCAAATCCCCGTTGTCGTCATCATCCTCGGAAGCATCATTGTCATCATCTTCAACAAGGCATATCATCAATGGTTCACAGTCACTAATAATTCCGTCTATTTCTTGTGCTTTTTGTATTAGCTTATTCACATGATCTCTTTCTTCTTCCACAAAGCCGCGTCCATCGTAGCCTTGTGAATAACAGTTCTCGTGCTTAGTCCAAGAGCTGCTGCTGCTGCTGCTTTATCAGCAGGAATAGAGGGATTGCCATGAACCTTCACGTACTCCTTTTCCTGTTCAAAGAATTCCCGGGTTCTCCTTAATAGTTCCAATGCCTGACTATTAAGTGGCACACCTCGGCGCAAAGGATTTTCACTTCGTGAATCATCACTCGGCGATCGGCGTCGTTTTTCAGACATTGTCGCACTTAAGTTTTGTTTAAATAAATAATATGAATGAGATATAGGTTATGATGTATAATAGCGGCTGTCGTCTGCTAGCAAGCGGCCTGGGCGTGGCTTAGGTGGTTGTTGCCAACGGTGAGAATGGAAAACATATATCAAATAGATAAAAATAAATATATATACATATATGTATAAACGAACAATAACAAAACTATCAAACAATAACCACAAATATGTAGCTTGCAAAGAACTCAACGCTCGTGCTAGAGATTCACAAACTGAAGCACGTGATTGTGAATAGTTACATCCGGCAACAGAGCCGATTCTAGTTCCGGTTCTGCTTTGTCATCGACCATCCGGAATGCTGCCTTGTGATTGGCTTAGGAAGTCAAACGGTTGAAGCTTTTCATCTGTTTTTTTGCGAGTGTACCAACTTAAATGCTAGCTGTCAAGTGCAACATTACAGCGGTGGGGGTATAATAAATAACTGCTACACTTTGAGCCAGAATTTATCTCTCAGTTTTATCAAAATTTTCATGGCAGAATTGCAGCCATTATCAGTTTTATGTTTACATATAGGAAGTTCACTCCTTAAAGCTTTATTGCAAACATGGTAAATATGTTATAATGTATTTAATTTTACTTTTATGTTCAAAACTATTAAGCATTCATCATATATTTAAATAATAATTTCTGCATTATTAATGAGTGTTAATGCAAGTTTCCTTAGAAGGTGTGAGAGATGTGTGATGGCATAAGGACATCATTTCCAACATCTACTATGATCAGAGGCATAACTAGGGAGGGGTTTTGGGGATTAGAAACCCCCCTCATTAAAAAAAAAAGTGTAAAACTTAATAACAATAATAGCACATTTCTAGATTGGCGGGAAAGAGATACTTCCTAATCGTATCACTGGTAACGCTATATTTACATCCCATGTCTTAGACTAGACAATATGACCAAAGGTGACAGCAACAGAAACTGTACTTTAGATGGTGCTGGTACAACCATGTTATGATATCGGGGCCATGTTATCGTTCCAATACTAAATTTGAGTGGTTTCCAAATTAGTGCAATATCTCCCAGTTTAGAACATAACAGAAACCCTATTTTGTAGTGAAATAAAATGAACTGCAGCAGTAACGTAAAATACTTCACAATGGCCATTAATTCTCATGCCACAACAAATTTGCCGCTTAGAATACGCAAAACATCCTATCCTAATTTTAATTCCAATTGCTGTACCTTAATCTGTGAATATAAAATGAATTTATTTAAATATTTCAACTCAGAATTAATTCATATTTATCATTTGAATTATTAAAAATTGTTTAAAAAATGGATCCCTGTACATAAACCCTCCCCTTAATAATTTTCTGGCTACATTTCTAACTATGATGAAGGTATGTGGTTATTTGCATGAGAAATAGATGAGCTTGAATGCAAGGGGCTATGAATATCTGTCTCTGCCGGCAAACAGCACGCCTCCCAGTGCCAAGAAAATTCTCATTAGGTCAGCCATGAAATTACATGAAGGCTCTGTACATTTAATCTACATCTCTTGAAGAGTATATTAACAAAGTTATACTATGCTACAAAAAGCTTCCAGGTGTCGCTGTGAAAATGTCAAAATACTGCACAATAAAATAAGCTAAACATTAAAAAACTGGCTAATGTTTGAAGTAAAACTTTGTTGCACTTTCTCAAACACAACAGGAAGAAAAGAAACTGTGCCATGGTACATATAGCAGATGCTAGGTGCTGAGTGTATACTCCTATATGCTCTGATTGGCCCGATTTGGGACAATAGAATGCATTTTCAAGAATAGCTTCCAGATGTTGCTGAGGTTATCAAGACCTGTGTCTCTGTTAACAGCACACTTTCTTTGTTTCCAGTCAGCTGTAAAAAAGGAAAGTACAGTTTCTGTGGAAAACATCAGCCAGTTTTTAGCTTGTTTTATTTTAACTTTATAATGTTTTAAGATTTGACACAGGAGCACCTGAAAACCTTTAGTAACAAGGATACTGGTGGCTGAGGAAGCCTTAGAAGTCATTTAGAGTTATGCTATATATCTAGGTAGTACCTGCTTTAAACTTATCTAGGACATGGAGAGCCAACATTGTTACGGCATTGACTTATAAATGGGGCATCTGCATTTCAAATCGCGTCAGGACTGCACTCCCTGAATGAGGTTTCTTCCAGGTTCTCCTCAGCCCTCTTAACTGGCAAATGCTGGGAAGGGTGTCGTCCTCCGTGGTGTAGTGGTTACCATGCTAGCCTTTAGTTCCCGAAGTCGCAGTTCAAACCCAGCAGAGGGCAATGAATTTTTTTGGGCTTAAAAATCCTTAGCATGGCTTCCTTCGGAAGGGAAGTAAACCAATGGTCCCATGTCATAGATTTATGGCACGTAAAAGAACCTCAAGCCTGATAAAGAGGCCTCTGAACAAAATTACCGGTCTTTCATGCCCAATATAGAATGGGACGCTAAGGACCACAGCAGTTAAAGAGTGTCCATAAATAAAACTCAATTTAATTTTTAATTTTGCCAGGGAGGTTAGTTTAAACTTAGGTCTGGAGTTTTTCCTTCCCAAATTTCCTTTCCCAATTATCACTTCATTTTATGTATCACCAGTGTCATTGCTTGTGGTGGTGTATGTAGTAAGAAGAAGCATGACTAGAATTTCTAGAGCTCATTATTATTTGAAGTGACTTCTGTTCTCAATGTTGCAGATAAAAGAGGTTCTGTGGTATCTAGATTGCCAAAGAGGTTTAAACTAAGAAACTCACTTGAGAGGTACTTTTACTGCTAAAATGTTATATTTATTAATGCCATATAGAGTAATTTATTTTCTATTACATAATTTAAAAACCAGTTTTAATTGGTTTAATTTTACTTGTATATTTTAAACTATATATATATTTTTTTTAAGGAAAAGGTTTTAGAATTTTAATTTATGTGAATTATATTGTTTAGAAATCAGTGGAAATGTAGCATAAAGAAAGAGAAAGACAATTTAATTGTGGGTAATAATATTTAGTTATTCAGTTTACCAAATAAGTAAAAAAACAAAAATAAACAATAAGAAAAACAATTCTGAGTAGATGTTTTCTTGTTTAAAGGTGATTTTACTGACCTGTGCCTTGCGGTTTGCTGTGAAGGGGACTCAGTGGAAGCTGAAGCAGAAACAGGCCTCTGGCGATGCCTGTGTGCGGGGCGGTGAAAACGAAGGTTTAATTGTGACTGGTCTGTGACATACTTGCTCTCCCTCTCCCTTCGCCGTCGTAGAGCTGGAGTGCAAGAAGTCAGCTGCTGCTGGGCAGCTACATCATCTTCTATAGAACTTGTGTTGTTGGAGCCACCTCCACGAGCATCTGGTAGCGTGGCACACCTTCGCAGTGGCAATACTGCCATGGGAACTGAAGTGCTAGATTCAGAATGTAGCAGCGCACCTGTCAACATCCCTCGCTCTTCTTCACATGGCCTGTAACACATATATAGGCAAAGGCTGTGCAGGTGCAGCAAGCAACATGCAGTAAGCAGTTTAAAAATGTTTTTGTCATTGCTTTGCTTTTACTGCTGGCTTATACAAAGCAAATTCCGTGATGAAGCAAATTAGTGGAATTAAACATGATGTACTTGTTTACAGTATGCAGTAATACAAAAATTAAAATTGTGGTATTGATATAAACTAATGGAATATGGTGGTAGAATGGAAAAATTGTTAAAAAGCATATTTAATGAATTCCTTTTTAAAAGTTTATCTTAATAAAACTCTTGAATTACACAAGAATACAAAACCGTGAAATCCACAAGTGCCTAGCAACCAATATAACAATGTGGCAATTTACTTCAATAATTAGTCATAGAATATCTGTACCTCCATTAATTAAATTCACTCGTTATATCAAACATATTAGGATGTATGAAGAATGCTAAACATCTTATGTATTACACTCACATTACTTTCTCTACACACTATCATTTATTTTTATATAGTTTCTACAAATTTAGGAAAGCTTATTTTTCTATCTACTTCACATTGATTAAGATAAACCTTTGCAGAAACAGTTTCATCATATATTTCATTGTAGGTACAAGTAGGAGATGGTAAACTGAACCGATAATCAGATTTTACAATGGTGATTTGAAATTAGTTACACTAACATGACTTGTGTTTACTCACTTGACATGTTTCAGGAAACGGTTTCTTCCCATCATCAGAAGGTGTCCGACTGCTCTGTGTTGTTGGTGTTTCCATTGTGATGATTGTCTGTCATGGAGGCATTTGGTGTGAAATGTACTTCCAGAGGGGCCTTGGTGGTGGAAAATCAAAATTCATTAGCTATGGGCTGCGTTTCTTTTCCCATATGTCTAATTCTGTTGCATATTTGGTCGTTTTGATTAGTGTAATGTTCGGTTTGATATGGTTGGTCACTCAGAAATGGTGTGAGACTACAGATTTGTCCATTTGTTTGTATTTTAAGCATCTCATATGCTCCTTTAGCCTAGCTTCCAGATTTCTTTTTGTCTTACCTTATTGCAATCAGAACAGTTGATTTTGTAGATTCTAGCCTTTTGTTTTGCAGTATGGGGTCTTTTAACCTATTACAAATTAATTTCTATATGCAAAATTTGTTCTGTGGAGTTAGGCTGATGTTATATTTCATGAAAATCTTCTTAAATTTGTAATATGTTCTTGGATGATATGTGAATTTCTTGAACTTTAACTGTTTTTCTTCTTTGATGAGATCTGTGGTGTCTTTGATGTGTTTCTGTCATTTGAATTTTGCAATTTTCTTGTCGATTGTTAGTTTCTTGAACACATTGTTTTTAGCTGTGTTTACTAAGTATTGACATTCCAGTCCATATTCTTGTTTATTCAGGGGAGTGTATACCAATCTATGTGTTAAGTTGTTTAGTATCGCATGTTTATGCGTTATTGGATGAAACTACTGTTCTTTATGTAATTAGCCAAATGTGAAGGTTTCCTGTATATGCCAAAGGTTATGTTTTTTTGTTTCTGTATTATTTTTAGGTCTAAGAAAGGCAGCATGCCTTCTTTTTCCACTTCCATTGTGAATTTTATTGATAGGTTTTGCAAGCTGAGTAAACTTATGGAGTCTTGTATAAACCTGTTAGGGACTATAGCAAAGATGCTGTTGACATATCTGTGCCAAACTTTGAAAATGTATGGGAAGAAAATTGTTATATGTGTTTCCACGTAACTCATAAATAAATCTGCTAAGAATGTGAAAGTGGGTTACCCATGGTTAGATTTGATGGTTGTTGGTAGAACTTGTTATTGAAACTAAAACAGTTTTGTGCGATGCATAAATTGGTGAGTTGTAGGAGGTCTTCTATTTCACCTTCAGGGGTGGTAGTCTGTTGGAGCCATTTCTTCAAGTGAAGTAGGAGTTGATCTGTAGAGATGCTTGGAAAAATGCAGTGACATCAAAACAAAACTGTCTTCTGTTCGAGTTCCAAGAATTTTATCTTTTTATTAGTTCTGAATTTTTTATGCTTAAGCTGTTGAATCTTGGCAGTGAATACAATCTTTGCAGTAACCATTTTGCCAGATCATAGGTGGGGGAATCAATATCGTTGACTATCGGTCTCATCTTGTTTCATGGAAACACCAACAACACGGACAAATCAGATACCTTCTGATGATGGGAACAAACCATTTCTTGAAACATATCAAGTGAGTAAGCATATGTGATGTTAGTGTAACTAATTCCTACTTGCTTTAAGTAAACTCAAAAACACATCACTGTTCCTAGCTTCTTTTCATATATTAACGATAATCAGATGTTAAGTGGGTCACTATATGTTAGTCTTGAAATTCCATACTCTTTTCATGACAATACAAGAACCATTGAATAGTGATAGCGCTTTAAAAAGTGACAAACTGAAAAATTCAAATCAATAATAATGGATATTTCTTAATGTAGTATGTTTCTGTACTTTACTCTAATGATTATCCATTACACAAAATTATACAAAATTCCCTTTGAATGAAAAGGACTTCACAGACTATTCCCAGAAAATTCAAGATATATATTTTATTTGTCATGTAAATATCTTAAATATAGGGTATTTTACACTTGATGAAAGTGGAGTCAACCTAAACACTCTTACTAGCTTCATTCACTTGTTTATTTTGCAGAACATGTATTGTGAGCATGAGCTCACATCATCAGCTGCCTGTTGATTATCGGATGAACTCTCGAGTTGTATTGTTGAAAGCCTGGTGTGTCCTCTGGTGGCCTATGGATGAAACTAAATAGAGGGTTGTCTGCTTCAGGCAAATCAAAGTTCATGATGCGGTTTTCAAACTTCTTTATGTAAATCTTCTCCCATACTTCAAGCTCCTTGGGTTTTTGGGCTAGTTTCAGCAACTGGATATTGGTGTCTATTTCATGGTTTTGAGCCCAGAAGTGAAAAGCAACTGCTGATTTGTCGGTCTCTTTGAACCTTATGCAACGCTGGTGTTCCTTGAAGCGGGTGCCTATGTTCCTTTTCATTTTTCCAATGTAAACCTTTTTGCAATTTTCACATTGGATCCGGTACATTCCTGACTTTTCATCCTGGTGTATGGAATCAGATTTTCTTGTTTAATGAGATTCTTGATGCTAAATTTGTTGTAAAGTGCCAGGGTAATGTTGTGATTCTTGAATAAAATAAATAAGTGAGTGAAGCTAGTAAGAGTGTTTAGGTTGACTCCACTTTTATCAAGTGTATTTTATTAATTGCTTTACTGTGTGTGATTCTACCACTTTTTGGATATAGGGTATTTTATTCAAAACCATTAGAGCCATTTTTGAGAAAATCGAAAATATTAGTTTGGGGCAGAGGGATTTTCTTGAAAGTCTTCATGTTGTATCTTTGGAATATACTGCAGTTAAATACCAAGTTTAGTATCTATTAAAAAAAAACAAAAAACAAACAAACATATACACGTGCACACACGCACATGTATTTCTAGAGAATTTCTGAAAACATGCATTTCTGGTGACATCTGGACATCAAATGTTTATGTAGAATGCAATACTCCCTCTACATACTAGGTATATGGTAGAGAAAGTAAAAGCACAACAGCAAGTCTCCCACCCCAAGAAAGAAAGAAAACCAAAAGCAACAAGTCTATATATACGAGGAGTATCGAAATCAAACACATCCAGACCATGTTTAATTGCATTTGTATTATAGATTTTTATCGTTTTGATAATGCTGAATAGATCTGTGCAATCTGATAGTTTCAAACATCACTCCAAATCTTAATATGGCTTTGAAATACAGAGGTTGGTTCAGAAAGCTCTTTACCACAACAAATGGAGTGGAATTGCTTAGTTTATGCGACGTTTTCTATACATATTCTGACAGCTGCATTTGCATTTGGTGTAATCAGGATCTTATTACACATGGGCTATTCCACTTCAAATCGGGCAAAAAATGAGAAAATTTACCTCATATTTTTTAAAATCATTAATAATTTCTACATGTGTCAGTTACTGTTAAAGAAAACAATTTTTATAAGATTATCTCTTAAATGTTTATAGTTTTTGAGTTAAAATTTGGTAAAATTTGCATTATTTTTCAAATGAGACAATTTCTGTGACATGTAACTGAAGAACCCTATATTGCATTTCAGTGAACTAGGATTCATTTTGAAGCTGAAGATCTGTTGTTGGTGATGTGTATATGGTGGTATATACTAATAACTTAACAATAACTATATTTTTTTAAACCTTTTTTTTTTGTATTAAGTATGCACCATTTTCATAAATTAAACTTATATAGGCTTGAACCTCTTTTTATTACACATTGATTTCAATTTTCAGTTTTATGGAGCCCCTTGTATGAGATGTGAAAAAAAATGAAAGAACAGATATTTAAACTCACGCCGTATACTTGTGTCATGCTGTCAGTTGCCGTCTGCCACAACATGCGAAGAGTCTTGCAGTGAATCAAGGTCACCAGTACGTATTGAATTATATAAAGCAGTGTTGGGAGGAGAAGTAGTTTATTATATATAGCATACAGCACTTCAACTCATCTAACAACTTATTTCATAATTAAGTGGAGCTTTTTCTTACTTAATGTGATAGATTTTCATGTGAAATTTACTAAAAACTATTATACACCCAAAAATAACTTTATAACTAAGATATAGTTCACATGGATGTACCATAACCACACCTGGCAAGAAAATGGCTTGCTTAGATCAAGGGAACAAAAGAGGTTTGCTTATTTATTCACGTTCTTATCATCTCACTCTCTCACAGCAAAACATGTAACAGCAGACAAACAACAACATCCTTGTCATGACTCATGGGTGTTGCTGATATGGTGCAGTGCGGCTAGCGAGTTTCACACTGTTTCTATTTACTTTTTATTTTTTCTACAACTTTCCATTGATGATGTGATAAAAATGTTAACTAATATCATTTTGAAATTAAATGCTGAAAAATATGGTATAATTTGTATTCCATTTAAAATTGGGTGTTTTAGAAAAAAATATGATATACAATGAAAATTACATTAATTTAAGTTCTAAAAATATTGAATAAATGCCACCACAAACTGAACAATGTTACCTTCATTTTTAATTTTATTTGAGAATTTTACTTTGAATAGTTTCTGAGCTACGAGTCTCAAAATCACGCAATGTTATTAAATTATGGTAACTTTGACCATGGAAAAAACCCAGAACCATTGTTTATTATAGCTGCAAATTTTGTAAAAGATATTAACCTAACGCCTACTTAGATGACAGAAAGTTGAGCCACCAAAAAATTCAAGGTTTCCTTCTGTCCAAATAAAAATGGAACAGCCCGCATACACACATTGATGCATCTTGTTCTAAACACTGTCAGCAATGCAATGAAGGAAGGAAAACAATGATATAGGAAATTGCACCACTGAAGCACTAAATAGCACAGAGCCTTCATTTGGATGCGTGGCTGGCCTAACAGGAATTTTCTTGGCATCAGGAAGCAGACTGTTAGCTGGCAGAGTCAGATATTCAGAGCCCCTTAAATTCAAGTATATAGGTTCCTCATACTAATTACAGCTACAATACCACATACCTCCATCATAGAAGGAGTTGAAAATTATGTTCTTGTGCTGTCATTCATCTCTCACACCTTTTAAGAAAATTTTTATTAACATTCATAATTCATGTAAATAAAAGCATGCTTCGCCCCCAAAAAATTAAGCACGGGTCAGCAGAGTGACCATTACCATTATACAAACCTAATTGCAGAAATTAACTCTACTCACATTATTGCATGCTTGCAATTCCTCAACTACACTTATCTTATATGGTTTTAATTTCAAAAATTTAGCGACATTCCAAGCTGAGGCTTGCAAAATTCCTCATTCCTGTTCAAGATTTCTCAGAGATTTCTCTGGACTTCATTCTACAGGCTGGTTCACAACCACCCAAGAATGGTAACCAGAACAGAAACGAGAACGGGAAGCAATGCACCATGCAAGATATTGGTTCACAACAGCCCGGTAACGAGAACGGGAATGCATATCGATCACAAAGTGAAAGTCGATTTTGCGCATTGGGATTTTATTTGTTTTTAACTGACCAATGACATTTTTTCATCTACTTCCAATTTAGCCAAGCCAACACCAAAATTCGATAGATAAACATTATCTAAATGCATATCCATTACATTTTCGATCCCTCTACTTATGCCAAGCTTTCATTCCTTTATTTAATGGCATACATTAAAATTGTTTATTGTTCTTTTTTCATTTCCACTGGTCTTAGCTGTTCTTTGTAGCTTTTTCCATTGTTTCTTAGGTAATAGCCAGTTTTGAGTTGCATATAAACAAACTACAAATGATCCCTTCACCAGAAGAACCAACACTGATTAGATTTGTGGATGTCGGGATGAGGTTAGGAAGCACATTTACCACTAATTCCTTCCAGTTTCATGTTTCCAGCTTGCAACAATAGAGAGCACTAGTGGCTGTTTCATGTCACGGCCGCCTAGAATAACCTCTAGAGTAAAGAGCCTAATATGCACAATAGGGATCTAATATACCGTGCCCGAGAACGAGAACGAGAAAGTTAAAAGTTGGGCAACTCTTCTTTCCCGTTCCCGGGGCCCGGGAAGGCTTCCCATCGGTTGTGAACAT
Source organism: Deroplatys truncata (assembly GCA_030765065.1). NCBI lineage: Eukaryota > Metazoa > Arthropoda > Insecta > Mantodea > Mantidae > Deroplatys > Deroplatys truncata. Next base: position 636,441,612 of record CM060990.1, read on the forward strand.
TCCCATTTGAATACATGTATTTCAACTTTCTCGTTCTTGTTCTGGTTACTGTTCTCGTTGGTTGTGAACCAACCTTAACTTTTCTCTGATGTCATCAAGTTTCTCCTCTGCAAGAACATGGCAATATACTGTCAGTTTCTGATCAAGAACAGATCCTGTTTCCCTAAATTTATTCAGAAGATTATGAATGTTTCTCTGTGAGGTGTACAAACAATAGGGAATCTGTCTATAAAATGCTGTCTCACTTCCCTACAAGACTTTGCTGCTGACCCATAGCTCAGTCGGTAGAGCACCTGCCTGCTGTGTGAGGGATCTTAGGTTCGATTCCTGGCTGGAAGATTGGGAATTTTTCTCTATCCTCCCCAGAACTGGAAGTATGAATGAGAGTGTAATCTAATGATTAAAACCCAAAAAGTGCAAGAAACCCAACAACAAGAGAATACGAGTTAACACCACTGGCAATAAGTTCCAAAGGAAATGTCGCCAATAAGATCAATGTAGTTAAAGGCAGGGTATAAATGGAACTATATATATATATATATAAAATAAGACTTTTTTGTCACATAGAAATCATGCATGAAGATTCTGAATGCTAAAGTATACAGACTTTTTGGCATTATAGTAACACTGACATACTGTAACACTGAAACACGTGGTGTCACAACATACCAACCTCTATACAAAGACTTCACATCAACTGATTAGCTGGCACATGGAGAGGGGTGAAAGTAGAGCGGGAACAGAACTGGTTAGAAACAGTGTATTGCAGAGTACAAAATTCCTGTAATATGGTCATGTGTCAAAACGAAGGCTCTGTAGATTAACTGCAGATTTACATAGAAAAGGATATGCCTATTGCATGCATCAATAGGAAGGATATAGTAAAAATACAGGAAAGGTATCTTTTTGAAAACCTAATGCCAGCTTCAAGTTGAAACAGACATACCTACAAATTTTATGATTCTGTAATAACTTTCAGGTCTGTTTTGTGTGCTTAACAAAGAAGTAGCATAAAAGTAACATAAAAACTGAAGACTCGCTTTTTACTTTGCCATCCATCCATGGTAGGTAAGAAGAAATATTGTATTTTACCCAAAAATTTTATGTCAAAATTCCACCTGAAATATTGTTTTGAAGCATCCTAAATCCAAGAAAAGCATATTTATAAAAAAGGTCCATATGTGTGCCTGTGCACAGCATAACTAAAAAACAAAAAGTTGAGCAAATACCAAAGTTGGTATTTAATTACAGAATCTTCCAAGGATGTGACACAAAGGTTTTCAAGAAAATCCCCCCACCCCTAATACCCTTTACATCGACAAACTTTTTATATTTTTGTTTTTCTCAAAAACTGCTCTTAAACATTTTGATTAAAATTAAGATATGACAAATAAAATTTATACCTTGAATTTTCTGGGAATAATCCATGAAGCCCTCTTCATTTAGAAGGGATTTTCTATAATTTTGTATAATGTGTAAACCATGAGATAGACAAAAACATACAACACAAACAATGTAAGATCTTTAAAGCGCACAATTTATTTCAAATAACTTTTTTTGTGGTATCAGCCATTTCTGAGATATCCATCATTACTGGTTTTAATTGTTCAATACTTTGTCATGTTTTAAAGTGCCATCACTATTCAGTTGTTTTCCTCAATGTCATGGAAAGATTGTGGAATTTTAAGGCCAGTATATATTATTCCATTTTTATATATCTGACTATTGATTAGCTTCTTCTGTTGCCTTGTACCTGCAATGAAACGTGTAATGCAACTATTTATCTGAAGGTTTATCTTGAATAACATGAAGTAGGTAGAAAAATAAGCTTTCATAAGAATGGCTTGTAGAAGCTATGTAAAAATAAATAGTGGGTAGGGAAGTCGTGTGATTGTAACATATAGATTTCATATATACTTAAAGTGATTTACGGTGTTAAAACATGACCAAATACAATATTTTTGCTGTTCTTCCAAATGCTTAGGAGAATATTTTCAATATAAGGGTTCAAAATATTTTAAATTATGAAAATGGTTGAAGTGTTATTCAGAAGTTAGAGACAGTGAAGCCAAACAATCATTTAATTGAATATTGAGCCGGTGGATACACTAAAACTTCACTTACTTGAAATTAGTTGAACATGTTTTGAAAGCACTGCTTGCTTTCATCTTCAGCTTTTTTCGACTGAGTATGCTGGGAATTTGGGTCCATAGATGTAGGTGGCTTGGAAGTGTTTCCTCTGGTGTGTCCATGATGACATCACTTCCACACCACCTACATCTATGTACCTGAATTCCCGGCATGCTCAGTCAGAAAAAAGCTGAAGATAAAAGCTAGTGGTGCTTTCAAAACATGTTCGATTAATTTCAAGTAACTGAAGTTTTAGTGTATCCACCGACTCAAGATTCAATTAAATTATGAAAATGGCATTAAATAAAAACTCATTTTTCTGATAATGATGCTTACGGGAGTGAGCAAAGTTATGCAAAGTTTCAAAAAGTCCCTGACAAGTTTAGGAAATGTAATTTTTTTTCTCTCTTAAGTTCTTTTTTACTTTGGTTTGAGTGTGTTTTGATCTGATTGTCCTCATAAATCTTTTCCACAAAACTCTGTTACATCCTGTATCATCTCTAAGGTCGTTACAGATAGTGAATTGTTGCTATGTTTCAGAAATGGCATGCAAATGCAATGTAGATTATGAAAAGAAAAAAAAAAATGATTCCATGTGTTTAATGTATCTCTTCTATTTTATGGATATCAAATTATAAAAATACCCCCCCCCCAAAAAAAAAAAGAAGCAATTACACATTGTATATAAATTGCATATGAAGCTTTCTAGTATGTCAGGTTAGAAACTAACCTGAGAATTTTTTGAGTAAATTGATAAAATAATATGAAAACTGGAACATTTTAAATGTTAAGAACTCTGAGTGTATGGTATAGAAAATAAGAGTATATTATAAAAAATAAACAAAAACAAGAGATAAATGTCTAAATACTGCTATGGGTAAGGGTATAACTCTTAGTTTCTGATCTTCTGAAAACCATTATTAGTAATGAAATTGGAGCATACAACTTAATCACACACTTTCTAAGAAAAACATTGCTTATATAAACACTGATTAACATTACTTTGAAGGAGAAAGTTAACTACAAACCTAGTTAGTTCAGACTCGATGAAGCTCGTACGAGGACTTTTGACAGGGACTGGGATTTTGCTTTTGGTTGTAGCTGCTGTACTAATGGTGGCACTGGAACTTTGATGAGAGTGTTGAACCTGCTGCTGTTCTTGTTCATCATTCTGCTGCTTTCTACTTCGCTCTTCTGATTCCATAACTGGAGAAAGACAGATAGAATGTCTGTGCAACACTTCCTGTAACATAAAATAATGATATCTTTTTTGCTGCTGTTAGCTGTGTATAAAATAAAACTAGCAAAATACATGTAATAAGAAGAAATATGCTTAACCCTTCCTGTGCAGAATTAGTTTGGGCCAGATTTAACAAAGTTTAAGTCTTGCTCTAAAATTGAGAATATTATGATATTTACCTTATTCATGCACATTATAACTAATATTGTATAAATGTAAGTGATCAGATCCAATTTTATGCTAATTTTTAAAAATAATTCCACTAAGATGCTGAGTGCAAAAGCAATCTATATGCTGAAAACTATAAACCTTGGTAATACACACTCACAGGTTCACTCTAAGTAGGTTTTCCTTGTGTGACAAAGTTTGAAACAGTTTTCTAGATGGAAATGGACTTGTCAAAGCACCAGCATTGGTAACAGCATATAATACCTGCAAATCTAGGCCCGTCACTGCATCACTCAAGCTACTTGAGCCATTGTTGCATCCAGCTTGCTGTGGAGCAGTTTCAATATCATTGTCTTCTTCTTTTGAGCCAAATAACTCAAAGTATAAGGGTCGTTCAATATGTAATGCTCCATATTTTTTTAACAAGTCATTAATATATATAGACAAACATCCTTGTAAGTACTTCACATTTGATGTTTCTACTGCACGCCTGTGAAGTTTCTAACACTTCCAATAGATGGCAGAGCTGTAGCACAGCGTCAAAATGGCGTCTACATATGACTCCCGTTATAAGCAACGTGCTGTTATTGAATTCTTGTGTGTGGAAAAAGAAACCATGGTGAACATCCATAAACATTTGTGTGCTGTGCATGCTAATGATGCAGCTGACAGGAGTATAGTTGGGCGATGGATAAAGAAAGTTAAAGCATCACGAAATGCAGAAGCAGAGCTCCATGATCAGCCACGTTCGGGACGTCCTGTCACAGCCACAGCTCCAGACATGCTGAATCGTGCAGATGCCATTATTCATGCATCACAACTCGGCAATTGGCTGTACAGTTATCAGTCAGCATTGGAAGTGCATGTGCAATGATTGAGACTCAGATATTCAAAGATGTGCTCATGATGGGTTCCATAAATGCTCATAGCAGACCACAAGATTCAAAGAAAGGCCATTTCATTTGAATTGTTGCAGCATTTTGAGACCGATGGAGAGGCCTTTCTGTCAGAGATCATTGCGGGGGATGATAGCTGGGTGCACCACTTTGCGCCAGAAATAAAAAGGCAGTCCCTGGAGTGGCATCATACTCATTTACCACAAAAGAAGATATTCAAGGCATCTCCCTCTGCCGGAAAAGTCATGATCACAGTCTTCTGGGATTATGATGACATCATTCTCATGGATGTGATGTCAAGAGGGTCAACCATTAGTTCAGAGGCATATGTGAAGAATCTGAATAAACTCAGGAATCATTTCTGACATGTTTGGTCTGACAAGAATCCAGCACAAATCTTGCCCCAACATGATAATGCATGCCCACACACAAGTCTGAGAACCTGGGAACACAGCGCCAAATTGGGTTGGACATCATTGCCTCACCCACCCTATAGTGCAGATCTGGCACCCTCAGTCTACCATCTCTTTGGGCCGCTTAAAGATTCTCTACGGGGATACACTTTGACGATGACGAGAGTGTAATTCATGCGGTGAAAACGTGGCTATGCGTGCAGGACAAAAGCTTTTACTGGCAGGGAATACATGCTCTCACGCAATGTTGGCATAAGGCTGTAGAACATGATGGAGACTACGTAGAAAAATAGGACATGGACAAGAAATGTTGATTTATATTTTCACCAAATTTTGACTCTTAAAAATAAATACGTTCTGAGAAAAAAAAATGTGGGGCATTACTTATTGAACAAACCTCATAAGAAGAATTGTCATTGAATTCATTGAACATAGACATTATTTCACTATCTGCCAGTGTTTGTTTTGATACCACCTTCAAATATCACACAAAAAACTCTAAAAAGTGGAGGTATTCACTCAAGCATGAGTACAGCCTCATAAACTTATGACTGGGAATTCCCCTTTAACTGGCTATAAATAGCATCCTCACATACTGCTAACGTCTGATGATGATTGTGCAGAGCATTAAATAGACCCAGCTCACTTGGTAACTAAGTTTACCTCACCTCCGGACACTTGCTGTGATGCCCACATTCCGAGCATGAAGGGTTAAGCTTGGTGACCTTTTAAAATAAACTTATTAATCCCATATATTAATGACACTGTAAATCCAGATTCAAAATCAAGAAAACACACGGGAGGTTTACTAGAATAGAACAAACATGCTGATATTAACCATTTACAAAATTAAAACTAAGGGAAAAGGGGTGAAACACATTTTTTCTGATGTGTGCTTCAAGTACTAAACTTAAAACTATTCATTACAAGGATCTATTAAACATTTCTGAAACTTTTGAATCTAATGAAGACTAAAATATGAATATGAAATACCTTTTCTTGGGCTACTTCTGCAGTGTTGTTATTTAGCTGCTGTGTACTTTCTGTAACAGCCAAATTTTCTTCATTTGCGTCAAAATACACAGAAGGATCTTCTTGGCCCACTCCACCTGGACTTACTGGACTACTGACACCATTGTTAGTACCTGAAAAATTAATGTAAAATATTAAGAGACTTGCTTTCAAGTAAATTAATATTCATGTACCTGTGCTCAGACCACTAAAACAATAGCAATGCAACTGATATGTTGCTCTGCCAGTAAAGTAATTTAGGTACCAAAATATGACACAGTTCCTTAAAAATGTACTTTTTAATTTCTTTTATGTACATTGAAATGTTTAGTTGTGACATATTCTACTTAGCTCTGAAGTAGTATTCTGTTAACTTTTTAACGCTGGTTCACAATAACCTGAGAACAGAAACCAGAACGGAAATAAGAATGGGATTGCATATCGATGACCATACTGATAGCAGAAAGGAAAGTTGATTTTGCGCATTGGGACCTCATTCATTTGTAACTGACCCATGATATTTTTTTCACCTCCTCCTCAGCCAAGATAATGCAGATTAGCCAACATTAAAATTCAATGAGGATGAACACTTTCTAAATGCAGATCCATTACTATTTCAGATTCCTCTAGTCGTACCAAGCACCATTCCTTTATTAATAGCATACATTAAAGTATTTGTTGTTCTTTGTTAATTTCTACTGGTTTTTACTGTTCTTTACAGCTCTTGCTATTCTTTCTTGGAGGCAAAAGCCAGCTTTGAATTGTGTATAAAATACAGATAGCAGTTTCACTAGAAGAATCAATGCTTAATGGCCTTGGGGGAGTTAGGATGCACATTTACTGAAATTTCTTCTGGTTTTATTTTCCCAGCTTGTGACTAGAGGGTGCACTAGTGGTTGTTTCATGTCTCAGCTGCCTTGAGTAATTTCTACAATGAAGAGACTAATGTGCGCAATATGGATCTAATATGCTGTCCTCAGGAATGAGAGCGAGAAGGTTAAAATTTGACCAAGCCTTCTTTCCCATTCCTGGGACCCAAGAAATTTTCCCATTCATTATTAAGACCGCAACTTCGTTACCTCTCATTGAAGTCTATGCTGGAAGGGAAGGCTGGCTCTGTGTGATGGGTCGTGGGTTCAAAGCTCGCGGATCCCATAGTAGATCAAATTGCAGACATGATGTGTCGTCCTCCGTGGTGTAGTGGTTACCATGCTAGCCTCTATTTCCTGAGGTTGCGGGTTCAAATCCAGCGGAGGGCAATGGATTTTTTCGTGCATAAAAATAGCATGGCTTCCTTCGGAAGGGAAATAAAACCGGTGGTACCGTGTCGTATATTTACAGCATGTAAAAGAACTTCAAGCCTGATAAAGAGGCCTCTGAGCAAAATTTTCATGCCCAATATAGAATGGGACGCAAAGGACCACAGCAGTTAAAGGGCATCCATAAATAAAACCCAATTTCAATTTCAGGTATATGACAGGAAGGTGATGGAAGAAAGAATTTCTCAGCCGTACCTGTTTGTAGATCCCCCTATCTTGATGTGGCTTCTTCTGCTCCTTTTCTCTATCATTATTGTGATTATCACTTTAAAAATTTACCCTGGCTAGAAAGGTCTCAACGGAAAAACAAGGATCTGTGCTTATAGACATGGGCATCGGCAAGGGGGGAGAGTAAATGTCCCACCCTGGAATTACCAATAACATTATTATTATTATTATTATTATTATTATTATTATTATTATTATTATTATTATTATTATTATTATTATTATTATTATTATTATTATTATGTCCTTACTGTCGTCTTCTTCATTGCCATATTTAGACTATTTTATAATCTGTAACAGCAGCTATTTCTTTTCCTAGATCTGTGATTCATTGAAAAGTGACTTCGTATTTTGCAGTATAGCGGTTCAAGATATTCCCTTTCATGAGTTTTGTTTAACCAAGTCTGACATAGCATTCTGGTGCCAGTTTCATGTTGTTTACTGTAAACAGTTTGAAAGAAAAGCAGTGCACAAGATCCGCAATTTCTTGTGCAGTCAAAGGAATAAGGAAATTTAATGCTTTTTTGCTAAATCATAAAGAACACAACAATGCAACAACACTTGCATAGTCATGACTTAGCAGTTTATATTCACTAAAGTTTGAGTTACATGGCTTTCTTGTGGTATGTTCAGTTCAGTTCTAAAACATGCTTATTCTTGTGTGATATCAGAAACTGCGTTGCGGTATTGATGGTAATTACTGTGTTTTATTTATACTTTTTGTGAACATCATCATTTATATTAGGATATTTTTTAAGAGAAAGAAGATGAGCAAAGACGAAGCTTCACAGCTTTTTAGTGCTACAGCCACCACACCTGAGGATAATCTGATTGTGTTAACCCATTACCAGAAGGAGCAGCATCTTCATCAAATTCAGTGAATGAGGATAATAATTACTCTGCAGGTAGTGGTATTAATATTCTGGATGTCGGATGTTATTTAAACTATAGTCAAACAATAAGCACCGACTTAAGGTATGAACTTATCAACAGCCCTTGGGCTCCTTCCACAACATATAACTTCAAATCAGATGTAACAGTAGGAAATCGGCAATTCTGATTACAATGGCTTGCTGAATACTCATCTTGGCTAGTATACTCTGCTAAACAGAAAGGTGCTTTGTATCGACATTGCATGATTTTTCAACTGAAAGTGCATTGTGGTATTCAAGGTGCATTTATACTGTGCGTTAAGGAAAATGGAGTGCAAAAGCTTATTAGAGATCAGTATCCAAAGGCTCTATTTTTCCATTGCAGTGCACATAATCTTACATTAGTAGTCAATGATCAAAACAGTGTTCCAGAAATAAGAAACTGCATCAGAACAGGTGAAGGAAGCAATCAAATTTTTCTGAGAAAGTGCACTTCAAAGAAAATTGATTCCAAACATAACTCTGCTATGCAAAACTAGGTGGACTGCAATATAAATCCATTTGCATATTTTCAGAGCATTTTACTTCCATTATTGAAGCTCTCCAGACATTTTCAGTTGATGGAAATAATAAAACATGACAGCGTGCACATATGCTGTTTTTCTCACCCTTGATTTCTGTATTTCTGGTGTCATTACAGATTATTGCAAAATACTCTTCCCAGTTGGAGTCCATAGCTAACATTCTTCAGGGAACTGAAATTGATCTTTTCAGTGTACAAGAGCAAGTATTGCAGCTGGTAGTTCTGTTTGAGGATCACAGAAAGAGAGCAGTTGAAATCTTCAGCAACTTGATGAAATTCGTGGAAGACATTTCAAGTAAAGAGTGTGCCGCGAAAAGTGCCTAAACAAATATACTGGTCTAACCATCCAGGAGATATGGAGGAGCAGTTCAGATGTTCTATATTCCTTCCCTATTTAGACTCCGTTATCACATCCCTCAAAATTCATTTTTCTTCATGCAATAGGAACGCTTTCTCTCTTATGATACTCCATCTTCACTTGATGAAAAAACTTTCCTTCAATGATTAAGTGGCTCACTTGAGAGGGATTAAAGAAAGATACTCCATCAATAACATTCTGGCAGAAGGCGAAACATGGTATGAAGTATGGAATAACAAAGGTGGTGATCACGAAGATATTAGGTACATCGATTTACTCACATCTTCTTCACAGTTCTACCCCATGGTGCATTCTATTATCCTCATTGGACTGACACTTCCTGCTACATGTACTGTAGAACAGTCATTCAGCACTCTCTAACATGTAAAAACTTGACTCCGATCAACAATACGCAAATAACCTCTGAATGGTCTTTGTCTTCTGAGCGTTCATCATGAAAGGATGAATATCCAGAAACAAACATTTATTGGTGAGGCCATCAATAAGTTCACTTTGCAGCCTCGTTGACTTCAGCTGGCATTCAAAAATCCAGAGGGCAGTGAGAGAAGAAGTTATTAAGGTACGAAGTGAACATTATTTTCAGGAGAATTTGATTTATAACCACATTGAAAATTTAACTTTCAGGATTTATTTAAGTTATGGTCATAATTTCATGATTTTTTTGTAGGTTTTAGTAATGCAATAAGAATTAACATGCTCTGTTTGAAGCCCAGTGCTTAGCCTGTCAACCTCCATATACAGAGTTACTGGGTTCGGTTCCGAGAGTTGAACGTATTTTTATTACATTTTATTCCCTGGCAAACAGTCTAGAGGCATATTATTGAGAGAGAGAGAGGGAGGGAGAGGGAGAGGGAGAGGGAGGGGGAGGGGGAGGGGAGAGGGAGGGGGAGAGAGGGAGGGGTAGATGAAGGGAGAGAGGGAGGGAGAGAGGGAGGGGGAGAGGGAGGGAGAGAGGGAGGGAGAGAGGGAGGGAGAGAGAGAGAGGGAGAGAGAGGGAGAGAGAGAGACTGCACACTGGTGCATTTTTAACCCAGAATAATAAACCTTAACATTAAAATGGACAACAAAAGCAAGTTAAGAATGCCAGCATGGTTTTATTTCATGCAAGTACATGTTACAAATGTAAAATATAAAATTATGGATGTAAGAAAAGAAATGTATTTCAAGGAATCCCTGTCCTATAAAATGTAAAAATGAGATTTTATAAAATAATAACTGTTAGAATGATACATACATATACTTTGGTGAAACATGGTCATTTGTTGTTTTGAGCTAAAGGCCTTGTTGTATAATTTTGTAAATGTGTATTTTGTGAAATATGCCCCAGTCGTTTCAAAGGTAAAAGCTGCCGATATGACTGTAATAGTGAAAGGCATAATAACAAGATAGTAAATGAATGTACTGCATTACATTTCGGGTGCTTTTGCAATACATGTTCTTGCATTCCGGTGATCAGTTGACATTTTTGGTAACAATCCTAAAAATAGTAGACATAGTTTTAGGAAACGTAATCTGCACTACCCTTAATTTTCTGCTGATTTTAACCATATTTGAAATATATAGAAAAACTGCTTAAAACTCTAAGTAAAAATCTCAACTCCTTATGTGCATCATTATGCATAAAAATTGAAATATTTTAGGATGCTTTCCATGCAAGCTAACCTTAATGTTGTATCAAATTTAACCAAATTTACAATGCATTGACAAATTTTCTCCAAACTCCTATATGCAAAATCTCAGCAATTCTCGAGTTGTTTGATGTGTACAGACAGACACATTGACAAAGTGACACTAATAGGTGCTCCACAGTAGCAAATGCACCTAAAAACCAAGGTTAGTAAATATACTAATCTTGCATTTTATTTATTTATTTGTTTGTGCACACTCTTTAACTGCTGCAGTCCTTAGCGTCCCATTCTATATTGGGCGTAAAGACTTGTAATTTTGCTCAGTGGCCTCTTTATCAGGCTTGAGGTTCTTTTTACATGCTGTAAATCTATGATACAGGACCACCAGGTTTACTTTCCTTCCGAAGGAAGCCATGTTAAGGACCTTTACGTCCATAAAAATCATCACCCTCTGCCGGGTTTGGACCTGCGACCTAGAGAACTAGAGGCTAGCATGGTAACCACTACACCACGGAGGACGACACTAATTTTGTGCAAAATTGAGGAATAAAAAATTGGTATTTTGATTTATGTACATTTTTGCCCCCACTTGGAAAAAATCCTGGTGGCACCCATGCTTACAGGGTAGGTAAGCGGTAGCAGATAGCTCTGCATGCAAACGGAAAACTGAGTGAAGTGATAATGCACATGAACTAGATGAATATAAGCTGTACTTTCATACAATCCATAGGCGCCACAGTTAAATATATTCCTGGTGGAGTTTCGTTAATATAGCTCACTGAATTTTTGGTGTTTTGCAGTACATGCTGGTCACCACCATAAATGTGATACTTTTTCTAATTAATTCGTGTGATATTTCTCAGCGCCTTTGTGGGTTACAATAAACTAAACGGAATACACTGTGGCACTTTACACCTTCTGTGGAATATTTCTAGATGACATAATTTTTGCACCCAAGCTTCTTTCCTCAGAGCTACGTGGTCTCTGCACAATTTACTTGTAACCATGTGACACACTCTCTCTCTCTCTCTCTCTCTCTCTCTCTCTCTCTCTCTCTCTCTCTATGTATATATATACAAAAATACCCCATGCTTGGAATGTTGCTTAACTCACCCCTAATTGGCTAAAGTTTTGCACCGTCGCTGGTGTGGGTTTCTAATTATGTCATTTTACTTAAACGTTATTGGTCTATTTACAGTCACATGGTGTTTCATACTACATCAAATGGTAATTTCCCTCTTTCTCTCGTAATTGCCTTGCCTACTATGCCACTTATACATCTTGGGACTCGCAAAAAGGGACAATGAAGCTTTCCCCCTCACCAAAATACAAAGGAATTACAATTTCGTGGCTGCCGTAACCTGGCACGTACAAGGCTAAATTACACTTACTAAGGTTTCCTAATGCTATGAAACCAGGAACATTTTAACACAAGTGAATATTATACACACAAATAATTGACAATTGTGGCTGTCCTGAATATTTACATAACACATACATATATCAAAGTAATCTCCAAGGAAAAATACATATTATAAAATTATTTATAGATTGGTAGCAAAATTCGGTCTCACTATGAATGCTCACGTTGTAATATAAGTATTTTAACTTTGTCATTTCCGTTCTTGGCTATTGTGAACCAGCCTTTATGCTAACCATTCTAATGCTATTCCATTCACGAGCATCATTTTATTACAGGCAACTTGCTTGAAATTGGGCTGCATTTATACCAAAAATAAGAAAATATATCATCCAGTTTAAAAAAAACTGATCATGCAGATGTATAAACTAACTAACAACAAGATGCTTACACTTGGATAAAACCTTGCTTACAATAGTCTGAATATTGTACATTACAATTAGATGCTTGAGGTCTTAAAGAATGTTCTAATTTCTGTCTGACCCATACACAGGTTTAAGTAAATAAAATGTAAGGGTTCTACTCATGATTGGGGTACATTTTAATAGGTGTAAACACATAAACATATGTATATATATTGGTTGTATACATAGACTATATCAATCCACAACAAAAGAGATTAGGAAATACTAGCATAACTGTTATTGTATCTAAGACATGCTTATGCATCAAAATATTTGCCTGAAACTGATTAGAACTAGATTTTCCTCTATACACATGCTAATGAATGCTTTACATACTATGATGATACGTTAAAATGAAAATGTTATACTGAATGTTAAAGATTCATAAATCATTTTAAAACAATATGCAGTAAATTGTAAGTATGTATAGTTCACTACTTAGTATGAAAATCTTTTAGCTACTAATACTGCAACAACACTTAGGTGAAGTGCTTAATTTAGTTACCTGAATATCATTCATTGATAAACTCTTGTGTCAATGGATACCATCAGTTTGTAGTGGAGAAAAGCACAAAGGTGCTGAAAGATTGGTTATTGATCAGAAGTATTAGAGCAGTGGCTAGAGCCTTGAATGTGAATCCTGTGAAGGTCCAGATCCATTGGATTCTTAAATGGGATCTTAGGCGACAACCATTTTACAGCGAGACAACACTGACTTCAGTCTAGTGACTTCTACCATCATGCAGCATTTTGCACACAGGTTTTGCAGGAGGTTAGTTTCCAAATCATTACCATGCTCATAATATAACAGTTTTTAGCATTTTATTGTTTACCTTTATTTTTTATGTTGACATTAGCAATAATGACCTCAAAAGATGAATTTTTTGGGCAGGTGGGTACACATTCAGGAGCAATGGCTGTATAAATTGTCATAGTGAACATCACTACACAGGGGCCAATCCCTACTGTAGAAGGGAGTGCATACTCAAGGCCACAGTCAATGTTAGGATGGGTAAATTTCAGGGTACTGGGTCCTATTTTGTCAACAGAAATGACATTGTCACAGAATACTCTGCTTTTCTAACTCAGCATTTGGGTGTGCTATTAGAAAATGTTTTTCTTAAAACTAGAATAATTTAATACATTGTGATGCAGCTATGGGCCTTGATGATTGTGTAGTAGATGCCAACCAACTGACCAACTGATTGGTCAGTTGAAGAGATAAGGAGAGATAAATAGAGAGAGAGCACTCTCTCCCAGTGTAAACACCAGAAGCACTATAAGAGATAACCACATTCTTCTGGAAGCTTCTTTTTCCCCCGCCTCGAGTGAGCAGTCTAGAACTTTCTCAAAAAATCTAGCGCATATATATAAGCGAGTGCGCTTGCAGGTGAGTTAGTTAGCGAGTGAGTGAGATAGATTTGTTCTTGATACGATACGTGCTAGTTCTATGAGTGAGGTTATGATGATAGTTGTGATGTACAGCGAGTACTGCTACTGCAAGAGATTAGAAATGTCTTGTGTTCAATGCCCCAGTGAGTGAAGTGGAAGGAGGAAGAGGCTGCTTTGCGCATATTTTATTATGCTGCTACGAGTGAGGAAAAGTGAAAACTGGATAAAGCCACAATATCCATAGGACGACCATCCAGCACATAAATACCCATGTCAAATCCTTTTAAATGAAAATGATTCTTATTAGCAGCCTGGTGTCAACAGTTCTATATATGAGTGATCACCAAAAACCCCCAGATCTCATACACTGGATTTTCTTGTTGTGGGGTTATAGTATGGATATAACTTATGCAACAATCCCTGACAACAGACACAATTTTGTCGGAAATATTAGGGTAACAGTTAAAGTATTACACTTCTCATGCTGTCAAGGGTGCAAGAAAGAGACACATAATGCTATGTGAAAATATAAGGCTGGGTATTTTAAACACATTTCAAAAATAAAATAGCTAAATACTCGTAATAACGAAGTTGCACGGTTTGCCTGAATTACAGGTTTGTTCATGCTATAGTTTTAGACTGTCTTGCTGCACAGCTGAAGCAGAGAAATTGCACATCCACTGTATAATTGCTAATGTCAAAAGAGGGAATATGCCATATCAAAGCTTCTGAAATAAAATCCTTGTTACAGTTGAAAAAATATAAATTCATTCTTGAGCAACTGTTCCCTAAAGTATGTTTTCTGACAAAGCAAAATTTAAATTTTAAAGTTTAAATGTATCTGCGAGTTCTCACAATAAAGAAAATTACTTAGATATGCTTGATTTTTGGTACACGCGAACAGTCTACATAGGTGAAATGCTCACACTGTGCTACCCTTTATGGGTAAAAATATACATCTCATCATCTTTCTGATCTACAGAGGCATTCATGTACTTGGCTGTGCTGCTTATGTGTTCTCCATGTACTTTCATTGCGTGTTCTAAGTCTTTGGTGTCTGGCAGAACGAGGGCACCAGTTACCCAAAGGGTACATAGGAACACAGAATTTCAGGTGACTCAAACAGACATGGGAAGGATCACCTTCAAGTATTGTAGTATCATATCATGTATTGGGGAGTTTTCAGCTACACTCATCCCACACTGAAGAGTGATGCAATATACGAGAGTGGATCATTAAGTAATGCGCAATACATTTTTCCCACAATGTTGTTATAGCTGGGACATATAGTTTGAAGTTCACGCTAGAGATGTAATATATTCGATTAAGTATAGCTCTTGTGAGAAAAGCAGGAGCTGCTTCACAAAGATGGTTCGCATGCTATTGTTATCAATTTGTGAGGAGCATCAGGGTGTAGTTAATTTTTGGTGACTGAAAGGACTAAACCCAAGTGAAATATGCAGGGAAATATTGGGTATATATGGGGAAGACTGTTTGAACTGTAGCAACATCTCCAGGTGGTGCAAATTCTTGAAAGAGGCTATGGGAACCTTGTTGATCGACTAGCGCTGTCTGCAAACCTTGTCAGAGTTGTTCAAACATTTCTTATGGATGGTATGGTGTATGATATCATATATGAAGTACAAAATTGTCATAAAGTTAGTGACTGCTGGATACCCAAGAACCAGATGGCCAGAAAGGCAAGAAATATGCCTGGATCACTTATGGCATTATGCTGCAGAAGGACATGCCTTTCTGGAAGAAATGGTGACCGGTGAGGAGTCACTACATGCCTGAAATAAAATAGTCTCAATGTATAGGAAACAACCTGATTTCCCAGCAAAGAAGAAATTCAACGTGATGCAATTTGTTAAAAAGGTTCTAGTGACTCTGTTCTGGGACTTTTTTTTTTATTTCTTTTTATTCAGAATTTGTTTCATTACAACCTGTGTTTTACCCCATGGGTATATTGCAGGATATTTACTGTAACTATTTGCACTTTAACATAATATAAAAGGTAAGGTTATTTAAAGTGGCTGAGTCAGTGTTTTTATTTATATATATAAAATTTATAAACAATAAAGTATTTTTATGTGATGGCTTAATGAAAATTTGTTGCACTAATGCATCTGGGTCTGAGCTTGTTCAGCATCTTGCACCTGGTGAGGACATGATACACTGTTTGGTTTTCTTCACTACATGGGCACTTTGGTGATGGAATCTTTCAGATTTTGTGGAAATACTGAAGAAAGTTGCCATGATTTGTTAGGAACTGGGTAAGAACAAAGGTAGGTGTAATATTGGATTGATTTCTAGAATGAACATTTGGTATGAGGAGTTGTGTATGGGTAACTTTATGAGAGGCGAGATATAGCTGATTCCAGAGGTGCTTGTAGTAATCCTTGAGTTTCTGTTTACACAGGGAGTCATATTCTATGGTGGTTTGCTTCTTGGAGTCTGTTTTTGCTAGAAAGTTGGCTCATTCATTTCCAAAATGTCCAGTGTATCCTCAGATCCAGTGGAATGCGATTCTGTTGTCGTGTGACGAGGAGTTGAAAGATTTTCTGATGTTGATTGCTTCTGAGTTGGTAGATTGGCCAGATGAAATGGCTTGCGGAGCTGCTTGTGAATCCACATTGATCTTGTAATGAAGATTTAGTCATTTGTTTTGTTTTATCCATTCTATTGCCATTTTTATTCCTTGAACTTCTGCTTGGAAGACTGTACATTGTTGGTGTAATTTCATCGAGGTGCAACAGATTTCTGTTTTGTTATGATAGACCACCAGCCCCTATGTTATTTTCAGTTTTTGATCCATCAGTGTACAAATATACAGTATAGTCCCCTTCGTTGCCTGCTCCTGAAAGTTCCACATTTACTTTGAATTCTTGGAGTTCATCTGTTTTGGGGGTTTCTCTGTTTGGCCCAATGAATTCCTAGGCAGCCAACATTGCAATGCCAATGAAGAAATGCAATTAACTGGTGCAGATGGCTAGACTCCCAAAAGACGGAGTTCTATGAAAATAGTATGCTGAAATTAATGTCACGATGGAGGAATTGTATTTAGAGACTTGGTTCCTTTGTTGAAAAGTAGTTATGGGATGTGGCTTCATTGTGTATGAGTAATTTTTCCTCATCTATTGAACTATTGTTTTAAAAAAAAATGTGGGTTACTTAATGATCCACTCTTGTACCTTCAGCTTCAGTGCTACTACTGCCACCATCCTAGAGGGTTAGTTTATAAGAAACTATTCAATATGCTTTCATGCAACTGTAGTACAGAACATAATATACATAAGCGAGCCAAGACTGATGTAACTGCTTGTGAGCTAGTTGCAAGCAACTGCTGGATATCTGACCATGACTAAAGCAAACAGCATCATAGGTTCCATCTTTTACTGTGAGGTATTTTCATGAGGAAAACTTATCTGTGGTCATGGTAGGTTTCATTACCTTAATAACAAATAAAATGAAAAGTAAAACCCTATGTTGTTGTCCACTGAATTGTATAAACAACATTCTAGATGGAAATTTAGTGTTTTATATGAAGTCCTGGTAGGTAAACTAGGCAGTGCAAAAGATTCTACAAGGATATTGCCTATGGGTTTCACACATTTACTGAGCAGAATAACACCAAAGATTTTCCAAAAGAAAACATATTTTCACTTATCTTCTTGGTACAATAGAGATATGTTTGTATTTTTGTTGCAACAATTAAGTTTCTTCTAATATGAGCATGGATTTTACTTGAAGACAAAATATAGCATTTTCTTTTAAGATTTTTGAATGATTAACATACTCTGGGTCACATAAAATGACATTTGTTTTATAAACTTCTGTCAGGTGCAAGGATTCTTCTTCCATCTATGGTACTATCCTCACGAGTTGCTCACAAACAACAATGCTGTTATGAAGTAGTCCTATGTAGTAGACCTAAGCATTTGTGCAAATTAATGGCTTTTGGTGGGCTAAGATAAGTGCTCAAAGAGTGCTTGAGGCCCCCATTCTAATGAATGTTTCAAAAGCTGTTACACTATAGGTTCAGCTCGCACATGTATATGCACCTTCCCTAAATAAAGTACCAAATAAAAAATAAACAAACACATAAGGGGCAAAAATTAATAAAGGAAGGGAGAAAATGACTGAGAGAGTATAATGCATACCTTATAAATCTACTTTTAGTACACAGGAAAACTGTTTTGATATCTGGATGCAAATTATCCAAAATGCTTCATGCAAAACAAAATAAATATTACCATTATTCCCATTAACAACAGGTCCCAACTTAAATGACTCCATTTTAAAAAATCCATTTATTTCTTCTTTTTTCACTGTTTTGTTTACAATGGTATCAACTAACTTCCCATTTCTAATGTCTGGTATAACAGTCTTTTGAAGGTGAATTTCATTTGTAGTAACTGAAATTTGAGAAAGAGAGGTGTAAATTATGATCTCTGATACTGTTAAAATCTTTTTGGAATTAAAGGAATAATAAGACGACAATATGAACAAGATATGGCTGTTATAAGTGTTTTAAATGAACAATAGAGTGATAATTTGTTCCAGAAATGATGCAATGATTTCCATATCACCAGCTTATTAAAGAACTTCAACAAGATCTATATTCACATTTACGGAAAAAAGCATGCTAAAAATCTAAATTAAAAACTTTTAAACTATCAAAACAACCTGAAGCCTCTAAGTTCCTCAAATTTATTAAATAAACATAAAGTTAAAATAAAAAATTTGTTAATAGCTTAAACTTTAATGAAATTATTAATTTTGCGGAGGTACGTTTTTATAGAAACATACAACCACCACATCCTCTGTGTATGTGATAATAAATGTTGGAAATAATGGTGCTGAAGATGATGCCTACACAATGCATACAATTTTGCTTCCAAGCTTGTTCTTTAACACTCGGATAAACATCACAAAGATGAATTAATAACATTTTAAGAATAAGGGCCATGGCTAGGACTTAAACCATGGATTTTTGGTCTTAAATGTTCATCAGGATGGTCCAAAGAAATATAAGTTACAAATTTGTTTCTGTCAAGATTGGTCTTTTACCTTTCATAAAATGAATCAGACCCACAAACTTTCTGTTTAGGGGGTCGCAACCAAATTCAACTTTACAAATACATTTCATAATAAAAGCCCATAATTATATGGAAAACGGTTTCTTTTTTTTTTTACATAACGAAATTTGCTTAAGAAACTGAAATTGGAATTATCATCATCAATAAATAGTTGAAATAGTATAAAAAAATAGTTATCCATTTGAACCATATTGTTCAGAAACAAAGCATATGCCTTGTGAAGTTTCTCAAGGCTCTGTATTAGGGCCCTTGTTATTCTTATTGTATATTATGATTTACCAGCTTATCTTCAACCCAATAATACTGCATTGTATGCAGATGACACTTCAATTGATATTTTAGGTACTAATAAAGAAGAAATGGAACCTAACATATAACTTGTAGAGCAAAAAGATGCAGGAACAGTTTCTACAAAATAAATTAATTATAAACAAAGAAAAATCCGTTGCTATTTCTTTTTGTAACCATAAATAGAAATAGACAATCAATTGGTACCATATAATCTGTTACTAAATTTCTGGGTCGAATATGGATCGATGAACATCTAAAGTGGAATACACATGTTGGAAAGCTGGCATCTAAATCAAGTCAAATTTGTTTTGTATTTAGGACTAACAATAAATTAGTAAGCTTAAGCACTTTAAGGAATTTGTACTTTGCATATATTAATAGTTTATTGAAATTTGGTGTAATATTTTGGAGAAATTCTGGCAGAGGAAATATTATCCTTAAATTGCAAAAACAAGTAATTAGATTAATGATGGGATTGAACAAAACTCATTAAAAATGTATTTCAGTTACAGTCAATATTGTCTCTTCCATGTGTATATACAGTAGAATCTCGTTAGTATGTTTCTGCAGGGACCCAAGGATTTGGATGTCATAGACTGGAAAATGTGTTAACGAAAATACACATTCTGCAATTTAAGAACATGATTATGTAATAAAATCTAATAATACATCTACCTCCCAAATGCATGTGAAATATGGACACTATTTACACTGGTTTGAAATACATATCTATGGTTTAGTGCTTTGTTGGTTTTACTGTCCATTTTGTTTTGTAAGTCATAACATTATCATCATCAACTTTGAAACTACACACATATTGCTTCACTACATCTATTACCTCCATCGCTTCTGACACTGTAGGAATCAGCCCAGAATCTGGCTCATCATCAATTTCATCTGTCACTGATGCTTCGTCTTTCATTCATTCTTCAAATATTTCATCTATCGTCACTGTTTCACATACTGGAATTTCATTGTCAATGTTTACATATGTTTCAAAAGACACTCTGGTGCCATCTCTATTTGGGGCTAATCTTCACTCTCGGAAAACTCTCTTCCAGAGTGATGTCATCACCAAAAACCCAGCAAAAGTCAGCTTTATTAAAGCAGTTGCGTCACAGAAACACAGGCAGTCCCAATGAAATGCATGGCATCTAAGATGGTGACTTTTCTTGTCATCAATTTCAGTGCAGCCAACTTTCTCTGTACCAGCCTCTTCTGATGCATTTGCTTCATGCCCCAAATTATGCCTTGATCTAAAGGTTGAAGCTTACTCAAGGAGTTTGCTGGAAGGAAAATGATCTTTGATGTTTCTTAAATTTGAAACAGTTGGTGGATGAGCAGCACACTGGTCAATGAGGAGTGGAATTTTCCTGCTTCTTATGCCCAGTCTTGCATCCCATGTTCGTAAGAAATTTTCAAATACTGCAGAAGTTATCCAGGCTTTTGTTTGGAAGTGTACTTACATGGATAAGATCGCACATTCTTGAAGCATTGCTTGGTTTTCCAATAACCAGTGGTACCAATTTCTCCATTCTGTTTTCGTTACAGCACAACAAATCTATAATACTCTCCTTGTTAAATTTCCCGCTGCGATACTTAGTGCCCTTAAAATCCAGGGTTTTGTCTGGCAAAAGATGGAAAAATAGTCCAGTTTCATCAGCATTATGAACATCGTCAGGGCTAAAGTCTTTCAAAATTGTATTTTTTCACATTTCTATATTTTCACACAGTGTAGCACCATTATCTAGGGCAGCAGCCTCACCTCACACACATCTGTAAACTACGCCACGTTGGTTCTTGAATCTTTCAATCCAGCCATTGGATGCTTTGAAATCATCCAATCCCATCTTCTGTGCTAAATGTGTCATCTGAGCTCGAACCACAGTACCGTCTATTGGCACATTTAAAGCTCTTACTTGCGTAAACCACTTTAGCAAAGCATCTTCTAATTCTGGAAACTGGCCAGGGCAATTATGTTTTCTTTTAGCATTTTTCCCTGCTTCCAAAGCAGTTTCAATCAGTTTATGTTTGCTAACAATCGTGTTTAAGGTTGATAGAGAAGTGTTTAACTTCTGCACTATATCCACATGTTTCATATTTGGATTGCGATCTACTTCTTCAAGGATTTTCAGTTTTTCACTGCTGGTTATTTGCCATGCTTTCTTTTTCTCCATTGCAAATGAAAAGTTAAAATACAATCTACATATGTTTGGTCAACACTCAACAGTAGAAACTATCGTCAGCATTTACCACGCCAAGCTAAAGCGTTCTCTATCCCAACCACACAAATCGCATCACACAAATATGTACATACATCCATGTCATTGGCTGCTCGTCTCCACCCTGACTGACTAAGGATTGACCAAAGTAGTGAATGAGGACATCAAATTCGAACGTAGTAAGCACTTATACACACTGGACCAATGAAGGATTGGCCAAAATAGAAAATGAGGATGTTAAACTTCAAACATAGTATGCAGGAGTGAGAAAATGCACTAAACAAATGTTATTTATTACATTTTGTGCCAGAAGTTTTATAATTCAATGTCATACATGGGAAAACGTGTTAATGAGGAATGTGCTAATGAGATTCCACTGTGTATATATACTAGAAGTAGTGATATATGTTATAAAACACTTCGAACAATTTGGAGTTAATTTTGAAAAACATAAATATGACAGTAGGAGTAAAGAGCAGCTAAATGTCATCAGTCATAACACAACCTTGTTCAGTAAAAGCAACAAGTATGCTGGTATTAAATTATATAATAAATTGCCAGAAAAACTTAAACTTGCCATCTCAGAAGCTATATTTAAAAGAAAGGTAAAAGACTTCTTATTGCAGCATAACTTTTATTCCATAGAAGAATTCTTGTGATTTTAAAACATTGTGTTGTATCTTTATACGGTACTATTTATTATTTTTCTATTATGTATGCATTATCAACTATTTGTATTATATCTTATTTGTACTAACGATACCACAAATTAATGTTATTCTTACAGTTGAAATGGAATGAAATAAAATATATTCATTACATCAGTTCCACGAAAGCACCATAATTCTCAATTGCTTTGAAGCAAGCAGTGCTTGGAAGGGTTTAAGGAGTGCCTTTTAATGGTGCTCCTTCTAGCTCAGAAATTAATGGTACTTTTTTGAGTAATGTTTAATGCCTGCTCTTACTTCATATGGCACTACATGTGGTGGACATTGATGATACAAGAAATGAAATAATAATTGGGAAAGGAAATTTGGGAAGGAAACGTTCCAGTCCTAAGTTTAAGGTACCTCCCTGGAATTTGCCAGTTATGAGGACTGAGGAAAATCTGGAAAAAAACCTCAGTCAGGGAGGATGATCCTAGTAGGATGTGAACCACAGAGCTACCATTTACAAGACCGTGCCTTGACGAACTTGGCTACCTGTGTCTGTAGGACTAGTACCATGGTACAAATATACGGGTGGAAGCGGTATATGTGTCTTCGTTTAAGCAGAGAAATATCTCAGTAAATACAATGAAAATGTTTATGAAGACATTTTTTTTATCCTTCCTAGATTTGCAGAAAAATGCTTTGAAACATAGAGGCATTTGGCAACAGCATGTTTTCCCTTGTAATAGGCGGTGCCGTGGCCGAGTGGTTAGACCGCTCGCCTTCCACCGAGGCAGCCCGGGTTCAATCCCAGGGACCGGCATGTGGGATTTGTGGTGGACGAAGCGACGTCTGGGCGGGTTTTCTCCGGGTTCTCTGGTTTCCCCCGCCATTCATTCCACCAACTGCTCCATCATCACCTTTCCTTTCATCCATTTTGCCAACATTTCGTTTCATCTACTTCCTTCATCCCATACCAGGCATCGGGCTGATCACCCATCCTGGATGCTCTGTCTGATCCATGAGTGTCTGCTCCTCGACGGGCCTCTGACCCCAGGCACCCGCTTGTAAGTCCTGGGGGGTGTAAGTCCTACATAAGAGGAGGGTAAACAGATAATGAATGAATGAATGAATGAATGAATGTTTTCCCTTGTAGGTGGGTGGGAAAAATGATGCTTTCTAGTATGCACTCTTTTTCCATTAATATTAAACAGTTATTCCTGCATTATAGTAACAAAATTAACTTTATCAGTGGTGTTCCTAAGACAATTTCTTTTGTGTATTTTCAGCAAAATTTTGTTTAAAGAAAGCAACTAAAACCAAAATACACTTGCTACTTTTGAATGAAACAATAAAAGTAAATAAATGTTTTAACTTAAACATTTACTTAGTATGATCTTAATGTACAAAACAAATAGGTATAGTAATGCATAACTATCAGATTCAGAAAAATTCAGGTGCTTATTGGAATGCAGTGAGAACAAATAAGTAAAATGGGTATTTTTGTTTAACAATTTAAGAAAATTGGGCAAAATCAGGTAAATTATTTTATTTGAAGGTGTAATAAGCAGGAATATTCAATAAACTATCTAATTTTTATTTAAACATTCAATAAATGAAATAAATATGATATAAAATGCTGGTAATGATGTTTGTACAGAAGATATGAATGAATGAAAGAAAGTGGGTAAGACAGCCGTGTGAGGTGTGTGTGTGGTCTGTTATTCAGCCACTGCTATGGCATCGTAACTTCAGTGTAAATTACAATTTGTACAAAAAAGGGGGAGGGAATTATGGCAAAAGTAGGCAGCTATGGAAGATAAGTAAAAAAAAATAAACAATTTGGATTAGCTTCTGTTCTTACATATACTTCTATAAGACTTGCCTTAATTGCTCTGCCTGTAAACTACAGAATGAGCCAAAAGACTCTGAACCGCCTGCGCAGTGTTTTTCCTGTGTGCGTCCTCAGCACTTGTTGCCATCTGCCGCTATCATAGAAAGGCACGGATGAAACCATACAACATTTTTAAAACTACTTTTAAAGGCTTTACTTACCAACTTTACAAAAGGAGATGCTGAAACTGGCCACTGTCATTGTCCATACATTTTTGGCACCTTTATAGGAAACTATCCATCACTCGCCGTAGTTCACGTTGAGAAATTTCCTGGCGTATATTTTGTTTTAATTCTTCCAGGGTGTGTGGGTTTGTTTTATACACTTTATGTTTTAAGTTACCCCGGAGGGGTATTTTATGAACAATATTACTGGCTGTGCAATGTTTTTCCACTGGGCGTGTGGAAATATGATAAAAAAATGATAACGTACTGCTGCTATAAACAAAGTCACGTGGTTGTGGTTTTGCTCTGCAGTGTGAGGTGCAGTTTTGAGTTAACGGTGAGGTGATGTGATGTGGTTCAGTTATTACGAGTTATTTATTATTTTGCCCTATACTTAGTCACAAAGTATATTATGGCTCAGTATATGTTTTCTACTGCACAGCGTGTATTTATTTATGATTTGTATGTGTTAACTTGGTCAGCTCACCAAGTAAAAGTATGATTTGCAGAAAGATTTCCAGGTGCAAAAGTTCCAGGCCATACATCAATCCATGAACTTTACAGTAAATTTCAGGCCACAGGAAGTGTTCAGGCTAAGAAATCTAAAAGACGGCATTCGGTTTTTACCGAAGAAACATTAGACGACATCGATCATCGTTTGGAAAATTCCTCCCAAAAATTCCATGATGGATAGTTTCCTAAAGAGGTACCAAAAATGTATGGACGACGGTGGCCAGTTTCAGCATTTCCTTTCATAAAGTTGGTAAGTAAAGTCTTTAAACATAGTCTTAAAAATGTATGGTTTCATCCGCGCCTTTCTATGATAGCAACAGACGGCAATGAGCGTCAAGGACACGGACAGGAAAAACACTGTGCAGGCGGTTTGGAGTCTTTTGTTTCACCCTGTATAATGTGATGAATAATATGGAAAACATTTTTTCTTCTAAAATAAGCAGTCAGAAACTAAAATTGTATAACCATTTTTCATTCATCTTTGTACATAGTCATCTCCTAAGAAGATGACATCTATGCCCATTTCACCACCACTACCACCACCGCCACTGCAGCCACCACCGCCACCACCACCACATAATTGTAAAATTGCTGTTCTTTCCATGTTATTAACAGAGGGGAGGAGAAGCTCTTTAGCCTTAGGTCCATTGGTATGAATATACAAGTAAATAAATAAGTAACAAAGTTTTTTAAACATTGTTGAAATCCACCTCAAGAGACATCTTTTGGTTGCACAACTCATACCTGGATGTCTAAATTTGAAAATTACCTCCTTCTGATCATAGATGCAGAGCAAATGACTTCCAATGGATGATATGGCATTTAAGTTTTTTAAACTCTGATCTAAACTAGAGAATACTAGGAAAGTCTCCCATATTTGTGACACTAAATATGATCCAGTTTAGCAGAATGTTTCTTGCAATATCAATAAAATTAACAAAGGCAATCTTGAGGATGAATGAAATTTTGTAACATAATTTTCAGCCTAATTTTGATGCCATGCAATGCTCATGCTCTTACCACCTCATTTACCTGGCTGTCTCTTTAAGCTTTATCACAAATCCCCCGTCAATTGATTCTGTATTTCTAGCAGATCTTCTCAACAACCAGCAATTTTTGCCCAATAGCAACTTGATATGCTTTAAGTATACTTTAAGCTTGGGGTTATTTATTAAGAGCTTTCTTTGCCTCTATTTGACTTCATGACAAGAACATATCAACAGCTGGATCTAATTTCCGAGACCTGTACACACCCTCAGATTAATGACTTCAAGTTGTAACTCAAAAATTTGAATCCTTAATATCTATGCATGCATGTGCAGTCATCGTCATTAATGGTGGCTTGATGTAAACAAATCAACAGGTTGGCTTACGCTTCTTGATGCCTGGGTTTGAAGGATAGCGGGTGAGTTCAGGTACCTTAATGTGGTGCTTCGAGCTCAGTGGTAGACAAGTAATTTAAAAGTGTAGCTTTTGGAGAAGATTTTATCATTAAATGTATGACATAATTTAAGGCAGTGCAAATAAATTAGAAATTTGTATCCTTTAATAAGTTTTCTAGGATAGGCCGACTATGTATGTTGTATGAATATATAACATTTTAGGAATCTCGACCATTCAAATGAAAATGCATTAACTACCTAACATTGTAACAAAACACATAGTTATGAGTTAACCTCTTTAACAACTGCAAAACTTCCCTTAGAAAATGTAAATAAAACCTATTGTATCTATGTACAATAAATACAGAATTTAATGTTACTTAAGGCATATTCAAGATGTAGTTGACTATGTACCCTATGCCAATATAGGCCTATGCGCTGATGATGCAAGTTTATTTCTCAAGGGTAGTGCATCAACAACTTTACAAATTCTATGAGCAAGTTGTTGGGATGGTTTGAAAATAATAAACTGGTAGTCAACAAACATAAACAGTATCGGTACTATTTCACCACGCAAATAATGACTTGGACAACCAAATACTAAAACTTAGGGATAAACCAATAGAGTGTTTGAAATTAACAAAATTTCTGGGGGTATATGTAGATGAAAACTTGAAATGGCTCACACACATAAATTATTTAGCTAAAAACTAAGCAAGTACTGCTATAAAAACTGTAACATGCATTTTTAAGTAAAAGAGCTTGAAAACACTTCAGTATTTATACTTTCACTGGCATCATTTTCTGGTGTAATTCACCATACAGCAAAGAAATATTAATTCAGAAAAGGATGGTAAGACTTATGGGGGAAAAAATCATCAAATGTAGCTGTAAGCCACTATTTAAAAAATCGGGATCTTGTTCCTACCATCATATGAGGTATTATGCCACATTAAGACAGAATTTCAAATCAATTCACACCACACTGAAATAAGAACGAATTGTCAATTGTGTCTCAGTGCACTGGCTTATATGAGGAAAGCTTTAAATATAAAGGAATAATGCTGTACAGCAAACTGCCAGAATCAATTAAACAGATTACACCTTTTAAGTGGAAATTAAATATCATGATTTAAATTAAAATTAAATAAAATCATGCATGAGCTCTGTTTCTATAGCATACAGGAATACTTGGGAAGCTCATAACCGTTAACCTTTGCTTTTCATTAATCATATTTAAAACTCGCCTGATATATATGATAGTTTGAAATCTAAATCATGCATATGTAGGTGTAATTGAACTTTATATCATGTATTTTGTGTGTGTGTGTGTGTGTGTGTGTGTGTATGTGTGGGTGTGGGTGTGGGTGAGGGTGAGGGTGTGAGTGCGAGTGAGCGTGAGGGTGAGCGGGTGCGTGATAAAATTTGACATGTCCTATGTCAATGTAGTTTGATTAAGTGGATGAAATAAAGATTAGATTTAAATATTTTCAAGTAGGGAAAAGTTACTTTGTTCAGTCAAGCCCATTCCTGTCCAGCATCATTCAAGTATCTAGAAAATGAATTCAATTTGATCACACTGAATGAAACTCTGTTTCATGACACTGTTCCTAGTAATCCTGCCCTCTGTAGCAGACAGTGACTTTGCATTTGTTTACATTGAGCCACCATGGATGATGATGCCTGTACATGTATGTCTGCTTGCATGTGCATGCTTTTATCAATTAGTGCACTAATCTTTTAATCATTAGTAATCCTTACGTTTAGCATTTGCTTCTTCTTCTTGCACTTCTGGTTTCTTTACAGAAGCAATCTGAGTCACAGTAGGCATAGGCAGATTGTTGTTTACTGTTTCAACTACTGCAGAACCTTCTGCACGGTCCAGTACACGGATTTCCAATCTCCCTGCAACAGGCTCCATTACATTGCCCTCATCCTCTTCCTCTTCCTCCTCTTCTTCTTCCTCCTCCTCTTCTTCTTTTCTTTCTTCCAATTTCTTCAGGGTTTCCCCTTCTTCAGTAGTCTCTTTGGCCTTTTCTGCAGTCTCTTGCTTTTCTTCTGTAACAGCTAACTCGGTGACTCCTACTTCTACTTGTTGACCTGAAAGACTTGGATTTTTCTTTGGAGCAGCAGAGCAGACATTCACAGCATTATCCTGAAACAGTTTAGAGATACATAAATACATTTAGAACAGATATGTTCATATCGTTAATGTATATTGAAAATGTTCAAAGTCAGATCTTATAGAGAAATAAGTTTGAAGCATGGGCTTTGGCAACTAATGTACATTGTTGTCTAAGACATCTAGAGCAACAGCTAGTATAGGGTAGTTAAATTATATTCGAACCTACTTGCGGCCTCTCTCTACTGCGCGAGACAGCCGGCAGAGGTGGACTAAAATCCTTACCTTATAATAGATGCTGGAAATGTTGACATTCTGCTCTCAAACAGGCAGCATATCTCGTGTAAATATTCTTGCTCACTTTCCGAAGATCAGCAGCAGGAATTCTTGTGACGAAACGCCTCATTATGATCAGAAAATTGGAGTGTGGTGTGCAATAAGTGCTAGAAGAATAATAGGGCCCATATTCTTTGATGAAACAATAAATGCAGAGCGATATCAGAGGTTAATTCTGAGGCCATTTTGCAATCACTTGACAGAAGAAGAGAAATCGTTTGGTTGGTTCCAGCAAGATTCTGCATCAGCACATATGGCTGCCGAATCATTACATGCAATAAGACAGGTGTTTGATGACAGAATAATTAGTGTTGATTTGTGGCCCCCTCGTTCTCCTGACCTAACAAGTTGTGATGTTTATTTATGAGGTTCTTTAAAAGACAAAGTGTATTGTTCCAATCCTTGCACACTACAGGAACTTAGAGAAAACGGTGTGCAAGAAATCACAAGAATTCCTGCTGTTGAGCTTCGGAGAGTGAGTGAGAATATTTACACGAGATATGCTGCCTGTTTGAGAGCAGAAGGTCAACATTTCAAGCATCTATTATAAGATAAGGAGTTTAGTCTGTCTCTGCCGGCATAATTTCCCCGGCGACTACTGGCTGTCTCACACAGTAGAGAGAGGCCGCGGATGGGTTTGAATATAATTTAACTACCCTATATGTTATTAAATGCATTCAGTCATCAGGGTGTTCATTAACTTATCATGTTTTGGCTAATTTTAAGGGACTCTCTAACCACCTTACTTAAACAAAAGGACATCACTAGTCTTTAAAAAAACAGGACCAATTCATTCACAGAACTACACTGCAAAGCACAGAAACATTTATATAGGATAATAGTACAAAAAGAGTTAATGTCAGAATTCTCCATACCATTTGGCAGACATTTCCCAGCATGCAGGGAATGGCAGATCACCACCCAATCATGCGAAGGAAGGAGAATCCTTTGCCCAAAAAAGATGCCATATTCACAGATAGCACATTTGCCCAGAGGAAGCTGACATAAGATGGGCAAAATTTTGGCAACTAAAAGCCTCAGTAGGAAGTTTGCCCCATGTTTTTTTATTGTACACTATAATTATACCCTATCAGTTTGCAGGGTTGGTGCAACAGTTGCATTTTACTGTCTGAGGTGCAAAATACCAAAAAGTACAATATTATATGTAAAGGTCTTCTTCATCTTCTTGAATTATAAGGAGTGGATAGGCAGAATGTGGTTTGAAAACAGTTTAGCTTTTATTATTATTTTATTTCATGTGTTTAATGTTTGTTTGCTAAAAAAATAGTATGTGACTTATGACATTTTCATTAGATACTAACAATATGATGCATGTAGATTTTTATTATTATTGCAAGTCTTCCAGAAACTGGAATGACAAAAATGCTGGCTGAGTAACACATAACAGCATTTTAAAATGAGATTTCCAAAGACAAATGGCAAAAGCTATTATCAGATTGATAATCCAAAAAGCAAACGATATAATATAGTCATGATAATAGCAAACAGCTTAAATGACTTATTTGTAGTAAAAAAAGCTGAAAAAATAGTAGAAAGTGATTTATGCATATTCCTGGTTTAAAAATATGTGCAATTTTGCAAACTATAAGTGCATTGATCTTATGTCACAGTCACCAGAAGGCGTTAAGAGTGTATGAAGGTACGTATTTCACTGAAGCAGAGTCAAATCCATACTAAAACACACATTGCAGAAATAAAACAAATACAATGCTTGTACTTCTTGTATTTTATTCTTTTTTCCCTTTACTCAATTTTCAATGTGTCTAAGTTATCTTAACAAAATATATTTTAGAATGTGTGAAAATCAAGAACAGTCTCTAACCCTCTCTGCTACAGTGAAACTGAACCAAACGAAATACCTTATGCATTATGTTGTGTCTCACTAAAAAATATTTCAGAAGTTGGGAAACAATATCAAAATAAACATTATAAGGCATTTATTCTATTTTTTATGCTTGTATTGCTCGATGTCTTTGTGTTCTGCTACTGTTTTTTCCATTAGAGAGCAACATCCATTTTCCAGTTCCAGTCTAACAAAATGAACGTTTCAGTGCCCATTTTATGCTGAGAGCATGGATCAATGGATCTTTGCTATGCTCTGTGGTCCAGTTGATGAACCCATTTATTGCTAGCACCACCTGTTGGCGTTGCTTTTACTGTTAAAACAAGAGAGGGTAGCACTGCATGTGCAGTAGCAAAGTTCTGCATTATGTAGCAGCATTTCAGGGACGATTCACGTTCTCAACTTGAACCAGCCATAGTCAGGATCTGTGAGTATGAAAATTTAGACTGGCATTAGAGCAATCAAGTGTGAAGAAAAACCAAACCAATGCAAAACGTATGAAATCATCCAAGCATGTTCCTAATTTCATATGGTGAGGATTATCCATTTGCTTTGGATAGTATGCTTGCATGAGGTGCTGCCATATAGGAGAGAAGTAGAGGAATATTAACCACCTTATCACTTTTGGCTCAAAAGATTGCCAAATCCTTCCAGAGAAATAAGGGGTAGCTAACTCACCTTGGTGTATTTAGCAAGCATCAATTTACCTATTAATTTAGATGGTAAAGAAGCTAATAACAGCAATGTTCATCAACTGAAATTGAAGAGTCAGTTGGCTGAGACACTAACATCACTAATTTATGCACTTGTACACATTTCAGGGATGAGACTTGCTCCCATCTTCAGCATATGTCCAACTGGTTGTTTTGTTTCTATTTGGGTTGTTGTGGAAGTGTGTTGTGCTGATCTGGACCTCCTATCATGATATCACACCCAATATATATATATATATATTAAAACCTGTAAGAAACAATGAACTGGATACCAGGGAAAAGTTCTTCATTTAAAACACAAGAACCTCCTCATGAACTTTGAACTGTTGCCTCAAAAGAACCTAAAATTCTTCAAAAAATTACCAGATGTCTCCATACACAAACACATTTCCACAACAACCTCCAAACAGGAAACAAAACAACCACTCGGACATATGCTGAAGATGGGAACCAGTGTTGTTCCGAAATGTGTACAAGTGCATAAATTAGTGAGGTTACTGTTTCAACCAACAGATATTTCAAGTTCAATTTAGCCATTTCAAAATATTTAAAACTTACAGGTAAACTTGGCCTTCTGCTGTGCTCCTTCTCGTGCTCTGCTGCTTCCTTTTCAGTCTGCATCCACCTTCGGGCAACATTCCTCATTACATCAATCTCATAAACTATATCATCAAATGCAGCCTGCTGCAATAATGGTGCTTCTAGGCAAGGTCTGTGAAAGAAAGAAAGAAAAAATAAAAAGGACTAAATTCTTCCATTCTTCACAACATAAAGGGTGGAAAAGAAATGCCAAGATAAACTGAAGAGAATTGAAAGCATATACAAAAATTAAATAAAAATGTCTAAGAAACTTTGTGGCTAAATTTATATTTAATTAGAAAATAAACTTCAAAATTTTCTAAACTTGCAACACTCTCAAGGAAAGTAAGCGCCAGTTAGTGAGTGCAGGGGTGGCTGGTGACTCTGAACTGTGTGGTTCACAAAGTTATCACTGTAATTTGAATTTTTTAAAGTAGTAAACACTCTACCACCAATTTTGCTTTATAAAGGTTAATGATTAACAATTAGACATTACCAAATACCATAAGCATGTTCATTAATAAAATTTTATTTGTAACTGTACTATTATAAGCCCATGTTTTATTCATGGATCTTCAGTACATAGTCATCACCAAATAAAACACAATAAAAGTAAAACAGTGCAATTTTTAGCATCACAACCACACATCCAGCCAGATTTCTCATATACATCATTATTAAAAGTCATTAAAACATCTTGTTTTTGTTTTTACTACCTGAGTGATTGCTAGATTTGGTTTGAGTCTAAGATGTTTAATTTCAATTTTTTCTTCCAAGTTTAGTGTTGAAACAGGTTGTGTAAAAGAAACTGATCAGAATTTTTACAGTGTGTAGCACAGTTTATCTGTATTTAACTAAATAACCTGATTAAAACCCAATACAAATTTAAGTATATAGATTACTGGAAGTGAGGGAAAACTTTACTATGAAATCAATAGATAGTTGTGTTTATGTACAAAAGTCAAGCAAACATCATATTCAATACTGGTTGGCTATTAGGTTAACTAACATGCAACCTTATGCCCTGCACTTCCCCGCACATGCTTATGTGCTCCCTCGGTTTTTCATCCTCAATACCTGCCATTATATGACTGTAGGTTGCAGCCGGGAGTCAACTACTTGGCACCTGGAAACAATATAGCACTTGCTCAAGTACACCCCGCAAGTTTGGGTTGGAATGAATCCAAAATGCATAAATAGTATACATTTACATTAATGGGAGAGCAAGGATTTTTGGTTGTACCACAAACATACTACAGTAAAAGCTGCCTTCAACGGACCCCTTGTTAAATAGAAATGTGCCTTAAACAGAAATATTTTATGGTCCCAAGAATTTTGGGGTGAAAAACATGCTAAATTCCCTTTATTAAACAGAAACTGTCTTATGCGGACAACAGAAATCAAAGTACACCTGCTAACAGAAACTTTCCGTTCCAGAATCTAAGTTGAGTTTTTTTTTTTTTTAATTTATGGATGCTTTTTAACTGCTGTGGTCCTTAGCGTCCCATTCTATATTGGACGTGAAAGACCAGAAATTTTACTTAGAGGTCTCCTTATCAGGCTTGAGGCTCTTTTACATGCCAATCTACAACATGGGAACACCGGCTTTACTTCCCTTTTGAAGGAAGCCATGCTAAGGATTTTTATGCCCGAAAAAATCCACTGTCCTCTGCCGGGTCTGAACCCGCAACCTCGGGAACTAGAGGCTAGCACGGTAACCACTACACCACGGAGGACGACTGCTCTAAGTATGTGATGTTTAAGTTGAAACATGACCATTTTGCTGCTACCTGACCAGTCTAGGAGGGGGGTATGCTAATGAAGGTCCGAATATTGAGAAACCTGTCACACTCATCCTTCACTGCATAATTACATAACAATAAGCACGGTTGATTGTCTTTTATTGTTGTCTCTTTCCTTTCCATTTCCTGCTCTAATGACCTGTCAGACAGCACAGAACACAGCTCTTAACAGTACACCTCTAAACTTACATAGATTCATTCATTCATTCATTCATTCATTTATTTTCATCCTTTTACATACGTTTAAAGGACATGTCAGTATAATCTATTTACATTATATACAAAGTTTTACATTATTTTTCCATATTTGAACTCCTCTATACTGTAAAATGCATTTTCAATTAAATATGTTTTTATGGCTTTCACCGTTTTTATTGTTTGATTTATATTCTTTATTTCATTTGGTAGTTTATTGAACAATTCACTTCCTATGGTTTCTGTTGAACGATTATTCAAGGTCCCCCTTAGGGTCGTTCTGAAATAATCCATATTATTTCTTAATCCATAGGAATGTATATTACAATTTTTGTCATGTCTTTTATGTACAATAACTTTTATGCTTTCATAAATATATATGCATGGAGCAGTTAATATTTTTAAGCTCTTAAACAAACTTCTGCATGTTTCTTTATTTTTCATCCTACCAATTGTTCTGATAGCTTTTTTCTGCAATTTTAGCACTTTTTCCATTTCTCTATAAGTAATATTCCCCCACAGCGTAATACCATAACTAATATGCGAATATATTAATGCATAGTAAACCTGTATCATCATTTTGCTATCCATTGTCTTACTAATCTGTCTCATTACATATATACCTTTATTTATTTTTTTGGTAATATGGTCTACATGTGCTTTCCAGTTTAAATTTTTGTCAATTATCATTCCAAGGAAGTTTGTACTATTTATTTGATCTATATTTACACCATCTATTGTTAGATTTACATTTTTGAGGTTTCGATTCATTAATTCGAAATGTATGCATGCTGTCTTTTTTACATTTATTACCATATCTAGACTAGAACAATATTCTTTTATGAATTTTAGAATTGAGTTTGCCCTATTTTCTACATCTTGTATTTTCTGTCCCCTAATTATAACCGTCATGTCCTCCGCATATCCAATTGCTATTTCTCCCTTAGATTCTATTAATTCATATATTTCATTAATGTATATTAAGAACAAAAAGGGTCCTAATTGATGATCATTTAGTTCAGCAGTAGTCACCATGGCTTTGAAAACAAGAGTTGTGCTAGATCTTAACACGAGATTGAAAATTATTTATGCTAATGAACGCGATAAAGGTCATGAAGGTGTTCAATGTAGGGAAAATTCAAGTTTATGAGATTCTAAAGAAGAAAACAGAAATTCTGAAGTGGTGGGAGAATTGTGCTAATGGAAAAATAAGGAGAGAACTTAAGAAAACTGAAAACCAAGACATTAATGAAATAGTGTGGGAGTGGTTCGTTAGTGTAAGGGCAAAAAATCACCGCATATCGGGGCCTATGTTACAGGAATACGCTAAAAAGGTAGCTGAAAAACTGGGTAAGGCTGAATTCAAAGCATCTAATGGTTGGTGGTTGGAGAGTTTCCACAAAAGACATCAGATAGTTTTTGACGAACTTTGTGGTGAATCCAATGACGTTAATATTGAAACTATCACTGATTGAATTGCTAAACCACCTTCAATAGTTGAAGGATATGAACCTGAAAACATAGCAAACAGTGACGAAATGGGACTATTCTTCCGCTCGTTATCGAATAAATCATTGTGTTTTTAAAAGTTTTTTTTCGTGTCCCATTTCCACTTTTTGGAAAGTGAAAAAAAAAAGTGGAAATGGGACATGAAAAAAAAAAACTGAAAAAAAAAGAGCAAGATAATTTAGTGACAAGAGATTGTAAAATGTAAATAAACTGTAGTGATTGTCTACTGAATAAGTGACCAGGGTCAAAATGCAGTAGACAATCAAATTTGTAAAACTCTTAGCACAATAAATACTATACTACATACTACATAAGTTTAACTGTAAACAAAAGTGTTTGTGAAATTTGATTAAGTTTCCTGTTTATTTCTTTAGTAGTACTACCTAATGAGCTGAACTGTAAGAAAAGTGATGTACTGAGTCACGCCTAACTAAAGTACTTAACTTAACAATCTGTTTTTGTCTTCCTCACAGGATGGTTACCATTTTGATGTTTCACAAACATGTTTGTTTACAGTTAAACTGAACAGTCTGTATTTCTCTTCATCACAGGCTGTTTGACATTCTGATCCACTACAACTCCGGTTCAATGTGGAGCCACTAAACTTGCTGCACACATTGTACTTACGAGTAATGTACTGGAAAGTCTCTCCATCATTCCTGGTATCTCTGCAATTTGTTGTGCAGTGACCAAATTTGTGTCAAAATTTCTTCTTCTGACTCTACAGGGCTCAAACCAGGGTAGAGAGGTAGGTTAATGGTCAAATGGCATCAGCTGCTCATCTGACGTAAACGCTGCTCATTGCGACTAGCCGGTTACATACCAGGCAAACCGACTTGAAATTGTTATAGCATAAAAGAGGTATGTTTCTGGATATGGGTTCCTACTCAAAATATGACCTATTCAGTCCCCTCCACAAGTCCTAAAAGTTTATAAGAGGAATTTCTGAACACCCTGTATAGTTATTATTAATGCACTTAAGAATAATGATTGTGACAGTATCAGTTTAGTTTATTTTCTTTCTCACTAATTCTATCTCTAATACTGACCTAATGTGACCTGATAATTGGGGTAAGCTCCATGCATGAGGTAATGCTCCTTGAAGTTCTGGAAAGCTTTCAATACCGGCAATATTTAAACAACGTAGATGGCTAACTGGTGCAGGTTTTGGATGCCCATTACTTGTGTTGTCTGCAGGCAGAGTTTCATCATGTGCCTGAAATATAAAAGCATATTTTAAATATGTTTTAAACACACCAGAATATGGAGAATTTTATTGTTTAGTTTTATCCAGTGCCAAAAAAATACTGAAGCAGAAAAAAAAAATACCCAAGGGATAGTTAAAAATATAAAGAAAATTAACAAAAATATTACCACTAAAATTTCCATAGACAGGGAAGGAGGGTTCTAAGCCAGATAATTTCTAGCCACATTTTACAGGGGGGCTGGTTTGAAGAATTCAAAGATTCTACACAAAAAACGTATAATTACTTTCTCTTATATTTAATCTTTGCATTAAAGAACTTCATTACACTCTGCATCTTCCTAATAGTGGCCAAATTTTAAGATTAATATGTACTTATATTTTAAAAATAACAGTTTTATTGCTGTCTTAGCAAAAAAATTCACATGGTACAAAGCCATTTTTGTGCCTAAGGGTATACTACTTCCAGGGAATTTGGATAGATTACTTTCACAGCATTTTAGGTTCTACATATTGTTAAAAAATTTGGCTTCATATAATCCTGCCCAAACTTCCTTAAATGTTTAAAATGCATCAGATGATTCCCTCAGTCCTATTATGTTTATCCTAACAATGGTCAAAAGCATACTGCATAGCATTAGAGATCTATAAGGTAATTTGGTGGAAAAAGAAATTTTAAAACCATACCTAGCTTATTCTGATAATATTATGATAACTAGGATCAAGAATAATGTATATTTGCTCTATCAGTTTGTTGCAAACACAGAGCAATGCAGGGAGAATATTAAATGACATCTTCAAAGAACAGTGTGTAATTGACCATGTCAAAGCATGCATAAATAAGACAGGAACCAATAATCTGTGTTGCAATTTCTCCCAAATATCAAATGGGGCAAACGTTATTTCCATGGACAGTGCTTTTGTATGCACAGTTTAAGTACACACTGTAAGTTCCACATATTAAAGATCATTGTGACATTTACTAGACATGCAGTTCAACTCTGGACAAGATGGGGAGGGTCATACAGTTCCCTTTTTAAACCTGTGTCTGCTTGATATATGCAATGTAAAATTTTACAGTACAATACTTGAAGAAAAAACGCCTATGGCTTATAGTACAGCTAAATACTGTGACATGCATTTGATTTTGGGAGAGAGTGGAGGCCATTCTACTGTCACCACCAGACTGTACATGAAATGTTATCTAAAGTGTTGCCACACTGATTCATATGTGTTTGAATGACTAAAGCCAAGAATTCTGACCTTTTAAGGGACAAGTAAAGATCACACCTGTTTGTTGATATTTTCTTGACATTTAGCTTCAATTACTGTGTATTATGGATCAAAATGGCTATTATGCTATTTAACTTTTGGGTATAATTGTCTCTGTATTTGTATCTTATCATAACACTGTGACAATTTATATATCTAGTTTCCTCTCTGTTATATCCTCTATCGCACCCTGGTCTATGAAGACAGCGTTCAATACATTGGCTACATACACAGCAGTTTCTATTTTGATCTGAAGTCCATATGGAAGTCTGTGGTCCCTAATTCGCTCATTCTTTCTGTATTTGTGGAGCTGAAATCACTTTTCTTGAAAACACATGTATTTATATCGATGGTTGCAGGAATGATCAGGGAGTTGGAAGTACCTTTTTTGTCCATAATTGTTCCTTTACTTATTGCTTGCGTTCTCAATGTTCCATGTTTACTACAGAACTGTTTGCTCTTTATCAGGATGTTGTCCTCCATGGTGTACTAGTTACCATGCTAGCCTCTAGTTCCTGAGGTCGCAGGTTCAAACCCGGTGGAAGGTGATGGATTTTTTTTGGGTGTAAAAATCCTTAGCATAGCTTCCTTCAGAAGGGAAGTAAAGCAGGTGGTACCGTGTTATAGATTTACGGCACGTAAAAGAACCTCAAGCCCGATAAAGAGACCTCTGAGCAAAATTACCGGTCTTTCATGCCCAATATAGAATGGGACGCTAAGGACCACAGCAGTTAAAGAGCGTCCATAAATAAAACTCAATTTAATTTATTTTTTCTTTATCAGGCTATTTATATGTTTGGCAGCAGAATTTTCACTCCTGTGTTATCTGTTTGGACTACCTGAGGTCTTTGCAAAGCCTTTCTGTGCTGTACTCCTTCCACCCTTTAGTACAGTGCATTTAGGACTGTCTCCATACACTTTAAGTTGAAAGCACATGCTTATCTTTTGTAAGGATTCTGGTCACATCGGTGTACCCAAGAAAGAGGCTGCTGATTCTGCTGTGAAGGCAAGAATTTTAGCGCCTAGATGTTCTACTTCCAGAGTTATCTCTGATGATTTTAGATGATATTCCTGTTGAGCCATTCTATCATGTTGGCATGCGGAGTGGTTCGCACTTTAGGGCAACAAAATATGAAAAATTAAACCACCCCCTCTTGCCTGAGCTACTACCTCACATAATTGTCATTGCAAGGAGATTGTTTTAATGCAAATGTACATAGGGAACTGTAATTTTAGTCATCAATATTTGCTGAAGAATAAGCATGCTCCCATCTATACCCTTTGTGGGAAACTCTCTCTGTTCACCATCTTCTACTACAATGCCAGAATTTTAATGGTCTTCAGCATTCAATTTGGTTTGTCTCCACCCTGTCTGGCATTCTTGAGGATGATGCATCTGCAGTTGAGTGGGTTTTTAAATATCTTTGGGCTTGCAAGTTCTTTGAGAAAATTTAATTCATTTACCTACTGTAATCACGTTGATACTTTACGTAGCTGTCCATTTTAGCTCCATTAGTTTTAGTTCTTTTATCAGCTTTAGCCAGAGTTTTATCCTTTGCATATATTTCAGACAATATTAGTGCCTGATTTTTAACTTTTATGGTTTAGACACAGCACTAATAACCTCAGCAGTTGTATGCCCTAAGACCTAACTTCTAATATGCTGAGAAAACTGTATAAGCCCTACTCGGGTAACTTGCCTTTATCTGAGATTGAATGTGGCCACACCAGCTAACAGACATATCATTGTGTACAGATATGTTACATACATAAGTATATAATTTCTTTACATTTAAAGATAAATCAAAGCAATTTTCCAAATCATAAAGAATTAAGAATACTGGCATGCAAAAAATTGTTCAAAATGTGATTTCGGTTTTCATGTTATGGATTTTCCAAATGTTTCCTACTATGTCATAGTTACAAGATTTGGAAAATTTACTGATGATGAGAGCAAGCAGCTCTCAAAACCAGTCAAGATGCAAAACATGTAAATGATGTTAAGTGTTTCAACTCCAGTTCAATTTTCTATAATTCCAAATTAATTAGTTTCTTTCATCTTTCTGCAACTTTGGTTTTTGCATTTTCAAGTACACATCTCTCATTAACCATTAAAACAACACCCTGAAAATGCTTTCTATTTAAATACATAAATAGAAACTTCAGAATGAATTAAGCTACTTTTCCTGAATGTATGCACTTTAATTTAATGAATTAAAATTCCATAAAGTTATAAAATTTTATTTTTTCTTCACATTTGAAATTTTAAAAATGTATCTAAAACTGTATATACTAATAATTAATCTATAGGTTTCTGTTAGATAGTATACTCTCAGTGCATCATGCACAAAAATGAAGAAACTCAAAGCTAAATAAAGCAAGAAAAATGTAAATAAGTGATCAGACACAAAGTCATACCTAATTTTGAATAATCTGTTTTAAACTTCCATTGCCAATGTATACTGGAATAAGCCTATGTTTACTCCCTTATGGTAAACAAAACTAATGCTTCGAAATGTTGGCCAATTTTCATAAATCTCCAGACATGGAAGTTTAACGAAAACTGCCCTTATTGTCAGTGGAAATTGGTCTTTTGTCACAACTCTCTGCCCTTAAGAGCTCTATAACTTTTAAACACTGTCAATACCTGCGGTGAGTGCTGATGACTGGGTTTCTCCTGGCGAGAATCTTCACTGATGCGAGATAGTTCAGGTGGCATACGTATCACTGGTACATTACAGTTGGTAAGAGTAGTGGTAGTGGTGATGATTGTGGTGCTGGTGTTGGCGGTGGTTGGGGTGGTAGGGGCTGCACTGCTAGTTGGAGGTGGAGCTTGGCTAATGAGTACTTGCTTGTCGGCTGATGACGTAGTCTCTGGAACAGTGACTGTGCCACCCGTATGGATTGGTTCCACCAGGAAAGGTGCCTGAAATGATATTTATGATTGTAAGTATATACAGCACAAGTGCTGTTACACATAAAATTTTACTTATTAAATACTTAACTCTTATTTAAAAAGAGAAACATCATAAACTATATTTATTTCTTAAAGAACAATGGATATAGCAGCCATCACTTCACTCATACATAACACATTAAAATTACATGTTAGAAAATCTTTTCATTAATCATTCCACACTTCACTTCAGGTTAGCAAAACTATAAGTGTGTATCTGTAGTCGTGTAACGCTAAAATATCGAAATGGTTAACGTCGTTAATGAGTTAGCTATTGCTACAAAATAGATTAAAAATATTTTCTGCATGCATTATCTAAAGTACTATAAAACATTATTCTGGTCATCAACAGAATATGAGTGTCAAGTAAATTCAAAGCTATATTCTCAAATTGCGGAATATACATAAATTTTAACATTAGGAGACAAACATCATGCCAGAATTTATAGTTCAGATCTATAGTTTTTAATAAACTATCAATTCATTGGTAGCACACTTTACTATGTATCATTAAAGTTAAGTGCTTGGCTATATGTAAGAAATTTGTTATTAAAAATGCTGCAAATGGTTTGCAAACTGCATAGGTTGGTAGTATATTTACAAGTAGCAATGTACATTTTTTACTTCTTCTAGACAAGTTTAATTTAGCTAAGAACTAGGGAATATCTTCTTTCAAAATGGAAGAACACAAATTTACAGAGCTTTCAGATAACTATTAATGGGCCTAAAGTATAAATTAAAAACATGGAGATTATTCTAGTACATCTCAACTGTATGGGAAAAACAGGATTGTAAATATAACAAGTTAAAGTATATTATATAGAGTTTCTGTACGCTGATTACAGGATTACTTCAGATTGTTTCTTTTTTGTTTCTAAAACTTATTTAGCAGGGAAAAAGAATTAATGAACAATTTAGTTACTATAAGTGCATCTTACCTGAATCACAGGAGTTGTTCAAAATGTCCTTTCTCATCTTTGAAGAATCAACTAAATTCTTCTTGTGAAATACAGGACATTTTGTTCTCATTCCTTTCCTTTCCAACTCCAATATACAGGAGTTGTAATGGTACATTTTGTTTGTACAGTGCGGCCATTTTAAGGTGAGGCCACAGACCAGCTATATGCATAGCATGAGGTACTACAGTGACCTTAGTACTTTTACGATGTGCAACTGGCAGTGCATGACACGTTCAAACTTATTTTTATCAGCTGTGCTTTAGTTGCTGCTTTATGTTCATGAAGTAAAGAAAGTTGTTCATTGTGCATCCCAAAAGTGAAAGTTTATTCAAGACATCTGTGTTGTGTGTGGTTTGCTTAAGAGTGTTAATGCCTTGTTTTAGTTCACTGCAATGGCTGCCAAAAATTCTCTTTTGAACAACAAATTTTTATGTACAATACATATGTAAAAACCAAACCATGTAGACAGGTGTGTCGACAGTTTCAGGAGAAATGTCCTGGTATTCCAGTTCCAGGTAGAGAAACTGTCAGACGTCCGTTAATAAGTTTAGAACAACAGGATTGCTAAATACTACACCTGCTTTGACTTGCTTAAGAGTGTTAATATCTTGTTATTAGTCCACTGCAATGCCTGCTAACAAATTCACGCTTGAAAAACAAATTTTTATGTATGACACATATGTAAAATCCAAATCACATAGACAGGCATGTAGACAATTTCAAGAGAAATTTCCTAGTATTCCAGTTCTAGGTAGAGAAACTGATTTAGGATAATGGGATTGCTATACCTAAAAACGAAAACGAGATGTTTTCTAACAGAGGAAAAAATTGACGAAATTGGTGCATCTATTTGTGAGGAACTCTAAAAACTAAAGTTTATAGGAACAATCCCCACACCATAGATGAACTTAAGGACAATATAAAAACAGCAATTATGAATATTACGCAAGAAAATTTTATGTGTGTGAATAGAAATTTCAACCGAAGATGCCAGGAATGTCCTCATGCCGATGGACACCACTTATAACAAGGTTACTACTCATTATAGAGCATGTTACTATCACTTGTGAGTAGGTAAGGCAGGAGTTACAGAACGAAAAATCCCCAGCGTAATAATTCACAATCTGTGGCCTCGCCATAACACGAACACACTGTATGATAAGAAAATAAAACAAAGTTAAGAATAATGGCTTCTTCAACATGATCCACTTTTTGCATAATTTAAAACCAGAAGTAGTGACCATAATGTGCTATGTGTCACTCTCGGAGAATATAAAGGGTTGGAGGAAATTTACAAGATGATGCACATAAATGAATCATCTATTTGTATGTTCACATACCACACTGCACTTGCTGCCACATAGCATTCTCCATGGAAATGCTTCTAAATTTTCAATTGCTTGAATAATGGAGGATCCATTACAAATTAACGGTGATTAGTGAATCCTGCTATGCTAGGATAAGGGAATATGACTGAATAAAGCGGAATGGCTCATCAACTAGCATGATGCAGATCAGTACTCCAGAACTAATATAAAATGACGGGATTGCTTTACTGTATTTCTACAGAATGGGCTG
Organism: Deroplatys truncata; assembly: GCA_030765065.1. Taxonomy (NCBI): domain Eukaryota; kingdom Metazoa; phylum Arthropoda; class Insecta; order Mantodea; family Mantidae; genus Deroplatys; species Deroplatys truncata. The sequence continues at coordinate 636,485,002 of CM060990.1, forward strand.
AAGGATCCATGTATTTTCTTATTAAGGAAATATTTCAAGTTGCTGATGCAATGCAACTTATGTAAGTAGCTTCTATTTGCATTCAATAAAAAAGTAGAGTTGCAAAAACTACTTTGCTCAGCTGATTATCCTAAATTACGCATAACTAGAGGCAAGAAAAATAAGTAGGAAAATTTGCCAAAATGTGAAAATGTAAAGAAAGATATCCCAAAATATCATGAAATATATATTTTAAAGGAAAACGTTTTACACTTTAAGGTTTTGGAAAATATAATGTGGTAGAAAATATAGTTTTATATGGAGCTGAGATGTGGCCTTAAAAAAAAAAAAATCAGAGATAAAATTAGAACAGTGGAGATGGACTATCTGAGACAATGTTTAAGATTGATTCACAACCAACGAGAACAGTAACCAGAACGAGAATGTTGAAATACATGTATTCAAATGGAAATGTTCACAATCGACGGGAAGCCTTCCCGGGCCCCAGGAACAGGAAAGAAGAGTTGCTCAACTTTTAACTTTCTCGTTTTTGTTTCCGGGCATGGCATATTAGATCCCTATTGTGCATATTAGACTCTTCACTCTAGAGGTTGTTTTAGGCAGCCGACATGAAACAGCCACTAGTGCTCTCTATAGTCATAAGCTGGAAACATGAAAGTGAAAGGAATTAGTAGTAAATGTGCTTCCTAACCTCATCCCGACACTCGAAAATCTAATCAGTGTTGGTTCCTCTGGTAAAGGGATCATTTGTAGTTTATTTATATGCAACTCAAAACTGGCTATTACCTAAAAAACAATGGCAAAAGCTACAAAGAACAGCTAAAACCGGTGGAAATGAAAAAAGAACAATAAACAATTTTAATGTATGCCATTAAATAAAGGAATGAAAGCTTGGCATAAGTACGGGGATCGGAAATGTAATGGATATACATTTAGATAATGTTTAGTCTATCAAATTTTGACGTTGGCTTGGCTAAATTGGAAGTAGGTGAAAAAATGTCACTGGTCAGTTAAAAACAAATGAAATCCCAATGCGCAAAATTGACTTTCACTTTGTGATCGATATGCATTCCCGTTCTTGTTACCGGGCTGTTGTGAACCAATATCTTGCATGGTGCATTGCTTCCCGTTCTTGTTACCGTTCTCGGGCGGTTGTGAACCAGCCTTTACAGCTTACAGGCAGGATAAGGTGTCAAATGAGAAATTATGGAGATGAATGGAAATAATATGCTCCATAACAAAAACATTAGAGAATAGAGCACTTCAGTGCTATGGCCACATACAGAGAATGCCTGACTACAAGATGACTGAAGAAAATCTTGAAATGGCAATTACCAGGAGGAGGCAGAGGAAGAAGGAGCAGAACAAGAAGAGTTTTGAAAAAGGTTCGCTTCATTAGTTTCAAAAGATATGCTTTATAGACTTTCTCCATATTTAATAAGATATCAAATGAAATACAACAAATTACACGGAGTTTACAGATTTTAATCATTGTGCAACCCTTAAGCTTAGAAAAAAAGAAAAAGAAGTTACTGGTTGCTTTGTTGTTGCTTGATATTAATTACACTATGACACTAAAAGCACTCTTTCATGAACATAAAACCTTTTAAAAAATAAAAGGTGTTTAAGTATTAACACAATTTATTTAAAACACATGAACTCCACATATGTCAAGTAGTTAAAAATGCATTTCAAGAAGCATGCTCCTAATCATCAGTTTGTCAACTGGAGCTTGCAGCCAGAAAAATTCTTGGCCAAGTCATTGCGTCTGTGCTGCCCTCTGTGTCCTATGGCTACTTGGATGATATCGTCAACTGGTGGGGTATCAAAATTCATAAGACAAGGCTCGTTCTTGGTGATAAAATTCTTTCCCATGTATCAAGTGCTAAAGGTGACTTGATGTGTTGGAGCAATGTGATTTCCCATTTTATTTCATGGTTAAAGTTTAAAAAATGGAATGAAACTGCAGACTTGTCTACTTGTTTAAATTTGATGTTCCTTAAATGTTCCTTCATTCTAATTTCCAGGCTCTGTTTTATTTTTCCAATATAAATTTTATCATACTCTAATTAATCTGGTGTATGATCACTCTAATTAAATTAGAATGAAGGAACATTTAAGAAACAAAAAATTTAAACAAATGGACAAGTCTGCAGATTCATCCCATTTTTGGAACTTTAACCATGTAATAAAATGAGAAATTACATTACTCAAACACATCAAGACACCCTTAGCACTTGATACATGGAAAGAATTTTAATCACCAAGAATGAGCCTTGTCTTATGAATTTTGATACTGCCAGTTGACGATATCATCCGAGTAGCCATAGGACACAGAGGGCAGCACAGGCACAATGACTTGGCCGAGAATTTTTCCGGCTGCAAGCTCCAGCCGACAAACTTATGATGAGGAACATGCTTCTCGAAACGCATTTTTAAATACTTGACATATGTGGAGTTAATGTGTTTTTAATAAATTGTGTTAATACTTATCATATAACTCCACTGTTAATAATGACTTAATTTTAATTTCATGAAAAGGTGTTTAATTTTGTACTTGATGTCACGTAGAAGAAATGTTACGTTTTCTTAACTGTATCTGACTTGTTGGAAAGGGTGGTGCAGGTTTTTTCCAGACGCATTTCCTGGAAAGAATGGCTTGGGTTTTCTTAATGTGTTTTACAGAAAACTGCCTGAATAGAATATATGGAAAGCCTGGTTCATTGCAAAGGGAAATTATTTTAAAATAAAAAGATCCTAGATCTTATGAAGTATGAAGATTTTCATAAAATATGAAGAGTTTACCAAAATATTATAAAATATGAAACTTTTTGTCACATGTGTTGAATTCTATACACTGCAAAGCATAAAAATACTTGTTCCCATAATAATAGCAAGCAAAATTTAGAATATGAAATTTCATATTTTGCCTGTCTCTACTCATAACATGAGGCTATTACAGTGAATGGAAATTAGTTATAATAAATGGTTTCAAATATTAATTTATATAGAATTCTGGAAGTTTTCCGAAATGATTCCAAGGAAATAAGCAGTTTGCAAACCTCTATTATAACTATTGCAAAATGAGAACTACGCTTTGATATGTATGCTCAGGTAACAGACCCCACTACCACTGAAGGCAAGTAGTAGGGGGCATACCTGTGAGGTGAGGGTGTGTCTGTGCTCTGGGCTCTGGAGGTTCTCACCCTTCCATTCATTGTCAGTCTCCTCAGAGTCGTCAAACTGCGACTTCCATTGTGATGCCAGTGTCAAACCTGCATCAGAAAAAGATAAATTGAACTTACATTAGTCTATCAAATAGAGAATTTAGCAAACATAAGTTTAGAAAGAGATGAAAACTGTTGATGGCATTTTTCTTATTTCTATACCCTGAAACTATGCTGATAAGAAATCCTCTCACATCCAAATATTTCTGTTGATGCTGATTAAGTAAACCATATAATGTATATCCTTAAACATGTCTGCATCCAGAAAGTTAATCTTTCTTGGGTATACAATTAAAAGAATGTTTCATAGGAAATCAGCTATGACTGCTCTTCTTATGCAAGGCTTTGACCAAGATTTCTGCAGAAATTGCCTGAATTCTCATGAAATGGTTTCCTAATTGAAAGCTTGTTGCTGCTTTGAACATTGTTAAAAAGCAACTATGAGCATTACAACTTAAGTGTTTCATACATGTCTTAACTACCACAAATATCTATGAAACAAATAGAGGAATTGAAAAGTGACTTTCACAGGCATGAAGGCAGGGGTGGAGCTCATTAAAGTAGATGATACAGGCCATTAAAAAATGCAAGCAAATATGATTTTCAACATAAACTTATACTTTTTTAAATGAAAACCCCATATTATTTTTGACACAATTAATAACATAGAAAATGACATTAAGAGTGGTGTTTGTTGCATTGCAATAGATGAATCACATCCTGAGAAATTGTAACATGAATTTGATGCTTGAAATACAAGGAAAAGAGGTAAAACTTTATTTATTTTCCTTTTTTATTTTGTGAATGGAAACCATATATTATTTCCAGTGCAATTGATAAGAGTGAAAACAACATTAAGAACAACTTTTATCACTTGTAGTAATCATTCACATCACGATTAAAAGCATCGTGAAGTTTGCACTTGAGAATCAACACAGTTGAACCTCAGAATGTGCGATGGATATGAGTTTCATTGTATCTCAAACATCAACTTCATATTTCAATTACTTGGAATATAATTGACCTATTGTGATGCAACAAAAGCCACTCTTAATGTTATTTTCTATGTTATCAATTGTGTCAAAAATAATATGGGGTTTTCATTTAATACAACATAAGTTTATGTTGAAAATCATATTTGCTTACATTTTTGAATGGCCCATATCATCTACTTTAATGAGCCCCTCGGCTACCTTCATGTCTGTGGAATTAATTTTCCAATTCATATTTTTCTTTCAGAGATACTTGGGGTTATAGTTTTAGGTGACTCACCCTGTATGCTAGATTCTGCTTCTGCATATTATATAGAGTGAGTTTTAAGTCCACTGGCAAACTTCAGGGGGTGATTTCTGACTGGAAATGGATCACAAAGGTTCATATCACCTTGTGTCAGGAAATACATAGTTTCAACTGTAGATGGCATTGATGACATTCTCTCATAACTTCTAGTGTGTGTTTTGTGTGTTGCAGATAGCATGATTTAAGCAACTTAGAAGCACAATGGTTCGGTATTCATTCCAGGAACAAGCCGAGATGGTGTTCATGGAAATGGTCGAGAGACAGCACAGATGTACTAAGCCATGTACTCTGACAGATAGCACCACCCACATCACACAACATTTGGAACAATTTTTCAGCATTTGTGTGAGCATGGGTACTTTGAAACAGACGAACGTTCAGGGCGCCCGCAGACTGTGCATACACCAGATGTGGAGGAACATGTTCTCCATGATATTGAGAACAAGCCTGGTACAAGCTCCAGGCAATTGGCCCGTCAACATGGTGTAAGCCAAAGAATGGTTATCTACATCCTACATAACAACCGCTATTATCCCTATCACCTCTATGTGCAGGGATTATCACCAGTGGATTTTCCTCCGTGGGAAAGATTCTGTCATTGGTTTGTACAACAGGCCATCACCATTATGGGATTTCTGTCTTCAGTCCTCTTCACCAATGAAGTGACCTTTGGCACAGATAGCATCATTAACCTGCATAATCGTCATCTATGGGCTACAGAAAATCCTCATGGAATGGTTAAAGCATCTCATCAGCAGCGGTTCAGCATCAATGTTTGGGCAGGGATCATTGGTGACCACCTACTTGGGTCAGTTCTTCTTCCGCAACGTCTGAATGGAGAAAAGTATCTGGACTTCCTGCAAAACACTCTGCCTCCATTGCTGGAGAATGTGTTTTCGGCAATACGACAGGCAATGTGGCTGCAGCATGATGGAGCACCAGCCCACTTTTATATTAATGTTCGCAGGCACCTCATCGTTATTTTCCCCAGACACTATGTAGGACATGGAGGCCCTGTTGCATGGCCTGCTCGATCACCAGACTTAAACCCCCTGGATTTTCACTTGTGGGGCCATCTAAAAAGCATTATGTATGGCGAGCTTGTTCCTGAGGTTCAGACCTTTCAACAGCATGTCCGCGTAGCCTGTGATGGTATTTGGACACAGCCTGAAACATTCGAATGAGACAATCATGATGCAACATGTCAACGTGTGCATTTTATTCCATGGAGGCCACTTTGAACAACTGTTGTGACATGGATGGGATTCAGGCCATGTACTGGGTGCCAGGGCTCTTTCTTCAGTGCCATCTATCGCGGAAACTATGCATTTCCAAACACAAGGTGATATGAAGTTTTGTGCTCCATTTCCAGTCAGGAATCACCCCCTGAAGTTTGTCGGTGGACTTCAAACTCACCATGTATTGATCTTTGGAAATTCCCATTTCAAACACCTAGGACTTATACAGAGGACTGAGCAGATAATATTTTGAATAGAAACCTATATCTAGATATGTGCTGTTTCCATACTAGAGCTACAACTATTTCAAATCCTACTTCTGCTGGGCAACTTCTTGGAAGATGCCTGAATTAACTTTTATTGACAGATGTACTTTTGGTGATGCGAAAGCTTACAGCACTTCCCATTTGAGGTCAACTTTACCAGTGATTCAGGCACAGACTGGCAGAGGTGGCCCAATTGCAACTGCTGTGAGTGCTACATTTGTAACCACTCTGCTTTTTCTTGCAGGGTAATATGCAGAATTTAATGCTCTAAAAGATACCAGATATGATTGGGCCAGAGGCTATTAGCAGCCATATCGAGCCACTGCTTTACTGAACCAGAATGCTAAATTATGAAATTTATGTAGTAAAAAACTCTTAATGTGATAAAATAAATAATTTCTTTATTTTTCTGCTAAAATTGGGTATTTTTTTCCTAATTAACAAATGTTAATTTGTTTAGAATATATCCAAGTCACAACAAATTAAATAATTTTTGCTTTTATCACCCAGCAGAAGTGGGCGATCTGAACACTTGATTTGAAATACTTATACTTATAGGATGATAAAACACACCAAACCAAATAACTTTTTGTTGAATATTATGGTGTCTCCATCTTCAAGTATTTATATCACATTTCAGTACATCTAATGGTTCAAGTTATTTTTCATGTCTGAGATTCCTAGCTGCTGCACAAAAAATAATGTAATTATTAGGATTAAAATTCTTATTCACAGTGACCATGCTAATTGTTATATGAATGAAATGTAATATAAATGAACTTTCAATGAGGCATAGTTTTCTTTCACTTTATGACAACATGCTTACTGTTTCATATTTTTTTAACAAACTGCATAATAACATTGGTTTATATGCATATTTGCAAAAGGAGCTACATAATAAACAGAGCTGACAAGTATACTCTTAAACATACACATAATGTTTGTCTTCTAAAGTAATGTTTATTTATTTTTTGGCACAATTCAGTGGGTGCTGACCACCTATTACAGTAGAATCCTGATTATCTGACTTAAATGGGCCATGACCTGGTCAAATGATGCAGAAAGTAATAAAGGTAACCAATTCAACATATAAAACTCAAAAAATACATTTATTATTTAAAAAATTATGAGGCATATTCCAAAACTAAGGTTCGTTTGGTCATAATAACAACATCGCTCATGAGACAAGGTTTTTATTGACAGTAATATGTGCCTACATATATAATTTGCTCTTCCACATAATCGCTTTCACATCTATACACCTGCTGTAATGTTGCACCAGCTTATTTAACCCCTTGGCGTAGAAGTCTGCCACCTGGGACATGAACCAGTTGGTAATGCTCGTCTTAAGTTCATTGACGGTTTGAAATCGTTGTCCACCCAGCCACCATTTCAAATGCAAAAAATATCTCCAGAGCATTAAAAATAATTTATTTTTATTTGGTTGGATGTGCAATTAAATAAATTATATATTTTGAACAAATTTCACCAAAATATATACTTTAAGCACGTAAAAGTCTTAACTATAGCTGTGTAATGTGCTGTGATTGCAAATATGCAAATCTTCATGCACATAAGTATAGAATTAAAACTCTGCGAGTCTTGTGAAAGAGCTTCTACGTTTTCCCATTATAAACATAAAACATTGTAGCATACTCAAGCAGAGTTTCAAGAATATTAAAGTCTATATTATTTAATGTTTAAATATATGAGTGTGGCAGAGATTTGTAATGTGTTCAAGCATGACAGGGAAAACAAGAGAACCTTGCTCCATATGCAAACATCTGTGATTAAGTGAGGCTGTCTAAAACAATTGAGGTTGGTGAAGTTCGCTTGGTAAAGCATGAACAAGGTAAGGATTACTCTGGGGTGAATGATCTTAACTTCTCTGATTGGGATAGAGCATTACAGCATAGGCAGTTGGCACTCGTGTGAAACATAATGATGTAAATTGCAACCTTCACTACATTTGTAACTGTATATTTGCTTTAAGCAGTCCTTAACAGCATACTGGTTAGTATCTCCACCTGTCACCAGGTTACCAAGGTTTGATTCCTTGCTGGGTAGAAGTGCTTTCTACATGATTTATGCCATATAAAGTTAATGAAAAAAGGATATATATACATACACATATAGGAAATGTGCACAGAGCAGAAATCAACATTATTAAGGACTTGTTTCAGGTCAGCGTAAATCTGTGTTATCTCTCTCTCTAAATAAGATGGTCATGAACTTGCACACCAGCTCTCCAGGATCTTATTCTATAAACAAATTGGATAAAAAAGTTTATGGCACAAAGGTGTGTTCTAATTGTGTAATGCAGGGTCACCTATTGTTGCAAAGCTGTTCAACTATATTTTGTTAGTATGAGAGCCATGAAGACTTGGTTCAGATGTGTGAAGTAATATCTCAGCGAGATGTATTCTCTTCAAGAAAGAATCGCAATAGTGGAGGCGTACATGTCTACTGGTTCATTTAACCCTCATACCAGACTTTTTATGTTTCATTGAAAAAAAATATATATCTGTCAGCTTTTATGGACTTAAATATACATGAATAATAAATTCACATAGTTTCATTACAATATTTATATTTTTTAAATTGTTTTTTAATCATACATATTGGAATGGACATTCGAACTCAATGGTTGTAACTAGGTACACATACAGAATAATGGATACTGACACAAATGTGGTTTGATATTTGAAAATCGTCATCCTCCGTGGTGTAGTGGTTACCATGCTAGCCTCTAGTTCCCAAGTTGTGGGTTCAAACCTGGCAGAGGGCGATGGATTTTTTTGGGTGTAAAAATCCTTAGCATGGCTTCCTTTGGAAGGGAAGTAAAGCCAGTGGTCCCGTGTCGTAGATTTACAGCACATAAAAGAACCTCAATCCTGATAAAGAGGCATCTGAACAAAATTACTAGTCTTTCACCCCCAATATAAAATGGGATGCTAAGAACCACAGCAGTTAAAGAGTGTTTATAAATAAAACTCAATTTATTTTATTTGAAAACCTTTTGTCAAATGGGTGTATAAAGTTAAAACAACATAAGAAAATGGTAAGTGAAACAACTGTATATAAGATGAAAATCCAGTTTTTCATAGCAAATTGCATTCATGAACATAACTATTACCAGCTCAAATTTCTTACATGTGAAATATTTTGAAACAGTTCCGATTTTTCACAAAACACAAATGAGCCTTAACTTTTCACAATAAACATGTGTTTTACCTTTGCAGCCAACTCTTTTACATCTGGTTGCCTCTTTGTGATCATCAACCTCTGGCATGATAGTTTGAATTTCTTTCAGTGGCATCCTTTTTGTTTCAGGTTTCTTGTGATGTGGTTAAATTTCTGAATGATTCTCATTGCTTAGTCTGCCCCTCTTTTTAGTTATTGTGTATTTTTTCCATGACATTAAGTTTTTGCCAGTCTAATTTGAAAACTGAGTAATGAATGAATAAGCTTTATTTGTACATCTTTTTATACACAATCCTTTTTTACAATATTTCACTTGTAAACTAACTTAACCTATGCACAAATTTTCTGGCCAGCTGTTCTATCTGTACTGCTATTTTGCCTGGCACTCTGGGCTTATGGCACAGCTATGCAGCACTTGCTACCCTTAATCACCTATGATCCATCCTCTCCCTCCTCCATTTGCCCTTCTATCTTTCTTATCTCTCTTACTTTTCTAAGACATTTCTCCTTTACTTTCTTTAAAAACTCCCCCAAATTCTTATTTTTCCTTTCTTCTTTTCTTGTCAACATTTTAATTGCTGCTAGTTTTCCACCTAATTTTTCCCATTTTTCCTCCCATACTTTTTGTCTCCATTCCACTAATTCTTTGCATTCTATCATATAATACTCTGTGCTTTCACTGCCTCTGCATAGTTTACAAATTCCGCTTTTTCTGCCTCTTAGCCCTCTCAGGTACATCGATCCTGTTCTCATCCATGCAAACGCTTCTTTTTCTGCTCTATTACAGTAATCCATGTACCCTTCTCTTCCCCATTTTCTTTTTACTAACTTATGGAACCCTAGTGATTTTTTATTCTCTAAGCTTCCCCAGATCTCTTATCTTTCTATGTCCTCCACTCTGTTTCTTACTGTTATCCAGAAGCCGTTGCTATTTATTTCTTTCTCTTTCTCTCAAAATATCTCCCATTTCTATCTTCTATATAACTTTTTCTACCCCTGTCCACCAACTATTTTTATTTTTCATATTCTTTTGTTATTCCTTAAATATCCTTAAAATTTGCCCTTCATCTTTTTCCAAGCATCTAAACCAAAATTTCAATATCCTTTCCAGTATCACTCCCTTTCTTCTTGTTCCTCCTAATTCCACTAATGCTACTTCCCCTGGTGCTGATCTTGGTAACCCCAATAGTTCTTTACAATACATTCTGTAGCTCTGGTCTATTTTTCTGCTTAATTCAGATCCTCCCCAAATTTCAACTGCATATAGCTTTCTTGCTTCTACCAATGCCTCATACATTCTTTCTATCCATTTAATCGGCATTTCTAATTTGTATTTGCACATCCTTAATCCCACCATTGCTGCCTTTTCTTTAGCCATAACCTTCCTGCTATGCGCCGCCCATTCACCATTACTGCTCATCCTCACCCCCAAATAATCAAACTCCTCGACAACTTGTAACTTTAAATCCCCCATTTGCCATTTCTCTTCTTTTTAAATTTATTTCCTCTTTTAAATACCATAATTTTTGATTTATTTATATTTACTTTAATTCCCCATTCTTCACAGAATTCCTGTATTCCACTGATTGCCTTCTAGAGCCCAATTACCATTATAGCCCCAACCATAAGATCATCCGCATATAGTAAAACTGGTATCTCTCTATTTGCTATTATGGGACAGTGCAGATTTTTTTCTTTCACTCGATCTAATGTGTCATCTATGAATATATTAAATAATATGGGGCTCAATTTGCACCCTTGTCTTAATCCTATTTTTTGTTCAGTCATTTCTGTAATTCCATTATTTCCACATCTTATATAAAATTTTATATCTCTATAAATCTTCCTAATTTCTTTTATAAAATTTTCACTTATCTCTTTCCTTCTTAATTTATAAGCTAATGCTTCTCTATTTATTGTATCAAATGCTTTTTCAAAGCCTGCAAAAATCATGTATATCCTTCAAAACTGAGTAAATCCATTTGTTTTTGGGGCGAGTTCTACACTTTTTAGCATCAGAACGATACTGAAGTCAACTATTCACTATAGCTATATCTACAGCATGAAATATTCTGAAAGATCATTTTTGGACTTAACAAATATCCTGTAAAAGCTTATCAGCTAATCAATCTTGTCTACCCCTCCCTTTCTTGACTGTATAGTCTAACTACCTCAGGTCCATCAATATCTAAGTATTTCTTGTTTTGCTTATCCCATCTTTGTACCCGGTCCTGTTTCCCTAATTCTACAAAGTTGAAACCAAGAACAACACCTTTGTTGGCATACTATTTTGTAAGTACAATGTATTCACAACCTCTTCCTTTCTTACTCATTTCTTTATCAGTAAGGAAGGGAGGATTGCCAAACCTATTCAACCTCACAGTGCCTGAGCATGTATACCCTTTTGCTGCAGTGCTCTAATGTGCGATATGATGTAAAAAAAATTGTCAAAATATAAGCAGTGGCTATTTTCGGAAATTTTTTTACTCAAGTGTATTACCACACCTCCCCCAAACCAAAAGTTTTAAAACATCTACATTTATTTCAGTTGTTGCACCCTGATAGATAAGAAAATCATAACAGATGCCACTTTGTCTACAAAGAAGGAAAATTTTGATGCCCCATGGATTTGGCTTTCCTTTTACATATTGTTTGATATCTAAATTTCCTTTAAAGCTAACATTTGTTCATCTTTGCATATATTTCTTTCAACATCTAGTTGAAGGCAACATTGACGAACTGAATCATGTAATTTATCCTTACAAATGTTGGGGATTTCTAAATTATTCACTATGTGCAGGTTGTTTCTCAGTGCAGGAAATCCCTTTTTATAATGGATGTCACAAAGAAACACACAAATCAAAAGAAGGAATAGTACAATGTGGAGTTCCGCAAGGCTCAGTATTGGGTCCATTGCTATTTACATTATATATAAATGACACCCCATCTATTACAAACTCGAAATTGTTATCATATGCTGATGATACAGCAGTATTGTGCTGGGACACATCCACACAGGGTCTTGCTGAACAAATTAATACTGTCTCGGATCAGTTAATAAATTACTTTAATACTAATAAATTAGGATGCAACATAAGCAAGGCAAACATAGTTAATCTTACTGTATCCCATAGACATAGTGGAAATCAATTTGTTGTGGAAATATGTAATGAATTTATTCAAGAAAGTGAACAAATATTGCTTCTGGGAATACTCTTCGATAAACATTTAACTTGGAATGAACATATTGATAAGGTATGTAGTAAAGTAAATAAGGGTATATTCCTATTAAGATATTTCTCAAGATTTAAAAACCTAAATATTTTAAATACCATCTATTATGGAATTGTATATCCACATTTATTATACGGTATAGAACTCTGGGGAGAGGGGGTGCGTGCTGTTAATGTACATATTAATAGACTACTTGCATTGCAAAAGAAATGCTTGAGAATCATATCAAATATTAGCATGGTACATCCAAGCAAAGAATCGTTTATAAAAAATAAAGCACTTACTGTAATATCGCTGTATGTTTATAAAGTAATTATGCTATTATAGAACTCCAATGGTCTTACTAGACATTGTGAGGTACATGAACATAATACTAGAAGTTCAAAATTATGTATATAGGTATGCTCACACTAGAAAATTTGTTGATAAAGATCCTTTAAATATAGAAGCAACTCTGTACAACAAGCTTCCCAGAGAACTGAAATCTACAAAGGGTAATCTGTTTAAAACAAAATTAAAACAATATCTTGTAAAAAGACCTTTGTATACACTGGACGAATTATGATTATAACAAGATGATGATGATGATGATGAGATGGGGTTTAAGGGCGCTAAACTTCTAGGGTCATCAGCGCCCAGTAAATAAAAAGATGATAGTGTGTGTATGTAGAGATGTAATTATGTCTTATTGAAATATACCGCTTATCTAAAATTGGAAATATTATAAATTCATAAGCTTTGTATATCATTGTCTTGTGATTGGTTTACTATGTAATTGTAAATTGACCAATGTATGTGATTAATTTTTTATTTTAATGTATAATTAAACAATGTATATTATGTTTTGGTAATGTTATATATGTGACAATGCTTAAAACTTGTGTAGTCAAGTATACAAGCAATAAAGAATTATTATTATTATTATTATTATTATTATTATTATTATTATTATTATTATTATTATTATTATTAACTGTCTTGAGACATATTTTCAGGAAACACTGAAAGTTCTATAGCCCTGTCCCAGTACATACAAACCCTTGGCAACTGAAGTGTACCCATCATGATATGAATGGCAAAAAGGCTATGAATTTCATTGGGATCACAATGTTTAAAATAATTAGTTGCCTTTTGCTGAGCATGCAAATTAGTTTTCTGTGCCATGTCTTCAAACAACTTTTCAGGGATATATTTTTCAAAATACGCTATGGGAGACATAGTGCCAATTGATACATCTCCTGCTTGACTGTTTTCTTCAGGATAATGATCTAGAGAGGTGAAACACTTTCTTCTCCATCTTATGATGTCCCTTTAGCTGATAATTTGAAACAGATTGCTGTAGCATCCACTTCCACTTCTGTTACAGGAACACTGCAGTCAGATTCTGCTGCTCCAACAACTTCATCAAGCTTTTGAAGATACTCTGCTTCTTCTGAATGTTTCACTTTGTCAGCTCCTAAAACACAGTTTGGCATTCTCATGTTAGCATTGGCGTGTCTTTAGATTATAAAGTATATGAAAATAATTTCATGGTAATAATTCACATTACCTTTATAATAGCATTATGTTATCATGCTACTTATCCAATGGAACTTGTCTACTAATGTAGGCTGCATTTTTTCACCATCATCATTGTCATCAAAATCTGATACAGTTCCATTCTCCAAAATGTCAAATATTATTGCTGCATCAGCTGGATTTGATATATCCAGACATTTCTCGTGTTCTATAAATAAAAACATTGTAATTGCATAAGTGTAAACAGGAAACAAATAAGTATATACTTTAAAAATTAACTACAATTCATTGATGCCTGCACAAATTATTTCATATACATTTAGTTTAATTTATAGCAAAAACTAGATATATTAGTGAAAACTAGCTCTCTCATTGGAGGTTATATTACAACTGCCTTTAACTACCATTAACCTGATGTCCATCCATTTATAAGTATATACCAATAGAATTCACTGGTTATGTTATGGATCTCTTACTTCATTGTTATCTTTACGTTTAACGCAGTTTTAATACTTGTATTGCATTACATGATAATAAATAAAATAAAAACAAAGTGCTCACCTGGCCAATTCATGATCTCCTTGTCCATCTTGTAACAACAGCTTCTAGAAGTCCTAAACTTGCCAAGAGATAGCAGCACATATCAGAAATGCTTCAAAAATATAACAGCTCACATCTACAAGTGGCCTAAATAGTAACTACAGATTTTAAATTTATTATACAGCCTGTAGAAACTAATGTCCATTCTACTGGACACTGGGACTGAAAGGGTTAAAGAAACGCAGGACATTTTTGCAAGCAAGTTTCCTGGCATTTCCATACCAGCAAAAGCAGTATACAGGATTTGGTGAAAAAGTGGCATAGGTACTACATGCCAGACAACAGCATAATGCTGACTACTCCCACCCTTCCCCTTGGGGAGCGGTCATTCAAAATTTAACACATTCAATCCATTTGGAACCCATGCACCAGCGAATGGGTGCTGTAACCATTGAGGAACCTATAAAAATATAGAAGCTACCTATCCAACCACCACCTTAAGACCTAAACATCACCATCCTACCATCTCTGTGGTTAAGCCCTACCCAGGGCAGGTACACAAAAGCATTACTTAAGCTCATCATGAGCCTAACAGACTGTAATGGAGTGGAGTACTACAGGATCAGTTACAAATGCAAAAAAGAATCGAGCCCGTTCGTTCGCACACCTATTGTCAGGAGCGTCATTTCAATTTCTGCTTGGGGGGGGGTCAAGATTGCCTGAAGCAGTTGTCCGAATTTTTATGTGAATTTTAATGACACATTTAGCCTAAGAGTCTCTTATTTCTTAAATGTGAAATATTTATATTAAAAGTATAGTTCTCGTAATTGTTCTTTTGGTAGGGCAATAATAACCAGTAGCCTAATTATTTCTCATAACTTGGGGGGGGCAATTGACCCTCCTCCCTGTAGCCTGCGCTCCTGCCTGCTGTGATTGCGAATATTCAAGCACGAATGATCCAGAGTTCTAAGAAGTCAATTTGTAAATTGTCGCAACATGTGAACAAGGTATTCACCATGTATTGGGCACCTATTTTCAAAACAATAGTCAAATATTTCTCTTTATTCTTGATGTAGTAACAATTCAATTCATAGAGGTAGTTCATCATGAAGTCTGGAAATTAAAACAGTGTAGCTGTGCGTAGACAGATTTTTTAAGTGAATATTCAGTTGTATGTCAAAGTTACAAACATGAACAAAGTAAATGAATTATTAAAATCTCCATTTAGCAACAGGACTCTCAATGAAAAAATTCAGGTGAAAACACTGGATAGGCCATTCCTGAATTTGAATCTGCAGCAGCAAACAAAAATCAATGTCGTAAGTTCAATCCGGAAATTTAACAAAAGAACAAATGGATTTGTGGCTGTGAGGAAAACAGTGCCCTCTCTCTTTTTTGTTTTCCTTACCTGTTATTTGGGGAAGCTGTCCATTGGTATAAGACCAGAATAACTGATATTGGGCATATATGGTCTATAATGAAAGCACATTCAATTCTTGTCGATTGTCTAATACATTTGATGCTACTGTATGAAGTTGGTAAACTTATATTTGGGGGATTTGTTTTCATATATATAATTTGTTTTTTGCACCACCAATAGCATATCTCAGCGGCAGCCATTGCCATATAGGGATGAAACCTACAAAATGACAGGTGTTCAAGAAGGTAAAACATGTTAATTACTGCACATGGCTATGTCAAACAATGACAGGACATGTAAACTCACAGAACACCTGATTCCGGTCAACAAAACAATCCTTAGACGATTCATGAGAACCTCTTCACGATAAAAAAAATTGGAGTGTGGTGTGCTGTCAGCAACTTGGTTTGTGGGTCCCATATGTTTTGAAAGAACAGTAAACACTGATGTGTATATGTGAATTTTTTAGGAACTTTACTAACAGTTGACGTCCCATGAATGCTTATACACTGTCTTTCAACAGAATGGGGAGACATGTCACACTTCACATGAGCTAGTCTCACGAATTCATGAAACATTCACAGAAAGGACTGTTAGCACAGGATTGTGGCTGCTGCATTTGCTGGAGCTAACCACTTGTGACTTATCTGTGGGGTAGTCTAAAGGGAAAAGTGTATGCAAACAATCCAAGGACATTAGAAGACTTGAAGGACAACATCCATAATTAAATTATGAGAATTTGTACCGCAAAGTTGCACAAAGTGTATAATGTGTTAGGGCACACGCAAAAGTGCATTGACAAGGAGGTCATTTTCAGCACCTAATGTAAAAGACAAGATTGTTTCAGTTAATACAGACCTTTGCATTAGCTTATATTTTGATTTTTTTTATTTCTTTATTATTTGTATCTGCTCGTGGCAGGTCGGTTTTTTGTGTGCCACCCTGGAATTCTCAAATTATAGCCATAACAAACTTACCTGCACTGCAGTTAATTGGGTACACTGGGAGGGAAAGAATAATGACAAGTTGACATAAAGCAATGTAGCCAAGCCAGTCTACATGGGTGTTACAATATTATTAGGAGCAGGCTGGCAACAGTATTGCACTGAACTCTGATATGGTATCACGCCTTTAGATTGCTTAACTTTTTAAAGTTAAACTTGCAAATTATTATGCTTAGAACATGTGTGCCATAAATGTATTGTCTCCAACTTGTCCATGGAATAGGATTCCACAGAGTTGGTGCACGGATTCATGGATACGCATATTACTTATTTATATATACATTTATTTATTTTAAAATTGTGGTTTTATTTGTATTTGAAAAGCAGAAGTGACAAGAGCTGCAATCTGACATGCATATATAATTTTCTATTCACTCTATTGTCATACAGATTAGCATTATGCTAAGCATTGCTAACTTGTATGACATGTACAGTGTTGCGGTTATGGTGGTGGTGTTAGTGATATGCTTTTTATCAGCTCTAAAAACATATTTGATATCAGAAGACTACACAAAGGTTGCTGTGCTCTCTTATATCCATGGAATCACACACAGAATTGGAAAAGCTTCTGTAAAAAGAATGGATTCATACAGCTTAAAAATCAACCAAGAAGCTGTCAGAAATGCTTGTATGTGTTAAAGACTGCCTACCACCACTTCACACAACAAGCATATATAAAGTTCTTTGCAGCCATGGAAATAGCCCATCGACCACACAATTTAAAGTGATGGTAAGACTAAAATAATTAAAATCTGGCAAACAACTATACCAGATTTAACTAGTATGAGGTCTAGGAGGTTCTAGGCAGGTACGTACCTTGCAGCACATACCTCAAAGAAAACCAAACCCTATTCCTCTGCCCAAACATGGGCCATCAAAGTCTGACTCCCTTCGAGATCCACTATATAACCAGATAAGCTGCAGCACAAGGCACTGTTTTGCCCTTTAGATGACCACAATGTGACAGTTGAAACGTCAGCAAAGAAAGAAGTGACCTAGGGTCAACCAGACTGCCTAGCCAACATAGACACCAGCCGTGGAAGGCTTCAAACACTCATATTTGATAGTACCAATAAGTTTACTTTTCCTGACAGGCTTCTAAGCATATTCCTTTGTTTTTTTTCAAATTTGGACTACAATACTATGGAATGGTTCATAGATGTTAACTGATAATAGCACAAGCTCATTCTAGATGTTATACTGACATTTTCTTGTGAAGTAACCAAGCTAGAGCATACATTGGCATGAGCAAATATTGAGAGCTATATAGCCAATTTTTTTCCCCATTATGCAGGGGTAATGAGACTTTCAGGAGTTCTTAAAACAGTGATAAAGATTTTGCATACATATATAGTGAAAGCATGAAAATTGACTGATTTATCAAATGGCAGGAGTTGAGAATAACATCATTCTCTGGCTAGCCTTTCACTACAAGCTGACAAAAGCCTGCATTGTTTAGACCTCATGTTTCAACTGCTAATAGTGTAGCAAATGCTTTTCTTCTTGTATTTTCTGACTTCCTTTGGAGGTGTGCTTCAAGATATACTGATATTTGGAACTGGGTTTCTTTCATTACAAGGATGTCTGCTATTTTATTGCCAAGCATTCCCAAGAAATGTGGTCTCCATCAGAAATCAGCCTATTTCTTTTGCTTTTGGAGACGTTTTAGGAGAGTATTTTGTTTTCTTTTATGATCTCTGATTCTGGAATTCTATTTTGAGTGATGCATTTGGTGGCCTTGGAGTCAACTAGAATATATTTTTTGATAGCTTTGATTTACCTATTACACAGAATTGCTGCAACTGGATAATGACCAAACAGCTTAGAGTTCCTACATTGTTTTCTTTTGTTTTAGAATAAAGTAGAATGAAAGCTTTGTCAAAAATATAACTTGCATTACTGAACAGATGCTCACATGCAGATGACCATTAAAATGTTGCATTAATAAGAAATGTTAAATATCACAAATAGTGAAATAAGAGTTTGCATCCTTAGCAATTAATGGAAAACTCACTAATTGAGCAACATGCCTTATTTAATAGCATATCATTAACCAATTTCTTGAAACTGTTAAGATTTTTAATTCTCCTAATGTCCTTTGGCGATCTGTTCTGGTCTAATTCCCATGGATTTGATTTCCCTGTGCATAACCTTGGCCTTCTGATTTTGAGTAAATTTCTTACCTTAGGACGGTTGAATGTCATGCTTCTTTTATCACTTTTAATTGTGAGCAGCGTGTTATTTGTTGATAGTTCAATGGTAAGCCATTAAAATTATGATACACTGACTGCCAAATATTTTTGGTTTTAGTAAACCATATGTCTTATTTAAGGTATCTATTCTGCTTCCGCATTTCTTCCCTGTGAGCCTTTTCAAGATGTGTCCACTTATATAAATTTTCTTGCATATTTTTATGTAGTTCTAGATGTTTGTTGTTTAGATGAATATGTTGATTGCAAGGTTTAAATCACTGCTGCCGCATTTTAAGGAAAAACCTGATAGTTAGTCTTCTAGAAATGTATTAATATGATTTTCCAACATTGCACATTTTGCAGTACTTAATTCACTGAATTTTCAGAACACATATTTTCTCCTTGGAATTTCTTGTTGGTTGTCCGAAATATCAGAGTGGAAGATCTAATAGTTTAAATATTCTATCATTCAATGATGAAAAGTGAATGCAACTCAATATCCTATTATACTTTTGTTCTTTCCTACTAGTTATGTCATAAATAAGTAATTATTTGAGGATTTGATGTGCTGTAAAACATTATAGAATAAAAATATCTGGCAGGCAAGACTGTCTTTTATCTACATATATCTATCTTTATCTCATTATTGTTAACACAGATGAAAGGGAATCAAAGACAGAGGAATACTCTGGTAAGAAACATATCAATTCCAAAAACATGCTAGATTTGTGCACATTCTTCAATAAAGTTGTATACATACTGCTTAGTCACGCATTATTAGCTAATATTGAAGATATTTATATTTATATCCCTACCATCCTCTTTGCTTTCATGTAGAATAAACATTTTGTTTATCACTGTTTATGCTACTAATGTAATTTTATTTAACATTTGAAGTATGAATGATCAGTATGGATGCTAGTCCCCTTAATGATTGTTTTCACCGCACTTGCCCATTCAAATAAAAGAGCTTATTGCGTATTTTTGCTTTCATTATTGCTTAAAGTCTCCTTTAACATCATGGTCTGCTATTGAGTTACAAATAGACCCACACCAATGGAAGTTGAAAATTGAAATTGAGTTTTATTTATGGATGCTCTTTAACTATTGTGGTCCTTAGCGTCCCATTCTATATTGGGCGTGAAAGACCGGTAATTTTGCTCAGATTCCTCTTTATTAGGCTTGAGGTTCTTTTATGTGCCGCAAATGTACGACACGGGACCACCGGCTTTACTTCCCTTCCGAAGGAAGCCATGCTAAGGATTTTTACTCCTGAAAATATCCATCGCCCTTCGTTGGGTTTGAACCTGTGACCTTGGGAACTAGAGGCTAGCATGGTAACCACTACACCATGGAGGACGACCAAATGAGAGTTAATGATATATTCTAAGCTGAACCACATATTCTCTGGCTATGAACAATTCAAGCACCATTTTACACATGAAATTGTACAGCAGTATTAGAAAAATGTTTTCTTTAAATTCATATACACCTGTCAACTTAATTGTATCAGAAACATGGATCATCAGGAAATCTATGAGGTTTCACTAAGAGGCAATGTTTCTGATGCATACTGATGACATTGCAATTCCGAATAGTGATAGCAGCGTTTGAATCCACGTTCCAGTCACAGCAATGGAGAGAATGAATCGGCAAGATCCACCAGTGTTCAAACTTAAATATGATTACAAAATCAAAGTGCTAGAAAAATTCCAATGTGTCCAAAGCATTTGATGTGTGCAATGTAGAAATGCAAATTAATAAAAACTAAAATTGCAAGTATTGTGAGAATTTCATAGTGAATTTGAACTTAGAGAATTTTAACACAGTTTAAATTACACTAATGTTCATTATTAAAAAACTGTTTATTGGCATATTTTCAATGCAGGTTAGCTTCATCATCAACACTATGAACTTCCAACATAGCTTGAAGATCTCTCGCCAGATCTCGTTAGTTTGCTAATGAGATCACTGTTGCTTGAAAATGTATGAAGTTTTCTCTGTTATTTTGTGTGGATAAGTTTCTTCATACTGTTTAATTGTTTGGTTACTGGATTCATTTTAATAGCTTTGGTTTGCTAACGAAACCAAATATTTCATATTTCATTTTTATATCTGTTTGTATTTCACTCTCCAGATATTTTACATTTCCTTTAGCTCCCATATTTATAGGAAAAGCATTTGGGTAAGTTTTTGGGAAAACAATAAAAATCAACCAACACGAAGGAATCAGTTTATTTCTCGGATAGATTTTCAGCAAAACCAGTTTACTGGTAAAGTCTTGCTAAACTTTGTACATTGAGACTGAAGCATCTTTCTTTTCTCCACTATTTGTAAGAAAATAGTTTTCAGAAAGTTGTATATAAATACAATGCCAAACATCAGACTTATTATGCTAAAACTAATGAACACAGTACAATGATAATACATACATTAAGCATACACGTTTTTCCCATCATTAGGTCAAGCTCATTTTGTAAACATAAACAACAAAGTTACAAACATAAGAAACAAAGCGTACCGTTTCCCCATCTTATATAGTATGCATTTAGAAATAAATAAATTATATAAAGATTAAAAAGAACAAAACATTTTTCAAGCATATAACTATATACATGAACAAAATGGATACAAATCTTGAACTAAATAACACTGTTTTTTTCAGATTTTTTTCATTTATCCCATTTTTTATTCTTGTGTTTATTAAATTGGCACACAATTATGAATGCAGAACATATGCTGAACTATAGGACACCTATATTACTAGTTGACTTAAAGAGTATAAGAAATGCATGACATAGTTAAACAACTGAAAGTTGCTTTCTCAAATCACTCATTACTAAAAGCTTTTGATGGCCGTTAGTAACAAGCTGAACTGCCTAAAAGGTCTTCTTCTGCAGTGCTGCTGAGATATATTAATTACACCTTCCTCTTTGCTAGTCTTGATAGCAAAAAGTTATAAAAAAATCTTTCAACTGGCATAGCACAACAGCGTCTACTTGAATGCTGCTGTGGTTCAGTGCTTTGAAAGCTTTCAAATCCAAAAATCCTTAGTTTCAATATTCAGTGAAGTTGCTTAGTTGCAAGGGTTTCCTTATGTTTTGTTGTTCTGAAAAGTTGAATGTCACAAGCACCAATTACATTAACTTATCATTTGCTCATACATAGAACATGCACAGTCCCCATCATTAGCTTCTGTTTCCTACTTACTACCATAAAGTACCATGGATCCTAATAACCAAAACCCAAACACTCAATCTATATATATATTCCAATCTCACTCAAACATTTACAAATATATGTACCAAACTTTCTCTTCAAATATTTATCTTAATTTCTCATTGAATCCATCTTGTATTTGCTCAGAAATATTATTCACCAATAGTGTTTCAGAATGCTTCCTCCCCTTATGATATAGAATGGTGCAAAAGTCAGTACACACTTAGGGAAGTGTATGTATCTAGGCTGGTAGGGCGTACTATGTACATCAATATGGTTGGTAGGAAACAGGAAATGACATGTAGTGTTAACAAATGGATCATAACCATAAGTAAGATCGTCTTGACAACACAAATAAGAGTTTTCACAAAATGTTAATGAAAGAATTTTCACTGTGAAGACTGCTTACCAAAGTGGTGTAAGTTCTGTACTGAGGGAAATTAGAGAACATTTCAAGTTAAATCCACCAACATGTAAGGCTGTTTACAATTTAATTCATAAATTTGAAACTGAAGGTTCTGTTTTGGATGCACCTTGCAGTAGGCGACCTAGACAGTGCAAACTGATGACAATGAACTCAATATCTGTATGATTAGTCCAAAGAAGTCGATTAGTGGCAGAGTTCCCAGAACTATCATGTCGGTCAATCCAAAGAGTATTACATCAGCAGAATTTCAAAGTGTAAGTCAAGTGCAAAAAAAAAAAAAAAAAACCATGCCGATGCTTTTGGTTACTTTTAGTGTTTTCCATTTTTGAATGTTGGCAGAATCTCTTCATCATTTGTGTTCTGTGCTTGCCTTAGGTGAGCTATCCTCTAATTGGTTTTAGCTGAAGTCCGATACACTAGCATTACCCTATGAAGAAAGGTGAGGCCTAGCTGGGCGATGAAAGGGGTGGAGAATCGGTGTATGTCACCTGAATGGTTGAAACAATATGCCCCCCCCAAAAGACTGTCCACACTAGCCCCTGAATTAGTCAGGCTCTTATTGGTTCGGCATTCAAGTATTAATCTCTGTAACCGAATGAGGGATGGAAGGCATGGCAGAAGCGTGTTAATTATTGATTGCCAACTTAAACCGCAATTCCTCATATTAGCACCTGACTGTACATTCCATGTCTGATACATAGGTTGCTGGAAGATGATCCAGACAGGTGGCTACAATTTTGTGAACTTAAGCTCAATCAGTATCAAGCTGATCAGAATTTCTTTCTCAACATTTTGTGGTCTGATGAGGCCACATTCAAGTTGCCGGGACATGTAAACTGACATAACTGTGCTTATTGGCAAACAGAAAATCATGTTGTTTTGGAGCAACCACTAAATCAACCCAGTGTAAATGTGTGAGCTGCAATATTGGCCATACCTTATTGACGGAAATCTCACTAGAGGCAAGTACTTGGCTCTACTTCAAGAGATTACATCAGGAATCATCATGCATATGAAAATAGCTATGATCAACTCTATTTCCAGCAGGATAGAGCTCCTGTGCATTAGATTGTAGGAGTACCTTGAGAATGTTTACAAAGGAAGGGCTTTTGGGTGTTATGCTGCAATTGAATTCCACCACAATCCTCCAATGGATTTTTTCCTTTGGGGTAATGGTTAAAGATGAAGTCTATGGAAGGAAACCACAAACTCTTGAAGAGCTGATTGGTTACATTTAGGATGCCTTCCACAATGTGGACAACTTTCAGCTGCATTTGCATGTGTGTCATAGTGTTCCAGGTAGACTTCAACTGTATATTGATGAAGGAGACAGTTTGGACATAAAAAGAAGTGACGTGTGCTATAATTTGTTGGTGGCCTGTACCATGTTCAAATTATTCAAAACTTACTTAAGCTACATAAGTTAAATAAGCGTGTAGTGACTTTTGCGCCACCCTGTATGTTCTTCATGATCTTTAATGCCATCATTGATTAACTGAATCCCTTTTTCAGAATGGTCAGAACCACCTTGATAACTAATGCTTCCATCCATATTTAACATGGTGCTAGAAAAATCCTGATGTGTCCAAAGCATTTAATGTATGCAATGTAGAAATACAAATAAATAAAAACTAAAATTGCTGGTATTGTAAGAATTTGCAATCAATTTAAATTTATAGAATTTTAATACGGTTTAAATTAGACTCATATTTAAAAAAGCATTTATTGGCACACGTTTTGAATGCAGGTTAATTTCATCATCAGCTGTGATGAACTTCCTACATAGCTTGTATGTAGATCTCTCACCATGTCTCATTAGTTTGCTAATGTGATTACTGGGGCTGCAACATCAGAGTTGTTACATTTGTTTAGAGGCATGTTGTAATTGACTGTTTGCAGCAAGAGGGTACCTGTACAGTTGAGTCAAGTGTATCACTGCGCAGTGTTCACATAGACGAAATGCTAAAGGGAAGAGTATGAAAGTCCACAACATTGCAAAATTATATATTGGAGTATGGGGAAACTGTTTTCTCTATTCTTAATGAAAACATTTAAACCATGCAATAGTACAGTTGCTTCTATGCATAGTAGAACGAGTAATGTGCAGACATACAAGCATTGTATTGCAAAATGCAATTATTGCAATAAATTGACATAAAATCTTATCCATGTACATATTCTGGCATAGCACTTTGCATTAATGATTTAATAAAGACATTTCAGTTATATAAGTCAGCTGTATGTGTTATAAATAATATTGCAGAAATAAAGTAAATGTCCACGAGACATGTATACTTCTTCTTGTATAGACTGTACTGCATAGGGTCAATGTCAGCCCTTATCGCTGCCCCCTTACCTTCCTATTCTATATGCTTTCTTCCATGTAGCGACTCCGATGTCACAATCCTAGTGATTACTGTAGTTTGGAAATTTATAAAGCTTCATCTGTTATTTTGTTTGAATATATCTTTTCATCTCATCTGTGTGTGATGAAGGCTGTATAATTTTGTAAAGGTATGTTTTTACTTCATTTTATTTAGAATATTATCCCTTATGTGGCTATAGGAATAAATGTATGCTGTGCATAAGTTACAACTCTATCAGGCATAATATTTCATGTAATTTTACCAATTATTATTTATACATCCTGCATTTCTTATTTTAATTTATCTATGACAAAATGCATTTGTCACAGTCAAAGAAACAAAAACCTAAGACAAAATAAATGAGCAACAGCCAGAGACGGAGTTCGATTCGGAAAATAACGGAAGCATCCGCTGATGCTGCATTCACAATGCACAATTTGATACCATCCTGCATCCATTTCAAAGTTATGCAATAAATAGGAAGATGCCTTTGAGTGTGGTTGTATGCATGGTAGTTGAGATGTGAAACATGGATGTCTAGTAATTGGAACAACCTGGGTTTGAATCCTTGGTGTGTGTAAGTCTTTATTATTTAAATTTGTTAAATATATGGCAATGCCATATGTTTTTCATGCATAAGCTATGTATTAATTTTAAGACATTCATGCATAAAAACACAAACATATTACATTTCTCGTTTTCAAAATAAATGCCATGTTAGTAAGAATTCTAAAGTGAAAAACTAAACCAAATATTTAATTGACTTAACATTCGGTGTGCAAGCTCTCTATCTTATTCTTCAGTTATGAATGGTGCTGGCAGCTCATAGCCTTGAAATTCTGCATGATATTTTAGCAATCATACTGACTTTTGCTATGGCTGAGCACGCACACAAAGACAAAGCTACAAGGAGATCTCTCCTTATGTTACTGAATGTTGGTAGATTCTCTGTGTCTCAGGCTTCAAATGCCTATATCTATGGGGTGGGTGCAGTTATCCAAGGAAGGGATTGTTTGTCGTCGACCTGGTTCGGGTTGAAAATGTTTGTCCACTCCTCAGGACACTGCACTTCTAGAAGAGGCAGACAGCAATCTATTCCAGCATGTGTGTACAATTAGAAGTAATTCTAATTTCCCTGGGTCAAACTGCACAACCTTGCATTGTTTTGACTACAGCAGGGCTCTTTGCTCTATTGGCAGACGATCCCAGATTATGTTGCCTCACATTTGCAGAAGAAAATGTCAACCATAACTGCAATAGATTATACTCACAGATGAGGTGACATTTTCATGTACAAATGGGGGGAAATAATCCACTGCCTGAGAGGAAAATGTTACGAGCAAAATACAGGCACAAATGGATCGCCAGGTTGTGTATCTCTGTTGTGTTGGATGTCATGAGATGGTCTAGGTGTGTTGTGGCAGCTTGATGGCACGTTAAATAGCCAGCAGTATAAAAACATCTTTGAAAACATCATGGTTCCTTCCCTAGGGAGTAGATATCCTGATGGAATAATTGAATTCTTGCAGGATAACCACCCTGTCCACACAAGTCAGGAGGTTTCAAGCTGGTTCTTGCAAAGGCAAGGTATCACAGTGATTGATTGACCTCATTACTCACCAGATTTGAATCCTATTGAAAATGTGTGGGCAGAGGTGAAGAAAGTTTTGGGATTAAATTGGCCTGCAAGATAACAAGACAAAAGAGATTTTGGGGATCAAATACAGGATGTTTGGGAGGAAGTATCCTCTCGTGAAAATTTGATTAGGCATTTGATACCATCCATATCCCATAGAATGAGGGCAGTAATAGAAGCAGAGGGTTTACATACTCGATATTAAGTGTGTTTCTATTTTGACTTGCTTTTTCATTTAGAAATATGATATTTATTCAGATTTAGTTCAAAATGAAAAGGAGAGTGTTTCAGTTGTTATGTACGAGCATAAATGCCTTGAAATCAATAAGCCTTAGCAATTGGAAATTATATTATGTGTAATAAACACAGCATTTTTCTACACAAAAAGAAATAATCAAATAAAAATATAAATGCTTGGGATACAAACCTCAGTAGACCTCATTGCTGCATACCTGCTTATAACCGCTAGGCTGTCAGTGCATATTCCAGTACTAGGACTCAATATGAAAGGTGACAATGGAAGGAAGCTAAAGGCATGCGTACCGAGACAACATTATGAACAGGCTGCGGAAACAATTTAGACTGCGACAAACACATGCTTTGAGAGTCTGCTCTTTTTTTTGGTCTTAGGGTATACATTCAAGTACATGATGAGTGGATTATTTCCTTTGGTTTTTAAGGTTAGAGTAAAGTGGCAAGTTGGTTGAAAATCCACAATTAACATACTAATGTCAAGGGCAACATAACACTCATGCCCACTTTTGCTTGTCTTGTCAGCCAAAACAACTATTTCCTACTAGGCTCATAGAACATAATTATTTCATTGTCTGCAATAACCCCAAATGAACTCATTACATTAGTAATATCTCCAGGTCATTGGGACTCATTGCTTTCAAATGAAATGCAGGAAACATAATGTCTTAAGCCAAGAGAGAGGATCACAAAGCTGAATCAACATTTTATGTAGCTCAAGAAGAAGAAGAAGAAGAAGAAGAAGAAGAAGAAGAAGAAGAAGAAGAAGAAGAAGAAGAAGAAGAAGATTAAGAAGAAAAAAAAAGAATGATTGGAGATTCTATAATGAATGAGTTATTTTATGAACATTAGCAAATTATAAACTTATTAGGAACTAATATTCTTTATTTTTACCTACCAATGGTTCAGTATCCAGTGAAAGAAATTTTGAACTGCAGATAATCTCTGGCTATTACTTCACCATGTGAGCCATATACTGTTAATGGATTAGGCATGTTTTACAAAATTTATCTTCAGTTTTCACCTTGATCTTATGGAGCCAGCAGAATGCGAAAGTCAAAAGACAAGTGCATTTTTATGAATAATTTGCCATTAACTTAATTTTATGTCAGTTACTTTTACTTTAATTCTACTGTGAAGGGTCGGTAAAATTAAACCTGAATCTTGTATTGTATACACACATGTTTTGCCATGTGTTTCTCATCAATTAATTGATCATTGCAAGTGTAAAATGCAATCACTTTGTACACACTGCCACTGTAGTGAGGTGGTCAGCATTCTGGCTTCTCAAACCAGAGGTCATGGGTTTGATTCCCAGTTGGAGTGGGAGAATGTTTCTTTAATTATAATCATTCCCTACTTTCCACAGTGTCTGGAAGTATGCATGTGTGTTTCAAAATGAATAAAATAAAAGTTAAATATCTACAGTCAACGAGTTACTAACTCATTGTTTCTAATGTCAAAGCCCCTGATATAACCATAGAAGTTAAGGTGGGATATACAAATGAAATAAGAAAGAAAAAATAAAAAAATCATCATTTTCAATGGAGAGGCGACAAGTAAATTACGTTTTTGTTCATGACTTACTACAAGGGCTATGCCATCTACTCAGTATTGTCTCAATGGTGCAGAATTGCCAAATAGTCCACTTCTTTGGTGTTAGAGGGCATTTACCTTCCAACCTATAGGGCTTGAGTTGAATCGGTGCGAGTTTGATAAGCTTTATCCTCATAAGACAACTATTGAGTAACTCTCAGCTCACTGGACCCCATGCTCATTTGAGCATCACTACATCCATTTCATTCATCTCTGTAGACCTAAGGTGTAAAAAGCAATGTTAAACAAAAAACTACCAAATATTGCATTGCAAATCATTTTAATATAAATGCTTGAGGAAGGATCCCAGTTTGTTAAAGATTGCTTGTTCCTTTCAGTTAGTTCTCTTAACAGTAAGCACTTTACTGTCAGATCTAAATGCCCAGATCAGAACAGAATGTTAGCCAATATTGATTTAAATCATATTGAGCGGTTTTATCACAGGTGTTCATGAAAACACAATTTATTCCATTATTTTTCAAGATATCCGAGTGAAATAAAAACTGTATAATAACTGAAACTGCCAGGAAGTGTATATACTGTGTAAGCATAGGTTAATATAGTTTTAATCCTATACCAACTTTGATTCAATTTTTCGTGGAATATTAGCATTTAATATAGCATATAATATAACAAGAATAAAGAAACTGGTTACTTTACTTCTTTGTGGATGTATGCTGTAGACGGTAAATGAAACGAAAGTTTGTCTGTTTATATCTGATGACACAATAGGATATCAGAGGGAAGGATGGCATGTTCTATTGTTCATCCCTGCAGACTGAGATACACTTGTATACAGTTGCTTAAAACATGTGGAAGTGCTTCATGACATCAGAATAAATAAAGGAAGTCATAAATAGCATTTCTGTGTATGCTGTTCTCTTCCACCAACTCAGTGGCGATATTTTTTCATCCTAAGGTTGAGTAAATCTTCTCTTAAGCCTTAGCTGATGCTACAGTACGGAACATGTCAGGGGCCATGACATCCATATTTAACTTATTTAGAAGTGGAGTAAGCAGACATGAGTATTTATCTTTACAGAAAATAATTTAGTAGATCAATATTTTAAGCATACAGAGAAATGTTCCATCATGTTGGTTTCATTAGTTGTATAATTATTTGTAAGTGAAGTAAGAGTAAATTTTCACAGCTTGCTGCCATGCATATAGCTTGGCAGAATCATTCAATCCATAATGTATTGAAGGCAGTGCGAGTTGATGGAATGATCCCATCAATAACAATGAACAGGTTAAAGCTGGACATATGAGGGTGGATCGGAAAGTAATGCACAATAATTTTTTTCTGCATTGGTATTGTAGCTGGGATGTTGAAATTTAACCAAGATATAGTTTGAAGTTTTCACTACAGAAGCTATTTTGTTCTTGTGTGTAGCTCTAGTGAGAGAAGTGTGGACTATGTAACAAAGTTGGCACATGTTACTGTCGTCCACTTGTGAAGAGCAACGAGATGTAGTGCGATTTTTATGGGGTAAAGGGCATAACCCAAGTGAAATCCACAGGGATATGCGTGGCATGTACGGGGACGACTGTATGGACAGTAGCACTGTCTTCAGGTGGTGTGCATTCTTCAAAGACAGCCGGGATAACTTTTGTGACTCACCATATTCTGGACAGCCAGTTAACAGCTGCAACCCAGCAGAATGTCACGGGCATTGAGGCAGCAATTCTGAATGACCAGCGGATCCAACTACAAATCTTATCTCAGCAGTTCAACATTTTACACGGTGCGGTGTACAATATTGTGCATGACTTATTGAAGTTCTGTAAAGTTAGTGCTCGCTGGGTGCCTAAGAAACTGACAGAACCACAAGGGCCAACAAATGATGACAAGCTTGAATCATTTATTGCATTTTGCTACAGAAGGGCATGACTTTCTGAAGGGAATCGTCACTGGTGATGAGTCGTGGGAGTACCGCTACATGCCCAAAACAAAGCAGGCCTCTATGGAGTGGAAACATGCTGCTTCCCCGGTAAAGAAAAAATTCAAAGTAACTCCATCTGCTCATAAAGTGCTTCTGACAGTATTATGGCATATTAATGGTGTTTTATTGATGAAATTTGCTGAACATGGGACCAATGTGAATGCTGCAGACTACATTAAAACTTTGGTAAAGTTGCATTGTTCCCTTCGTGACAAATGCTGTAACATTAATGCTGACAATGTCAGACTTCTTCATTACAATGCTTGCCTCATGCTGCTGCTGCTGTTAGTGAGAAAATCAACAAATTTGGTTGGGAGGTGCTCCACCATATAGTCCAGACCTGGCACTGTCAACCTTTCATTTGTTTGGTTCCATGAAGAAATTCCTGGCTGGTTAACAGTTTGTGTCAGATGCAGAAGTGAAAACAGCATTCTGCAGATGGCTATTCTCCAACTAAATGGACTTCTATGAACAGGGTATTATGAAACTGGTATCACAATGGGAGAAATGTATTGAGAAAGTTGGTGACTATGTAGAAAAATAGACAAAACATGTCAGTTCATTTGTGCATTTGTTTGTAATGGTACCTACTAAACTTTTTTGTAAAAAAATGATTGTGTGTTACTTTCCAATCTACCCTTGTACATTCTGAGGAGTCTAATCTACAGTTCTGGCAAATATGTTTTCATAAAACCAAGGTAAAATCACCTTCTGTATGTTTAAATGTACCGAATTATGTGCAAATGGGTGTAAATATAGTCACTACACCTGGGAGAGACTATTAGGACAGTATGATGTAACAGCCTTCAGCAGGTAATGGGATCTGATTAGGTGCAATACTATACCTCAACTTAAAAAAAGTTAGGAAGTTCTAATTAATCACATTATACAGTAATGAACATGTAATAATGACACTATGGTTATATTAGAAGTTGTTTTTGGTTTTCGTTTCCTCAAAAATGTAAATAATTAAACAGTAACACATTAGCAGGACTGTATGAGAAGCAAGAGGAAAAACTATGTAAATCAGGAAATGTTTTGATGCTATATGAAAATAACAAAATTTGCATTTCGTTACTTTTTAAAAATCTGCAAAAACAACTTAAATTGCTTGGTTTTCTGCAATTATTGAGATTAAGATGTAGAATTATCGGTTTCTCTTTCAGAGTTTCCATGTCACTTTAACAATAGCCATTTCAAGTTAAAAAAATGAGTGTGGATTGCTGTCAAATATTTTTCAAGAATAATTCCCAATATAACTTCATTAATGAAAACAAATTAAATAAAAGAACAAATGAAACTCAAGAATTTGGCCCATAAATACATTTCAATATGCACTGTATGCTGTGATAGTTTTGTCTTGATAACTAGGTATATGTGCTTTTGCTTTCTTTTTTGTTATAAATTGCTTTAAATGCTCAACGTTTGAAAGAAAGTTATACAGAGCTTAAAGGGTTCATGATTCAATACCTGCATCGTAATGAAGAAAAAAAGAGTAAAGAAAAGAAAAGAAAAGAAAAGAAAAGAAAAGAAAACAAAACAAAACAAAACAAGCCTATGGAAATACCATTTAACATACAAAAGTTGGTATAATACAATTAAAACATAAAAAATGAATAGAACTCAAGAAAACATATATTTCACTTACACATATTCAACAAAGGAAAGGAAAAACAAACATTAATTGTATCCATGTTAGTCATAGGTGGATTCTGCATCACACTGTTAGGAGAACATGATCTGTTATAAAAGAAAATGAAAAATTCTTTAATTTGTTATTTTACAAGCAGACTGACAAACACAGGTCATGACAGAAATTTGTTGGGTGAAAGTACTTGGAAAATAAACAGACATGTGCCTCAGTTCTCTCTTCAACAGACCCTAGGTTGGTTAGACAAAATTAATGTATATGCTTAAAAGATGTAAATAATCAGTGCATTTTATGACATTATATAGAATTATGTTGGAAGTGAGCCAATAAATTACCTGTCAAGTTAGTCACAGAAGACCAGATGGATTTAAAACAAATGCTGATGTTAACGTAGAACTTATACCCAATTTCCCTTGCTTTACTCTGCGTGTAAACGAAAGCACATGTATATAATATTCCCCTATTAGTTGCTGGATACCTTCATGTATTCAAAGAATCACAAGAAAATGCAAGCACATGCACGAAATTAGTTTGTGGAAGCGCTGAATCATTTATATATTAATGCCACAGCATTGTGAGATGTGTAAAGGTTGGTTCTCGAGATTAAACTTGCCTTCTGTAGCAGAAGGCACATACACTTTGATTAGAGTACCACAGATTGTTAAATGTTTGGTGCTTGACTGCAGATTAACAACTAGTTAAGTGTGAAGCTGAAATGCATTAACATTGATGTTTATTTACTGATGACAAAATGCACAAGTTTTCCATAAATTTTATGTAAGTGCTACATAACGGCAGAATCCGTGGGTACCTTTGAGCTTAAATATCATATGGGGAAACCCTTTCATAATGGCAAGGAAAGAAAAAATCATGTTACATGTTTTAATGTCCTTTTGCTCCACCAACAACAGATTGAGTAGCAATATCTGAATTTATGGAAATTGAGTTTTATTTATGGACACTCTTTAACTGCTATGATTATTAGCGTCCCATTCTATATTGGGCATGACAGACAGGAAATTTTGCTCAGAGGCTCTTTATCAACCTTGAGGTTCTTTTATGTGCCGTAAATCTATGACACGGAACCACCGGCTTTACTTCCCTTCCCTGAATTTACAGGTGTAAGTGTTAGCAGTGTAGGGAAATCCTGAAAGTAAATTGAAAAAACTGGAAAGTTCTTGCAATAGTGAACCTAACATCACAGAATCAGACTCTGACAGGGAAAGGATTGCACCATAACGAGCATTCCATAACTGTACATTAAATATTACTTAATAATACTTTACAATTGCATGCTTCCAACACTTCATTTGTAGGAGTGTATGTTAAAATTTAGTCATAGCTATGCCATCCATTGGTTCCATGGTTTCCACATGTGCACAATTTATGGCACGAGTGGCTTTAACATATCAGGATAAAACAGATGCAGAGTAACACAATTTGGTATATTTACATACAGAGTAAGCTTAGAAGAAACAGGGTTTAGGGAGGTGGAAAAGATAATGCACCTGTGTCCAACCTCACTGCAACAAGCTACATGTCATAAAGGATACTTCCAGAATGTTCTGCATTGCATTTATGAGAGATAATGTAAGAACTTGGGTTTGTAATCAGTATTATTTACTTTCTGTTATACAGTGTCCTAAAGGAGAGACATACTTTTTGTTATTTTTTGCACACAATGGCCTATGGCTATGTCCAGATGTGTTTCTCATTATTCTCTGCCATACAATGGCTTTTGAGACAGTACCCTGTTATATTTCCTATTATTTTTCTGCCATACAGTGGTGGCCTTTGAGACAGAGTGCCCAGACATGCTTTTCATTGCTTTCAATGGCCTATGGGAGAGACTGGACGTGTTTCTCCTTATAGTTTACGTACTTTCACCCACAAAAATTACCATCATAACTGAAAACTAGCTTCCTTGTTAGTAACAAGCAACTTAAATCTAATGTGTAGACTAACTTTCCAAATAACTTAAATCTAAAAAGAGGCAAACACAAAACTATAACTTAGTCCTCTTAACCAAGAAAAAATTAATTATTATGTATACACGTTTAAGGTGAAAGCATTACTCACTAATTGTTAGGTGTAAAATTAAGCTTGTATCTACAAAATACGTTTGTCTTTAAGTTCATGTAGCAGTATGACTTATGAGGGGTTATCACATTTTACATTAAAGCTATTTACTCAATTATAATAATTGGCATACACCTATATGTATGTGAGTATGAATAATTTTTTGTGATATAGGCAAAAACTACAATCAGAGTAAACCAGTTTGTAAGCTATAATTTCTTTAGAGGATTTACTTGCAATCCAGACTTTTTTCAGTGACCTCAGGAAAAACTTTATACTTTCTAACTGTGAATGTACCCATGTTGTTCATTATAACTAAAATCTTGGGTGTTTACTTTAGCACAATTTAAACTGTCTGTGTGCAATAAATTTTCTTCATGTGAAGAATATTAACTGAACTTATAAATGATATAGCATATAACATGTAGGGTATGGTGGGGGAAATCAGAAGCATGGCTTTTGGATAATGTTAAGTTCTCACACATGTGCTGCCACTACTAAACATGCCATATTGGTTTGCATTCTCACAGTTAAGGATGGAGTCTTGTTAATGTGTGTGCTTTGCTTTGAATAGATTCTGCTATTAAGAGAGGAGCAATATTAGTTTTTCTTATCAAAGGTAAGTAAGGAATATCTCTATAATCTGCAGCATGTAATATTTTGGTACGAAAATTTAAGCTTTAGCTGGTTTTGTGTAGCAAACACTTCCTTGGTATTTTGCGAATGACGATAGATATTGTACTATCTATTGCACAGTCTAAGAATTATGTTCTGACCAGAAATGTGATAACTTGAGGGGCTATTTCTATTACTGTTGATGTTTTAAATGAATTATTCCATACTAATTTTCAGAAGCTCATTACAAAAGCAAGTATTTATGGTTATGGTGGGACAATCTGTCATTACAAAGTGTGACTCAAGTTTTCAAGGAACCGTATACAATCCCGCATACAAAAGTTAAAATTCAATGAGCTGAATGGCTATATCTACAAGAATTTGAAATAAGCAAGGGCCATTATAGATGACTACAAATGTGAATTCTGTGGTGTCAGGTACTATTCAAAGTCATCTGTTCCGAAAGATAACTGGAATGGTATGGTTCTATGAATGGTGTGTGGGAGCTGAAGGAAGAAAACAATTTACTTGTGGCAAATGCTTCTAAACAGCATTCATGGTTAAAGAACTATTAATGATTCCTTACATTTCTAAATATTTTGAATGTGTCATATTCCACAAGAATTGTTAATTCTATTTAATTCCACATTAATATTTTCTACTATAACCATATATTTGTATCATTTTTAGAATACAATAAATTTCTTTCAAAATTCAAAAGAACCACTATCATTTATTGTATTTATTGTTATCCAAGCTGCCCTACAGTCATCTCCAAAATATCCTTTGAAATTTCTCCATTTTGAATTCAACGGTTAATTCTGATAGCTTTATTTCAGCATTAGAATTATCATTAATGATAGTGATATTAAACCCCCTGTGACCTATACCCCCGCCGCTGTATCTTTGCACTTGACAGTTCGTGTGGCTTTGCGTAAGGTTGGCTACATTGTGGTTGCAACGTTGCCAGAGTGGCCAGTAAACAACAGCTGATTGTTCTCCTTTCTATCGTGTCTAAGCCACATACAAAAAGTGTACGTAAGTAGCGAACGTCACTGAATAATAACTATTTTGTATTATTATTGTTAATTGAAAATAAGCAATATAAGCAGCTTTGGTATAGTCGGGTACTCCTTTCTATGATAATAGGCATAAATGTGCCTACGTGTGGCATGTAATTGGAAAGCATAAAGATTTGTGACTGGACGAGGCTGCTTTCTTTTCTTCCCTGGAGTTGATAGAAATACCTGTTGCGTTCCAGATGGCTCAGGAATTTTGTTCTCTTTCTCTTGGAGTTTCACTCCCTTTTAAATAAAATTTCTTGTGCTTAGTCCAAGAGTTGCTGCAGTTCGTTGTACGGCTTTATCAGCAGGAATAGAGGGATTGTCATGAAGCTTCACTTACTCCTTTTCCTGTTCAAAGAATTTCCGGGTTCTCCTTAATAGTTCCAATGCCTGACTATTAAGTGGCACATCTCGGTGCAAAGGATTTTCACTTCGTGAATCATCACTTGGCGATCGGCATCGTTTTTTAGACATTGTCACACTTAAGTTTTGTTTAAATAAACAATATGAATGAAATATATATAAAATAGATATATATGTATAAACAAACAATAACAAAACTATCAAACAATAATCACAAATATAAATAACAATGAACAATATGTAGCTTGCAAAGAACAACTTGACGCTCGTGCTAGAGATTCACAAACTGAAGCACGTGGTTGGGAATAGTTACATCCAGCAACAGAGCCGATTCTAGTTCCGGTTCCGCTTTGTCATCGACCATCCGGAATGCTGCCTTGTGATTGGCTTAGGAAGTCAAACGGTTGAAGCTTTTCATCTGTTTTTTCGCGAGTGTACCAACTTAAACGCTAGCTGTCAAGTGCAACGTTACAGCGGCAGGGGTATATAATAGTGTAGTACTTGTGCACTTACTTGAATGCTCAGTACAATCTAACATTTTACATTCAATCAAAATCTTATTCTAACCTGTTGGAATTACCTTGCTGTGTCCTATATTATTGTAATCTAAATAAAGTTCTTACCAGAAGAACCATGAAAATAAAACCTCCATTTTAAAACATTAGGTACAATGTGCTTTCAACACATGCTGAGGTAAATATATCAGGTGTAAATGAATAACACCACACAGATTTTACTGATAACAGTTGGTTCATAGACAATCAATTTGAGATAGGAAACTTATGGTCTATGAAGACAAGTTACTAAGCTGTGTCTCAAAATTGCTAAGGAGTTTGCAGGTAACTGATCACTTCCACTTCAACTCTAAGGTATGATACGAAAACAAGTAGTTACTCGGAGCTTGCATCTTTAGTGCAACGGATATGTAACCAGAAAGGAGCAGGTAAACAGACATTTGAATTTCGGGTTTGAGTCCTAATAGCCACATTTTTTTCCCCTTTCTTTCCTTCCTTCTTTCTTTCTTTCTTTCTAAGCACATACTCAGTATAATTTGATTCACAAGTAACATTTGTGTTGTGCACGTATAATTTTTTAACTTAACCAATGCTCAAGTTTTTAATTTAAAGTTCTTTTAATTGTAATTTACAATTTCATGGCCTAAATAGTATACACTGAAAACTAAATACATACA
This sequence comes from Deroplatys truncata, assembly GCA_030765065.1. NCBI lineage: Eukaryota > Metazoa > Arthropoda > Insecta > Mantodea > Mantidae > Deroplatys > Deroplatys truncata. The sequence continues at coordinate 636,522,547 of CM060990.1, forward strand.
ATAACGTTATATGAACTAGTACAACTCTATACAAATAATGACAAAAATGTAAATTCATAAGTGCTTAAAAGATCTAAGTGGACTGAATTATTACAAAAATAAGTTGTCTGGGTATTAACATTACAATACAATAGATAGGTATATTAAGAATAAAGATATGCAAACAAATTAAGAAAATGCACCGGTTTCGAAGGAATTGCTCAAAACGGCAACCTCTAACAACAATGCAAAGGCAACATCTACACAGAAATGATTCCTGAACCCTGTTGAGCATTCCTGGTATGTTACGAATCTCATTGCTGGCTGCAATAATGTGGGCAACTAGTGCCCTTCAGAATGAATTGGCGACGAGTACACCATAGTCTGAAGATAGCTCCAGAAAAGAAATCCATGAGACCGAGATCCAGAAAATGAGGTGGCCAGGGCACAGTAGGACTGCCTCTTCCTATCCAGCGATTGGAGAAGGCTTGATTTAGATGCTCCCGCATATTTATAGCATAATGTGCAGGAGTTCCATCATGTTGGAAATACTGTTAAGTCTGAACATCAAGTGGCACTTCTTCTAAAAGGGCTGGTCATACATACTCCAGAAATGTTTTATAAGTATCACTACACAGTCAAGAAGGAAGAAGCTATGGTCCAATGTCATGGTCAGGAACAATGCCAGCCCATATGTTCACCATAAACTGCTGTTGGTGGCTCTTCTACAAAGTAGCACAAGGATATTCATATGCCCATATATGCCTGTTCTTGGAGTTTAGAATTTGCCTACGCCTGGTAAACATGGCCTCATCTGTGAACAACACTAATGAAAACAATTCTGGTGGCTGCCTTAAGGCCCATTCACAAAACTGCAGGCATAAATTAAAATCCCTCGGCATTAAGGCTTGTATCTTTTGCAGATAGAAGGGCTAGAGCTGCCCCCTGTGCAAGACTTGCAACACTCTTGTGTGGTAGGTGCCCATTGCACAAGCAATAGCATGGGTGGTGGTTGATGGTTTGTATTCCAGTGTATGCAGTATGTTGTCTTCAAATTCCAGAGTGTAACAAATATTTTTCAGCACCACAGAACCATCTTCTTGCAAATACCAATCTACAGACTCAAAAGTAGTCTGATGGGGATGTTGTCTATTGGGGTACCTTTCACTGTAAATATGTGCAGCTATTGAAGTACGACCTCCTGCTTCACCATACACAAAGTACATATTAGTGAATTCAGCAAAACTGTATCTTTGCACCATGTTCCCAGAGCGTTTAGCTACTTCAATGTAGTAGTGTTGTGTGCTGAAGGCAAATAGGAAATGAGGCATGAGTGATGTGCTGCATTGGAGAATACAGTGGTTACCTATGATTTGAGTAAGAAACAATTATGCCAAATGGTGGTGTTAAGTGTCTGCCAGATGTATCATGCCACATTCTCAGTAGCTCTTTTTGGAAGTCATAGTACTTTTATACTATTACTTGGTTCAAAGATGAGTGAATTTGTTCCACCTGGTTAACTCTTAGGTTCAAATTATCCTTATTCACCTCACATGCAAACATCATCAACCGAAAACTTTAAGCCAGTGTAAGTTTACAAACCTCCAAGCTTGGATGTGAGAAGACACGGTGGTATGTGGTAGCTTGTGCACTATGCATGATGATGGTACTTTGCCTGTTTAAGGGGTGAGCATAACATTGCTCCCACGACGGGAAAAGAAAGAAAGAAAGAAACAAAGGAAAAAAAAAGTTCACTCATTCCAAATTTGAACTTGAGTTTGCATGCTTACACTAGTTCACAGACAATCCACCAAATCACTCGGCCACAATACAGCCATTAGAAGCTTCCTACACTTGGAAAGGTAGAATCAGGTGATTGAAAAATTCAATGCCATAGCCGGGATTTGAACCATGGATCTCCCGGTCCCCGTCCGGTTGCTCTAACCACTGAGCTACCATGGCAACATGCCAGCACAACACTAAATTCTCCAGCTGATTCACATTTTGTCTGGTAAACCACACTTGTTTGGTTGATCCCCCCACAACCTGTTATCCATTGGAGTGGTATGCAGCCATATGTTAGGTCCACACATTCAGTGACGACAAAATTTAGAAATACTTATTCAGAGAGTAGGAGTAAGATCCCAATGAGCTTTACTTTGTTTCTGATACAGGCTACCTATGTATTTTGGTTCTGATTTTGATTTACTGATCCCAATCTCTAATTACTTTAAATATATATAACTCAGTAGTTTGGCTTCGTAGACCATTGGTTTCTTATCTCAAATTTATTGACTAGGAACCATCTACTGCCAGTAAAATCTGTGCGGTGTTACTTATTTACGCCCTGTATATAACCTCCTTATTCAAATAGTCTAAATTAGATAATGCAGATGTTGCCTAACTTCAACCATGCTTAAAGAATTAGTAAACAGAGTAAACTTCAAGGCATCTTGTCTCAGAGTGCTAAGCTTGTTCTGAAAATTCATCTTGAAGATGTCAATATATAGGAATAAGAAAGAAACAAGATCAGGATTAAGAAATTAAAATGAAGCCATTATTAACAGTGGAGTTATATGATAAGTATTAACACAATTTTATTAAAAACACATGAACTCCACATATGCCAAATAGTCGAAGTGCGTTTCAAGAAGCATGCTTCTCATCTTCAGTTGGCTGACTGGAGCTTGCAACCAGAAAATCTCGGCCAAGTCATTATGTTGTCAACTGACAGGGTCACCAGTTGACGATATTGTCCAAGTAGCCATAGGACACAGAGGGCAGCACAAACATAATGACTTGGCCGAGAATTTTCCGGCTGCAAGCTCCAGTCAACCAACTGATGATGAGGAGCATGCTTCTCGAAACATATTTTGACTATTTGATATATGTGGAGTTCATGCGTTTTTAATAAAATTGTGTTAATATTTAAGATCAGGATTATTTAAGAATAGAAAAGGAAGAAACACATAACAAAGTATGTGTATGCATTTCCAAATCTGTATGTTGAAATTGGCTTAAAACAGGCTTAGGAATAGTATAACTCAAAAGACAAGGAATCATACATGCTAATAGCAATAGAGATATAGCCATTACTTTTGCATTAAAATCATATTAATCGAGACTTACTCATTTCATAATAATGTTTTCCTTCAAGGCTGTTATTAGGACATTATTGGCGAATTTTTTTTAATGTAGGTACAAGAGAGCCAAAAAACTACGAACCGGCTGTGCAGTGTTTTTCCTATCCTCATCCTTGGTGCTCGTTGCCGTTTGCTGCTATCATAGAAAGGCACGGATGAAACCATACAACATTTTTAAAACTACTTTTAAAGGCTTTACTTATCAACTTTATGAAAGGAGATGCTGAAACTGGCCACCGTCGTTGTCCATACATTTTTGGCACCTCTTTAGGAAACTATCCATCACTCGCCATAGTTCACGTTGAGAAGTGCTGACAATTTCCTGGCGGATATTTTGTTTTAATTCTTCCAGGGTGTGTGGGTTTGTCTTGTACACTTGTTTTAAGTTACGCCAGAGATAGAAATCGCAGGGGGTTAGGTCAGGGGACCAAGGGGGCCACAAATCTTACTAATAATTCTGTCCTCAAATGCACTTTCAATTGCTCTCATCAAAATATGGCTGTATAAGCTGTTGCAGAGTCTTGTTGAAAAAAGGCAAAATCACGCTCCCTGGCTGTTAATTCTCTAAAACAGGGGAGCAAAATTGTATTCACATATGTACGGGCGTCAACTCTTGACTGGAAAAAAATTGGCTTCCTAAAGAGGTGCCAAAAATGTATGGACAACACGGTGGCCAGTTTTAGCATCTCCTTTCATTAGGTTGGTAAGTAAAGCCTTTAAAAGTAGTTTTAAAAATGTTGTATGGTTTCATCCGCGCCTTTCTATGATAGCAGCAGATGGCAACGAGCGCCGAGGACACGGACAGGAAAAACACCGCACAGTCGGTTCGTAGTTTTTTGGCTCTCCCTGTATTATGTGTAATGAGGCTTGAATAGCTTAAAATTATTAGGATGATATTATGTTACTATAATACAACTAAGCAGGTATCATCATTATCGTCATTTTCATCATCACCATCATTATGATTATCAACAGAATCTCCATTATTGGTGGTGCAGTTGGCTAAATTTTATATTATTCTGAGCCAAAATTTTGTACCAGGCTATTCATGCTGTTTTGGCATTTGTCATGTAGATATTTTATCAAATACTATATAACCCTGGTCAACATCAATATTTTAGATAAAACTAGGAAATGCAAATTGATAAGACACCTTCATTGTAGAGATCTGTTGCATAAAATATGTGCTTTGGCTGATGGAAAAGGGCCAGCTGGCTGGTGTAACTGATAGTCAGCACTTCCCCCAATCATACCAATCCACTTTATCTGTTGCAAGACAGTTTGGTTTGTTTTTTCCTATGTTAACTGAATTGCAAATTAAATTAACAAAATTGCAATAACATTTACATAGGGAAACCAAAAAGAAAACTAAAACTAGAGCTAAAACATGTGAAATGCAGGCTTGCTTCAATGGTAAGCTGGTGTTTGATGACTTACCATTCATCCAACGTAAGACTGTATGAGGAAGTACATTAATGGATCACACTTATTGTGGTAGTATAAGTAGGGTCTTGCAAAATGAAACAGCTGCAGCATGCTTTGCAGTCAGTTCCAACAGTACCTTTTCACCTACCCTCTTTTGAAATCCTGTCAGCATAATTGCTGTTTGTTGTGTGCCTAAGAGTTCTTGTTGCTCAGTAAAAAAAGGTATTGTAGTGTGTTTCAAACCTCCTGACGTTTTACAAATGCCTCAACAATGCCATGCATCTTTGTCAAACACTGTTCCACTTCAGCAGAATTTTATACCATTTGCATTAAATAATGTTGCTATTTACAATAAATATTATAAGGAAGCAAAAATAGTCATAACCACGAGGAAACAACACACTAAAACCATACTTATCAGTACAATTTTCAGTACTCAGGAAACAAAGTGGCATATTCTTCTTAAACTTGCCCTAAACATCATTGGAGATGTGGTTTCTAATACCAAAATTCTAAATGTTTCAACAACCTCTGGTGGATAAAAGAGAACCAGCATATAACATATTTACTCTGAATAGTATGTGAAATTCTTGGTTGTGGAGGATTTTCCTTTACCATAAATTAAAAAGCAATATATTGTTAATAGACATGGGACTTATCATGCTCCAAAAAAAGCTTTCTACACAATATTATATGCATAAAATGTTTAATAGATATAAGATATTTTACAATCTTGAATCATTCATTCTTTACTTTATACTTTACATGATATTCAAGAGATTGAACTGGAGCCTATAACCATGCACAATGGGTGAGATTCTTGAAGTTTCAACTCTGTGAATTGTTATGTTCTAGGAAGGCATTATAATGAGAGCTGATCACTGTTACAGTAACAGAGTCAGAAAATCATCCTGCAGCTATGATTATGAAATGTTCATTCAAGTTACAAGTATTTCTTCCTCTTCAAGTCATAATTACTGTAATTCAAGACCTCTTACGCGAACCTCAGAGAAGCTTGTAGAACTATGCAGAAATTTAAATTATCTGATTACAATCCAGAAACTTCTTTCTATCAAGTATAAATACAAGCCAGAACCAAATACATTCAACAGATTCTGATAGGATAACATTATTCTTTCTTTAATAACATAATTTCAAATCAAATAGACTGGTTTGTAACATGTACATAAAACTTCAATTTGTTCATGTGAGAATCAAAAGAATTGTGCTTAATGCTGTATATTAACTGATTATTAGACACAGAACAGGATCATCTTTAAATTCATAAAAGAATCTGAAACCTCCAATAACTAACATTTTACAACATTCTTCTTGTACAATAGAAATGTCAGTAGAAGATACTGTAATAATTCTTTGGAAATGTGGACCAAGAAGCTAGCCCTATCAAGATCCTCTGCTGACTTGGATTTTCTTCTAGCCAGCTAGCAAAATGACTCTTCAACCCTACATCTTAATGTATGATAAGTTACATTGTTAAAATGAATGCTTTGGAAAAAAGGAAAATAGACATAGCACTAGCCAAATTTCTTTTCAGCTGCAACATTCCATTTAGTGCTGTGGATAGCAATCATTTTAAAGATATGCTAGAGAAAGTCTGCCTTTACTACCAGCCTCCTGGACAGAAAAGATCCTGAATGGACTACTTGAAGTTATGTACAAACACCATTCTATACGCCCATTAAACCTAACTTCCTCATCAGAGGAAGGGGAAAATAAATCTACTAGTATCAGCAAAGTTTTCACAATGCTACACAAATATAAATATTGGAAAAAAGTAGGGCATTTCTGGAAGATTTTGTTCTGTTGGACAATTCAGAGGCAAAATAAATTGTGTGAAATTGTAAAGGAGATCTCTGAAATAGCAAAAACATGAACAAAATGCAATCATCTACTCTATCATGTTTGATTTCTGTGGCAATTCTCCTTGTTGAAGTTCCTGGAGAGAGTTGTATGGCTTCCAACACCATATCCTTGACCTCAAGCATAATACATGTAAGTCTACTTGCTCCCCTACCTTGTGTGAAGCTCTGCTGTTCTCTAAGGTACTGAGGGACTGATGTAAATGTGAGACTTTTGGGGTGTTTTCTTTCAGAATATGCTCCTTGCTACAAGTGTGTAGCCTCCCATGAACTTCTGTTAATAAATGGAGTTTTATTTAAGGATGTTCTTTAACTGCTATGGTTCTTAGCGTCCCATGAAACAATAATTTTGCTCAGAGGCCTCTTTATCAGGCTTGAGGTTCTTTTACATGCCGTAAATTGACATGGGACCACCGGCTTTACTTCCCTTCCAAAGGAAGCCATGCTAAGGATTTTTACGCCTGAAAAAATCCATCACCATGGGTTGGGTTTGAACCCGCAACCTCGGGAACTAGCATGGTACCCTAGACCACGGAGGACGACATGGATTTCTGTTAGCACTAACATGCATAAAAAGGAAAGCACAATAGATCATAACTGGTCACAGTGCTTAGGGCATTTATTGCACTCCCTTATTAATAGGAATATTAATGGAATATGTATCTATTAATAATGTTATTATGTATCTATTATAACAGATTATTCCGGTTTGCTAAGTTGAAACAAATCTAATGCTTATACTGAAAAACTAAGATGTGTTGTTGATTAGCTTTTCAGAAGATAACAATGATGCATACTAATCATATTTCTCATTTGCAATGAAGTATCATGCCAAACATCTGACTTAAGGGGAGGCGCTAATGAAATTTGTAATTTCTACAATTTTTGTTCAATTTTTTTTTAAAATTTGGCGCAGGTCTTTGGAACGAATTTTAAGAGTAATGTATTTTTTCAGATTTTTAGAATGATTATTTTGGTTGAAATAAAATAATTTATTATAGTAATTTATTAATTATTAAACTATAATTAATTATAGTAATTAGGGGTTTGTTAATGAAGCATTTAATCAGAAACTAAAATTATTTTCTGCTAGCTAAGAAGTCCTATTATGGGATATAGCATTGATATTTTCCTAGTGTTTATAGTTCCAGAGAAAAAATCATGTTTGAAAAATTTAAATTTCATTAAAAAATTGCTAAAGGCCAATATATAAAAATTTATATTGCCCTTCATTTACCAAGACGTATCGTAATTCCCATGCTCTATTCCTTAGATATGCCCTTGCTGAATATGTGTACCAAGTTTCATAAGAACTATTTACCTCTGTGAAGAACAGCATGAACTGGAAAGATGCATAAAAATATAGTTTTGAGATAATTGGCTTTAAAGTCTTACATATCATGTATTTTGTAAACTGCAGTATTTACTGGCTCTGCTTTTGTAAATATGAATCAGAGGAAAGTTTGTGATGAGCATACAAAGTTTTAAGACTTGTATTGTTTCATCTAGTTTCAGCACATAGCAAGTTCTGTCTTCTTATGTTTACTAACATTAATTGTGTTCATAGCAATGGTATTTTTCTTGCTTATAGCCATGATGTAACCTAACTGAATAGCCTATGTACTAAACCCTCATCTAAAAACTGTAATAAAGTAAAGTATACAATGCCCACAGCACTTACTCATGGGAAAAGAAGTAATTAGAAGCAAACAAAATACCATGATGTAAACACTTTCACAAAACTTCCACAAAAATGAATGAAAATCAAACAGTAAACAAAGCTTACAAAGCTTGTTCTCAGTGATTTGCAGAGCCATCTGTTCTACTAAGTATGATGGTATGATAGTATTCCTCAATTTTAATATTCTTTATTTAAATGTAGATAAAAACAAGGATTAGTATACACCGAGTACCCATGCCACGCCTCCTATGGAATTTAAATGACTGAACAGATTGCAGCAGCTATTTGAAATGTTTTAATGCATCACTTAGAATTAAGATACTAATGTGAAATTTTCACTAAATGATACCTCATGAAAGTAAAATTTTTGGTGTGAAAAACTAAAACTCGAAAAAATGACCAAAATGTCCAAATTTCAATAGTGCTTCACTTTCAAACTGTTTTTCATTAGACTAGCAGATTTTTGCCTATTAATTTGTATTATATAAACATAGAATGCCACAGGGATAATGGGGGAGAATGAAAAATCTGCCACTTGATGACACGATGAATCACAAATGTAATGTTTAAAAAGCTCTAAGGCACCTCTAATTATGGTGTCAGTATAACATTAAGAACAGAGTAAATAAGTCAGTAAGGTTTTATTTTGTTGCATGAAGATGGTGATAATAGTGTTAACGGAAAATGTTAATTGTTTAGCATATAATTATCAGATTTTTTTTAGTTTTATTCAATGGTGTCTTAATTTGGCATGAGAAAAAATAGGTTATGTTTGGGTAATATTGTATTAAATACTACCTTTTATAAAATACGTATCAAAGTCATCTGAAATGTTAAATTAATTCTTAAAGAGGTTAAAAGTGGCAAATATATGGTTTCAATGACTTGACATTAAAAAAAAAAAACATTAAGCATAAAACCATAGAATAATGTCACAATACGTTAACTTACTAAAAATGATCCTCACAACACATTGTAGATTTCTGTGAGACATTACTGACATTTCTTTGCCAATAAAATAAACAATTTGCTGGAGGTGCACAATGTAATGGTGCACATAAGAACTACACACAATTTATAGTCTTTCTGTTCAACATCTGGCCGAAATTCACATTGATTCCAAAACCAAAAATATTCTGCTACTCAAAACTGCACTTAACTACACCACACACCAAAATAAAGGGGAAATAAACACATATTTAATTATTTCTGTTCAGAAGTTCAAACATAGATGATGATGTCAGAACAATAAGGATGCATTATTGCCACACATGACCTCTTTGCAGATTAATTTGTAATTTAATGATATTTAGAGTTATTATTTTTCCTACTTGGTAATATTTTTGAATTCTACATGAAATTTTCAATCAGAATAGCTCATATGGGACATTCCATTTCAAATAATCTGAAATAGAAGGAAAATTGACCTTGCATTTTTAAACAAAATTAAACTTTTTGTATTTGTAGACAAGCCCGATATAATGCTTTATGCAAACTCTCAAAATTTAGAACATCATAGTTTTGCAATTAAAATTGTTCAAATTTATCATATCTTCCTAAAATTTCCAAATTCAAGCTGTTGTAGTTCTGAAACCTTTAAATCTAATTATTTAAATCAAGTTTTATTTTGATTCCCTAAACCTTAATTTCATACTGATACATAAACAGGTTCTTCTCATTTTTATTTAAGTGAAGAAATTTCTATTTTTTCAAGTGTAGGCGGTTACGGATTAAGAAAAATAATTTTATTATATATATGGTAAGGCTCTGCAATTTAAACACAATCAAACATATAGTTTACTGTAAAGGTCACTGATAAGGTTTTATCTAAAATAATTAAAGAGGTAAATTACTTTATGTGCTCATGGTTGCTCTTGCATGTTTGTTTTAAACTGAATGTCAGGCAAGCTGCTGTGCATGGTTAAACAATGAGAACGCTTACTAAGCAGTATGTGATTCCGAGTATTTCCTCACAGATTCACAGAGTGTTTGTTGATCATCTTTCATCAACTATTTAAATCGCTGGTTTATTCACTTTTTGTGTTATAACTACGAACACCAAAACATAACCACTTTACCAACATTGGCGACTTCTTTTAATGACATTATGGATTATTCTCAATCTAATATTTTAGTTTTATAAAAACCTGGAGACGCTTAAAATAAGTAGAAACTGTGTATAGATTTTTATGAATGTTATAAAAATAATTAGTATATGCTGTAGAGAAATGCGAACTTCTATCTACAAAATGAGATTTGGTACAATATTCTGAAATAAAGGGTTTTGGAGCTATGCGCACTTAAAATGTAACAACATTAATTAATATAATACATTTATCATTCAATAACGTGACAACTGTTGGTTTTTAGATGCTAATATTTGATAAATATGCTTTCCTTAGCACCCCTTATTAATAAGAAAAATTACAATGCAAACAAAAAATGCAAGGTTTTTTGCCGTTCGATTTCACATGGAATGTCCCATATGTGAGCATAGTTACATTGATGTGCATGTTCCCAATTCTCTAGGTTTAAGAGTTACAGAAAACAAAACCGAGATTGCAATGCTTTGATATTATGGTTTTGGGTATCTTGCGGGGGCTTTAGCTCCTGGAGTTCTTTCCCCCTTCCTACGTTTGCTCCTGTACTATATATCTAAGTTCAATTCACAAGCCATAATAATTGTGCCCATTGAGGTTTTCACTAGGACTTTTTGATACTATTCTGATTGTTCTTTACTGCAAGGGCTCTTGGAGTATAATTTTTTGAGAAAAATTAGGTTATTTATACAGATCTATGTAAGCAACACTGGAACTGCTGTAGCTAACTGAAAAGATGACAGCACAAGAAAAGCAAACCCATATAATAATTTATTTCCAGCTTCTTTTAGTATGCAGAAAACTACACAAGATTAAGTGATTAAGTAATTTAATTAAGTAAGATTACATAATTTAATTCCTGGCATCGATAATTCACGACATCGAACCAGGAATTAAATTGTTGAAACACGTCAAGAAACGTTGAATTGGAGACACGGGAAAATATTTTCATCACAAAACACAGATAAGATCTTATGAACTTTGAAATTCCTGATGTGGATGATGTCATCCAGTTGACAAAAGAGCTGTAGTCAACCCAGCAACTGAAGATAGGGAGGATGCTCCTTGAAACTGGTCTTGTGAAATTCATCATGTAAGTGGAGACAATATTGTGTTTAAAAATTATGACTCAATTTCAAGATTTTATGTTAGCAACTAGTTTGGGCATAAAGACATTTACATAATGGGAGAGCCAATTTTAACATTTTGTCAAAATATTCAGCCATATCTAGCTATTTTCAGTTTCCATTGTCTTAATTTTTAAATTAAAATCATTAAAATATCAAAAGGAGGCTGATTATATATACATTAATGAAAAAAGTATAAATAAAAAATGCGAATGAAAATCTTTCACTTCTAAATTTTCACACTTCGGTGTCTGCATAAAGGTGAGGGGAAAGGGAAGTTCCGAAATAAAAAATTTCTATTGAGTTGCAGCCTACAGGCATTTGCAAGCTACAAGTTCAAATTTATGAAGATTAATTTTTATATCTGACTAATCACATGAAATTTGTATAGCTGGTGAATGCTGAATCCCCAACTTTCTTTCCTCTTTAACTCTTTTTCTAGCAGACCATACTACTCATGAGCATTTTGTGATGAAAATGCTGAATTATTTCTGAATGAACAAAATACCTTTGACAAGCCAGAAAAATGATTTTGCAAGATTGGGAAATCTCTGTCATTTCTCTCATTATTGTGAAACCAAATTTGCACGCATATAATGATTATTTATAAGCTTCTCCATACTTAGCCATTTCTGGCTTTTTTGACAGTCACTTTGGACACTTTTCATCACCAAGGGTTGGCAACATTGGCAAGTACTTCTGTATGAAGAAATTACTGCGCTATGGGGTAGTGTAGTACTAGCATATGCTCCAACATCAAGAGGTTTGAGTCCCACTACAATTGTTTCACACCTTAGAAACTATGTTCCACATGCCTGATGCTTCTAATACCTTTTTAATTTAAGTGACTAACGTGTTAAACTTTATAAATAATAAAAGTTGTATTACCTCCACCTCCTCTTGTAACTTGCTGCAAGGCAGACACATTATCATCATCAATAACTGCAAACTGAGTGATGGACGCATCCCTATTATTCAGTTTGCAGCTGATTGGTCTTCTTGCAGAATCACCCGACGAATGGAAACGGCGAGATCGGAATTCTTTCACTCGCTCTTTAAGAGCATCCCTTTGTTCAGTCACTGGAGACGATCCCATTATACCTAAAAATAAAATTTAATTTAAGTCTGTGGCAATGATACAAGTCCAGTTGTTGCTTTGATTATGTTATGATGCCAGAATCCTTAATAAATTATTATTCTTATTGTATTTATTCAACCACAAGACAACCTCAAATGCAAGACAACCCCCATTTTCCAAAACCTAATTTTGGGATTTAGCAGTTGTGATTGATCGTTTTACTAAATGTTTTCTGGTTATCAGTATCATACACTATCATGACAGCAACAGCAGCGGTGGCAATGGATGTGATTTTCTATTTAGACACTGTACAATGGATTTTTGTAAACAGTAATTATTTAGATTTGCACAGATATGCACATGATGGGTGAAGAAGGCCAGCAGGAATGAGAACACAAAAATATATATCTGTTTTATTACATGAACAGTATACACCAATACAATATTGCATTCATGGAAGTGGAAAGTAAATCTTCCAATTTCTATTTTAGACTTAAAGAAACATTTTGCCAAATGGAAACATTATTTTCCCTCTAGGTGTGTTAGTAACTATCTTTACAATGCAAAATGAAATGCATAAAATCTGACTGATAGGCCATGACCTTCACAGCAAACTTTCACAGTTTCTACATGTTTCTCCACTACCGACACCCATCCCATTCCTGCAAAATTTAAAACTTACATTTTCCTGCGTGCTAATAGGAAAATTTGTATCAGGAATGCAAGACAACCTGTGGTTTTCCAACTAAAATTTTGGAAACAAAACATTGACTTGTGTTCAAATAAATAAGGTATATTAAAATAATAATGATTTAATGTTGACAATTACTGCAACATTCAATTATATTTACTAAAAGCAATTATGTATTTACCATATCCAATATGTTTTCGAGATTAGTGCATTATATTAAAAGCTTTAATGTTAGTTACTCTAGCATAGGCTTTCTCTTTCATAAAGATATTAAAAAAAATATAACTGCATGTGATGAGAATGCTTTCATTTATAACTGTCATAAATGAATGCAAACTTAAGTCGATACCAGCAAGTATTGAGGTCCCACCCTTAAATTAAGGTAACTCTGAAGCGTTGACATACACTTCATTCATTTACTGCTTCACTGTAAACAAAAGTAATACAGTTGACTAGCAAATGGGAATTTGCAACATATTTTAGTGACTAAAGAAAAATAACTATTCTTACCTGCTTTGGCTGGTTCATATGAATAATATGAACCATCTGGCTCAGTAGTAGCCTCCCTGACACGCGGGCTAGGTAAATCTGGGTTATTAAGATCATGTGGAGTGTTGATGCGCTCTTTGTCATCTTCACCCATTTCTGTGTCTCCCTGATGGTCCCCGTCAGAGTTCATCTTGCCCTGTAAAATAATCATGCATCACAAACGTTACATGTTATTTTTCTTTATATTAAAAGTTTCATTGAATTCACAGTTAAATTGTTATAGAAGATCAGAAAGACTCACAATTTACAATCTTAGCACACAATGAGACCTCACTCAAGCTTCATGCACTGCATTTAAGTGTGCAAGTATTGATGAGAAATATACTGTATTTATTTTATCTTAAGGTTGAAGTGAACCAAAACAAACTTAAGCACACACATCGGCCATCAAGGCTCTTGTTGGATTGCATGTGCAGAAATAGTTCCCGTGCATATATGAAATTTGTAGCAATTAAATACATAATACGGGTTGAATATTAGCACAATATTAATACAACACTAAAGAGTACTAATTAGGATTAAAGAAAAGGGACATTAACAGTCAAAGAATTACAGTTAGCAAGCTATTCAAGCTGTCTGTTTTGCTGCAGTGTGGTCAATGTTACTAATCAGTTTGGTACCTGTGAGTGTAAACATGTGTGACTGAACAGGGTCTTCTGCAATAGCAAACCATAGAAAAGGAAAACCTTTAAACAGTGGTGAGAAAACACTTGTTCTAAACGTGTTCAGTAACTTTTGTGAGAAGTGTTCCAACCTCTTCCGAAGATGACATTGTGACATTAACCTCAGAATTTACCAGTGTGTCTAAGACGAGCATTTACAGCGCGAGAAAAGAATGAAGTGCTACAGGTAAGTCTGCACTCTGAACAAGAAAGGAAACATGTGAGAAAGGTTCCGAATGTGACTTGTGGTGAATTTGTGAGATCTGAGATGCATTGCCAAGTAATTAAAATTTTTATGTAGAAATCGTAAAAATTTTATTGTTGATAGGGACGATATTGTGCTGTGGCGCAGATGCTATTTTGTGTAAAATAGAACTAATGCGAGAGGGGAGTAAAATATATTCTTTAGATGAGACCTGAGCTAAATACAACTATAAACTGTCAAAACAAAGAAACAGGCATTTTTGACATGACTAATCATGGTTCTTAAAAATCCAATTGGGAAAGGCAGGAAGTTCATTCTCCTTCATATAGGTAATGACTCTGATTTGAAGATGAGGAGTTAGACTTTGAATCCAAAAAAGATGGAATGTACCATGAAAAAATGACTGGCAATGTTTTCAGATTCTGGTTCGAAAAAATTGTTCCTAAATTGGAGCCAACGATTTTGTTATTATGGATACTGCCCCACACTATACCGCACAATCAGACTGTCTCCCAAATAAAGATGGACCAAAAAAATGACAACTTGGCTGCAAAACAAAGGCATCAAATGTAACACAAGTTTGGTGAAGGTTGAATTACTAGAACTGGTAAAGTCCTTAAAAAGTGTGCGTGAAAGGTACGTTGTGGATGATTTGGCGGAAAGACGATATTGCATTGTTGACTGCTGCCTTACCATTATACTGCAAGGTTGGCACAACCTCTTCCTTGTGGTCATCACATGTGCGGTGGAATGATACATTACTTTACAGTTATAATAAAACCAGTGTAAATTGCACTCATTCATATTGTTTCATAAGAGATCTTTAACAGTTTAAAGTAATAGTTGGCACATGACCAGTATATGTCTGAATGTTGCAAGCTAAAATGGCTGATCCATTGGAAATAAGGATGCAGTCTGTGTAATAAACATAATTAAAATTATATTCTTTATTCCTAAAATTGTAACAAAATTAGTCTCATGAGGTAGTATGAATACTGTTACATCTGGACATATTATGTAGCAGTAGCCAAACAATGTATGTTGTTTAAGAATTGAGTCAGCCACTGCCCACATTCCTCTGCTCAAGAAAATGAATTTTTCAGTACTCTGTTTTCACTTATAAAGCAAATTACATTGGTATTGTATTCATTAGGATATACTCTTGTGTTGCCCAAGCTTCTGTAACTGGTTAATACACATTTTCACAACTCTAACTAAGGAAACATTATAGTTTAATATGTAATTTGTCACAAGAAAATAAGCTTTTTATATATAGGTAGTTTTAAAGGTCATAGTGATGAGTTAGCATGCTGGGCATATAAATTCCCCCCCCCCATTTTTCTTTGCACAAAGAATTTTTGAAAAAATTGTATGCATTGTTTTCCGACTATGAAACATCACTTTCACTGTATTTTTTTGACAGAATGACCTCCAACTTTATACGTATACATACTAACTAAAATTCACTAAATGTATGCCCACATGTTTTATATCTATTAGTGTTGATTATCACTAAAGAATACCAGTTTTTTGAAAGACTGAAGTTACTGTAGTTTACAACATTTTAGCTAATTAACCATTAATTTCACAATAACTGGATAGTAACTATTGCTTCCATATCTATAATGTATCATAAAATAAAGAAAGTCTAATGCACAGGATCTTTGTACAAGGGCAAATCAAAACGTCTTTGCCCCTATTTTTTTTCGGCCAAATTACGAATGTAAAACAAAAACCAACATATACATTCGAAGTAGTGGACTTTTCATGGGCCGGTCCTCATAGAGTTTCCAGCTGCTGCCGGCGGCAGCGCTACTGTCAATGCATTAAAAATGGCAGGTGTGCTTAACACGTCCACAGCTTACGAGCAACGAAGTGTGATCCGTTTTCTATGGAGTAATGGACGAACGCCCATTGAGATCCACAGGGAAATGCAGCCATCATATGGGGAAAGGTGTCTTGCTCTGAGAAGTGTGAGATGGTGGTGTTCTGAATTAAAAAATGGCCGTGCAAACCTGCATGACAATGAGCATGCGGGGATACCACGTGTATTGGTGACTGATGACAATATTACCCATGTGGATGCGATGGTGAAAGCAGAGCGGTGCGTGCGCATCAAAGACATTACTCAGGAGCTCGACATTTCTTTTGGGAGTGCTTTCGACATCATTCACGAGTGCTTAGGGTACAGGAAGGTTTCATGTCGATGGGTTCCTAAGCAGTTGGATGACGTGATGAAAGGCAAGTGTATGATTGCTTCTTTGAATCATCTGCAACGATATGCCGAGGAGAGTGACAATTTCCTGGATCGCATTGTTACTGGTGATGAAACGTGGGTACTGCTTTACATGCTGGAATCAAAATAGCAGAGTATGGTGTGGAAACATCCGCAGTCTCCTGTGAAAAAGAAATTCCATACTGCGCCATTTGTTCACAAAGTGATGTTAACGGCATTCTGGGATTTCCATGGACTGCTCGTGCTGGATTTCATGCCGCAAGGTGCCACCATCAATGCCAACAGATATTGTTCCACACTGTCACTTCTGCAGGCTGCAATTAGAAAGAAGTGCTGCGGGATTCTCGATGTTGACAATGTGATCATCCTCCACGACAATGCGTGATCACATGTGGCAAACAAGACTGTCGGCAAGCTAAGGAACTTTCACTGGGAGTTTCTAGAGCATCCACATGCAGCCCGGATCTTGCCTCTAGTGATTTTCATCTTTTCAGTCCGCTGAAAAAGTTCCTGGCAGGACAGTGATTCACTTGCGATGACGAAGTCAAGACAACAATGGTTCCGTAGTCAGATGACCGACTTCTACCGCAGCGGCATCACAAAATTAGTGCTGCGATGGGACAAATGTCTGAACCAGCAGGGGGAATATGTGGAAAAATAGTGAAAGGTGCAAGGAATAATATCTACATGTTTAATTGGCTGTATGTATCTTATGTTACCAGAAAAAAAATAGGGGCAAAGACTTTATGATTTGCCCTTCTATAATTGATATAGGAAGTTCATAAAATATGCTTATTAAAGAAAGTTTTGGAGAGATACCATTATTATGCATACATTATTCAATAAGTTTGATAAAAATATTATTAAAAGTATAGAAGATATTAAATTCAGTATATCTGCATACATCAAACTGTTTGTAAAGTATATTGATAACTGTAACAGATTTAATTCTTTATAAACTATTTTGTATTATCTTATTTTAGAGGCCAGAAACAGTTCATGTTCTGATGAGAATTCATACCTGAAGATCTTGCACACAGGTAGCAGGGGCTGTAACAACACGCAGTCGTCCAAATGTGGTCCCAGGTTTACGTCCTTGAGCTTGGTTTTGGTTAGAGCCTGCCATTGCTGTAATACCTGCAGTACCTGTTGTCTTCTTGTGCTGATGCTGCTGGGTGTCTGAGTTACTTCGAGCTGATGCCATTACAGCATCCCCTTCATAGTCTACAGCCTTATCTGTGAGGGGTGCAACTGATGAAGGAGTGTGATGGTGAGTATGTGTTTCTGGAGTTGGGTCCACTCCTGCCATTGAGACTGCTCTTCTCTGGGCTACCTGCTGCTTTTTGGGAGAACCTGTAGTCATACAAATCCCATTATTAACAACCTGAACTCATCTAATACTTATGGAACTGATTTCAGAATGAAATATAGTTTAGGTGATCAAATATTTCGAATAAGCACTGGATTTACAGTAGATTAATTGGAATAAGAATAGGGTTGTCAGACATAATGGTTTCTTAAGGCAATGCATCAGTGAAATTTGGTAAAATTATGTGAAAATTTTCTATTTTTTATTTTTTGCATTTTTATTATACTTATAACTAGTACTTTCATGCTACACATTTGGTCTTTTAAATGAACTATTTTAAACCTACAAATGTATATTTAATTAATCCAATAACATTAGGTAAAGCCCGCATTGAAGTTTTAAACTCCATATTTCACAGTTCACTTTTTTTCATCATTTTTCGCTATTCAAAATGCTCCTTGGTCAACAGTTTATAACTTATGACTTTAAAACTTTTACAAGAGCTTCAAGAATTACGGATTTAAAAATTGTCATGCACTAGTTAAAAATATTATTTTTCAGTTTAAATTAATTGTTTTCCATAACTCATGATGAAAAAGCTGAAAAAATTCAATATCATTTATACAAGAAATGTTTTCTCTTAAACTAATGCCTGCACAATTTCTTTATGTAAACTCAAATTAAAACTTTGGAAGTGGCACAATAAACTGTAAGGTCCAAGGAGTATTTCATATTATATCAAAAAGTGAATAATCATGAATAAGAAAATTAGAGATGGGACCTCGATACCATCAATACCTCGATACTCGGTGGCATAGAAGTATGTCTAATACTTTGAGATGAACCTTCGATACTTTTAAATTTTTAAGTATTATTGAATGTTGTTGCATTCAACTTTATGCTAGATAGGAATGAAAGGAGTTGAGACTTCACATTATTGCCTTGCATGTGTTGCCAAAGAGTTGCTGGACTATAGCTCTTAACAGAACTTGACTGTGTTTTTGTGGGTGAATCAGTGCAACATTCCATAGACTCCTGTATCTAAATGAAAACATGCAAAACGATGGGGGAAGAAGCAGAGGTGCTCATGTAACATGCAGCATTAACTGATTTTTGAATGAAGCTGATTTAGCTGATGTACTAGATCATGCTTCTGCAATAGCCTAGCTTGGTGACTCACTCTCAGTTATTACGTTTACCTATTCCAGTACCAAAATCTGTGAATCCAGCAGAAATAAATCAGAACTTAAGACATGAGATAATACAGAGCATGGAAGTATTTGATCTTTCCTTCCATCTGTTAGTTTGTGTTTATACAAGTCAAACTCGGGTCACACAAGCATAGCTTACAGGCATACTGTATGACTAATTTCCATAATATGGATAGAAAATCCTTTAAAAGAAGGTTTTCAGCATAAAATGTAGTTACATAGAAAGAATAGCAAAGAAATTATTGTTGTTGTTGTTGTTGTTGTTGTTGTTGTTGTTGTTGTTGTTGTTGTTGTTGTTGTTGTTGTTGTTGTTGTTGTTGTTGTTGTTGTTGTTGTTATTATTATTATTATTATTATTATTATTATTATTATTATTATTATTATTATTATTATTAGTCTTGACTAACAATAAGGGGTATATAACCGTGGCATTATCAAGATACAAAAAAATTGCTACAATTGGAGAATGTCAAACAGGAACAATTTCAAAATTTACATACAGTACAAAATCGGTTACATGCATTTATACAGAGAATGCTAGTAATAAGAACATAATTCATAAGAATAAGCTATCACATTTACAGTTTTTCATAAAGTGATTACTGAGTATTGGATGTCGAGTATCGGTACTAAAAAATCAGTATCGGTATCGAGAAATAGTGGTATTGTCCCATCATTAAAGAAAATTAATATCTTAACAATGGTTTGACATACCTTGTTAAAATTTTGTGTGCACTGTATGTTTTATGTTCTGAGTATACAGTAGAAAATTCAAAGCAACCAGAAGAAAATTGTAGATTTTTGGATTTTCACAGATGCATTGCCTTAAGGAACAGTACAATATTTTACTTTTTGTTCCATATATAGCATAATATTGAGTGCATATGGCAAGTACTCCTTGCCTTTGTTGCTTCAGTTACTAATGTGCCCTGTTTTCTTCGAAAGTGATGTGTAACTCTCGAGAGACATCAATTGTTGGCATGTTAACAAAAACTATTTGGCAATACTGCTTATCAGTTTATCACAAAGAAATTGTTGTGCATGATTCTTCACTATTTATTGTGAACCTCAGACCTCGACCTTAACTAAAAATGAACTGACATAAATTTTGCTATTGGTTGATCTGTTATTTTATTTCCGGTAGAATCTAGATATTCGGTGGACTTAATAACATGAGTTGTTAACTTATTTCAATTACAATAAATCATGTACAGAATTTTATGATATTATTGTTTGACATAATGCTTCGTTAAATATAGCTAGAAATAGCAGTAAATTTGAAAATTTATCAGTTTCAATTCATGTGTGCAAATGTGAGCATAATTGGTAAATAATATATTCTGTAAAGGTTACGCAATACAAGTTTTCTACAAGTAATAGACTTTATTTTGGTTTCAATTAAAGAAATATATAACCTCACATGGGACTCTACTATCTATAATCACCTACTACTTTAGTCTCTAGAATACTGTACACTGTAACCACAAGTTATGATCCTTATTTGCAATTTGAGAATCTGGCAACTCTATGCAAGTATCAGCCACAATCTGTGATGTGCAGTACCCAGATGAACACTTCAGGGATTCTGTCAGCTCTTGTTATAATGGTATTTCAAGTAGAGAAAAAAGTTGCACTTTAGATCTTGTTCACCCCTTCAATACATAGGTTGTGATGAGACCAAAACAGCTTCTCCTAGTACTCTTATCACACACCAAAAGAGAAGCATACTTGCTTGCTGTTGCATAACTTTAAATTGTTGTGATGATTTTGTACAGTCTTACTCTAAGTGCAAGTTATTTAACATAACTATTTCAATTTTAAAATTCCACGAATATGCCAATGTCAACCATTTACAAAACCTTAGCCAAAGACAGCAAATAATTAAAGCATACACATAAGCATCTAACTTAATTAGCAGCAATCTGCAACAGAAATGACAACATAAATAAGTTATATTCATACCTCACACTCCACAATTGCAGGTTGTTCTTCAGTTGTGCGAAAGTGTTTGGCATCTCATATGCAAGTGAACCTTAAGTAAATTCAAAATGGTAACAAACATGTGTAATGCTTTGAATTCTTCCATTCAGATTTCAAACCAAATAAAAGTAGTATAAAATTAAGTACAATTCAGTCAGAGTTTGTAGAAAACAATGCATACATGATAATGTTACTTTGTGGTGTGATGTAAATTTAGTATTTGTCTGATGAAGCCAAGAAAATGTACATCATTTCCAAATGGTGAATACAGAATATGAATTACACCGACAGCCTTTATTAGATTAGCATCCATTTATCTTAAATTGTATAATATACTCCTTCAGAGAGAGTATTTCTAAAAATACAAAGCATTATTCGCCATGAATCAGTACTTTATATAATAAAAATCTGAAGTCAGCTGGAGTTTCAGTCTGGAGCGTTAAACCACCGAGTTCTGTGTGGGAGTTTTCTACTCGTCTTCCCCAAGGTAGAGGGTTTAGCTACCTCACAATAAGCAATAAAGCTGAATGTATGTACTTTTTAAAAACTACAAAATTTATCTGCCCCCTCACCCTATGTCAGTTTTATGACAGTATGCTCTGCCAACCTGAAAGTCTGCCATGTCTCTCCCTGCTAACAATTTTTAGTGTCCCTCTCTTTGTCCATATTTAACTGAAATTTCTTGATTCACAAGGCTAGAACTTGAAATTCTAATATAATGCCTAAATAAAGTAAATTTTGCTCTTAATGTTTCAATAACAGAATTGATAAAACTAAAAGCTACACCAAAGGGAAGGCTTAAGCAATTTGATATTATTCTCAATAATACGAGGGTTGTCTGATAAGGTCTTTCTACAATTTTGTTAGGTAATGGTTTACATGAACTATGAAACTGTTAGCATATAAAAGATAAGGATAACAATGATTTTTATCCCCTAGTGTTTAACATCTATTCTTACCATGTATGACACACAGGCGGTAGACACTGATGGTACATGAAATGAAATGATAATTGGGAAAGGAAATTTGAGAAGGAAACGTTTCAGGCCTAAGTTTAGGGTACTTTCGTGGGATTTGCCAGACTTAGGAAAATATGGAAAAAAATCTCAATCAGGGATGATGATTCTGGTGAGATTTGAACTACAGACCTCCTGTTCACAAGTTCATGCCACAACCTCGGCTCTTCATGTTGGTAAAATTATTATGATTATTTTTAAGAGTGTTTAACACTAGCTCTTACTTCATATAGCACTACAGACGGTGACACTGGTGATACATGAAAAGAAATGATAATGGGAAAGGAAATTTGATAAGGGAATCTTCCAGCCTAAGTTTAGGGTACCTCCCTGGCATTTGCCAATTATGAGGACTGACAAAAACCTGGAAAAAATCTCAGTCAGAGAGGACTGTCCTGGTAGGATTCATAAGTCTGCACCTTAATGACCTCAGCTATCTGTGTCGTGATGGTCAGGAGGAGGAGGAGGAGGAGGAGGTGGTGGTGGTGGTGGTGGTGGTGGTGGTGGTGGTGGTGGTGGTGGTGGTGGTGGTGGTGGTGGTGGTGGTGGTGGTGGTGGTGGTGGTACCTTGCCCAAGTTGTGTATTGGTATCCAAAGGTTGATTTGATGCCTGAGTGGCAGCTAGGGTTGCATTGCAGTTCTTGTCTATGACAAGCTTATCACGATCTCTATTTGTTTCGGTTACAAGAGCAGAAGTTGTCTCTTGATGCAAGTGACGTCTTCGCCGACACACACTTTCATAGTCCAGTTGTGCCTGCAACAAAATAAATCGCATATAAACATTTTTACTAACATTGAAAGCAGTATCATGAAGAAAAGAAAATGCTTTCAATTAAATTTTTCAGCCATGCTATGTCACCTATCAGCTTTCTAACAAAAATGTCTACCACAATCCAAAATTTGAGTTAATTTCGTATTTATTTATAACTTTATTACTTATAAGAACACTATCAGGACCATTTGAGAAGTTTGGAATGAAGCACAAAAATAATGCTGGTTTTATTTATTTCTCGACTTAATCATCCCTGACATTAATGCACCTTGTGCAACAATTGTTTTATTTACCAACATAAATGTTACTGCAAAATACTCCTTGGCTGGTGCTTTTAAGCTGATCACCCAAAGAACATTGCTTTTCATCAAAGAAACTTGGAGAAAAGATGGAGGTCTGATGGAGTCAAATTTGTGCAAAAGGCGATGTGACAGCATATCATAGCTCAATTCACTGACTTTTACCATTGTGATAGCCATATGTGATGTGTTACTGCAACAGGATTTCCTAGTTTAATAAATCTTTTATGCATACCTTTGTATTTAGTTGCTTCAGTAATACCAAGTTGTTATACTTAAAAGACAGGCAGTCTGTATCAACATCGTTCAGGCAGAAACATACCTAGTTACAGCTAATTGTTACTGGTAACCATTAATATAATGTAACAGTGAATGTGATAACCATGAAAACAAATAACTTAATCGTTACTGGTAATCCTTAATGCATTATAACTGCGACAGTTATAACCATTACCCAAAAATAACTGTTTATCACATCCATAGTTATTTAACCTAAGATTATTTGAATTAAGAGAAGCTGCTATGAAAACAACAACAACAACCACCACCACCACTGCCGCCACCGCCACCACCCCATAAAGGTCTTTTATTTTGTCTGGCAATGAATCAGTTGTTGACTGGAGCATTCTGACTCTGTCCATACTGAGACATTTAAAGAAACCATCGGTGTCATAATTTTGGGATCTAGCCTTAATGTCTTGAAATTATTTATGCCTAATCTCCACAAATGAATGAAATGTAGAACTATTGCCTCATTCTTTAAGATGACAAAGGAAAACACATGAAGACCATTCAATGTCTAACTGAGACATAAAGGTGTCCAGTGCAACTGTTTGCTGCATCTTTTCTATTCTCTTTGAACGAGTTTCAAGGAATTTTTAGCAACTGTCACCTTAATTTTTGCACAGCCTTTTCATAACAAAGAGTGTTGTAACCAACACTTAGTATGTCCATATTAGCAGTGGCCTTATTTATCAATTTTAGGAAGGTTCTGTATATTACACAAATGTTAGCATGCTTTGATTGATACTCTTGCTGGATAACAAACAAATAAGGATATAAAATACAGCAACTATTAAAACATAAACAGGAGTTATATACTCTAGGTTAGTGGAAGTGA
Organism: Deroplatys truncata; assembly: GCA_030765065.1. Lineage (NCBI taxonomy): Eukaryota > Metazoa > Arthropoda > Insecta > Mantodea > Mantidae > Deroplatys > Deroplatys truncata. The sequence continues at coordinate 636,547,009 of CM060990.1, forward strand.
TTATAAACAGTAAAACTTTTTAACATATTGAAATTGTGAGTAGATTGGTAACACTTTAGTTTCACTTATTAAGTTCTCATCATGTTAAAAAACATTGCCAAACATAAATATCAAATGACTTGAAAGAACTTACACTGCCACAGTAGAAAACAAGATGCTTCATGGGGCACAAGTATGGAGAGAAGATGATGTTTGGAGGGAGGTTGACAAAATCAATAGGTTTTTTTGCAAATATGTTTTGGGTCTACCAAGAGCATCACCAAATGGGACAGCACAGTTAGAACTTGGTAGGTGCTCCACCAAGATCAAAATTTTCACCAGAGCTATGAAACACTTATATAGAACGTTGATATTGTAATGAAGTTAAGTTAAGAACAAGTTAAAAGACCCCATTCCACAAGACAAAAAAGCTGGAATCTATAAAATCAATTGTTCAGATTGCAATAAAGTATACATAGGTAAGACAAAAAGAAACCTAGAAACTAGGCTAAAGGAGCACATGAGATGTATTAAATACAAACAAATGGACAAATCTGCAGTTTCACACCATTTTTGGATCACTAATCACAACATCAAACCCAATATTACATTAGTCAAACCAGCCAAATTTGCAGCCGAATTAGATGCATGGGAGAAGATCACCATTCTAAAACACAACACACATCTAATGAATTTTGATTTGCCGCCACCAAATCCTCTCTGGAAGTACATTTCTCCACCACAAGATGCCACCACAGGATCCAGCCCAAAAAACGGAAACACCAACAACACGGGCCAGTTGAATTAACCTTCTGAGGATGGGAACAACCGTTTCCCGAAACATGTTAAGTGAGTAAACTTAAGTGATGTTAGTGTAACAATTCCGACTCACCTTTAAATAAACTTATATAGAATCTCCAATTTGGAAGATAGCGATATTATCAAAGAATGTTTTCATACACAAGAGAAAAATAAGTGGAAAGGGACATGGTTATTAAAAATCCAGGAAGTTATCGAACAGATAGGTATGGGAGATGGGTGGATAAATGTAGAATATCACATTAGAGGCTTCTGGAAAGAAACAGAATTAAGGCTAGAAGATTCTGATAGACAAGACATTTTTGGCAGTACAAGAGAGAATAGCTCCTCGAGGATATATAGGGAAATAAAAACAGTATGGGGGAGGGAAAAGCACATAGAGATACAGTAGAGTTTCGCTAATCCAAGGTAATTGGGGGTGAAGGTACCTCGGATTTGGGATAACTCGGACTGAAGCACCATAGGAAAACTCATTAAAGATGAAATGAAACCAACAACAAATTAAGGTGAAATTATTTACTGTAAGTTTTTGAAGTTTTTGTATAGAAATAAACACAATATTTACATACACACATGGGGTTATATTTTTAAAAAGTCTTTAAGCATCTTCTGCTTCAGGATACTGAATCGTTTTTACATGGCAATGTCACGTCCTTGTTTGAGTAACATTGTGTTGCCTGGTTATTGTTCTACATAGTGCAATGCCACCTAACACGGCAAAACCCTCATTATGACTCATCTTTGGTGTTCTCTCTTCTATGTCTTCCTCCTCGCTTTCTTCTGTCAGCTCATTCAACAACTCAACAATTGATGTTTCTGTAAGTTCAACTGTTCATCACTCTTCATCCATTTCATAACTTCACTTTCACTACCACCTGGAAGCTGTCCAATTAGGTATGACCGGGGTACATCATCTTCATGAGCATCATCATCAAATTCACTCTTACCAGTCGATTTGCTCTCTAAAATTTTCTTCCACAATTTCACAACTGTCTCAGGCTTCAGTTGATCCCATGACTCTGCCTATCAATACACTATGTCCCTCATGGTTACTCATTTTAGAAAATTAGTGATGTTTCCATCCTCTTCCGTTGCTTGTAGAAGTGACTGCAACAGGCGGCATCAATACTTTTTTTAAGCATCTGATCCATCGGTTGTATCAAACTTGTGACATTAGCCAGCAAAAACAAAGCCCAAATTCCATCATACTGCAGTTCCTCTTCATCTGGATGCAATCCAGCATTGTTCATCAATAAGATTGCTTTACTAGGCAAATCATTTTTCTTCAAAAACTTTTTAGTTTCTGGCACATATTCTTCATAAAACCACTTCTTAAATATTCCTCTGCTCATCCAGGCATTCTTTTGGTTTTTGTAAGAGATAGACAGTGCAGACAAGGAAATGTCTTTGAGAGCTCTAGGCCTCATGGACTTGCTTATGATGACAAGCTTTAATTTGTGTGTACCCGATGCATTTGATGCAGTGAGTACTGTCACTCTTCCTACTTTTTTTACAGTCAGGAGCACGATGTTCTTTACGTGAAGCAAGTGTTTTAGAAGCTAACATTCTAAAGTGAGCCCTGTTTTGTCACAATTGTATAACTGATCGTTTGTGAGGTTTCACTTTTTATGGGTTGTTCAAATTTTTTACAGAAGTTCACTGCAGCTTCAGAATCACCGGAAAGCTTTTCTTCACAAATCTCAAGCTGTCGTACACCATACATATTTTTCCATCTCTGTAACCAACCTACACTTGCGTTGAAACCATCTTCATCTTCTTTAAACTCGTTTCTAAACAATAATGGTTTTTCTTGCAACATTGGGGTGGAAATTGTATTTCCCTTCTGCCTTTTTTGACTGAACCAGATAAACAATGCTTCACTAGTTTTTTTGTATTCTGACCTCCTCATACACTTTCTTTTAAAAGAGTATCTGAATACTTTGTTGAAGAATACTTCTCCAGTTTATCCCTGTTTTGTCACCAGTCTCCAACTGTTACTTCCCCAACACTGTATTCCGCCTGCAAGCTTTTTAATTGTCTCCCCTTTATCCAGTCTTTTTAAAGCTTGTAATTTCACCTTTAATGGTATAAATTTCCTCTTACATTTAGCACTCATTGTTAAAACAAATTAGGAATAACATGTGCAACCACTTCTAACGTACTCCATCCACAAAGAAGGCTACAAACATACTAAAATAAAACACTCTTTTAACTTGACACAACCTTGACTTGCTAGGGATACTTTTCCTCTCAATAAAACATGTTATAGTTCCTGAGGTCACAGGTTCAAACCCAGTGGAGGGCAATGGATATTTTTGGGCGTAAAAATTCTTAGCATGGCTTCATTCGGAAGGGAAGTAAAGCCCGTGGTCCTGTGTCATAGATTTACGGCACGTAAAAAAACCTCAAGCCTGATAAAGAGGCCTCTGAGCAAAATGTCTGGTCTTTCATGCCCAATATGGAATGGGGGTGGTAAGAACCATAGCAGTTAAAGAGCGTCCATAAATAAAACTCAATTTCAATTGTTTTACTATTAACGCTAGCTGCTTTCTTATAATAGCTGTCAAACATTTGCAATCATAAACTAGAGTTTCTTGAAAACTTGGAACTTACACATAAAGAAGCCTTCAAATATATTGAAGAAAGAGTGAGTCGACTCAAGATACTCTTTGCTCCACTTCATATACATGCAGGACATGTTTCGTGAGGCATTCCCCACATCTTCCGCTGCTATGCATCGACTGATTTCGGAGTAGGATTCCGGTTCTCTGGTTGGTTCTCTGGTGCCATCTGTTGACCAATTGATGAACTTGGTGATGAGATCTCTTCCCGGTGGTATTTCAAAGTTCATCAGTTGCTCTTGGAACTTATAATATGTAGTAAGTGGAGCAAAGAGTATCTTGAGTCGACTCACTGTTTCTTCAATATAGTCATAAACTAGTCAGTGTGTTATTATTGCAGCTGAAAAGTATTTCCAGTGGGGAATGTTTGCTACAATGTACGCACATACTATTACGGAAGGGTTTTCCCAATTTTCGGCTGGTCCCTACATGAAAGTAAGTTAATCCTTGCCAGCTAACACATACACTCTATAGATGAGAGGTAGGGAGGTGCGAAAGTATGTATATACATATCAGGAGCATGTAAACTGATGACAACCTCTGGTTTAAAAAAAAATAATTGTGTCTTCAAGTAGCTCAGATTTAACAGAACCTCGAGACTCTACTGTAGGCAATAAATTAGGGCGAGAATGATTTGCATCGGCGAGAACAGGAGTTAGAAACTAGAAAGGCATAAGGCATGACAAGGATATAGGAAAATGTCCAATGTGCAGTGAAGTGAACTTGGATTTCAACTGTATATTATACTGTAATCAAACAAAAATATGGAGAGAGCAATTTTGGCAACAGAAATGGAAAAACTTGGGTGGGAAAGTATTAATAAGGAAGGACTATAAAAGGGGATAAAAATATAAAAGCTATGGAAAATTATTCAGATAAGGTTAAAGAGAAATTATTAAGAATGACTACAAAGAAGACAGGGCTAAAAGCAAACGAAGTAGACTAATAATGTATTCAAGTGAGTGAGTGGGGTTTAAGGGCTGTCGACAATTAGGTCATTAGGGCCCGTAGTGAGACCATAAATTAACATAGGCAAGCAACCAAGAAGTGAGTTTATAGCATAAATAGCCTAATAGTTTCAAATGTTATTACAGTCTCAAATGTATGTAATTTAATTATGTAATTGTGAGTGTTGAGAAATAAATATTCATATTCATTCATACTAAGTTTTCATTCAGAACATGTTTCAAAGATGCTCATCTCCATCGTCAGCTGTATGTCCACTCCAATGCATTCCTGGTGGAGGCTTAATGAATTTAAAGATTGCATTGTCTTCCTCCCAATGTATCACATCGCAACACAAGCAATAAATGCAATCTTTAAATTCCTCAAGCCTCCACCAGCAATGCATCATGGATAGTGGTCCATGAAACAAGTTAACACATTGCTTAAGTAAGAGAAGCATATGAATGTTTTTAAGTTCACTCACCATTCTATACTTGTTTAAATGCTTCACTGTGTTTAGCTCCTTTTATATCAGTGAACTCATTGTCATGTTGTTGATATGTCAAATGCGAGAAGTTATGTGTTAGAATTTTCCACAAATACCAAGGCAAAACTGCCATACATTTCTTTGTACACTTGCACATGTCACATATTGGCAATTATTTTCCCTGGTTACCTTAAGTCAATGTAATTATGATCCTTTTTGGTTAATATTAATCTATGGTTTATACAGATGTTTGTGGCTTTTAATAATATCCACAACTGCTTATTTGAAATGGTGTGATGAAATGATGGCAGATACTGAAGAGCCTATATAAGGGCTTCCAAGATTTCTACAATGTCATTTGGTGCTAATAATCTCATTTCAAAAGCACAATGAGGCAGTATTTTAATGCCTGAATAATATTTATTATATTTTTATTATAATTAAATTCAATAACAGCCCACCTTGAAAACAATATGTACATAATTATTATTTAAATTGTATGTAAGTCATTGCAAATACTTATTTTATTGTAAAACATATTTTATTAATGTTATGTAAATGTTTATATACTCTAATAGTGCAAAAACTGTGAGAATAATATGTTTTAGGTTGTTAATAATGAGGTAATAATGTAATCTTGTGACAATAATGTGTTTAGAGTTTTGAAAAGTACTGTTATAAAAAAAAAATCGGTAATGACGTAGTTTCGCTTACAGTTTTGAATTAGCCAATCAACAGTTAAGAAAAGTTTTAGTTTGAATGCTTAAATTCTATTGGGCTAGAATTAGCCAATAAGAGACTGGCAATACCGAAGCTTTAAGGTTTTTACCATTGAGATCAGTCAGTCGCGGGCATGATGTTATAGAGTGCAGATGTAAAAGTGGCGTGTCAAGTTTCATAGCGTGCAGATGGAAAAGTCACGAGCAAGATTTTATAGTAAATACATTAAGAAAGTGTAAAGTTTCTCACAGTTTCTTTTATAAAGTGCAGTGTTTTATATATGTGCAAGTATAAAGAAATAAAAAGCAGTGAAATTTAAAAGTAATTCTGTGATGTCTTTTAATTTTTTGTCATATCACGACCTGAAGAAGACCTTATGTCTCTATAGTTCGACTGAAGCAGCCGAGGAAGATTTAAATAATATTACATAAAGCTTAATTAATTGAAACCTACGCACAAAGAAACAAATTAAATATAAAATCTTCAAATTTCTGCATAAAAATTACATTCCGCAACACTGTGTAACATTACATAACACAAGCATCATTATCTTCACTATTACAAAGAGTGGCGTTCTAAGCATAAAAAAAACCAACTCCAAAGTAACGTTCATACATGGGATAAACGCACTAAAATAACCTTCTTCAAAGTGCATCTCCAAGTGTGGGACATCTTCATAATTTTGAAGAACACAACAACTTCAACAATCCCTTCTATTTTATTTTGAAAGCAGAAAAGGAATAGAAATTTAATAAAAGCTCATTTAAACATCATATTTTTCTTGTGACTTTGTTTTTAATTTTCTTACTGTAGGATACAACTCTGTTAAATAAGTATCCAGTGATTTAAGTATGTTATGCAAAATTTTAATATAAATTTGTAACACTCATGCACATTTTCTGTAAAGGCTGGCTCACAATAACTGCAGAATGGAAGCAAAACAATATACAGCATTCTGGTTTACAATACCCTCGGAATATGAACACATATGGATGGCCATATCCGTAGCCAGGTGGAAAGTTAATTTTGTGCATTGGGACATCATTTGTTTGTATCTGACCAATGATATTTTCTCACCTATTTTCAATTCAGCCAACAAAATGCAAGTTAGCTAATCAAAGTTGAAATAGGACAATATTAACAGTGAAGAGTCAATTGATAAAATAGATGAGTCGAATGATATTAAAAGCCTTCACTTACATCATGGTGGTAAAAGATGGACGATCGTTTCGAGACTTCAAGGTCTCATCATCGGCACAGAAGACGACTGAATCTTGCTTCACAACACAAAATGTATCTGACCCATGTGGACGATTGGAAGGACCTCAGGTGGTAGTTTTCATAACTGCTGAAGGTGAACCAGAAGGCTGCTGTCCCGACATCTCTTGTAGTGTAGTGGAACTAGAAGTAGGATGGGCTCCGTCTTGAACTGTTTTCTTATCATGGTGGTGAAAGATGTTTTTTTATTATGGTGGTAAAAGACTGAGTTCAAGATGGAGCCCATCCTACTTCTAGTTCCACTACACTACAAGAGATGTCGGGATAGCAGCCTTCTGGTTCACCTTCAGCAGTTATGAAAACTACCACCTGAGGTCCTTCCAAATCGTCCTTTATTAACAGTGTATATTAAAAATTTGAGATCTCCTTATGGTTTACCAGAAACAATGTGAATCACTTTGAGTATTTAATGCCGTGCCGGCATGTTGCCATGGTAGCTTAGTGGTTAGAGCAACCAGACAGAGACCGGGAGATCCGTGGTTCAAATCCTGGCTACGGCATTGAATTTTTCATTCATCTGATTCTACCTTTCCAACCTTGTCCAACACAAGGCTTGTGTGGAAGAACAATTAATTCCACTGTATATTAAAGTTATTTGTTGTTCTTTGTTAATTTCCACCAGTTTTTGCTGATCTTTATAGCCTTTGCTTTTGTTTTCTTGTTTTTTTTAGGCAATAGCAACTTTTGAGTTGCATATAAACTAATTACAGATGATGTTTTCACTGGAAAAACCAATGCACAATGGATCTGAGGGAGTCAGGATGCACAATTGTGGAATTTCTTCCAGTTTCACTTTCCTAGCTTACAACTAAAGAGAGGCCTACCGGCTGTTTCATGTCACAGCTGCCTGAAGAATTTTTATATTGAAGAGCTTAATATGCACAATATAGATTAAATATTTATTAATGTTTTAATTAAAGTTAAAATGTGACCAAGTCTTCAATCCCATTCCCAGGACCTGGGAAAGTTTCCCTTTAATTGTGAATGCTCACATTGTTCTACATGTATTTTTAACTTTGTCATTCTTGTTCTAGTTTCTGCTCTTATTGTGAACCAGCCTTAACTCCAAGAAAAGGTTTGTTATAAACTGAAAACTAAATATAATTTCTACTATTCTGACAAAACTGATACAGTGCAAAAACAAAACTGATACAGTGCAAAACCATGATGTTTCAAGCCGAACCCTAATTCCAGTCTAAAATAGCAACATTTTTAATTTTAATTTTTGGTTAATAATAATAATATTTATTGCCAGTTTGCTCGATACAAAAGTTTTTAGCATAGTCAATTACAAATGTTTTATATTTACAAAGTGATAACTTAATGCTACATTTACAATTATTTATTGCAACAGGTAGCTACTAAATAGCTCTTAATTCCTCTAATTTGTACAGTGGCTTTTCAACTAAAATTTTCTTAAGGTTTATTTTAAAGGAGTTTCCCTTTGCTGTTTTTATGTCCTCAGGTAACAAGTTAAATACTCTGAAACCACTTACTATTAGGTCCTTTTCCAGGAACTTTTTGGTATAGCTTTGTCAATATATATCATTTTTGCACCTTGTGTTGTGCTTATGATATCAGATTTCTTTTTATCAGATCTGAATTGATTGTAAATAACACCCCTATACACATAAAGTGATACAATTGTGAATATGGAATTTGATTTAAAATAGTTTCTACATGAATGTTTCGAATCTATATTATACATTATTCTGATGCATTTTTTTTTTGCAGAATCAATACTCTTTCCAAGTGTACCTTGGCTGCTGACCCCCACAGCTCAATCTCATATATGAGATGTGGAAATATTACCCCAAAATAGATTTTATTCATTAGGCCTAATTTACGAAACCTAGAGAAGTATCTTAAAAGGTATATCCCCTTATTGACCTTTTTGCACACATGTTCAATGTGGCTCACCCAGTTTAGATGTTCATCAATACTTAATCCTAGAATCATATTGTTACTACTTTCATTTACAATTTCACTGCCTATCTGAGTGACTAGTTTTCTAGTTTGTCGGTAAGCTACGTCGAAACTCATTATTTTAGTTTTATGTATATTACAATTTAGATTAAGTGTTTCAAAATATTTCATTGCACAATTTGCATTTTCTTTAACTTGCTGTTCAAATCCAATGATGCTATTTTCCTAACATATAACAGTGATATCGTCAGCATATGATAAGCATTTAGAATTTTACATGTTTGGCACATCATTAGTGTACAATGAAAGCAGTAGTGGACCTAGCACAGAACCCTGTGGCATCCTATATCTCACTTTTCCAATGTCTGATTGATAGTTTTCCCTATATTTATTAGATTCAAAATTAATTTCTGTTTTTTGGATCCTGCCTTTCAGAAAAATGGATATTAATTGATTTGCTACGCCCTTAATCCCATAGTACTGCAAATTCTTGAGTAATTTATCATGGTCTACGCAGTGGATGCCTTTGAAAGGTCTAGAAATATACCCGAAACTTTATTATTATGGTATAATAAGCTGCTCATTATAAAATGTTATGAAAATGAATTTTTAGATTTATTTTAAGGCTCATAAAATTAAAATAAAAAACCCACAAATCATTAAACTAAAACTTCTGAGCAAAATTACTACTGTAGACATCTTAGTTTTGCACTGGCACAGTGATTTAATTGGTTATTTAAATGAAATTCATAATAAAATGAAGAAGAAGCAAAATGAAAAGAAATGTAAGTTTTTATTGGAATGCAACACATACACTTGCCTCTAGCTCACGCCTGTTGTCGGGCTCTATGTTTTCCTGATTGTTATCAAGGCTGGTTATCAGGTTGTCTTCCAGGAGATTGTTGTCAGTGATGCGTGTTGCCCCAAGTATGGCAGTTTGTGGACGACTGAGGATGGCAGGTGAGGTTGTTGGAGGAGGCATGGCATTGTCTGGAACTGCAGTATTTGCACCTTTTTCCCAGTCATAAGGATCTGATTCCTTTACTCCCCGACGCTTCATGCATCGTTCAAAGAGGCCAATCAGCATCTGCAAGAATGAAATTATCACTTTAGCATAGTCACTTAGAGTATATTATTGTAAATGTAATAGCAAATACAGTGTATTGTGCCTATAGGTAACATCTTTGAGTGTCCACTACTGCAAAATAGACATCTAAATGTCATAGAACTGTTATTTCAAAATACAATAAAGTGAATTTCAATGTAAATTCCAAGAACAATTGAATGGCTTTGATGCTCATTCAAGAGAATATTAATGTTCAGTTCATGAAGTTGTAAAGAATTTTAACTCTATAAAATGCAATTGAATCATTCATAGGAAATGTAATTGCTAAAGCTTAATATATTATGTTTTCCATTTTGAAAATAATTATTGTTAGGAATAGTTCTTATAAATAACCTCCCTTCTGATATTGTATCCATAGTGAAACACCTTCATGGTCTTATGCTCAGCATGGCTGTAAATTCAGAGGTGCTGGTTTCAAACCTCACCACATCTGTTGCCACGTAAGGCATTTATGGAGCTTTTCTATATTCACTCCATTGATTATATGTTAATCTTATTTCATTTCCTATCTTCTCCGATGATCTTGGCAATGATTATAAGAGACATTAAATCTCTCCCTCCTCAAAAGCTACTGTTTACAGGAATAAAGGTGTCCCTCCGCTTTACTGGCTCTATTTCTATTTTATATGTTTAAATCTCTTTTAGTATCCCATAATTTTATGCAGTTGCTCCTTATGAGCAGTGGAACAAAAGTTTTGATGTCTTCATCTTCTTTAACATGGATTTTTTATTATTTGAATTCAAGAGATTACAGCTATCCCCCTTTTATCACACTGCTTAGGTTTCTTTCATGCTTTTATTGATCAAACAATCAATCAATCACTCAATCAGTTTCCTTTATCTCCTTATGAGGAGCATAGAGTATTCAGAAAGTATTTCCATCAGATCTTATTTCTTGTCAACTTCTTTATTTCATTCCGTGTTTCCCCTTCTTTAGCAACTTCTTCAATAACTGTTCTCTTCCATATGTTTCTTGGTCTTCCTCTTCCCCTACTACCCTGGAAGGGGGGAGTCATCCTCTGTGGTGTTGTGGTTACTATGCTAGCCTCTAGTTCCCAAGGTGGTGGGTTCAAACCCGTGGAGAGCGATGAATTTTTTAGGGCATGGCAACCTTAGCATGGCTTCCTTTGGTAGGGAAGTAAAGCCAGTGGTCCCATGTCGTAGATTTATGGCACGTAAAAGAACCTCAAGCCTGATAAAGAGGCCTCTGAGCAAAGTTACCGGTTTTTCATACCCAATATAGATTGGGATGCTAAGGACCGCAGCAGTTAAAGAGTGTCCATGAATAAAACTCAATTTAATTTTACTATCCTGGGGATTCCAATCCAAAGCATTCTTTCCACTGCTTTATCTTCTTTTCTTATCTGTGTCCTATCCACTTCCAGTTTTGCTTTTTTATTTCTATTGTAATTTTTTTTTATTTGTTATTTTCCATAATTCTAAATTTGAAATTGTATCTGACCATCTTATTCTTATAATTCTTCTTAAACATCTAGTTTTTGTTGATAATGTAACCAAAGTTTTGGCATTCTATCACATTTCATTCTCTGTTCATGTCCATACCAATTCATTTGTAAATACTGGTTCTATGTGAATAAATATGTGCAATTCTTGTCTTACATGTTGATTCTGCTTTTCATCTAACAGTGAAAAGCCTGCTACTGAACAATAACTTCATATTGCCTGCTATTATTTTTCTTTTCTCTGGCCTATTTTAAGTTCCGTTTTCACATGCATGTATTAAAATAGGCACATATGAATCTTATGTTGTTTTTGTTAAAGTTTCTTATTGTGCGTATAGCTCTTTTCTGGCAGTAAAACATATTGAATCTCATGTGTTTATTAGTTTATTATTAACTACTGTTTTAGACATCTTAGGTGATTTTGCCAATGAATGCTTTTGTTATCCTTTCCTTTAGTAAGAAAGTAAAAGAAAGCAAACAGATAGATCAATGTCAACTAATGAAGACACAATATATAGTTCAACAAGTACATAATTTGTGGCTGTAAAAATTCCTAAGCTAGTAAAACCATAAGTGTTGCCAACAAAATATTGCAAATCCTATGTACAGGTTGTATTCAAATAATTCATCCCATTCATAGAATCTACTCTCATGGAAATTGTAGTAATATCAAAGATCTAGTTTGTGTGATATAAGAGTGCTTTCCATGCATTCCTACACAAAAATGGCAAAACCTTCTTAGAAAATGTTAATCCATATGCAGAAATGCACAAGTGGAAAAATCTGCATTCTTATGATTTCTCTACTCACTCTTCTACAAACTATTCTCACAAAGGCTTATCTACTTCAGATTAATCAAGAAAAACTTTAATTATACACTTACACATTTCGTTGCGGGTATAAGAACACAGTAGGCTAAAGCAACAGACATTTTTAAAAGCAGATTGCTATGTAATGACTTTGAAATTGTGCTTTTTGCAAGACCATGAGAAAAAACGAATAGTAATTTAACATTGTAAAAGCGATAAGTAATTACAAATTCAAAGCAATAATACCAGAAATTATTAACGCCACAAAAATGTTTGACATAATATATTTTGTGCCTTAATGAGCTCTACATTTTTTTCTGTGGTAAGATTTTGCCTATCTCTTACAGTTTAACAATTATACAAAAGTCATTCAGAGTGAAGAGGACTTCACAGAAAATTAAAGATAAACATTCATTTTATTTTTCATTTAAAAATCTTAAAACACATAGTATTTTAATAAACATTTATTATTAAGAACCAGTTTTGAGAAAATAAAAAATACAATTCCCCCCCCCCCCCCCCCATTTCAAGGATGGTTTGGGGTGGAGGGATTTCCTTAAAGCTCATGTTGCATCCTTGCAAGAATGCTGGATTTAAAACCCAAGTTTGGTATTTAACGGAATGTTCATTTTTGCAAACACATACATATGCACACAGATGTTTTTCTAAAAATGGTGGTTTTTATTATTATTGTTATTGTTATTCAGGGAGCTTCAAAATGTGCATTCCCGGTGAAATCTCATATCCAGTTTTTGGATGGAATGCAGGACTTCCTCTAATGGTAAGTAGTAGAGAAAGTAAAAAGCAGTCCTTTGAAACATATGTACAGTAAATTCACATTTTAGCTTTAAATAACAAGATATTTTATGGACAGAAATAAAGCATGGGTATTTCATTTCCAGATTTTCCAAAGATCTGGTGAGTTAATTTAATGTTCATGCATTTTGAAGATGTATGTATAAGGCAGCTTCATAATAGCATTATATACACATATATAAACGTACAGTTATTGTTTATGGATTTAAAAGCATTAAAACAAATAACTAAGGATTGGACCTCAATACTGTTGATACCGTAAAACTCTCGATACTCTGTGGTACTGAAGTATGAGGGCAGTCCCAGAAATACGCAACCTGATGTATATATATAGCAGTTGTTGTTTCAAACAAATGACTATGGTAGAAAGTACCACCCTTATAAAGCTTAAGTTTGAAGTTTCACAATGCTATGTTGTTTAGTAATTGTTTGGCAGCCATTAATAGTGAACTCTCTCGGCGAATTTATAAACATGGCTAAAACTGGCCATCGTTATGTGATACAATACTTTCATTAAAGGTCTTAGTCCAACTAATATTAAAGCTGAGCTAGATTCTACTCTGGGGAAGTCTGCTCCTTTGTTTACAACAGTAAAATATTCGGTGGCAGAGTTTAAGCGAGGTACGAGCTGCCAAGATGAACATCACAGCGCTCGACCAAATGAGGTGACCAAGCCAGAAGTTGTGAAGAAAGTCCACAAAATGGTATTGGATGACCGTTGACTGAAAGTGCGCGAACTAGCAGACATTGTAGGCATTTCAAAAAGTGCTGTACATCTCATACTTACTGAAAATTTAGACTTGAGAAAGCTGTGCACAAGATGGGCACAACATTTACTCACAATGGAACAAAAGCAGCATTGTGAGGATGTTTTAGTTGGGTATTTGGCAATGTTTCGCTGCAATAAAGTCGAGTTTTTGCATTGATTCATAACCATGGATGAAAGATAGGTCCATCACTTCACACCTGAGACTAAGGAACAGTCAAAGCAGTGGATTGAAAGGGGAGAATTGGCTCCAAAGACAGCGAAGACAGTTCCATCTGCAGGGAAGGTCATGGTGTCAGTTTTTTGGGATACACGTGCAATAATTTTCATTATCTATCTTCAAAAAGGAAAAATAATCAATGCTGAGTATTAAGCATACTTATTGCAGCATTTGAATAATGAAATCAAGCAAAGCGGCCGCATTTAGCAAAAAAGAAAGTTCTGTTTCATCAAGACAATGCACCAGTTCACACATCCATGGCCAAAATCAATGAGTTAAAGTTTGAATTGTTTCCTCATGCACCCTATTTGCCAGACTTAGCCCCCTCTGATTATTTTCTGTTTCCAAAGTTGAACAAATGGCTTGGTGGTAAAAGATTTGCCAACAATGAAGAGATGGAGTCTGCAGTTGATGACTATTTTGCAGAACTCGATGGTTCTCATTATAAACAGAGTATCAAAGCTACTGAACATCACTGGGAAAAGTGTTTCAAGCTGAGAGGAGACTATGTAGAGAAATAAAGATGTTTTTTCCCAAAATTTTTGTGTTTTCTTTGTTAGGTCGGGTACTTGTGGGACAGCCCTCATATGTCTAATACTTTGAGATAAACCTTCAATACTTTTTCGATACTTTTATACTTTTAAGTTTTGTATTACACTTTAAAGTTGTTGCGTTCAACTTTATGCTAGAAAAGGAATGAAAGGAGTCGAGACTTCATGTTATTGCCTCGCATGTGTCCCCAATGAATTGCTGGGCTGTAGATCTTGATAGACCTTGACTGAGATGGATGCAACATTCCATAGACTCTTGTGTCTACATGAAAACACTCAAAAGAATCCCGAAGGAGTGGAGGTACTCATGTAACACGCAGCACTAACTGAGTTGCAAAACAAGCTGATTTAGCTGACACAAAAAATCATGTTTCTGCAATAACCTGGCTTAGTGCCTCACTCTCGGCCACATTTACCTACTCCAATGACCAAAACCTGTGAATCCAGCAGAAAAAATTCAGAGCTTATGACATAAGATAATGCAGTACATGAAAATATTGTTCTTTCATGAATGCTTGTGTTCTTAATAAAAGATCGTTGTTTCCTTTATATCTCTGCATTTCATATAATACTTCCTTGATTTTTTTCTTCACATTTTTAATTGTATCTGATATGCCTTTATGTTAAACATGTATGTATATGCTATGTATGAGTGGGTAGTAGAGAGGCTTAATCCACAAACTTACTATGTTTCCAAGTGTTGTATGGCTAATTACTTATTACCGGATGAAAAAATACTTACATTATGTGGTAGTTGTGAATAGCAGTAGAATGGATAACACGCACAATATTTTTAGTTTTTTGACTTTCAGGTAAAATAAATAGGTTTTAGTTTATACTTTCAAGATTGCAGAATGAAGACGAATTACTAGTATTTGTTTCTCTATGCATAGAAACTCCTTTAAAAGAAGGTTTTCAACACAAAATATAGTTACATAAAAAGGGAAGCAAAAATGTATTATTATTATTATTATTATTATTATTATTATTATTATTATTATTATTGTTGTTATTATTAGCCTTGACTAACAATAGGGGATATATAACCTATGGCACTATCATAAAGAAAATTGCTGCCAATTGGACAATGCCAAACAGGAAGAATTTCGGAATTGGCACACAATACAAAATTGGTTTCATGCATCTATACACAGAAAACTACTAATAAGAACATAATTCAGCGAAAAAACTATCACCTTCACAGTTTTTTATAAAGTAAGTATCAAGTATTGAGTATCAGTGCTCAAAAATCAGTATTGATATTGAGAAATAGTGGTATCGTCCCATCACTACATACAACACAATGTTGGCATAAGTAGAACATTTCTGTAGTGAGAAACCATAAGCTGATATGTGCATTTTGGCAATGTTTTCAAGAGGGGCTTTTTAGTGTTCATTAATCGGGGAATTAAAAAGCAAATACTGTGTATTTTACTGCTGAAGACTAAAATTTTATTTACTTGAAAGTATTACTATTAGTATTAGTTTGAAGACAACAGCAGCGATTTATTTAAATTCCATGCAAATGATTTCCAATAACCTTACAAAATGAGCTGAAGAATTTGGTTACAGCTCTAGACCCACTTAGATCCTCAGCTGGTAGGGTTTAATGCCCGTTTTTATGACATATGGCACCACAGGTGATGGACATTGATGATACATGAAATGAAACAATTGGGAAAGGAAATTTGGGAAGGAAACATTCTAACTCTAAGTTTAGGGTACTTCTCTAGTTTTGCCAGTTATGAAAACTGGAGACCTTGGTCAGGAAGGATGGTCCTGGCAGGATTTCAACCAGAGACCTCCCATTCATGAGTCCATGCTTTAAACACCTGAGCTATCCATGACAGTAAAACTTTAGCTGGGCTATTGGGATCCAGATTAAAAGAAAGAAAAGAAATAAATAAAGAAAAAACATGCTGGTTCCAGGAATATAATTTGTTTGGTTTAGATATGGAATAAGGAACTTATTTCATATTTTTCTAAATAAAATTTTGTAATATATTGCCATAATATTCCATATTGGCTTAGGAGCTGTAGAATACATTAATGGTGATTGGAGATATTTTATAGATTTCTCAGAAATTATTCTGGAAGTTGCAATCTTGTTTAATGGTGTTAAGTAATGGTGTTTAGTTTAGTTTAGTTTAGTTTAGTTTAATGGTGTTTAGTTGGTACCAGTCGCCCATCCAGTACATCAAACACATCAGATCTTAAAACTTCTTCATGAAAAAGTCAAATACCAAGTCCATAAGTGACAAGTGTATGGAAATCAAGAATTAATTACCATGTATCTTAGTTAACAATCAGGTTATACAGAACTTCCATGTTTCTCATGTGAATGGGATGGTTGAGCACGATCAGAACACCAGATAAGGAAAAATAGATATTAAGGGATAGTTTATACATCCTACCCCTCAACAAAATTTCTCACTTTAGTTGAGTGGTATCCAAACAAATTCTTTTACCCCTTTTATATATCAAATTATGCTTAATGAAGCAACATGTGATGGCTCTAAATAACAAGATTAATTGCTATAAATATACAGGTATGAAAGAAGTTCACTGAAATATCTGATGCTAAAATTAAAGTAGAAATATTTGTTGAACTGCAGATTAAACATTGATTTTAGATTTCTTATTTGGAGAAACAATGATTGTCACAGTTCCATGCGAATTAATCAGAACAGAACAATAACACAACATTTTACATGCTTTAATGAATTTAATCATAAATTACTTCCAATTTACATTTCTTAATGCTTAATATGCCCTCCTTTTTGTTTTATAAGTTCCATTACACGATTAGGCATTGACTCCACAAGACTGGAACACACATTTCTGAGATCATCATCACGAAACCACACTTGAATTAAAGCTAATATCAAACATTCTTTTGTGGAACAGTCCAAGTTTGCAAGTCTCTTTTTACAAATAGCCCACAAATTTTCTATTGGTTTAATGTCAGGCAAATTCCCTGGCCAGTCAAGCACACAAACATTGATATCTTTGAAGAATTTCTTGACTTTCTTAGAAGTTCGCAAACAACTCTCACCAGTACTGTGATGTACTGATCACTTTTCATCATGCTTTCAACTGCAACTAAAGGTCATAGTCCTTCATAGGTGAAACAGCCCCAAAACATTTTCTTCTCAGGGTGTTTTACAGTCTGTTGAAAATGTGCTGAATTTGCAGGTTCATTATTTGCTTGGCGCACATACTGAACCTTCTGACTTTGCATTTAGGAATGAGTCTCATCAGAGAAAATAACTTTTTTCCAGTCTTGCAGTGTCCAGTTCAATGAGCATGCACCCATAAGAGGCATTTCTTATGCATTGTTGTGTAAGAAGTTGTTTCTCGCAGGTTTTCAGGCTTTTCTTCCAACTGCTAAAAGTCTACAATGGGCATTAGATGCATCTAGATTCACTCCCCTGTCCCTCAGGTTGCAAGCCAAGTCCACAGCAGTGAGCCTAGGGTTTGTTTTGCTTTTCCTAAGGGGAAAGCAGTCATCAGTTGGTGAAGTTTTCTTTTTCCGACCATATTTCTCCTTTTTCTTTGGTGTAATGTAGCCAGTTTCTTTGTACTGATGAATAATTCTATTTCCGGCGCTACACCAACACCGAACTTTGTAGCTATCTCTGTTTGCATCATAGAAATATTTTGTGCTAATGCCAGAATTGCACTTTGCTTCCTGGGAGTCATCTTCCATGGTGTGGTGGTTATCATGCTAGCTTCTAGTTCCCGAGGTCGTGGGTTCAAACCCGGTGGAAGGCGATGGATTTTTTCGGGTGTAAAAATCCTTAGCATGGCTTCCTTCAGAAGGGAAGTAAAGCCGGTGGTCCCGTGTCGTAGATTTATGCACGTAAAAGAACCTCAAGCCTGATAAAGAGGCCTCTGAGCAAAATTTCCAGTATTTCATGCCCAATATAGAATGGGACACTAAAGACCATTGTAGTTAAAGAGCGTCCATAAATAAAACTCAATTTCAATTTGCTTCCTGGGAGTTGTATCCATCGAAGACTGAAATTTACAGATATTACAAGAGCACTATAAAACTCGACCACATCCAAATAAATGCACATTTGAACTGAAAACCAACTGCCACACAACAATTGACATGTGAAACAACAAGCAACAATGGCCAGAGAGCATTTGATTTCATTATAAGCACAGTGCTGACAATTGTTTGAGAAAATGCAGCAAAATTTACTGTTCTAATTAATTAGCATGGGACTGTAATTAAAAAGTCATTGATTTCTTTAAAAGCATTATAACAAATTTCCTAAAAAATGACAAGGATCCAAAAATATTATAAAAAAACATGCTTGATGAATTTTGAGTGTTAAGAGAGGGGCAGGGTATGAAACTTAATTTTCTACATTTTTAGTTAGAATTTTTTCCAGGAAACCTTGGCTGTCTGAGCAAGGTGCAGGTGAAACATTTCATCAAGACAAAGAACATAGAAATAGAATGTAAACACTGTAGTTGATTATTATCATGTTCATTAAATAGGGAGGTACTGAAGTATACATCAAAATAAAAGATGCTCATTTGAAGATAGAAAATAAGAAAAATAATGGGTTAATGTATAAACAGAAAAAGTGCTAATAAAACACGTATTCATACATCAATTTTTAATTAAAAATTTGTGAATTACTAAGTTAAACTTGGAAACAGAATATATGCAGGGATTTGATAGATGTTATCTTATATTGTGAGAAATTAATATATGATTCAGGAAATATGCATTCAAATTTAAATTCAGCAGAGTAGAATTAACAGTTATCTCAACAGGAAAAGCTAAAATAGATATGTCAGCATAATCAAAGTGAGAAACAGCTGAGGAGAGTTAGTATTTATGAAGAGAGAAAGAACTGCTAAAATGACTATTTCAGCTTTTGGCTTTAAAGTCATAATTTGAAGACATACAAATATGTAACAGTCTTATGAAGAAGATAAGTATACGAGTACTTATTAGAAAGACAGTAATTATGAAACAGAATACACAAATCAATATGGAAACCATATTGACCGAACTTCAATCTTTATAATGATCAAATAATGAAAAGCAAAGCGTATGAAGGAAGTAAGCGGTTTTCAGAACTATTAATAGAAAGCTTAAATCACTTAATTTGCATTCAAAACCATCTTTATATTAAAACAAAAAAATCTTTTAAGCTTAAAGAAAAGCTAATTTATATAAAACAAGAGAAATGAAGATATGTTGTAGAAAAATCTGGTGTGTTACATTCATATGACTTTCTGTAATCATTATCATTTATTTTTATATAGCATCAACAAACTATTCTTACAAAAGCTTATTTTCCTATCTAATTCCTGTTAATAGAGATAAACCTTTGCAAAAATCGTTTCATTACACATTTTGTTGTAGGTACAAGGGGAGTAGAGGAAACCCAGTTGGTAGTCAGATGTTTAAAAATGGGCCGTTATATCTTAGCATTGAAATTCCACTCTTTCCGTGATATTGTGACAAAAAAGTGAATAGCAACAGCACTTTAAAAAAAATTACAAAGTATTGAAAAATTCAAACCAACAATAGTGGGTATCTCGGAAATGGCTGATGCCATAAGGAAAAGTTATAGGAAATAAACTGTGTGTTTTAAAGGTGTCTACATTTTTTGTGCAGTATGTTTTTGTCTGTCTCTTAATGTTTACCAGTTATACAAGTTTCCTTCCAAAAGAAGGGGATTTTGGGAGCTATTCCTGGAAAATTCAAGATATAAATTTTATATGCCATGTAAATATCTTAAACATATGGTACTTTTACCAAAATTGTTGGAGACATTTTTGAAAAAAATCAAACATTTCAAAAAAATTTCCGTGTAAAGGGTAGTTTGCCGTGGGGGGACTTTCTTGAAAATCTTCATGTCACATCTTAAGAACATACTAAACTTAAATACCAAGTTTGGTATTTATCCGAGTTTTCATTTTTGAGTTATGCTGTTAACACACTTAAGCTTACACAGAGTTTTTTCTCAAAATGCCTTTTATGGATTTATGGGCCTCAAAACATATATTTCCAGAGAAAACTTGATATACAATTTTTGGTTGGGATGCAATACCTTCTCTGCCTACTAGGTACCTGGTAGAGAAAGTAATAAAAAGTGTAATATGGAAGACTTCTGATAATACAGTTCGGTATCCTTCAATATAAAATTTCATAAACAATTAAATCCATTTTCTCAAGTGAAGGTATGCTGTTTTCTCAATATGTAGCACACTACATAATATACAAATTATTACACATAGCTTTGGTAAAGTAGAAAGATCTGTAATAAAGATCAAATGTAACAAAACTAGGTATTTGAATGAGGGACACCATAAAATACAGACGTGCAAATTAATTTTTAAAATCTGATAAACCTTGAAATCCCAATTTAAACATGGTTAATATAAAAGAGCAATTATTACCAGACATAACTTAATCCAAACGGTGCGGTTCATTGGAAGACCAGAAATTAAAAGCATTTGCAGCATAGCAGGTAACTTTTAAGATACTTTATATCAGACTAACCTTGGGACAGGGGGTAGATAATTTTCAGCTTTCATCAAGAAACACAAAGGCTGAAAATTATGCATAGTCCCAAAGTTGCACCACCCATCTCAAAATTACCCTGATTTACGATATGATATTTTGGTATAGTTCAGATTGTCTTGATAGTTCAGCAGAATATACAAATCATATTAAAGAGGTATAACACATAATTCCTGAACATTTTTCTGAATGGTTTTTTTCCCCCCAAAAACCATTATTTCTAAACATCCATTTTTCTGAATATATATATTTTCCGAACGCATTTTTCCAAAACATGATTCCTAATGCCCTCTTTTGTAGGTGCATATGATGTGTCTTGTCTTGTTTAATACAGATTTCCAGCATTGCTCCGGATGCACTTCAGCCTCACCTGATGCATACTCGTGTATTTGTTTTTCTCCTGGTGAACTTCTTAGTGCCTAACTACAGATGCCAGCACAATTGATGCTGTGCCATGGAGGAAATTATTACAATCAGCAAGTGTCAACTGTTCTTACAATTATGTCCACATTGGGGATTATTCATATAAACTGCTTATGCCAATATAAAGGGAACCAAGAATAGTCACTTCAAGAAGAGAGGAATGAAACTTCTGCTAAATGGTTCATTTATTACAAAAACAAAATCTGGCAAACAGGTCAAAATTTACTGGAAATGTTCTGCAAGAGCAATCATCATTGGTTAAAGACACAGTCTTCAGGTAATGAAGGGTGAAAGTGAAGCACTGCATTCTCATCCTCCAAACAGGCAAGAGGTTGAGGTAGAGGTAAGAAGACATAACCTGAAATGTGTAGCTGAAGAGCATCCAGAATTGCACCCAGCTCAAATCTAGGGCAATGAATTACAAAGAGTTCCATCTGGAGTGGAAAGTCTCTTACCAGAACAAGAGAATTTGAAAAAATCAATATGAAGGGAGAGAAGATATTGTCTACTGCCAAATCCCTAGAAGAGCTTTAACAGATATCCAATAGGAACACAAAAACTCTGCAAGGTGAGAGGTTTTTATTATTTGACCTATACTGCAAGGATAAAATGAATGAAAATTGTGTGCTTATTTTCAGTACAAAGGAAGCTAAGCAAATTTTAATGAAAAGTCAAGAGTGGCTTGTGGAAGGGATGTTTAAGTTAAGTCCTTCTATTTTCACCCAGTTATTTACTGTACAACTAATTAGAGGACCTGGCACTCATGTTGATTATGATAAAGTGGAAATAACCTTACCATTAATATTTTCTTTATTAACCAACAAAGAACAAATTTCTTACACAAAAGCTTTTCAGCAAAATTTTAATTCAACGTGTAACTAAGGTACTGAGATTGCATGCCTAGATTAAATTATGTGCGATTTCAAAATAAACATTATTAATAGTGTAATGGCAACTTTTTCAAATGCAACAGTATGTTGTTCTTTCCAGCTGTGATAGATTATACGTAGATGCATACAAAGTGAAGGGCTACAAGCAGAATACAATAAACCTGACAATTGTCAGATGAAGATACAAACACACATTCTTTTAGTGTTATCCTTGGTGCCACAGGAGGATGTTTACAATTGCCTTCAGCATTTGAATAATGATGTCTGTGAAGAACTGTTAGCCATGTTATTTCAGCATAAATTACATTTTGGGATGGAGAGCTCAGATAGAAGGTGCACTATTCCCCCTCGCTACCCGGCAACACTAGGGAACCACAATAATTCAACAATCAGTAACCAGCATAGAACAAATAATCTCAGTGGGGGATTTCACAATCGTTTGCAATTGGTTTTCGGTAAGCATCACCCTAACTTCTATGTGGCTCTTGAGGAATTTCAAAAGGAACAGGGAGACCCAGAGTGTATGATTAGGGGATTTATGATGGGCAAAACAGTGAGAGCAATGCCAAGGATAAAATGATCCACAATACAAAAATGTATTGCAAACATTGTTTCAGAATATGAAAATTATGAACAGAACATACTGCATTTGGATTATCTTCATGCTCTTAGCTATAATTTCATCATATGCAAGGTACATAGAAAATAAAGTTACAGTGCATAAAAAGTGTATAATTTATTTCATTTTTCAGAATTAGTATATTTCGGAAGACATACTTTCAGAATTTCGTACCCAGAAAATAAGTAATAGGATGAATACATTCTGTAAAAATGGGCATTTGGAAATATGGACTCAGGAAAACATACAAGAATCATAATGTATACCTCTATATCCTGTTAAGGTAGCTTAGCTGTTGAGCATCAACACAGAAAGCCCAAGATACATGATTTGAGTCCCAGCCACTGCAACAAGCTTTTCAAATCTGACTAAATTTTCCAACCTTATGCTACACATGGCCAATTTGAAAGAGCAAATTTTCAGCCAAAAACACCTTAAAGCAAATGTACAGAAAGCTGACATGGAAATATTATAAATGGATAAAGAAGACTACATCAATAGAATGGAAAGCCATTGCAAAATGATGCCTCGACAATAACTGAAATCCACACATCAAATTATTGTATATAAAATTAATTTATTAACACGGAAACCAAAAAGTCAAAAGAATGTAATAATAAGATCATGATGACTTACAATAAATGTAGAAAGAGTAAAGTCACACTAAATATCAATAAAAAATACAGTCTCTGCATAACTTTAAGCAGAATTATTAGACCACAAACTAAAACTTGAACAAAGTATTAAAGGTTCAGAGCATTAAAAGATGAACATGATTCGATATTACAACCTTCCAGCATCCTTACATTAGAAGACTGCATCCTTTTGACATATCCATGCAATATACAGAAATGTTTCAGTTTGAATATCCAATTTTGAAGACAAAAATCTAAAGTAGTTATGCATAATTTACTAATGAGCTTGCAGATATGTTCATGAACTCAAAAGAGGTAGTCACACATAAGCCTTTTCTTGGATTTTTAAGATGGTACATCATAGAGATCAATCTTTGAAACAATACCACATAAATGCATTGGCACCTGCTGCAACATTTTGCACTAAATTCAATATGGAGGCAATAGATGCTGGAGAGACTATCACTTCTAGATTAAAAACTAAACAAAAAAGACAAGACAAATTTGGTATATGAAAGAAATCTGCCCTGGTTAACATTTATAGTCTGAAGACTTGCAAGTTAAAGTTAACGGTCTTTTACACATCAAATATCCCCATGAGCAAAGAAGAATTTGAAACAAAAAAGATCTATGTTACATTCACACTGACTTTCTCTACCCACTATCATTTATTTTTATATATCTTCTACAAACTATTCTTACGCAAGTTTATTCTTCTATCTGCTTCATCATGATCAAGATAAACACTTGGAGATATAAATGGGAATTGAGAATTCAGTCAACTACCAATCCTAGGTTTCACTCACCACATTTGCAGGAACACGTTTTCATAAGCTGTTGCTTACATCATCAGTTGTTCCTGCATTAAATGTGGTGAGCAAAACCTTCGAGTGTTAACCGACTCAATTCTAAATTCCCATTCATGTTGGTTTTACTGTGTAACTTCCTTCAAAAGTTAACATCCAGAAATGGTTTCATTACACATTTAATTGTAGATACAAGAGGGATAGAGAAAACTCAAATTGACAGTCAGGTGTTTAAAAGCGGCTGGCTTAGGCTTTAAAATTCCATACTCTTTCCATGACATCATGAGAAACAAGTGAGTAATAACAAGACAATTACAAAGTATTGAACAATTGAAACCAATATCAGTTAACGGATATCTCAGAAATGGCCGATGCTACAAAACATGTTATTTGAAATAAGATATTTTGTGTGTTTTAAACAGATTTACATTTTTGTGTAGTACATTTTTATCTGTCTCTCAACACTATCAGTTATGCAACATTTTTGAGAATTTAAAAAGAATATATTCTATGTAAAAGGTAGTTTTGATGGGGAGATTTTGTTGAAAATCTTTGTGTCGCATCTGTGGAAGATATTGAACTTAAAATACCAAGTTTGGTATTTATTTGACTTTTCGTTTTAGAGCTATGCTACACACAGGCCAAAGCTTTTTTTTTATTCAGAGAGCTGCAAAACATGTATTTCTGACGAAATCTTAATATCAAATTTTTGGGTGGAATGTGATATCTTCTCTAGGTAAAAAACATCTAGTATAAACTGCAAGATAAAAAATAAGCAAATGTAATTTTCAAACATTTTACTTGTAATTTTTGACCAAATATTACATAAAACATTGAAAGATGACTATACCATCAAGCAATTGGTAAGGAATACACCAGATAGAAAGCTTGTAGTTACTACAAACTTTGTCATAAAAATCACAACAGAATAAACTTAAAGGAATTTAAACAACACTTCTGAAACATTGTAAACCAAGAGGAAAAATTGGAAGTAATGTATGGCAGCAACAACA
Organism: Deroplatys truncata; assembly: GCA_030765065.1. Classification (NCBI taxonomy): domain Eukaryota; kingdom Metazoa; phylum Arthropoda; class Insecta; order Mantodea; family Mantidae; genus Deroplatys; species Deroplatys truncata. The sequence goes on from CM060990.1 coordinate 636,572,477, forward strand.
CAACAGTCTATCACCTATTAGACAGGCATCATGGACAGTTCTGAAGCTCAGACATGAGGGAACCTCTCTCTGCATGGTAACACAGGGGCTGCATTTAACTTCGAAATACTACCCAATGGAATCCCAGTCCACAACTCTTATCCTACCACATGAGGGAACAATTTGAACACAAAGTAGGTGCTATGGGTATTAACAGGTTTTGAAAGTGTATTCCAAAACTTACAAGTAAAATATACCTTGTGATTCAATATCACTCACAAATAGTTACAACGCTGATAAAGAACCAAAGATTTTCCTGTACTTACTTTACTTTAATTAATTTACACTGCCTGAGCTTATCACTATGGAAACGATTACTAAAGTGGTTTCACTTTAAGTTTAACGGAGTTGTAAACAAAACCACATGACAAGAGCACCTCATTGGCTGGTGGGCAAACTGCAACGTTTGCCGCTTAGCATGTCATCTCTTCCTCTACATAAAACAGTTCAATTCAGATCGTAACATTTTGTGGTTATTCTCATGCAGAGAAATTTCAAAAAAACATTATTGTAACAGTTCAATTTATGAAACAAAGTGTGTTTGTCCAGATTCACCTATAACTAAATGAACCGTTATAGCAGAGGGTTTAAGAGGCTATGCGCAGGTGCTGTAGCTCATTTCCAGTTTCCAGATAGCCCGTCAGTGTACTTTTGCAACGTGTTGAGAAAATGAGTGTCATAGCTGAGAATCCTCTACCACTGTGGAAAACATAAACACAGGAAATGGAAAGAAGACAATTGCATTAAATGCTTTTAACAAAGTCTATGAAACGTACCCACCTTTAATCGACATTGAATATTGTTGGCCATTATGTAGCAATAATTGAAGTTTTTTGTTAGTGATGCAGAATTGTTGCTCGGATTGCTTGGGTCACATTTGTTTTCTGTAGTTTCCTAACCTATAGTGCTAATCATTTTCTTAACTGTTGACTCATAAAAGGTTAAAGCAAAAGTGGTATAGTAATATTAGTCATTAAAATGAATGATTTCTAAAGCCTGAAGTTAAGAGCAGTTTAATCCAGTACCTTTAACCACAGATGCAGAACTGTTCAGGTACAACTTTTGTTTGTCTACCCTTAGCATTATGTGTTAGAAATTTAGGATGTAAGGCAAAATATAGGAATAAGACATACAATATTAATAGCTAATGATCCCCAAGCTGCGCAATATACTGTATTTGCATTCTGTTTGAAGCAATTTCCTCTCATGGGTACTTAGTTCCCATCATCCTTCACGTGGTGCTGCCATGAGCTCAGCGGAGTGATACATTTAAGTTTTGTTTACTTCTCCTTTCAACTTATAGTGAAAAAGGTATAATTCTGCAGGTTTTTTTTTGGGGGGGGCTATGATCTAGATGTATAATATTCAGAGATCTTTGCATGTCATGTATACAGGATCCCCTCGCCAACCAAATCCCATAGGACCTAAAACATTTAAATTAACCATAAACTCCTAAAAATGCTTAAAACCACATTTGTCCCCAAAAAGCTCATTTTTTAGTCTTTTGTGTCGATTTAAAAATAGTATTGTTTTGCAACAAAGACTTTCAAGAATAACAATTGAAGTGTAGAACCCATCAATATGAGATAGCATATAAACAAAGACAACTGCGCAGATGAGCTGTGCAGCTAAGGCACACAGCAACAGTCCCATTGAATCTGAAATATTTGTGCTGTGTACATCGCCTTCTAGAAAATGCTGAAGGTTAAATCATCAAAACTTACCATTCTTAGACAATGGCCTGGGAATGATAGACTTCAGTATTAACAATTAGATGGTTTTCTGCCAGCCATGCAAAATAATGTAAATCAGAATTTCATTTAATTTACCAATAAATTTAATAATTTAGAAATGAACAGCAATCATAATTTAATTTCCTTTTTAATTACAGTTGGCATTAATTGAAAACAGATGCCATTTCACACAACACAATGAATCAGCAAGCCACCAAAAGAATTCCAAGCTGTACAGGAATAAGTAGGAACCTATTGACAGCCATTCACAAATACCACTCTTAGTGGCCAGTCTATCTCTACAATGGATTCATTCAATCTTGGCCTCTGCAATGCATTTATTGCAGCAAACATCCCTCTTTGCATACTGCTGAATCTTGTACTGAAGGGTTTTCTGGAGCAAGAAACTCGGAAAAAGATTCCTGACCAGTTTACACTATGAAAGAATATGCTGTACAGGCTTTATGAAAAGGTTAGTAAACATTTTACAGCAATTATCATTCTTTAATCACTTATAAACTGAGCATTACAAAAATGGAACAATAAAGTCAACAGAAACAATGATAATATCTGAATTTAAAAATTAATTTTAATACTGTTTTCTTTTTCTCATATATGATTCAAGATATTCATTGCAAAATAGGGGACCACAACATTTAAACTGTGGTCAGTAACACCACAGAATCATGAGAACATTATGTAGCTAATGTCATTGTTGGATAACCAGACATAGAAGAAACAAACTGGTCTAGCACACTTGATCTACTACAAGGAGTTGAAGAAGACCAACCACCAAATAGTGTCAATAACTGTTTGCAATAGATTAATTGAGTGCCTATCTCTCTCTCTCTCTCTCTCTCTCTCTCTCTCTCTCTCTCTCCCTTCATTAGAAGTGTCTATTTCTGTCTCATTTTCTTCCATTTTGTCTGTGGATTTCATGTATTCAAGTATAATTAAATATTTTAAAAACAAAATAAAGAAAGTGTTGCACCATCATAAGACCATTAAATTAACTTGATTTAGTAGATATGCTCTTGAATCACTATAAAGTTTTATTTTAATTTTATTACCTTTGGGAGATTATGGCCTGGGCAGATGAATAACCACATGTTCTTGCTTTTAGTGACAGACAGTGTGGCATACATGCAGGAGAGGCATTCACATTTTACACCAACTTGGTGCACTTTACATGCCTAACATCATTCCAGACAATTTTTCTGAATTGTTTTTCTTTAATCTACTTTTCCAAACATCCATTTTTTTCCAAAAGTTTGTTTACAAATCCACATTTAAGAATTTACTTTTCCTATTGTAACAAATGAGAACACCAATTACTGTAAAACACACTTTATTTATCGCTAGGCACTCAGCGTGGCACAAAAATTTACACTTGAGTCACTTTGGCACACACTTGGAACACAACACAAGTACAACTGGTCCGTAGGATCACAACTGAACTGCACGTCCACTTTTCACTTCGTCACTTCTGACAGAACTCAACTCAACTCAACTCAACTCAACACTGCTCACCCTGGTGACAGTAGTCCCTTATATAAGCCTCACATACAAAGCAGAACTTTCGAGAACAAGAACCTATTGAACACGCTGAAACAAAGGTTCCAGAATGCGTAAGCTGCACATATAGCGGCTTTTATTCCACACTGCCTATTGTTCTATTGTTTCTGCATTCACTATTGTTCCGGTAAATTACATTAAATTGAGTTTCATTTATGGACGCTCTTTAAGTGCTGTGGTCCTTAGCGTCCCATTCTACATTAGGCGTGTAAGACCAGTAATTTTGCTCAGAGGCCTCTATATCAGGCTTGAGGTTCTTTTGTGCCATAAATCTATGACACGGGACCACTGGCTTTACTTCCCTTCTGAAGGAAGCCATGCTAAGGATTTTTATGCCTGAAAAAATCCATTGCCCTCAGTGAGTTTGAACCCACTACCTCAGGAACTATATTGTTCCGGTGGCCAGCCAAAGTCTCCTACCCGAGTGCCAGGCTAAGTGGCACTTGCTGACAGCCTGCAGGTAGCGCCATGCGCATAGTCACAGTATTCATATTTCTGGACCTACTTTTCTTATTTTATCTATTTTATTTTTCTGAACAATATACATGGTTATTGTGCACTGAGCAATTATTACTTGTTGCTATGTAAAGCATTAAAATTTTCTGATGAGTTTTACGTAACTTAGATTTTCTGTGCATTGGACATAAGACCATGAATTATTAAAACAGAAAGAGGAGGAATGAAAATTTTATTTAATGGTTTTATTTATTATAAAACCAGATCTGGCAGATAAGATAAAATTGACTGGGAGTGCAAGAGAATGAGGTTAAAAGAATGTTTGGCAAAAGCCATCACACTCAGCTATGGAGACAAACTGAGGATAATAAAGGGTGATTAAGAATCAGCAGGCCTGTAATTATACTCCCAACAGGGAAGAGGCTGCTGCAGAAAGTAAAAGCCAGTGTCAAACATAGAGTCCAAGACCATCCAGAATTGTACCCTATGCAGATTTTGCACAGTGAATTAAATCGAGTTCCTTCTGTGAAGTTTTGGTGATTTTACCAGAATGAGAAAATTTTAAAAAACCTATTCACTGAGGGAGGAAGCATCATCAACCAACAAACCCCACATGTCTAGAAAAACTTAAAGAGAAATTCCCAAAAGATATGGAAAAACCCTTCAAGACAAACAATTTTTATTGAAAGAAGATAATGAAGATAGATTTTTTTTATTTACATCATGACTAATCTACAAGATTGACTAATTATTTTCATTTCATACATTACATCATTTGACAAGAATGTTATTAATACTAAAATTCTTTAATGCATTTCCACAAGTTCTATTAATCCAGCTTGTATAGCTTAACTTTCTTTAATCGCTGCACATCATAATCCACAATGCGCACAGCTTCCATTTCAGGATTCACATGGACTTGAAGACGCTGATAGTGTTTTACTGTACATCTTGAGATTTCTTCATAAACTATACTATTCTTAAATCACAATGGAGGTCACTATTGCAGATGTGCTAGGGGGCAGTTACAATTCCACAAAGTACTTTATTTTCAAATGTCTGAATCATCCTGACATTGGATTTATTAGTGCAGCCCCATAACTGGATACCATATCCAAACAGGTTTCAACACTTGTTTACAGACTAATAACTTATTATGTATTGACAACTCAGAATTTTGTCCAAGAAGCCAGTAGGGTTCTCTGTACTTTATACTGAGTTCTTTCTTTTTCTTCTTGACATGCCCTTTCCATTTTACTTTGGCATCTAGTGTCATTCCCAGGTATTTGGCTGTGTTAGTATATGGAGCTTTTAATTTATTAATGAAGATAGGATGAGGAGTGAGTTACTTATAAGTGAAATTTGTATGAGTGGATTTCATTTCATTCACTTTAATACACCACTTACTGGTCCAGTTACTTATTTTTTAAGAGCATTCTGTAAGTTATTTGTAACCCAGTCAATATTCCATTCAACAGCAAGGATTGCTGTATCATTGGCAAACGTATTCATCAAAGTATATATATCTGAGGTATATAGCAAATAAAGTATAGGCCGAAATACACTCCCTCTTGGCACACCAGCTGTTATTCGTTTGAATTCAGAGTGTTCTTTCCCATGATAGGCTCTAAAATACCTATCGTAATATAGGATTTTAGTATATTATAGTATTCCTTAGGAACATCCCTTAATGAAAGTAGTGTGTTAATGTTTGGGACTAAAGAAAATCTGCAAATGTTAATGAAACGCTCACAGTAGTTCATTGATGGTGCGTACAAGGTCAGTCCTTCCAGCTTCATACAACTGCCCATCATACTTGGCTTAATTAGAGGACCCAGAGCACATGTCAAAGATGACAGAATACAAATGAGTGTGCCACTGACATTTGTTTATTGCCTACTAAAGAACAAATCTCCTACACAACAGTTCCAGAGGAAATTTTAAATTCAGCACACAACTTATCTATAAACATGACACTACCATTGCAGGTAATTTGTGATTTTGAAGTCACTATAATAAATTGTGTGAAGGAGTTTTACCAAACACAGCCATCTCTTGCTGCTGCTACCATTTGGCACAGTCTACCTGTGTAGACGAATACAGAGTGAAGGATTACAAGCAGAGTGTAATAATCCAGAGACCTGACAACTTAAGCTTCAAACTCACATGATGTTAGCATTTCATCAGTGCCTTAAGAAGATGTAGTTGACTGTTTTGAGGTAGTGAGGGATGAGACCTGTGATGAATTATTACCGATCATAGATTACTTCAATTTGAATTATATTTCAGGGCACAGAGCATGAGGAAGATGTGTGGTTTCTCCTCGCTACCACATTAATGTATGGAAGCAATATAATGCCACAGTTTATAATCAGCATAGAACAACAAATAATCTCGTTGAAGGTTTTCATAACTGTTTACAACTTGTGTTCGGGAAGCATCACCCCAACTTCTATACAACTCTGTCAAGACTACAAAACAAACAGATGGACTCTCGACTGTATGATATGAGAATTACAATGGGCAGGGCAGTAAAAGCACTACCCAAGGATAAACTGTATACAGTACAAAAATGCATTCAATCCATTGCTTTGAATTTGAAGAGAATCATAAAATGGCATACCTGCATGTCACGGGATACAATTTGTCAGTGTAAATTATTCCCATTAAATTTGATTAGAAAAAAGTCCTATGCATAAATAATTATTACCTCTCAGAATTTGGTATTCAGAAGCTTTGAAACAGGATAAGAGCCTTTCAAAATAATGGAAACTTGAAAGAAAGAATTTAGAAAAATGTAAGGGAACCACCTAGCACATGCATTTCACCATGTTGCTGAAGAAATTTCACTGCAATTTCCTGAGATCAACAAAGTTATTTCAATGATGAAGAAGGTGTTTTAGAAGGTGCCTTCATGTGTGTTGCTTTTCAAATACATGTTGTCAAATGTTCTTGTACCACCAGAGCCAATACTGGGCAAGAGGGTGCCTGGGGCAAAGCAGTGATCTACTATGCTGAACACTTCAATCAATGAAGTGAAAATGTATGTGTCCATTATTGCCTTTTGTTTTAAATTTTGCGCTACTACAGGGTATATTATTTTTATTTTTCATTTTATATACAGGTACTTGAGAAATTGGATGAGTCTAAGCCGCATTCAATCAAGAGCAGTGAAAGATGCAGTTCAACATGAAGGAGTGTCAACGTCTTCGGCTTTCCTCTGCACAAATTTCCGCCATTTTCCAGCCTGCAACACAGAGCTGGAAAAATTTGGAGAGCCACTCATTGAGGCATTTTCCGTTGTTGAAGTCCCAAAGTGATCAAAGAAGCCATAGATGCAGCATACTAAACAAAGATTCAGATTGTTTTGCGATGAAATCCTGGTCATGAAACTATTCAGTCATTAGTGGCTGTTCATTGAGGAGACAAGACCATAAGGACCCGCCTTGGAAACCAGCAGCAGTTGCAAGCATAAAGTTTGCAACAATGATGTCCTGCTACATGGAAAGAAGTTTCTCCATGTACAAGCAGGTACTTAGGGATGACCAGAAGAAATTCAGTATGGAGACATAGAAAAACATATGGTGAATCTTCGCTTTAAACAATAATATTAATACTGCACAAATGGTATTTGTACATTTTTATTACTTTTATTAGTTTTACTCCAATTTTTTAATTATAAAAATCCTAAATTATCTTTTTAGCACTTTTAAATCTGTTCGCTACTTGTCAATCATTTATCACCTTTAAAGAAAATAACTACCTATTCATTTTGCTACTGAAATTTTTAGGCTTATATTGGCAATAATTTTACAGGTTTTGAATGGATGAAATGGAATTACAAGAAAAATGTTGCATACTTTGAGTCAAAATTGTTTCATGTGAAAGAGACGCATATAAGTTATTATGAGAAAATTAATAGATTTTTGGGCAAATAATCCAGCAGGGTAAGTAGTTTCAGATAGACCATGTACTGATATTATTCATCTGAATCTACAATTACCCACCTGAAGGTTTAACAAGATTTTTGAAATTTGTCATCTTGGGCACAAATACTTAATTCCAAAATGACAGAAACAGATGCTATGGTTTAAAATGATTACATCAAGAATTAAATATTTTTCCTTTCTTTTGAAGTTAAACATTTACACTCTAGAATGTTCCTGAAAAAACAGTGGTTGATAATAGAAAACAGGCTAATGATTAACACTTCTTTTAATAAATTGCATGTGTACCTCAGCAATGAAGATAAATGAAAAAATGGTAAAATCTATGGTTACTGGAAGAAGATTGAGAAGATACATTTTCAAATTCAAGATGAGATATTGGGGAAAGTGAAGCATATGTACTTTGGATCTACCATGAATACCTAGATAGTAACTTGAGTTGTTATTAAGAAATGAAGTAGAGAATGACATGGTAAATAGAGACATCTGTGACATAGAACAAAGAACTAAGGAAAAGATTAGTGAAATGTTTGGTGCGAAGAGTGACATCCTTATGAAAAATTTAATGTTACATGAAAATTTAAATGTTACAATGAAGTGAGGAAAAATGATTGGAGCATTTGAAATTTGAATATGCAGAAGTATGGTGCATATGATAAGAATAAATAAACTAACTAATAAAGCTGTTTTAGTAAAAGTGGATGAAGGAAATAGTACTGAAACTGATTGGGAAGAAAAACAGAAATTGGCTGAGGCAAAGAATAAGAAAACCTGTTTGTTAAGAGATGTGCTGGAAAGAATAATGAGTGCAAACAAGGTTTGGTGCAGAAGAAATCCCAAATAATAGATATTAAGATAAATGGTTAATATTCAGGGATGAGAAGGAATGCAGAACAGAGAGGAAAATGGAGAAGGGTGGGTTTTTAAAGAAGGAAAATTATGATTCAAACACTTGGACAGAAAGCTATGATTGATTGATAGAGCTTATTAAAGTCTACCTCTTTAAACTGCAACAGATATTAAGATTGGCTATTCACATTTATTATTTTCCTGTAAAATAGAATGGTTAATATAAGATAAAGCAAAATTGCCTTGTTCTTGTAAGGCATTATTACACATGACTGGTGTGAAAGTACAATTAATTTCTGTTGTATATTGAACTAACATTAACATCTTAAACAATATTTCCTTTGCATATATATACTGTGAGTAGAGTTAAGTGTATTTCGTGTCATAAGTATACAACTATTTACCGCATGGGATGGCTCAGGCGGTAACTTCTGTGGCCTGCATTTGGAAGGTTGTGGTTTCGATTCCCGTGGCCGACCTTCCTGACTTATGGTTTCTTTTGGGAGGTTCCCCAGCTTGCTAGGCAAATGCTGAGAAGGATCATTATATTCCCTGAATTTCCTGTCCCTCTATTTCATCTCCATTCTCATTTCACTTCACCTTTCACCTGCTTGGTCTCTTTCAGGGTTGCAAGTGTTGGCGGGAGGTCTCAGCATGTGCATGGCAGGGGAAAAGGATGTTCTGAATAAACCTTTGTCCCCCAGAATGGGGCAGTCACCAGGTTCCATCCCCCCAGGGGATGTGTAAGCCCAGAGGGGAGCTGGCTGCACTAGCTGCCAGTTAAATGGCAGGGACCCTGCCCTCTGCCTGTCATGCCTCCTGGTCTGGCCACCCTCTGTCTCCTCTCACCTCATCCCTCCCTCCTGGGAGTGCCCCATTAGGGGCCTAGATAAAAAGATCTGCATAGGTCGAAGTGCTAAGTCCCCTTCTGCTGCTAGCCCTATCCTATCCTTTACAAGTATTTAGAAACAGCCATTGCTTCAGTTTAAGAATATGTTAATGATATGCTTGCATGAAGGTTCATGTTTTAATTTGATAACTCCTGTAACATATATCCCATAACAACCTAACATTACACTGTCAACTGATAGCTAAAATGGCAGATTGCTTATTCTCAGAGAAATAGTTCAAAGGTTTGAAACCACCTATTGTGTACTTCTTGTTGAAGTTTGGTTGTATGTATCCAAATTGTAAAGCTATATGAATAGATGGATCTTTCTAATGGAGAATATTACTTAATATACTTCAATTGTTTTGGTTTATCATCAATGATCTTTGGATTTCTGCCATTGTTTGCAGTGTTAAGCTGATAAAAGACTTCTATAATTTGAGAAAAAAGCTTTCATTTTCTAACACTTCAGCTTTGCTGATCCAAGTTTATCACATGTCAAATGCATATAAAAAAGCTCACACTTCAAGAACTTCCTTACTACATGATTTGCAGCATATGCACCATTTTATAATTGGAGTTAAATATATAGTACATAAACTGCTGCATTTTCATGGCTTCCTGTTCTGTGTACTTGAATAAAATTTTCTTTCTGCATTCACAGATCTGGTTACTTCTAGACCTGTTTATATTCTCAAAGAGTGTTTTATAAGATAATTTGTATTTATAATGGCAAAAATATAGCCCCCTCAAAAAAAAAAAAAGTTAACTGCCATGACATTAAAATCTGAAACTCAAAAGAAAACAAACAAAAGAAAATTTGAAATTTGGCTTTCTATGGGCCTGTATTACAGTCTCTGATTAAAGTTCTGGTTAGATGCCAACTGGGGCTCAGGTCCAAATTTTTGTATTACAACCTTTGGTTAACAGCTACCAGGAGTTATTCTTAAGTTGATGAACTAACCACCACCTCAGGTAGCTTTCAGGGTACTAACTTGAAGGTAAACATACAAAAATGGCATACATTCAGCCTCAACTGACAGTTGATAGTGAGTTCAAGACAAAATAGAGGAGCAATATTTATGTAACAGGAGAAAAGCAAAATAATTATACTGGAAAGAATAATTTCCAGGGATGACATGAGGAGGAATTTCATCAGCGTTACAAGATTGTCAAAAGTTGCATTAGTGTTTTATTTTCTATTACATTTCTGCTGCTTAATACCTCCAACATTATTCTTAGGAATAGTTTTATCATCTTAGTTTCGCTTTTTTAATATGGATGGAGGTAATATTTGGTTAAATATAGTGCAACCAATATTAACCCAATATTCATAAAAGCATCTAACCTATTTTTCTGGTAGCCTTTTCGAACTATATCAACAGTAAAACTTTATTTAACCTTATGTTCCAAAATGTCTTGTTTTCCTACTAACCTACAGGAAGTTGAAAGCAAAAATCCAATATACAAGGTGTGTTCAAAAAGAGACCGAACTTTTGCTATAACATCTTTATTGCTTATTGTACAACATTTTAAGCAATGTACCCCTCAAAATAGTCCCCTACACTTGCAATAAACTGTTCCCAATGTTTCTTACATTTTTGGAAAGCCTCCTGAAATGCACTTTTGGATGGCGCGCAGGTCTCTTGTCGCACTGTCCTGAATCTCCTCCATGGTTTGGAAATGATATCCTTTCAACGTGGTCTTAAGTTTGGTAAACAGGAAAAGGTTTGCTGGAGCTAGGTCCACAGAATAGAGTGGATGGAGCACAATGGGAGTCTGATTTTTTGCTAGATAGCTGCGGACAACCAGCGACACAATGTCATGATGCAACATCCAAGTCTGGTTTTTCCACAATACAGGACTCTTCCTGCGCACAGCATCCCTCAAATGTGTTAAAATTTCCTGGTAGACTTCATTGTTTACCATCTGAACATGTGGTACAAATTCCTGATAGCCAATCTCGACATGGTCATTATCTGTTGATGTGGAATGTTATCCAGGCCTGGGATCCTCGCCGACTGACATTTTGCCATGTTCAAAATGCTTAAACCATTCATTGCACTGCATGCAACATGCAGTCCTCCCTGTATGCTTGGCTAAGCAACTGAAATGTCTCTGTAAAAATTTTGCCAAGTTTGTAGCAAAATTTGACACACACATGTTGTTCTTCAAGCTCTTTCATTGTCACTTTGCCACTAATCTGACAAACAGCTTGTGCATGTGCTCACTTCAACAGCTGTAGCTCGACAACTAACAGTCATAGCGAAATGAGGCAAATGGCAGTTTGTTGCAGGTTCAAACCCAGCGGAGGGCGATGGACTTTTTTGGGTGTAAAAATACTTAGCATGGCTTCCTTTGGAAGGGAAGTAAAGCCGGTGGTCCTGTGTCATAGATTTACGGTATGTAAAAGAACCTCAAAACCTGATAAAGAGGCCTCTGAGCAAAATTTCTGGTCTTTCATGCCCAATATAGAATAGGACGCCAAGGACCACAGTAGTTAAAGAGCAACCATAAATAAAGCTCAATTTAATTTTTTTTTAATTTTGGCAGCTTGTTGTCTAAACATGCCACTAGGTGTGCTCAGTAACCACAGCATGTTCCCTTGTCAGTTGACGCACTACTTCAAAAGTTCAGTCTTTTTTAACACACTCGTAAGTTACTACTCTGAAAACATCCAGCATATTTCCAAACTGTTATACATGAGTATATTTATGGCAGAATCCTATGTAATATAGGCTTTCCATTTTTGTTTGGTTGTGGAGGTTTTCTTCTAATCATAAGCATTTATCAATTTCATTTTTTTTTTGCACTAACCTATATAGAGCGTTTTAACTGCAAAACCTACATAACTTAATATTCTGAAATGTTTAGACATAGCAAAAGCTCTACATTATTCCTTTTGTAGTGATGCCAAGAATGAAGTGCTAAGACATTATATAATAGGAAAAAATGATTTCGGAAAAAATCAATTTGAAGAGAAAGATGAGGAAATTGGAAAATGAGTCAGCTTAACTTAAACTGCATCATGGCTTTATTTTCTTCCAAACTTGTGCCCTGTAATAATTAGCATCACGACCTCTTCCTGAGTGTAGGGACACTTTTTAACTCAACACACTACCGATACCGTTTCTTAAATGTGATCTGCTCAAATTTCAGTATAGCAGAATAAGCCTTATGGCTAATACCTCGGTACCATAAAACACTTGGCAGAAATAAAATAAGTATGATACGTGTACACCAGGTATACTATTTCATCCCCCCTACTCAGTTTCAAATGTTTTTAACAGTACCTATAATAAAATAAATAAAACACATGTTAGCATATGCTGGTATCAAGAAAGACTACAGTGTTCTCTGCTACAGTGAAAATTTTACATGTTCCTGTATATGTCAAATCTTTTTCCATTAACCTAAATATTGAGAGTGAAACCCCATATAACTTAATACTTTGAAATACTCTAACGTATTTTCAAACTACACTACACCTATAGCAATCCTATTTTACACTACCTCCAAGAAATATATTAATGGCAAATCATTATTTTTAAATTTATCAAAATGCACCTAATCTATTCTGCCCTCACAAGAACTAAACTAATGGGATGACCCCTATACATATTGCTTAATGTTTAGAAAAGTGTTGCTACCTAACCTATACAAATCATAATATTAGCAGCAAGCCAGCCTATTATCCAGCTACCGAAAGAAAATTCCAACAGAAAGTTTATTTTGAAGATCTAATGTTACATGTTCCACCTAGGATGAAATCATGCACAAAAATGTTAGCAGACTAACTAACCTAGTTACCTAGCATTCGTAATATTGTGCACTCCATTTAACCAACAGTCAGCAATTACCATAGGTCAGCAAACCTCAGCATTTAACCAGAGATTGTAATACATGCCCTGTGAACTTCATTCTTTAGTAAAAGTTGCACACTATTTTTCAGTAAATTTAGTTTCAACAAAGTTATAGAAGTTCCAGATTATGAATTTCTTCATGGGCATATATGTAGAAAAGAAATGGAGGAAATAGGAGTAAGAATGAAGACAAATCTTAGTATCAGATTTTGGGTGCTTCAAATCATAAGCTACTTACAGCATAATCTGGCTTGTCAGCATACTCCAAAGATTGGATGTGGTCCAAAAACTGTCGAAGATCAGATGGAAGATGCTTCAACAACAGTCTGTGATCATACTTTTCTTTCATTAGGCCTACCTGTAATGAATCAAAAGCAAAGATCAGTAAGGACTTAAAATGAAACCACTTAATGGTTTGCATAGAACTCCATTTATTGCTCATTTTATTTAATCACTGATGTGGTATTTACAGTTTAATTAAATACAAGATCTAAAGGTAAAACAAATGCTATTTTTTTATTTTTTGTTCATTTTTATAGTTCATCTGAATTTGTAAGGTATTGTCATACTCGGGACTCACTAAACAAAAAAGAAAATAGGGGTATTCTCTGATTAAATATAATTAGCAATTTTAAGTTGAGGTTTTTCTCCTAAGAGAAGAGAAATGGTGGTAGTAGTAATAATGTAAATAAACATAAATTGTCTAGGTAATAGTATAAATAAACAGAAATTGCCTTATATAATTTTTTTCAGCTTCATTGCAAATTCTGCTACAAAGTTTCTGGTTGTATCCAAGTGCAATCACGTAATTCAACTAATTTTCCTTCATACACGAGTTCACTCACAGTTCTATAGACCTGGGCTTATACATACAGAGCCTTCATTTGGACACATGACCATAATACAGGGAATTGCTTGCCTTGCACTGCACTGTTTCTAAACAGCTCTGTTGCCTCTCCACTTTCCCTCCTGTGCTGTACAGAGTTGATACGTTGTGAGATCATGTGTTTCAGTGTTAGGTGTACTTTAGCACACAGAATCTTCATGTATGATTCCTGTGCGACAACAAACTTTAGTAGAGATGTGAGTCAGTGATTTGTAGACAGATTCTCTCTTGTTCATGTGGCTCACAGAGAAAGAGTTCATAATCTTTAAACAGATTTAGGGAAATGGGATCTATTCTTGATAAGTAACCAAAAGCAAATTGTTGTTTTCTTACAGATGGAAAACTCGAATGACATCAGAGAAAAGTTAGAACAAAGTCCAAAGAAATCTCTGAGAAAGCTTGCACAGGAATCAGGAATGTTGTAAACCTTGGCTTGGAATGCCACTAAACTTTTAAAATTAAAATCCTATATAACTATAGTTAAAAAATTGCACTGAGTGATAATGTGAGTAGAGCTAATTGCTGCAACTGGTTGTTGGATAATGTTAATGATCAGTCTATTCACCACATTTATATTTTATTATTATTTTTTAATTAAAAAATGTTTTTTTTTACAGACAAGGCATGGTTTTATTTACATGGCCGTGAAAAATTAATGAGTATTAATACAAATTTTATTAAAAGGTGTGAGAGATGTGTGGTGTCACAAGGACATCATTTCCAACATCTTACATGATGAAGGTATGTGATTATTGTAGTTATACAGTCAAAACTGGTTATAACAGAGTTGAAGGGACCAACGGTTTATGGTTGTTATAGCTGATAGTTGCGCAAACCAGGTGTTTGCTTTGTTTTTATGGTTTTTGCATAAAATTTTGTATCTATAAATTTTAGGCTGCCATAGAGTTAAAACTTCAATAAGTAGCAGAAATATAGTACACCTACAGTATTTACAGTACAGTATTTGTGGAGAGGGACTGAAGAGGAATTTTTCTTATTTTTTGTAGTACGTACAGCAATAACATGCCAGTAAAATGTAAAAACCTGTAATAAGTGAGGAAAGAAGTAGCAACAATGTAAATTGTTCAATAATGTGGAACACGATCTTGGATAATGAACGAGATAAAATGGTGAGCATGTTTAAAGCTTACTGTAAGTGCTGTACAGTATAATAGTCATGAATGACACAACTTCACTCCAGTTACTGTATTACAAAAATTAATTAAGAGTACCAAAATGAAAAGACAGTATTCTATACATAAATTACACAAAGGCCTACATTTTCTCCTATGTTTCTCTTTAAAATGTTGTACAAATGTGATACACTGTACCTAACACATTGAACATATTTAACACACATAACCACAAAACGTAATAATGAATACACTATTATTTCACTTCTGTACTTTGAAAAAATAACACATATTGGAATTTAATTTTCTAGTTTTCTACCATCTTTAACCATTTTCTAACTTTAAAATGCAATACAGTAACACATACTGCAGTATACTGTCCAGCTTAAGGTAATCAGTTATCTTTGTTTCCATTTTGCATTTGACGATGCATTCGTTTTAACGCCTCGTTATTGTCATTTGTATTAAACTCTTCTTTGAAAATAAGAATTTTTTTTAAAGTTTTCACTGCACTGAGAGCTTCGTTAAGTGATGGCACAACAAACTGTACTTCTTGTTCATTTTTATGTTCCGTCAATCATGAGTTGGCTTTGGATGTCAGCTAAAATTTCTTCTTACTCACTAAGGCATAAATGGTAAAATTGCTGTCTACCTGGGCGTAGTCTTCTACTTCACAAGTTGACAAAGATGCCAAAGTTCTTGCACTAATTCCATCATGGGAAAGTCATCACCATCAGCTGTTGCTGAAAACATGTCACCCTCACCACGGGATGGTGAAGAAAGATCTGAATCCTGCATGTTTAAAACTATTGGCAATTGTCTTTTGAATGACATTTTCCCACGCTTCTGATATCATTAAAATTGCATCAAAAGTGTTGAAAACTGTTTCTTTATATTCTTCTATTTTTTGTAACATGTTCATCACTTGAAGTTTCCTGTGCTGCATTTTCAGAGTTTATAACTCCCTGGTCTATAGGTTGTAGAAGTGAAGTGATGTTTGGAGGTAAAAACACAAGCTTTATGCACTGCAGATTGTCGACTACTAGATGAGGGGGCAGTTATCGACCAGGAGAACTTTTCATTTCTTTGATTTCAGCTGAGAGTCCCAGTTACACAACCACTTTTCAAAAATGTCAGACGTCCAAGATTTTGCATTGTTTTCATAAACTACAGGTAGGGAGGAAATGTTTTTCAAACATCTAGGTTTTCTCAATTTTCAGATCACCAAAAGCTTTTCTTTACATGATTCTGTCATATTTGCAGCAACCATAACTGTCATTCTTGTCTTAGACAGTTTCCTACCCGAACACTGTTCACCTTTAAATTTCAATGTCTTATTTGGGGTCCTGTTGTAAAACAAACCAGTTTCATCTACATTGAATATATCATCTGGTTTGTAACGTTCACATAAAACAGGCAACTTCTTAGATAGCCACTCCTCTATTACACCATCAGGTGCACCGGTAGCTTCGCCACAAGTTTTTCCGACGACAATATCATGGCGAGCTCGGAAACATTGTATCCAAGATGAAGAACAATTGAAGTTTGGATTTCCCAACAGACATGCAAATTTGTTGGCTTTTGCTTGAAGAATAGGTCCACTGATTGGCACATTATTTGATCTTTGCCGCTTAAATCATGTAAGTGAAGCTTCCTCAATACCTCTGTGCTCAGATGATCTCATCCGCTTGATTTTTAACGAACTGTGTTCAAAAAGAGACTGTATTTTCTCTCTGTCCTTCTGAATTGTAGAAATCATTGAGTGTGAGACACCCAATTTCTTTGCGATGCTGACGTTTCATTTCTCCATTTTCTAATAACCATATTATGTGTAACTTTTCTTCAATATTAAATACATTCCTCTTTTTTGCAGAATCTTTAAATTGATAACTGTTTAACATACATACTGATTTGAAATTTACAATCTACAGAAAACAAGAGTTTGAAAATAAGCATTATTGCTGTTAGCAATCCCCAAATACGTAACAAACAAAAATGAATGTTGGACGTTAAAGTCGATACGTTTCTCTGAATATGTAATAAAAATAAGTTGCTTTATACAATAAATTGCAATAAGCGATGTCATACTAAGCGATTTTTTAAATATAGCATTTACATAAGATTTTGATGGGATCATTAGATTTCACTGTTATAGCCAATACGTCATTAAAAGCGATGTCACTATAAACGGTATCGACTGTAATTTGGATGAGAAATCTATGTGCTTGAATTTAAGGAGCTATGAATATCTGACTCCGCCATCAAACAGCTTGCTTCCCAGTGTCAAGAAAACTCCTGTTAAGACCGACCACATGTGCAAACAAAGGCTTTGTGCTATTATTTACAAATTCCATTCCTCTTTCCCCATTTTCACTTGGATTTCACATTATCCAGTTTTAGTTTCATAAAAGCGAAAGGGCCTACTAAATGTTTTTCAACTCATCAAATTTCACCCTAGTAACTTAAAAAGAATAAGAAAAGCGCGATATAATCAAATCGCCAACACACAATATGGTACCTCTAAACAGTTACAAGCTGGGAAGTAAATGTTAGAAAACCACCATGTTGTTATTAGATAATGTTTGCATCAATTACTTCACGACTCATTTTGATAATTTATCTTTAAAACAAGCATGTGATTATTATATCTTCTTATTTTAAGATTAAGATTCTAAAAGTTTAAGATTTCACAACCACATTATTGCTTTAAGTAAAATAGCTCTGATTAACTGGTATTTGTAATACAGAGACTGTTTAAACACATAGCCATATTACAGGGAATTACTTTCCCTTCACTGCACTATTTCTAACCAGTTCTGTTCCCCTACACTTTCTCTCCTCTCCATGTACTGGCTAATCAGTTGATGCAAAGCCTGTACTGTACACAGGTTGACACATTATGAGACCACATGTTTCAGTGTTATAGTGTGTTAGTGCTGTTATAATGCCAAAAAATCTGTATACTTTAGCACATAGAATCCTCATGTATGATTCTTATGTGACAACAGACTCTTGTAGAGAAGTGAGATGGCAATTTATACACAGATTCCCTACTCTGCCTCACAGAGAAACAGTTTGTAATCTTTAAATTGATTTAGAGCAACAGGATGTATTCTTGATAAGTAACTGAGTGTAAATTGCAGTGTTCTTACAGAGGAAAAACTGTGTTAACTTCAGAGAAAAGTTATAACAAACTCCAAAGAAATCTCTGAGAAAGCTTTCACAGGAATCTCAAAAACCTCAGATTGGAATGCTACTTAACTTTTAAAATTAAAACCCCATAAGATAACTGTAGTTCAGGAATTGCAACCAGGTGATAACATGAGTAGAGTGAATTTCTGCAACTGTGTGTTGGATAATGTTAATGATTGTCCTATTAACCTGTGTTTAATTTTTTTATGGATGAAGCCTAGTTTTATTTACATGGCCATGAAGAATTAATGAGTGTTAATCCACATTTTCTTAAACAGTGTGATATGTGGCAGCATAAGGACATCATTTCCAACAACTACTATGAAGAAGATATGTGGTTATTATAGTTTTAATTTGCATGAGAAATCTAAGTGCTTAAATTTATGGGACTACGAATATCCAACTCTGCCAGCAGACAGCATGCTTCCCAGTGCCAAGAAAATTCCTGTTAGGCCAGCCATGCATCCAAATGAATGCTCTGTAGAAGTAATCTTAGAAATACATTTTTTCAAAGAGTTAAAGCTGAAGTGAAGATCCTAATGGATGAAGAAAGTCAGACAAGACTAACTAAGATAAAAAAGTGCATCTATGTTGAAAATAAATGCCTAAACAGGACAGACAATACATCCCACAGCATCCTGTAAGAAAAAAACATGACTTAACTACAATTCTTAAATTTTGAGTCAGAATTTTGAGTCAAACTAATACTCCATGAAAACATGAGTTGAAAACATGCTGACAATGGGAGCAAACAGTCTCCCTAAACGCGTTCAAGTAAGAACATTTTAGTGATGTAGTGTAACAACCTTCAACTCTCTTTATTTTAAATTATGACACATCACTGTTACTAGCTTCTAAATCTTCAAAATTAATTAATAATACTCCATGCTCCATTTATTACTAATATTTACCTAGAATGCCTTTCCTAACATCAGCAGCTTGTGTCGACTGTTGGATTTTGATTTGGCAAACTCCCTGGTGACAATAGAGGCATCTCTCTCAGTGACCTGATGAACTTGAAGTTTGGGTTCTCATCACATGTGGTGTCAAAATTGACGAGCTTTCTTTCATATTTCTTTATGAAGATCTTTTCCCATCTAGATAATGCTGTTGGATCCTGAACAGTTTTTAAGAAATGAATTTCCTGTTCTATATCATGGTTCTCATACCAAAAATGGTATGCCACTGCAGATTTGTCTATTTCTTTGTTTCTAATGCTCCTAAATTGATCTTTAAGCCTAGGACATTTTATGAACATTACAAACAAAGAAATAGACAAATCTGCAGTGGTGTACAATTTTTGGAATGAGAACCATGATATAGAACAGAAAATTCATTTATTAAAAAGTGTTGAGGGTTAGCAGCATTATCTACATGGGTAAAGATCTTCATAATGAAATATGAAGAAAAACTCGTCAATTTTGACACCACATTCAACGAGAATCCAAGCTTCAATTTCATCAGGCCACCAAGAGAGATGCCTCAATCATCACCAGGGAGTTTGCCAGGTCAAAACCCAACAATCGACATGAGCTGATGATCTTAGGAAGGTCCTAACAAAACACATTCTAGGTAAATATAGCAATAAATAGAGCATGGAGTATTAGCTCAACTCAAAATTATATTAACTATAATTTTGACCGTGAAAGAAGATAGCTATCATTATTAGGACAAAAGGTTAAATCTGAAAGCAGAAAATGTTAATTGATGCTGAGATACAGCCAAACATTGTCTTTTTCGACATATATTTGCATTGAAATCTCTTTTTTGCTTTTATGCAATTCACTTCTAATGTAGGAAAGCGTGCATTAAAATTATTACTACAGTGAAACCTGCTCAAAAAAGAAATGAACTGATCCTAAATTTTTTCCTGTTTTGGCAAGGTTTCTGTACTAATTTTGAAGATTTAGAAGCTAGTAACAGTGATGTGTCATAATTTAAAATAGAGAGTTGAGGGTTGTTACACTACATCACTATAATATTCTTACTTGAACGCGTTTCGGGAGACGGCTTGTTCCCATCGTCAGCATTTTCTCTCAACTGATTTTTGCCGGTCATCGTCTGGGGGATGTGTGTGGTTTGTGGTGTTCTCTGGTGCTGGACTGATGAACCTCCAAAGGCTGTTGGGTGGCGGCAGTTCGAAATTCATTAGGTGATTCCTGTGTTTGACAATATGTATTTTTTCCCAGATGTCCAATTCATTGCTGTTGTTGATCGGTTTTAAGAGTTTTATGTTTGGAGTGATATCATGGTTTGAAGACCAGAAATGATGTGCTACTGCTGATTTATCTTGCTGCTTTTGGTAAATGCATCTCATATGCTCTTTAAGTCTTATTTCAAGATTTCTTTTGGTTCTTCCTATGTATACCAGGTTACATTCATTACAATCAATTTGATATATACCAGCTGATTTATCGTTGGGGATAGGATCTTTTGTTCTGTTGCATAGTAGTTTCTGTATATTGTGGTTATTCTGTGGAGACAGGGTGATGTTGTATTTTTTGAAAATCCTTTGAAATTTATGATGTGTCCAAGGGTGATAAGTGAATTTTCTATATGCTTGTGGTTTTTGTTGTCTGAGTAACGTAGTCATTTGTTGGTTGTATTTCTGTCTTTCAAACCTTTTTATCTTCTTATCTATTGTTTTTTTCTGGTATCCATTCATAGTGGCTATGTTGATAATGTGTTGGTATTCTTTCTGGTATTCCTCTTTCTCCATTGGTATATGTACTAACCTGTTTGTAATACTATTTAAAATTGCATGTTTGTGGCTTGTAGGATTGTAGCTATTGTTTTTAATATAGTTTTCTGTGTGCGTTGGTTTTCTGTAAATGCCGAACGTTAGTTTGTTGTGTGCATTATTTCTGATGATCCTGATGTCTAGGTAAAGTAATTGACCATTTTCTTCTTTTTCCATTGTGAATTTTATAGATCTTTTTTTTAAATTTAATAATTTCAAAGCATCTTCTGAAAGTTTTTTTGGAACAATAGCAAAAATATCATCTACATACCTATACCAGGTTTTGAATAGATGTGGGAAAGATTTAGTAATATGGGATTCAAAATGGCTCATATATAGTTCTGCTAAAAATGGTGAAAGGGGGTTTCCCATAGTTAGGCCTGAGGTTTGTTTAAAGATTTTGTGATGGAATGAAAAGAAATTCTGGTCCAGACATAATTTTGTTAGTTTCAGGTAATCTTCTGTTTGTGCTCTAGGTGTGCCATTGTTTAATATCCAATTTTCTAGGAGTGGTAATAATTCTTCTTTTGGTATGCTTGGGAAGAGTGCAGTGCAATGAGCCATTTTGAATCCCATATTACTAAATCTTTCCCACATCTATTCAAAACCTGGTATAGGTATGTAGATGATATTTTTGCTATTGTTCCAAAAAAACTTTCAGAAGATGCTTTGAAATTATTAAATTTACAAAAAAGATCTATAAAATTCACAATGGAAAAAGAAGAAAATGGTCAATTACCTTACCTAGACATCAGGATCATCAGAAATAATGCACACAACAAACTAACGTTCGGCATTTACAGAAAACCAACGCACACAGAAAACTATATTAAAAACAATAGCTACAATCCTACAAGCCACAAACATGCAATTTTAAATAGTATTACAAACAGGTTAGTACATATACCAATGGAGAAAGAGGAATACCAGAAAGAATACCAACACATTATCAACATAGCCACTATGAATGGATACCAGAAAAAAACAATAGATAAGAAGATAAAAAGGTTTGAAAGACAGAAATACATCCAACAAATGACTACGTTACTCAGACAACAAAAACCACAAACATATAGAAAATTCACTTATCACCCTTGGACACATCATAAATTTCAAAGGATTTTCAAAAAATACAACATCACCCTGTCTCCACAGAATAACCACAATATACAGAAACTACTATGCAACAGAACAAAAGATCCTATCCCCAACGATAAATCAGCTGGTATATATCAAATTGATTGTAATGAATGTAACCTGGTATACATAGGAAGAACCAAAAGAAATCTTGAAATAAGACTTAAAGAGCATATGAGATGCATTTACCAAAAGCAGCAAGATAAATCAGCAGTAGCACATCATTTCTGGTCTTCAAACCATGATATCACTCCAAACATAAAACTCTTAAAACCGATCAACAACAGCAATGAATTGGACATCTGGGAAAAAATACATATTGTCAAACACAGGAATCACCTAATGAATTTCGAACTGCCGCCACCCAACAGCCTTTGGAGGTTCATCAGCCCAGCACCAGAGAACACCACAAACCACACACATCCCCCAGACGATGACCGGCAAAAATCAGTTGAGAGAAAATGCTGACGATGGGAACAAGCCGTCTCCCGAAACGCGTTCAAGTAAGAATATTATAGTGATGTAGTGTAACAACCCTCAACTCTCTATTTTAAAATATAAAAGGTTTCTGTATTATTCAGGTTTTTTTCCTAAGCATAGTTTTGTTAAGATTGTAAACACTGTACTAAATAGTTTCAATATCATGCATTTTATTAAAAAGCAATCGCCTTAGTACAGATGTTTTATATACACTGCATATTATGTAGTTTACACATATTATTTCAGTCTCTCAGTCTTTTCTCCAAACATTAAATTAAAATTTCAAAAATTAAAAAATTATAGACAACACATTTGATTCCTCTGTCCTTGTATTAACCAAATCATTCATTATGCATTCTTTATTTTTTAAACTTTCGCAGATTTTGCCAAACTTAAACTGTAGCATTACATCTTTCACAGTGCATTTCTCTTATGCCTTTAATTCAATCATTTTCATTTTATGCTTTAGTAAAAGCGTCACATTTTGAAGCAACATCCTTTATCACAAAATGCACAGTTTGTGTCACAATACACTGTTCCAAGCAACAGAAAACATGGAAGGAAAAACACACATTTGCAACTGCAACCCCTTTCTTTTCCCCTTGAGGTGGTTTTCATTCACAGGTATATACATTTACAAAGAAATTTCATTTACCTTAATGACCTACTTGCAGTTTCTTCAGAAGTAGAATATGTCTCAAAGTAAAATACATAGAACATTTGCAGTTTCTTTGGAAGCACAGCATAACCTAAAATAAATATGTTTAACCTGCATATTTCCATTTTTAGCAGTTGCAGATGGTTTCCATTTCCACATTGAGCAGTTACCATATTATTTAGAAAAATTTATACATGAATTATGTGATATCCACTGGGACCAAAGCTTTTATCCAAAATAGACAGCATTATGGCATATTCAGTGTCCAATTTGGGCAGGTTTCAGTGTAATCTAATTTTATGAAAGTTCTGAACATTACTCTTACCTGTTCCTTATCCTTTATCTTTCTCCAAGGAAGCTGCCCATTGACAAACTCAACAAGCATATAGAAGAGCGACCAAAGGTCATCATGGCGCCCCATTTCCTAAATGAAAAATAGAGAAGTCCCCATGTAAGTTTTTGCTCATCTTTTAAACATGTGATATAATAAATAAAACAAAATTTCTTTCCAAGAGTTGTTCTATAGTATTTTATTTGAATGAAATATTAGGTCTTAACCTATTTTTTCTTTATAACTAAATTAGAGTATTTCAAAATATTTTGTGTATCATGCCTAAGGTTGTTTTCAAATAAGATGATAGATGATGTCTGTCCTTGAGTGCCACAAGACTGTCAACCAATGGAGTATTGCTGTGTTATCATGTTGCATTCCCACTAGTAGGAAGTCATGCATCAAGTGAATCCATCTTTAATAAATGTCCAAATGCTAGGTCCAAATATTCTAATTTACAAAAATTAATTCACAAGGAAAGTAGAGGGTAATGTTTGTAACACAACCATGAAAATCACATATTTTTAGTTCAAATAGTTTTCATAATAGGATGTGAAATGACATTTCTGAGAAAAACTATAGGAAGTACAAGATTAAATGAAATAATAATAATAATAATAATAATAATAATAATAATAATAATAATAATAATAATAATAATAATAATAATAATAATAATAATATAAGAACCAAACTTGTTGGAAATTCCATAAAGGAAGAAATACAATGCTAAAGAAAAAAGTGGTTTTCACATGTAGAGAGAATGAATAAGGAGACTTCCAAAACTAGCATTGAATTATAGACCTGTAGGAAAATGAGATATAGGAAGGCTGTAAATGGGATGGAAAGACTTAATATGAACATGGAACAGATTGATGGTCTAAACCATGGCATGAAGAAGAAGAAGAAGAAGAAGAAGAAGAAGAAGAAGAAAAAGAAGAAGAAGAAGCATAATACAAATGAATAAACACACCTATATATTTGATCATAGCCATGTAGGCACTGAATGCGCATCATTTGTATGTACATATATATTTGTAATTACATAGTAGTGTACTGCAAACTATTGTCAGGATAGTGTTAAACAAACTACATTGAGCATGCACCAGGAGTTTGTTCCTTTCCTCTCTCTGTTCAAGATGAGAGCCAACAGCTCACTTAGCCTAGTAAGAAGAATGTTGCATCTGGAGAATGTCAGAATGTGACATGTTTATGATGCGTAAATGGGCCTTAGGTTTACCCTTCAGAGTTCAAATTACTTGATATATATAATCAGTTGTTGCTTTAAGCAGAAATAGAAAGGTGTGAATTCATGCAATGGCCTTAAGCGATGAATTTAGTGGATAGTCAAAGAGGCAGCTACTGCAAAGCCAGGCTCAGAATATTAATTTTAGGGTATACACAATTTTTAAAAGAAACAGCAATGAGGAAGAGAGAAAAGAGCTCTATAAACAAGCAATTCTCAGCAGCTTATTGCTAAAGCGTATGGTGAATTCAAAGAATGCGTGTCTTGCAAGGTGCTTTACATTGCCTTGTTAATAAAACAAAAGTTCAAAAAAATCCTATAAACCATATCTTAATCATCATGAGGCAAGTAACTGACGTGAATCCTAATTAAAGCGTAAATCCTGAAATAAGCAATTTTCACTTCAAAATCAAGAATTATCATTTACAAACCGTCAGACTGTACTTTCAACACACAAACACATAGAAGCTTTCCTGCTAATTTATTTATGTGATCCCCTGAGATTAAATCAAAATGTTGTCCACCATGTTGAACAGAAAGATTTGAAAGCATAAGTTTAGTAATCATGAAAATGTGAAAATAACATTTCTCTAACCTTGTTCCTGTGGGCATTGATGGATGCATAGCGTACAGTCCCTCTAAAGCCTGCAGCAGCACGTGGTGCACGAACTTCTCCTGTTGCTGTCGTATACTGGCGAGCTAATCCAAAGTCTAGCATGTAGACCTTGCGGCAGTTATGAGGCAGTCGGCCGACAGAGAAGTTGGACTGAAATGTATGGAGAGTATAGCATATTTATATACATCCTTTGAATTACACGATTCTGAAATTCTGGTCAGATTATAATACACGCAATGTTTTTACTGAAACAAAATGCAAACCTGTATCATATACAAACATATGTCATAATATTCAGGCTCAAAATAACTGCATCACAGAATT
Organism: Deroplatys truncata; assembly: GCA_030765065.1. Taxonomy (NCBI): domain Eukaryota; kingdom Metazoa; phylum Arthropoda; class Insecta; order Mantodea; family Mantidae; genus Deroplatys; species Deroplatys truncata. The sequence goes on from CM060990.1 coordinate 636,598,571, forward strand.
AGAAACACATTTAAACACACTATTTTCAAATTGAAAATTGTTAGTTATACAATAGTGTCTTAAAATACAAATTAGTAAAATTGCTCACTGGTTTGATGTCCCGATGAAGGAATCCAACTTGATGGATGGAATCTATGGCTTTTAAAATCTGCAAGCCAAGGCGGAGGGTGGTAGATAAAGAAAAGGCCCCACGAGGCTGAGCTCGTCGAAGTTCGGCCAAATTCTTTCCCTGGAGCTGCATGACTACATAGTTGAAGCGATCATTCCTTCCACAGCCAATGAAGCGGCAAACATGCTCTTTTCCTGCATAACAAAAACAAATTAATGACACAAACATTAAAGATTAAAAACAGAAGCACTATTAACAGTGAAGTATTCTTCATGTTGAAAGTTTTGTTGAGTCACTTAAATTTTTTTACACTCACCTTCACTTTTTAAAAGTTGTAAACTTTAAATCCCGCCTTTAAACGAAGTGTTAAAACTTTGTGCTCCTGACACCAGTTGGCAAAAGAATCAGTTACAGCAGGAGGAGGAGGAAGAGGAGACAAGAAAAAGAGAACTTAGTCACCCAAGAGCTGATTATGATGACGAATGTCCTAAAAAATGTTACATTGTTTCAGAACTTTAAAAAGTGAAGGCGAGTGTAAAAAATTTAAGTGGCTCAACAAAACTTTCGACACAAACATTCTCACTCACTTATCACTCCCTTTGAGGATAAGTAATGTGGATTGCTTATGGAAAAAATCTAATGTGCTACATTCACATGACTCTCTTCCCTCTATCACTTATTAGTGGGTATACAAATTATTCTTACGAAAGTTAATTTTTCTATCTACTTCATTTTTATCAGGATAAACCTTTGCAGAAATATCTGCATTACACTTTGTTACAGATACAAAGGGAATAGTGATAGTCAAATGCTTTAGAACTGGATGCTATACGCTGGCCTTAAAATTCCATACTCTTTCCATGCAATTGCAAGAAACAACTGAATGTTAACAGGACTTTAAAAGAATGATCAAGTAATGATCAATTTGAACCATTACTAACGATATCTCAGAAATGGCTTGTGGCACAAAAAAAGCTATTTGAAATAAAGATCTACATTTTTGTGTATTACGTTTTCGTTTATTGTTTAATGTTTACCAGTTATATAAAATTATACAAAATTCCTTCTGAATGAAGAGGACTTTATAGCCTATTCCTAGAAAATTCAAGATGTACATTTTATTTGTCATGTAAATATGTTTAATATATGCTATTTTAATCAAAATCATTAGAGCCATTTTTGAGAAAATAAAAAGTTTCAAAAAATGTTCCAATCCAAGTTTGGTATTTATCTGATATTTTGTTTTTTTGAGTTATGCTGTTCACAGAAACACACCCCATAAACCATTTTCTAAAAATGGCCTTTTTTTGGTTCAGGGGGGCTCAAAACATATATTTCTGCTAAAATCTTGAGATCAAATTTTTGGATGGAATGCAATACATCTCCTACTTACTATATGTAGTAGAGAAGAAAGTAAAAAGGAATCTAAACTCATCATGCCCTGAGATTGCACAGTACTACAAACATATTCTAGTCCACCATTATCAAAATAATGAATGATCTTTAGGTTATATCATATACCACAGTAGTTTATGCATAAAGGATAATATGTGTGTCAAATTAGCAACATTTCTTAAGAGGTAAACTATAAAGTGATTAAAAGACAAGAAGTAATTCTATGACAACCATACTCCCAACAGAATTAAAGTCATTCTTCCCAAGGTTGTTAATTGATGCCAAAATCTGACAAGGCAACTGTCTAAGCTGCATTTTAAGTCTCCCCTGAACATATTAAAGCATTGTATACTAACCTTGCAACTTTTTAAGGACAGCAACTTCCATTTTTAGCACTTGTTTGGGTTGTCTTGCAGACTCCACTTTCAGGGCAACTTGTTCTTTTGTCACCAGGTCTAAGCCCTCATAAATCTCTCCAAATCCTCCTCCTCCAATCTTGCGGACCTGTAACCAAAATCAAACTACTTGTTTAATTCCTTATACATATTATGTTTTAACATTACTCCTGAGCTTAGAGCAGCGCAAGCCAAGTATGAGGCAGATAAGAGTATAATATTATTCATATGATGGTAACATGTATAAGCTAATGCTGCTGCGAAGATAATGTTTGACAGATTGTCACAATAATCTTGTAGGGATGTTAAATTCTATCTTGAAATAATAAAGTAAACAATGATTCTATGCAATGTGATGGTTAGGCAGTACTATAAAATTCCATTAGGAGTTGCCTATCCCATCAGCTGCAGCACTGTAAACTGAGATTTCTTACATCATAAGGGGGAGTTGCGCACGAGAGCTGGCCGAGGACATACATATGTACATGCGCTCTGATTGCAGTAGTGAGAATGTGGGTACTGGTGGAAGTTTACCGAGCCAGATTGGCCTGTTTAATAGCAGGGATATAAAATCTAATGAAAATGCATCTAAAGACCGAGTGATTATGATATGGTGCTCCCTAGCATCATTGGCAGGATATCTACTTATCATTCAATCCTGGTCCCGGAATAGAGCAGAAAGTCAGAATGTTGAAGGGAATATCAGAAGAGATCAAGTTGAAAAAGATGGAAAAAAAGGCTTGAAATGAGAATAAGCAAACCCTCCGAGGAGGTGAAAGAGGTTGTTACAAGTTAACAAAGAGTGGAAAAAGATCTCGCAAATCACCATGAAAGATTAACGAGGCTAGAAAAAGTGGAGGCAAGTGGCAGAAAATTCAGCATTGTCATTTTTGGAGTCCAGGAAAGCAGAGAGAAGAGAACGTAGCAAGAGATAGAAGGCATTTTTAACAAAAAATTGGACATACAATTACATGGCTGGAAGTAGCTGATTAATTTAGAATCAGAAGAAGAGGAGTGAGACAGAGGCCAATACTTGTAAAATGTACCACTATGAAATTTAAATGGATGGTGCTGTCAAGTACCAAAAAATTGAAGAGTACGAGTATATTTGCCGATCAGGATTATGGGAAAAAATGAGAGCACAGGGCCATTTTACTGAAGCATATGAAAAAAGCCAGATAAGAAGGTAAAATTGCCTAATTTAGGGGTCTGAACATATTCATAGATGGCAGGAAATAGGAAATGAATGGACAAAATACAATGGCAGATGGAAGCAGAGAAAGAAGTCAAAGTCGATGCACATCTTAAGGGCAGGGTTGCCCACGATAGGGAATCATGGTGCAAGTTGCACCATCAGGAACAATTTTGAGGGAAAATTCAAAATTTAGGGGAATACAAAAATATTGAAGTAAATTAATATAAAGGTAATATAGGTAATTTTTAAATGAGTACTGTTAACTGTATACTCAATTTGTATCTTTACATTTGTTAATCTAAATGTGCTATATTTAAAAGAAAATGAAAAACGCTTCTGTGATTTGGGGTAGCATATATGTCTCATATTCAAGAGACTCCGAGATCAAATATCGGTTAAGAGGAGTTACCCATATAAGGTTTTTTTTTCCCTGGGGTTTTCCCTTATCCTGAGAAGATGAATCTCAAATAACTTATACTCTATGGACTCCAGACTCAAACAAGCATCATTTCACCCATTTTGTTCATTCATTGTCTGATATGACCTACCACCAGGTTAAAGAATGTTAAATTCCAAGCAAAACCACTCCCCCCCCCCAAAAAAAGATACATTGAAATACCAAGTAACAAAATACACCACGTGCCAAATATTTTTAGTTGTATTTTTTTAATATTATGATCTTTATTGACTTTAACTTTCCAGTTATTTGTTTAAAATTTTATTATGTAGGTACATATCTCAGTAGCTGTATAGAACCTATAAGATAGCCCCTTTGCAAAGCTTTGCAGTGGCATAAAAAAGGAACTAAATAGTTGGAATTGAGCTCTCAAAAAAATTGGGGGAGGAGGTATTTTTTCTTGGAGGGGAAGCGCCATAGCCTTGGGGGAATGGGCAGCCCTGCATAAGGGTTTACTTTGGCCTACTTTAAAAAATATTCTTATAAAGTTCTAACATTTTGTGTGTTGTGATAAAAAAATCTAATGTTACATTCACATGACTTTCTCTACCTACTATGATTTATTTTTTTTAGTTTCTACAAACTATTCTTATGAAAGCATAGTTTTCTATCTACAACTGAGATAAACCTTTGCGGAAATAGTTTCATGACACATTTTGTTGTAGGTACAAGGGGATAGAGAAAACTAAACTGACAGTCAGATATTTAAAAGTGATACCTACATACTGGCTTTGAAATTACATCATCATTCCATGACATCATGGGAACCAACTGAATAGTGACAGCACTTTAAAATATGACAAAAGAATTGAAAAATTCAAACCAATAATAATGGATATCATGGAAATGACTGATGCCACAAAAAAGTTATTTGAAATACAGCATGTTTTGAGTAATCTATCTTTTTTGGTGTACTATTTTTTGTCTGTTTTCTATGGTTTACCCATTATACAAAATTCCTTGAGAATGACGAGGACTTCATAGGCTATTCCCAGAAAATTCAAGATATATATTTTAATTGTTACATAAATATCTTACTTGGTATTTTAATCATAATCATTATAGCCATTTTTGAGAAAATAACAAATATTTTTTATTATGCTTCTCTTACGCACAAACTAAAAGAACACATAAACATATCAGACACGAACAGTTCAATAAATCAGCCGTAGCCAATCACTATCTGGGAAAAATTAAATTAAATTTAGTTTTATTCATGGACACTAACTGCTATGGTCTTAGCATCCCATTCTATATTGAGTGTGAAAGACAGGATAAGCTCAGAGGATTCTTTATCAGGCTTGAGGTTCTTTTATGTGTCGTAAATATATGACATGGGATCACCAGGTTTACTTCCCTTCCGAAGGAAGCCATGCTAAGGATTTTTACAGCTGAAAAAATCCATTACCCTCCACCAGGTTTGAACCCATGACCTCAGGAACTAGAGGCTAGCATGGTACCCCTAGACTATGAAGGACGACTTCTGGGAAGAAAATCACAATATATAACCAAAAGTCAAGCTGCTAAAATCAGTGCATAACTCCGTAGAACTGAGTTTATGGGAAAGAGCATATATAAAAGGTTTCAAACATAGAATTATAAACTTTGAAATTCCAGTATTCCATCGTTTAATCTCTAAATTCACCAACCCCACATCAAATAATGCTACAGATAGCAGGAAAGAAGAATATAGGGGAATCGCCAGTTAGTCAACCGGCAGCTGAAAATGGGGATAAAAGGTCCTCAAAACATGTCCTGCCAGTAATTTGGTAATTGGAGCAGTATGAATGCTTAAAGTTGATTCATTTTCATTAACTTAATCACATACTTATTTGTGTGGTCTGTTTCATTTAGTTATGTGTATTTCTACTGACACTAATTTGATACATATGGTACTTGCTATGGTATTGAAATAAAATGTTCCAAGAAGTTAAATATTCAATAATCATAAGCAGCTGAATCTCATACTTCAGCAACGCTGATGAAATACTCTTGTCCCACCACTTGTTTGTTTATTACATCAATATTTCGGTAATTTTATGCAAAAACCCTTATGTTCAACTAATGTGATTTTTCAAGAGATGAGGAAAAAAAGAAACACCCATAAATACAAGCATATATCTTCTCCATTCTTTATAAAACTTGTATAAATAATGTACTTAATGCAAAACTGTTATTCTCTCTTCTGGGTATTCTGTATAAGACATGTTGGAAATAGGAGGTGAATGTATTACATATGTTGTAGGCTTTTGCTGAAATTGTCATTTCACGAGAATTCTTGGCAGATCCTGAAAACTCAGTGTAAAGTGTAACTTCATTCTATACACCATCTGATAGAGCCTCTAAAAGCCAGTAGATATTGAAAGGTTAGGTTAGTTTAGTTTTAGCTTAGGTTAGTTAGATTTAGGTTAGAGATTAACTTAGAATTTCACTATATGCCTAACAAGCTCTGTCATTTTATGAAAAAACCATGACAGAACCTGTACTTTTGCAAATTTTCAGCATACATTGACTTTTCATGACCTGACTAGGAGCTTCACAAAATGATGGGTTTAAAGCTTGCAACATGTACATGAAAAACTATGCCACTTTGTAGCACAATTCCTTTTCTTGCTCTATGTAATTAAACCCCAAGTTAATATGAGCATAGAAGATTAGAATTTCCACTGAGGGACGTAGGAAGATAGAAGCTCAGTTATTTTTAAATTAGCCTTTATCTTAAGTGAGAAGATAATTATGCTCCTGTAAACTATCTATGAAATTTTGAACCTTAAAGACACTGGGGACCTATTTATAGGAATACAAGTTGAAGGTAAATCAGTTAACAATTTACCTAGTTGTAACTAAAAGCTACAAGGTGAACCAGTGGCTGTGATAGATCTGTAAACATCAAGGTATTACTTTTGCTCCGAAGGAATGCAAATTACTTTCTAACATCATTATCATGAAATAAGCTTCATCCATAATACATTGAAGATATACAATAAGCTATGTTGATGAATAAATATAGGAATGGAGTAAGAAGTTCAGTGATAGAGAGCAGTATTGGTAACTGTTACACAAGGTGCTGTCGCATGAAGTTGCCAAACACTATAATTCATAATAACAGGTGAAAATATTCATGTGTCAATAAAAACAAGTTTAGTTGGCTTTTTATATCAAATTAAACAAAATAATGTATACCAACAATATGTCTTTAATAACACTGTACACACACACAAAAAAAAATCAGAATTATAAAGTAGGAAATCTTTGTTTTTGTATGTGCTTAATTTGAAAAATGATGCAGTAATTTGTATCACAAATTACTTAAATGTAAATAATGATTGTAATATGAATATGCATTTTTATGTGACATTAATTTCAGATGTTTATTAATTATAATTATTCCTAGGAAATAAGTTTATAGGGCCTTACTGAAACTGTCAATAATAACGCAATAATGCAGCGAGGGGGGTGAGCTGTTTATTATTATTGGGAACGAGGAAGTTACGTAATGTTCGAGGAAGTTACGTAATGTTCGCGCGTTTTTTCCGTTGAGAACCTTCTGGAATGTTTCCCTAAAAGCAATATGTATTCGTGGTTTTCATTGGATATTAAAATAGACGCTAATGTTGGCGCGTTTTATTAGCCAATAGCAGTTCATTTATAATCTTTAGGCGTATCTTGACGCTGGCGTATAAATAGGGTAGGTTCGAGGTAGCTTGCCCTGCAGTTCATCAAAAATCTGTGTACACTACACGTCGTCTTAAGTTCGTCAAAATATTTATATGAGATACGTCGGCTATAGATTAACAAGTTATGAAAATCTAAAGTATTATAAAGTTAATTATACACAAAGTTGAAGTACGTGAATTAAAAGTGATCAGTAAGAAGTATTATAACAGTTTCAGTCTGGCGAGTATCTAAATCAATATGTAAAAGTGATAGTGAACGTGTTCGACAATAAAAATTCTAAAAACAAATTTCTTCATCAGTGTAATTTTTGAATAAAAGATTCCTTTCCGCTTCACAACCTGTATTGAGACACATGTTCGACCCCAGGCCAACAGGATAATAGCTAGCCGGAGGACATTTGAAATGAATTATTTCAAAAATCTGATACTAGGAAACGCAAATTGCTAACGCCAGATGGAGCTACAAACCAAACAAATGAATGACGTCACAAGATGGCTTCAACACTGATGTAAACAAATATTTGTAAGTAATACCGCTACAAATTGGCACCCAGAACGTGGGGCACGATAACCAGGAAAGGTACACGATAACCAGGAAAGGAACACGATGACCAGGCAAGGATCAGAATAATCAGGAAGGGGCAGAATTAACCAGGAAGAAGTGAGATGACCAGGAAGGGGCGAATGCAGCAGTGAAATGATCTACAAGACGCAGATTCAAGAAACAACTAGAGGAGCGACAAACGACGCGGATAAGTGGACACAAAAACATCGAGACAACGTAGATTCATCATAATACAACGCAGAAGCGACATACAAATCTAGGAGAAAGGGGCAGAAAGCTGGACATCAAGGTAACAGCAACAGACAGCATCACAAAGGTTAGAGTATCCTAATTTTTTTTTAGAAAATAAAATTGTAACCTACAAATGTACCTTAGGAGTGGTAGGATAAAGAAAACAATGGCTACTAATAATACAGAAGAAATAATTATGGAGGGAGATAATGTAACAGTTAGCTGTAATTCAATACAGGTTACAGAAAATAGCCCAGACTTTTTAGGATTTGAGGATGGAAATGTTAGTGCAGAAAGTCAGAATAGAATAGCAGGAAATGTTAATCTTGATACTAGTATGATTATGGAAATGCTGAAAAATTTGAATGAGAATATGAAAAAGACTAATGAGAATAATAGGGAAATGATGGAAGATCTTAGTAAGAAAATAGATCAAAACAGGGAAGATATGCAAAAGAATAATAGGGAATTAAGAGAAGATATTGATAGGAGTTTAGAACAAAAACTAGATCAGAATAAGAGAGAACTGAGGGAAGATATTAGTAAAAGCTTAGAACAAAATAGGGAAGAAATTGAAAAGAAATTCATGGAGCTAGATAGTAGTATGATGAGAATGAGAAATGAAAATCAGGAAATGATAGCAAATGAGATAGGGGAAGTTTCAAAGAAAATGGTAGACATGAGCAGGGAAATATATAAACAAAAAAGTGAGGTTAATAATAAAATAGAGCATGTTGATATAAAATGTACAGAGTTAGGTAGCCGAATGAGTAGCATTTCAAGTGAGTTAAAAGAGATGATGGAGGCTACAAATGCAGATTTAATTCAGGTGCAAGTTAATTTCAGAGGGGAAATATCTGAAATTCAGAAGGAGTCAGAAGCACAGAGAAATAAATTGTCTGATGAAGTTAAAGATTTGTCTAAAGATTTGAAACAAAAGCTAACTTCTGAAATTAACAAACACCAAACTGTTCAAAATGAGAATAATAAAAAATTGGAACAGACAATAGAAAATCTGCAAGGTACTGTAAATAGATTAGAATTGAATTCAAGGGCAAATATATGTGATGTGAATGTAACAGATGTACAACATAATGATACAGGTAGTTCCTCAGGTATGACAAATAATGTGAGTGATGCGGCAGCTTCATCCATAGCTAATGCTGAAACTCAGAGTGCACAAGTAACACTAGAGAATTTAAATATGGGAGTAGGGAATTTGCAAAATTACAATCATATCTTAAGTGATTTTCCACTTCCAAAATTTAATGAAAACTCCAGTCCAGTACAGTTCATTGCAGAATTATCAGAGTATTTTCAAATTAAAAGGATACCTGAAGCATTAAAAATGATAGTTGTCAAAAGATGTTTGGACCAGAAAACTTTAGATTGGTTACAAATGGTATCAGGGGGTGAAATTTCATATGAATCCTTTAAGAGATTATTCATGAACAGATTTTGGAATGTTACGGTACAGCAAAGAATTCGAGCAATGCTTAGTCATGGTCAATTTAATCCACGAGAGGGAATATCAATGACTGATTACTTACTGAAACATGCAAGTCAGGTTAGAAACTTGTCACCTCCAATCAATGAGGAAGATTTTGTGAGTTTGCTCGCAAGGCATTATCCTATAAGGATACGAAATTACTTATTATTTGCAAAACCACGGAACATCTATGAGATGACAGAATTAATAACAGCTTTGGAACAACAGGAAGAAGATATATCTCGGGAGTGGGAGCATAGATTTTTAGATGTGCGAGATAGAAGAAATTACCAAGGTAGTTATCAGCAAAGTAGAGGACAAGACAGGCGTCATGAAAATAATACCAGACAACGGTATCAATCATACGTTCCACAATTTGAAAGATCAAGGATAGATAGGAGACCAGGTCGACAGGAACAAATAAATTATGTCAGGACAGAAAGATTGCCTGAAAGAGGGCAAAATTATGGAAGGAGGTACATTAGACAAAGGGGAAATTTCACTCACTGGAGGGAAAATAATAACCGGGAAAGATCTGAGGAACGGCAAGAAAATTACGTGCCAAGGGGACATAATGTCAGAAATCGAGGATTTCGAACTCGAGGAAGGGGAACTCAAAACAATGGTAGCGACAATGAGATAGATTTAGCGCCTGTTAGGAATGGCAGTCCCGTACGTGAACATGGAAATAACCAGGAAAACTGTTAATAGACTCCTGTGTAGTAGGTTCTCAGGACGTCCTTAATAATTCAGTATCCATTACCAATACAAATAATATGCCTACACATACACCCTGTAATAAGATTACAGCAACAAAAGATAAGGGAGAAAATTTTGAGTCACCTCATGTTAGGATGGAAATTGCGAAGAAAGAGATTATTGCAACTATAGATTCTGGTTCGTCAGCTTCAATTTGCTCACAGAAATTTTACATAAATTTGATTAATGAAGGTAACAAAATTATGGCTCTTCCCACTAGTAATTTAGTTTGTCGTGTTGCAATCGGAAGAACGACACAGGTCATAAGAACACAAGCTCTACTTAACTTACTTATCGGCGGAGAGAATTTTGAGGTTATGTTTCTAATTGTAAACCATCTGATTTGTGACATAATTATAGGATGTGACTTCCTACATGAATATGAAGCAAGTATAGATTTTAAACATGAAGAGTCAAGAATGACAAAAGATAATAGAGAAATAAGGGTACCATTTATAAAAGAGAAAGTTTCTGTAATCGAGATGACAAAGGATGAGAAGAATCTTTGTGACCAAGAGTTTTTTGTGCAAATAACAGAAACTAATAGAAATAGTCAGATAAAGCAGGTAGTCACAGAATATGAAGGGAATACCACGCCATATTTTCAACAGCTAGCAGAAATGCCAGAAGAAGTAGAGAAATTTGCAATCCAAATAAAAGACGACCATGTGATCGAGACAGACCACAGCTGGGAAGAGAAGAGAAATGAGGAAATAATACACAAGTGTGAAGAAGCTTATAATATTACGGTAATGCAAAAACAAATCCTTCATGATGTTTTGATGAACAATAGTTCAGTATTTAGTAATATCCCAGGCAGATGTAATGTATATCAGCATACATTTCAAGTAGAAGACGTACCACCATATAGGCACAAGTATGACAATTTACCTATAAGTCTTCGGGACAAAGCTAGACAACTAATAAATAGCATGTTAGAAAATGGGATTATTGAGCAAAGTAATTCTCAGTATATAAATTCAATCTGCTGGAGTATTAAACGAGATGGTAGTTTGAGATTAACATTAGACGGTAGATATGTCAACAAGTATATGAAACCAGATCATTTTCAAAGTGAGGGAATTGAACAACTAATTACGAAACTTTAAAGAGGGAGATTTTTGACATCCATTGACCTCACTGCATCATATTGGCAAGTGGAATTAGACCCACAAGTGCGTGATTACACTTCATTTCAGTACTCAGGGATCCAGTATCGTTTTTGTGTAAATCCTTTTGGTTTAAAAAACTCAGGAAGTGGATTTTTGAGAGCCATTCACAGTATCTTTGGAAATTCTGCAGATGACTTTTTAATAAAGTATATTGACGACTTCCTAATCATTAGTCAAACATTTGAAGAACACATGAATAATGTCCATTATGTGTTAAATAAACTACAACATGGTATGACTGTGAACATACTAAAATCAAAATTTTGTGTCAAGGAAATAAATTTTCTGGGTTATGTAGTGGATGAACGAGGTATAAGACCTGATCAGAAAAGAATAGAAGCAATAATGAAAATTCCACCACCAAGGAACGTAAAACAAATTAGACGTCTCTTAGGGGTATTGAACTTTCAGAGTAAGTTCGTACCAAGATATTCGGCTGAAATAGAACCACTGCGGCAGCTTCTCCGAAAGAACAATAAGTGGAAATGGACAGTGGATCATCAGAAATGTTTTGAGAGAGTAAAAGAACTCTTTGCTAAGTCCATATTACTCGAGAGGCCCAGAGAAGATTTGGAATATGAGATTTATGTCGACGCATCAATGCAAGGATACGCCGGAATTTTAGGACAGCGAGACATCAACAATGACTTTCACGTCATTAGTACAGCTTCTAGAGGACTTACAAATATTGAACGGAATTCTTCAGTAACTCAGTTAGAAATTGGAGCACTATATTTCTCATTAATTCGTTTTAAAACCTATATTTATCAGCAAAAGGTGAAAGTATATTCAGACCACATCAGCTTAACTTTCATACAACGGTGTAGATTATGTAGTGGAAAACTTGCTAGATACATTCATGCAATATCTGCATTTGATATTGAGATTATACACATTCCTGGCAAAAATAATACCTTCAGTGATTTGCTATCAAGATTGAACTACAATCCACAAATTCCCGAAAATATTGAAAGGCCTAGAAATGAAGTCAAAATATTGACAATTGAAATTCCTTTAAGCAAAGAAATGATGAGAAAATTGAAAAATATGGGGGAAATTCAAAATGAGGACGCAAAATTATTTGAACTTAAAGAAAATGCACCATTAATTGAGGAGGCAAAGAAAGAAATTATAGCAATTCGAGATGGGACATTATACAAGAAGCATGGAAAAGAAATGCCTAGTTGGAAGGTAATGGTTCCGAAAAGCATGGAAAAGGAACTAATTAAGAATTTTCACGAAGGGTTAGCACACTCAGGGACGGACAGGACAACTTCTATGATATTAGAGAATTTATACATATCTAAATTGCGTCAGAAAGTTCGAAAATTTATATCGTGCTGCAACCTGTGTCAGAAGGCAAAGCAAATAAATGCAGCATATGCATTTGAAACTAATTCGGTTATAAGGGATAAGCCGAGATGTGTAATTAGTATTGATATTCATGGTCCGATGCCTCCAAGTCAATTTGGAAACAAATATATATTTGTCTGTTATGATATATTCAGCAAATATGTAAGAATTTACCCTTTGAGAAAACCTACAGGTTTAGCATGTTTGAATAGACTACTCAAGTCATATGTGATAGAAGAAGGACCTATTCAATCTGTATTGAGCGATAATGCTTCGTACTTCACAGGGAAAAAATTTATGGATGGACTGAAAGAAAATGGCATTAAACAATATTTTTCGTCAAGATACAGACCGAACTCCAACCCAGTGGAGAGGGAAATTAAGGAAATTTCAAATTATTTAAGGGTGTTATGTCATCGAAAACACACCCAATGGTATGGATATGTGAACTTCGTTCAGAATCTACTAAATGAAACCGTAAACAATATGACAGGATACAAACCATGTGAACTTAAGTTAGGAAAGAAGATCAATACAATGTGTAAAAAAATTCCAGAAGCCATTCCAGATGCGCATTCGATACCACAAACAGAAGAAGAGATGTTCCGAAAAGCATTCGATAGGATGAAGAAAAAGGCCATAAAAAGAAAAATTAAACATGAAGAAAAGAAGAGAAAGGAATGGAGGATCAAAATAGGAGATTTAGTTTTGGTCAAAACCAAGAAATTGTCGGATAAAGCAAATAAACTTTATTGGCGAATGTTTCTCAAATACCATGGACCATATGAAGTTGTTGAAGTATATGGAACTAATACATATGAGTTATGTAATCCAACAACTCGAAAAAGCATAGGAAAGTTCCATATTGAGATGCTGAAACCATACAACCATGAAGATCAAGGTGAAACAAAAGACAAAGATGATAAATAGTAAATGCTGGATAGTTAAAGATGAAATGCAGAGCAATGTATTGGAACGTAAGAGGGTTAAATAAATATGTACGTCATAGGAAAGGAGAAATAAATTTTGGACATGACTAAATGTTTAAGAGTAAAATAACATTTTATTAGTAACTGAACATGTGAAATAAAGCATGATGTTATATTAAAGTAAAGTACATAAATACTATTCCAAGAGTATTGTTAAGATAAAGTACAAAATAACAAAAATTGGTAAATATAATAATAAAAAAAAATATATTTATGTAGTAAATAGAACATGTGAAACAGTGCCTAGATTTAAGAGATGTAAATATTTGTGTAGAGGGTGAATATTTGGTAAAAATGTTAAACAATTACAAAAATCTTAAATGTATAAATTTTTGTTAACAACTTAAGAAAGTAAGCAATTTTGTAATAGTAAATAAATAATTCAGGGTGCAGTATTTGCTATAAAAAATTGTAATGTCAGATTAATGTTTAAACACATTCAACCAGAGCCAGTAAGTAGTGGCAAGATAAAAAAAAAAACATATGTCGTGTGTTAAATGCGTGTAAAGTGAAAGTGATAGCGTGTGTTCCAAGATTTAGGAGACTAAAAATCCAATTATAAAATTTCCAAACAAGTTGTAAATATTTATAATTATGTTTCTAGTGGGGCATATGATGCAGTAATTTGTATCACAAATTACTTAAATGTAAATAATGATTGTAATATGAATATGCATTTTTATGTGACATTAATTTCAGATGTTTATTAATTATAATTATTCCTGGGAAATAAGTTTATAGGGCCTTACTGAAACTGTCAATAATAACGCAATAATGCAGCGAGGGGGTGAGCTGTTTATTATTATTGGGAACGAGGAAGTTACGTAATGTTCGAGGAAGTTACGTAATGTTCGCGCGTTTTTTCCGTTGAGAACCTTCTGGAATGTTTCCCTAAAAGCAATATGTATTCGTGGTTTTCATTGGATATTAAAATAGACGCTAATGTTGGCGCGTTTTATTAGCCAATAGCAGTTCATTTATAATCTTTAGGCGTATCTTGATGCTGGCGTATAAATAGGGTAGGTTCGAGGTAGCTTGCCCTGCAGTTCATCAAAAATCTGTGTACACTACACGTCGTCTTAAGTTCGTCAAAATATTTATATGAGATACGTCGGCTATAGATTAACAAGTTATGAAAATCTAAAGTATTATAAAGTTAATTATACACAAAGTTGAAGTACGTGAATTAAAAGTGATCAGTAAGAAGTATTATAACAGTTTCAGTCTGGCGAGTATCTAAATCAATATGTAAAAGTGATAGTGAACGTGTTCGACAATAAAAATTCTAAAAACAAATTTCTTCATCAGTGTAATTTTTGAATAAAAGATTCCTTTCCGCTTCACAACCTGTATTGAGACACATGTTCGACCCCAGGCCAACAGCATAATAGCTAGCCGGAGGACATTTGAAATGAATTATTTAAAAAATCTGATACTAGGAAACGCAAATTGCTAACGCCAGATGGAGCTACAAACCAAACAAATGAATGACGTCACAAGATGGCTTCAACACTGATGTAAACAAATATTTGTAAGTAATACCGCTACAAAAAGCACTCGTATTTTCCTGTATTTCAGGGTGGTTGCTCCCCACAAATTATGTAAACATATGATTGTATGCAGACATTAATGGAAGTTTTTGACTTCTTATGTAATTGGTGTTGTGACATTTCCTGTTTATATTCTTCCTGATAAGTGTATCATTCCTCCACTACATATTAGTATTGGTAAGAAAACATGGCGACTCAATATTGTGCAGAACATTTTTACTTAAATATGGCAATCTCATTTATTGTGTGTTCACATGTTAATTGTATGGTTGTGAATAACAGTGCTTTCAACAGTTATATAAATACATTAAACAGAGTTGTAGTTTGTAAAATTCTTACAAAGTGGAAATATACAGCAATGAGGTTGCATCAGTATGCACATTTTCTGAATGTATTTTGCTATGTGTGTGGTGAATTCACTATAAAATCTCAAAGAGAAAACATTACTCCTACAATGCAGTAAGCATGTTGTACTTGGTCTCTAAAATGAATAAGGGCATTATTTGTCAATATTCTTTTCAGAACCCAAACTAATCCCTGACAAGTATGTTGTTATATTCAAGGTATTTATACAGTCTGTTCAACATCACTTTTTCAAGAACTTTTGAAAAAATTGGCAAGAGAGATATTGGTCTATAATGTGAAACATTATTGTGTTCGCCTTTTTGAAACGGGGTTTAACAATCGAGAATTTCATTCTGTCACAGAAAATTCCAGTCTTTAGCGATTCATTGCATAAATACCTAAAGAGAATGCTAATTTGAGATGAGCACGATTTTAAGATTTTTATTGTTATTTCATCATAATAAGAAGAATTCTTTGTTTTGAAAGAGTCAATAATTTTATTTATTTCAGAAGGTGTCGTCAGACTAGCTTTAAATTCAGGCACTACATACATGTTTATGCTATGTTAAGATATATTATGCATTGTTTCTGCATATTGTATTCTTGCTATCAAAGAACAAAACAAGAGGGGCATGTTGGGCAATGCATCAATATTTTTGGAATGCATTACTTCCATGTGTTAGCAATACGGCTGGGCAAGATCATTATTCCCCAGGTTGCATCTCATGATACTGATGATGGTGATGAATAAGTAGGCCTAAATAATGAAAGTGTTCCCAGTGTGCATAAGGCAATTCAAGCTCTAAAAATTATACAACAATTTCTATCATCAGAAAGTTTAAAAGATTAAACTATTCCTATGATTTGCATATAATCAACTATTGTATGCCAGTGGAAAAATCAAAAGAAGCAAAGAAAAATGTAGGTTTTCGGTTTTTTTTAGCCAGTGTAAAGCAGCAATACTCTTAAATCTTCCCCCCCCCACTTTCTCTTCCATGTACATAGTAGAATAGAAGGTATTGCATTCCACCCAAAAATTTGATACTGAGATTTCACTGGAGATACATGTTTTGAGGTGCTCTGAATCAAAAAAAGGCATTTTTAGAAAAAGGTCTGTGTGTGTGTGTCTGTCTGTCTGTCTGTCTGTGTGACTATGAACAGCATAAGTCAAAAACAAAAAGTCGGATAAATACCAAACTTGACATTTAGGTAATACCTTTCAAAGATGCGACACTAAGATTTTCAACAAAATCTCCCCACCCCCAAAAACTTCCTTTACATAGAACATTTTTTGAAATTTTTGATTTTCAAAAAAATGGCTCTAATGATTTTGTTTACAATACCATATATGAAAGATATTTACATGACAAATAAAATATATATGTTGAATTTTCAGGGAATAGTCTATTAAGTCCTCTTCATTCAGAAGGAATTTTGTATAATCTTGTATAACTGGTAATCGTTCAGAGATAGACAAAAACTTACTACACAAAAAATGCAGATCTCTAGAAAAACTCGCAATTTATTTCCAATAAGTTTTTTTGTAGCATAAGCCGTTTCTGAGATATCCGTTATTAAAGGTTTGAATCATTCATTTCTTGGTCATTCTCTTCAAGTACTTTCAATGTTCAGTTGTTTCTCAAGATTGCATGGAAACAGTAAGGAATTTTAAGGCCAACATATAGCACTCTGTTCTTAAACATTAATTTGATTGTCGCTGTTCGCTTTGTATCTATAACAAAATATGTAATGTAGCTATTTCTGCAAAGGTTTATTTGGTTTAAAATGTAGTAGACAGAAAAATAAGCTTGAGCAAGAGTAATTTATATAACCACTAATAAACAATAGAGGGTAGAGAAAGTCATGTGAATGTACACATCAGATTCTTGTTCTTTAATTTGAATTATGAATAATAGTACTGGCATGCATATAAGTACTATAATTAGTATGTTGTTTATTATTTATGTGTTTGTTTCATTTATTAGATTCTTATATTAAATAACACAGAATCATGATTTAGATTGAGTCACACTTTTTTACACTCACCTTCACTAATTAAAGTTACATAAAACAGGAAACGTTTTCGAAGGCATTCGTCCTCATCGTCAGCGACTGGGTGACTAAGGGTCGCTTTCTCCCATGTCCTCTTCTTCCTCATCCTGTGAATTCTGACCCTGTTGCCATCTGGTGTTGGGGGCACAAAGTTTTAACACATTGCTTACAGGCGGGATTTCAAAATTAATGACGTTGCTGTTTTTGAAATCCTGCCTGTAAGCAATGTGTTAAAACTTTGTGCCCCCAACACCAGATGGCAACAGGGTCAGAATTCGCAGGATGAGGAAGAAGAGGACATGGGAGAAAGCGACCCTTAGTCACCCAGTCGCTGACGATGAGGACGAATGCCCTCGAAAACGTTTCCTGTTTTATGTAACTTTAATTAGTGAAGGTGAGTGTAAAAAAGTGTGACTCAATCTAAATCATGATGAATACTTCACTGTTAATAACGCTTCTGTTTTTAATCTTTAACACAGAATCAGTTTGAGCAATAATCTAATAAAGCAGTTTCAGTTCCATAAGAAAATTCACCACCCTTTGCTGTCTCCCTTTGAAAATCTATAACTGAGGTTATACTGTAATTTTAACCAGAGGCATAGTTAGGGAGATGTTTTGGGGGTTGGAACCCCCCTTACTAAAAATATGTAAAAATAAATAGCAAATATAGCTTCGTTAAAATAATAGCACCTTTCTAGGTTGGCAGGAACAAGACATTTCCTAATTGTATCACTGGTGGCGCTATATTTACGCTGCATGTCTTAGACAATATCACCAAAGGGGACAGCAAGAAAAACTGTACTTTAGATGGCATGGATACAAACATGTTAAGATATTGGGGGCATTTCGTTCTGGTGCTAAATTTGAGTGCAATATCTCCCAGTTTAGAACTTAATTAGAAACCACATTTTGTAGTGAAATAAAATGGCCTGCAGAGGTAATATGGTAATATAAAATTTCACAGCGGTCATTAATTTTCATTTGTTGCTTAGAATATGCACAACATCCTGTCCTAATTTTAATTCCAATTGCTGCACCTTAATCTGTGAATATTTAATTGATTTACTTAAATATTTAAACTCAGGATTAATTCATATTTATCATTTGAATCGATACAAATTCTTTAAAAACTGGACCCCTATACGTAACCCCCCTCCTTAATAATTTTCTGGCTACGCTACTGCTTTTAACTTCAAACTTTAACGTGATCTAAGTCCTCTTGATGTGTAACCTACACTTTTACAGTTCCAAGGGTAGCCTGGCTGAACAAATACTTCATAAATATTTGAAATTAAAAATTTGAAATCAGAATAATCTTTATCAGGCATGCAATAAAACACTTTTACAGGCAGAAGAGGTAGTTGGTATTCTATAATCCATTGGCCAGCACACTCAAGTAGGTGATAAATTAATCATAGTTTGGAAGTTGATGATATAACCATGTAATACAGAATTAGCAAAATCACATGTGTCCATTGGAAACCTATGTCTGGAAGTACGGCTTTTCTTGGATAAATTAAGACAGTTAATGTAATTTCAATATTTAAAAAAGGTGACACAAGAAATATTAATAGTTAATAACCAATTACATTTGTTGCCATGTTGGCAACTATATGTAGAATATTTAAAAGAATAAAAATAGCATAAAATGACAGATGAATATGTTCCTTAAATATAATATGGTGCAATTCCTTACTGCGCATTATTGTGCATTCTGTTGCTCATTTCATGCATCTATACAAACAGTGAAACTGTCAGCAAAATTGTTCTGGTAACCATGAGAAACAAAATATCTCCACAACAAGCATGAAGATCTTGCACAAGTTTCTGCACTTTTAAAATTTATTGCATATTCAGATTTACAGTGCACTCCCTAGCTCAACAATACAAAATACATGTAGGCTACACTACAGTAAAAAGTAATAAGCTAGTTCACCTAGATATTTATTTAACATGGTATTCTTTAATAGTATTTTTTATTGAATTTCCAAACAGCCAATTTAAATTTCAAGAAACTTGTTAAAATATTTATTAAATAAACACCCGTTTAAAAAATAATATTTAAGCACCCTGATTATTCAGTTTTCTTAAGTTTCTGCTCCTATTGTTTCAGAGATTAATTCTTATTCAGAAGTTACTTACTAGTAAATGCAAAGCATGTTTGTTAGCATGGCTTCCTTCGGAAGGGAAGTAAAACCGGTGGTCCCGTGTTGTAAATTTATGGCACGTAAAAGAACCTCAAGCCTAATAAAGAAGCCTCTGAGCAAAATTACTGGTCTTTCACGCCCAATATAGAATGGGATGCTAAGGACCACAGCAGTTAAAGAGCATCCATAAATAAAACTCAATTTAATTTTTAAAGCATGTTTGTTTGAGCATATCTGATTCTTTTTCTTCTGAGTTACTGGAACATCTTTTGTGATATAATCCCCGACTAAGACAAATTGACTTACTGATTGAACAAATAGCTCCTCTGGTAAGAGTAAATAGGATGGAAATAAGTTTGGCATTGGTTTTGATTTTACCAAAAAGCACAGCAGCATCACAACCTTAAGCATAACAAATGCCATATTTTTTCTTTAATTGGGAAGGGGGGCTGTATAGCCCCTCTTGGTCCCTCCCTGGGTCTGCCTATGCATGACATGCACATTGCACAGAAAGAGTTGGGAGATGTAGTAATTAGGAGACTGAAGGGAAGAGAGAGAGGTTGGGTAGATGAGAGGAAGAAAAGGAGCAGGGATGTGTGGGGAAAATGGGGTGGAGAGGGTAGAGGTGGGAAAATGGGGTAGGAGAGAGAGAGAGGGGCAGGGGGGAGGGAGAAGAATCTCCACACAATGCAACATTGCAAGCAGAGCTGTGGGTTCTACTACTTTGATGCCACAGTAAATGCTGCAAAATGACAAACAAACAAACAAAAATATTGACGTTTGGCCTCGTAGCATTGCCTCCTGTGCGAGGGGTCCCGGGTTCGAATTCCGGCTGGGGTTTGGGAATTTTTCACTAACCAAGATCACTAACCCTATCCTCCACAGAGTTTGGAAGTAAGGATGATGCCAGTAGGCAATATGTTCCAAAGGTAAAAGGCCGCCGATATGATCACGGCAGTTAAAGGTAATGGCACAATAAAAAAAGGTGACAGGCCGTGAAGAAAAGAATATTACTTACCACCTTCCATCGTTCTTTAACCACATGTCCTGGCTGCAAGAGGTCTTCGCTAGTCATCGTGATGTTATTGTTGGGATCTGATGACTGTTCCCCTACATGATGAAGTGTACCTTGCCTCCTGTACAAACAAATAGTCTATATTAACAATGTGAACTCTATCTCACATTCTCTGCTGCCTTGCTAATAAAACATTTGGAATCGTCTACACTTAGTAATTAGATCTTAACCCTTATGTACACGCGTGTAATTTTATAACGTATCTACACGATGGGGTATTTTTTACCCCAATTTGAAAAAAAAAATTCTTTCATAAACTATTAAGGAAATTGGAATGTAGTTATGTATATTGCAACATTAGTGTGTTTTGAACAACATTTAATACTTTTGTTCTTATCTGACAGTAACTCGATGAAAATTACGATTCAATATTACATTTTCGAAAACAACTTAAGTGAATATACATATATTTTAAATAAGCCCTCTGCTATATATGCATGTAATTACTTTTTAAATAGTATTGTAATACATTAAAAATAAGTATTTTAGAAAAATTAACACTGCATTGTTCTTTTCTCATATGACAGAATCCAGGTTCACAAAGAATATCTATTCTAGAAATTTTACTTTTTTGTCTCTAATTGTTAGAATCACTGCCAACACATTCTTCACAAACTGAATACGAATGTTCCTTACAAATCAGTTCCTTACAAAGTCGGCAAAGTCTTTATTATCACCACTCCCTGCCTCTAGCTCTGTATCTGTCACATGATCACTTTCTGAAATGTGGTCATTTTCGTCCTCAGAATCACTATTTATCTCATTTTCACTTGCACTAGCATCTAGATAGTTTCTCGTGTCCTTGTTTTGCTCGAATCTGTAATCCATTTTCCAGCTCAGGAATTACTTTAGCACACACGCTGGGTATTTTTTACCCAGACACCCGAGAACACGTGTTTACTAAGATAATGCGTGAAACTGCTCCACTAACACATTAATACAATGAGGAAAGGTATGTGGAAGACCATTGTTACAGAATGTATGTTACAATGCTACCGACGTATGAAAGCTATCGTCGGGTATAATTCACCCCACGCGTGTGCTTACACGATATGTGTGAATAACAAAATGCATTAAACATTCCTGCTTTTTCTAGTACACCTATAATAAACCGCTGAATAACTAAAACGCACAGTCCTTCGGGTTATTATTTTGAAACAATAATTGCCGTTAAAAAAGCTAACCATTTTTGTTATTCCTTTCTTACCTCTTAATCCAGCGGTTTCTATATACACATGGACAATTCCTTCTTTCAGCATAAGCAATACACCGAGAGTAAGGTGAAGATTTAATAACATATCCCAAAGTCATGTTATGCCCGCGTTAACTCAAACCAGTAGCACCAATAGTCTCGTCTCGTCTGGTCTCGTCTCGTCTTGGCGGTTAAGCTATTGCCATGTAAGCGTTTTGCGCTTGCGCAGCCTAGTAATTCCTACAGCGAACCATTATTAAGTAACGTGGAGACTGACTGGAGCTGACAGCTTCGCAATAAAATATGCATTAGCAGGATAGAAAAAATAATGCTTAGATTTCAATATATAGGGTGGACCATTTAAGTTGAGACTACAATATCTCCAAAACTAAGCGTTATAGAAAGAAATGTCTTTAATACAAGTTGTTTAATGTTATGGGGGAAAGTAAATACCGTTAGGCGCTTTTATTTGGAAGACGTTTGATGGTCATTTTAGGATAAATTTAATTCTTTTTTTAATGGGGGCTTACCTTTTTTTATTTGCTTTCTCATTCCTCGTAGAAAGCTAAACATTTGTATAAAGCATTTTGCAATTTTTCTTACACCAACGTAAATAACAACGAAAATTCTGAATGGCTGTGTACGAAGAGTGCAATGAATAGTTGGACCAATCATGGATGGTCATTTGAGGTCAAGTTACGTTTCGTAATTGGGAACCAACATTTTCTATTTTGGAAATAATTGTTCTTTCACACAAGCCGTGTGTTGGACAGGGTTGGAAAGGTAGAATCAGACGACTGAGAAATTCAATGCCATAGCCGGGATTTGAACCACGGATCTCCCGGTCTCCGTCCGGTTATTGGTTAGAACAGGCTGATGGGAAGAACAGGCTTTTTGTTTTGTGACCCTTACTGGTTTCTGACCACAATAAATTCCAACAGTTATACATTTCTCTGGATTTTAGCTTGGATAAGAAGCTAATTACCGATTCCTTCTTTTGGGCATACAGTTTGGCTTTCCGATCGTATTTCTTACTGCAGGTAGTTTTCTTTACAGAAGATGCTCAAAGTGCTTGAATGCAGCCCTCACATCGACGTCTCATGGCCGTGCGAACACGACCCCAATTCCAGGAGTACTGCGTTTTTTTCACTACTTGCCACAATTCAATTACGAAGGGATTCCATGTTAGGCACCGGAGGCGAATACATCAACGCTTTTAAATGACCCCACAAGTAGAAGTCGACAGGGTTCAAAATCAGGTGAGCGTGGTGGCCAAGCAATTGGACCACCTCTACCTATCCATCGGTCAGGAAACCTTCGATCCAAGTACCGGCGACAGATACGACTGAAGTGTGCAGGAGCGCCATCATGCAAGAAGTGAGGTTGTTGACGAATGATCAGTGGAGTGTCTTCATACACATGAGGTATGGTGTTTTCCAGGAAGTTTGTGTACGCCTACCCCGTAAGTCTGTTTACAAGTACATGGGGTCCAATTAATCGATCACCAATGATACCGGCCTACATGTTGAGAGTGAACAGCACTTGGTGATGACATGCAACAATTGCATGTGGGTTTTAATATGCCCATACATATGCTGCACGAACCACTGGCAGAACATCGATCGAGCAGGGTAATCTGCTGGTGACAGGGCCTGTACACGTTGCAAATGATAAGGTTAAAACTGTTGCTCTTGCAACAGTTTCCAGACAGAGTATGAGGAACATTTACTTGCAACGCTAACCTTTGTACACTATAGAAGGAGTCGTGTGCATAGAATCCAGAACCTCCTCCTCTACACCTGGAGTTGTAGATCTTGGTTGTCCCCTCCCCAAACCAGGAGATGTCAACTTCCCATGAGCGCAGAGACGGCGATGGAGATGTTCAAATGTCTTCCGATCTGGACATCTGCCGGCATTGTGAGGCGGTTTTACCCTTACGATAGTAAAACAGCATAAGATGTCGGAAATGTTCCTTTTTGCTTTCCATAGTTTGTAAACACAAGTTCACGCCGTTCTATCCAACATCAGTCACAAATACACACTGACATATCCAATAGTGAGTCTGGTTGTTGTTCTTTAAGTCGTAGGGGTGGTTAGGCAACTAGGATAACTTGAGTGTACAGAGGGTTCAGGGTTTTCAGGCCCTATAGATGGAACTTGCGAGCAAAACGAACGGACTTATGAGACAACTCAATATTTTAGTGTTCCATACTTAGTTGAGGTTAGTTTATACCGGATAGCGCGGATGCCAAAAGGTTTGCCTAAGCAAAACTGCAAAGGGGACTCCATACCGATAGAGAGGAGACCGCTAAATGAAAGACCAGTGCATGAAAGCGAACAATTTAATTGCTTTTACCGGTCCCAGAGCTCATTTGGTACAGGAACTGCCTACTATATGAGGTATTCCGGGTTCGATTTGTAGCGGGAAATGGTCGTTGGGTGCCATTTGTAGCAGGAAATCGTCGTTCCTGGGTTGTTGTGGTCTTCTGCGGTGTTCTTCCTCGACTATTGGTGCTCGTTGGTTGTTGCTCACCTCTGCGTTTAAAATGTAACGACGTTTCCTATTGGCCCTCAGACCGCGTTACCTTAACATGTATGAGAATGTGTGGCTTCAGATCCGTGCGCTTAAGCGTCAGCTCCATATCTCCGTCTCTTTCTTTTCTCTATCTGTCTCTTTCTATTTCTCCGTACCGTTACCGGTTCCCTGCCTGTTGGCTTGGTGAAAGGTACGCTCTTTATATTTTCTTGGAATTTTTGCTAGCTGAGAGTGTTTTACTTATAATGTTTGTGTATTTGTGTTTACTTCACGCGTTGAAGCCATCTTGTGACGTCATTCATTTGTTAGGTTTGCTAGCTCCATCTGGTGTTAGCAATTTGCGGCAGTATTAGTTTTTTGTTTAAAAAAATGCTAGTTATTTTATTTAATTTTGGTTCTTTGTCCTCCAGCTAGCTATTATCCTTTTGGTCAAGCACTTCTCTATATACAGCTTGTGTAAACGGAAAGGAATCTTTTATCCAAAGATAACACTGATGAAGAAATTTGTTTTACACTTTTATTGTCGAACACGTTAACTATCACATTTACACATTGATCTTGACACTCGACAAACTGAAACTGTTATAATAACTTCATTACTGATATTTCTTAATTCGCGTACTTCAACTTTTTGTATAATTAACTTTATCACACTTGAGATTTTTCATAACTCTGTTACGCGTAACCTGCAAATTGATATCCGAAGTGTGCCGTACAAATACTTTCGACGAACTGACGGGAATGCGACGTGTAGTGTACAAAGAATTTTGATGAACTGACGGACTTTACCTCTAACCTACCCTATTTATACTCCTACACACCGATATGCCTAAAGATTATAACTGAACTGCAATTGGCTAATAAAACGCGCCAACATTAGCGTCAATTTTTATATCCAATGAAAATTATTAATACATATGCTCAAGGGAAAGGTTCCAGAATATTCTAAACGCGCCAACATTACGTAACTTCCTCGTTTCCAATAATGATAAACAGCTCACCCACCCGCTGCATTATTGCACGCTATTATTGTCAGTTTCAGTAAGGCAGTATAAACTTACTTCTCAACAATAATTACAATCAATATACATCTCAAATCAATGTCACATAATAATGCATATTCATACTATAATCACTCTTTACATTTAAATAATTTGTGATACAAATTACTGCATCATATGCCCCACTAGAAACATAATTATAAATATTTACAACTTCTTTGGAAATTTTATAATTGAGTTTTTAGTCTCCTAAATCTTGGAACACACGCTATCACTTTCACTTAACACTTCACACGCATTTAGCACATGACATATGTTTTGTCTTTATCTTGCCACTACTTACTGGCTCTGGTCTAATGTGTTTAGACTTTAATCTGACATTACAATTTTTTTTATAGCAAATACTGTACCCTGAATTATTTAATTACTGTTACCAAATTGTTTACTTTCTTAAGTTGTTGACAAACATTTATACATTTAAGATTTTTGTAATTATTACACATATTTACCAAAATATTCACCCTCTATACAAATATATTTACATATCTTAAATCTAGACACTGTTTCACATTTTCTGTTTGCTACATAAGTATTTGTTTTAATTATTTTTACCCAATTTTTTTTGTTCTGAATTTATTTTTGTATTTTTTTTATTGTTTTGTTCTGAATTTATTTCTGTTTTCTCATGACATATATATAGTTAACCCTCTTACATTCCAATACATTGCTCTGCATTTCGTCTTTAACTATCCAGCATTTACTTTACATCTCATTGCTATTTACCCTCCTGGATCAAATTGTGTGTGGCTAAACATTACTCGTAGCCGTATCCTAACCTTCCAAAATTTGTTTATGGATAACCTCTTAAAGGATTCATATGATATTTCGTCGCATGATAACATTTGAAAACAATCTAAAGTTTTCTGAACAACACATCTTTTAACAACTGTCATTTTCAATTCTTCTACTATCTCTTTAATTTGAGAATTCTCTGACAAGTCTGTCATAAACTGTACTGGATTGGAGTTTTCATTCTGAACAGCTTGGTACTTGTTAATTTCAGAAGTTAGCTTTTGATTATTTACAGGCAAAACTTTAACTTCTTCAGACAATTTATTTCTCTGTGTTTCTGACTCCTTCTGAATTTCAGATATTTCCCCTCTGAAATTAACTTGCACCTGAATTAAATCTGCATTTGTAGCCTCCATCATCTCTCTTAACTCATTTGAAATGCTACTCATTCGGCTACCTAACTCTGTACATTTTACATCAACATGTTCTATTTTATTATTAACCTCACTTTTTTGGTTAGATATTTCCCTGCTCATGTCTAACATTTTCTTTGAAACTTCACCTATCTCATTTGCTATCATTTCCTGATTTTCATTTTTCATTCTCATCATACTACTATCTAGCTCCATGAATTTCTTTTCAATTTCTTCCCTGTTTTGTTCTAAGCTCTTACCAATATCTTCCCTCAATTCTCTATTATTCTTTTGCATATCTTCCCTTAATTGATCTGTAATACTCTTACTAATATCTTCCCTCAATTTCTCATTATTCTTTTCCATATTCTGAGTTAGTTTTTGTTCTAATTTCTCATTATTCTTTTGCATATCTTCCCTGTTTTGATCTATAAATTTTCCCAGCATTTCCATCATCATACTATCATCAAAATTAACATTTCCTGCTGTTCTATTCTCACTTTCTGCACTAACATTTCCTCCCTCAAATCCTATATTGTTTGAACTATTTTCTGTAACCTGTATTGAATTACAGCTAACTGTTACACTATCTCCCTCCATAATTATTTCTTCAGTATTATTAGTGGACATTGTTTT
The DNA here is from genome assembly GCA_030765065.1 of Deroplatys truncata. Taxonomy (NCBI): domain Eukaryota; kingdom Metazoa; phylum Arthropoda; class Insecta; order Mantodea; family Mantidae; genus Deroplatys; species Deroplatys truncata. The sequence goes on from CM060990.1 coordinate 636,626,096, forward strand.
CTTTATCCTACCGCTCCTAAGGTACATTTAAATGTTACAATTTTGTTTTCTAAAAAAAATTACGATACTCTGACCTTTGTGATGCTGTCTGTTGCTGTTACTTTGATGTCCAGCTTCCTGCCCCTCTCTCCTAGGTTTGTATGTCGCTTCTGCGTCGTATCATGATGAATCTACGTCGTTTTGGTGTTTTGTAGTTGAATTCCTCCGTTGCCTTTTAATCTCGGAATTGCGATGTCCAATCATCCGCGTAGTCTGTCGTCCCTTTTGTTGTTTCTGGAATCTGCGTCTTATAGTTCAGTTCACTTCTCCATTCGCCCCTTCCTGGTTATCTCACTTCTTCCTGGTTAATTCTGCCCTTCCTGGTTACTCTGCCCCACGTTCTGGGTGCCAATTTGAGAGTGTTTTACTTATAATGTTTGTGTATTTGAGTTTACTTCACGCGTTGAAGCCATCTTGTGACGTCATTCATTTGTTAGGTTTGTTAGCTCCATCTGGTGTTAGCAATTTGCGGCAGTATTAGTTTTTTGTTTAAAAAAAATGCTAGTTATTTTATTTAATTTTGGTTCTTTGTCCTCCAGCTAGCTATTATCCTTTTGGTCAAGCACTTCTCTATATACAGCTTGTGTAAACGGAAAGGAATCTTTTATCCAAAGATAACACTGATGAAGAAATTTGTTTTACACTTTTATTGTCGAACACGTTAACTATCACATTTACACATTGATCTTGACACTCGCCAAACTGAAACTGTTATAATAACTTCAATACTGATATTTCTTAATTCGCGTACTTCAACTTTTTGTATAATTAACTTTATCACACTTGAGATTTTTCATAACTCTGTTACGCGTAACCTGCAAATTGATATCCGAAGTGTGCCGTACAAATACTTTCGACGAACTGACGGGAATGCGACGTGTAGTGTACAAAGAATTTTGATGAAATGACGGACTTTACCTCTAACCTACCCTATTTATACTCCTACACACCGATATGCCTAAAGATTATAACTGAACTGCAATTGGCTAATAAAACGCGCCAACATTAGCGTCTATTTTTATATCCAATGAAAATTATTAATACATATGCTCAAGGGAAAGGTTCCAGAATATTCTAAACGCGCCAACATTACGTAACTTCCTCGTTTCCAATAATGATAAACAGCTCACCCACTCGCTGCATTATTGCACGCTATTATTGTCAGTTTCAGTAAGGCAGTATAAACTTACTTCTCAACAATAATTACAATCAATAAACATCTCAAATCAATGTCACATAATAATGCATATTCATACTATAATCACTCTTTACATTTAAATAATTTGTGATACAAATTACTGCATCATAGCTCGCCCGTTTCTTACAATCAGCTCTGTACAAATGTTGAATATTTTAACATGTTGGTGACTTAAATTATTACTGTACGATTCTTATATGTATGGTTCCCCTTTTATATGTACAATTCTATATATGTATAATGTATCCCCTTTCAGATTCCCGACTGAGCTCCAGAAAGTTGTCTTTAATAAAAACCACTTCACGGTATGCCCAGAGTCTGATGTTTGATAGTGGGAGAACCTATGTGTGTGTGTGTGTGTGTGTGTGTGTGTGTGGGTGTGGGTGTTATCGGTTATTTAATAAGCAATGCGCTCATTAACAGGAATTCAGGATTGCCGCTTGACGCAAACCTAAGCACACGTGTTAAGTCATTTAGTTCCATGACAGTCAATCTACAATCAGTACAACTATGCGGCACCAATTGGTACCTCAAAGTTAACAAGATTAAACAAAATTCTATTTTATTACATCTATGTACCCTTAAAGCCTTAAAGGTACGTTAGAATTAAATTATTTTATTAGTGCATTATTCATAATAAGCATGTGTAAAAGCATGGTCTCCTTGATGGACGAATTGAAGAAAAGGCCTCCGTGAGCAATTTCATCGGAATGAACGCATTTATCCCAGGTCCAGTAAGCAACTGCGGCAATTTTATGCTAACAAAATGCAGCACCAAGAATGTCAAGTGTGATGAGCGCTTAGGACGGTTTAAAACTGGTGGACACTACATTGAAACTAAAGTGAACGAAAGTGTGTTATCGCTGATTAGGGATCAAGCAGACCCGAACAAAGATACTGTTTGCTTCAGAAACCTTCCGGATAAACTAAAAAAAAGCGGTAACTTTGGAAATACCAACATTATCACCTACCAGTAGCATAAAATTTCAAAGTAATTAACACTTATACAGGAGGCATGCTTCTGTTTGTAGTATTCTAACCTCTCGTATTTCCCATAATACCATGCTCATGATCCCTTTGGGCAGTCTGCATTGCTTTAATTTTCTTTTTTCAGATTTTCAAATATTATTACGTACGGCTGCTCTTGTTAGGAATGGCATTAAAAATGCCATCAGCAGCTTGGTTTGCGCCAGCCATTTTCAGCTCCTAGCATTTGCTAAATCCATTAACGCAGGGGTACGGCAAAAGTTGTTGCGTTTAATTTTATGCTAGATAAGGAATGAAAGGAGTCGAGACTTCACGTTATTGCCTCGCACGTGCCCCCAAAGAGTTGCTGGACTATAATGTTTGATAGACCTTGACTGCGTTTCTTGTGGGTAAATCAATGTAATATTCCATAGACTCCTGTGTCTAAACGAAAACATGCAAAATAATGGAGGAAGAAGTAGAGGTACTCATGTTACATGCAGCGTTAACTGAGTTGTGAATGAAACTGATTTAGCTGACGTAAATCACGTTTCTGCAATAGCCTGGCTTGGTGACTCTCTCTCAGACATTAATTTACCTACTCCGTTGATCAAAATTTGTAAACACAGCAGAAACAAATCAGAACTTAAGACGTGAGGTAATAGAATGCATGGAAATATTTGTTATTTTTAGTTGTCTGTGTTTCATGTAAAGTATATTCAAGTTTTAGTTTCATGTATTTGTTTATATTTTCAAGATTGTAGAATAAAGAAGAATTTCTAGTATTTGTGTTTTTATGGATAGAAAATCCACAAAAGAAAATTTTCAGCACAAAATATAGCTACATAAAAAGGGAAGAAAAGAAATTATTATTATTATTATTATTATTATTATTATTATTATTATTAGCAGCCTTGGCTAACAGTAAAGGATATATAACCTGTGGCATTATCAAGATAAAAAAAATAATTGCCAATTGGAGAATGCCAAACACGAACAGTTTCGAAATTAGCATACAATTCAAAATTGGTTACATGCGTTTATACACAGAAAACTACTAATAAGAACATAATTCAGTGAACAAGCTATCGCCTGACAGTTTTTTATAAAGTGAGTATCGAGAATCCAGCAACAGTGTTATCGCCCATCACTAATATAAACATTTTATTCATAATTTAATATCGTTTTGACATGTTAACACGAGATGCTCCTTGGACCAGGGTTTATTGTATCACTCCCAAATTTTTAATTTGAGCTTAATCTTATACAAACAAAGTAATTGTTGTGCAAGCATTTCCTAATTTTAAAATGTGTAAATAACACTAGTCTGCATATCGGATGACTGAAAAGTACTAAGTGATTCTGACTCACTTTTCTATGCTGATTTCAGAACTGTTTTTAGGTTTTTTCTATCACATAGAGTTTTTCACAATTTCACTTCAAAAATATAGAGATATAAACATATTGCTTCCGCCACTACACGTAAAATTGGGCTTGATGAAGCAATTTGTAAGGGCTCTACCACAGGATGGACCCTGCTTCAAGTACCTTTCCAAGAAATTTCCTTTCATTACACAAGACAAATTAAAGGCTGGAGTTTTTGTTGGTCCCCAAATAAAGAAATTGATGAAGGATGAAGATTTTGAGAAGACAATGAATGAGAGAGAAATAGAAGCATGGACCGCCTTCCGATCAGTTACTGAAAACTTCTTAGGCAATAACAAAGATCCTAATTAAAAGGCCATTGTCGAAACAAAGTTGGAAAATTTCAAGAAGATGGGTTGTAACATGAGTGTAAAGGTGCATTTTCTGCATTCACATATCGACTACTTTCAGAAAATCTGGGACATTATAGTGAAGAGGAGGGTGAACGTTTTCACCAAGATATTAAGGAAATGGAGAGGAGGTACCAGGGAAGATGGAATGAAACTATGATGGCCGACTACTGTTGGATGTTGAGGAGGACAGTCAACTTCAAGGATCTGCAAGGAAGTCAAAGAAGAGCAAGTTTGAAAAAAATTAAATGAAACACTTTGGCTTCTTGTTTTGTTAAAATGTAGTCATGAAATAAATTAAGGGAGTTCTTGAGAGTATTCTTAAAATGTTTCTTGAATAAAAACTTACCTTGTGCGAAATGGTATTTGAATACTTTTCTAGGTTCATTAGTAAAATTGTCAAAACATTACTTATTTTGTGTAAAAACCTACGTGATAGAAAAAACGGAAGTTATTTCTGGAATCAGCATAAAAACTTGATTCAAGAACACCTACTTTTAAGAAATCATCTGACAAAAAGTTTGAAAATGCAGACTAGTGTAATCACAGCAAAAACCATAACGATCCAAAACAGGCAAAAAAGGCTTTAAACCTTAAAATAGGCAACAGAAGCCAAAATAGGAAGAAAAATAAGGCAAAATAAAAACTGGCCCTAATTACTAAATGTACGAAAACATGTTTATCTTTATTTAACTATTTATTATATACATCCTAATAGAAGAGGCATTTTGCCTGACTTCCGGGCTTTATTGATAACTATCAAATACAAAGATCCTGAATACTTATCGAAGCACTGGCAGAGCAAATAAAGATAGGCGTTTACATTTAACAGTTTAAATAAATTAAAAAAAGTAAATTGTTGTATTTAAACATTTAATTAAAGAGACTAAGCATTAACCTGTCGTATTGTTATTTAAAAATTCAACAGAAGGGAATAAAAAGGACGTAAATGTTGATAGCAATGTTCATACCAAAGATACGACCGCGTATTAGAGAGAGGGCAAGAGATACCATAGCATTCTGAGGCGTGTATGTGGTCAGTTATTCAGTTGCTGTTGCAACGTAGCAACTTCAGCACAAATTATAATTTGTATACAACAAAAATGCTAACTTATGGCAAAACGAGGCGCTTAAAGAAGAAAGTAAAACTAATAAAATATAAATTAGTTGCGTTCTATCATATGCTTCAAAAATACCTCCATTAATTGTACTGTATTTCAAATAATGCGGCGAATATCAAGCAAAACTTTATTTTCCTAATGAAGTAAGCGTTCAGAGATTAAATTGATATTAGAAACTTTCTTTTTTCATTTGTCCTCTGATGTATAGTCGAGTGCAACAAAACGTGGGCGATGTTTTGGTTCCTTTTGGTGTTTTCCATTCTTGAACGTTGGCAGAATCTCCTCATCATTTGTGTTCCGCGCCTGCCTTAGGTGAGCCATCCTCTAATTGGTTTTAGCTAAGTCCGATACGCTAGCATTACCCCATGAAGAAAGCCAGGCCTAGCTGGGCGATGAAAAGGGTGGAGAATCGGTATACGTCACCTGAATGATGGAAATAACATGACTCCCAAGACTGTCCATAGTAGCTCCTGAATGAGTCCGGCTCTTGGTTAGCATTCAAGCATTAACCTCTATAACCGAATGAGGGATGGAAGGCGGGGCAGAGGCGTGTTAATTATTGATTGACAACTTAAACCGCGGTACCTCATATCGGCACGTTTTTTTTGCACCCGACTGTACATATTCAACGAAACGGTATCAAAGTTGGAATATGAAAATCTTCCCTAACCACCAACCCCCTATTTTAAAGCTTTGGAAATATTTTATAGCCTACGCTGAAGAACAGTGTTTTTCAATCGTGGGAGGATTATCAAAATTGGGTAAGTGGTTACGGAGGCCATCCCCCCTCACACACACACATACAATATTAGTACAGAATGATAAAGTTTGGTCCATCGAATACTACGTTTGAACCAGGGCAAGAGGTTTGCCTTGCTCACATTGCCTACTGCATTACTTGTAAGCAACGAGAGTAATGCCTAGCAGCAAATGACGTCATGAAGTGGCCAAAAAAGGATTGCCAAATGACAGCGTGGGTGCCAGTGATTCAAGCTAAGCACTGTCAGACTGAAATCGTTCAAGCAGCTAACATGCTTCAACAGCATAAAGAAGAGAAATAAAGGGTCAACAAACAATAGCTGATGAATTAAGGGGAGTTTAAAAGCCCTATCCCGCCAACTTAAATTTACTACCATTATTTGAAAAGCTATTTACAGCAGAATCCCGATAACTCGACCTAATGTAGACTGAGGGGATGTCGGGTTACCGAAATGTCTAATTTTACAGAATAAGTGGTCTGTTATTCACAACCCATAAAACAATACGTGCTGTAAATTATATAAAGGCATTTTCTAGCACAATATAGGAAACAGAAAAGTATAACACGTCCTAAGAATTATTACTGTAAAAGTAAATTTAAAAATACGTACTTACACACTTATTGGCACAAACACAACTCAACACAACACTAACAATAAGCTTTAAACCTGAGAAAGCGTACTGTAACCACAAATAACTGAAAATTTAGCTTACTGGATAAAGCAATAAACCTTCAAACCTTACAAACAAGTGTTTGTGCTACACACATTATTAGTGGCAAGCTACCGGCTGCTTAGACTCAGATATCGAAGGTCAATACCGGTCAGCCCTTTAGTTAGTGAGGAAAATGTGGTAGGTTGTATTTCCACAAAAATAACAAAACCTGTCACCAAATTAGTGTCATAAATAAATTGCAAAATCTGAAAACACCATACCAAATACTTCGACAGATCAGGAAAACACATGGACATTTATATGTATGAACATGAACACTAATACGTACATTAATTAAAATTTACCTATACTGTTTATACCGCATAGTGGATTATAGAAATTATTACAGTCAAGTTTAACTATAAAAAATTAAACATAAAAAACGAAAACGTGGAGTTATACGGAATGTCGAGTTACCCGGATTTTACTGTACTATGTCTTACGAGATACTGATCTACTTTTATACAATGTTTGTTTACTAAGGAAGCTAGGATTATTTTCTCAATTATGCCATTTTTATTAAAATTTATCAGCAATCATTAAAAGAACAACCAAGCATGTTATTTACACCAAAGTAATTTAATAATTGAGTTTTATTTATGGACGCTCTTTAACTGCTATGGTTCTTAGCGTCCCATTCTATATTGGACGTGAAAGACTGGACATTTTACTCAAACATTTTACATCAGACTTGAGGTTCTTTTACGTGCCGTAAATCTACGAGACGGTACTACTGGCTTTACTTCCCCTCCGAAGCCATGCTCAAGATTTTTACGCCAGAAAAAATCCATCGCCCTCTGCCGAGTTTGAACCCGTGACCTCGGGAACTAGAGGCTAACATGGCACCCTTAGACCACGGAGGACGACTACCGCACTTAAAGGTTGTTTTTAACACGCTAAACTTTAATCAAGCTATCTTCGATAATAACCGAGAAAACGGATCATTATGCCAGAAAATGCCATTAACAAAAAAAGCTATTCAAAGTAGAAATGGAAAAAAACAACTCGAATATATTTGCAAATCAACCACATGGCTTGAGCACACAGAAGCTGCCACAGTTAACGGTAATACCAACTGGCAGAGAAAAATTTTCCCTAAAAGAAGGGCTAAAATTTACCCCTCTGCTCCAAAGTGTGTAGGATTTAGATTTTTGTTTCTGTGAATGAGCGGCGCCGTGGCCGAGTGGTTAGACCGCTCACCGAGGCGGCCCGGGTTCAATCCCAGGGACCCGCATGTGGGATTTGTGATGGACAAAGCGGCGTCTGGGCGGGTTTTCTCCAGGTTCTCCGGTTTCCCCCGCCATTCATTCCACCAACTGCTCCAGCATCACCTTTCCTTTCATCCATTTCGCCATCATTTCGTTTCATCTACTTCCTTCATCCCATACCAGGCATCGGGCTGATCACCCATCCTGGATATTCTGTCTGCTCCATGAGTGTCTGCTCCTCGACGGGCCTCTGACCCCAGGCACCCGCCTGTAAGTCCTGGGGGTGTAAGTCCTACATAAGATGAGGTTAAACAGTGAATGAATGTTTCTGTGAATGGTGGAGATTCACACTACAAAATGCACTGGTAACGAACAAGCAGATAAAGCAGCCAAAGAAGCAACAACTCATATGGATCTCAAAACACATCTCAGTAGTATAAACAATACATTGTACCCCAATAAACTTTCGGAAATCAGGAACACAATATTCTGCAACAATCCATCTAAAGAACAGAAAGGACCAGATAATTTATACCAGGTTACGAATTGGTTATTTGAAACTGACAGATGAACATCTAACTAAAAGACAAGCCACTATATATTTGAATGTAGGGATGGGACCTCGATACTCTCGATACTCGGTGGTATCGACGTATGTCTAATACTTTGAGACAAACCTTCGATACTTTTAAATTTCTAAGTTTTACATTATTGAAAGTTGTTGGGTTTCACGTTATCTAAATAAGGAATGAAAGGAGTCGAGACTTCACGTTATTGCCTCGCACGTGTCCCCAAAGAGTTGCTAAACTATAATTCTTGATAAACCTTGTCTACGTCTCCTGAGGGTGAATCAATGTAACATTCCATTGACTCTTGTGTCTAAATGAAAACGTAAAACAATGAGGGAAGGAGTAGAGGTACTCATGTAACGTTTAGCTGAGGCACTAAATCACGTTTCTGCAACAGCCTGGCTTGGTGACTCACTCTCAGCCATTGCATTTACCTACTCCGGTGACAAAATAAGAAATAAGAACTTAAGACGTGAGATAATACAACGCATGGAAATATTTGTTCTTTCCTTCCATCTGTTAGTTTGTGTTTATGGAAGTCAAACTTGGGTCACGAGCGTAGCTTACAGGTATACTGTTATGGATAGAAAATCGTTTAAGGGGACAAAATGCTCTCAAATGGTCAAAAATCACATTTTTTGTTTTAAGCACTAATAAAATCTCAATTATTTCCAGTTTCAGAAAATATATACTTTTTGGGGATTAAGAGGTTTTTAAGACTGCATTCCTTTAAAGCTGTCATGCAACGCCCCTTTTTAGAACATTTTTGTATCTTTCAACAACGAACGATTATATAATGTACAGCGAGCAGTTCAGCAATTAACAAAAGATACCAGGACCAAGAGAAGGCAATCAGAAAAGCTGAAGCAATCCAGGGATGAAGGTGCAGATGATCATGACCCTGGAATGTACTGAAGTGTGTCAGATTTTAATGTTCAAACTTTAAATTCAGTTTTCTCAAAACAACACTTTTGGGTACTTACGTACCCTTTTCTCAGAACGATGAGAGCTGAAATTTTCAGTACATGTATACAACACAAGTTAAACTTTCTGAACCACAATCATAATGTTATAATGTATATTAGTGATATTAAGAGAGCAACAACATTGCAAATTTTCCACATTTTTACTTTTTTGACTTTGCAAATAATGTTTATTCAATTTCTAGTGAATTGGTATAGTAACTAAATAGTTGAGGTTCAGAACATAGCTGATTATACTAAGAACAAGCATACAAAAGTGTGATTCTGTATTGCAAGTAGTATAAGAGAAAAAGGTACATGAATTCACATGTTTTAAGAGTAAATTTTATCATTTTTCTGCTGAATGAAATAATTTTTATGGACTCAACTACATAAGCAATTAAAGTAAGCAACCACTTAAAATAATTATCATGATTAATAGAATAATTCGTAACAATTTCAGGAAAAACCATTGAGAACTTTAAGAGCAGTGGCAATTGAACACACTTAAGGTGCAATTTCCATGTGTTCAGACTACCTTGTCCCCTTAAAGGAACATTTTCAGCACAAAATATTGTTACATAAAAAGGGAAGCAAAAAGGGTTATTATAATTATAAAGTTTAAAAATTATATAAATTATTATTGTTGTTAGCCTTGATTAACAATATGGCATATATAAGCTGTGGCATTACCAAGATAAAAAATTGGAGAATCTCAAATAGGAACAATTTCGGAATTAGCATACAATACACAATTGGTTACATGCGTTTATATGCAGCAAACTACTAATAAGAACATAATTCAGTGAGCAAGATATCGCTTTACAGATTTTTGTAAGGTGAGTATCGAATATCGAGTATCAGTGTTAAAAAATCAGTATCGAGTATCGAGAAATTAGTGGTATCATCCCATCACTAAAAACAAGCATTGAAGATAGCAGCAAACAAAAGAAGAAATCCTTTTGTAATCATGGAAGTACGAGTACCTCTTGGAACTAAATCGTTTCCATGAAATCCAGCAATGGCAACGAAACTGCCCCTGCTTCAACAAGAGGACCTGACGCTCATAAGCGAGGACAAGACCAAAAGGTGGCCATGGACATAAACATTCTATAAAACAAATGTGTGTCGATTGCTGTTATGTAAAAGTGTTGTTAAAGGTGTTAATAAATCAGTGTTATTTCGCTGTGTATCGCATTATTCTACAAACTGTCCCTTCCTCCCTTCCTTTACCTACAATCTGCAGGTGCAATAGCGGTACCGCTCCACGAACGCCTTCCCTTCTAAGCTTACCTTTTCCCTCGCCTTCTTAAACCTTCATCCCAGTTCCCTTAAAATTTAAAAATACGCAGAGTGCTCCCATATCACTCCTCACAGAAGGGAAAACTCACCCATGCCGGTAATGGACTCAAATTGGAGCTAGCTACGCTATCGCAAAGCTACGGAGATACCTCAGATTCATTTCAGCGGATTCTAGAATAAACGAATTGGTCCACACTCTAACGGCATATACCATTATAGTGAAATAATCACACTGTCGTAACGTTTTATGGCCTGCAATGGATTTCGTCAAATTTTTTTTGAAATTCTTGAGATTTTATTCATAATGTGAAGCATTTTAGCGTTATTTCATCTAAACGCTGTTTAAAACTTAAATTTTGCTCCAAATGCTTTTCCTTAGTGTTTCTTTTAGCTATCTACGCTTCCATTTTAGAAGTTGGCAACAATGGCAATTTCCCTTTTAAAAGCATGTGTTTAGTATTAGTTTAAAGCACACATCAGCTAATTTTGATGGCATTAAGTTCTTGATCTGGAATTCGCCTATGTTATTGGTAAAATATAATCGCCATCCACCAAAATACCATTCAACTTACACAAAGTTCACATGCTATACAAAAAGGTCCAGTAGCCAAATCCCCCAAAATTGGTCTGCAGATGGAACCTTGGAGTCAACCTTTCCTCATGTCCATAGAATACACTCTTGATTGCGTAGTTATATATTACGTAGCTTTGCAGAGCATTCATTCAGCGATTTTGGACAGCCAATACGCACGTATTAAGCGCTTAAACAAGTCAACTGAAGTATAAGGCAATAATTAATAGGAAATTGTAGTCCAAAGTGCTAAAATTTGACGTGCAGTTAAGTCTTCCACAGACTAATTCCTCTTTGACTTTCACAAGAATACTCACAAGACATTCATGTTTATATGATTTATATAATTTGGGATTTTTATCTCTGGTTTTTGAGAATAACAAAGCTAGTTTGTTTCCAGATGTTCGGATTGTCCGCTATCTAACACTCACTCATTGTAAGCAGAAAAGCCCTTCACACATTTTCCACTCAGAGGCTGAAGAACCTCCAGGTGCTATCATTTCCAGCTGTAAATTTCTTCATATCTTCTGTCGTAAAAGTCAAACCTTCCAGTCTGATTGCGAAAATTTATTAGCCTCGCGTATTTTGTTATACGCTTTCTGTTTCGGTAGCATTATCTTGGGGCATCAGCTTTCCTATCAAGTAAGGCACAGGTTAAATCAAGTACAATTCGTCCTTGCATAAATTAAATCTCCAACAATCCTGTAGGGCAGGGATTCTCAACCTGGGTGAAGCGTATATAAAGTAGTATTTGCTTTTACTTGGACTTTTACAAGTAAACACTTGCAAGGTAAGTAAACCGGTAAAACTAGTAAAGTATTCTCTAAAAACGTGTGGAATAAAACACAAGTAAATACTTGCCCATTTGCAAGGTTGGTCAGGGGCAACCTCGTCGGCGTACACGCGTATATTTGTTGCATTTACTGTTAAAATGGCAACCCAAGTGCATGTTCGGGAAGCAAAGTGCTATCGAGAAAGGAGAGACCTAAGTCCTAGAAGACTTAAACCGCTACTAAGATTTGAAGATGAAGTCTTGATTAATTATTTTCTTCCCAAGCGTGAAGAAACGCGCGGAGGAGCAATTACAACCAGAAAAAATGGAAGTATTCCTTCGCTTCCTAAGCGATCCCAGCTATCAAAATGGAGTGACCGAAGATTTCGACTGATCGCACTACAGTTTGTAAAACGGTATCGTTTGTTTCTGAAAGAATCACGCAGAAAGCAAACGAATGGATAGTTTTTTCCCAAACACTTTAGAGGAAATGAGCTGCGAGACGCATTTACAGTTAAGAAAGCAGCGGAGTTACATTATTGTTGTTGGATTCGAGTTTGTATTTGTTAAATTTGTCAGATTTATATATAGCTTGTACCAGATTTAGACGTAAACCAGATCATGAATAAGTGGGCAATTGAAAGACTCTGCCCATAAAGCTCAATGGCAGAAGTGAGTAAGTGGAGTAAATAATTCCACTCTGACAGAAGGGCACCATAGTACAGGAAAGCAACAAAAAGGCCCGTACCAAAGCACTAAGTCCTGACAACCTCTGGGTGCTTATTTGTGGATTTTCTTACAAAACTTTTGCGTGTATTCTCAATATTCCATAACTTGTGTCTTCCAGAACGTTGTAAATCTTTTTTGTTTTCGTCTCCATTATTGAAAGCAATATATTAGTACATTTTATCATACGGTTTCACGCATATTGGAAACAATCCCAATACCGCAGTGTGTGATTTGTCACGAAATAATTTCAAACCATTCGATGAATGCTTCCCTTTTTATGCATTTTGACACAACGAATAGTGATTTAAAACACAAATCGTTGGAATATTTTCAGAGAAAACTATCAGATTTGCCATTAGGGAAAATCAAATACCTCATTTGCATGAGAAAAATAGAATTTCAAGTACCTAATTGGTACAGGAACAATTAAATATCCATTTGTGGCTATAAAATTGTTGATATTAAAAACATATGTGTTACATTCACATGACTTTCTCTATTCTCTATCGCTTATTAGTAGATATACAAATTATTCTTACGGAAGTTTATTTTCCTATCTACTTTATTTTAATGGAAATAAACCTTTCCGGAAATAGCTGCATAACGCATTTCGTTATAGATACAAAGGGAATACTGATAGTCAAATGTTTAAGAATTGGACGCTATACGTTGGCCTTGAAATTCCATACTCTTTCCGTGACACCGCGAGAAACAGCTGAAAATCGACAGGATTTTAACCCTTAAGTAGCCGTGACCCCAAAGTTAATATTTAAAGTGATATTATATTTATTTAATGCTGTTGGTTACACTGTTCTCTCCCCCAGTACCTTCCCTGTATTTTACTGTCGTCCTCCTGCGATTATTCTAACAATGTGGCTGGCTCGTTTCCGAGGACAGACGTTGTCTGCGTCAATTCGTACCTCACGCGACTGGTAGTGTAACTTAACACCACTATGTAAAGTGCATTAAAGAAGTGAAAAATATTAAATATAAAACTAATAACGTGACTGGAGTTTGGAACTTCAACATTAAAAGAAATCCCGTTCCATGATCTTATCTTTTTATGTTTATTTTAGAAGCAGTATCCATGTATCTGTTAGCATGTACATATGTCATTCAAAGCAATTTTGCTATGTAATTTGTTTTGGGTGCAAATTATATTTATTACTCACAGAATTATGATTGCTTCCTGAATTTCATTTAACAATTGTGTAATAATGTAAATACATGTAAATACATGGATAAAGTATCGAAAATAATTAGAGAATATTATTAACAAATACATGAGGTCCATAATGGCCCCACGCGGCTGTTTATGCCAAAATAATTCACGCGACTTAACGGTCAAAAGAACAATTGAACAATTTTCGAACCATTAATAATGGATATCTCGGAAATGCCTAATGCCACAAAAAAGTTATTTGAAATAAATTGTGTCTTTTAAAGAGATCTACATTTTTTGTGTGGTACTTTTCGTCTATCGCTTAGCGTTTACCAGTTATACAAGATTATACAAAATCCCTTCTGAACGTAGGGAACCACAGAAAATTCAAGATATCCATTTTGTCATACAAATATTTTTGAGAAAACAAAACATTTCGAAAAATGTTCTATGTAAGGGTAGTTTGAGGTGAGAGGATTTTCTTGAAAATCTACATGTCGCATCTCTGGACGATACTGAACTTAAAATACCAAGTTTGGTATTTCTCTGACTTTTCGTTATGAATTATGCTGTACAGAGATACATACATACACGGACCTTTTTCTAAAAAGGTTTTTTTTGGATTCAGGGGCCTCAAAACATGTATTTCCGGTGAAATTCCGGTATCGAATTTTTGGGTGGAATGCAATACCTTCTCTACCTACTATGTACGTGGTAGATGAAGTAAAATCCGATTGTGTGACATGAAAGTACAATAATCTTCTTCTTCTTCCTGGGGTCAGAGGCCCGTCGAGGAGCAGACACTCATGGATCAGACAGAATATCCAGGATGGGTGATCAGCCCGATGCCTGGTATGGGAGGAAGGAAGCAGATGAAACGAAATGATGGTGAAATGGATGAAAGGAAAGGTGATGATGGAGCAGTTGGTGGAATGAATGGCGAGGGAAACCGGAGAACCCGGAGAAAACCCGCCCAGACGCCGCTTTGTCCACCACAAATCCCACATGCGGGTCTCTGGGATTGAACCCGGGCCGCCTGTGAGAGGCGAGTGGACCACGGCGCCGCCAAAAGTACAATAATACTATAAAAAATTCTAAATTGTTCACATTGTTTTGCCAAATTTCATAACTACTTTGCCGTAAGAGTGAATTATAGGATTAGACTGCAGGCTTAATAGGGTTTCTGAACATAATAATGATTACGAAGTCACTGGTAAATTCTGAACTTTCTTTCGAGTTTCTCCGGCAGAAAGAGGCTCACATTTTACAATCTAGTATCAATTACACTACTACTAATGCGCCGCAGCTGCCTGAGAGATCCTGGCTTTGGAATGGAATGGGGTCTTTTACTTGGACCATGTGCCTTATACTTAATGTAGTGGAACGTCAAGTCTTGTGTTCGTTGATCACATGCTTACTCTTCAGACAGAGAACCAGTGCGTGTTAAAAATATCCACTGCTTCGTGTAAATACACACTTTAACAGAAAACCGCTCTCATTTTCAGTGGCAGTCACATGCATCTGAAGGCTTTAATTCCTGACGCGTTTCGCTTTTTCCTCTCCCTGCCATTCGCTCTTAATGGGCGATTTGTCTCACCCGACCCAACGTTCGATATTGGGACTTTATTAAAGAGGCTCTTTAATAAAAAAAATCTGAAGTCATGATGTGTTACATTCACATTACTTTCTCTACCCTCTATCGCTTATTAGTATTATCGTTTAGAAAGCACTTTTTTTTACAAATTAATCTCTTGTTATTGTTGTAAATTTTTGTAATCATTGTTGCGCCTTTTTCTCACGGCCTAATTTTTTGTTCAAGTATTATAATTTATGGTAATTTTTTTGTAATATTCGTTTATAGCTTTTTTGTTTAAAACCACTAAGTTTGTTTATTCTGTGTCACTAGGCAAGCTCATTTATGAGCAGAATAATAAGTAAATAAATGCAGATTATTCTTACGAAAGTTTATTTTTATATCTACTTCATTCTAATAGAGATAAACCTTTCCGTTGACCTTCGTGATCTAGGAGTACTATGCTAGCCTCTAGTTCCCGAGGTCGCGGATTCAAGACCCCGCGGAGGGCGATGGATTTTTTCGGGTGTAAAAATCCTTAGCATGGCTTCCATCGGAAGGAAAGTAAAGCCGGTGGCACCGTGTCTTAGATTTACGGCAAATAAAAGAACCTCAAGCCTGATAAAGAGGCCTCGAGCAAAATTTCCGGTCTTTCACGCCTAATATTGAATGGGACGTTTAAGAGCCATGGTAGTTAAAGCGCGTCCCCCCCCAAAAAAAATCGGAAATAGCTGCATTACAAGGGAACAGCGATAATCAAATGCTTAAGAACTGGACGCTATACGCTGGCCTATTGAAAATCAACAGGGCTTTAAAAGAATGGCTAAGTATTGAATAATTCGAACCATTAATAACCGATATGCCAGAAATGGTTGATAAAGAAAACTAATAAATTGTGTGTTATAAAGAGATCTACATTTTGGGTAGTACGTTTTGGTCTATCACTTAACATTTACCACTGCACAAACTTCCTTCGAATGAAGAGGACTTCACAGGATATTCCAGGAAAATTCAAGATATACATTTTATTTGCCATGTAAATATCTTAAATGTATGGTATTTTAATCAAAATCATTACAGCCATTTTTTAGCAAATCAAAAATTTCGAAAAAAGTTGCATGTAAAGGTTAGTTCTTGGAAATCTTCATGTCGCATCCTTGGAAGGTACTGAACTTAAATACTAAATTTGGTGCTGAACTTTTCGTTTTTGAGTTATGCTGTTCACGCGCGCGCAAACACACACACACACACACACACACACACACACTCTCTGACCTTTTTACTTTCTCTACTACGTATAAGTAGGGAAAATATTGCATTCCACCCAAAAATTCGATACCGAGATTTCGCCGGAAATACATGTTTTGAGGCCCCCTGAATCCAAAAAAATTATTTTTAGAAAAAGGCCCGTGTGTGTGTGTCTTGAACAGCATAACTCAAAAACGAAAAGTCAGATAAATACCAAACTTGGTATTTAGGTTCAGTATCTTTCAAAGATGCGACACAAAGATTTTCAAGAAAATCCCCCCATCCCCGACTACCCTTTACATGGAGCATTTTTCGAAAATCTTAATTTTCTCAAAATTGGCATTAACGATTTTGATTAAAATATTACATATTTAAGATATTTTCATGACAAATAATATGTATACCTTGAATTTTCTGGGAATGTCCCCAAAAGTCCTCTTCATTCTGAATGGCTTTTGCATAACTGGTAAACCGTAAGAGAGAGACAAAATTGTTCTACTCAAAAAAATGTAGATCTCGTAAAAACACGCAATTTATATCATATACATTTTTTGTGCAGTGAGCCATTTCCGAGATATTCCTTATTCGTTTGAATTTTCCAATGAATATACCTTTTCTCAAAAGGGAATTAGTTTTTTATTTTTTAATAGTGTTCTGGACATGCAAAGAGAATGACATGCTCCACATAGCACACAGCTCTTAAAAGATTTGACTATCTCTTAAGGCCTAGCACATTCCCATAAAAGAAAATTAGCAATAAGTTTCTGCAAATGTTTATCTCGATTAACATGAAGTAGATGGAGAATAAGCGTCCGTAAAAATAGTTTGTACAAGAGTAGAGAACAGATTTTTCTAAAACGTTTTTTGTTTTTTATTTATTCAGGGGTCCTCAAACATGTATTTCCGGTGAAATCTGGGTATCGAATTTTTGGGTGAAATGTAATACCTTCATTATCTACCAGGTACGTGGTAGAGAAGGCAAAAAGAAGAATATGTATAAGAAAATAGCCTGCGTATATACCCGTGAGCATCACAAAAAAAGATAGGTCATATAAGTATCAATTGAGCATTGCCATTAAGAGAATGCAAGGCCAAGGCTTTCAGGCATTGTCTTCCATCCCAAAAAAACGATACTTGAAAGTATTTTTGCTTAGTTTGCATTTTCTAAAACATTGTAGTATATAGCCTTAACGATTTTTATTAAAGCATGGTTAATTTCATCACAAGTAAAATTATGCCTTGAATTTTGTATTAAAACCCTTTCAAATATTTTTTTTACCTAAGGATTTCCAAAACGCTCGATATTATAGGTATCTATACATACCAAGCGGGATGGCTCAAGCCTAACGTCTGTGGCCCGCATTAAGGTCCCAGTTTCGATCCCCGGCAACAGCCTAGTCTGGCCAGGACTGCTGCCTATCGCAGCTCCTCACTTTCCTCACGATGCTGAGTGGGAACCGGTTCTATACGCGGGACGTAAAATCCGCACCCCCATGGTTGGGAACGAATCCAGGCGCATTCCGTGGCCGAGAACCACAGCACCACGCTCCGACCCACTGCTCCATGGCGCAGGACAACTACAGTTAATAGAGTTTCTAATTTTAAATTATTTGTACATTAAATACTGATACAGTAAATATATTGTTATGGAAATATTAATATCTATCAGAGGGTGTTTTTGCATCTAAGTAAGTTGTCTGTGTCCTCTAAGAAACTTCTTATGCCCTCCCCCAATGGGAAAGTTAGAAGTCACAATCTCAGCATATCAGTTTTTCTTCTGAATGATTTTGACACTGCATACATACGTTTCTTCAGAGCAGTGCAGTGCAATGCCGTCATGGAAAACGCAGAGAAGTCGGTCCGATGGCAAGAAACGGAGATTACTGTAAAAACGGGTGAATGTATTCAGAGATGATTTATTCGACCGAAGTCCACAGTCATTTCCGTTGCAATCTTTTACGACAAGACACATAAAACAAAAACACATTTGTTGTCTTGTACTAAAGGAGCGAAATGGCAACTGACTCAATTTATGAAACTCAAAGCAGTTCTGTCAAACACATATGCTATTATTATAACTGCTAAGTTCTTTCTGTAATGTTTGGAGTTAAACATAGTTATTTCAAAACACAGCAGGAACACACATACACATGTCCATAGTGCTATGAACCGAAATGGAGACGAGGGAGCAGTTATTTAAACTTATGTCAATCAACAATGGCATTTGCCAAGAAGAATGAGACAAGTGGCATATTTAGCAGCGGAAAACGTAAAAATTGTACGTACGGGCATATATTAATAGAAATGTGTGCAAGTAATAGTGTAGCAACTGTCAGAATATATTAGGGATAGGATCTCGATACCTCGATGCTCTCGATATTCGAGGTATCGAAGTACTTATGTTGAATACTTTGAGACAAACCTTCGATACTTTTAAATTTTTAAGTTTTGCATTATTGAAAGTTGTTGCGTTTAACGTTATGCTACATAAGGGATGAAAGGAGTTGAGACTTCACATTATTGCCTCCCACGTGTCCCCAAAGAGTTGCTAAACTATAGTTCTTGATACACCTTGACTGCGTTTCCTGTGGGTGAATCAATGCAACATTCCATAGACTCTTGTCTAAATGAAAACATGCAAAACAATGAGGGAAGGAGTAGAGGTACTCCTGCAACAGGCAGAGTTAACTGAGTTGTGAATGAAGCTGATTTAGCTGACGCACTAAATCACCTTTCTGCAATAGTCTGGCTTGGTAACTCGCTCTCAGTCATTGCATTTACCTACTCAGGTGACAAAATCTGTGAATCCAGCAGAAACACATAAAAACTTAAGACGTGAGACAGTACAGCGCATGGAAATATTTGTTCTTTGCTTCCATCTGTTAGTTTGTGTTTACGCAATCAAACTCGAGTCACAAGCATCGCTTATAATATGGATAGAAAATCGTTTAAAAGAAAGTTTTCAACACAAAATATAGTTACATAAAAAGGGAGGCAAAACAATTATTATAATTTCTATAAATTATATAAATTTATTGTTATTATTACAATTATTACTTTTAGCCTTGGCTAACAATATGGTATACATAACCTCTGGCATTATCGAGATATTAATTGCTGCCAATTGGAGAATGTCAAATAGGAACAATTTCATACAATACAAAATTGGTTACATGTGTTTAGACACAGAAACTACTAATAAGAACATAGCTCAATGAACAAGCCCTCGCTTGACAATTTTTATAAGGTGAATATCGAGTATCGAATGTGGAGTATCGGTATCGAGTATTAAGAAAAGGTGGTGTCGTCCCATTACTAAACTATCATATTTATGTGATAAATAATAATATATTAATCACCTAAATATATTTATATATAAAGGGCCCAGATGTTTATAGCAGCAACGGAGCTCTCCATAAAATTGCAAATTATGCTAAGCTGATACATTGCCTTCCATTTGTGCCGTCTATGCAGCTTTGGGAGGCATTCTACTGGCCTTCACAGATATGTATAGCAAGAAGGAGGTGCATGTAGATATCTGACTTTTCGCGCATGCAGTGACGTCTGTTTTACGTGCACAGTTCTAGATTATTCGCATATGAATATACAACTTTGAGCAATAACTTTACTCATCATCACTTACATATAATAACTATGTTTAAATATATAACTAAATAAAACCCTGTTCCACACAATTTCTTCATGAAAAAGTAGTGTTAATGGCAACATCGTGTAAAACTCAAATACATAACTTTTACTCTCAAATAGGATACATTTACTAGACATTATTTTAATAATCCATCCAATCTTCACTCTTGTCCAATACCTGATTTAGCCGCCTAGGCATTGAATCGCACGTCGCCCTCTGGGAACACTGTCATGAAATGTGGGAACATATGCGTTTATAGTCAGAGTTCTTCCAACACCTAAGCGATTATGTGCCTAGGCGGCTAAATTATTAAATTAAATTGAATTTTATTTATGGATGCCCTTTAACTGCTGCGGTCCTTAGCGTTCTATTCTATATTGGGCGTGGAAGACCGGTAATTTTGCTCAGAGGCCTCTTTATCAGGCTTGAGGTTCTTTTACGTGCCGTAAATCTACGACACGGGACCACCGGCTTTACATCCTTTCCGAAGGAAGCCATGCCATCCATCGCCATCCGCCGGCTAGCATGGTAACCACTACACCACGGAGGACGACGCACAGGCGGCTAAATCAGGTATTGCAGAAGAATGGAGATTGAACGGATTATTAAAATAATGTCTAGCAAATGTGTCCTCTTTGCGATTAAAAAGTATGTTTCAGTTTTACATTATGTTGCCATTTAAAATATTTTTAGTAGAGACATTGTACAAAACATGGCTTTATTTAGTTATATATTATTTTAACATGGTTGTTATACGTGATGAAGAGTAAAACTATAGCCTAAAGTTACACATCCATGTGTGAATAATCTAGAACTGTGCACGTAAAACAGGATGCGCGAAAAGTTAAACAGATACACACCTCCTTGCTATACATCCTCACCTGTGAAGGCCGGTAAAATGCCTCCCAAAGCTACGGGGACGGCATTGAAGCCAGTGTACCAGGTGATGCTATCCTTTCCCTACTAGAATGCAGTTAAGGGGTATGTCATTCACAGAGTTTGTAATTCACCACGCGCTCGTTTGTGTAAGATAAACATGTCATTGTCTGTGAGTGGACTGTGGAATATGAACTTATGCCTTCTCTTCTCTTCCACCATTATTTCTGAGTTTTGTACTCCTAGTGTAGATAAATTGAATTTAAAGAAGAATGCTAGTATTATCTATTTATGGTTCGTCGCATGTAGAAAGAATCATACAGCGAGATTGAGAATTGCTGCAAAATTAGGTTTATGAAAAGGAAAACGTCCGAAGGTTGTACAATCAGAAAATTTTATAAGTTAGCATATTGTGCATTCTATATCGACAAGAAAAACAAACTGATTATGAAATAGAGGATTCCCTGTTTCCCATAAGTAAACAGCACATATGCAATTATAATTTACGTCTTTTAAATTGATAGTTTTGTTTATATGTATTTACTTACATTTTATATCTAACTTTTTATAATTCCACAAAAACAAATCCTTTAAATTGTGCAACAGCAAAACGTTTGATCTTCAAGTATCCACTTAACGGAAGCTAATGAACCTTGAATCCTTCTAAGCACAATTTACAACATATATTTTCGTTCTTATTGCCCATCGTAAAATCTTAGAAATACTTCAGCTAAACACAATGCAGAAAAATGTATTTATAATATATTGCTTCATAAATGTGATATATTTAAACTTATCATTTGTAATTCAAAGTTTTCTCGCCCTGAACTCTTCATTATTGTCACAATATTGATATATTTTTCCTTTAATAAAAGTAAAAGCTCTACTCCTTATTTTCATCAACATGCCGTATTTGTCAATCTTAGGAAGGAGAAATAAGATTAAGTATTTGCCATCAGAGATACCTAGTGCCCAAACAAATAGGTTTAGGAAAGAAACTGCATCCAACAAATTAAATTCGAAGTCTAGTTATTCAGTCGAAGCTGCTAAATGGATAGTTCACTTTGTGTACGCTTACTGGAGCGATGCGTTTCTGCACTGATGAAGCGGACCTATAGCGTGCATTGGATTATTTTTATAAACGCGGCTTTAAAGGAGAAAAGTATCATTATGGATAATGTCAACGACGGTCGATGACGATTTTCATGACACCCATGCAACACATTGGAAGGATATTTAAATAGAATACTACCGTCTTCTCCGTCAAGAACGAAGAGTTTACTTGCACTATCAGGTAATAACCCAGTTCATCCTTCTTGAGGTATTGGTGGCCATCACTGAGGGGTAGATTTCCGATTAACGTTTAATCAAAAGGCACTTTAATCACAGATCCGGAGCAGAAGCTCCCCTCCAGGGAAGGTGACAGCTGACAATCCTCCGTGGGTTTTCCCCACTAGGCCAACACTTGATTTCATAAAAATGGCTCCAATACTTTCGCAGGAATAGAAGTTGATCTGCCACTTACGCGCGTCAAACCCCAAGGGGGAGACCACCGAAAAGCCTCGGTAGGGCCGGGAGCATTCTCAGTGTCTCACAACTTCCACGGATATCGGGAACCACTGCTCCACCGAGTCCAACCCAATCGGGAGGAACTCGGATGTTTGGTCCGACATACTTCTAGTAATGTCACGAGTATACACTGCGGCGTCTTTTATTCTAGAGTTGGATAAGCTGGCATATTTATAACTCCTGAAAAGTGCCGACCTGACAGCGAGCATACGTTAACATTGTTGTCAACCTAGTCCATATAGTGCATCCCATATGAAATCGAACGGCAGAAAACCTTGCATTTTTTGTTTGCATTGTAATTTTTCGTATTAATAAGAGGTGCTAAGGAAAGCAAATATTAGCATCTAAAACCCAACGGTTGTCACGTTATTGAACGATAAATGTATCGTATTAATTCATTTTGTCGCATTTTAAGTGCGCATAACTCCGGAATCCTTAATTTCAGAATACTGTACCAAATCTCATTTTGTAGATAAAAGTCCGCATTTCATTACAGCATATACTAATTATTTTTATAAAATTCACAAAAATCTGTATACGGCTTTTAGTTATTTTAAGCGTCTCCGAATTTTTATAAAACTGAAATATTAGACAGAGTAATCCATAGTGTCATTAAGAAAAGCCGGCAATGTTGATAAAGTGGTAATGTTAGGATGTTCGTAGTTATAACACCAAAAGTGAATAAACGTACCGATTACGAACTAAAAGCTTTACAATATCGCACTAGTGTGATAAAATTTTTAACCACTCCATTGTTTGGTTTCAATTACCCTTTCTTTGTATTTGCACATGTTTAATAATTCGACTTGGTTTGATGAGATTTCACTTTTCATTGTCTTTTTACATGATTCATTTCTCATGGCGGTAGCACTATCTGTTCACAGCCCAAATCAACATACTTCAATTTATCGCAATTCGTTGTGGAATTAACTTAAATCTTATATTGCCAGTCTTATGATTTCTTAGATCTAAAACGTTATTCGTTTATCTAGTATAACCTACATAAAGATTATGAATTCAGAAGAAACTGAAGTGGCAGAGGCAGGTGAAATTACAGAAGCAGTAGAAAGAGTAATAGTAGAACTACTTATGTCACTGAATATGACTGCTAGCGAATCAACGAAACATCTATCTCGCTGTACAAGAGAGTCGATCTCGTTTTAAACGTCATCTCTTATTTCAAGAATCTCGCTATACACGTGACTTGATCTCGTTCTAAACGTGATTTCTCTTAGTTTCAGGAATAATATATTATTTTATTGATATTTTACAATTCGAGCGCTTTCTAAAAAAACAGTGTATGCCACACGTGTTAAAAGTGCTTTTATTTTGCTCGTAGAATTGCGAAACTCGGCCTACGGCCTTCGCTTCGCAAACATTCCTACTCGCAAAACAAAACCCTACTTTTAACACTTGTATCATAATTTACCATTATGTTACTGACATTTTACATTAGATCAACTTCTTTTGAATATCTTTTGCTCGAATTTTTTGAAGAAAGAAAAAATCGCATTGCTGTTCAACAGTTAATTGAAGGGGTTCTTTGTGGGTGGAGGGTTGACTATTGTCAGGGGAGGAGGTACAATTACAATTAGTAATGAATTCATGTCCCAAACTAGGGATGAAGACAGGTCAGTTTTCCTTTTTTGCGTTAATAAATGCATACAGCCAGGTCGCTGTTGTTATAAGCTGCGAAGTCCTCTTGATGAGCCATTGAATTCTGTATAATCTGAGGACTCGAAAAGTTAATGCCTTTTTGTAACACCTGCTTCAAAAATAATTTTCATAATTTTCTTTTCAAAATTAATTTCTAAATTATATCATCATTGTATTTATACGTACTTTTTCGTTTGTGTGTCGTCCTCCATGGTGTAGTGGTTAACATGCTAGCCTCTAGTTCCCGAGGTCGCGGGTTCAAACACGGCGGAGGGCGATGGATTTTTTCTGGCTTAAAAATCCTTAGCATGGCTTCCTTCGGAAGGGAAGTAAAGTGGGTGGTCCGGTGTCGTAGATTTACGGCACATAAAAAAACCTCAAATCTGATACAGAGGCCTCTGAGCAAAATTCTTGGTCTTTTACGCTCAACATAGAATGGGACGCTAAGGACCACAGCAGTTAAAGAGCGTCCATAAATAAAACTCAATTTAAATTTTAATTTTTTTCGTTTGTATAGCACTTATGCCCATGAATAAACTACTTTATAACTTTCTCTGCTGTAATTTTAATAAATTACACAAATCTTAATTTTAATAAATTACACAAATCTTAATTTTTAGGTAATTGTTTTTAATTATGTAATTTTTACTTTCTCTACTACGTATAGTAAATAGGGGAAATAATGCATTCCACCCAAAAATTTGATACCGAGATTTCACCGGAAATACATGTTTTGAGATCCCCTGCATCCAAAAATAAAAGTCTTTTTAGAAAAAGGTTCGTGTGTGTGTGTCTGTAAACAGCATAACTCAAAAACGAAAAGTCGGATAAATACTAAACTTGGTATTTACGTTGAGTATCTTTCAAAGATGCGACACGAATATTTTCAAGAAAATTCCCCCCAGACTACCCTTTGCATGGAACTTTTTTCGAAAATTTTGATTTTCTCAAAAATGGCTCTAACTATTTTGATTAAAATATCATATGTTTAAGATATTTTTATTGCAAATGAAATGCATATTATGAATTTTCTGGGAATGTCCCCAAAGGTCTCTTCATTCTGAATGACTTTTGCATAACTGGAATACCGTAAGAGTTATACAAAATTTTTTTACACAAAAAATGTAGATCTCGTTAAAGCACACAATTTATGTCATATACATTTCTTTTGCCCAGTGAACCATTTCCGAGATATTCCTTGTTATTTATGTTATGCTCCACATAGCAACCAGCTCTTAAAAGGTTTGACTATTGCTTAAAGCCTGCATATTCCCCTTGCACCTACAAGAAAATTAGCAATAAGATTAACATCTCGATTAACATGAAGTAGATGGAGAATACGCGTTTGTAAAAATAGTTTGTAGAACAGCAGAGAAAGTCATGGGAGCGCAACACATATTTCTGTTTTAAGCTTAGGGTCATTTTATCGGTATCTTCTAAATATTTTAGGTCATAAGAATCCGGGCCCTGATGATAAGCACTGAAACATATTCCGTTTCTGATTTCTGCACAGAATATCACTGATTTGTTAAGGATTTAAAACACCACGTTTCTCTACTTAGAACGTCGCATACGAGGACTGTAACTCGACCATCTGCTTCCCGGATGCAAATGTACTTATGCGTTCTGTTAGTATAAACTATGCGAGCTCGTAAAGCTATCGCCGGAAGTCGCCCTTGACTTATGACTCAATATTTCATGAATGCTGTGACTTAAGAGACTGCTCGCAGAGTTGTTCGAACGACACAAAGCTTGTAAACAAGGAATGCTCCACTCTCTTCGACGTGTGAGGTTTTTAAAGCACATTAGCGTGGGACGCATTTGCCCCAAGGTTAGCCCTTTTGCGTCACACTAACTAACTCTGCTACATACCATTATAACTAGTAATGCAATACAGAAATAGACTAAAACCCCGCTTAACTGTGACGGCGGAGGAGAAAAACTGATGTGTTACATTCACACGACTTTCTCTACTCTCCATCGCTTATAAGTGGTGTAAAACTATTCTTACTAAAGCTTATTATTCCATCTACTTCATTTCAATTCAAATAATACTTTGTAGGAATAGCTAAATTACCTACACAATTCTTTATAGTGAACAGCGATAGTCAAGTGTTTAAGAACTGAACGCTATACGCTGGCCTTAAAATTCCATAATTTCTATGCAATCGCGAGAAACAACTGAATGTTGAAAATACTTTAAAGAATGACCAAGTAAGGAACAATTCGAACCATTAATAACGGATATCTCGGAAATGGCTTATGCCACAAAAAAGGTTATTAGAAATAAATTGTGTATTTTAAAGAGATCTACATTTCCTGTGTAGTTTATACAAGATGATACAAAATTCCTTCCGTATGAAGTGGACTTCACAGGCTATTCCCAGAGAATTCAAGATATACATTTTATATGTCATGTAAATATCTTTAATATATGGTATTTTAATGAAAATCGTTAGAGCCAGTTTTAGATAATCAAATATTTTGAAAAATGTTCCATGTAAAGGGTATTTTGGGGTGAGGGAATTTTCTTGAAAATCTTCGTGCCGCATCTTTGGAAGGCACTGAACTTAAATACCAAGTTTTGTATTTATCCGAATTTTCGTTTTTGAGTTATGCTGTTCACAGGCACACACAAACGCAGACCTTTTTCTAAAAAAAGCTTTTTTGGGCTCAGGGTGCTTCAAAACATATTTCCGGTGAAACAAAGTAAGAAATAACAAACGAAAAAATAGAGAAGCTCAAATTCGTGCTGGTAACGTTGCTGTGACAATTGGCAATGTTCTTTTCCCCCAACCCTAAATACCGATACAGATACTTGGTATTGTATGCTTAATCTCATCCCCTACCCCACATTCCGAGAAATATTGTACCACTATAACAAGTGTTAACTGCTTGCACACATTCAATGCGGAGGCCCTCTGTTACTTTACTGTTGGTGTTGGTCAGTGTTGTTTATTTGTGTTTAAGATGTCAGGGAAAAGAAATTGTGTTGTAAAAAGCCTTGAACAGAAACTCGAAACCGACAGCGGACGAAGGATTCAAAGCAGGGCTTAAGCTAGAAAATAAAACAATGTCGCAAAAATGCACAAACCAAAATTTAGATTTGTGCAAAATATAAGTTTCTGCAAAATCTGCTTGTAGAAAATTTTATAAATTATTATACTATTAATGAGTTTTAAAAGTGAAGTGTATGTATACTGAATTGAAGCCAACAGTAATCTGCTAAATGAAAATTTTCAGTTTTGCACATTTTGCGTTGCATTATATGTACTTATTATATCACGTTGTAAAACGTCGGTTTTTATGCATACTCCAATCACTTTTTGTGAATCGTCAAAGCCATTTTTGATAAAATTGAAACTAGCATTTTTTTTTCCAGTAAAGGGTAGTTTGCGGTAGGGAGATTTTCTTGAAAGTCTCCGTGTCGCATCTCTGGAGATACCGAACTTAAATACCAAGTTTAACACACACGGGCCTTTTCCTAAAAATGCGCCTTTTGGATTCAGGGAGCCTCAAAACATCTATTTCGAATGAAATCTCTATATCGAACTTTTGGGTGGAATACAATACTTCCTCTATTTACTATAGGTAGTGGTCGCCAAGGCGAATGCCGGAGTAGTGTGTTCTGCCACGATTTCTCATTTACCCCGTTTCCTCTCATTTTAAGTTTCAGGTCCTGCGGTGCTGGCGGTGCCGGGCTGATGGCGTGAATGCATGCGCGTTGGAAATATTTCTCCCCGTGAACGCCAGAGTGAGCCGTCCCGCCTGTTAGGGCCACTGCGTCGCCCTCTTGAGATTCCTCGCCATTGGTGCGAGGGTGTTCAAACTGGAAACATTAGGGACTCCTGCTCGTCCCTGTGGGTCTGTCTGTCTGCGGACCTGGGACCTCCTACGGTTCCTTCACCTCATCCCTGTCTCCCGGCAGGTGTCCGCAAGGTGTCCCCCTCCGATTACCACATCCTACTATAGGTAGGTAGTAGGAAAAGTAAAAGACATTTTTAGAAAAATGTCCGCACGTGTGTGTAAACAGTATAACTCTAAAAGAAATGTTTGATAAACACTAACTTAGTATCTAACCGAGCGGGATGGCTCAGGCGGTAACGTCTGTGGCCCGCATTCGGAAGATCGTGAGTTCGATTCCCGCGGCCGACCTTCCTGACTCATGTTTTTTTTTTGGGGGGGGGGGTTTCCCGGGTCGCTAGGCGAATGCCGGGAAGGATCATTACCTCCCCCGAATTTCTCCTTCTCTCATTTCCTCTAATTCCATCTTCCTCTTACGCGTTAGAGGTTGACTCCAGGACTGTGTGTCGGTCGGCTGCGGATAAATGGCTCAGAGGCAAGCGCGTTGGAACTTCTTCTCGGCCCCGTCAGATGGCGGCCTTTCGAGCCTCCGCTGCTGGATCGAGCTTTCCCCGTCTCCGCTGGAGGGCAGCCTGTGAGCCGCCCTCCGGTGCCTTGGAAGGGCCGCCGTTGAGCGCTCTCCGGCCGGGTGGTCAAGCCTGTAACTCTTACAAAACTATGCTCGTCTCTATCGTCTGCGTCGGCCGGTCCTACAGCCCATACGTCTCCTGCGGTTCTTTCGTCTCATCCGTTCCCTCCGGGGGTGTATGCACAAAACATCCTTTGCGGGTTGAGGTGTTAGGTGTCCTAATCCTAACTTGGTATTTAAGTTTAGTTTCTTCAAAAGATGCGACACGAAGACTTTCAAGCAAGTTTCCTCATCCCAAACTACCCTTTACATGAAAACATTTTCGAAATTTTTATTTTCTCAAAAATGGCCAACGATTTTTAATTAAAATACCATATACATGGAACTTGGTATATCTTTGTACAGCGGGAGTAAATCATAAGAGATGCACAGTACACAAAAAATGTAGATGTTTATAACACACTGTTTATTTCAAGTAACTTTTTATGTAGCATCAGCCATTTCCGAGATGTCCGTTATTATTGGTTGGAATTTTTAGCTACAT
This sequence comes from Deroplatys truncata, assembly GCA_030765065.1. Taxonomy (NCBI): domain Eukaryota; kingdom Metazoa; phylum Arthropoda; class Insecta; order Mantodea; family Mantidae; genus Deroplatys; species Deroplatys truncata. Next base: position 636,655,490 of record CM060990.1, read on the forward strand.
AATGTGAAGAATATGCTGAATATGGACACATGTTTGGTAGGAAGATTTGAAAACATTGTAATTTTATTGAGAGATCATTTGGTGAAGACTTTGTTTCCAAGTTCTATACTGTTTTGGGAGGGACGATAATTTTGTTCTTGCAGTTAACAAGTGTTGCGAAGCTTCGCTCTACTCCTCCTATTCATTATTATTATTATTATTATTATTATTATTATTATTATTATTATTATTATTATTATTACTATTATTAAAACCCTTCTGAGATTAATATTTTATCGTGTTTATTATGGAGTAATTTTATATTAAAGTATATGAAAATTCTGTTCTTCACATTTCCTATCGCGTCTTAGTTTTTATTGCTACTCTGTTTAAATTTCTTCAACAGCTTTGCTTTCATATGCATGCAGTCATATCAAGCGGTTGATTTCTTTAACGTCGACATGTATATCTCTTCAGCAATGCACTACATCAACACGCGTAGCCGAGGTCGTGAAGACATAGACTCGTGAAGTGTGAGGTTCAAATTCAGCCAGGACCGTACACCCTGATTGAGGCTTTCTACAGGTTTTCCTCAGTTCTTATAAACTGACAACTGCCGGGGAGGCAACCAAAAACGTTTCCCTCCCAAATTTCCTTTCCCAATTATCATTTCATCACCAGTATCCACGGCTGTAGTGTTGTATGCAGTAAAAACAGGGATATCAAATATTTGCAATGCGTTAAGGTGCTGGGTCGGGAATTAACCAAGAAGGTAAAATTAATGTCCCTTTCTGTACACAAACTTCTTTATTGAGCTAACCGTAAAATAATGCGATATACGGCTAAATGTTGCAAATACATGTGCATAGTGATACACTGTGACCCGTTAACCCCCATTCCTAGCATCGTTGAAGGACTGGGGTTGCTTTTGGTGCAGACTGGTCACGCTGGTGGTGCATGCTGGAGACTGTTAGCGTCACCCTGCGGAATGAGCCGTCCTAGCACGTAAATTATTGAGTGAACATCAATAGTTTCATTCCCTCAGTGCTAGTTACTCCCTAGCTAGATGTCGCTGGTGGAACGCTGCACCCACGACTTAGTCCAAGACAAGAAATAAGTCGACCGTTCCGAAAATTTGTCTAGTCTACTCAAGCTGAGACCGAACCACTTCTTTTCATTGCACGACACATTTCCAAAACTAGTTTGATTACTGAAAAAAAATCACTGATCCGTTACATTCACATGACTTTCTCTACGCACTATCGTAGTATATTCTTATACAGCTTAACCAAACTATTCTTCTTGTTAGCCCTTAACCTTTGGAGATACAAGAGGGATACAGAAAATCGAAGTGATAGTCAAATATTTAAAAGTCGGTCACTATATGCTGGCCTTGAAATGTCATGACATCACGAGAAAGAACTAATTGTTAACACGCCAAGAAATAACAAAAGTGTTGATAAATTCAAACATTACAACGCAATTTATCTAAAACGGCTGATGTTACACAAAATATACTTCAAATAAATTGCATTTTAAAAGACATCTAAATTTGTAGTGTAATAAGTTTCTGTCTATCTCTTGTGATTTATCAGTTATGCAGAATTATACAAATTCGTTCTGAATGAAGAGGACTTCACAAGCTATTCGCAGAAAATTCAAGATATATCTATTTTACCATAATGTCTTGAATATATTATATTTTAATCAAAATCATTAGAGCCAATCTTGAGAAAATAAAACATTTTGAAGCATTTTCCATGCAAAGGGTAGCTTGGAGGGGGGGATTTTCTTGAAAATCATCGTGCCGCATCTTAAGATAATACTGAGCGTAGATACCAAGGTTGGTATTTACTGAAAATTTCGTTTTAGCGTTACGTATTCACAGACAGACAGACATACACACGGGCCAAAAGTGTTTTTACGAGGCGCGTTTTTAAAGTAAGCAGCGATATTTTTTTAAGAAATAACACATTATTTTCCAAATACTTTATTACCATTCATTACCTTATACCTTACACTACTTCCCCACATAGTCACCTCCGTTATTCAGGCGCTTGTAAAGGGAAACCAGTTTTTGTATACCTTCGTCAAAGAATGATGCCGCCTGTGATGAAAGCCAAGTCTGCACAACTTGTTTCACATCATTATCGTTGAAATGCTTTCCAGCAAGGAATTTCTTCATATTAAAAAACAGATGAAAATCGCTTGGAGTTAAGTCCAGACTGTAGGGAGGGTGGTCGAATTGTTCCCAATCAAATGATGCGATCACATCTTGAGTTTGTTTGGCTGTGTGTGGCCCCTTCATCACCATCCTATCACTCAGTTTCCAAATAAAACTCACACAATTGGAGATGAAAGTTTGCTGATTTAACATTTCTCGCATTCAAAAAACGAATCACTAATCTGACTTCACAATCGGCGGTTCGTTCGATTGTTTTGAACATTTTGAAACGCTCTAACAACAGGAAAACACAGAGTGACGATCGCTCACAGCAGCGTATGGCTTCCTAATGAATGGAAGAAGCGATAAGCAGCGGTCCCGGCCACGGAGGTCATCATTCCTGCTGGGGGTGCGTGATGCTGGCCACATCACCTCCCCGTGTCGGTTGGATCATCGCCCATCTCTGCCATGCTATGTGGGCGTGAGACCGGCAGTCGGTTTGGTAGGTCTAGGCCCTTTATGGGCTGTAGCGCCACGGGATTATTATTATTATTATTATTATTATTATTATTATTATTATTATTATTTAGATTTATGTAGAATCCGATAATGAAATAATCCCCTCCATCTCGGAATCCGATTCTGCAGTGTCGGATTCGCTGTGAAGTCTATCAAATGTTCCTCTGGGTCGAAGACTTTGAGCGCCCTAAAGTCCCCGGATCGAACACTTGCACCTGTCACTTCAGAACAGAGCTCCACTTTCCTTCACTGACAAAGACGGATTCTTCTATGTGAGTGGATTAAACACATGCACCACAATTCAATTTTCGCTGCTTCGTAAAGGTTTACACTTCGATGCTTCAGTGAAAAACCAGCGGTAGATTGTGCCATTATGCAGTAATTACACGCACAACCAAAATCACTAATTAATTCTTGCAATCAGTACAGTAACCTTTGAATGGCCACGTATGATAAACAAGCACTGTGCAATGCAAGGCGATAAAAACGCTATCATGATAGGTGCATGTGCTTTCGTCATCCTGAGAGGCAGGTTTAAACATAAGGATCCTCCTACCTATTTGTTGATAAGAATACGCATGCATTCCAGATGATTAACTCTGTTACATAATCTGATTCATACGGTTATGAAAATGTAAATTGCTCCACTCGCAGATTTATCTTGAGAAAATTAAAACTCGAGTGGGATTTAATTGACTAATTTATGATTAAATGAAAATATATAAATATTTCAAGGAATAAATAATATAAAAGTTAACTTACTAAATTAAGTGATCGAAGTACTTCAATGTACTGCTTCTGCTTTTCTTTGTTGTGTGGTGTCGTGCTATTTTGGTGAAGTTAACTTAAATTCCTTTGCGGAAAACAAATGACGATGCAAACAAATCAACAGCTGCTAGGGAGATGATAAAATGTGGCATAAGCAGCCATGATTGGTTGAAACACATTTCGTAGCGTCTTATTGGTCAAAATTGGTATGGCGTAGTAAGACTGCGCTAAGAGTGCACTAATTAACAGTCATGATAATTAAGGAACTACTTTGTAACGCACAACAACCTATTTCACGACAGCAGCCAATGAGAGCGACTAGTGCACGGAACAGTTGAGAGATACGGAGCAAAGCTATATGGAAGTCGCCCTCCGCGGTCTAGTGGTACCATGCTACCCTCTAGTTCCTAAGGTTGCGGGTTCAAACCCGGCAGAGGGCGATGGATTTTTTCGGGCGTAAAAATCCTTAGCACGACTTCCTTCGGAAGAGAAGTAAAGTCGGTGGTCCCGTGTCGTAGATTTACGGCACGTAAAAGAACCTCAAGCCTGATAGAGATCTCCGTGCAAAATTTCCAGTCTTTCGCGCCCAATATAGAATGGGACGCTAAGAGCCATAACAGTTAAAGAGCGTCTATAAATAAAACGCAATTTAATTTCGTCTTTACGAATAGGTGCGAAATTAAATTAATCTTAAAAAAATGAAAAAAGTGACCTCACAGGGTTAAACTCGCAGTGTTGTGGAATGAAATATAACGGCGAAGCATACCCCTGTGTGGCAGCCCTTCCAACGTGGGGGAGGGGGAGGTAGAAGGCAGTTTCTATTTTGAGACTAAAGCTGTCACCAGCATTATAGCTAACGCTTTTCATTGACCCACCTGACGGTATTGTGCAGTATCCTGGTGGCGAATATATGAAATGCCTTTATGCAGCTCGTAAAATAAAGTGAACTCGTTTCATTTTCCTTTCTCATGATTTTATTTTAGTTTTTCAAAATGCTAGTGAACAAAGTCAAAAGGAAATTGGCAAGTGTGCTGAACCACATAAAAAGGTCTGGAGCTGGGAGCTAAATAGGCGAGTGAACGTGTGTGCACATGTTAGGTAGATTATTCTCCCAATGAATTCGGAACGCTATCATTGCCCAAGTTTTACATCTCAATAACCAACCATCTTTTTACAGTAGTGGAGAAATATTGCTGCAGACAAGTGCTTCTACATTACCACTTTAGAACCAAAGGTGTATTCCTCCTGTAGTAAATAATTGATCAAAGTTGAGGCTGGCATTTATTTTACTACGCTTTATTTTGGTAAACACTGGTCTTATGAATGCCGCCGGTTCTGACTGCTGCAGGTATTGGGTTGAATGAGCTTGTCCTGCGGTAGCCTAGCTCGCGCGCCAACGGAGGGGAACGACATTTTTAGTTCAGTCTGTCTATTGGTATGATTCATTCCTTCAGAGTTTCTGCAAACTATAACAATTAGAAAAAAAAACTACATTACATGGAGCATTTTGAACCTAAACATAGTGTGAAAAATACGTAAACTAAATATCATTGTATATTTTTGCAGTGGAAAGGAGATTTGTACTGTCGCACGAGTACGTTAAGAAACTCCCATACCAAAGAGATATTAAATTTAAAAAAAAAGCACATCAGTGGTCATATCGCATGATATAGAACAGGCTTAAATAATTACTTTTGCAACACTTGCCATCATATGTGCTTTGTTTGAAAGCGTTTTAAATGTTTGATACACGTTTTAAGAAACCTATCGAAAATCAGACCTTGTATGGTAACTTTATGTCCCAACTATTATCTGAAGAACAATCCAAGGTTGTTATGAGCAGAATTTAACAACCCTACACAGGAATACGTTATCGCGGGGGTTTATGAAGGCTTTTGTTACGTTTAGTCGCTACTCAAATGACGGTAAATATTCCATATTAAACAGGCCCGTGTATTCTTCAATATTCTCATAAATATTTTCGATATTCTTCTTAAAGTAAAAACAAAAAAAGTCCTTATTCTCAAAGACTGAGATTACTCGCTTTCAGTTATATCATTCTGAAGGACGATATATTTAATATCTATATCCAAATTTCTAAAAGCTTTATTTTTTTATTTGTTTTCTTGTTAAATGCCTTTCTCTTTGTTGTATTTTCATTGTTATTAAAATTCCCTATTGAAGTTATTTCCAAATATTTTATACAAATATTTCCGTATCCTTATGGTCACCCTCTTTTACTAAGGACGGGTAGTCTACTTTGTCCTGTCCTACATTCACGGAACCTAATATGAGCTAAATCAACATTCAGCAGAGCCAGCAGGCTTATCCGAAATTGAAAAAAACACACAAGCAATACCTGTATAAATGCATTGTAAAATCCAAAATCGAACCCGCATCTAAAATGAAAGCCAAAAGGGCCATAAACAAAGTTATGCATTACTTAGAGGACTGAATTGCAGATGACAGTCACGAAAGAAGGCAACACTCCGACTGCTATATCCGAAAATAACATTAAAAGCGTGAATACCCCAGTTCTATAAACCTAAGTATAAAATCTCTCTTTGAATTATTTTTAAAGTATTTTACCACATATTTCATAAAACACATAGTTAAAAGGACCTGCAAACATTTGCTAATCAATTTCAGAGCATGCTTGGCGGGTATTCCAAAAGTTTTTATTCAGAAAAATGTTTACTCCCGTCTGCTAACGTATTTAAAAATTAAGAGTTTAGGCCTCAAATTAAAAGTAGTTGGGCCTACTTTCTAAGGAAAGAGGATGGTAAAAAATAAGCACATTTAAAAAAAATCGCCTTGCACTAAAATACCCTTTGATGTACAAGGAACAAATTGTAAAACTTCTGTAAATATTTGTGCACTTTTCAAATGTACTCAATTTTAAAGTTATTGGGTTCTGGGCTAAATCACACACCTTCCTTTGTTATTACTTTGCTGCAATTTATTTTATTTATTGAAACAGTGTCAGATAAAATTACGTGTATCGTCTTAACTATTTCTGGAATGTGGGTTAAAACTTATAATAGAAATTTCGGCTTTGGTTTCATTAAAACTTTATATCCATATTTTTGAAAACATATAGCAAATACAATTTTTGACAGTTAATTACTTATTTTAACGACAGCTATCAAAATTCCCTTTCAACAATTTGTAGTTTTTTCAAGTAAAATGTAGACAATAATATGAATTTAACGTTAAAACATTTTATGTATGGCATTCACATGGCTTTCTCCAGTATTCTTACAAGACAAATTGTTCTATCTACTTCAAGAAATTTTGGGAAAAATGTAAGAAATACCAAAAAGCATCAAATGCAATATCATGTCGTCCTCCGTGGTGTAGTGGTTACCAGCCTCTAGTTCCCGAGGTCAAACCTGGCGAAGGGCGATGAATATTTTCGGGCGTAAAAATTCTTAGCATGACTTCCATCGGAAGGGAAGTAAAGCCGGTGGTCCCTTGTCGCAGATTTACGGCACGTAAAAGAACCTCAAGCCTGATAAAGAGACCTCTAAGCAAAATTATCGGTCTTTCACGCCCAATATAGAATGGGACGCTAAGGACCACAACAGTTAAAGAGCGTCCATAAATAAAACTCAATTTAATTTTTCTCTCAGGGTGAGTTAAATCGTCAGTACTCCCTCATTTTCACTCCGTCAACGAAAACATTTACATGAAAACATTCCTAAAGAATCGGACTTAATAATAAATAGCCATTTCCAAAATATCCGTTATTAATGGTTCGAATTGTTCAATACTTATCCATTCTTCTAAAGTCCTGTCGATTTCCAGTTCAAAAACATTTGACAATCGCTATTCCCTATGTATCTATGACCTCGGGAACTAGAAGTTAGCATGGTAACCCCTACACCACGGAGGACGACATTTCACCGGAAATACACGTTTTGAGAACCCTTGAATTTAAAAAAAAAATAGAAAAAGATCTATGTGTGTCTGTGAACACATTAACTCAAAAACGAAAAGTTGGATACATTTCAAGGTTGGTATTTAGATTCAATACCTTCCAAAGATACGACACGAAGATTTTCAGGAAAATCCCCACACTCCAAACTACCCTTTGCAAGGTACATTTTTGTGAAGTTTTTAAAAATGGCTGTAACGATTTTGATTAAAATACCACATATTAAAGATATTTACATAAAAAGTAAAATGTATATTTTGAAATTTTTGGGAATAGCCTGTACAGTCCTCTTCATTCGGAAGGAATTTTGTATAACTGGTAAACGTTAAGTGATAGACGAAAAGTAGCACAAAAAATGTAGATCTCTTTAAAACACAAAATTTATTTCAAATATATTTTTTTGTAACAGCAGCCATTTCCAAGATAGCTGTTATTAATGGTTCGAACTGTTCAATACTTATCCATTATTCTAAAGTCCTGTCGATTTTCAGTTGTTTCTCGCGATGTAATGGAAAGAGTATGGGATTTTAAGGCCAGCGTACTCCGTCCAGTTCAAAAACATTTGACAATCGAAGTATCTATGACCTCGGGAACTAAAAGTTAGCATGGTAACCCCTACACCACGGAGGACGACATTTCACCGGAAATACACGTTTTGAGGACCCTTGAATTTAAAAAAATATAGAAAAAGATCTATGTGTGTCTGTGAACACATTAACTCAAAAACGAAAAGTTGGATACATTTCAAGGTTGGTATTTAGATTCAGTACCTTCCAAAGATACGACACGAAGATTTTCAGGAAAATCCCCACACCCCAAACTACCCTTTGCAAGGCACATTTTTGTGAAATTTATTTTCTAAAAATGGCTGTAACGATTTTGATTAAAATACCATATATTAAAGATATTTACATAAAAAGTAAAATGTATATTTTGAAATTTTTGGGAATAGCCTATACAGTCCTCTTCATTCGGAAGGAATTTTGTATAACTGGTAAACGTTAAGGGATAGACGAAAAGTACTGCACAAAAATGTAGATCTCTTTAAAACACAGAATTTATTTCAAATATATTTTTTTGTGACAGCAGCCATTTCCAAGATATCTGTTATTAATGGTTCGAACTGTTCAATACTTAGCCATTCTTCTAAAGTCCTGTCGATTTTCAGTTGTTTCTCGCGATGTAATGGAAAGAGTATGAGATTTTAAGGCCAGCGTACTCCATCCAGTTCAAAAACATTTGACTATCGCTATTCCCTATGTATCTATAACGAAAAGAGTAATGCGTCTATTTCCGGAAAGGTTTATCTCGATTAAAATGAAGCAGATAGGAAAATAAACTTTCGTAACAATAATTTGTATATCCACTAATAAGTGATAGAAGGTAAAGGAAGTCATGTGAATGCAGCATATAAGGTTTTTTTCATAATTGGTTAACCTAAACTGTATCTCTAAAATGCTTCCTTCTCGTTAACTTGCTAGTTGAAAAATGTGCACTATACGGGAGAAAAGTAAGTTTTAAAAATAGCACCCTTATGCCCATAAATCCGCAAGACGGTGCGGTCTGTTTTTAAAAATTGGTTAGCTTGTTTTGTGAGAGAGGGAAAACATTGGATGAAACGTGCCGCGACGTCGCTTGGTCTGGCCTGCCCGCCAACTGTGCTGGGAACTGCTACAGGAAAAGACAAAACAAGTGAAACGCTCAGCGCGTACCCTCGAAGACAAAACTGTTTATACAAAAAACGTGACTAGCAAAAATACAAGCTAAGGCGCCTGTAACAAAATAAGCTTTCCATAATCATTTTCTTCGGAGTACACAAATACGATTGTGACTTGTTTTTCTCGAGATCAATATGGCTTAGTACGCGCGTGTCAAAAGAAACCCATTAACATGTATTTGGAGTTGAGCACTTTAACATTAGAAAAGAGGCAGACAATCAGGTTGGTGGTGTCGCATGACAGAATGGCGCAAAACTTACACAGTGGAAAAAGGAAGGAGAATGTAGTGGGAATGTTCAATGTTAAATGCTCATAAATAAAAAATATCAAATAACGCAAACTATATACAGACGATTGATTGGTATACGCCATTTATTTATTTAGTTATATTAATATGGTTAAATATGTGTTTAACCTTCAGAAGAATATACTTAATTTAGAGCGCTTAATTATTTCTCTAAAATAATTAAAGATTAATGATAAATCTAAAACAAAAATACTTTTATAAACTTGCTTACTATAACAAGTATGAATTTTTTTTAAAAAAATGTATTGTGTGGAGAATTTTTAACAGAGCAATTGATAAGAAAGTTTATTTTTAAGGAAACCCTTGACTGAAAATGCTAAAAATCTACTATGTTTCAGTGATTTAATTGAACTGTGTGTCATTGCTTTATCTGATCTACAAATAAGAACCTTCTAAATTTCAATTTAATATATTTTAGACTTTAAAGATATTAATTTTCAAACATATTTTGATATATTTCGAAACGGGCCCCCACAATGGAAATTTTGAAAAATTTAAATATAAGTATGGATTTAAATGTCCCTTGTTCAACTCTTAAAGGATTACGTTTTAATTTATTCCTCAAGAGTTTCCAGAAAAAAATACATTCCACCTTTGAAGCAGAAATAAAAATATGCGTGGGAAAAATATTATGTGTTACATTCAGGATTTTCCCTACCAATTCTTCAACAAACTATTCCTAAAAAAGCTTATTATTCTATCTACTTTATATTAATCGAGACAAACATTTGCAGAAGTGGTATATTACATATTAACTAGCAGATACATGTGGATTAAGGGAATACAGTATCTTTTAAGAGCGTGTCCTTATGTAATGGCTTTGAAATTCCGTTATTTTTTTATGAACACGAGGGGAAAAAATAGCGATTTTCACTAAACTTGAGAAACGTATAAATATTTGAAAATGCAAAACAATATCTCTAAAAGATTAATTTAAAAAAATGATCTGACATAAATTTTGAGTTTGAACGAATTTACATTTTTTTTTGTAATGAGATTTTGACTATCTCTTACGGTTTACCAAATTATACAAAAACCTTCAGAATGAAGACTTCACAGGCTATTCCCAGAAAATCCTAGGTATACAAATCATTGGTAATGAAAATACTTATAAACATATGGCATTTTAATAAAAATCGTTGAGTCATTTTTGAGAAAATCAAAATTTTCGTAAATTTTTCAATGTAATGGGTATTTTAGTGTGGGGATTTTTTTTGAAAACCTTATGTGGCATTCTTGGAAATGATGAACTTATATAGCAAGTTTGGTATTTAACCGACTTTTTGTTTTTCAGTTACGCTGTTCACACACCAACTCGCGCGCGCGGAACATTTTTAAAAATTACTTTTTTGGTTCAAGGGCCTTAAAACATGCATTTTCGGTGAAATCCTGGTATCGAATTTTTGGGTGGAATATTTTCCTCTACTTACTGTGAGAACGTATTAGAGAAAGTAGTGAACCATTACCACGAAGTTTGAAGTTTGAGAAGAAAAAATGACCGTTAGATTTGATTTCTTTGTTGATCTTTTAGGAACTGGCGCTGAAAATTTCAAATAAATTGAAAAAAAAAACCTCCGTCCTATGAAGCATTTGAAATGATGGAACATGCTGAAAAAAATAATTCTAGGAAAAAGTAGAAGTAAGTTGTAAACTACCTTATCAGCTTAGTCGTCTTCCGTGGTGTAGTGGTTACCATGCTAGCCTCTAGTTCCCGAGGTCACGGGTTCAAACCGGGCGGAGGGCGTAAAGATCCTTAGTATGGCTTCCTTCGGAAGGGAGGTGAAGACGGTGGTCCCGTGTCGTAGATTTACGACACGTAAAAGAACGTCAAGCGTGATAAAGAGGTCTCTAAGCAAAATTACCGGTCTTTCACGCCAATATAGAATGGGACGCTAAGGACCACAGCAGTTAAAGAGGGTCAATAAAAAAAAAGAAGATTAGCTTAACAGGATACTATCATACTGAGGGGCATTTTAAAGTGAGAAGATTATGAATCCACAAGGTTTAAATATTTTTCTTAATAAAAGATGGAAAAATGATGATTTGTTTTTTCAAGATTAAGCCAAAATGTCAGTGAAGCATTCCCTTAATTGACACAAGTGCTAGAATCATAAAACTCAGCAGAAATATAACTGTTTTTTAAATTTATTTTTGTTTAAAGTCGCTTAAACACTAAAGTAATAACGAGACTGTTAACATCATAACGAACAATTCACATATTAATTAACGCAAACTTCATTTACGGTATTGATTAACACAGTATTTAAGGGGACCAGATAGTCTGAACACATGGAAATTACACCTTAGGTGTGATAAATTACCAGTGCTCTTTAAGTTCTCAATGATTTTTCCTGAAACTTTTATGAATTACTCTATGAATCATGACAATTATTTCAAGTGGTTGTCTGCATTGATAGCTTATGTAGTTGAGTCCATAAAATTATTTCATTCAGCAGAAAAATAATAAAATTTATCTTAAAACATGTAAATTCATGTACCTTTTCTCTGATCCTACTTGCAATACAGAATCCACTTTTGCATGCTTGTTCTTAGTATAATCCGCTATCTTCTGAACCTCAATTATTTAGTTATGTACATAAGTTCACAAGAAATTGAAAAAAAGTTAATTGCAAAGTCAAAAAAGTAAAACTGTGGAAGATTTGCAATGTTTTTGCTTTCTTCATATCACTAATATAGATTATAAGGTTATGATTGTGGCTCAGAAAGTTTTACTATGTGTTGTATACATGTACTGAAAATTTCAGCTCTCTACCTTTCATACATTCTAGAAAAAGGTACACAAGTTTCCAAAAATGTTGTTTTGAGAAAACTGAATTTAAAGTTTGAACATTAAAATTCTGACACACTTCAGTACACTCCAGGGTCATAATCATCTGCACCTCATACCTGGATTACTGCAGCCTTGGTCCTGGCCTCTTTTGTTAATTGCTGAACTGCTCGCTGGGCATGGTATAGTCGTTCGTTTTTAAAATATACAAACATTTTCTAAAAAGGGGCGTTGCCTGACAGCTTTAAAGGAATGCAGACTAGCATTTAAATTGTATTTAAATGTCTTAAAAACCTCTTAACCCCCCAAAAAGTATATATTTTCTGAAACTGGAATAGAGATTTTATTGGTGTCTAAAACAAAAACTGTGATTTTTGACCATTTCAGAGTACCTTGTCCCCTTAACGATTAACAAAAATTATAAACTATGATATAAATTTATGTCTTTAAAGAAGTGAAGAACCTCAGGGTGGTTGATTGCTTTAGCCAAATCTGTGGAGATGTGGCGTAGATCCTTTTTCCTTTGAAGATGGAGCATTCGGTAACGAAGTGTGATTGTAAGGAGGGTGTTGCAGGAAGGTCATCTTTACGTAGCAGATATGAGTGTGTCAGTGAGGTGTGTAAAATCAGTAGAATTTACTGATGTAACGTAACCTTGTTAGAGCAACTTGCTGCCTTCTTGCAGCGAACGTAAGAGTGGTGTGCCTTTAGCGTAAAGCCTGTCTCGTGGAGTTTGGTGGATTCTTTGGCAACTGCATATGCCGTTTCATTGCCAGTGATCCCCATATGAGATTGTAACCAGCAAAATACCACTTCTTAACGGTGTTGCAAATCCACATTTATTCTGAGCACATCTTGAGATGTGTTTCTGTACTGAAGGGTCTGTAAGACACTTAGTGAGTCACTTAGGATTGTATTGTTTGCGATAAATGGCATAAATGTTTCAGCTAGCACATATAGTATTACGAATTTTCCAAATTTCAGAAACTTATTACGTTAACCGAGCAAAAGTAAAGTTGAGTGGCATTTTTTCATCAACTACAAAAATGCTAATGACACGTTTCATCAATTGTTGGCAAATTTAGAAACGTCAAACTAACGCTTCGTCAATTTTTGCCGTATCGCCAATGACAATCAAAATGATGGTTCGTCAACTATGACGACTTGTTACTTAATTTTGTGAAGGTTAGCAACAATAATGTTCAGGCAAAAGAACTCTTAAGCAGTTGGCTTCAAGTTATCAACACTCAAACCACTATCACTAAAAAGAATGTAAAATAACAGAGGCCAAGGGCCACTTGCAGGCAGGGAAAATAGCTCCGTGTGCTGTCTGCAAACACCAAAAGACTTTAATGCGGGGGCTTTGTAACCTGCGACGCCCTTGAATATTGTCCAGTGACATTTCCTTCCATCCTGTCTGAAATGCTTAGAAATTCCTGTGCCTGTAAAGTTTACTGCGTCTCTTTTCATTGGCTGAAATTGCGGCTTCGTTAACAAAAGATAAGCGCAACAGTTTTTAAACTCACACCACGCCACTAGATAACCATTGTCGGCAAGTAGAATGTAATTCTCCCTGCCTCGAACAGCAGTCTCAATCGATTGTTGCCAAATGTAAAACTGCCATGAACATAACCTGGCCAGCCTACCACAGAATTGGTAATTAATACCTTGCATTGCAAACCGCACGAATATTAAGCGAAAATGTTCTTGTTTCTATACATTTCTGCATTATGCTCACCGTGTGACAAAAGGGGCACATTGTAATTACAGTCAATCTACAAACGCCAGCACAATTTGCAATTGCTTTGATCACTGCAGTAGTGTTACCTTCCTTACGCTACAAGTTATATAATTTTTAACAAAATGTAACATTTATGTTCCTCATTGAGATCGAAAATATTTTTGCTAAGAAATAAATTTTAAAAATACATTTCATCATTCTCAGTTTCAACGTTTGCATAAGATATACTGCTCAAGAAACTTTGGTGTGCTATGTGATTACAATATGTTTTGTGATTATAAATGAGCTTACAATAATAACTGCACAGCAAGTTTTAGTTAACATGTAATGGGAAATAGCATTTAAAATTTCACCCTAATTTCATAGCTTTGAAACTGATTAAGGGGGGACTAAATGGCAAATATTGTCAAAAATGGCATTTGGATATTTTTGTGCAGTGTTATAAATTGGGATTTCCTCTTTAATTTTATATATTTTTACTTTCTCTATTACGTATAGTAAATAGGGGAAGTATTGCATTCCGCCCAAATATTTGATACCGAGACTTCGCCGGAAATATATGTTTTGAGGCCCCCTGAGTCCAAATAAACTATTTTTGGAAACATGTGTCTGTGAACACCATAACTCAAAAATGAAAAGTCGGATATAGACCAAACTTGGTATTGAGGTTCAACATCTTCCAAAGATGCGACAAGAAGATTGTCAACAAAATCCCCCCACCCCAAACTACCCTTTATATGGACCATTATTCGAATTTTTTTATTTTCTAAAAAGTGGCTCTAACGACTTTGATTAAAATACCATATATGAAAGATTTTACATGATAAATAAAATGTATATCTTGAATTTTCGGGGAATAGGCTATGAAGTCCTCTTCATACGGAAGGAATTTTGTATAATATTGTATAACTAGTAAACGTTAATCGATAGACGAAAACGTACTACACAAGAAATGTAGATTTCTTTAAAACACACAATTTAAGTTCAATAAATTTTGTTGTGGCATAAGCCATTTCCGAGATATGTGTTATTAAGTGTTCGAATTGTTCATCACTTGGTCATTCTTTGAAGTCCTTTTAACGTTCAGTTGTTTCTCGCGATTGCATGGTAATAGTATACAATTTTAATCCAGCGTATAGCGTCATTCTTAAACATTTGACTGTCACTGTTCCCTTTGTATTTATAATGAAATGTGTAATGTAGCTATTTCTGCATAGGTTTATTTGGATTAAAATGAAGTAGACAGAAAAATAAGCTGTATTAAGAATAGTTTGTATACCCACTAATAAGCGATAGAGGGTAGAGAAAGTCATGTGAATGTAGCACATCAGATTTTTTTTTAAATAATAGGATCGCTATGTGACGGCTTTGAAATTACATATTCCTAGCATGACCACGAGAGAAACAGAATAGCAACTTCCCCACTTAAAAAAAGTATAAGTGTTTGAAAATTCAAAGCAATAACAATAGAATATCTGTAAACGATTAACGCCACATCAAAATTTGTTGGATATAAATTGTGTCCTTTAGCGAGATCTACATTTTTTGTGCAGTATGATTTTGTCTATCCCTTACAGTTTACCAATTATAGAACAGTGATTAGAAGGAAGAGGATTTCACAGGCTATTTGCAGAAAATTCAAAACAATAGTTTTATTTCTCATGCAAATATCTTAAACATATGCTGTTTTAGTCTAAGTCTTCAAAGCCATTTTTCAGAAAATGTTTCCATGTAAAGAGCAGTTTGGAGCGGTGAAACTCAACTCGGTCCCATTTTCTACTTTCGAATCCTAACTCGGTCCCGACTTCCAAAATGTAAACAACCTAACTCGGTCCCGTCTTCCAAAATATTAATAACCTAACTCGATCCTGTAGGAAATTAAATCTCAGTCTAGTTCATTTTAAAAGACTGACTTTCAGCAGATGTATAGTGACTGCAATACTATATTGCAGTTTCATGTTTCACTAAAACAGATTTTAATCGCAAAATCAGATGTTATATAAAAACATTTGCTCTACTAAATGCACGTAACAATTTTGTAAACTCCAAACACAAAGTAGTTGGAAATCGGTTTATTATTTTAAAAATTATAATTCTAATTAATTGAAAGATTTTTAAAAACGCCAAAATATGTAATTTCTAATAACGTTTGTTCTTTTGTGAAGAGCTACCGGCAATATCGCGGTCACAACCAAGTACTTGTGCTCAGTGCCACTATCAATCTTTCGTAACAGGGATGTCACAGCACTTTACACTTCACTATGCTCAAAGTACTATTACGGTTTCGAACTATATGCTTCGAGACTGAGTTGGCTTGCTGACAGTGTATGATACGGGACTGAGTTAGGTTGTTGACAATTATATGCTACGGGACTGAATTGGGTTGTTGACAGTATATCCTACGGGACTGAGTTGGGTTGTTGACAGTACATCCTACGGGACTGAGTTGGGTTGTTGACAGTATATCCTACGGGACTGAGTTGAGTTGTTGACATTTTGCTCACGAAGATAACGGGACCGAGTTAGGATACGTTCGTTTGGAGCAGAGGATTTTCTTAAAAATCTTCCTTGTCCTTGGAAGACAAAAGTTAAATAGCAATTTCGTTATGCTTTTCACAGACAGGCGCTCCACGGTCTTTTTCTAAAAATGTTTTTTTTGGGGGGTGGGGTGTTCAGGGAATCTGAAAACGTGTATTTCCGGTGAAATCACGGTATGTATTTTTTGGGTGTAATTAATACTTCCTCTACTTATTATAGGTAAGCAGTAGAAAAAGTAAAAATCAAGAATTGCTATACCCAGTCAACACAAATGAGATACGAGCGCTACTTTGCAGTATTATGAAGCTAACACATTAAATTTGCACTGTTGGGAAAATTTGCTACTTTTCAGTAACAGTTCCGATCATAATGTTCCAAATAGCGTGTTGCATAGATGCTACTAAATGATTATGAGTGATTGATTCTCCCGGTATAGCACAAAGCAGAAAAGAGTGAATAGGTAAATGCGGCAGTCTGTGGAAGTATTGTTCTAAGGGCTCTGTTTGGTGCTAGGCGTGGTTCATTACTATGCATCCTGTTAGCTGTCATGTGAACTGTAAGTCGTTTAGAATAGGAGTATTTCCTGGAATTCTCTAGGGTTTGCATGTTCATGCTCCCCGTTGATTGATCCACAGTTGTGCCCCTTTTGTTCTGCCATATCAGCCAGAGTGCATTTAGCTGATAGCGTGCCACAGCCTTCAATGTAGTGAAGTTGCACTGATAGCGTTGTTATGTGTCTATTACCCAGGCATGTGTCTGAATGACCGGTTTCTGGGGATTTCCTATTGGGGTGGCCTTTTTTATACCAGAAATGCCTACTACATGTCTAACTGTATTAATGGGACCGATTGGTGAAACTTGGATAATAATTTTCAAAATCTCAAATTTTGTCTCAAGCGGTAACATCTGTGGCCCGCATTCCGGAGGTCGTGGGTTCGCTTCCCGCCGCCGACCTTCCTGACACATGGGTTTTTTTCGGGGTTTCCCTGGGTCGCCAGGCGAATCCTAGGAAGGATCATTACATCCCCGATTTTCTTGTCCCTCCATTCTCATTTCACTTCACCCTTCATCTGCTTGGTTTCTTTCAGGGTTACAAGTGTCGGCGGGAGGTCTCGGCATGTGCATGGCCGGGGAGAAGCATGCTCTGAGTGAGCCTATGTCCCCCGGAATGGGTTCGATCTCCGGGTCCCGGGCCCACCAGGTGATATGTAAGCCTACAGGGAGGAGGGGAGTTTAAATCTGCAAACGGTAGGGACCCTGCCCTCTGCCTGTCGTGCCTCCTGGTCCGGCCGCCCTCTGTCTCTTCTCACCTCTTCCTTTCCTCCCTCCCGGGGGCACCCCGTCAGGGGCCTAGGTACTAAGTCGAGGTGCTAAGTCCCCCCTCCGCTCCTAGTCCTATCCTATCCTATTGTCTTAATTCGTTAGGAAAGTTTTCATGTAACATTTTTGTTAACCGAGTGAAATTGAGAGAGTTACGTGACGAATTAAATAACCCTAGGCTGAGGGCGTGGCAGCAGATTTGCAGCCTTCATAGGTTTTCTCACTTTTTTTCTTTTCTTTTTTTCAGATTTTATGTGTTAAAAGGAGACTTAAAGCTCTATCCTATCAATGTTATACCTGCTAAATTCTTTACCCATCATCTCAAACTATTCAAGATATCGGACCGAAATCTTTACAGTCTTCTAAGCTCACTAATCTGCTTATGTCCAATAAGTTGGTTTGTTAAGGACTTTTTTCTCAATTTATAATCTTTTGATTAAAGTTTATCAGAAATTAAAAAAATAACCAACCATATTAACACCAAAGTAAATCCACAACATCTTTTAGAGGTGGTTTTTATCATCCTAAACATTAATTTAGCTATCTTCAAAAGTTTCTCAAAAAATGGGTCATTTTACCAGAAAATGTCATCCACAAAAAAAAAAAGCTGTTCGAAGCAAAAATAATAAAAAAAAGAAGCAAACTCGCATATATTTGCAAAGAGAGAAGCTGCTTGGGCGCACAGAAGCTGATAGACTTAACAGTAGTACAAATTTGTAGAGCAAAACTTCCCCTAAAATATGGTCTCTGTTGCAAAGTGTGTAGGAATTGCGATATTTTCTGTGTAACGGTGCAGAATTCACAATGCAAAATGACAGATGTAGTTTAATTTTTAAAAATATGATAAAAATATGTGATATATTCACATGACTTTCTCTACCCTCTATCGTTTATTAGTGGGTATACAAATTATTCTTATTCAAGCTTATTTTTCTATCTACTTCATTTTAATCCAAATAAACCTTTGCAGAAATAGCAACATTACACATTTCGTTATAAATACAAAGGGAACAGCGATAGACAAATGTTTAGAACTAGACGCAATACGCTGGCCTTAAAATTCCATACTGTTTCCATGACATCGCGAGAAACAACTGAATGCTATCTTTAACAACGGATATCTCAGAAACGTCTTATGCCACAAAAAAACTTATTTTGAATAAACTGTTTGCTTTAAAGGAATCTACATTTTTTGTGTAGTACGTTTTCGTGTATCGCTTAACGTCTACCAGTTATACAATATTATACAAAATTCCTTCCGTATGAAGATGACTTCATAGCCTAATCCCCGAAAATTCAAGATATACATTTTATTTATCATGTAAAATCTTTAATATATGGTATTTTAATCAAAGTCGTTAGAGCCACTTTTTAGAAAATAAAAAAATTCGAATAATGGACCATATAAAGGATAGTTTGGGGTGGGGGGATTTTGTTGACAATCTTCTTGTCGCATCATTGGAAGATGTTGAACCTCAATACCAAGTTTGGTCTATATCCGACTTTTCATTTTTGAGTTATGGTGTTCATAGACACATGTTTCCAAAAATAGTTTATTTGGATTCAGGGGGCCTCAAAACATATATTTCCGGCGAAGTCTCGGTATCAAATATTTGGACGGAATGCAATACTTCCCCTATTTACTATACGTAATAGAGAAAGTAAAAATATATAAAATTAAAGAGGAAATCCCAATTTATAACACTGCACAAAAATATCCAAATGCCATTTTTGACAATATTTGCCATTTAGTCCCCCCTTAATCAGTTTCAAAGCTATGAAATTAGGGTGAAATTTTAAATGCTATTTCCCATTACATGTTAACTAAAACTTGCTGTGCAGTTATTATTGTAAGCTCATTTATAATCACAAAACATATTGTAATCACATAGCCCACCAAAGTTTCTTCAGCAGTATATCTTATGCAAACGTTGAAACTGAGAATGATGAAAATGTATTTTTAAAATTTATTTCTTAGCAAAAATATTTTCGATCTCAACGAGGAACATAAATGTTACATTTTGTTAAAAATTATATAACTTGTAGCGTAAGGAAGGTAAGACTACTGCAGTGATCAAAGCAATTGCAAATTGTGCTGGCGTTTGTAGATTGACTGTAATTACAATGTGCCCCTTTTGTCACACGGTGAGCATAATGCAGAAATGTATAAAAACAAGAACATTTTCGCTTAATATTCGTGCGGTTTGCAATGCAAGGTATTAATTACCAATTCTGTGGTAGGCTGGCCAGGTTATGTTCATGGCAGTTTTACATTTGGCAACAATCGATTGAGACTGCTGTTCGAGGCAGGGAGAATTGCATTCTACTTGCCGACAATGGTTATCGAGTGGCGTGGTGTGAGTTTAAAAACTGTTGCGCTTATCTTTTGTTAACGAAGCCGCAATTTCAGCCAATGAAAAGAGACGCAGTAAACTTTACAGGCACAGGAATTTCTAAGCATTTCAGACAGGATGGAAGGAAATGTCACTGGACAATATTCAAGGGCGTCGCAGGTTACAAAGCCCCCGCATTAAAGTCTTTTGGTGTTTGCAGACAGCACACGGAGCTATTTTCCCTGCCTGCAAGTGGCCCTTGGCCTCTGTTATTTTACATTCTTTTTAGTGATAGTGGTTTGAGTGTTGATAACTTGAAGCCAACTGCTTAAGAGTTCTTTTGCCTGAACATTATTGTTGCTAACCTTCACAAAATTAAGTAACAAGTCGTCATAGTTGACGAACCATCATTTTGATTGTCATTGGCGATACGGCAAAAATTGACGAAGCGTTAGTTTGACGTTTCTAAATTTGCCAACAATTGATGAAACGTGTCATTAGCATTTTTGTAGTTGATGAAAAAATGCCACTCAACTTTACTTTTGCTCGGTTAACGTAATAAGTTTCTGAAATTTGGAAAATTCGTAATACTATATGTGCTAGCTGAAACATTTATGCCATTTATCGCAAACAATACAATCCTAAGTGACTCACTAAGTGTCTTACAGACCCTTCAGTACAGAAACACATCTCAAGATGTGCTCAGAATAAATGTGGATTTGCAACACCGTTAAGAAGTGGTATTTTGCTGGTTACAATCTCATATGGGGATCACTGGCAATGAAACGGCATATGCAGTTGCCAAAGAATCCACCAAACTCCACGAGACAGGCTTTATGCTAAAGTCACACCAACTCTTACGTTCGCTGCAAGAAGGCAGCAAGTTGCTCTAACAAGGTTACGTTACATCAGTAAATTCTACTGATTTTACACACCTCACTGACACACTCATATCTGCTACGTAAAGATGACCTTCCTGCAACACCCTCCTTACAATCACACTTCGTTACCGAATGCTCCATCTTCAAAGGAAAAAGGATCTACGCCACATCTCCACAGATTTGGCTAAAGCAATCAACCACCCTGAGGTTCTTCACTTCTTTAAAGACATAAATTTATATCATAGTTTATAATTTTTGTTAATCGTTAAGGGGACAAGGTACTCTGAAATGGTCAAAAATCACAGTTTTTGTTTTAGACACCAATAAAATCTCTATTCCAGTTTCAGAAAATATATACTTTTTGGGGGGTTAAGAGGTTTTTAAGACATTTAAATACAATTTAAATGCTAGTCTGCATTCCTTTAAAGCTGTCGGGCAACGCCCCTTTTTAGAAAATGTTTGTATATTTTAAAAACGAACGACTATACCATGCCCAGCGAGCAGTTCAGCAATTAACAAAAGAGGCCAGGACCAAGGCTGCAGTAATCCAGGTATGAGGTGCAGATGATTATGACCCTGGAGTGTACTGAAGTGTGTCAGAATTTTAATGTTCAAACTTTAAATTCAGTTTTCTCAAAACAACATTTTTGGAAACTTGTGTACCTTTTTCTAGAATGTATGAAAGGTAGAGAGCTGAAATTTTCAGTACATGTATACAACACATAGTAAAACTTTCTGAGCCACAATCATAAGTTTATAACGTATATTAGTGATATGAAGAAAGCAAAAACGTTGCAAATCTTCCACAGTTTTACTTTTTTGACTTTGCAATTAATTTTTTTTCAATTTCTTGTGAACTGATACACATAATTAAATAATTGAGGTTCAGAAGATAGCGGATTATACTAAGAACAAGCATGCAAAAGTGTGATTCTGTGTTGCAAGTAGGATAAGAGAAAAGGCACATGAATTTACATGTTTTAAGATAAATTTTATTATTTTTCTGCTGAATGAAATAATTTTATGGACTCAACTACATAAGCTATCAATGCAGACAACCACTTGAAATAATTGTCATGATTCATAGAGTAATTCATAAAAGTTTCAGGGAAAATCATTGAGAACTTAAAGAGCAGTGGTAATTTATCACACCTAAGGTGTAATTTCCATGTGTTCAGACTATCTGGTCCCCTTAAATACTGTGTTAATCAATACCGTAAATGAAGTTTGCGTTAATTAATATGTGAATTGTTCGTTATGATGTTAACAGTCTCGTTATTACTTTAGTGTTTAAGCGACTTTAAACAAAAATAAATTTAAAAAAACAGTTATATTTCTGCTGAGTTTTATGAATCTAGCATTTGTGTCAATTAAGTTTACTTTCGTTCTTTGACTTTTATTTTTAACCTTCTATTGCATTTTTAAAAGACAGTTTATTTCAAATAACTTTTTTACTTTGTGGCATCAGCCATTTCCGAGATATCCGTTATTAATGGTTCGATTTGTCTAATGCTTATCCGTTATTAATGGTTCGATTTGTCTAATGCTTTGTCTTTTGAAGTCCTGTCGATTTTCATTTATTTCTCGCGATGCCATGAAAAGCGTATAGCGTCCATTTCTAAAACATTTGACTATCGCTGTTCCCTTTTTGTCTATAACGAAATGTGTAATGTAGCTGTTTCTGGAAACGTTTATATCGAGTAGAATGAAGTAGATAGGAAAATAAATCTTCGTAAGAATAATTTGTGTACCCACTAATAAGCGACAGAGGGCAGAGAAAGTCATGTAAATGAAACACGTAAGATTTTTCTCCTTGCATCTATTTTTCTTCTGTCTGCACCAGCAAGAAGCTCGCTTTTGAGTACCCAATCGACCAATGCCCTAGGCATTACCAGCGGAGGTTTACACGGAAATCGATCCTAAGATTTAGATCACAGCCACCAGTTTCAGTTGCTGGTCTTTGCACGCACCAGCACACTGGTAATTTAGCTGCTAGCATTAAAATGCGATGTTTTTTCTGCTTTCTAGAAACAGCGGGCTTGCAGCTGGTGTTTGGTTTTCTGAAGCAATTATATGGCTAGCCTTGTGTCAGCAGATGTGATACCAGAAAGTGCGAGACTAAAAGACACTCAGGAGGTAACGGTAATGTTATCTAAGGATAACCTTCAGTTAAATTTTTAAAATCCATAATTTCAGTTCCACTCATATGAAACTTTAACACGGCAATCAGGGTAGACCAAACTTCATACACATTTTAAAATTTTTCCAGAGGATATAAATTCGTTTTATTTTTTTACTTTTTTAAAAAATTGCTCCACAGAAGCAGTTATATTTTAAAGAAATTAATATTTTATAGTTGAACTCTTTAATAGCATATTAAAAAGTTGTAGACATGAATTTAAAATTATCACACTAGTTTGGGAGAAAATAAATGTTAAATACGGGTCTTTCAATTTTTTGCTCAACAATTTACACAATATGAATATTATTTTAATAACTTCACAACTAAGTGACAAAGCTATAAAAGTGTAATGTCGCCCATATGCAATAATGGAAACGCGCGAGAAAAATGTTTAAAAAACAGCCCCATTTTTGCATCGACGAACAGATTGTGTGAATGTATGATTTCATAATGATACCTTAATCAACCGATCGGGATGGCTCAGGCGGTAACGTCTGTGGCCCGCATTCGGGAGGCCGTGGGTTCGATTCCCACGGCCAACCTTCCTGACCCATGGGTTTTTCGGAGTTTCCCCAGATCGCTAGGCGAGTGCTGGGAAGGTTCATTACATCCCCGAATTTCTTGTCCCTCCATTTCACCTCCATTCTCATTTCACTTCACCTTTCTTCAGAGTTGTAAGTGCTGGTGAGAGTGTCTGCGGTGCATGGCAGGGGAAAAGGATGCTTTCTAGAACACTTTGTCTCCCGGAATGGGGGCGGTCTCCAAGTCCAGGGCCCCCAGCGGGATGTGCAAACCCGCAGGGGGAGGGGGAGCCTGTTGTACCAGTTGCCATCCGGGGAGTTTCTATCTGGAAAATGTAGGGAACCCGCCCTCTGTCCTGTCGTCTCTCCTGATCCGGCCGCCCTCTGTCTTCTCTCACCTCACCCCTCCACCCCGTTAGGGTCCTAGGGACAAAAAAATCTCCATAGGTCGTAGTGCTAAGTCCCCCTCCGCTCCTTCCCCTAGTCATCGTCCTGATACCTTAATCGTAGACAACATTAAACAATGCGCATTTCGTGATTAAAGCTGGAATGTGACCTGAAAATCTAGTAAGGTACTACATAATTTACGTAATGAAAAACCACAAAATTATTAATGTCTTTAGTGCATAATTTAAACTCATACAGTGATGAACAAGCTGTTAAAGTGTTTACCCACAAAAAGGGAAAATAAATTACCATGTTAATGTACTAAAATTGGGCTTATGTTATTTGGTATTGAAATATTTTTCAACATTGACGAATATGTTTTGAAAAATTGATTTTTCTGTGGATTGCAATGTCGAAACTTAAGTGTGAAGCCGTTACGGATGTTCGTTACACTTGGGGTTCATCTCCAAAAGCGGAATTGTACATCTTATACACTAATCAACGTATCCGGACACCCCACAAACATACGTTTTTCATCTTAGGTGCTTTGTGCTGTCACCTGCTGCTTGGTACTCATTATCCGCGACCTCAGTAGTCATTAGACATCGTGAAACAGCAGAATGGGACGCTCCGTGGAACTCACGGACTTCGAACGTGGTCAGGTGATTAGGTGTCACTTGTGTCAGAAGTCTGTACGCGAGATTTCCACACTCCTAAACATCCCTAAGTCCACTGTTTCTGATGTGATAGTGAAGTGGAAACGTGAAGGGACATGTACAGCACAAAAGCGTACAGGCCGACCTCGTCTGTTGACTGACAGGGACCGCCGATATTTGAAGAGGGTCGTAAAGAGTAATAGGCAGACATCTATCCAGACCATCACATAGGAATTCCAAACTGCACCAGGATCCACTCCAAGTACTATGACAGTTAGGCGTGAGGCGAGAAACCTTGGATTCCATGGTCGAGCGACTGCTCATAAGCCACACATCACGCAGGAAAATGCCAAACGAAGCCTCGCTTGGTGTAAGGAGCGTCAACATGACACGATTGAACAGTGGCAAAACGTTGTGTGGAGTGACGAATCACGGTACACAATGTGGCGATCCGATGGCAGGGTGTGGGTATGGCGAATGCCCGTTGAACGTCATTTGCCAGCGTATGTAGTGCCAACAGTGAAATTCGGAGGTGGTTTTGTTACGGTATGGTCGTATTTTTCCTGGAGGGGGCTTGCACCCCTTGTTGTTTTGCGTGACACGATCACAGCGCAGACCTACATTGATATTTTAAGCACCTTCTTGCTTCCCACGGTTGAAGAGCAATTCGGGGATGCCGAATGCATCTTTCAACACGATCGAGCACCTGTTCATACTGCACGAGCTGTGGCGGAGTGGTTACACGACAATAACATCCCTGTAATAGACTGGCCTGCACAGAGGCCTGACTTGAATCCTATAGAACACCATTAGGATGTTTTGGAACGCAGACTTCGTGCCAGGCCTCACCGACCTACATCGATACCTCTCCTCAGTTCCGCACTCCGTGAAGAATGGGCTGCCATTCCCCAAGACACCTTCCAGCACCTGATTGAAAGTATGCCTGCGAGAGTGAACGCTGTCATCAAAGCTAAGGGTGGGCCAACACCATATTGATTTCCAGCATTACCGATGGAGGGCGCCACGAACTTGTACGTCATTTTCAGTCAGGTGTTCGGATACTTTTGATCACGTAGTGTATGTTACGAGCAAAAGGTAGGCAAGAATTAATCCACAAAGCTCTCTAAATGCTAATCCATGTAAACTAATAAACTTAGTTCTTTATCTTTGTGTGCAGGCTGTTTAAGGCACATTTACACGGGTCGAGAGGAAGGTTGTGATTTTTCGCCTCTAAACCGGGTCGAGAAAAGTGGCGAGAGAGCGCATGCGTGAAAGCGTTGCATAGGTTCGAGAGAACACGACCATTAATCAACACGGAGTGTTGAAGAAGGTGTTGCTATTGCGATTGATTTGCTCTGTAAGAAACTGTGTAGATAGGGAGAGTTAGATACAGCAGCGTAATACAGGTAGAGCCAAAAGACTACGAACCGGCTGCGCGGTGTTTTTCCTGTCCGCGTTCTCGGCGCTCGTGCCGTTTGCCGCTATCATAGAAAGGCGCGGATGAAACCTTACAACATTTGTAAAACTACTTTTAAAGGCTTTACTTAACAACTTTATGAATGTGTGTTTGAGGACAGAATTATTAGTAGAGGTCTGAGGGCCCCTCGGTCCCCCGACCTAACCCCCTGCGATTTATATCTCTGGGGTAACTTAAAACATAAAGTATACAAGAAAAACCCACGCACCCTGGAAGAATTAAAACAAAATATCCGCCAGGAAATTGCCAGCATTTCTCAACGTGAACTACGGCGAGTGATGGATAGTTTCCTAAAGAGGTGTCAAAAATGTATGGACAACGACGGAGGCCAGTTTCAGCATCTCCTTTCATAAAGTTGGTAAGTAAAGCCTTTAAACGTAGTTTTAAAAATGTTGTATGGCTTCATCCGCGCCTTTCTATGATAGCGGCAGACGGCAACGAGCGCCGAGAACGCGGACAGGAAAAACACCGCGCAGGCGGTTCGTAGTTTTTTTGACTCTCTCTGTACATTGGGGGCCTCTAGTACCTACTCTTTGCTGAGCTAAAAGCAGAAGATCCAGCGGCATATCATAATTTTTTCAGACTAAGTGAAACACAACTAACTTATTTGCTTGGAAAAACTGAAAATAATATTAAAAAGTCTGACACAAATATGAGAAAAGCTATTCCAAGCAAAATAAAATTGGAAAATACAGATTCCTGGCAACTGGGGTTTCTTATGAAACGCTGGGATATATCTATGCTACGCGTCCCCAGGAGTAATATTAAATAAATTTTTACGCCCGAAAAAATCCATCGCCCGCGGCCTCGGGAACTAGAGGCTAGCATGGTAACCACTACACCACGGAGGACGACACCGAGTGAGATGGCTCCGCGGTAACGTGTGAGGCTCATTCGGTAGGTCCCAGGTTCGATTTCCGTCGTGCCGGCCACTCTGACCATGGGTATATTTCGTGATTCCCCAGGTCGGTAGGCGAATGTTGGGTGATTCTCCTTACCACCTTTCATCTATTTCGGGGTTGAAGGACCAGGCGACGGCGTTCTGTGTGTTGCGGCTGGACGGTGGGTGTGCGCATTGGAAAAGTTTCACCCTGGCATTTGGTTAGTCTGCTGGCACCCCTTCCCTGGGAACTTCTCTCGGGCCAACGCGGGGAGGAGGCACAAGCGTGGCTAGCCAGAGTTAGGATGTATTCCATCGGGAATCGTTAGGGACCCCGTCCTGGCTTGCGCACATCGTCGCCCTTCCGGTTTCCCCCCTCATTCCTTCCTTCCAGGAGTTATGTTAGATGCCAAAAAGGGCCGTTGCGGCCTAGTTGCAGTGCTCTGCTTCAGGTTCTGGAGGTCACTCCGTCTGTTCCCCTACTCCTATACACAGAATTACACCAAAATACTATCCCAGGCTGAAATAAAAATAGGTAACATCATTTGGCACTCAAAACAGCATTTCTTAGTGCAGAATTGGCTGAGCCAAGTGTCTGAATTTTAACCTATGCACATTTTCGCTGATAGAATATTCAGTTTCCAGCCCATAAGTATGAAGTGTGACGCATTTGTGTTAACTAGCCGGTATCATCAATAGCAACACTTTTTTTTATGCAAAAGCACTGTGTAAATTACTTTACTGTCGTTTGTTACAAGTATATAACATGCGCTATACTCTTCCTACGTTCACTAATACCTTCGTCAGCTGATCAAGATGTTCGTTTCAAGCGTGTGACGTCATTAGCTCTGCATCCGTATACAGCAGTGATATTTCGCACCTTAAGCGAACCAAGAGAGGGCGGATCTACCTCCACGCATTGTTCGCAGAGCTATGACGCATTCATGTGGTCATGGGATATCCAAACTCCAATGTTTGGTTACCAGCCGTCAGTTAGTGAGTGAAGGGGAAATGTTTCATAACACAAAACGAAGGAGGTAGGGTAAGGTGGCAATATGACGTCATTAGCTTATAAGAGACAAGGTTGGGCTTCACTAATACAGTATACCCGAAAGAAATCAGCCAGGATTTCACAGCACTGAGAATTACTCGTTAACAAACGGGGAAAAAAATTGATGTGTTGAATTCACATGGCTCTTACTACTCACTATTCTACAAACTAGTCTTACAAAAGCTTATTCTTATATCTAGTACTTGATAATAGGTAACCTTCCATTACCCATTTTATTGTAGGTGTATGAAGGATACAGTACGCACAAGCGTTAGTCAGATTTTCAAAAAGTGGATTACTGCGCAATGCTTTTGAAATTCCATGTTACTTCTATGACCAAGAGAAAAAAATCTGGTGTGTTACTTTCCCTACCCCTCTATCGTTTGTAAGTGGGTATGCAAACTATTATTACTAAAGCATATTATTCTATGTACTTCATTTTAATCGAGATAAATCTTTGCAGAAATAGCTATATTACACGCTACGTTAAAGATACAAGGGGAACAGCGATACTCAAATGTTTTAGAACTGGACGCTATACGCTGGCCCTAAAACTCCATACTCCTTCCATGCAACTGCGAGAAACAACTGAAAATCGACAGGACTTAAAAGGAATGATAAAAGTATTGAACAATTCAAACCATTAATAACGAATATCTCGGAAATGGCTTATGCCACAAAAAATTATTTGAAATGAGGTGTTTTAAAGAAATCTACATTTCTGTGAAGCGTTTTCGTCTATCGTTTAACGTTTACCAATTACACAAGATTATATTAAATTCCTTCCGAATGAAGAGGACTTCACAGGCTATTCCCAGGAAATTCAAGATATACATTTTGTTTGTTATGTAAATAACTTTAGTATATGGTATTTTAATCAAAATCGTTGGAGCCAATTTTGGAAAATCAAAACTTTCGAAAAATGTTGCATGTAAAGGATTGTTGGGGATGGGGGGATTTTCTTGAAAATGTTTATGTCGCGTCTTTGGAAGACACTGAATTCAAATACTTCGTTTGGTAGTTATCCAACTTTTCGTTTTTGAGTTATGCTGTTCACAGACACACACGGACTTTTTTTAAAAAAATACTTTTGTTTTAGGTTCAGTAGGCCTCAAAACATATATTTTCGGTGAAATCTCGACATCTAATTTTTGGATGTATTGCATAGCTTCCCCTATTCATTATACGTAGTAGGGAAAGTAAAAACGAATGGCGACTTGTCACGTATTTGAAAATTCAAACCAAGAAAAAATAATCTCGGAAATTAAATTAAATTGAGTTTTATTTATGGACGCTCTCTAACTGATATGGTCCTTAGCGTCCCATTCTATATTGGGCGTGAAAGATTGGAAATATTGCTCAGAGGCCTCTTTATCAGTCTTGAGGTTCTTTTACTGCCGTAAATCTACGACACGGAACCACCGGTTTTACTTCCCTTCCGAAGGAAGCCATGCTAAGGATTTTTACGCCCGAAAAAATCCATCGCCTTCCGCCGGGTTTGAACCCGCGACCTCGGGAACTAGAGGCTAGCATGATAACCACTACACCACGGAGGACGACAATCTCGGAAATGGTTACCCATTCAGAATGAAGAGGATTTCATACACTATTTGCAGAAAATTCAAAATACACATTTCTATTTGTGATGCAAATATTTTTAAACATATGGTATTTTAATTAAAATTACTAAGTGCCATTTATTAATAACTCAAAAAAAATATTTTTCGATGTTAAGGGTAGTTTTGGGTGGGGAGATTTGTATGAAAATCTTCTTGTCGAATCCTTTGGAAGACAGAACTAAAAAAAAAAAAAAAAACAACAACAACTAAGTTTGGTATTTATCCGACTTCTCGTTTTTTAGTTGTGCTGATCACAGACACACACACGCGCGCATGCGTGCATTTTTATAAAAACGTTATTTTGGATTGAGACAGTATTTTTAACATTTAAATGATATCAGTCTGATTATATAATAAAAAAATATAATAACAGCCCGCCGTAAAGCAATATGTGTATGTAATAATATGTAAAATGTATGTAGACATTGTACTATGTTTATATTATTATGTATAATAATGTTATGTGAATATATTAAGTAATTTAACAATGTAGGGGCTGTGAGAATAGAAGCCGAAAGTTGCTAACAATGAGGTAACAATGAGGTAACCTTGAGGCAGTAATGAATTGGAAAGTTTAATAATGCTACTAATAATTCTTGGAACAATAATGTAATATTTAAAACAGTTTATAAATAGCCAATCAAAAACCTAGAAAAGCTGAAAGTTAAATAAAAGTATTCTATTGGAGTAGGATTAGCCAATCAGAGACTTGAAATAGAGAAATTTACAAATTTAAGCGGTAAACGCCAGACACTACTAGACAGCGTTCCTGAGCACTTCGATACGGTACAGGTTAAGTGCGAGACATAAAATTGCATTTCAGCAAGAATAAAAATAAAGTTTACGTATTAAAAAGTGCAATTAATAAATAATCTTCTCACAGCTCTACAGTATGATATATCAGTGAAGTGTTATTTAATCGTGCGTAAGATTAATAAAAAAAAGGAGTGAAGTAAAAATAATAATTTGCGTAAGCGTTCATTCTTTGGCCACACCACCCCCTGCTAAGAGATACGTGTTTCTGCAAATTAATACTGACGCAGCCGAGGCAAACATACATATATAATATTTAAATAAACATTCAAATTACAAAGTTGATTCTTTCTAAAAGTGGGGCGAAGGCCACCGGAAACTTTGCATCGTACGTGGGGCTGCAACTACCTCAAGTTTGATGCCCAAAGCGTGGTGCTAATAATTTAAAGATATTCTACTTCAGGATTCAGGGTTTCAAAACGTGTATTTCTGGTGAAATCTCAGTATAGACTGTTTGGACGGAATGCAATACTTCCTCTACTTTAGGTAAGCAGCACAGAAAGTAAAAATCAGGATTCCTTT
This sequence comes from Deroplatys truncata, assembly GCA_030765065.1. NCBI lineage: Eukaryota > Metazoa > Arthropoda > Insecta > Mantodea > Mantidae > Deroplatys > Deroplatys truncata. The sequence goes on from CM060990.1 coordinate 636,686,591, forward strand.
ACCCAGTCAACACAAATGAAATACGAACTCGGTCTTGCGAAATTATGAAGCAAACACAGTCTGCACTAGTTGTGGGGAAATTACTATTTTGTTAGTAACAGTTCCGGCCGTTCTGTTACAAATAACTGTTTCAAAATAACAACAGTCAAGTACTTCCATAGGTGTTTATTCGTAACAGCAAATACTCTTGGTCCACTATTGCTTGCCTAAAGCGGGTAAACGTGGCAACATTCCTTCAACCTTGGTGTATGCGCGTTTTAGGGAATAAAAGGCGTATTGCCCTCTCGTGCTATTACGCTTGCTCGCAAAACGCCAAGAAAGCTTTGAAGTAATGTCTCCGCTGAGTGTTTGTTGCCAAAGATGGAGCAGGATGATGGTTTCTTGGGTTAGGCTGAGTGTGCACATTAGAGGAGAGGTCAATGGAAGATACCACGAGAAAAAGAAGAGAGTAGGTTAAATAGTACCAGTAGTACCAAATACTTAATATGTGGTTTGTACATTTGATCTTCTCCACTACCTGACCATCGATATTCCTTCACTTTTTTCTAGAATTCCTTTCTCCAACTCTTTCTCAGAGTAATTTTTTTTGCACCGTCTCCCTATTACATAGCTTCAGGGTATATTTCTTTCATTTACAAAACTCTTGTTAGCCTATCGTTGTGTTCTTTGGATTTTACTTTCCAAAGACAAGGCAGTTCGCTAAACATGCCAATAAACTACAAAAACTGCTTGAAACATGTTCTTAAATCGCTCATTTTGGTGCTATATACACACAAAATCACGCACTGTAGCACTGGTAGTGATAAACTGCATTTATATGCATTGCGCTTGGTCAACACATGGCCAGGGGCGCATGCGCAGGGGCCTAATACGTTGCCTAAAGTTGAAGAGCGGTATTCATAGTCGATTTTGGTCCGGATTTACAGCGGACCATCGATTTTCTTGTTCATAGACAGGGACTTGCGTTGGTCCTGGGACCAAACGCCTTGGTCGGGACCAAATTTTGGCTACCTCAGAGGGGTAAGTTAGAGGCAGAGCATCTCCACAAAATGGATGACTTTGGAATGATGGGCGTAGCTGCTTGTGTAGAATCCGCGAAATGAGACGGTGAAGTAAAACTATCAACCAAAATTAGACATAATTGGAAAGTATGGCGACCTAAAACATATACAGGTTTAGTAAAGCAAAGGTTAGAATGCTGATAAATCGGATTCATCCTAACCTACATGGCCGAGACGATAACCGAGGCTTGAGTATCGTAATTGATACGATGCTAATAGCACTTCCATATTATGCAAGAGAAGGGTATCAGGAAAACACTACTGACCTTAGTAAGGCATCAGTAAGCCTTAGTTAAACCGGGATTACATGCACTTTACGTAACATGACGGGATGTAACGCGAAGTTAAGAAATTCTGCTAAAGTAAAGGTCTAATTAGGATGCACTTAACGTAACGGGAATGAATCTTGATGATTGTTCTTTTACTAGTTCATGTTACTGCTTCACGCCGATTGGTTTTAACTGACACGCCACATTAAACTTGACATAACGGGAAGGAAAAGTTTGACGCTGCCAAATTCTTAAGTTACGATGTTAAAGTAAGCCACGTTAAGACAACCCTAAATAGCTCCATTTAATACATTGTATAAGACTTTGACGTTATGTCGCGTCGAGTTAAGTTACTTGGGTTAAGTTCGAAGTAATTCAGCCTTTACTTACGTTTTCCCGGCATGGAGAGGATTGCAACTCCCGGAAGGTTTATGATACATCAGCATTTCCTCAGGTAATTATTTTTGCAATTACTATCACACAATACTTAATTATTTGGTTAAGATCCAGGGTAAGATTTTAATAACAGCAAATGTTCCTTCCTATGTAAATACGATTTCATTCTGTAATTTTAAGGTGAAAAATTAATATTCTAGCAAGTTAAATTCTTATTGAAATGTTAACAATGCCGTGAAACTGTGTATCTGGTAGATAAGAACGTTTCCAAAATGGGGGGGCAATAGGTTAGAATCATGCACAAAACTGCCTACATATGTATTATCTCCCTCCATGCCTCCTTTTTTTTTGGGCGTTTGCCATTTGTCGAAACCGATTTGTTTTCAATAATATCCATCATTTTTTGTATTAAGGAAAACAAGCATTTTCCTCCTCTGACCGTTTTAATGCAAGTTTCTTGGTTATCTCCAGTTTTTGCTTAGGGCAAGGAGTGTACACTGAACCGATGAAAAAACAGCTGTGAAACGAACACAGAAAGTTAAAAACTAGGGAATAACAGTGGTTAGTTTACTACTCTATAGAAGTCGCGCATGCGCAGAACTACCTTTCTTCGTTGTGTAACATTTTCTCCTTGCTGATCCACGATCTTTCTTGGTCCGAAGCTTTTTATCGTCTATGAATGTGAAAAACTTGGTCGGCCTTAAGTCCGGACTAAATGAGTCTGGAGACAGTCCAGACCAATGTGAAATCTATGTACGAGCCCAAAGTATTACACTGGATTCCAGACATGTCGCACGCTTTCCAATTTTGCTAGCGTATTACTTCTGACGTTTTTCCTTATTAGACGGGCACGCATTACCTGCCTAAAGCCAAGGATGAGGGAGTGCTGCTACGTCTAATACCGGCTTAACTCGAGTTCTTTCTCTTATGCATGATTCATCCTTCCGTTCACAAAGATGTTCTCCGTCACCGCTCCCCCTTCCACCATACACGCTTGAATTCGTAACGTACTGCTAACCAGAATACATAGACATCGGATTCAGTAGCGTAGTCAGAAAATTATTAGGGGAGGTTATGTATAGGGATATTTTTAAACAGTTTGTATCAGTTCAAATGATAAATGTTAAACAAGTCTGAGTTGAAATATTTAAATAAATCGATTTTATATTCACAGACTAAGGTGCAATAATTGGTATTAAAATTGGGATAGGATGTTTTGCGTATTTATTCGGCATGTATAGTGATGGATAGTTTCCTAAAGAGGTGCCAAAACTGTATGGACAACGACGGTGGCCAGTTTTAGCATTTCCTTTCATAAAGTTGGTAAATAAAGCCTTTAAAAGTAGTTTTAAAAATGTTGTATGGTTTCATCCGCGCCTTTCTATGTTAGCGGCAGACGGCAACGAGCGCCGAGGACGCGGACAGGAAAAAACACCGCGCAGGCGCACCTGTACATCTCTATGATGTTCTAAGCCGGGAGATATAGCACTCATTTGGAAACCATTCGAATTTAGCACCGGAACGAAACCATGCCCCCGATATCTTAACATGGTTGTACCAGCGCCATCTAAAGTACAGTTTCTGTTGCTGTCACCTTTGGTCTTATTGTTCAAGGCATGGGGCTTAAATGTACTGCTACCAGTGATACGATTAGGAAGTATCTCGTTCCCACCAACCTTGAAAGGTGCTATTATTTTAACGAAGCCAATTTTGATATTAATGTTTACATTTTTTAGCAAGGGAGTTACAACCCCCAAAGCTCCTCCCTAGATACGCCTCTGGTCGGATTTATACGCAAATGTATGTTGTATCTACTTTTACAAACGATACAAAAGCAAAGTTCAGAGTACGCTTTAAGTACACCTTTTCTGTAGGCACGTAAAGTTTTATGATGTGTATTTAAAAGAATTTAGCTTTATTTATAGACACTCTTTAACTGCTGTGGTCTTTAGCGTCAAATTTTATATTGGGCGTGAAAGACCGGAAATTTTGCTCAGAAACCTCTTTATCAGGCTTGAGGTTCTTTTACGTGTCATAAATCTACGACACGGGACCATCGGCTTTACTTCCCTTCCGAAGGAAGCCATACTAAAGATTTTTTACGCCCGGAAAAACCCTCCACCGGGTTTGAACCCGCGAACTCGACGGAGGACGACATGGTGCGTATAATTACATATTTACAGTATTGTTGCATATATCTTGATTTTTGCATGTTTCGTGCTTATATCAAACGTTGTTAAGGCATAAAACGTATAAACTAAATCCTTATGACATCATAAACTCGTGGGGTCTTAGAGAAAATTAATAATTCCATCATTGCTCGCTTTGTGAACGACGATTTACGAGTATTGTGACTTTGTTCAGTTTTCACAGTCACTTCACTAAGTTCTCATTGTCACTTCACTGTTTTGATCTAGTTCAGCTTTCACTGTCACTTCACCGTTTTGATCTAGTTCAATTTTTACTGTCACTTCACTTAGTTCTCACTGTCACTTCACCGTTTTGATCTAGTTCAACTTTCACTGTGACTTCACTTAGTTCTCACTGTGACTTCACTGTTTTGATCTAGTTCAACTTTCACTATGACTTCACTTAGTTCTCACTGTCACTTCACCGTTTTGATCTAGTTCAACTTTCACTGTCACTTCACTGTTTTGATCTAGTTCAACTTTCACTGTGACTTCACTTAGTTCTCACTGTCACTTCACTGTTTTGATCTAGTTCAACTTTCACTATGACTTCACTTAGTTCTCATTGCCATTTCACTGTTTTGATCTAGTTCAGCTTTCACTGTCAGTTCACTAAGTTCTCACTGTCACTTCACTGTTTTGATCTAGTTCAACTTTCACTGTCAGTTCACTAAGTTCTCACTGTCACTTCACTGTTTTGATCTAGTTCAACTTTCACTGTCAGTTCACTAAGTTCTTACTGTCACTTCACTGTTTTGATCTAGTTCAACTTTAACTATGACTTCACTTAGTTCTCATTGCCATTTCACTGTTTTGATCTAGTTCAGCTTTCACTGTCAGTTCACTAAGTTCTTACTGTCACTTCACTGTTTTGATCTAGTTCAACTTTCACTGTCAGTTCACTAAGTTCTTACTGTCACTTCACTGTTTTGATCTAGTTCAACTTTTACTGTTACTTCACTTAGTTCTCAATGCTACTTCACTGTTTTGATCTGGTTCAACATTCACTTTCACTTTTCTTCTCTTCTATTTGTGACGTAGTCGCGTAAAGAAATACAGGAGACGTAGTTTCATCTTACGTCCATTTCACACGCTGGGGAATCGAACACAATACGCTCTAATCCCCCGTGGTAGCAACACTCAGTGTACGTCGCACTGTTGTCACAAACTCACTTGTGGAACCGCACTTGATATCGCATCAGAAACGCACTCAACAATTCACTTACTGACTCACTCGCGAAGAGTCGTTGGAAATTTCTATACAACCTTCTAGTGTTTTCTGGAAGTGGGGAGAAGAGAAACTTCCAGAAGATTCAGGTTATCTGACAATAGCGCTTATATTGTTTACGCTGACCGAGAGTGCTACTTATCTTTATTTATCCCTCCAATTACCCGGGGCCAACCTGCCGAAGCTTGGGCCGTACCGCCGCGTCGCAGTATTATGGCCAGAAGTAGGTAACAGAGGTAAATTTGGGGCTCTGATTTCAGACTTGCAGCATATACGCTGCGAGCTGCTTCATCCCTGAAAATATGTTATACTCATTTAATACGTTACTTCTATTATGCATGGGCTTCAAAGGATAGCAGAAGTCATGCGGGATCAATTTCCTGAAGTATAGTACAATTTTTACCTTCTGGCCCTACTCACCTGGATGCGCAGTAGTTGGACGAGCCCATTATCTCCCTGGAGGGGTTTTGGGTTAGTTGTAGGAGAACGGCTGATACCAGCTATCCAGCAATCGAGAGCAGGTCGTCCAGGTTTACCTGAACGGAATGTTAATCGCCACAGTACCTAGCCGCAAGTGCGGCTTTACCTGCGATACAGAAGGCGAATAAAGATTTTAGCAAGCTTTCATGTTTGTGATCAATGGGCAGAGCTTAGATTCCTGAATTGCCATTGGCTGGGTCTCGGCGAACCCACTTGGGCGGTTATGCGTCCAAGTGGTGACCAAGCCCAATGCTGCTTAACTTTGGCGGCCGCTTGTGTGGTCGTCAAGTTAAGCAGGCCGGCTGGCAGCGAAGAAGGATGGAATTTGGGTACCCGTACAGCGTGGAAACTTAGAGGTGAGCTGTCAGGAGTAGGGATGGGCAGAAAATTACGTAACGGTTACCTTAATGTAACGGTTACGAAAGGAACGAATACAAAGTAACTAGTTACCCGATAACGGTTACCAAAGTAACGAATAGAACTAGCTATCGCGTTAACGGTTACTGTGACTGGCTGTCATCATTCACGCATGTGCACAGCATTGGTATCGCTTATCGAGAACTACAGAGAGAGCCATAAAGCTACGAACCGGCTGCGCGGTGTTTTTACTGTCCGCGTCCTCGGCGCTCGTTGCCGTCTGCCGCTATCATAGAAAGACGCGGATGAAACCGTACAACGTTTTTAAAACTACTTTTACAGGCTTTACTTAACAACTTTATGAAAGGAGATGCTGAAACTGGCCACCGTCGTTGTCCATACATTTTTGGCACCTCTTTAGGAAACTATCCATCACTCGTCGTAGTTCACGTTGAGAAATGCTGGCAATTTCCTTGCGTCTATTTTTGTTTTAATTCTTCCAAGGTGTGTGGGTTTGTCTGTACACTTTATGTTTTAAATTACCCCAGAGATAGAAATCGCAGGGGGTTAGGTCGGGGGATCGAGGAGGCCACAAATCTGTCCTCAAACGCACTTTCAATTTTTCTCATCGAAATATTGGTCGTATAAGCTGTTGCAGAGTCTTGTTGAAAAAAGGCAAATTCACGCTCCCTGTCTGTTAATTCTCTAAAAACAGGGGGCAAAATTGTATTCACGTATGCACGGGTTTCAACTATTGACTCGAAAAAAAATTGGTGCCAAAATATATGGACAACGACGGTGGCCAGTTTCAGCATTTTCTTTCATAAAGTTGGTAAGTAAAGCCTTTAAAAGTAGTTTTAAAAATGTTGTATGGTTTCATACGCGCCTTTCTATGATAGCGGCAGACGGCAACGAGCGCCGCGGACGCGGACACGAAGAGCACCACGCAGGCGGTTCGTAGTTTTTTACCTCTCTCTGTAATATATATATATATATATATATATATATATGTGTGTGTGTGTAGTACAAAATTAAATTAAATTTTATTTATGGACGCTCTTTAACTGCTGTGGTGTACGTATGTGATAGAATGCAGAAGTGCGAATGCAGTTAGCTATTATAAACCAGTAATCAAAGTGTTGGCACATCTAGAGAAACTCCTTTTTTGATTGCATCAAATAACAGTAAGTCTGTATTGATATAATTCATATTGTAACGCAGTAACAGCTAATCGTTAATGGTAACTGTTAATGTAACGTAACTGGGAACGCGATAACCATTAAAACAAATATGTAACGGCCAACGCACTGTAACTGCTACAGTTATAACCGTTACTCGAAAATAACTGTTTGTCACAACCCTAGCCAGAAGTTTCATCAGATTGTTTAAATGGCACTCTAGGTATTCCTGTTGCACTGCGCTTAGGGGATACTGCCGGTCTTTTCTCGCCTTCCCTCCACTCTCCAACCTTCTCGTTTGCGTTTCTGCAGGGTCAGGACGAAAAAATATCGCAGTACAAGTACCTTAATTTCGAAGAAATCCTTGCCCGCTGGGTTACATGGATAAATTAAAAAATTAAGTTTTATTAAATTATGGACGCTCTTTAACTGCTGTGGTCCTTAGTGTCCCATTCTATATTGGGCGTGAAAGACTGGAAATTTTGCTCAGAGGCCTCTTTATCAGGCTTGAGGTTCTTTTACGTGCCGCAAATCTACGACATGGGACCACCGGCTTTACTTCCCTTCCGAAGGAAGCGATGCTAAGGATTTTTACGCCCGAAAAAATCCATCGCCCTCCGCCGGGTTTGAACCCGCGACCTACAGAGAGAGCCAAAAATCTACGAACCGGCTGCGCGTTGTTTTTCCTCTCCGCGTCCTCGGCGTTCGTTGCCGTCTGCCGCTATCATAGAAAGGCGCTGATGAAACCATACAGCATTTTTAAAACTACTTTTACAGGCTTTACTTACCAACTTTATGAAAGGAAATGCTGAAACTGGCCACCGTCGTTTTCCATACATTTTTGTTACCTCTTTAGGAAACTATCCATCACTCGCCGTAGTTCACGATGAGAAATGCTGTCAATTTCCTGGCGGATATTTTGTTTTAATTCTGCCAGGATGTGTGGGTTTGTCTTGTACACTTTGTTTTAAGTTACCTCAGAGATAGAAATGCAGGGGGTTAGGTCGGGGGACCGTGGGGGCCACAAATCTCTACTAATAATTCTGTCCTCAAACACACTTTCATGAAATTGTTAAGTAAAGCCTCTAAAAGTAGTTTTAAAAATGTTGTATGGTTTCACCCGCGCAGCCGGTTCCTAGTCTTTTGGCTCTCCCTGTAGTATGGTACCTTTTGACTATGGAGGACGGCCATATATATAAGCGCTACTCTCTTTTGAGCTAATAATTTCAATTCAGTTAAATAAATTGTTTGCAGTCTAAATCTAAATGATGTTTTCTCAATTCAACGTTCACAGAACATTTTCAAAAATGAAACATTGTGAGGGACTTATAAAAAGTTGCTTTTCAAATCTACCTCGTGCAATACAAAAATTATAAAAGTGCGGTTTGCTCCTTCATGAGTCTATATTAATACTTGAGAAAGTGAAAAGCCAAAATTGTCTCCCTCTAAAATATGAAGAAATATTCAGTGCAAAACTGTACAGTGCATTACAAAGAAATCCCGACTTCAATATTTTATACTCTGTTATCAATTATCTCCATGGTGACAGTGTGTACCTTCGAAAGGGAATTCCTAAAAATACTGCCCATTTCCAATCACATCTGTGGACGTTGAGAGATCCTTTTCTGCATACAAACTCACATTTAATGATTAACGTCAAAATTTTACTCCTGAACGTTTGATAAAAATGATGATTATACACTGCAAATCAAATTACAGCATCCAGGAAGATACACAAGGAAAAAGATTCAATGTGAGTAGACCCATACATCATGTGCATATTAACATATTTCAGTGCTTATTTTTTAACTTTTAAAACATATTTTAAAGATTTTGACAACGTTAATGTATGCATATTTTAGTGCATATAAATCCGATGTCTACTTCATTGCAGTAAATATATCGTATCAGTTCCTATTATGCTGATCAGAGGGGTTCCAGAATTCCCTTTAGGAGGGGGGGAATTAAAGACAAAAATCTGATATGATACATTCACGTGACTTTCTCTACCCTTTATCGTTTATTAGTGGGCTTACGAACTAGAGTCTTACTAAAGCTTATTTTTATATCTACTTCATTTTAATTCAAATAAACGTTTGCAGGAATATCTACATTAGACATTCCGTTATAGATATAAAGGGAACAGTGATAGTCAAATATTTAAGAACTGGACGCTATATGCTGGCCTTAAAATTCCATACTGTTTCAATGAAATCGCGAGAAATAACTAAATGGTGAGAGGACTTTAAAAGAATGGCTAATTATTGAAAAATTCGAACCATTAATGATGGATATATTGGAAATGCTTAACAAACAAAAAAATACTTGAAATAAATTGTGTGTTTTAAAGAGATCTACATATCTTGTGTAGTATGTTTTCACCTATCACTTAGCGATTACCAGTTAAACAAGATTATACAAAATTCCTTACGAATGAAGAGGACTTGAAAGGCTATTCCCAGAAAATTCAAGATATACATTTTTTTCAGGTAAATACCTTTGATTAAAATACCATATACATACCATGTAATTAAAGTCGTTAGAGCAATTTTTTAGAAAATAAAAATTTCGTAAAATATTTCATGTAAAGGGTAGTTTGGGGTGGGGAGATTTTCTTGAAAATCTTCGTGTCGCATCTTTGAAAGGTATTGAATTTAAATACCAAGGTTGGTGTTGATACGACTTTTCGTTTTTGAGTTATGCGGTTCACACACACGCTCGCACGGACCTTTTCTTTAAAAAAAATTATTAGGGGGCCTCTAAACATGTATTTCCGGTGAAATATCGGTATCGGTGAAATGAGATACTATCTCTATCTACTGTACGTACGCGGTAGAGAAAGTAAAAAAGACATACCATACCAGTAGCGCAAAGCAAAAACGAATAATTGGGACATTTTGCCCCTGTAGTGATGAAATTCCCCAAATTTATTTTAAGGAAACTGTCACAGTATAGTAAACGCTATTATTTCGGCACTAGTAAACATAGCTCTTGATTGATTGGGTGTTCTGTTTTCCACGACAATCTCACCAGCATTAATTGAGATGGTGGAAATGTTGGCTATTTCCACTTAAGCACTAGGAACACTTATGCTTATTTAATCATCTGCATATCCTTTTTGTTTTACAGTAGCAATCATGTCAACATCTCCGGCCAATTGTTGAACGAGTACAATAATTACTCACTATTCAAGGGTTTACTTTTCATTCTTAGTGCACACTTTGATTACATACGTAATTAAGGAAGAAATAAAACTGTTAGGTTTAATTTCGTTACCAATCAATTTATTAATAATAGTCAATATTAAAGGAAAGTCAATTTCAAAGTTTCCTTTATAGCTTGATATTTTTCTAACACATTTTGACCGAAATTGAACAAAAATTGCATCATTTGGAACATTTTGAACATTCAGAAAAAAAAACAGAAAGTGGGCGAAATGCCTCTGAAACTCTTAAAGTGAGGCAGTATTTATATCAGAACACTGTGAATATGACGTCAGGGTAGCGTGCCTTTCTTTAGAAATGGAGGTAATATCTTCCCTGGAGCATATGTAAGATAACACGACAGATTACTGCGACAAAAGGACAACAAATTATTTGGTGCAAGCATTTTTAGGTGCATATATCCACACACTTTCATCGATATGTGACAAAGTGGTGGAGAAATAGATTCGTAAAGATGTAAAAAGTGAGCCGAAAATGAATTAAGGCAAAAGTTTGAAAATTACCAACTTTGGCATTTTATTCCTCTGTCAAATAAAGTCCTATTTTCACCGCAAAATCAAGTAATACACAAAAAATTGCTCTACTCGATGCATGTAAGATAATTTTGAAAACACTACGTACAAAAGAGTTGTAATTTTGGCATATTATACAAAAAATTATAAAACTGATGAAATTAACGGTATAAAAAAACCAACAGAACACGTAAACTGTATTACCATTTGATCTTTACATAAAAAAAATAGATTTTCCCTCCATTAATTTGGCTGTTAGAATTTTTTAAAGTGCAGAAGAATACCTTCTTGAGGGGGTGTAGGTAAGAAATAGCACATACATACCCTGAAACTAAAGCCTTCATAATTAGGAGCACATAAGCAAAAAAAAAAAAATGTTTTTGGTCACTTTTCACTAATTTTCCAAAACAGCTAGAGCGTTATTTAACAATAAATACATCTGTAATTACAGGAATGTATCTCAAAGGGCTTTAAAAGTGTTACACTCGGCTTGTTTATTTTTAAAACTCCCACACCGCTTTCAGTGTACGCTCCTAATGCACCAGGTTTGTTTTGACATGGGTATTTCACTACTTTTGAGTACCGCCAAACTCGCCGCTAAAGGAGTATTCCCAAAGTGCGTGTAAACATCTTAACTGCATCAGTTTCAAACCATTTTTGCTGTATCTCTGTATTTTAATCGGTGCAGTAAGTGTTAATAATAATATAATGATAAAAACAAAGAAACTGTACCTTTTAAAAAAACCGCACTTCAGGCCTGTGATTCGTCAACACCTCTTCCGCTGCTGCACGAGGGATAAATTGCACTGTAGGACTGTATTCCTTCCGTTAAGCGAGCTCCATCTGTTATCACACGCGCACACATTCAGAGTGAGAGCCGGGGTTGCAATGCATACAACACGTCGCTGCCGAACTGTCACTATCCCGTGTAATGTCAGGCAGGCAACCTTTGAGAAACTAAATTCGCTAAAATCACGCGAAATTGGTATTACGGAATACGAACTGTGTTGGCACTACGTAAGCTGCCTCAGAGAGGAAGAAGATGTTCCTTAAAAATGATTAAATAAACTTAGGTTAATACAAGCACCACGTAACTATTAAATCATAACCTCGCGCAATTCCTTAAAATATAGACATTTCATAACGGGGATTACGATGTCATTTATGATGAAATAATCTTAGGCTAACAGGGTCGCCCATGTGGGGGGGGGATGATGGCTTAAGTGGCGCCACCAGGAACATATTTGGGGAGGAATTAAAATGTTTGGGAATACAAAAATATTGAATATACAGATATTATTACAATTTTTTAATCGAGTACTGTAATTGTTAACTCGGTTTGTATCATTAGGATTGTTAATCTAAATATATAGCATCCCCCCTCCAAAGTAATGCCAAGAACAGTGACGTAACACTTGTTTCCCGCGTATCAACCCACCCACTTCTTTAAGACACCTCATTGGACAAGTAGAGTGGGGGCGATTCATCCCTCCGGGGTACTCGCGCAGCCCATAGACCAAGGGATACGTTGTTATACTATAGTTTGCGTAAAATCAAAATCATATCCGCTTACCACTGCATTTTAATTGGCTGCTTCATCACGTGACTTCCACTTCCGGTCCTTTCTGTATTGACAACCTCCTTATATTCTTCGTCCTTATAGTTCTCAAAACTTGTTGTTTAGAGATATTGCGCGGTATAGGGAGAGCTTGGCAGCGACATCACCCAATATTAAAGGGTTAAGGATATCCTTCCGTGAAATTTCTAAAATCCACATTTTTAGTTCGATTCGCTTCAAATTTTAATACAGAAATAAGGTTTAATGTACATAATCATAATATATACACCACATTTCATACATATTTTAAATTACTTCCCGATATATTATTTACTTTTTTTTCTGTTTTGAAAAATTCTTTTACACGACACATTTGGAAAAAAATTAATGTTCTAAATAAACTCTTTAATAGCATGTTAAAAAGCTGCAGAAATGAACTTTAATTATACGAATAGGAGAAAATATTAAATATGACACTCCAGCAATTTGCTCATATATATGCACACAATATGAATATTATTGTTTAATAACATCACAACAAAACATGTTAACAAAATTTCATCTCATTATTCTGTTATTTACAAGGAGGTATACAAAATGCTATTAATTTATACCGAAAACTACATCGTGTGGAACAAAATGAGAATGTGCCGACAAATTAAAACCCCAGAAAAGAGAGATTAAAATTATAACGCTGAAAGGACACTGTTTCTGACCTTATGCTATTCAAAACGCATTTAGTACATGCACTGAACCCCCTTCGTCTTTTCTGGTCTGCGGTTGCCAATTTAGTATTTGAAGATTCCCGAGTCCTCTCCTGAATGCTTTGTTCACTTTAATTTAGTCAAAAATTATGCTTTTACTACAATTGTTTAGGAAGCTAGACTTACAGGCAGACTTTAATTCGCTATATGTCATGCTTTAAAATGTGGTACATTTATAAAGGCAGGCCTCGTTATGCCTGCTGTGCGAGGGGCCCAGTGTGTGGAACTTTTTTACTTTCTCTACTACGTATAGTAAGTAGGGGAAGTATTGTATTCCACCCAAAAATTCGATACCGAGATTTCACCGGAAATACATGTTTTGAGATCCCCTGAATCCAAAAAAAGCATTTTGGAAACATTTCCGTGTGTGTGTCTGTGTGTCTGTCTGTGTGTCTGTGTGTCTGTGTGTCTGTGTGTCTGTCTGTGTGTCTGTGTGTCTGTCTGTGTGTCTGTGTGTCTGTGTGTCTGTCTGTCTGTGAACAGCATAACTCAGAAACGAACAGTCGGATAAACACCAAACTTGGTATTTAAGTTCAGTATCTTCCAGAGATGCGACACGAAGGTTTTTAAGAAAATCCCCCACACCAGAGTACCCTTTACATGGAACATTTTTCGAAAATTTTAATTTTCTCAAAAATGGCTCTAACGATTTTGATTAAAATATCATATGTTTAAGATATTTTCATGACAAATAAAATGTATATCTTGAATTTCCTGGGAATGTCTCCAAAAGTATTCTTCATTGTGAACGACTTTTGGTAAACTGGTAAACCATAAGAAATAGACAAAATTTTACTACACAAAAGATGTAGATCGCGTTAAAATACACAATTTATGTCATATACACTTTTGTTGTTAAGTGAACCATTTTCGAGATACTGCTTGTTATTCCCTTAAAATTTTCAATACTTATTTTCTCAAATGGGAATTCGTTATTCATTTTTTTTGTCTTGGATATGCAACGAGTATTAATCTGTGAAAAAGGGAATAGTGCTGCGCCTAGCAACCAGCTATTAGGAGATATGTATGTGCTTAAAGGCTACTGTATTTCGATTCTGCCCTTGTAAATATGTATTCCCCTTACATCTACAAGAAATTCAGCAATAAGAGTCTGCAAATGTTTATCTCGATTAACATGAAGTAGATGGAGAATAGAAGTAGATGGAGAATAAGCGTTTGTAAAAATAGTTTGTACAAGAGTAGAGAAAGTCATGTGAGTGTAACACATCAGATTTTTTTCTCTAGCCAAGATTTTTCCCTATCCTCTCCAGAGTCTGGAAGTATTAAAGGGTGTGAATGTGAATGTAATCTAATGAATAAAACCCAAAGTTTAGCAGAAATCTAACGACAAGCGAATACAAGTTAACACCATTGTCTATAGGCTATCATATTTTCAAAGGAAAAGCTGCCGATGAGACCATTGTTAAAAACAAAAGGTACATATAACTAAAGTGGAGGGTTTATAATATTTAATAACACTAAAATCTAGATTTATGAATCTTGATAATTGTTGGCCTTTATCACAGAAGGGTGTTCTTAATTTCCATCTTGTATCCAGTTCCGAAGATACGTCCTAGCGGTCCAAGATCACTTGAGAGAATACCTGGTTGTATTCAATCTAAAAATGCCCCAAGCCTCAAGTTGGCTGGCTCTAATACGAGTGTACAGGGATAGGCCGAAACTCCAAACTCCCAATATGTGCAAATATACCTATAGAACGTGAATTCAGAAAATAGTTAATGCGCAAAATTACACTTTGCTTGCGTTAGAGTAGATGTTTCTATTTACTTCTTCTTTATCTGTTTAACCTTACACACCCCAGGACTTGCAGGCGGGTGCCTGGGGTCAGAGGCCCGTCGAGGAGCAGACACTCATGGATCAGACAGAATATCCAGCATGGGTGATCAGCACGATGCCTGGTATGGGAGGATGGAAGTAGATGAAACGAAATGATGGTGAAATGGATGAAAGGAAAGGTGATGATGGAGCAGTTGGTGGAATGAATGGCGGGGAAAACCGGAGAACCCGGAGAAAACCCGCCCAGACGCCGCTTTGTCCACCACAAGTCCACCTGGGATTGAACCCGGGCCGCCTCGGTGAGAGGCGAGCGGTCTAACCACTCGGCCACGGCGCCGCCTTGTTTCTGTTTGCACAATTATAAAATCTTTAAGAATGTATATTCTTTGCTACTTAGCGAAACTTGATTTTACTGCGCATGGATACACAGTGGCTGCAGAAAGCATTTGTCTTCACTTAACATAGGATTAGGATTCAACGCGGAGAGGTACTTAGCATGTCGATACCGAGCGGGATGGTTCAGGTCTCGGGATCGATCCCCGGCGACCACCCACTCTGGCCCGTGGGTTTTTCTGGTTTCCCCGATCTTCCATCTTCTACCACGACTCTCCTCCCTCTTATTTCCTGTACGCATCAACTTCCATGTCATTTGTTTTAGGGTTGTAGGACCAGGCGACGGTGTTCGGCGGGTTGCGGCTGGACGGTGGTTTGCGCTCTGTAAAGATTTCTTACCTGACGTCGCTGCGGCCTCTCCTCAGTGTAGGGCCCCGCTCCTGGGGACCCTGCGGCGTCGGATGCGTTCTATCTGGAAACGTTGCTTGCACCCGGATTTGGTCGCCTTTCGTGTCTCTCCCCTCATCCCTCCTACCCAGGGGTCACGTTGGAAGCACAAGGGGCTGATTGGCCTGCATGCGGTGCTCTGCCCCGGTTCCGGGGGTCCCTCCATGATACGTACCTTTACCTTTAGGTACTTAGCACGTCGACCTACATAGATCCTTTGTAGCTATGCCCAGGACGGGGCGCCCTCAAGAGGCAGGGATGAGGTGAGAGGAGACAGGGCGACCGGACCTGGGGGCACGGGGGGGACGAAGGTTTCCACAGAGCATTCTTTTCCCGTGCCATGCACACGCCGAGACCTCCCGCCGACACGTACAGCCCTGAAAGAGACCAAGCGGATGAAAAGTGAAGTGAAATGAGAATGGAGGTGAAATGAAGGGACAGGAAATTCGGGAGACTTAATGATACTTCCCAGCATTCGCCTAGCGACACGGGGAAACCACCGAAAAAACCCCATGAGTCAGGAAGGTCGTCCACGGGAATCGAACCCACGTCCTCCCGAATGCGGGCCACAGACGTTACCGCCTGCGCCATCCCGCTTGGTCTCCACTTAAGCTAAGTCTAACACCAATTTAATGTAAATTTATAAATTTACTAAATTTATAATGTTTTGATGATTGTACGGATTTTTCAACTTTTTCTTCAACTTTCTACATTTGTAGAGAAATGCCACATCTGCAGGACAATGCAACAAGACTCAAAATGCTCGATTATCCCGAAAAAAAGGACTCTTTAACTAATTTCACAGCCTGTTTCGGATACAAAGCGCGAATTCTGCTGTGGGACAGGCGCGATTTGCCATCAAGCGCGAAATGTCTCACCCCCTGCAGAAGAGAGTGCGCGTTTGCCAAAAGTCTCCTCTGACCAAAGTGTTTTTCTAGTCTATGAAATATAGAAGATAAGTACTCATAATTTTTTCAATTATGCACTTATTATCGACACAAGCAGCCAAGTTCTTTAAAGGAAGTACTCGCCATTGGGAGGTCTCCGGTTCAAATCCCGCCAGGACTGTTCTCCACGACTGAGGTTTTTTCTTTTTCCAGGTTTTCCTCAGTCCTCATGACTGGTGAATGCCGTGGAGGCAGGGCCGTATTTAGAGGGGGTTTAGCGTTCAAACCCCCCCCCCGAAACTTCTGACAGTTTTATTTATATAAATTCATAACAAACAAATATGGGAAAATATCGTTGGATAACAGTAGGTCTATTGCTAGTAGCACATTTGCAAGAAAAAGGGATACTTAATACGTCGCCTTACAATAGGTAAAGTGACCATAAATTCCGGTTTTCGAAGCAGTCTCCATGTTTTGTGCTGTAAGGTGGAATATCCTCATTCTGGTGAGTTTTTCTTGTCTATACCTATAATGTCTCCAAGCAATTTTCTTATCCATGTAACGTCTAATATACACGGAGAACCAAAAAACTAAGAACTGGCTGCGGCGCGATGTTTTTCCTGTCCGCGTCCGCGGCGCTCTTTGCCGTCTGCCGCTAACATAGAAAAGCGCGGATGAAACCATACAACATTTTTAAAGCTACTTTTAAAGGTTTTACTTACCAACTTTATGAAAAGAGATGCTGAAACTGGCCACCGTCGTTGTCCATACACTTTTGGCACTAATTTAGGAAACTATCCATCACTCGCCGTAGTTCACGTTGAGAAATGCTGGCAATTTCCTGGCGGATATTTTGTTTTAATTCTTCCAGGGTGTGTGGGTTTGTCTTATACACTTTATGTTTTAAGTTACCCCAGAGATAGAAATCGCAGGGGGTTAGGTCGGGGGAACGAGGGGGCCACAAATCTCTAATAATAATTCTGTCCTCAAACACACTTTCAATTGTTCTCATCGAAATGTTGGCCGTATGAGCTGTTGCAGAGTCTTGTTGAAAAAAGGCAAAATCACGCTCCCTGTCTGTTAATTCTCTAAAAACAGGGGGCAAAATTGTATTCACGTATGCACGGGCTTCAACTATCGACTCGAAAAAAAATTTCCAATTTTTTTCTACTTACCAATAATAAAGTTGGTAAGTAAAGCCTTTAAAAGTGGTTTTAAAAATGCTGTATGGTTTCATCCGCGCCTTTCTATGATAGCGGCAGACGGCAACGAGCGCCGAGGACGCGGACGGGAAAAACACCACGCAGCCGGTTCGTAGTCTTTTGGCTCTCTCTGTACTACGGAGTAGGTACATGGTAGCTGTGTGGGGTACTGTTAAGTTTAGATCTACTTGGGAAAACCGTTCCCGAAATTTTTTTTCTGGGTACGGGCATGCGTGGAGGTACCCTACACTTCCCAAATTGCCTTTTCCAATTATCATTTCATCTATCACTAGTGTTACCACTTGTGGTGCGTATGGAAAGTATGGGCGAGCCACGTGTCACATCAAGGAGGGAGGGCCATGGAGTACTGTGACGTAACGTAGCTACCCCTCTCTCGGAGCAATGGTGTAATGCTGATTCTTTGTTTTGTAAAGCTGGTAATGCCTATTTATTAAAGCTGTATGCATTAAATGGTAAAACAACACCAAGCGCTTTATTCATTAGTATTCGTAGAATAAAGGATTTAAACTCAAAATGTCTCACACTTCTTATCAAATTTAATAAATAAATATGATATCGCTTATAAACTTTCAGGAAAAATGAACAAATAATAGTCAATATTTACAGTTATTACGATAATTACACAAATTACACTGCAGCATATTTGTGTGCTACAAAATATGGAAGAGTAAATTCTTCCCTAAATTTCCGACCAATTATTGTGAAATGCAGCGCTCACTACGGCATTAGAAGACTGCTTGTGTTGCAAACAGTAAACGAGAAAGGGAGAGATGGATGTCGCCCGACACGCAGTGACACGCGGTGACACGCGGGGTCATGAATACTGAAGCACTAACGATGATCGTCACAGCCTCGCGATGGTCGCCAGTTTGATACGGTAAATTGCATCAAGATGAGGCGCCAGTCTGAAGCAAGACGATGGTCGGCATTTATGAAGCAGTTTACTTCATCTGCTTCGTTGTTAATTCTGCCGCCGTGATCTCGTAGCTCGTTCTGTTGCCTCGTGCGCCATCTGCTCTAGTGGTAAGCTACGGGATCTTTCCCTCATGGGTATACGTGGGCGTATTGTTATAGGATAACACCAGTTTAAATTGAGTGAGAAATTTAACGCGATCTCATACTTGAGCTACTGAAGCGAGTTGCCGACCGTTTGAAGATAAAGAATTAAACTAATTATGAATCGTAGCACTCGAAATTGTAACAACTGAATTACTGTATCTGCTAACACTGGGCGCTTAAAAAACGATCACCAGATTATGCACGAATGTGTGTACGAACGAATGTCGATCAGTACCCCTGCCGGTACCATAGTAGTTCTCTGATTTATATTACACGCCTCTTAATACTTATAGCTCCGCCTACACATTATTCCCCCTTCCAACTTTACATCTTGCCCGGGCCAATATCAAGTTTTCTTCATGTGGTCTCTGTTACTAACTCAACCTTTCACTTTTCTCAGAATTTCTTTTGCCTCTCTAACGTACAGAATTGGCCTACGTACTACGTACTGAATTTAACTCTAAACTGGATTTACAGAAACTTTAAGCTAATGCGTTCTCTATTCTTCTGCTACGTCACTTTCTTACATGGGTCGCTAATGACCGTTTTTTCTTTCCGAATAAATCTTGTTACATTACACATAGATTTAAAGTACGGAAATTATTTATTGCAATTATTTCTCTCTTACTGTTATTTCCTTATTTAATTATTTATATCCGCCCGTCAATAATTACGGTATTAATGCCCATATTTGACATATGATGTAAGAGAGGGCTTTAAACACTATTAAAAAAATCTGATGTGTTACACTCATATGACTTTCTCTACTATTGTACAAGCTATTTTTACAAACGCTTTTTCTCCATCTACTTTATATTAATCGAGATAGACATTTGCAGACTCTATCTTATTGCTAATTTTCTTGTAGATGTAAGGGGAATATATATTTACAAGGGCAATATAGAAATACAGTAGCCTTTAAGCACATACATATCTCTTAACAGCTGGTTGCTAGGTGCAGCACTATTCCCTTTGCCACAGATTAATACTCTTTGCATATCCAAGATAAAAAGATGAATAACGAATTCCCATTTGAGAAAATAAGTATTGAAAAATTTAAGGGAATAACAAGCAATATCTCGAAAATGGTTCACTTAACAAAAAAATGTAAATGACATAAATTGTGTATTTTAACGCGATCTACATTTTTTGTGTAGTAAAATTTTGTCCATCTCTTATGGTTTACCAGTTATGCAAAAGTCGTTCACAATGAAGAATACTTTTGGAGACATTCCCAGAAAATTCAAGATATACATTTTATTTGTCATGAAAATATCTTAAACATATGATATTTTAATCAAAATCGTTAGAGCCATTTTGAGAAAATTAAAATTTTCGAAAAATCTTCCATGTAAAGGGTACTCTGGGGTGGGGGAATTTTCTTGAAAACCTTCGTGTCGCATCTCTGGAAGATACTGAACCTAAATACCAAGTTTGGTGTTTATCCGACTGTTCGTTTCTGAGTTATGCTGTTCACAGACAGACACACACACGGACATGTTTCCAAAATGCTTTTTTTTTGGATTCAGGGGGTCTCAAAACATGTATTTCCAGTGAAATCTCGGTATCGAATTTTTGGGTGGAATACAATACTTCCCCTACTTACTATACGTAGTAGAGAAAGTAAAAAACCTTAGATATAAAGGACAATGATATCTGTATGTCTTCCACCCGGTGTAGCGCTTGAGTTGAACCAACTTCTATTGGTTTCGACAAGTATTGCAAATCTGTCAAGTCACAATGCGCTGGTAAGCAATTTAGTAATGTAAAACATAAGGAAAGGAAAAAGAGAGGTCCTTTAATACACCATAGTCCTTGTAATAAACCTGTATTTATGAGAGCAGACAGGGGAGAATGAGATTGGATGCTGAGACAATAGCTATATAGGTACTATTGGTTAGTAAAGCTTGCCTTGTCCCTTGGGTTTTCAGTTAAAATATTAGAGAGACCAGTGTGAAGTATTCTAAGTGAAGAGCTGGCCGCAGCATCTAGGCAGTGCGATCTTGGGGTTCATTACGGTGTGTGTCCTTGATCGTCATCGCCATACGCGTCCTAGCAGCAGTGAATAAATCCGATAAGTCACATGACACGCCAATTTGCTTATATTTGCTCCACACACATCCGGATTTACTCTAAGTATGCAGGCAGTTATTGTTTCCTTCATTATATCGGTAACAACTGCAGTATTATCAATTAGTCGCCAGGGGTCATCCCATTCGATTATATAGAATATCTGGCGTCAACAGAGGGCGACTGTGTGCCGCCGTGAGACTGGAAGATCGATTCCTGGAAAGAGGATAACTGGATTTAAATGTGACTTTCCCAATTTTCGCCAACACGCCCTGTGGAAAAACAAACTTCACAACATGCAGTTGTCGAACCTTGCAAGTCAGAGTTTATTTAGTGCACTGAATATCTATGATGCGAAACGATATTGCCAATTAAAGCTAAATGCTTTAATATTTTAGGAGGACTGATATGTTAAAAAGTCTTCTTCGCTCAGTTCTTGCAATCAGATGGCTCTAAGTTGGGGACAATTTTCACTCCTGACGTAAATTTTACAGAGAGCAGTTAGGTTATCTCCTGTATTGGGTCTTCGTCAGTTGTTCACGATTCTTAGGGAGAACTAGTGAGGCAAGAAAACTGCATTGTCTAAGGTCTGTGTAGGGTAGGGTTCCGTACTTAGACAGGTCTAGATCTATCGCCCCTACGTAAACTCTGGGAGAAAGAGTTGAGGCAAGTTGTGCCAGATATTGTGGCGTCAGACACAGCGCACAGGGGGCTCTAATGTCTCCAGATTGTGCATCCCGGCAATGTGTCCCTCCGATATCACCCCTATCCACAAGAACAGGTGCATGCCGGAGGTACAGAGAGAGTCAAAAAACTACGAACCGTCTGCGCGGCGTTTTTCCTGTTTGCGTCCTCGGCGCTCGTTGCCGTCTGCCGCTATTATACAAAGGCGCGGATGAAACCATACAAGATTTTTAAAACTACTTTTAAAGGCTTTACTTACAAACTTTATGAAAGGAGATGCTGAAACTGGCCACCGTCGTTGTCCATACATTTTTGGCACCTCTTTAGGAAACTATCCATCACTCGCCGTAGTTCACGTTGAGAAATGCTGGCAATTTTGCCCCCCCCTTTTTTAGAGAATTAACAGCCAGGGAGCGTGATTTTGCCTTTTCTCAACAACTCTCTGCAACGGCACATAGGCCAATATTTCGACGAGAACAATTGAAAGGTGTTTGAGGACAGAATTATTAGAATTAGAGATTTGTGGGCCCCTCGGTCCCCTGACCTAACCCCCTGTGATTTCTATCTCTGGGTAACTTAAAACAAAGTATACAAGACAAACCCACATACCCTGGAAGTATTAAAAGAAAATATCCGCCAGGAAATTGCCAGCATTTCTCAACGTGAACTACGGTGAGTGATGGATAGTTTCCTAAAGAGGTGCCAAAAATGTATGGACAACGACAGTGGCCAGTTTCAGCATCTCCTTTCATAAAGTTGGTAAGTAAAGCCTTTAAAAGTAGTTTTCAAAATGTTGTATGGTTTCATCCACGCCTTTTTATGATAGCGGCAGAGGGCAACGAAGCCCGAGGATGCGGACAGGAAAAACACCGCGCAGGCGGTTCGTAGTTTTTTGGCTCTCTCTGTACTATTTGCCACGGTATAAACCGTTTTCTCCCCAAAGCATAACCACTGCATACGCAGCACTGAAAGTTGGTGAGGGAAATGAAATGACAGACAATGAGGGACCTTTCTTACTCACCCGGGAGCTTCTCAATGCGAGCCTCAACCCTACCGGTCGGCCCCGTAAGGGGTTGTAACAAGCTATTTTTTACAAGCCAATGATATCGACTATTCAGACTTCGTACGTATCATGTTGAGTCATACAACTTAACAGAAGTTTATTCCCGGATATATGTAATATAGGTATAGCATGTAATGATATTTTAATCAAAATCGTTAGAGCCATTTTTGAGAAAATTAAAATTTTCGAAAAATGTTCCTTGTAAAGGGTAGTCTGGGGTGGGGGATTTTCTTGAAAACCCTCGTGTCGCATCCTTGGAAGATACTGAACCTAAATACCAAGTTTGGTGTTTATCCGACAGTTCGTTTCTGAGTTATGCTGTTCACAGACACACACACACACACACACACACACACACACACACACGGACATGTTTCCAAAAAGGTCTTTTATGGATTCAGGGGGTCTCAAAACATATTTCCGGTGAAATCTCGGTATCGAATTTTTGGGTGGAATACAATACTTTCCCTACTTACTATACGTAGTAGCGAAAGTAAAAAATTTCTGATGTGTTACATTCCGATGACTTTCCCTACCCTCTATCGTTTATTAATAGGTATAAAGGCTAATCCTACGGAAGCTTATTTTCGATCTACTTCATTTTAATCAAAACAAACCTTTGCAGAAGTAGCTACATAACACGTTTCGTTATAAATGCAAAGGAAACAGCGATAGTAAAATGTTTATGTACTGGGCGCCATCTGCTCGCCATTCAACCGCGAGAAACAACTGAATGTCAACAGGACTTTAAAAGAATGACAAAGAATTGAACAATTGAAAACATTAATAACGGATATCTTGGAAATGCTGAAGCCACAAAAAAGTTATTGGAACTAAATTGTGTGTTTTGACGAGATCTACATTTTTTGTGTAGTACGTTTTTATCTATCGCTCAACGTTTACCAGTTATACAAGATTATACAAAATTCCTTCCGAATGAAGAGGACTTCACACGCTATTTCAGAAAATTCAAGATAAAATTTTTATTTGCCATGTAAATGTATTTAATATGTGGTATTTTAATTAAAATCGTTAAAAGCCAATTTTTAGAAAATAAAAAATTCCGAGAAATGTTCCATGTAAAGGTTAGTTTGGGGTGGTGGACTTTGTTGAAAATCTTCGCGTCACTTCTTGGAAGTTTGGTATTTATCCGACTTTTCGTTTTTGAGTTATGCTCTTCACACACACACACACACACACACACACACACACACACACACACACACACACAGACACACACACACACGCACATTTTTCTAAAACGGGTTTTTTTAATTAAGGGGACCTCAAAACATGTATTTCCTGTGAAATCTCTCGGTTTCGAAGTTTTGGGTGGAATGGAAGACCACCTCTACCTACTATATACGCAGTAGAGAAATTAAAACTCATTTACGATATGCGAACTACTGTGTTATTTTTTTCCGTATTGACTATATAACCAAGGTCATACTGCTTAATCTGAAATTACATCCAATGTGAGTAACGTGAATAGAAGAATAGCTTTTTACTTTCTCTACCACGTACCAATTAGGTAGAGAAAGTAATGAATTCCACTCAAAAGTTCGATACCGAGAGTTTACAGGAAATACATGTTTTGAGGCCCCTGAATCCAAAGAAAAAATTTTAGAAAAAAGATCCGCGCGCGTGTCTGTGAACAGATAACTCATAAACGAGAAGTCGGATAAATACCAAACTTGGTATTTAGGTTCAGTCCGAATATGGGACACAAAGATTTTCAAGAAAATCTTCCCACCCCAATTACATTTTACATGGAACATTTTTCGAAATTTTTTATTTTCTGAAAAATGGCTCTAACGATTTTAATCAAAGTATTATATACTAAAGATATTTATATAAAAATAAAATGTAAATCTTGAATTTTCTAGGAATAGCCTGTGAAGTACTCCTCATTTGGAAGTAATTTTGTAGAATCTTATGTAACTGGTAAACGTTACGAAAGCGTAACACACAAAAAATGTAGATGTCTTTAGAGCACATAATTTTTTTTAAATAATTTTTTTAGCATCAGACATTTCCAAGATATTCGTTATTAATGATTCGATTTGTTCAATTTTCACTTGTTGCTCGCGATTGAATGAAAACAGTATAGAATTTAAAGCCAGCGTATAGCGTCCAGTTCTTAAACATTTGACTATCGCTGTTCTCTTTGTATCCTAACGAAAGGTGTAATGTAGCTATTTCTGCAAAAGATTATCTGGATTAAAATGTAGGACACAGCAAAATAATCTTTAGTAGGAATACTTTGTATACCCACCAATAAACGATAGAGGATAGAGAAAGTCATGTGAATGAATCACATCAGATTTTTTTATCAGAGTTATATGAAACAGTAATGGATAATTAATTTGCAGTGTGAAACGTGAGCTTTTTATTGCAGTTTTATGGCTTTCCTTATATTATTTCGTCCTACAAATGTTTTTTTTCTTGGGTAACCAACAGTGTGATACCGAAAATCGCTACCAAACTGGATATTCATAACCGTAGGTGTATATTTTATAATTACTCGTTTCTTGTAAGCGCGTTTTATGGTAAGTATATTTTTCATTTTTATCATTTTATTGGCACTATTGCTCTGGTTACATTACTACAGATGGTGATGAAGTTCTAAGAGTTATTCGGACCAAGCTAGATGGTGCCGCAGTAACTTGTTTTTCTATTTATTTATGCTCTTTTATTTATATATTTCGCTTTAACTGCTGTGGCCCTTAGCGTCCCATTTTATATTGGTTGGCTTCTCTTCCGAAGGAAGCCATGCTAAGGAGTTTTACGCCCGAAAATATCCGTCGCCCTCCGCCGGGTTTGAACCTGCGACCTCAAAAACTAGAGGCTAGCATGGTAACCACTACACCACGGAGCACGATACAGAAGTAAGGTGTGCGACTCGTATTTGTGAGATCTCGGGTTCGTTCCTCGGCGATCGCCCTCTCTTTCGTGGTTTCCCCGGGTAGGCAGTCGAGTGTTGGGGTGGTTCCTCTTTTACCACGTCTTTCCTGCCCCTCATTTCCTGTACCCATAATCTGCTTCGTTGTCATCTGTTTCAGGGTTGTAGGACCAGGCGACGGTTTTCGCGGGTTGCGGCTGTACGGTGTATGTGCGATTTGTAGAGGTTTCTTCCCTGGCGTCGTTGCGGTACTGTTCAGTTAGAACCCGCCATCAAATGGGCCCCACGAGGGGAGATTGCCGGGGGTTAGGCGGCTTGTGGGTGGGTCAGGGCGGCGGATGCGTTCAAACTGGAAACGTTAGGGACCCCGTCCATGCTTGAGCCCTTGGTCATCCGGAATGGTCTTCGGGTCTCTCCCCTTATCCCTCCCTCCCTCCCTCTCAAGGATCATGGTAGAAGCAAAAAGGGTCTACTTGCGGTGCTCTGTCCCGGTTGCGGGGGTTCGTCCGTACGGGTGCGCGGAAACTGCACACCGTTCTTTTAGGGTCCCACTAATCCTATCCGGATAATGCATGCTAATTCAGAAGGTTTAATCCTACTCGGAAACTGCACAGCTATAAACAAGTGGGATTTACATTGGTTAAGCCAAAATTTAATTAGATCTGCTTACAAATGGTGCATAGTGATTCTGCAACCTTTTGTGGCCGGAGTGGTACGGCAGCCTGCTACTATGTGGGTAGTGCCAGAAGTACCCGACCTGACGTACATATAGCGGTTGTTGTTTCAAACAAATGACTATGATAGAAAGGACCGCCCTTATAAAGCTTAAGTTTGAAGTTTGACAATGCTATGTTGTTTAGTAATTGTTTGGCAGCCATTAATAATGAACTCTCGCGAATTTGTAAACACGGATAAAACTGGCCATCGTTATGTGACACAATACTTTCATTTGAAAGGTCTTAGTACAACTAATATTAAAGCTGAGCTAGATTCTACTCTGGGGGAGTCTGCTCCTTCGTTTACAACAGTAAAATATTGGGTGGCAGAGTTTAAGCGAGGCGGTACGAGCTGCCAAGACGAACATCGCAGTGGTCGACCAAATGAGGTGATCACGCCAGAAATTGTGTGGAGAATCCACAAAATGGTATTGGATGATCGTCGAACTGAAATTGCGCGAAATAGCAGACATCGTAGGCATTTCAAGAAGTGTTGTACATCGCACACTAACTGAAAACTTAGACACGAGAAAGCTGTGCGCAAGATGGGTGCCGCGTTTACTCACAATGGAACAGAAGCAGCGTCGTGAGGATGTTTCAGTCGAGTTTTTGCGTCGATTCATAACCATGGATGAAACATGGGTCCATTGTTTTGCACCTGAGATGAAGGAACAGTCAAAATAGTGGATTGAAAGGGGAGAATCGGCCCCAAAGAAGGCGAAGACAGTTCCATCTGCAGGAAAGGTCTGGCGTCAGTTTTTTTGGATAACTTTCATTGATTATCTTCAAAAAGGAAAAAAGAATCAAATGGCGAGTATTATGCAAACTTATTGCAGCGTATGAATGGTGGAATCAAGCAAAAAACGGCCGCATTTAGCAAAAAGAAAGTTCTGTTTCATCAAGACAATGCACCAGTTCACACATTCATTATCGCCATGGCCAAAATCAATGAGTTAAAGTTCGAATTGCTTCCTCATGCACCCTATTCGCCAGACTTAGCCTCCTCTCATTATTTTCTGTTTCCAAAGTTGAAGAAATGGGTTGGTGGTTAAAGATTTGCCAACAACGAAGAGGTGGAGTTTGCAGTTGATGGCTATTTTACAGAACTCGTCGGTTCTCACTACAAACAGGATATCGAAGCTATTGAACATCGCTGGGAAAAGTGTATCGAGCTGAAAGGAGACTACATAGAGAAATAAAGATGTTTTTTCTCAATTTTTTTTGTTTTGTTTGTTAGGTCGGGTACTTCTGGGAGAGCCCTTGTACCAGGGATTGCTGAGCACTGCCACGTACTTTTTTTGGCAAACATAAATTACGTTTACTTTCTTGGTGCACTTTGCAGTGTAGCTGTAGACTATAGAAGCTAATGTAGTCGCCCACATTATGATGCAGTTGAATATAAAAATGCTGGTAAAAACTAGTTCAAAGTTTTTTAAAAATCCTGTGCATTCATGTCTGTCAGTAAATGAAACTTAAGTACATACCTACTCGTCAGTAGCGCTGAAGTGGGAAGCACATTTCGGGAACTGCATACGGGAAATTTGCGAATAACTTTATAATTAGATTCTCCGCTCAGTGTTTATTTTGCATTTGGCCAACTTCACATTAAAACTTCTTTTACTTCCTACATTGTTATGCAGGTTAATGTAAATCTCAGTTTGTACATCCAAAAGTTGACAAATCTATACAAAGGATGACTGCTGCAAAAACTGTCATTAAGGTGCTTGTGAAATGATTTACAGCCATTTGTTGTGTGTGTGTGAGAGAGAGAGAGGGAGGGAGGGGGAGAGAGAGGGAGGGAGGGAGAGGGAGGGAGAGAGGGGGAGGGATAGAGAGAGGGAGAGAGAGGGAAGGAGAGAGAGGGAGAGAGAGGAAGAGAGAGGGAGAGAGAGGGGGAGAGAGGGGGAGGGAGGGAGAGAGAGGGAGAGAGAGGGAGAAAGAGAGAGAGGGAGGGAGAGAGAGAGGGAGAGAGATATTATGCAGTCATGGCTCCAACTCGGCTGCCGGGCGACAGATTTACGAACTACCATCTCGAACGAAATGAAAATTGTTTCGTAAGCTTGTGCAATTTTCATATGAACATAATCGAGGCAGAAAATAGTGTGCAGTTTCCATATGACCATAAACCAGGTAGAAAATGCTGGTGTGCAGTTTCTGGCGCCCGGTACCTTTAACAGCTATTCGGCCCAGGCCTGTCTCAGTGTTGTCTGTTGTACTATATAGTTGTGTTACAATGCATAATGTAGTCTAAAGTGGGGTCAAACAATGAGTAGGTATTGCATACATTATTAAACATTAAACAGCATTGTTCCTATTGTTATTAACACCAGTTCTCACCAATCTGTGTACAAATTTGCTAGAATTTTCCCTTCTTAGTTACAATAACTCTTATAACTATTATGAAAAGATGACTCTTCAAAGAAAATCCGAATTAATGGAAAATCAGCAAGTCTCTTCCTTTTTCAAAGGAGACTTTATATCTATTAAAACGTGGGACTTATCTAACGTTTAACCCATTTTCGTATTTCCACTGCGCGGTGCACTTGCTGTTTGTTCCGCCGTACAATCACAAAAGTCAGTATTTAACGGAGCTAGTAGGCTTATCGACAAACGTAAACGAGAATAGTAGTGATGGGACGATGCCACTATTTCTCGATACTCGATTTTTGAGCACCGATATTCGATACTCACGTTATAAAAAACTGTAAAGCCGATAGCTTCTTCACTGAATTATGTTCTTATTAGCAGTTTTCTGTGTATAAACGCATGAAACCAATTTTGTATTGTATGCTGCTTCCGTAATTGTTCCTGTTTGACATTCTACAATTGGTAGCATTTTTTTTCTTGATAATGCCGCAGGTTATATATCCCATATTGTTAGTTAGGGATGATGCTAATAACAATAATATCTTTGCTTCTCTTTTTATGTCACTATATTTTGTGCTAAAAACTTTATTTTAAAGGATTTTCTATCCATAGAAAAACAAGTACTAGCAGTTCTTCTTTATTCTGCAATTTTGAAAATATAAACTAATATATATTTACATGAAACTCAAACAGCAAAAAATAATGTATGTGTTATACCTACTATTCACAACTACCACATAACATGTATTTTTTCATCCGGCAATAAGTAATTAGCCATATAGCACTCAGAAACGTAGTAGGTTTGTGGATTAAGCCTCTCTACTACCCACCCTCATACATTAGCATATATATGTCTAATACAAAGGCATATTAGAAACAATTAAAAATTTGAAAACTATAAAGGAATCATATATGTTTAGGAACACCAGCATTCATGAAAGAGCAAATATTTCCATATTGTGTATTATCTCACGTCATAAGTTCTGATTTGTTTCTGCTGGATTCACAGATTTTGGTCACCAGAGTAGGTAAAAATAATGGCTGAGAGTGAGTCACCAAGCCAGGCTATTGCAGAAACATGATTTAGTGCGTCAGCTAAATCAGTTTCATTCACAACTCAGTTAACGCTGCATGTTGCCTGAGTACCCACTCCTTCCCTCATTGTTTTGCATGTTTTTATTTTAGACACAAGAATCTATGGAATGTTGCATTCATTCACCGGCAGCCAAGGTCTATCAAGAACTATAACCCAGAAACTCTTTGGAAAAAATTAAATTGAGTCTTATTTAATGGACGCTCTTTAACTGCTGTGATCCTTAGCGTCCCACTCGTTTTTGGGCGTGAAAGACCGGTAATTTTACTCAGAGGCTCTTTATCAGGCTTGAGGTTCTTTTACGTGCCGTAAATGTACGACACGGGACCACCGGCTTTACTTCCCTTCCGATGCTAAGGATTTTTACGCCCGAAAAAATCCATCGCCTCTCGCCGGGTTTGAACCCGCGACCTCGGGAACTAGAGGCTAGCATGGTAACCACTACACCACCGAGGACGACAGAAACTCTTTGGGGGCACATGAGAGGGAATAACGTGAAGTCTCGACTCCTTTCATTCCTTATCTAGCATAAAGTTAAACACAACTTTCAATAATGCGAAACTTAAACATTTAAAAACATCGAAAAAGTATCGAAGATTTATCTTAAAGTATTAGACATACTTCGATAACACTGAGTATCGAAGTCCCATCCCTAGAGAAAAGTAATTTAAACTTGCGGACTCAAATCACTAGGGAACATCAACTTTGCGCTCTATGCTGACAAAGACGGAGCGTCCAAGTCCCTGCTTAGATTAGGAATCGCGAACGATTCTGAATAAATGTTAGTGGTTAAAATGAGTGTAGTTAATGAACATTAAAGTTATGAAACAAGTAGTATTCCTCCTACGAATTTGTTCATCAACAAACGTGTGTTTATCTCGTTAACTTTCACAATAAACGCTATTTAGCAGCTTAGTGAAATGGGTTCTAGATATTGAGTGCTCAACAAAACCTATACGGAGTGGGTGAATCGATCTAATTATCCAGGATATTTGCAAAATGACTCACACGCTCTGTTTCCTTAATGCAGCTCTGAGTCGGTTGATGGAAAATTGTTTAAAAAAGTCACTTTTCAGCCTCAACCTCTGTGTTCTTGTACTCCTAAATATTACTGTAAAATGTTCTTTCCAGTTGGAACCGATGGTTAACCTTCCAGCAGTTTAAACCTCGTACCCAAAAACATTCAGAAACATTTTCATATTCCTACTTACAGAACGCAGAAAAACGGGGGTTTAAATTGGGACTGTTGCTATTTGGAAGGCAAATTCATATTTGAATTAATAAATATATGTTGAGATACAGAGTTACTTTTAAAAACTTTTAACTATATTTTTGGTGATCCACTTATTGATATAAACCACACACTAAAGGCTCATTTATTATTTTTATCCATACACGTTAATGCCCCCTCTTAATAGGCCATTCCCATAAAAATATAATTTTTTCTTAAATGCACGTAGCTCTAAAATTATTGGACTTCCCTAATTAAAATCACACATAACTGATTACATTAAATCCAGAATTATTTTATTTTAATTTTTAAAAATATATAGGTGACTGGCATTTGCTCCTAACTCAATTATTCCTAAAAGAATTGAATATCAGTTGCAATCGCTTTAATTAATTTACTTGTAAATAAATATTTGGAAAATGAATAAAGTTTTACCAGCACCGTCAAAAGCCCGGGAATCGCCAGGTACTTCAGCTAGTAATCAATAAACGAACAAGGCAGGTTTTCCCCCGGGTTCTTCGTGTATACATATTTCAACGCTTAGTGCGTTATTTGTGTTAACCTTTCGTTACCTGCTAAAACTATGGAAACCAAACACGAGGATCTGCGTGTAACAAACCCTCCTGATGTTTCCAATACTAGAAAACTTAAAAGAGAAAGATAACTTGAATAATTTATATCTAAATTGCTATAAAGAGGTTAGGATTCCAAGTAACAGTATTTTCACGGAAAGATACCGTATTTGCAAAAATAAATGAATATAAGAAACTTTTACCCAAACGGGTTGGATGGTTTAGTACAGTGAATTTAATGGCTTTAACTACAGTGTTGAAATCAGCAGGATTAACTAACAATAACTTGCTAGCATTTGGTAGCCTGTCTATATTTAGTGAAACACTGGGTTTGTTGCGCTTTTTTTAAGCTTTGGAACATTTACGAACCCTAAGAAGGCAGGAAACCTAGTTCTTTCTAGTTAACAGCCTGTTTAAAATCGGAGGTTAAGGGCGTGTCACAAACAAATTAAAGTAAAAATTCCATATAAACAGTTTACTAAGTATTGGAAAAGTAATTAGAAAATAAACGTATTATTCACAGGAATAGGAACAAAAAGTTGAGATAAAAATCTAGTAGGTTTAAGGGTACTCAATACTCCATTTTAGACAAAGTTCCGAAAAAAAACTTTTCAAACTTTTCAGAGAATACCTCAAATAATGTAGAATCAAAATCCAATTGAGGTTTCACCCTTTTAGCAATTCAAATGTCCAAATGCGACGTTTAAATGGACATCAACGGGTAATTGCAAACAGGCGTGAAATTTTACAACTTGAATTTTCCGTAATCTAGTTTTCTTATAATTTTTATATTTTAAATTGTTCCCCCATGATGCATTCTTTTTATATCAGTTTCAAATTTTCTGTATACGTACTTTCTAAGTTGTCTGTACGAGATCTAGAGGGTCGTTTCTTGTTACTAAACATAGTATTGCACTTTATTGTTTAAATAATTGAATATATTATTGATTTTTAGAAAATTAAGAGTCTACATACTTTATGATTTTTCCCTGGTAAAGCTTTAATGTTACAGAAATATAACATCTGACTGTAAAGAGCTATGTTTGAGTAATAATCCGCAGAACTCAAAGGTTTCAAATTTTCACATACTAAGCGACATTTCACATACGATTCCAAAATTACTTTTTTAAAAATTATTTTCTTGGAAAGGTAGATAGGACCGCAAAAATTAATTTATTATTATAATTATGTTGAGTGAATATATGGCAAAAGTTGTAACTCGGTTGCGAGTGCCAAACCCTCACTTTAAGTGTGGAATTTTGGGCATTGCCCCATATACAGGGGGGCTATTTAAGTGTCTCATTAGAAAATGGTTTATAAAAAACTATTTATTTTGTGATGAGGAATAAAGCGACAAAATAAAAAATGTTGGTTCCCGATTACGAAACGTAACTTGACTCTCAGATGACTATCCATGGATGGTTCAACCATTCATTGCGCTCTTCGTACACACCCATTCAGAATTTTCGTTGTTATTTACGTTGGTGTAAAAAAAAATTACAAAGTGCTTTATATAAATGTTGTTTAGTTTTCTATGAGGAGTGAGAGAACAACATAAAAAACATAAGTTCTCATTTTAAAAAAATTAAATTGACCCTAAAATGACCATCACAACGTCCTCCAAATAAAACACCACTAATGGCATTTACTTTCTCCCATAATATCAAGCACTTTTATTCAAGACATTTCTTTCTACTTAGTTTTGAAGATGCTGTACAGTCTCAACTGAAATGGTCCATTTCATTTTCTGCAGTCTCGTGTACTGTGTGTCATAGAGTACCTACCTCAGTCTGAAAAGGGAATTGTGGCGCCGACTTGCTCTGATCCAAATTCTACAATCATTTATTCACCTTCCCGACAGCCTACTCATGTGATTTTACTCACGTACACAACAAAGTTATCAGGGAATCCCACTCCACGGTATCTTCGGCACTATACGTGGATCCAGAGAGGGGTTAAGGTAATGCAGCGGTGAAATTTCAAGTCCACAGTATATATCTTGTTGAAATTTACGCCCGTTAATAACACATAACAAAAATGTTTTTGGCATACTTCAAAATTCTAACTTGCATGGTTATTTAAATATTAAGTTTATAGTATAAATCCATTGTTCTAATTCAAACGCTCCGCACGATGCATTTTTTGAAAATGTTCGCATAAAAATACAGGTTTTACACTAAACGAGTTTACAAAAACCATCTATTATACCATATTTTTACATTAACTCCGAACTATTGCAGAAAATATATTATTTTTGTACTCTCCAAAATTCTTGATTTTTAAAAAGTTAATCATTCATATCTTAAAATTGCAGCAACAATACGACCATTTTTAATGTACTTTTGAGAGGCTGTAAAACAAATTAGAAAACAATTGCATCGTGTGCAGCGTTTTTAGTATGGACAACTGCTGAAAAAATGCTTCTAAGAAAACAAGGTTTAAAGTTGAGCATGCCTATGAATAAGCATGCTCCTGACCATTTATATCTTCAGCTAATTGGTAGTTTAAATTGGCCAAGTGGAAAAAAAACTATGTTTTCTAGAGTTTAGAATTCATATGATTTTATTATGAGAAAATTAAATGTTTTAATTTTTCACAACTGTTCGTCAAATTTCACGGATGCATTACCTTTAGAGGACCATCAGCCCCCTTAAGCCATCGAGTGCTAATTCTGCTATTGTTACTAATACGTTATTTAATCTATATTTTACGATTTGTCCTTGTAATATAAAAGTTTAACTTAACGTGTAATATTTATAAATATAAGTGTTAAAGTTTACTATTTACAGTAAAATAACTTTTCTAATGGTAAAAAAATGTCAAAACATGTAGCAGAAAATAAAATCCTAAGTCCTGTTTCATGGCTCAGCAAAGGGAGGAACTTTTTGAAGTTAAAACCTGTCCCAAAGCCCTGGAGTAAGTACCCGTAGTAGATATACAGATGTCCACGAATTCGCACACTAACTCTTCAGGGACGCACTGTGGACTACCTGGAGATACAAAAGTTTATGGCAGTATGTTCTAAGTGTAATAGTCTCATGCTGTAGCCGTAAAGAGTTAATCAAAAGGCACTGTCTTCCTACTCTACAATGTTCTGCAGATTATTTTCCGAAACTGCCAATAGTTTTAGCTTTAGAGAGGTTTACACCTTTCCGTAACAGAACGGGATCGCAATAGCGGTCAACAAGGAGAATGGGATTTTGGAATTGTGAAGGCCAAATCGGCTGCTTCATAATTTCACAATCCTGGACTGTACCATCTTTTGAGAAAGATATATAAATGTTAAAGGACAAATATACGAACATAGAAATTATGATAATGGGGACCTTAACGTAAGAATAGGGGAAAGAGACAAGCAGAGAACGTAACTAAAATTATTAGAGAAAATAACGTGAGTAAAATAAGGAAGGGATAAAACTAATGTACAAAAAAAAAAAAAAAAAACATGACCTTAAATCTAATGTAGCTCAAAAGGGTGGGGAAAGAGAAGATATATTATATATTATATTTGAATGCAAAGAAATAGAGATTAGGAGAAAAGAAAGTTCATGGTATAGAATGAATAGGAATAGGACATGGATGGTTAAAAGAAGAAAATAATGTAAATACAAATAAATATAAAAATTACTAATAGTATTAACATGTAATAGTAATCAGAGAAGGCATCTAATATGTAATAATAACTTAATGCTCAATAGATTAATACATCATTATTATAACCAAAGGAGGGGAGATGACTATAAAATGGCCAGGGCCAGAAGCAGTCACTCCCAACATGATTGTAATTATTTTGGCACTCAATAAATATTACATTACAATAGTTTTAGGCAGCTAAACAATTATGGGAGTATTTTTCTAAAGATAATGTCAGTAGATGAAATGTTAAACCTTCTCTTTGGTCCCCTAGTTATTTAGGTAACATATAGTCTACAGTTTTAATATAATACAAAACCCCTAACATGAATATGCAACGAAATAGTGGCTTAAACATTG
This sequence comes from Deroplatys truncata, assembly GCA_030765065.1. Taxonomy (NCBI): domain Eukaryota; kingdom Metazoa; phylum Arthropoda; class Insecta; order Mantodea; family Mantidae; genus Deroplatys; species Deroplatys truncata. The sequence continues at coordinate 636,722,244 of CM060990.1, forward strand.
AGTATGAAGATTTTCCCTCCAAGGACACTAAGTTAAACATTTTGGATTGGGCACGTAGTCTGTCTGCAACCATCGGGTGGTCGTGGGTTCGATCCCCGCGGCCGACCTTCCTAATTCATGGGTTTTTTCGGGGTTTCCCCGGGTCGCTAGGCGAATGGTGGGAAGGATCATTAAGTCCCGAATTTCCTATCCCTCCATTCGCTTGGTTTCTTTAAGGGTTGCAAGAGGCGTGTGCATGGCAGGGAAAAAGGATGCTCTATGGAATCTTTCGTCGCCCGGATTAGGGGATGTGTAAGCCCCACAGGGGTGGGAGAGGACCCAGCTGCTCCGGTGCCCATCCGGGGAGTTTAAATCTGGAAATGGTAGGGACCCAGCCCTCTGCCTGTCGTGTCTCCTGATCCGGCCACCCTCCCTTCATCCCTCACTCCCGGGGGGGCCCCACCCGGAGCATAGGCACAAAAGATCTGCTTAGATCGAGGTGCTAAGTCCCCCTCCACTTTGAATCCTAATCTTAATTATAAAATATAGTTGGTTAATTTCTGATGTTATGTTGGACACAGTTGTCCTTCTTTATATAATTATTTAGCACACACTGGGAATGAACTTGTTAGTACATAGAAAGGAAATACAGCACAGCTTTGTATATAAGGCTTATTAAAGGCTTTCGGTATACGTATAGCACCCATATCGTACCATTATAAGCCGGTCCAATTGTCTTTTGTTTCGCTGCGTAGAATGTTTTCTCAGTTACTAAATACTGAGCATCTATGTACAGTGTTTGGAATTTATGTAATATCCGGGACTTTTGTGTTACCTATTTTTACTTTCTCTACTACGTATAGTAAGTAGGGGAAGTATTGCATTCCACTAAAAAATTCGATACAAAGATTTCACCGGAAATACATGTTTTGAGGCCTTCTGAATCCAAAAACAGTATTTTTGGAAACATGTCCGTGTGTGTGTGTGAGTGTGTGTGTCTGTGAACAACATAACTCAAAAACGAAAAGTCGGATAAACACCAAACTTGGTATTTAGGTTCAGTATCTTCCAGAGATGCGACACGAAGGTTTTCAAGAAAATCCCCCCACTACAGATTACCCTTTACATGGAACATTTTTCGAAAATTTTTATTGTCTTAAAAACGGCTCAAACGATTTTGATTAAAGTATCATATGTTTAAGACATTCTTATGGCAAATAAAATGTATATCTTGAATTTTCTGGGAATGTCTCCAAAAGTATTCTTCATTGTGAACGACTTTTGTATATAAACCATAAGAGAGAGACAAAATTTTACTACACAAAAACTGTAGATCGCGTTAAAATATACAATTTATGTCATACACATTTTTTTTTGTTGAGTGAACCATTTTCGAGATATTCCTTGTTATTCCCTTAAATGTTCCAATACTTAAACTTTTTCTCATATGGGAATTCGTTATTCATTTTTTTGTCTTGGATATGCAAAGAGTATTAATCTGTGGCAAAGAGAATAGTGCTGCACATAGCAACCAGCTATTAAGAGATATGTCTATGCTTAAAGGCTACTGTATTTCTATATTGCCCTTGCGAATAAAAGACAAGGGGAACATAGTACGCCTTAAGCGACAGTCAAATATTTTTAGAACTGGTCGCTATGTGTAAAATCTAATTCTCTTTGCATGTCAAGAACATAAAAAAAGAACAACGAATTCTCAGTTGAGAAAAAGTGTAAGTATTAGAAAATTCAAAGAAATAACAAGGAATATCTCGAGAATAGTTCACTTTACAAACAGAAATGTTTATGACATATATTGTGTGTTTTAATGAGATCTACATTTTATATGTACTAAAAGTTTGTCTATCTCTTGCGGTTTACCAGTTATGCAAAAGTCGTTCAGAATGAAGAGGACTTTTGGGGACATCTCTAGAAAATTCAAGACATAAATTTTATTTCCCATAAAAATGTCGTAAACATATGATACTTTAATCAAAATCGTTAGAACCATTTTTGAGAAAATAAAAATGTTCGCAAAATGTTCCATGCAAGGGGTGGTTTGTGGTGAGGGGATTTTCTTGAAAACTTTCATGTCACATCCCTGGAACATATTGAACTTAAATATCAAGTTTGGTGTTTATCCAACTTTTCGTTTTTGAGTTATACTGTTCACAGACAGACAGACACACAAGACATACACACGGACATGTTTCCAAAAATGTTTTATTTTTTTATGTCCTGGACATGCAAAGAGAATGCAATGCTCCACATAGTAACCAGCTCTTAAAAGATTTGACTATCGTTTAAATCCTACCATATTTCCCTTACACCTACAACAAAATTAGCAATAAGATAGAGTCTGCAAATGTTTATCTCGATTAACATGAAGCAGATGTACAATAAGCGTTTGTAAAAATAGTTTGTACAAGAGTAGAGAAAGTCATGTGAGTGTAACACATCAGATTTTTACATGCATTTTCTATGGAGTAACAAAGTATTTTCTACTCCATACATTCTCAATGTCAAAGTCAACTTCGCAAATAAGTTCTTTTATGCCTCCAGTATATTCGTATCCTACTCTATAGACCTTATTTACTTTTAAAAATACATTTTTACTTTCTCTACTACGTAGAGTAAGTAGGGGAAATATTGCATTCCAAACAAAAATTCGGTGCCGAGATTTCACCGGAAATACATGTTTTGAGGCCCCCTGAATCCAAAAAGTGCATTTTTAGAAAAAGGTGTGTGTCTGTGTGCCTGTGAACAACATAACCCAAAAACTAAAAGTCGGACAAATACCAAGTTTGGTATTTAGGTCCAGTACCTTTCAAAGATGCGACACGAAGATTTTCAAGGACATCCCCCACCCCAGACTACCCTTTATATGGAGCATTTTTCGAAAATTTTGATTTTCTCAAAAATGGCTCTAATTATTTTGATTAAAATATCATATATTTAAGATATTTTATGGCAAACGAAATGTATAACTTGAATATTCTGGGAATGTCCCCACAAGCCCTCTTCATTCTGAATGGTTTTTGCATAACTAGTAAACCATAAGGGATAGACAAAGTTTTACTACACAAAAAATATAGATCTCGTTAAAACACACAATTTATGTCATATACATTTTTTTTGTCGAGTGAACCATTTCCGAGATATTCCTTGTTATTTGTATCAATTTTCCAATACTTATACTTTTTCTCAAATGGGAATTCGTTATTGTTTTTTTTATGCACTGGACATGTAAAGAGAATAGAATGCTCCACGTAGGAACCAGCTCTTAAAAGATTTTACTATCGCTTATAGCCTACATATTCCCCTTGCACCTATAAGAAAATTAGCAATAATATTAACATCTCGATTAACATAAAGTAGATGGAGAATAAGCGTTTGTAAAAATAATTTGTACAAGAGTAGAGAAAGTCATGTGAGTGCAACACAGGTTGTTTTTAGTGTTTTAGACATATAGGAACTGAATTTAGAATTTCTCATATAGCTCTAGTCTGTTGGAAAGAACAGGGTTTTTCAATGGTGAAAGAATTATCAAAATCGCTTGAATGTTTTCGAGATTATTAGACACATACAAACACATGTTCTTTCTTTATAATATTAGTAGAGGTTATTTTTAAATCTTACGCGTGCTGTTCACATAGTATTGCGAAAGCAAATATTTAACCAGTTGTGAATCTACGTATCTTACACGTTTATAATTAAGGCTCGGAAGTTGGAGCTTTGTGTACCTAAGCAATCCGTATTCTGTGTCAAGAATCAGCTCCTAACACCACAGAGGTACTGTCACTGAATACACATGGTGTTAGCTTTCTTGACGTTATATCTGCAACCCGAGATGACCGCAAGCACACGGGTTCCAAGTTCCGAGCTTATTTGCATTAATCAGGACCGGGCAGACACGCTCCGAGAGTGTTATAATACCTCCTCCTATTTACATTAGGACGCCCAGCAGGTAAGCAAGGAAAAATGTGGAATCTGCTAGAACTTCACACTTTCAGAGCTGGAGTGCACACCCCTAATACATAGGGACCTGCGTTTTTCGTGTTTGCAATAACGCCGATTTTTTAAAAATATTCCCTAAAATTACTTATACATAACGTTGGAAATGTAGAATCAGACAACTGAAAAATTCAATGCCATAGCCGGGATTTGAACCACGGATCTTCCGGTCTCCGTGCGGTTGCTCTAACCACTGAGCTACCATGACAACATGCCGGCACGCCATTGAATTCTCCAGCTGACTCGAATTTTTCCCGGTAAACCACAAGGAGATCTCAAACGTATTGAGATGTCATACCCCAACGTGGCCATGGTAGGTCAGTGGTTAGAGCAACCGGACGGAGACCGGGCGATCCGTGGTTCAAATCCCGGCTATGGCATTGAATTTTTCAGTCGTCTGATTCTACCTGTCCAACACACGGCTTGTGTGAAAGAACAATTATTTCCATATACATAACGTTGTTAACAATTCGAAAATTAGATAGATTTTATTTCGCGAAATAAAACGAAATGAGCCAATAACGCGAATATGTCAATTTTATAAATTTTATATGCACAATAATGCGAATTCATGGTGTTTGCCTGGCTGTATTTTTCAATACCGGAAAGAGAAGAAAAGTATCCATCTGAGAAACCTATACGGTTTCCAGTACCAGTGTTGGCAAGATGGAATACTTGGTTAGAGGCCGGTTTCTACGTTAAAAAGCATCTTTAGTGATATAACCGAGTTCGTGCAGTTAGAAGATCTGGACTCAGTCAGCAATGCTGGTGTCGATTTCATGAAATCATTGACGAACGATGGGAGTAAGTATAATTCCAGCTGAAGCAACATTCGTCAGGAACATGTCAATGATTTAGTGGAATACATCACTAACTAGAAGGATCTTCATACCCAACAAGTCCTACACTTTATGGAGAACTCAGGAAAATATTGAAAGATTTCGAAGTAGCAAAAGAAGGGAATTTTTTAGTGAAACAGAAGAGAAGCTAAATTTCATCAGAAGCGCAGATGTTCACGGAAATGTTAGATCAGCTGTGAAAAACACTGCAGTTAGCATTTGAAAAATTGCAGTTACTGATGTTTGAAGACCCTGCTAATAAGTTGTATTCAGCACTTGAGATGTTTAGTCCATTATTCATCATTAATAGTAATATCGACTCAACACTAGTGAAAAAAGTGGTCTATTCCATTCTTTAAAAATGTGAATGATCAGTGATTACAAAAGGGTACAGTGAACTTAAAAAGCAAACCAATAAAATTATGTTGCGAGATGGAAAAATAGATATTGTGAAAGTTCTGCGTATTTTGCTTGACAGTCATGAGTTTAGTGGCAGAGCTCCACGGTCAGTGTGGTATCCATACGCTAATGTTCGCTGAACGTCTCTTTACTTGCTAATCAACAGTTTTGAGCGACTTGCATTGCAACATGAAAGAACAAAATGCAAACATTATGGCAATGTTCTCCTTTGACAGTTACAAAATACAACATAATATACTTTTCCTTTATGGTATTATGTCCATTTCCGTGAGACTTAACAGTCAGTCATTGTAGTATCAGTGTCTAATGTTGACTGTGAAAGTTTCTTCTCTTGCTACTTAGGAGCTTTTAGCGATTTAGGTTGTAACATGTCGTCCCTCCGTGGACTAGTGATACCGTGCTAGCCTCTGGTTCCTGAGGTCGCGGGTTCAAACCCGGCCGAGGGCGATGGATTTTTTTCGGGCGTAAAAATCCTTAGCATGGCTTCCTTCGGAAGGGAAGTAAAGCCGATGGTCCCGTGTCGTAGATTTACGGCACGTAAAAGAACCTCAAGCCTGATAAGAGGTCTCTGAGCAAAATTTCCGATCTTTCACGCCCAATATAGAATGGAATGCTAAGGACCGTGGTAGTTAAAGAGCGTCCATAAATAAAACTCTAATTTAATTTAATGTGGGTTGCAACACGATAATGTTCTCCTTTGCCAGTATGTATTTTTCTTTCATAGTGCCTTCTATAGTGACAACTGAAGGATAAAGGTGTGTTTTTTTTAAATAAAAGTCCACATTGTTCTTCAATAATCTATTCACATGAAAAAGTACCTTTAAAATCACAAAATATAATAAACACTGGTAAAAATAACGCGAAATTCTACAAAAATAACCCCGATTTCCACCATAAAATAAAACGAAAAACGCAGGTCCCTACTAATACAGTGATGCATTCTGCAATGCATATAGTAAAGTAAAATCAATAATAAAATACTATAAATCCATTTACATATGTAGGTGCACAAACTTCTGTTTTAAGTAATTATAAATTTGTACACAGTCGATAGATAGGAACGGTTAAATTCATGCCAGTGCTAACTGAAGTTAGGTTTCAACTGTTGCAGCACCATTGTTTAAAATTTATTTGATTTCACAGCTGCCAGTTGTCCTTTGTTGCTGAGGTTATGAATATTTACTGGTGTTTTCCATTAATTACATTTTAATATTTATTGACCATCGTTTACATCTGATCAAACAAAATCTTAAAATCCCGTTCAAGAAGAGAAAAAAATTGTCTTATCTATTAAAAATGCAGATAAAATTGGAGGGAAAGGTGCTGAAGCATGGAATAGAAGGGAAAAGGTGCAAAAGGTGGTAATCTCACAAAAAGGTGCAAAAAACTGTGATTGCTATGCTTCATTTCATGTCCACAATTGCACAGATTGACTTGTTTGTATGAAAATAGCTATCTTTTTGGAAAGGTGCTGCACCTTAAAATCCTTTCTTTACTAATAACCATGAGATTAAAACACCAACAGAATAAAATATTCATTATAATCCTCAATAATGTTCTCAAAAATTCTAATGCGTCTTTCCCTTTAACCTGAGTAACGGCGCAGAGTCGATGCATAACACAGTCCAGATGTGAAGACATGAACGTTAGGATCCCAAAAGACACATACGATCGATTCGACTGGCGCCTGATATTTTAATCCCGTGCATTTCCGTGTCTCGGTGAACGGGTAAAACACGACGTAAGACCGAAGGTCTGTATCGCAGAAAGTCTCAAGAACTTTTATTGCCTTCTACCTGGAGAAAGAACAAGGAAGTTCACGGGTGGCCTATGCCACCTTACATATGAATACACCCAACGGGAAGTACTAAAAGCACGTGTGTTCTGGACAACAACGACGGAAATTTTTTTCCCTTCCAACATAAAATTTTTATTGGTAAAATTGTCCGCGGGCATGGTTAAAAAGTCTGTTTCAATGGACATTAAGCGTTAAATAACGGCAGCAAACCTACCGTAAAATTAGTGGAACTTGGTGCCATTTACAGCGCAAACAAAGCAAGAAAGAGGTAAATAACCGAGTTAAAATGACGGCCTGTGTTGAGACAGCAGTAAACACGACAAAAGAGGTTATGCGCATACATCAAACTGAACAAGAAGTAGCTACTGTGATACACATATAATTCACATCCAAATATTCTACGATCCTGGGGAGATTTAACTGGTGCAAAATCCTCATTTACGCTCTGGAAGAATGCCGATATATTGCTTTCTCTATCACGTACATAATAGAGAAGGTATTGCATTTCACCCAAAAATTAGATACCGAGGTTTAACCGGAAATACATGTTTTAGGACCACCAGAATAAAAAAAAAGCATTATTAGAAAAAGGTCTGTGTGTGTGTGTGTGTGTGTGTGTGTGTGTGTGTGTGTGTGTGTGTGTGTGTGTGTGTGTGTCTGTGATCAGCATAAGTCAAAACGAAAAATCGGACAAACACCAAACATGGTATTTAAGTTCAGTGTATTTCAAAGATCCGACACGAAGATTTTCAGGAAAATCCTCCCATCCTAATTACTCTTTACATGGAACACTTGGAAATTTTTTATTTTCTCAAAAATGGCCTTAACGAGTTTGATTAAAACACCATACATTAAAGATATTTGCATGAAAAATGAAATGTATATCTTGAATTTTCTGGGGATAAGCTGCAATGTCCTCTTCATTCGGAAGGAATTTTGTATAATCTTGTATAACTTTGATAGCGATAGACAAAACGTACTACACAAAAATGTAGATCTCTTTAAAACACACAATTTATTTCAAATATATTTTTGTGGCATTTCCGAAATATCCGTTATTAATAGTTTGAATTGTTCAATTCCTGAAGTTCTGTCGACATTCAGTTATTTCCTGCCGTTGCATGGAAACAGTATGGAATTTTAAGGCCAGCATATAGCGTCCAGTTGTTTAACATTTGACTATCGCTGTTCCCTTTCTATGTATAACGAAATGTGTAATGTAGCTATTTCTGCAAAGATCTGTCTCGATTGAAATGATGGGGATAGAAAATAAGCGTTCGTAATAATAGTGTTTATACCCATTATTGACAGAGAAAGTCATTTGAATATAACACATCAGATCCCCCCCCCTTCTGGGTAATTTGCTGGGCTTAGAATTTTGTTGACATAAATATTGAGCTTACCATACGTGAAGTGACAATCCTCTTCGAAACATAACTATTACAGCAAGTATTATTGTCTCAAAAAATTCCTCTTGAACTGTTCTGATTGCACCTTCTCGGTTGCGATACCAGCACACAAATGAAGCCAAACGACGACGACGACGACGAGCTACTGGCAGGCTAAGTTTTAGCCCGAGTGAGTTTTTGCTGTGTGCCCACCCTCTAAGAGTTTAACCACAGGATGAGTATTTTAGTTTGAAATGGTGTTTCAGGAAGACGGTTTGTTTTTAGGTTGTAAGAAAGAAGAGAGGAAGCGTATAGCTCCTAGAACTGCCTGTTAGGATGCAGCGGCCCTTCTGCACCCTGGTGTGTGTTTGTTTATAAATTTTTTTAGTTAGGATTGAATTTTGAGGCCAACCAACTCTTGAGTGGGATTACTATGGAGTTCAGCTTTAGCTGCTGTTGGTTTAACTCCTTGGTTATCTGATGTGCCCGCAAGCCATGCGGGGAACCCGACGACTCCGAAGACGGCGGTTTCTAGGGTCGTAATCCCCAAGTGATCTGACCAGGATACTCTGATGGTTTGGTAAACTGGCGTAAGATTTGGTAGCCCGGCGCCTAATTTCATCTTCCACATAGGGAAGAGATGAGACTTCGTGTAGTAGTCTCACGGGGAAGGCGCGGCCGACAGAGTAGATGGACCGGAGTCTCCTATTCTGCGCCCGTTGTAGCCATAGCAGCCAGCTGTCTGCGGCCATGCCCCAGACCTCGAAGGCGTAAAGCATGAGGGGGACTATCAGGGCTCGGTAAAGGTGTAACTTTAGGCGAACAGGCATCCCGGATCTCAGCATCGGGTACAAGGAGGCGATTGCCGCCTGCGCCCGGGCCGAGACGTCTCGGATGTGTTCGCGAAAAGTTGACCCTTATCCAACTTCACTCCCAGGTATGTTATAGAATTCCTCCATTCACTCCTTCGGCCTCGAAATTGAAATGTGAGGCAGTCTGCGGGGATGTGGCGCTTCGTTAGAAGCATGGCGTGGCTCTTGTCCGCATTAACGGACATGCGCCAACGCCGGCACCACTGTTGGATGAGGCGGAGATGTCTCTGTATTGGGTTGAAGGCTCTGATTAGGTTTTTGTTTGAGCAGTACAGCAGCACGTCGTCAGCATAAATTACAATTTTGTATATATATATATATATATATATATATATGCGCGTTGAGTCACCGTATGTTAACGGCTTAGGAGAATCTGAAGCGTAATTAGTTGAGAACAGGCAGGCGATTGGGTGTTAGAAAACTGAAATTCGCTCTCCGATTGGAGTATTTCTTCACATAAATGTAATAGTTGGGGAATGTACGTGCCATTTAAGGTTACCTCTTACTGGTATTCTTCTCCTTCTGTCCTTCAAAGTATGGGTTTGTAATGCCTGTTCCATTTTCAATGATCTTCCATCCATATTCTCCTGGGTCTTCTGACGGATCTTCTGCCTATTCGTTTGTATATCATTATCTGTTTTGTCAGTCTTGAGTCTTTCATTCTTTCTAGATATCCTTTCCATTTTCACTTATAATCTCTCACTCTTGACGTGCATCCTCAGTTTTATGTGGTCAAATTCCTCAAAGAAAATGTCAACCAATTTCGCTGAAGCTTTTATCAAAGGTTTGCTCTACGTAATTACAGCATAATCTTCAACGGAATTAAACGGAAATGAGAGGAAACACGGTTTACACACATTTGCCCAATGCATTTAAACGTCGCGTTTGGGTATTTAAATAATCAGAAAGGCATTTGAATAGTCAGAACAGCGCAATCACAATTGGATTCTGATTCTACAATGTTTCCGGCTTTCATTCCTGTCCATTTTATACAAGTAAGCTTTTCTTTTTCCGAAATTCTGTCGCAAATTTAGTACCAAGTAACTTTAAACGTTATTTGCTGTTTACATGAAGCATTGCAAATATATTTGTAGCATTATAGGTAGGTATGTTTACGCTTAAGCCCCATTGTGAATTACCCTATAAATTTTAACGAAGACACAAAAAATTCGATTATGTAAAGCTGGGATTGCGATGAACGTGACGAGACATAACGTGAAGTTAAGAAATATATGAAAAATCTGACGTGTTACATTCACATGACCTTCTATGCCCTCTATCGCTTGTTAGTGGGTATGTAAGTAGACTATTCTTACTAAGCTTATTACTTTCTATACTACATATAGTAAGAAGCATAAGTATTGCATTCCACCCAAAAATTCGATATCGAGATTTCACCGGAAATATATATTTTGAGGCCCCCTGAATCCAAAAAATAAGCATTTTAGAAGAAGGTCCGTGTGTGTGCCTGTGAACAGCATAACTCAAAAACGAAAAGTGGGATAAATACCAAACTTAGTATTTAGGTTCAGTATCATTCAAAGATGCGACACGAAGATTTTCACATCAGACTACCCTTTACATGGAACATTTTTCCAAAATGTTCATTTTCTCAAAAATGGCTACAATGATTTTGATTAAAATATCATATATTTAAGGTACTTTCATGGCAAATGAAATGCATATCTTGAATTTTCTGGGGATGTCCCAAAAAGTCGACTTCATTCTAAATGAAGTTTGCTTAACTGGTAAACCGTAAGAGATAGACAAACTTTTACTACAGAAAAAATGTAGATCTCGATAAAACACACAATTTATGTCATATACTTTTTTTCTCGAGTGAGCCATTTCCGAGATACTCCTTATTTGTTTGAATTTTCCGTACTTATACTTTTTCTCAATTGGAAATTCGTTATTCTTCTTTACTCTCTCTCTCTCTCTCTCTCTCTCTCTCTCTCTCTTTCATGCCCTGGACATGCAAAGAGAACGGAATGCTCCACATAGCAACCAGCTACTAAAGGATTTGACTATCGCTTAAAGCCTACTATATTCCCCTTGCACCTATAAGAAAATTAGCAATACGATAGTTTCTGTAAATTTTTATATCGATTAACATAGATGGAGAATATGCGTCTGAAAAAATAGTTTGTGCAAGAGTAGAGAAATTCATGTGAGTGTAACACATCAGATTTTTTTATCTACTTTATTTTAATTCAAATAAACCTTTGCAGAAATAGTTACATTACACATTTCGTTATATACACAAAGGGAACAGCGATAGTCAACTGTTTAAGACGCTATACGCTGCCTTGAAATTCTTAAAGTTTTCAGCAATTGCGAGAGACAACTGAATGTTAAAAGTACTTTAAAGAATGATCAATTCGAACCATTTATAACGGATATCTTGGAAATGGCTGATGCCACAAAAAATTCATTTGAAATAAATTGTGTGTCTTAAAGAGATCAACATTTCTTGTGTAGTGCGTTTTCGTCTATCCCTTAACGTTTACAAGTTATACAAAATTCCTTCCGAATGAAGAGGACTTCATAGGTTGTTCCCAGAAAATTCAAGATATACATTTTATTTGTCACGTACATTTCTTTAATATATGGCATTTTAATCAAAATCGTAATTGCCATTTTTTAGAAAATCAAACATTTCGGAAACTCTTCCATGTAAAGGGTAGTTTGGAATGGGGTTTTCTGAAAATCTTCGTGTGGCGTCTTTAGAAGGTATTGAATCTAAATACCAAGTTTGGTGTTTATGCGACTTTTCGTTTTTGAGTTATGCTATTCACAGGTACAGACGCACCTTTTTCTAAAAATTCTTCTTTTTTTGGATTCAGGGGATCTCAAAACATGTATTTCCGCTGAAATCTCGGTGTCAAATTTTTGGGTGGAATGCAATACCTTTTCTCTACCTACTAGGTACCTGGTAGAAAAAAAAGCGGTCAGACGATTGTTTGGTACCTCAGTATGCCTGGTTTGGTTTTGAGAAATGCAAGACTGGAGCAGGGGAGGAGGAAGGAAGGGAAAAAAACGGTCACGTATCGCTCTCTGCATGTCAGATAGCACGTGTATGAAATCACGTAACATTACTATTTCCACCACGGAATTGTCTGCTTGTGTTTTGCTGAAACTAATCGAGTAGTAGTGATGGAAGTGTTGCCTACTCATAAGGGGAAGCCATGTGCTCTTCACAATGGTTACGCTTACCTAGAGTACAGAAAAACGTTAGGTGGTGTTATAATATGGTAGAGGTATGTACGGGTCGACATTTTTAGCCCCACCCGAGTCCGAGAATAGGCTATACTGATCACCCGGCCCGGCTTTGTTTGTTAATAAAATTACTTTGCAGTTATTTACTAATACCACTGGGGATGGGACCACGATACCGTCGATACCTCGATACTCGGTGGTATCGAACTGTGTGTAATATTTTGAGATAAACCTTCGATACTTTATCGACACTTTAAGTTTTGCATTATTGAAAGTTATTGCGTTTAACTCAATGCTAAATAAGAGACTTCATATTATTGCCTCGCACATTTCCCCAAAGAGTTGCTGGACTATAGTTCTTGATAAACCTCTGCGTTTCCTGTTGGTGAATCAATGCAACCTTCTATAGATCTTTGTGTCTAAAAGAAACCATGCAAAACAATGGGGAAAGGAGTGGAGGTACTCATGTAACATGCAGCGTTAATTGATTTAGCTGACGCACTAAATCACGTTTCTGCAATAGCCTGGCTTGGTAACTCACTTTTAGCCATTACATATACTTATTCCGGTGACCAAAATCTCTGAATCCAGCAGAAACAAATCAGAACTTAAGACGTGAGATAATACAGCGCATGGAAATATTTATTCTTTCCTTTCATTTGTTAGTTTGTGTTTACACTGTCAAACTCGGGTCACGAGCGTAGCTTACAGGTATATCGTGCAAATAATTTCCATAATATGGATAGAAAATCCTTTAAAAGAAAGTTTTCAGCACAAAATATAGTTACATAAAAGGGAAGTAAAGAAAGTTATTATTATTATTGTTATTGGCCTTGACTAGCAGTATGGGATATGTAATCTGTGGCATTATCAACATAAAACAAATTCTGCCAATTGGAGAATGTCAAACAGGTAAATTTTCGGAATAGCATACAATACAAAATTGGTTAAATGCGTTTATACACAGAAAATTACTAAGAACATAATTCAGTGAACAAGCTATCGCCTTTACTATCGAGTATCTATGCCCAAAAAGCAGTACCTATCGAGTATCAGAAATAATGGTAACGTCCCATCACTAGCTACTATCATCGTCATTTGTCCACGATGCACTGCCGCCTGCGATGCGAAGGGATTCCGGTTCGATTTCTAGTACCGCCATGGGAATGTCTTCCCCTGCTGGAGGGTCTGATAAGATATACAATCAGGCCCTTGAGACCAAATGAGAAGCCACTTAACAGAAACAGTGACGGTTGAGGTCCTGAAATCCGCATGTAGTAAGGGACATGCTGACGTCATACTGTTTTATTGACCGCCCCTAGTATGCACTCTGTGCAGGATCTCCTGGGACAGAGGGAGGCGAAGTTTGCAGCTGTCGTGCGGTCATAGCGTTATTCGCAATTGGTCAGAGAGAGCGTGTATTTATTATTACTATTAATACCCTTACGAATGTGTACATGTGATAATTGTCCTATTTCGGACATCTCAACATCGCGACCCCAAAAAATCTAATAAATTAATTTTTTTCATCTTTATTTTCCCTATATATGCGACAATTTTTGTTTTTGTTTCCCCAAAAATGGCACTAATGATGCTGATTAAAGTACCATATGTTTAAATGTATTTACATGACAAATAAAACGCATATTTTGAATGCACGTAAGAAATTAATTTTTTTCGTCTTTATTTTGAAGACCGAGCCCGGCCCCAGCCCGATAAACATTTTAAAAATAAGCACAAACCCGGCCCGCAGGCCGAGCTCGTACAGACCTACACAACATGGACCAGTTTGAAAGAAACGTTCAAGAAATGTGGCAGAAGATTAACAAGGACATTAGGTTTTGAGAACATCGGAGCATCAGTGTGGAGCAGGGCCGGGCTCAAGGGGTCGGGCAAAATCTTAAAATGTGAACAAGATATATGAAAATATGACGGAACTGAAACTCATGCTTCAAATCTAGCAACTTGCTGGAGTTTTTTGTTACGAAACTTGTGACAAATGAAGCGTCAGAGTGATTTGCATACTACCCTCATCGATGATCGTCAAAACATCCCGTGCGCGTCAGATGGTCAATAATAAGCAACACGTTTATAAACAGGTGCTTGATCCAGCCACTAGCTTTAGTTTATTTGGTTACATTGATTACTCATGAACCTCTCAAGTCAGTTATCGTTCTAGTGGTATCCTGAACATCGCTGTTTGTGCGTTCAGTTACTTCTTGTGTTATTAGTCTACTGTTAGTAACTACTGTTTTTATCTCCAGAGAAACTCAATTGGACAACTTGGAATTAAATGTAATAAGAAGGTCATCTACGGCTACTGCATTCGAAATGAATATCCTACCACACGCAAACTTTTCTACACTTAAAGAAGTAGAGCTATTTCAGAAAAGCTTTAGCTCTTTGAACAAGGTCCTCCATGACCTCATTTGAGTTCAAGGCAGTAATAAGAGAAAAATAATATTCGAAGGGTCCGATGTTGTAGCCCTAAGCACATTAATGTTAAGATAAATGCGAAATAGATTGAGGGAAATAGTGTAGTTGGCTGAAACGTGGTTAAACGCCACCCATACCGTATCAACGTGCTGGACTGATGACAGAATTGAAAGCTCCATGAGGTCTGCCGCAGGACTTTATTATTGCTTACTAAACCGAGCGGGATGACTCATGCGGTCACGTCTGTGGCCCGCATTTGGGAGGTCCCCCACTCTGGCCTATGAGGTTTTCGTGGTTTCCCCGGGTCTCCAGACGAATGCTGGGATGGTTCACCTTCTACTACGACTTTCCTTCCTCTCATTTCCTGTACCCATCATCTTCCTTGCCATCTGTTTCAGGGTTGTAGGACCAGGCGACGCTGTTCGGCGGGTTGTGGCTGGGCGGTGGTTTGCGCTCGTAAAGGTTTCTTCCCTGGCGTCGCTGCGGTACCGCTCAGTTAGGTTTCTCCTCAGCGTGAGGCTCCGCTCCGGGGGTCCCTGGAGTTGGCGACTTGTGGGCAGGGACCGTGCGTCGTCGGATGCGTTCTGTCTGGAAACGTTAGGGACTCCTTCGATGCTTGCGCTCGTCAGCTATCTGGATCTGGTCGCCCTTCGGGTCTCTCCCCTCATCCTTCCCTCCCAGGGGTCACGTTGGAAGCACAATGGGCCAACTGGTGCTCTACCCCGGTTCCGGGGCCCCTCCTTGTTAGTACCTTTACCTTTATTGCTCTTACTGGAATATCTCATTTGTATGGCCATCTACTGCTCTTCAATTCGAGATCTGAACACATTAACCATGGCCATTTCTACAGATGGTTTAACGATCAGTTTTTCCTTAACATCCCGTGTTACTGTTATGGACAATGCCCCATACCACATGGTCTAAATAGATAAGCGCGCACTAACAGCACCACTATGATATATTATGCAACAAGAACTATAATGTTAGTAATTAAGACGCGAGGTTCATAATTTTCATACGAGCGTCTTAATTACCGTTATAGTCAAGTTACATGCGACTGTTTTTGGTCGACCACACTATAATTCCATAACTTTGAGTTCTTGCAAAAAGATTTTACCTTTTTAATTGTATGTAATTAAATGCTGATCGGAGGCAGGACCTAGAGCGCGATTACGAGTAGTGATTGCAGGTAACATGAAAGCAACAGTTATTAAAGCAAAGGAAATGAAATCAATTTATTTTAATATTAAAATTACAATGAATAACATTTATTTTATTTTAAATATACATATTTGATTGTTTGTTTGGAGAATGGATCCCAGTGGACTGCTGCTTTGACGTGTTAAAAGGTATGGGAGAGCTGCGTGCACTGCTGAGTAAGTTCATGAGCAGCTGAAGCATCACGGATGCCATGACAGTTCAGTTACGTCACATGTAATCAGGGTATTATAGTGTGGTCGACCAAAAAAGTACAAATGGTGGAGTGCTCGCCTAATGTGGTATTTAACATTACAATGAAGGGGAGCTTATTAGCTTCTGTTACTCATATGTCAATGAAAACAAGCCCAGGCCCAACTATGTTGTGGATTATTAACCTGTGCAGGCGACCGTCAAGTGTGTTTTCATTCGATTAATCTCCCGATGAAGGGGTAAACCCGAAATATTGAACATTTTTATTGTGTGACTTTGCGTGTTTTATCTTTCACCCAGAACAATCTCGTTTATTTTTATTTATTGATTACCCCTGGGGGCGGCGCCGTGGCCGAGTGGTTAGACCGCTCGCCTCTCACCGAGGCGGCCCGGGTTCAATCCCAGGGACCCGCATGTGGGATTTGTGGTGGACGAAGCGACGTCTGGGCGGGTTTTCTCCGGGTTCTCCAGTTTCCCCCACCATTCATTCCACCAACTGCTCCATCATCACCTTTCCTTTCATCCATTTCGCCTTCATTTCGTTTCATCTACTTCCTTCATCCCATACCGGGCATCGGGCTGATCACCCATCCTGATTCTTTTGTCTGCTCCATGCGTGTCTACTCCTCGACGGGCCTCTGACCCCAGGCACCCGCCTGTAAGTCCTGGGGGGTGTAAGTCCTACATAAGATGAGGATAAACAGAGAATGAATGAATGAATGATTACCCCTGGAAATACCTATATACTTACTTCGTGTGAGAATGAGTAGTCACGGAGGACTGACTTTGTGGATAAAAAGTAGTTGACTGAAAGCGTGAGGGGGCGGCAAAACTCCTGGAGCCGGCCCTGGTGTGGAGCATCCGATGAACCCTATTTAGAGGTGAAAAAGAGAACATGTCAGGCGAAGAGAGCTCGGGAGGAGGGTTCTTAAATGTAATTCTTAAAAAATCTGATGTGTTACATTCACATGACTTTCTCTACCTTCTATCGCTTATTAGTGGGCATACAAACGTATTCTTACCAAAGTTTATTTTCCTATGTACTTCATTTTAATCGAGATAAACCTCTCCGAAAATAACTACATTATACATTTCGTTATAGATACAAAGGGAATAGAGACAGTTAAATGTTTCACAACTAGACGCTATACGCTGGCCTTAAAATTCCACTCTCTTTCCATAACATCCCGAGAAACAACTGAAAATCGACAGGACTTTATGCCACAAAAGATTTATTTCAAATAAACTGTTTGATTTAAAGAGATATACATTTTTTGTGTAGTGCGCTTTCGTCTACCAATTAACGTTTACCAGTTATACAAGATTATACTCAATTCCTTCCGAATGGAGAGGACTTCAGCTATTCCCAGAAAATTCAAGATATACATTTCATTTGTCATGTAACTATCTTAAATATATGCTATTTTAATAAAAATCGTTAGCCATTTTTAGGAAATCAAGTATTTTGAAAAGTACTCCATGTAAACACTAATTTGGAGTGGGAGATTTTCTTGAAAATCTTCCATGTCGCAACTTTGGAAGATATTGAACCTAAATACCAAGTTTAGTATTTATCCGACTTTTCGTTTTTGAATTATGCTGTCACAGACACATACACACGGACCTTTTTTGAAAATACTTTTGGATTCAGGGGGCCTCAAAACGCGTATTTCCGGTGAAATCTCGGAATCGAATTTTTTGGTCTAATGCAACACCTTCTCTACCTATGTGCGTGGTAGAGAAAGTAAATATGATAAAGTTATTTAAGTTCATTTTATGTAGGCCAAAATGATCGGCAATAGGTATATACGTTTTGCCAGTCCAAAACTTAGGAAAACTGTGATGGGAATTGGTATTTTTAATCGAGGCACTTTTCAATTAAACTCAAGTATAAGGTTATCTTTGAGCATTCATCGCAATTGCTAATGTACAGCAGTAAGCCTAAAGTGAGCACTTATTTCATATATTGGAATTTCTGAACCACCCACATCCCTCTTCGTGCACCTGCTCTAGAAGTTTGACCGCTTTTTTCACAGACCGTATTTTACACCGGCCGCTTTCTTTTTTCGCGAAGCGGAAGTTAAGAAATGGTGCTAAACTAAAGGTGTAATTAGGATGCAATAACTGGGAATGGTTCCGATTGGTAGTTGTTTTTATTGCTCCATGCCACTGCTTCACGCCGATTGGTTCACATTAGTCACGTGACATTCAACTTGACGTAACGGAAAGGAAAAGATTTACATTGACAAATTCTTGCGTTACATCGCGTTAAGTCAACCCCAAATGGCTCCATTTAATACAGTGTTACACTTTCACGTAATGTCGTGTTATGTTCACTCACGTTACGTCACGTACATCGTAATCCCGGCGTAAGAAAGTTTCGTAGCATCTTTTGTATTAAGAAAACATACACTGAACACTTTGTAGAAGCTATGTAAAAGTAAAAGATAGTGGGTAGAGAAAGTCATGGAAATGTAACATTAGATTTTTCTTTGGTAAGGAAGATATTGGCCGAGCGAGGTGGCGCCGCGGTTCAAACCCCCGGGACAGACCAATCTGACCGAAGGTTTTTACGCGACTTTTTCTCTGTTACTAGGCGAATGCTGGGTTGGATAATTTTATTCGCGAATTTTCTTATCATCCCTTTCATCACTACATTTCATTTCCTTCTTCTTCACCGTCTTACCAGGCGTAGGGCTGATCACCCATCCTGGATATGCTATGATCCAGAGATTGCTTGCTCCTCGACGGATTACTGACCCATTGGCTTTGGAGTGTAAGTCCTACAAAGAGTAGAGTAATCAGTTATAGAAGAAGAGGAAGAAGAAGAGGAAGAAGAAGGAAGATATTGTTCGTTATCTGGTACCACAAACTAACCTGTGCGCATTGGTTAAGTTTTTGTGGTGTAGTTTCCTATAAACACTGTCCCAATTGCATATTAAATTTTGTTTCATTACTGGCAATATCCTCGAATAATTGATTTTTGGAGAATAGGCATAATGTCAGTAATAAATAATCGATCAGGTGAAATATAACTCAGTTGTTGAACTAACAAACGCAGATATTTGACCGCGTTCAACGCGATTTTTCGGTGCATCGACAATGATCAAAGTTAAATGAGGTAGTTGATTATGATCAAGTTTGACCGCGGGTGCTGCTGGATCAATCAATTCTGCTGATTGTGGTCAAGTTGCACATAATGGTTGCCCATTTCGATTTTCTTGAAGGTATTGAGGATGAGATAACGTACCAAGAGTACTTAAATCGGGACCAACGTCATAACCGAATCGTTGTAGAAAGAGGCGACCCTCTTGAAGCGTATGGGGACATAAAATTTGAAGAACAATTCCGGCTATCAAAGGAGAGGTGGTACTGTAGGCCTGTGACGAGAAAACGTTTGCGGGGTGTTCTGCTCTCCGGAGGAGTGAGGGGGGATAGTACCACTTGGCAGCTCACGATTATGTTATAAATAGGTCTACTATCTACATTAAAAACATCCGCAACGTTGGTAGTCCATCGTGTTTCACTTGGAGCATGTGTAAGTGTTGTCTATGATTTATAAAGATATTTACAATGCCCAGTAAGAAAGGAAGAACAGTCAAGCCCGAGAAATAGTTGATAACGTTGTTATAATCTGTGACGAGAAAGCAAATAAAAGCAACTGGTCATTCAGCATTACTAGCAGAAGAGCGTACGTTTTCTAAGAGGCCTTAAGTCTTGATATGTTGAAAGTAGAGTCGTAATCTTTCTGAGATAGCGCTAGAATTGTTGATGCCAACACATTCCTTACAGACAAATTCTCGTAAGAGGAACACAGTGTGTAGCTAGTAAATGAAATGGTGGTTAGTGCCCTGTGAACCGCAATCATCCTGTTTCACCCGTGAATAGTTTTAGCAACTAGATCATACGCTACGGGAGCTTTGAATATTGTAATTGGGATATCTCTAGCATCCACCGGCGTTGCATATTATCGGTAATGAGTCAGATAAACTAATTGCTTCTTTTTGTCCATGATTTGTATCGCTCCCGCGGAGGGTAGAATCAAGATATGATGAATTCCATCAAATCGATGCATTTCCAGGTGACGTGCGAAATATAGACATGCATTTATTATTGCATCAGTATTTTTTAAGCTTCAGTCGTTTTAATAACGTTAGTCACGGCAATATAAACTACAATAAAAACTCAATTATTACGTTTATCTACAATTTACGTCACATAATTATTATAAGTTAAGGAATTTTGCAGTATTATGAAAATGCTCACGCTGTTTTAACAAATAGCGATTAATTTACTTATTTGATTATTACAACTCGCCTGGTGTCATGTTTAAATACATCCATGCCTTCTATTTGTACTTTAAAGAACATGAATCAGTCCTTTTATTTTCCATTTTACTGGAATATGAAACAGCTAGTTACAAGAGAACGTCTCACTCGTGCTGAGAAACATTTGGAGACCACTTTTTTCTCTTTCTTCCTATTTTGTTTACTGCCAAAAGAATGCCTAATCACATAACATTTCAAAACAAAAACGAAGCGATATAGACAAGGAGATTGTAATTGCAGTGCAACCTCTTTGGACATACAGTTGGATGCGTTCTTTTGCGTAATTCTCATAGAATCATGAGCGTTCAGCAACCTAGCGCACGGTCAGCTGATGACATTGGTTGAACGATTAACAGTGATGCAACGCAACTACAATAACCGCATCACATTTCAGTGTCCCTCGATCTACAAGGATTTGATCAATAATGGTGCACATGGCCAATAATGTTTGTTGAGATTGTCGGCTCATATCAAAACGGATTCACCGATCTGGTTTCTGAAATCCAAACACCAAGAAGCTGTTGGCTGTAAGGACCTCCAGTGCTGATCAGATGCATATCTGCATAACCTCGCAACGTATATCCTAGCCAAATAAGTCATCCCATCACTGAAAATAGAGTTTTACTAGTAATAGGGGGCAGAGCTTTGGAAAGCCCAAAATATTCCCTTTTGCTGAGACTCGCATTCGGGATGTGCTAAAGTTAAGGATTCTGAGATGTCACAACAGACCAATTTTCACTAGAAAAAAAAAGCACTCTAGATAAGGACATTTTTCCTAAAACTTCCTTACTGAAATTAGTGGGCACCACAATGTCACAATATGCAGAAATTGGATATTATCCCAAAACCGATATCAATTTCACTTCTCATCACTTTTAACCACCTTTTCGGTCATAATTTCCTCCAAAGTTTTCCATTTTTCACAGTGTACTGAAAGCATAAAATTACATAAAAATCAGTGGATTAGTTTTTATAATTTGCTTCAAAATACGTCTACATCATTTTAACACGTCAGAGGAACATTTAGTATAAGATTTCATACAAAATAGTTTATTAAATTAAAATACCTATATTAATCCCTAAAAAGCTTCTCATATAATACAATTAAATAAATTTTTGTCTTTATGAAGTTGTTGGTGTTATGATTTTCCTTGCTTTTCAGTATAAATACTTTTTTGTGAACCAACGAATAAAGAAATCATAAAAATCATGCTTCAATCTTTAGATAGCACAGTTTAGATTATATATGCAAATTTGTATACTAATCAGAGCAAAACTAAAATGTAGCGAATAAATTTCATGGACAAACATGTAAAACTGAGAAAAAGACACATACAGAAAGGGTCCAGTGGGGTTAAAAGGGAGCGTACCGGTGATTTAAACATGTCGCTGGGCTTTTAAAAATGGCGGATCGTGAAAAATGTTTGGCCAAAATTATTCACAGGTGTCTATAGAATGTTTATACGATAGACTTCGAGAATGTTATTATTTTCCCAGTGTACCTTAATATACGTACAGAAATTTTAAGGCTGCATCTTTAATAGAGTACCAATTACAGGTGTTTCATTTCAAGTAGCAACCTATTTATAGGGTGTGATTTTTTAATTGGAAAATCGAATGAGGTTTAACAATTCCTTACCAAGGAATCAATACCGAGATATGAGTCAAAGCAGAAGCATTTTCTGTGATGTTGGTCACGCAGCACAATTAGAGAACAAGGGCAGCGGAAGTGAATGGAGTGCAGGCCGTCGACTTGGAATTTTCGAATCTGATTCATTTTGCTAAAAATTGCCTAAATTGTGTAAAAATCTGATGTGTTATATTCACATGACTTTCTCCACCCAGTCTTCTACAAACTATTCCTAGAAATGCCTATTCTTCAATCTGCTTCATGCAGACAAAATATTTGCAGAAATGGGTTATTACACATGAGAATGATGACATAACTATGTAATGACTTTGAAATTCTAATCTCTTTGTAAGACCATGATCCTCCCCCTCAAAAAAAACGAGAGAGAGAGAGAGAATAGCGGCAAAGCGGTTGAAAAAAACTGTATACGTGACAATGCATACTAGTGATGGGACGATACCAGTATTTCTCGATACTCGATGCTCAATAGTCGCTTAAAAATAAATAAATAAATAAAAAAACTGTAAAGGTAATGTTGTTCATTGAATTATGTTCCTATTAGTAGTTTTCAGTATACAAACGCATGTAACGAATTTTGTAGCGTAGCGTATACAAATTCTGAAAGCCTCAGTATGTACAATTCTGAAATTGTTCCAGTTTGACATTCTCCAAATGGCAGCAATTTCTTTATCTTGATAATTTCACAGGGTATATATCCCCTTATGTTAGTCAAGGCTAATAATAATAATAATAATAATAATAATAATAATAATAATAATAATAATAATAATAATAATAATAATAACCCTAGTCTGCATTTCAAACTTTTTGTCAGATTATTTCTTAAAAGTAGGTGTTCTTGAATCAAGTTTTTATGCTGATTCCAGAAATAACTTCTATCAGGTTTTTACACAAAATAAGTAATGTTTTGACAATTTTACTAATGAACGTAGAAAAGTATTCAAATACCATTTCACACAAGGTAAGTTTTTATTCAAGAAAAATTTTAAGAATACTCTCAAGAACTCCCCTAATTTATTTCATGACTACATTTCAACAAAACAGGAAGCTAAAGTGTTTCATTTAATTTTTTTCAAGCTTTCTCTTCTTTGACTTCCTTGCAGATCCATGAAGATGAGTGTCCCTCCTCAACATCCAACAGTAGTCGGCCATCATAGTTTCATTCCATCTCCCCTGGTACCTCCTCACCATTTCCTTAACATCTTGATGAAAACGTTCACCCTGCTCTTCACTATAATGTCCCAGGTTTTCTGGAAAGTAGTTGAAATGTGAATGCAGAAAATGAACCTTTACACTCATGTTACAACCCATCTTCTTGAAATTTTCCAACGTTGTTTCGACAATGGCCTTGTAATTAGGATCTTTGTTATTGCCTAAGAAGTTTTCAGTAACTGATCGGAAGGCGGTCCATGCTTCTATTTCTCTCTCATTCATTGTCTTCTCAAAATCTTCATCCTTCATCAATTTCTTTATTTGAGGACTAACAAAAACTCCAGCCTTTAATTTGCCTTGTGTAATGAAGGGAAATTTCTTGGAAAGGTACTTGAAGCAGGGTCCATCCTGTGGTAGAGCCCTTATAAATTGCTTCATCAAGCCCAATTTTTTGTGTAGTGGCGGAAGCAACATCTTTATATGTCTATATTTTTGAAGTGAAATTGTGAAAAACTCTATGTGATAGAAAAAAACCTAAAAGCAGTTCTGAAATCAGCTTAGAAAAGTGAGTCAGAATCACTTAATAATTTTCAGTCATCCGATATCATGCAGACTAGTGTAATAATAATAATAATAATAATAATAATAATAATAATAATTCTTGGCTTCCCCTTTTAGGTAACCATATTTTGTGCTGAAAACTTTCTTTTAAAGCATATTCTATCCATATTACGGAAATTAGTCGTACGGTATACCTGTAAGCTGCGATCGTAACCCGAGCCGGCCCTCGTAGCCGTGGTCGCTGGAGTGTATAGCTTCAGCGCTCCGCCAAGCTGAAGGGTTGCGGGTTCGAGTCCCGCCATGGGTATGGGTGTGTGTGTAGTTCAATTTCGGTAATAAGCGGTAAAGAATACAGTAATAATAAACTGGATAAACAAGGGAACTTTTTCTGCTTTATTCACAGATTTTGGTCACCAGAGTAGGTAAACGTAATGGCTGAGAGTCAGTCAGCAAGCCAGACTATTGCAAAAACGTGATTTAGTGCGTCAGCTAAATCAAGATATGACTTAGCGCTGCATGTTACACGAATACCTCTAATCCTTCCCCTATTATTTTGCATGTTTTCATTTAGGCACAAGAGTCTATGGAAAGTTGCATGCAACGCAGCTAAGATCTGTCCAGCAACTCTTTGGGGACAGTTGCGAGGCAGTAACGTGAAGAAGTCTCGACTCCTTTCATTCCTTACATAGCATAAAGTTAAGCGCAACAACTTCCAATTATGCAAAACTTAAAAAATTAAAAGTATCGAAGGTTTATCTCAAAGTATTAACATACTTCGATACCAGAGTATCGAGAGTGTCGCGGTCCAATCCCTAATTTACACCAATAATAAAGAATATCTCGGAAAAGGGTAATGCTACAAAAACATTTGTGCAATAAGGTTTTGTCTCTCTCTTACGAGAGAAAGTTATACAAAATTCACTCATAATGAAGAGGACTCCACAGGCTATTCGCAGGAAATTAAAGATAAACATCTTATTTGTCATGTAAATATCTTAAATATATATTCTCTTAATCAAAACCGTAAGAGCAATTTTTCAGAAAATAAAAAATATCGAAAATTTTTCCATGTAAGGAGTAGTTTGAGGTTAAGGATTTTTTTAAAAATCTTCGTGTTGTATCTTTGGATCATACTGAAGTTAAATACTGTGACCGCACGGTGAAGTTACCTGCGGGCCGCCGGTGAGCGCGTCTCGGCCCCCACATTGGTGAGGCCCCCGACTGGCCATCAGAACAATAGGAGCGCAATCTTTTCTGCTCCAGAAGATTCCTATCAGCCGTTTCCAGTAGCTTCCCTTTCTAGCACGTTCCGCTTTGTCTGCGGGGCCTATGTAAGCGAGTTGCTCTTACCTGGGAGTTAGTTAAGAATTTAAGTGCAGTCAAGAAGTCGAAGAGATTGACAGTGCCGAGTGCAGTTCAGTTGAGAATTGTGACTCTGCAGTTCAGTTGTTAGTTGTGACTCAGCAGTTCAGTTGTGATTCGATTCGACGGATCAGTTATGTTCTGAGTGTGTGTCAAAAGTGTCTCAAGTGTAAAAGTTTGTGCTACGCTGAGCACCTAGGTGACAAATAACATGTGTTTAGCAGCAACTGGTGATCTCAACTGTTACAATACCAAGCTATTTGTTATACGGTCGAAAGCTTTGCTTTTGTCGGTATTGTAAGCATTCCGAAAGCACACATTTTAATGAAAGTTTTTTTTTTTCACAGAAAGAATTCCCTTGTCACTATGAGCAATTTATACAGTATGTTTAAGGACCTCTGCGACAAACTCGAGCAACGACAGATCTCGCAGAGGGGAACATTTTTGTCAAGCAGACACCGTACTCTGACGCATCGTTACGGAGCTATTCACCTGTTTGAAGCGTATCCGGTAGGATAGGTTTGAGAAGCACAGCCAGTACACTTTGACTATCTGTTTACAACCGCTGAATCAAGTGACATCGGCTCTTTCTTGTCCCTTACGTTAGGTTTGGTAGGTCTGAGACGCACAGCCCAATTTAACTCAAACGCTGTGACAGAGCGAAAGGTCCCAGCAGATGATCACCAACAATTCCAGCCCATATGTTTACGGAATACTTTTGTTGGTGATGCCTAAAGAACACTGCACTAGGGTTCTCAGCATTCCAGATGTTGCTGTTGATCTCGTGTGAAGCAGGCCTCATCGGTAAACAACACGTGCGCGGGAAATGTAGGATCTGCGATACTTCGTTGCAGAAACCACTGGGTGAACTGAACACGAGGTGCGAAGTCGCTCGGCCCAGTCCCTGTACTTTCTGGATTATCTGCTGGAACCTTTCGTTTTACCACCGCTTTGAGTTAAATTGGGCTGTGCGTTTCAGAACTACCAAATCTAACCAGACGTAAGGGACAAGAAAGAGGCGATGTCACTTGATTCAGCGGTTGTAAACAAACAGAGAGTCAAAGTGTAATGACAGTGCCTCTCAAACCCGTCCTACCATATACGCTTCAAACGATGAGTCGGAGGATGTGGTTACTTGACAAAAAATATTCCCCTCTGCGACAAAGCTCAGAGTTTGTCGCACAGGTCCTGAAACATTCTGCACACAGTTTCGTTGATTCATTTTATCCATTATCCAGCAGATATTAGTCAACAACTTCGATCCAAGATTTAGACTTCGTCTCTCAAACACTCTACCCCCACACTACGGAGATGTAATCTATACGGGTGGACAAGGTCGTTAAGATATGGGCTCGTGAACAGAGGACCGCTGTTCAAATTACGCCAGGACCGACCGTCCTTTCTGGCTGAGCTTTTTTCCAGGTTTTTCCTCAGTTCTCATAAGTACCCTGAAAGTACGCCTGGAACGTTTCCTTCCCAAATTTCCTTTACCAATAATCATTTCGCTTCATGTATCACCAGTGTCCACCGCCTGTGGTGCCGTGTGCAAGAAGAATGGGCGTTAAACACTACTAAAACACACACACAGGTATGCTTCTAGCCGTTCTGGCAGACATGAAAGTGCTCCGAATTATTACGATACTTAAGTTTGGTATTCTGAGGGTTACAACAGGAGCAGCAGGCAAATAAGTTGTTTTCTGTTCCAATCAGGATGTAAGTGATCCAACCGCATACAGGGCAGATCCAGTTCTTTTGTGGTTTTCCTTCACTTTCCAGCAGACAAGCATATTGATTCCTTGCCTCGTCGAGTAATTGTAATCTCATTGCCATGCAGAATGTGAAGCATTTCCTTCTTTTCTGTCAAGATGTTATCTGTCAATACTCCGTAACAATCTATTCGTGCACTTCAGGATTTGCTGTCTGAGCTGGTGTTTGCCATTCGTCTCGCATTGTACCGGATTTCCCTATTTGAAGCTCCGGAAGTTTCTCTTATTGATCGCATACAGCACGTCCAAAATCCAACATCTAAGGGCAAGTAAAATAGTGAGATTTGTCACATCCCATGTGTTACGGAAAATCACGCCACGTTATGTAAAATAACTTATGCCAAAAGTTTCTTGTACATGTTCTCGGTTATTAGCACTAGGCTCAAGTTTTATACTCGTTAGTGTAAAACCATGGGCTAGAAATACATTGTTACGAGGGCAGTCCCAGAAGTACCCGACCTGACGTATATATAGCGGTTGTTGTTTCAAACAAATGACTATGGTAGAAAGTGCCACCCTTATAAAGCTTAAGCTTGAAGTTTGACGATACTACGTTATTTAGTAATTGTTTGGCAGCCATTAATAGTGAACTCTCTTGGCAAATTTGTAAACATGGATAAAACTGGCCATCGTTATGTGATACAATACTTTCATTTGAAAGGTCTTAGCACAACTAATATTAAAGCTGAGCTAGATTCAACTCTGGGGAAGTTTGCTCCTTCGTTTACAACAGTAAAATATTGAGTGGCACCGTTTAAGCGAGGCCGTACGAGCTTCTAAGACGAACATCGCAGTGGTCGACCAAATGAGGTGACCACGCCAGAAATTGTGAAGAAAAACTACAAAATGGTATTGGATGACCGTCGACTGAAAGTGCACGAACTAGCAGACATCGTAGGCATTTTAAAAAGTGCTGTACATCGCACATTAACTGAAAATGTAGACATGAGAAAGATGTACGCAAGATGGGTGCCGCGTTTACTCACAATGGAACAAACGCAGCGTCGTGAGGATGTTTCGCTGCAATAAAGCCGAGTTTTTGCGTCGATTCATAACCATGGATGAAACATGGGTTCATCACTTCACACATGCGACGAAGGAACAGTCAAAACAGTGGATTGAAAGCGGAGAATCGGCTCCAAAGAAGGCGAAGATAGTTCCATCTGCAGGCAAGGTCATAGCGTCAGTTTTTGGAATGCGCGTGAGATAATTTTCATCCATTATCTTCAAAAAGGTAAAGCAATTAATGGCGAGTATTATGCAAACTTACTGCAGCGTTTGAATGATGAAATCAAACAAAAGCGGCCACATTTAGAGAAAAAGAAAGTTCTGTTTCATCAAGACAATGCACCAGTTCACACATCCATTATCGCCATGGCCAAAATCAATGAGTTAAAGTTCGAATTGCTTCCTTATGCACCCTATTCGCCAGACTTAGCCCGCTCTGATTATTTTCTGTTTCCAAAGTTGAAGAAATGGCTTGGTGGTAAAAGATTAGTTGAAGAAATGGCTTGGTAGTAAAACATTTGCCAACAATGAAAAGGTGGAGGTTGCAGTTGATGGCTCTTTTGCAGAACTCGACGGCTCTCACTATAAACAGGATATCGAAGCTATTGAACATCGCTGGGAAAAGTGTATCGAGCTGAAAGAAGACTACGTAGAGAAATAAAGATGTTTTTCCCAAAGTTTTTGTGTTTTCTTTGTTAGGTCGGGTACTTCTGGGACAGCCCTTGTAGTTGCAGCGAGTACAAACAATGGACACTGATATCCCATTAAGCATGAAAAACTACCAGGGCAGTGGCGTTCGCGTTACCGATGGTAACAGTGCAAACAGAAGTATGACATTAAATATATTATTTTTCATTATAATTTTAAGCCGTGAAACCACAATATCTTAGGCGTGCAGTTTCGTTCTTTCTTTAAAGATAAATGTCGCTATACAATGTAGTGCCTTTCTGGTACGCAGCAGCTCGCAAATAAGGGCACATTCAGAATGAAGACGTAACGCTAGCATAACGAAGCCTAAGTACCAAGTTTGGTATTTATCCGACTTTTCATTTTTGAGTTATGCTGTTCACACACACGGACGTTTTTCTAAAAATGTCTTTTTGGGTTCATATGTGACTTACGCCTTTCTTGAATACGCTCTAATGGCTGATTTGCGTAACACTTCATAGAGGAGGGATACATAACTCAGTGCATAAGTGTTTTGCGGGACAGAATGCAATCGCTATGTATGTCGATGCAAAAAAAAAAAAAAAAAAATCCACCCTGACACTGAGAGCTGCAATAGCAATTTTACAAAATGTTATTCTTTAGCATATATCCATGCACCCCCTTGAAAACGCCCCTGAAGGAACAACCTATCACATGCATCGGTTGACAAAACCATTTGAAAACAAAATGGCAGATCTACACAGAGCGACCAATTGGATTTAAGCCGTTAGTTAATGCACAGCCTTGTCAAAAAATGCCAAGTATTAGGTAGATAATTTCTCTTATTTCACAAACTATTACGCATTTCAGATCATACAGTAATTGTAATGACTGATGCAGTTTATTTGTTTGAATTAAAACTACCAAACCGAGCTCAAAACACTGTATGACGCTGCAAAAAGGTGTAAATAATCGAGGTGGAGTCTAGTTCTGCGATTACTAATTCGTATAGTGCCTCGCAAGGTAGCATTGGCCGAATGACATTATCATGTTTGCTTTAACACTGTGCCACTTTAATTCGGGTTCAAATGCTTCGGGTAAATTTCAAACTTTTTATTACCTTTTGCTGTATCTCTTTGGGCCTATAATTTGATATTATGATATAAATAACATTTTATTACATTATAAGTGTGTACAAAATAGAATAATCGTCATGTTTTCCACCGCAAAGAAGAAGAACCGCAAAGCCCAAATTATATACGGGCACACTTATACATGAAGAATGCAGGCAGATTACACCGCGCATGTTACAGCATGCAGGAAGGTTTCTCAGGCAACGTCACAAATGTGCATTGATGAAGAGTGTCATCATTTTGAACATTTACTTCGTTGATGAAGTCCACGATCTTTAACAATTTATTTTTCTGTTTACCCGTGAACTTAGCACATTTACAACTCCTTTGTCAATAGAAGTGAAACATAAGGTTTAAACATGGTACAAAACTGTTATATATAATATCGTCGATATGCGCCCAAGAGAATGAAACACGCTACGTAACTACGTAACACGCTTTACAACACCAGATATGGTTTAGATTATTAGGGTAAACATGATACACAATTATCCGATTGCAATTCTTGTCTTTGGCTCACAGGAGAACCAGTAACAAAAATAAATAAATTAGTGCACTGAAATACAGAAAATAAACACAAGGAAAAAAAAAAAGAACCTAAACAATTTTATGTTTGTATCAGATTCAAACCTCCGAAGCTAATCTTTGCTTCACCACATTCCGGCAGCTAAACCACTCGGCCAGAACCCACGTAGTTTATCCCGCTCTTCGAGAAAACGTTCCTCTATCTCCTTGCAAGCATTATATCCATGAAACGCCGTCGTTTTTAAGGCTTTCGCAGCTCTTTGGTTCTCATTCAGGCCTATAATCATTAATGGGGATTGCGTATAGTACCAAACAGAAGGGCAGAACTACAATAACAGTTTGTTTGCTAGAAGGATCGATGTTTTCACATTAGACTATAAACTGCGGGTTGCATAGATACGAATACCTAGGGGCAGCTGACTCACCTTGTATATTTCTTGGGAAATCTCGACATTGAATTTTTGGGTGGAATACAATACTTCCCCTACGTAGTAGAGAAAGTAAAAAGGGAAGTACTGATCCAAAACCAGAATAATAAAAGAAAATGTTCAAAATTAATTCAAACCATACAAGTTGAATGAAACCAAAGAATATATCTCAACATTTTATTCTGTCATTCCTGTTCTCCTGTAAGGAGAATAAAATTGTATTTACTGAGATATCTTTGAACATCTATGCTGTAGGTAGAATCGTAAATACATTGCGGAACTGGTTATGCAAACTTTGGGTTTAGCAGTCAACAGCATTTACAGGCAATCTACATACATATATTTTTTGCATAGTATTCGCATCCCTAAAAAAAGAAATCCATATTTACAACTCGAAAAAATGGGATCTGTCTCTTATTTTCAGTTAAATCTTTTAAACTATTGACAATGCTCGGCCAGTGGTGACAGGATTGAAAAGTGTACCAAACTCTTGAGAGAAAAACAAACGTTTTTCGCATTATCTTTCATACAACTGCTCAAATTTTGTTGCACTTTTGTAAAGACTCCATAAACATATTTTCATTTGAAAAAGAGTCCATGAATTGTAACACATTTTGCATTTATGTCGCCATGTAGTACAATTTTCGCAATGTGGCATTTTATCGCATTTTCAAAACATATTAAAAAGCGGCTTAGAGCTCATGAAAATACAAGAGCACCAGCTTTTATGAGAATTTCGCGCTATATCGCATTTCTGGAATGATGCATGGAATGAAATGACAATTGGAAAAGAAAATTTGGGAAGGTAACCTTCCAGGCCTAAGTTTAGGATACCTTACCGACATTTGCTAATTATGAGGAATGAGAAAAACTTGAAGAAATCTGTTAGAGAGGACGGTCCTGGCAGGATTTGAACCGCAAACCTCCCGCTCACAAGTCCGTACCTTAACGACTTCGGCTACCCGTGTCGGTATGCAAGGTATACGCATACCTAATAAAAACAACACAATACGAAGTCTTTATCGTTTTGTCAAATATCATAGATACGTACAGAGGCGGACGAAAGTATTTGTCTTCACTATAAAAAATTCTAGCAGCCAAATTAATGGAGATAAGATTCTATTTTTGTTGTTGAGTTTCATTTTTTTAGTTTTATAATGCTTTGAAAATTGCACGATTTTTCAACCTTTTCATCTGTGGTGTTTACAAAATTATGTGATGTGCACTTAATAGTGCAATTTTTTGTGTATGCTACCTGATATTTTCATCGACTTATAATTTAAACTGGTTGAGAAATAAATTTGTGAAGTCGTAAAACTTGAGGCGTTAATGGGAAGGTTTAGGAAAAACGCTGAAAATCCCTGACTTTGACCATTTATTATTCCTACAAATGAAAAACTATTTTCACCGTAAAATCACGTATCTACTCTTGTGCAAACTCTTATTCTCCATCTATTTCATATTAATCGAGATCAACATTTGCAGAAACGATCTTTTGACTTGCAAAGAGAATTACATTTTACACATAGTTCTAAAAATATTTGACTATCGCTTAAGGCGTACTATGTTCCCCTTGTTTTGTATTTGCAAGGGCAATATAGAAATACAGTAGCCTTTAAGCATAGACATATCTCTTAATAGCTGGTTGCTAGGTGCAGCACCATTCTGTTTGCCACAGATTAATACTCTTTGTATATCCAAGACAAAAAAATGAATAACGCATTCCCATTTTAGAAAATAAGTATTGAAAAATTTAAGGGAATAACAAGCAATATCTCGAAAATGGTTCACTCAACAACAAAAATGTATATGACATAAATTGTGTATTTTAACGCAATCTACATTTTTGTATAGTAAACATTTATCTATCTCTTATGGTTTACCAGTTATGCAAAAGTCGTTCACAATGAAGAAGACTTTTGGAGACATTCCCAGAAAATTCGAGATATACATTTCATTTGTCATGAAAATATCTTAAACATATGATATTTTAATCAAAATCGTTAGAGCCATTTTTGAGAAAATTAAAATTTTCGAAAAATGTTCCATGTAAAGGGTAATCTGGGGTGGGGGGATTTTCTTGAAAACCTTCCTGTCGCATCTCTGGAAGATACTGAACCTAAATACCAAGTTTGGTGTTTATCCGACTGTTCGTTTCTGAGTTATGCTGTTCACAGACACACACACACACACACACACACACACACGGACATGTTTCCAAAAATGCGTTTTTTGGATTCAAGGGGTCTCAAAACATATATTTCCGGTGAAATCTCGGTATCGAATTTTTGGGTGGCATACAATACTTCCCCTACTTACTATACGTAGTAGAGAAAGTAAAAAAGTTGAAAAATCGTTATATTTTTCAAAAAGTTGTAAAACTAATAATATGCAAGATATTGAAAGCCGCCAGAACAAGTAAACTGTAGTGCTGTGTCTTCTTTCTCTCTATTAAAAATGAGAATTTTATCTCCACTAATTTGGCTACTAGAATTTTTAAAACTGTATACGAACACTTTTGTCCGCCTCTGTATATTGCCTTAATGTTTTGTGCATCGTGATTTGCAGACATACACTGCTAGGTTTGATACTGGAGTTGAAGTTAGCTCTAATGAGCATAAAACGCAGGCCGTCCAACTTATCAGAGAGTTGTTTTGAATGAAATGGGGCAAGCGAAGCTAATCGAATTATGAGAGATAGCTCTCCGTACTATGAACACACTCTGAGGTAATACACCACCCCAAACGAGCAGCAGCAGTAGCTTTTAACATGAAGGGGTTTTGACAGGACTGACATTCACGAGAAGGGGTGCATTGGGGAGCGGCAGGGCGCGACAAGTGGATGGCGAGAGAGGGTTAAAATTCGTTCATCGTCAGTAACGCACGAGTCTGAAAACGCACATTCGTTAAAAGTTTGTTTGAGAAGAGTTGGAAAATATTGTTCAACGTCTCCAAGTGGTTAGCCGCATTCAAAAATAGAACGGCCTCCGTGAACTGCTCTAAGAAACGTGTTTCACTGAGTATTTATAAACCGCAGACATAGCATGAGGCGTGTGACAGTAAGTGCTGCTCTTAATCTAGCCACACAAGTACCACTGCACTCTTTCGAGAGTTTAGACTCTGCATTTTGTCCACGTGGCTTAATAGCACTTAAGGTAATACACCTGTGAAATTTGGAAGATCCACATTATGTAAGATATCTTGTTGAAATTTATGCCAGTTATTACAAACAATAGCAGTAATGTTTTGCATTGCTTCAGAATTCTAGCTTGCATGGTTATTTATTATCTTCGGGAGGCATTTTACCAACATTCTCAGCGGGCGCGTACATAGCAGGGAGAGGTGCGTCTATAGCATTCTGCCTTTGTTGTTCGACCAAGCAGTGGTATGTGTTAACTGTAACTCACGCGATGTATGCAAATTTTCTTAGGTGCATCGGGGAAAAATTGTGGGTATATGGGAAGCCAATTTGCCATTTGAAGATATTACTAGGGCAATTCTATGCCGCATTCGCATGGACAGATTATTAAAATAATGTGTAGTACATGTGTCCTCTTGGAGAATAAAAGGTATAATGTATTTGAGTTTTACATTATGTTGCTATTAAAATATTTTTTCGTGGAGATATTCTGCAATAAAGGATGTTATTTAGAATATATTTAAACATGGTTATTATAAGTGTTAGCGAGTAAAGCTGTTACTCAAAGTTATTCATATGCGAATAATCTAGAACTGTGCACGTAAAACATAACGCCACCGCATGCGCGAAAAGGTAAACAGATAAACACACCTCCTCCTTGCCATGTGGCATACTCCACCTGTGAAGGCCAGTAAAATGCCGCCTGAAGCTGCGGTGACGGCATAAATGGAAGCGAGTGTACATAGTAGGTAGAGGAAATACTGCGTTTCATCTGAAAATTTGATGTCGAGATTTCACCGGAAATACATGTTTTGAGGCCTCCTGAATCCCAAAAAAGAATTTTTAGAAAGAATGTCCGTCCTGGCGCGCGCGTGTGTGTCGGTGAGCAGTATAACTCAAAAACGAAAAGTCGGATAATAACCTAAGTACGTACTAAGTTTGATATTTAGGTTTACTATCTTCCAAAGATGGGACACGAATATTTTCAAGAAAATCCCCCGCCCCAACTATCCCTTACATGAAACATTCTTCGAATTTTTTTATTTTCTCAAACATGGCTGTAACAATTTTGATTAAAATACCACATATTAAGGATATTTACATGAAAAATAAAACGTATATATTGAATTTCCTGGGAATAGCCTATGAAGTCCTCTTCATTCCGAAGAAATTTTGTATAATGCTGTATACCTGGTAAACCATGAGCGTCAGCGAAAACACACATAATAAAATGCCGTTCTCTTCAAAACACAGTTTATTTCAAATAACATTTTGTGGCATAAGCCATTATCGAGATATCCGTTACTAATGGTTCGCATTGCTCTATACTTTTAAGTCCTGTAGATATTTAGCTGTTTCTCGTTATTGCATTTAAAGAGTATGAAATTTTAAAGCCAGCATATAGTGCCCTGTTCAAGGAACAACATTTGACTATCGCTGTTCCCTTTGTATCTATAACGAAATATGTAATTTAGCTATTTTTGCAAAGCTTTATCTAGATTAAAATGAAGTAGATAGAAAAATAAGCTTTTGTAAGAATAATTTGTACTTATACCTACTAATAAACGATGGAGGGTGGAGATAATCATGTGAATGTAACACATTAGAAATTTTTTTTCTTTTTGCTTTGTAACTTCGATTTCGATCCGTAAACAATGGAAAACCGACGATAGTGCTTTAACCGGGTTTGCAGGCCTCGGTAACCACTTCACTGGTTACTGAAACAGCGGTTTTACCAAAACGCGCTTTTAACGCATTTCATCCGAGTTAAATAATTATCGTTGGTGAAATCGGCCTGAAATTAAGAGCCGTTTTACTCAAACATTTCTGGCTCTCGTTTAGTTTAAACGACAGTTCCTATTTTAAGCTATAGCTGGCTACACTGCATTATCGTGTCGACGACCAGATGGTCAATGAGAATAGCGTTTAGTGCTTTGAGTTTAACATGACAGCTATTCGAGAGTGGCTAGTAACGCGGAGAAAAAAAGAACCATCTGTATTTAGTTATTAAATTCTAAGTAAAGTAAGATTATATAAAAATTTTAGTGAACGAAATTTTATTTTCCTATCTACTTCATTTTAATCGAAATAAACCTTTCCGGAAATAGCAGCATTACATATTTCGTTCCAGATATAAAGGGAATAGGCGATAGTCAAATGTTTTAGAACTGGACGCTATATGCTGGCCATAAAATTCCATATTCCTTCCATGACACAGCCAGAAACAACTGAAAATCGACACGACTTTAATAGTATCTATATTATGCAACGAGACTATAATGATAGTAATTAAAACGCGAGTATTAATAATTATCATACGAGCGTTTTAATCACCATTATAGTCAAGTTTCATACGACTGTTTATGCTCGACCATGTATCTAAATTAAAGGTTTCGTAAGTATTCGTTTCTGGTTTGAGTGATGTGTTACAATCGTTATTCCTTTATCTATGGTTACACTACAATGACCTTGTAGTACCTGTGTCAAACAAAGTTGCTAGCGTTGTGAGACGTACTACGCAGAATAATCGATACTTGCGCGTTCACAATGTTACGTGCTCACTTCTGATTGGTCGAATACCAATACTTTAATGAACAGGTGTACTTTAATGAGGCCAATTAAAGTACTGCTACCAGTCGTATAAATACTACATTTTGGCATAGTCGAGCATAAAAGAATAAGTATTGAAGAGTTCGAACCATTAATAACGGATATGCCAGAAATGACCTATGCCACAAAAACACTTATTTTAAATAAATTGTGCGTTTTAAAGAGATCTACATTATTTGCACAGTAGGTACGTTTTCGTTTATCGCTTAACGTTTACAGTTGTACAAGATTATACAAAATTCTTTCCAAATGAAGAGGACTTCACAGGCTATTGCCAGAAAATTCAAAATATACGTTTTATTTGCGATGTAAATATCTCTCATATATGGTATTTTAAAAAAAAATCGTTAGTCATATTTTAGAAAATAAAAAAATTCGAAAAATGTTCCATGTAAAGGGTAGTTTGGGGTGGGAGATTTTCTTGAAAATCTTCGTGTCGCATATTTGGAAGACACTGAACCTAAATACCAAGTTTGGTATTTATCCGACTTTTCATTTTTGAGTTATGTTCTCACACACACAGACCGCGGAAAAACAAAATCATATCTTCATAGATTTCATATAGTGGAGGATTCTACAGGCTTGAGGTTCTTTTACGTGCCGTTTATCTACGACACGGGACCACCGGCTTTACCTCTCCTCCGAAGTAAGTCGTGCTAAGGATTTTTAGGCGCGAAAAAATATCCATCGCCCTCCGCCGGGTTTGAACCCGCGACCTTGGGAACTAGAGGCTAGCATGGTAACCACTACACCACAAAGGACGACTGCTGCAGAAACATTTTAAGAGGGTGGTACTAATGACGAACAGATACTGTTTTTGAGAACGTAAGGTCCTTTACTACATACTGGTGTTATAAACTATAAGGTCTCTGTTTTTCCAATGAAAAAGTAAACAGATGCCGTTTTAGAAGGGAAGAAAAAGGTTCCTTAGTGCTGCACGCTGCTCTAACTTGATTGCCAATAAATATAAAAATATAAGGCTTTCAGTCATGTTCGGAATTTAATGCAGTAAGCCACGGCGGGTTTTGCTATATTCCAAAAGGAAGTTTAATCATTGAACGCAAGCGAAAAAGCAATTCGTTTAGCTGCATCGCATCGACTGCGGCACAAGCTAACTCTTTTACCTGTACAGCATTGGAAAGAGCGACGAGGGAGGGAGGAGTGGGGTTATGTGATTGAATATCCTCTTATTGAAGCCCTGTCGTATATGGCTTTAAGTCTGCTTTATGTCAATAAGTAGGAGAGAATTTAAACGCGGGTCTACACATGCGCAGCAACCTTTTTGCATCGTATAACAGGCGGGTTCAAACCCGGCGGATAGAAATGGATTTCTTCGGGCGTAAAGATTCTTAGCATGGCTTCCTTCGGAAGGGAAGTAAAGCCGGTGGTCCCGTGTCGTAGAATTACGGCACGTAAAAGAACCTCAAACCTGATAAAGAGACCTCTGAGCAAAATTACCGGTCTTTCACACCCAATATAGAATGGGACTCTAAGGAGAACACCAGTTAAAGAGCGTCCATAAATAAAATTCAATTTAATTTATCGTATAACAGAGTTTCAGTAAGGATAACATACTTTGTTCAGAGACTTTTGAGAAAGTAGAAGGGGGGATAAGGACGTCGCGGGGCCAGTGCGGCAGCTATCACAAAGATCCGCCACACGTAGCCGACCTGGGCACGAGCAACCGGTTTTCTAGCTTCTCGTATCCACTGTCTCAAAAGACTCTGAACGGGAAAGCCAGACCAACATGAAATTGATAAAAATGCTACATGAAGTGCAAACTTTTAGAAGGTAATCTCAGGTTAGTACAACCAAATGGTAGTTCAGACCATGTTGAACATAATCTTTTCTTTTAGAAAGCTCTATTAAGTACTCTTAATTATTGCTAAATCAATAAACATTTACAAACTAACAACCATGAATTACTAAATATGAATAGAGGTCCAAAATGGGCAAAAGGGACACGCACAACCTTCCTCTGAAGAATAAATAATTTTGAAACAGAAGAGCAGCTGTCCCAAAAGTATAAGTTACACATCCCTGATGTAAACCCCAAGTAATACACAACTGAACATGAATCATAAGAGTTTGTAAGCAAACCATTAAAAGCCAATACCTTAAACATATTAGTAAATAAATAACTCTACAAAAAAAACCATGAAAAACAAATTATGTGGGATTCCTATAAGTTAGGCTCAGCATTTATAAATTTTCAGCATTTATACTTTATACATTAAAACAGCGGGATGGCTCATGGGGCAACGTCTGGGAGGTCCTGGGTTCGATTCCCGCTACCGACCTTTCTGTTCCATGGGTTTTTGGGGGTTTTCCCCGGTCGCTAGGGGAAAATTCTGGGAAGGTTCATTACATCCCCCGAATTCCCTGCCCCTCCATTTCACCTCCATTCTCATTTCACTTCACCTTTCATCTGCCTGGCTGTTTCAGGGTTGCAAGTGTCGGCGGGAGTCTCAGCGTCACATGGTAGGGAAAAGGATGCTCTATGTCACACTTCGTTCCCCGGAATGGGGGCGGTCTCCGAGTCCCAGGCCCCCCAGTAGGATGTGCAAATCTACGGGGGAGGGGAGCTGGTTGTATCTGCTGCCATCCGGGAGTTTCAATCTGGAAAACTGTCGTGCCTCCTAGTCCGGCCACCCTCTGTCTCAATTCATCTCACTCCTCCCTCACGGGCGCGCCCCGTCAGGGGCTTAGGCACACCGCTCCTAATCTTAGTCCTTATACATTAAACTGAGACTTTATCTGAAGATTTAAACTAACTAGACTACTTTTAGCAGAAAATAAAATGATATCGTCAGCAAACACAAATATTCACTACTAATATTACATCAAAAATCATTTAATTATTATCACGAACAACAATGGGCCAAGGGAACATTGTCAACAATAACATCAGAGCAAGGAATGAAAGCGAAGTTCGACGTCAGAGAAAATACCTTGTTTTACACAAAGAAAACAGAACCACTATTGCCATAATCCATATTCACTTTTCTGCTAGCTGACACGCAAAATCTGTTAAAACCTATTTAAAATATGCCAAATATTAAAACAGTAGGCATCCTTTTAATAAAAATCCATCAAGATTATGAGGTAAAATAAAAATGAAAAGCAGGGGGCGAGTCCTAATGACATGTCAGCTATTAATTATTATCATGAGCATTACTAACGCGTACATAAACATCAAGGGTCTCCTCATGTCATATTTTTGTCATTTTATTAAATGTTCCAGTGTGAATGAAAATGTCCTGAGAAGATGCCAGAAATATACGCGTAGAGGACATTTCCAACATATTTTATGACAAGGTCTGTGTTTAGTTTTTTGTACAGTATTTTTCAAAACATGACGGCCTCGCCTCACACCCTTGCCCAAGTCGGCAGAGCTCTGAGGGTTGGTTTTACAAGGTTTTGCGGTTTAAAGAAAACCTCACAGTTGCCAAGTCTTTAGTGGTTTTTAAATTGTGGAGCCCGATTCTCGGGTGACACACACGAAAATGTTTGTTTACGTAACCTAGTACCTCTTACAATGACGGAGCTATTTCTATTTTTCGCGGGAATCTTTGGTGAAGAAGGTTGCTGATATTGATTCGCATCATCAGATTCAGGTTCAGGTGCTATCCAAGGTCGGAAAAGCAGCGACAAGTGCACTAACTCGCCGGTTTACAAACTTACAACATCGAGCACGAAACTAGACTGGTTGCTGACGAAGTTGAAGGAAATACAGAAAAGATGCAATATTTGGTTACGTTGCTTCTCACCCTCTTAATGAGGGTCGCCTTTTGTTTGCTAATGGTTATTGCCAAGTGAAAGGGGGAAGGCTCTGGTCAAGGGAATGGGGCGAGGCCGTCATGTTTTGATAAAAAGTGTAAATATGAGAAAGTGAGGCGGTTGCGGAGATACTTTAATTGTTTCGGCGGGAGTCCGAGCTGTGTCGGCCGGGGCGCCAGCCGCCGTGCGATGGCCGCAGTGTGAAAGAAAAGCACTGCATAAAGTGAGCGTAGGTGAGATACAACTGTTAGGCAGAGATGGCAAAGGTAGGGAACAGGGATCAGGATTGGCAAAATGGTTTTGGATGTGAATGTGCACACAGATAAAGAAAACCAGTTCCTCTCATTTGTTTTCCAATTCTTGTTGTGCATTGCATTTGACCTCATAAGGCTTACTTTGTAAATATGATCCTCCTTTTTAGAAATATCATGACACTTTCTGTTAGTTTGGTAAATCCGCTATACAAGATAGCTTCGAAATTAGACTCGATTTTAAATGTCAAGGTAGCACTAAATTCATAATGTTGGCAGAAGTTTTGCACTCCCTACAATTTATAGGCAATCCAGAAGAAATATCGCATTTTACCCAAACATATGACATATACATATATTTCAACTGAATTATGTTTTGAGGTTCCCTGAATAGAAAATAAATACTTTTTAGAAAAATATGTCTACGTACGTGTACGTGCGCGTGTGAATGTCCTATCTGTGCCTTTAAGAACGACTTAGCTCAAAAAGAAAAGTCGGATAAATGCCAAACTTCATACTTAATTCAGGCATCCTTTGAAAGTTGCAAAACGAAGATTTCCATTGAATTCCCCCATCTTAAACAGTCCTTTGCAGGAAAGCAATTTCATTGTGTTTTATTTTCTCAAACACTATTCTAATAATTTTGGTTAAATATATTTTTGGTGTCTCGGAGAGCAAAATGAATATCTACTTAACTGCAAAACCATAAGAAACAGTTTAAAAGTAACCAGAGGAGCATTCAATGTATGCCAAAAAGGAAATAAAAATTCCCTTTTTCTAATAATAACTGTTTTAAAAGTATTTCTAGTTATAATGCGTGTAACTTTTCTTACGTTGTTGAAGTTTACTTTGGTCGACAGGTTTGAATGTGTATGACTTTTCTTTCTTTTGTACGAGTTTTATTTTACGAGGCGGCCCGTGTTCAATCCCAGGGACCCGCATGTGGGATTTGTGGTGGACAAAGCGGCGTCTGGGCGGGTTTTCTCCGGTTTCCCCCGCCATTCATTCCACCAACTGCTCCATCATCGCCTTTCCTTTCATCCATTTCACCTTCATTTAGTTTCATCTACTTTCTTCCTCCCATACCAGGCATCGGGTTGATCCCCCATCCCGGATATTCTGTCTGATCCATGAGTGTCTGCTCCTCGACGGGCCTCTGACCCCAGGCGCCCGCCTGTAAGTCCTGGGGGGTGTAAGTCCTGCATAAGAGGAGGTTAAACAGAGAATGAATGAATGAAAATTTAGGTGTCTCGGAGTGCAAAATGGATATCTACTTAACTGCAAAACCATAAGAAACAGTTTAAAGGTAACTAGAGGAGCGTGCAATTCCCTTTTTCTAATAATAACTGTTTTTAAAGTATTTCTAGTTCTAATACGTGTAACTTTTCTCACGTTGTTGAAGTTTACTTTGGTCGACAAGTTTGAATCTGTGTGACTTTTCCTTCTTTTGTACGAGTTTTATTTTACAAGTAACAAATGTCGATTTGTGATATCAAAAAGCGAGTGTTGTTTTCACATCCTGCATTTAAACAGGCCCGTACTACCTATCTGAAATCATTTATCGTGATTTACGTGAAGTGGATAGAACATTCACTTGTGGGGACTGGTAATGAGTATAGAATGTACATCAGATTTTAAATCTCTCTAGCACCTACTTACAGTAGGCTGAACCGAGCGAGCTGGCGCCGCAGTAACGTGTGCGATTCGCATTCGAGACCCATGTGTTTTTCATGGTTTCCCCGGGTCGATAGGCGAATGCTGGATGGTTCATATTCTACCGCGACCTTCTTGCCTCTAATTTCCTGTTCCTATTATCTTCTTTGTTACCTGTTTCAAGGTTGTAGGACTAGGTGACGGTTGCGGCTGGGCGGTGGCACTGCGCTCTGTGGAGGTTTCCTGGCGTCGTTGCGGGACTGCTGTTAGGTCTCTCCTCCAAGTGGGCCCTGTGGGGGAACTGTCGGGGATTCGGTGGCTTTTGGGTGGACCCGGGCGGCAGCGGATGCGTTCTATCTGGAAAAGTTAGGGACCCGCTCATGCTTGCGTACATCGTCATCCGGATCTGGTCCAAGGGTTTCTCCCTTCATCCCTCCCTCCCAGCGGTCACGGTAGAAGCAAAAAGGGCTGCTGTGGCCTACTTGCGGTGCTCTGCCCCAGTTGCGGAAGTCCCTCCGTACCTTTACTTCTATAGTAAGTAGAGAAAGTATTGCATTCCACCTAAAAATTGGAAATCCGCACGCGTGCGCGTGTTTGTCTGTGAAGAGCACAACCGAAAAATGTAATGTTGGATAAATACAAACTTCGTTGTTTACGTACATGTCCCAGGGGTGCGACAAAAGCATCTTCAAGAAATCCCCCCCAAACCAAACTATGCCTTACATGGAAAAGTTATCGTTATTTTTAGTTTGTAAAAGCTGCCTCTAACCGTTTTGATTAAAATTCCATTTAAGGGTACACACAGGTAAAATTTCTACATTCTACATTTATTCCGCAGGTAACACACTAA
Organism: Deroplatys truncata; assembly: GCA_030765065.1. Lineage (NCBI taxonomy): Eukaryota > Metazoa > Arthropoda > Insecta > Mantodea > Mantidae > Deroplatys > Deroplatys truncata. The sequence continues at coordinate 636,765,460 of CM060990.1, forward strand.
ATCGTTAGCAAGTATACAAATTTTCACTGCAATATCTTCAGTAATATTCCAGTTATTAATTACTTAATTAATTATTTTAATGGTAAACAAAATGGTCCATAAAATGAAAAAATTAGTTTTATTAATATAAATATCTATTTTGACTCTAACGAATATTTAAGAAACATTATTCGACACAAATATGTCATTGATGTTTTAGTTTTAGAGAAAAAAAACTTATAAACTGATAAGAAACAATGTTTTTCACTAATTTTAGTGTGTTAATTAAATATTCCAATTAATATTTCTCCAATGATAACCGATACAGAAAACTCACTCCTAAAATGTTTATACCTATAGTTTGGGCTTTTTTTTTTTTTTTTTTGCAAAATTTGAAGGAAACTGACAAAAATTGCATCGTGCGTAACATTTTGAACGAAAAAATGTAGAAAAACAGCTTTGAAATTCTAAAGGGTTATCTGGCTTTTTGCGCGTGCACATTTAAAGACACAAAATATGGAACTGGATTATTCATTCTTAATAATAGACACATAAACAAAAAATTTACCTTTTGAAGGATTTCGCTCAGTGGTCACCTATGTGTACCCTTAAGATATTTACACGGCTAATAAGATGTATAATTTTGTACACTGGTTGACCATAGAGATAGATAAAAGCTTACTACACAACAATGAAGACCTTTTTGCAACACGCAATTTATTTCAAATAGTTTTTGTGGCCTCAGGCATTTCCGAGATATACGTTGATATTAGTTTGAACTTTTTCAGTACTTTGAAGTACTTTTTGAAGTGCTGTCACCACTCAGCGGTTTTTTGCGATTTCATGGAAAGGATAAGGAATTTCTGGGCCATATACAGTCTCCAGCTATTTAAACATTTGATTATCGCTTCACCCTCCTTATAGCTACAAAAGTATGTTTAATGAAAATATTTATGCAAACGTTTATCTCGATTAACATGAAGTAGGTAGAAAAATAAGGTTTTGTAAGTGTTTGTATAAGCTATATCAAATAAAGGATAGTGGCTAGAGAAAGTCATGTGAATCCACACATAAGATAATTTTTTAAATGTAGTCTATAGGTGAAGTCTACGAAGGAAGAAATATAACAAGAAAGCATGATAGCCCGCCTCTGCGGTGTGGTGGTAGCGTGTCTGCCTCACATTCAAGAGGTTCCGAGTTTGAATCTCGGTAACGGTGTTACCCGGATGAGGGGTTTTCCCTTATCCTAAGAAGGCAAATGTCTGGTAACTTTAAGTTCTATACAGAGGGGGATGGTTCAGGCGGTAACATCTGTAGCCGCATTCCGGAGGTCGTGAGTTCGATTCCCGAGGCCGAGCTTCCTGACCCATGGGTTTTTTGGGTGGTTTCCACGGGCCGCTAGGCGAATGCTGGGAAGGATCATTACATCCCTGAATTTCCTGTTCCTCCATTTCATCTCCATTCTCATTTCACTTCACCCTTCTTCTGCTTGGTTTCTTTCAGGGTTGCAAGTGTCGGTGTGTGCATGGCAGGGAAAAAGGATGCCTTGAGTAAACTTTAGTCCCCGGAATGGGTGCGGTCTCCGGGTCCCGGGACCCCCAGGAGATGTGTAAGCCCACAAGGGTGACGGGAGCCGACTACGCCAGCCACCACCCGGAGAGTTAAAATCTGTAAATGATAGGGGCTCTGTCCTCTGCCTGTCGTGCCTGCTGGTCCGGCCGACCCGTCTGGGGCCTAGGTACAAAAAAATCTGTAAGTCGAAGAGCTAAATCCCCCTCCGCTTCTAGTCCTATCCTATTCTTAAGCTGTATGGACGCGGGCTCATATGAGCGTTACTTCACCCATTTCATTCATTCATCGTCCGATATCACCTCCCAGGTTAAAGGACATTAAATTTAACTTAAAAAAAGGAAAATAAAAACAAAGCATGTTGCTAAAACAACAGTGAAAATGCTTGAACAGGATAAATGCACTTATTTGTTTCTAGTAAGTTTAATACATTTTAACCGGGCAAGCGATATAGTGCCTTATTAAGGTAGCTTGACGCAACTGGGACTCGATCTGAGGCCCGCAAGGTGATAGATAACAATATTGTACCTACGGCACATTGTAGCACATACATTTACCAGCTACAGGCAGAAATCATCAGCTCATACAGTGGTTCCAGTTTGCTAATTTCTTATACAGTTGCGTGAATTAATGGTTACGCATTCCAAGCGAGCCTGAAAAGAATCACAGTTCTAAATGACATACACGCGATTAAAAATGCCTGTGGGGTACGCTCCCTTTCGAGCTGCCTACACTAAAAGGCTACCTAAAGCAGCAGGTGGCAGTAAGCCATTTAATGACGAGACCGCTATGGTCATCTGTTGCTGTCTGCGAGTGCCGTGAAGCGTAAAAAAGGGGGGGATTGCTTTAGGACGCCTCCACCTGCATTAAATTGCGATACTGAATCTGTAAGTAACACAAAACTGATGAAAAAGATAATTAACTTTTCTTCCACATAGACCATGTGCCTAAAGTTGGAAACATAGAATTAGGCTGAAAAATTCAATGCCACAGCCAGGATTTGAACCAAGGATTTTCGGGTTTCCGTACCGCTGCTCTAACCAAACGAGCTACCATGGAAACGTGCCGGTACGATATTAAATTCCCCGACTGACTCGTAGTTTTCCCGGTGAACCACGAGGCCTTCTAATTTTTGAGATAACATACCCTAATGGCGACTTACAATCTCGTACTTCAATTCCCGGGTTTCACAGTTAACCACTAGGTAATCAGAGCACAAGTGAACAAAATAACATAAATGCAAATTGCGTGGCTAGAAAGGATATATATCATAGTGGTGGAAGCAAGGATGTTATACACGGCAGAGATATGGGGGCTGGAAAAAGGATGGGAAAATATAGATGCTACCCATAGGAATTTTTGCAAAATAAGCATGAGATTACCAAGGAGTTCGCCGAATGGAGTAGCAGAAGCAGAACTAGAGAGCTGGGTAAAATGGTAGAAAGGGCAATCAAATAGTGGTTCAGAATGAAACTACTAGAGGAAAATGAGATACTAAATCAATGTTTGGTTGTACAGAAGAAAATGGAGAAAAAGAAGCTTGAATGCACATGATACAGACAACATTGGAAGAAATAGGAATGGGCGAAACACTGGTAGAAAGAAACAACAAAAGTAAGGGTTTCTGGAAAGAAATTAGAACAAGAGTGGGGTATATTGAAAAGCAAGAAATTATAAGTAGTTTCAAGGAAAAAAGATCATTAATAGATTATAAATATTTTAAAACGGAGTGGGGAAAAGAAAGGTACATAGAGGTATGCCACAAAGAGGCCAGAATGGGGTAGCATGGTGGTCTAACAGGGAGAAGAAGGGAGGAGAGATGTACTAAATGTAATGAATTACATGACAATTATCATTATATTCTGCAATGTGAGGACACGAATAAAGGAAGAGAGAATTTAATACTAGAGAAATGGAAAAATTTACCGATAGAGCTAAACGTTAGGAATATGTTTAATGCAAGACCAAATGAATACATGGAGAAAGCAGGGAAATATTTAGGAAAAATTAGCTTAAAGTGGTTAAAACAGACGCGAAGCAAATTGGAGACGATACGGAAAAACAGTAAAAAGGCAAAACAGTAAATAGTGGAAGATAATACTTCCCCATTATATATACAACAGAATGTTAAATATAAGGGGAAGAGAAATAATAAGCAACTCCATTGTATTGTAAACATTGTATAAACTGCATGTAAGTTCAAAGTACACAATAAATCATTCATTAATTCATAGCTAACCACTATTAGGTCAGTAAACGACAAGTGATTATTATTCCACACGTGCCATTAATCATTTGGCCATGCTTCCGTTTCTTGTATACCTCTAGTAACTACAACTAAATCTGTAAACGTTTATCTCGATTAACATGAACTATATTACATTCACATGACTTTCTCTATCCTGTATCATTTACTAATGGGTATAAAAACTTATTTTTCTGTCTACTTCATTTTAATCAAGATAAACCGTTTCAGAAAATTGCTACATTACTTATTTCGTTATAAATACAATAGGAATAGCGATGGTCAAATGCTGGTCGCTATATGCTGGCCTTATACACTCTTTCCATGCAGCCGCGAGAAACAACTAAACTCGACCGGACTTTAAAGAATGACGAAGGTATCGAACATTTCCAACTATTAATCACAGATCTCGGAAATGGCTTATGGCACAAAAAAAGTTATTTGAAACGAATTGTGTGTTTTAAAGAGACCTACATTATTGAGCGGGATGGCTCAGGCGATAACGTCTGTGGTCCTATTCGAGAAGTTGTGGGTTCGATTCCCGTGGCCGACCTTTCTGACCCACGGGTTTATTCGGGGGTTTCCCCGGGTCGCCAGGCGAGTGCTGGGAAGGATAATTAGATCCCTCGAATTTCCTGTCCCTCCATTTCATCTCCATTCTCATTTCACTTCACCTTTCATCTGCTTGGTCTCTTTCAGGGTTGCAAGTGTCGGCGGGAGATCTCGGCGTGTGCATGGCAGGGGAAAGTTATGCTCTAAGGAAACTTTCGTCCTCCGGGCTGCGAGCGGTCTCTGGTTCCCGGACCCCCCAGGGGATGCGTAAGTCTAAGGGTGAGGGGGGCCGGCTGCCGGCCGGTCAGTACCCCGGGAGTTCAAATCTGTAAATGGTAGGGACCCTGCCCTCTGCCTGTCGCGCCTCCTAGTCCGGCCGCCCTCTGTATCCTTTCACCTCATCCCTCCTTCCCGGGGGCGCCCCGACAGGGCATAGGCACAAAAGATCTGGTAGTTAGAGGTGCTAAGCCCCCCCCCGCTTCTAGTCCTATCCTAAGAGGCCTACATCACCTGTGTAGTACGTTTTCGTCTATCGCTTAAGGTTTACCAGCTACACAAAATCTACAAAATTCCTTTCGAATAAAGAGGACTTCACGGGATATTCCAAAAAAATTCAAGATGTACATTTTATTTGTCATGTAAATATATTTAATATATGGTATTTTAACAAAAACTGGTTAGGGCCATTTTTGAGAAAATCGAACATTTCGAAACATGTTACATGTAAAGGATAGTTGGGGGGGATTTTCTTGAAAATCTTCGTGTGGCATCTTTGGAAGGTGCTTGAACTTAAATACAAGTTTGGCATTTATCCGACATTTCGTTTTTGAGTTAAGCTGTTCACAGACAGACACAGACCTTTTTCTAAAAATAAACGATAGTGAGTAGAGAAAGTAATGCGAATGTAAACATAAGGTGTTTTGAGGTAGTTGTTTAGGTTGGTTACTTTGATTAACCATGAGAGCAGCCAAAATAAACAAACGAAGTCGCTACTTAAAATTATAAATTCTCCTCAATTTTCGCGTCTGGAGCTTATAGATTTGTTTAGCACTTCAACTATTGTGAAACCGCAAAAGAAGGTAAATACGTAACGATCTCGACGCACCTCGGCCGCAAACGCAATTTAATTACGCCAGATTGGAGAAACCACTCTAGAAATGCACCGACGTTAGATTTAACTGATGTACCTAACTCTGCTGATCAAATCTTGTCCACTGTGACTGTTCGGGCTTTCAAACAAAAACCACTGAATGCTTAGGAAGAGATGGTTTCACCGAAGTGCTTCAGATACTGGTTGTGGAAGACGAAACTCTGTATTTAGAGTGGGGGATAGTAGATTAGGTGTCTTGTGAAACTGACACCGTGTAACACTGATACAATGTGAATAAATATCCACGCGGCGAAGCTGCGGGATATATTGGCCATAAATATATTGTATAATCCAAACGTATAATAAAACTAACCAAAACTGTTACTGTCATTTTCAATGTTGAATGTATAATTAATATTAGCGCGTATAATGAGCTACTGTGAAGCCGGAAATCGGAGCTTAAAAACATTCATTTACTGTACCAGGTGAGTCAGCTGCACCTAGGTATTCGTATCTATGCAACGCGCAGTTTATAGTCTAATGTGAAAACATTGACCCTTTTAGCAAACAAACTTATTGTAGCTCTGTCCTTCTATTTGGTACTATACGCAATCCCCATTAATGATTATAGGCCTGAATGAGAACCAAAGAGCTGGAAAGCCTTAAAAAGACGGCGTTTCATAGATATAATGCTTGCAAGGAGATAGAGGACGTCTACCCGAAGAGGGGATAGAGTACGTATGTTTTGGCCGAGTGGTTTAGTTACCGGAATGTGGTGAAGCAAATGCTAGCTTCGGAGGTTCGAAGCTGATACAAACATAAAATTGTTTTGATTATTTTTTTCTCTCTCCTTGTGTTTATTTTCCGTATTTTAGTGTACTAATTTATTTATTTTTGTTGCTGGCTCTCCTGTGAGCCAAAAACATAAGAATTACAATCAGATAATTGTGTATCATGTTTACCCTAATAATCTGTACCGTATCTGGTGTTGTAAAGCGTGTTACGTAGTTAGCTTTCATTCTTTTGGGCGCATATCGACGATATTAAATCTAAGAGTTTTTGTTTCATGTTCAAACCTTATGTTTCACTTCTTCTACTGACAAAGGAGTTGTAAATGTGCTAAGTTCACGGGCAAACACAATAATAAATTGTTAAAGAGCGTGGATTTCATCAAGGGAGTAAATATTCAAAATGACAACCCCCTTCATCTATGCTAATTTGTGTACGTTGCCGGAGAGACCTTCTTGCATGCTGTAACATGCGCGGTGTAATCTGCCAGCATTCTTCACGTATGAGTGTGCCCGTATATGATTTGGGCTTTGCGGTTCTTCTTCTTTGCAGTGGAAAACATGACGATTATTCTATTTTGTACACACTTATAATGTTATCAAAAATGTTATTTATATCATAATTCAAATTATAGGCCCACAGAGATAAAACAAAAGGTAATAAAAAGTTTGAACTTAAACCGAAGGTTTTGAACCCGAATTAAAGTGGGGTAGTGTTAAAGCAACCACCAAAATACCATTCGGGAAATGCTACCTTGCGAGCTGAGGTACTTATACGAATTAGTAATCGCAGAACTAGACCCCACCTCGAATCTTTACACGCTTTTTGCAGCGCCACACAGTGTTTTGAGCTCGGTTTGGTAGTTTTAATTCAAATGAATAAACTGCATCAGTCATTACAATTATTGTATGATCTGAAATACGCCATAATTTGTGAAATAAGAGAAATTACCTAATTGGTCGCACTGCTAGATCTGCCATTTTGTTTTCAAATGGTTTTGTCAACCGATGCATGTGATAGGTTGTTCCTTCAGGGGCGTTTTCAAAGGGGTGCATGGATGTATGCTAAAGAATAAAAGTTTGTAAAATTCGCTAAAATTAGTACTGCTGCTCCCAGTGTCAGGGTGGGATGTTTTTTGCACCGACATACATAGCGATTACATTCTGTCCCGTAAAACACTTATGCATTGAGTTATGTATCCCTCCTCTATAAAGTGTTACGCAAATCAGCCATTAGAAGGCATTCAAGAAAGGCGTAAGTCACATATGTCGCTTAGCACGTTGCATAAATTCAAAAATAAATAGGCGCAGCTGACTCACCTGGTATAATAATCAGTGATACTTTAGTTCGTAGTTACTAGGAAACAAAACCTACACTTTATATTCTAACAAAACTCAAAACATGCCATTAAAACATGAAATACAGGTACAACAAAACGTATAATACACTTTAATGATGATCACCTATATCTTATTTTCCTTGATGAGAAACTTTATTGGCAACAGGTACACCAATGTTTGAGCTATTTTTCGACATAGTCACCACAAAAATTGAGACACTTGACATATCGTAGGATCAACTTTTGTATTCCTGTGTCGTAGAAGTCTGCCGCTCTTCGTCGTTGTCAAAACGCTGACCTTGAGGTGCAAGAAAAGATGGAAACCGCTGGGAGCAAGATCAGGACTGTATGGTGGATGATCAAACAGCTCGAACTCCTGCAGAACAGTTGCTGTGCGCCGAGCCGTATGTGGACGAGCATTGTCATGGAGCAGCACAACAGCTGCAGTAAACATTCCACGCCTCTTGCTTGAATGGCACGTCGCAATTTCCGCAGTGTTTCACAGTAACGGACAGCGTACACTGTTTCACCTCTGGGCGGGAAGTCAATGAGCAGAATGTCCTTCCTGTCCCAGAACGCCGTCCACATCACTTTCTGCTCCGACACAGTCTGTTTGAATTTCGTCTTGACCGGAGATCCATTGCGACGCCAATTTCTTGACTGCCGCTTGGTTTCCGGGGTAAAGTGTGAAATCCACATCTCATCGCCCGTGACGAGTCTGTCGAGGAACTCGTCGCCGTCATCATGATACCGCTGCAGAACTGTCAGTGCTGCTCTCAAGCGTTTCGTTTTGTGCTCGGGTTTTTCGGCACCCACCTGGCACACACTTTCCTGAACAGCAGATGCTTAGTGACAATTTCATGCAACAAGGATCGCGATATCTGCGGAAAATGGCTGCTGAGCTCCGTATTCATGAAGCGAGGTTCTCCACGATGCTATTATTATTAATATTACTATTATTACTATTATTATTAATATTATTTTTATGGACCCTCTTTAACTGCTGTGGTCCTTAGCGTCCCATTCTATATGAGCGTGAAAGACCGGTAATTTTGCTCAGAGGCCTCTTTATCAGGCCTGAGGTTCTTTTACGTGCCGTAAATCTACCACTCGGGACCACCGGCTTTATCCTTTACAAAGGAAGCCATGCTGAGGATTTTTACGCCTGAAAAAAATCCCTCCGCCGGGTTTGAACCCACGACCTCGGGAACTATAGGCTACCATGGTAACCACTACACCACAAAGGACGACTGCTGCAGAAACCATTTTAAGAGGGTGGTACTAATGATGAACAACAGATACTTTTTTGAGAACGTAAGGTCTTTTACCACATACTGGTGTTATAAACTGTAAGGTCTTCTCTGTTTTTCCAATGAAAATAAAACAGATGCCGTTTTTAGAAGGGAAGAAAAAGGTTCCTTAGTGCTGCACGCTGCTCTAACTTGATTGCCAATAAGTATAAAAATATGGGACTTTCACAGTCATGTTCGGAATTTAACGCAGTAAGCCACGGCGGGCTTTGCTGTATTCCAAAAGGAAGTTTAATCATTGAACGCAAGCGAAAAAGCAATTCGTTTAGCTGCATCGCATCGACTGCGGCACAAGCTAACTCTTTTACCTGTACAGCATTGGAAAGAGCGACGAGGGAGGGAGGAGTGGGGTTATGTGATTGGATATCCTCTTATTGAAGCCCTGTCGTGCGCTGCCGCACCAGATCAACTAGGTCATCATTGATGAGCGACGGTCGTCCACTGCACGCATCATGGACACTTTGACGAACTTCGGAAAACTGCCTACAACAGCGATGCACCATTTGCTTGCTTATGATGTTCGGCCCGTAGACAGACAGAACTGACGATGAATTTCGATCGCCGCTATGTTTTTTGCAGCAAGATACTTTATCACTGACCGAACCTCGCAGGCGGCGGGAGAACGAATAAGAGCCGCCATTTCGGCCACTGCTGCCGCGCTACTGGCACCAGGCGCGGCCCTGTCCGGCCGGCATATGATTGATATGTCATATATCTGTTACGCATGTCCGTTTTCCCGGCTAAATACGTTTACTTTAAAGGAAACAAAATCGCCTCGTAATATGCATTAAAAGAAAAACGTATAGTTGCATCTTGGACTGTCTTTAAAATTCTTCCTGATGAACCATGAAAATCACCCTCTTCGTTCATTTTTACTTTAAATTCACATAGGAAACTAACATCCAAAATTGCAGAATATAACAACAAAGTTTGTTGATTCATCGTGTTTGTTTTCCAAAGCCCAAATTAGTCTTTCTCTAAATATATCGTTTCCGCAATAAATAAATTTCATTAAATATACTAAATATACAACATATACTAAAATACTCTGAACGTAGATAAAATATTGTTGACAACGCGTTAAAATTAGGTTTGTTAACCAAACCTATAAATAAATATTTTCCATCTATACGTGTATGTATGTATGTTATCTATTCACGCAAGAATGGCATTGTTATGAAATCTGGTATGCTACAACAAACATTACGTCCTACTTAGAAAATAGGATCCATAGTAACTTAATTACTTGTCAAAAGGGGTTTCTAATGGGTCGTAAAATAAAAAATGAATATATCACTTATTATTGTTATTATTATTATTATTATTATTATTATTATTATTATTATTATTATTATTATTATTATTATTATTATTATTATTTTCTGAAAGGAATGGTAACCTAACGCAAGTTTTTAAGAGTTGAGTTTCTGACGAATTTTGTTGTTTAAAGAATTTTGACAGGATGAATAGATATTTAAGGAATTATAGCAATTTCTTGATACGCTTACTTGTGCGCATAAACGAAAAACAGTTTGGTTCTATTCGCATATCAAACGTACGCGTTTTGTTTAAAAGTTTCCTTGTTTTTACCCAGTTTATATTTCGCGACCCTTAGCTTGGCGGAGCGCCGGAGGTATACCCTCCAGCGACCACGGCTACGGGGGCCGGCTTTTAAGAATAGCCCGCGTGGGAATCGAACCCAGGACCTTCGAGTTATTAGCAAGACGCTCTAACCTACTGAGCTAAGAGGCCACAAGCGTTTGTGTAATGGACACTTGATAGAGCCCACAGGGTATTTTTATGCGTTTTCGCAGTTGAAAGAAAGCCAGTTTTCTCTAGAATTACACCATCTATGACAATGAAGCTTGCTGCTTATTAAAGGTTTTCTGAGTATACTGGTATCAAGATTTTTTTAGCTAACTTTAAACCTTTTAATTATAAAAATATTTAGATATAGTAAAATAATTTCTAAAAAAATTACTTTCACTTATAGGTGCACTTTTCTCTGAAAATAAAGATCAGAACTGCGCCAAATTTTTATTATGAGTTTTTATAAGTAGCTTAAGATATCCGGTTAACTATTTGTCCATTTGAGGGACTGATTTAATTTTTAAAAAATATCGCAAGAAAACAACTTTTTGGTGTAATTTTTTTATATTTATTTTTTTTTCGTCGAAATCGTTTAATTTAGGATCAAAACATTTAACCTACTAAATGCAGCTAAACATTCTGTACAATCACAAAAATTTAAAACTTCTAAGTTAAATAGATTTTAAGAAAAGTGTACCTGAAGTTCTAAATATAAAACTAATGGGAAATGTCAAAAAAAAAAAAAAAAACAACTAGGTGAGCACATTGTTGCATACAAATATACTATATCATCTCTGAACCATACGAGCCCTTTAAAGGTCCAAATAACAAAATATGTTCCTTATACCATTTATAATGGATAATAACAAAAATCAATTATCGAACCCAAATCTCTACCAAGTGTCCTTTTAAAGCTTTTATTTGTTTTAATTTTTATTAACGCCTCAGGAGTTTTATTATCGGTTTTAAAAATAATATATTACACAAATTACAGAGAGAAAGGAGGGGTGAGGCCGCTAAAAGGAGAGAGTGAAAAGTGGGAGAGGGTGAAATCAGGAGAGGAAAACTAAGATTGTGGGGAGGGAGTAAGAGAGAGAGAGAAGAAGAACTTCCTAAGTAAACAAGCAGAGGAAAACTAAGATGGAGGGTGGAAGAGAGGAGAGGTTCTATAAGGAGAGAAAAGCTAAGATGGAGGGGAAGGGAAGATAGAGAAGGATCTCCTATGTAAACAAGAAGAGAAAAATTAAAATGGAGTGGAGGGAGAGAGAGAGAGAGGAGATTCTAGAAAGAGAGAACTAAGATGGAGGGAAGGGGAGAGAGAAGAAGAATCTCCAAAGTAAACAGGGAGAGGTAAACTAAGATGGAGGTAGGGAGGGAGAGAGCATATTTTAGAAAGAGAGGAAAACTAAGATGGAGGAAAGGCAGGGAGAGAAGAAAAATCTCCTAAGTAAGCAAGGAGAGGAAAACTAAGATGGAGGAGAATGAAAGAGAGAGGAGATTCTAGAAAGAGAGGAATACTAAGATGGAGGGGAGAGAAAGAGAGAGAACAATCTCCAATGTAAACAAGGATCTCCGAAGCAAACGGGAGAGGAAAACTAAGATGGAGTGAAGGGAGAGAGAGGAGAAGAAACTCCTCAGTGAACACAATAACGCGAGCAGTGCCACCTCAGCGGTGTTACGATATCGTGTCGCATAGGTACCCAGTTTGAACCTCAATTGGTGTGTTACCAAGATAAATTTCTCCGGTGTTTTTCCTTATCTTCCGAAGAGGAATCGGGTAATTCTCAAGTCCTATGGACCCCAAGGTGATATGAGCATCATTTCATTCGTACAATATCCGATATGACCTACTCGGCTAAAGGACGCTCAATAATAATAATAATAATAATAATAATAATAATAATAAACGCAACAAGCCTGCGATATCTGCCATTTCTACGTAAACATTATCATTTGGTCCAGAATTCCATATTTTGTTCAAATTTTGTTGTATGGATTTCATATTATGAGAGAATCTGGCATGAATAAATAAAAACAGCAACTTTATTGACGACGTATCAAGCAATTAGCTTTAGAGAGCCAGTAGAAGTGTACACCCAGTAAATGGAAATACTATCAGTACGTGCTCGTTCAGTTGTTTTCGGTTTGTATTATTTTGCAATTAACACTTCTAGCTGTTATTTGGTTTGTCGTTTACACGGAACATAAAAGGTAATGTCTATTTGTTTTTACTAGTGAGAGAACATTCAAAGCACCAGATGAATACCCTCTTTTATTTAACCCATTTTCACAGGTATACAAACGGTTTACAACGAGAACGTTAAATCGTCACGGCCCCTCCCCAAAAATCTTTGTGGTAACAGGAGAAAATACGGAAAATTCAAATTGTTGTAAGCTCGCCTATAGGAAGCACAGAAGCTAGATTTGAAGATTTTTAATGAATGCATCCTTTCAATCTTTGTACATGCGTTGCTCACACTTTCAGTACCACATGTACAAACTTTTAGATTAACCTCTTCATGCATGAAGGTATCACATGATTTCATTTCCTTTTATTTCACAAATATGGCATTAGGACCACCCATGACTGCATGAATGTAACGTTTGATACCAGAGCGTGTTGCTACAAAAGTGCACAAGAGTGCAGCACTCCCTGAATGAAGCAATATACACTACGTGATCAAAAGTATTCGGACACCTGGCTGAAAATGACGTACAAGTTCGTGGCGCCCTCCATCGGTAATGCTGGAAGTCAATATGGTGTTGGCCCACCCTTAGACTTGATGAGTGCGTTCACTCTCGCAGGCATACTTTCAATCAGGTGCTGGAAGGGAATGGCAGCCCATTCTTCACGAAGTGCGGAACTTGGAAGAGGTATCGATGTAGGTCGGTGAGGCCTGGCACGAAGTCGGCGTTCCAAAACATCCCAAAGGTGTTCTATAGGATTCAAGTCAGGACTCTGTGCAGGCCAGTCCATTACAGGGATGTTATTGTCGTGTAACCACTCCGCCACAGCCCTGCAGTATGAACATGTGCTCCATCGTGTTGAAAGATGCAATCGCCATCCCCGAATTGCTCTTCAACAGTGGGAAGCAAGAAGGTGCTTAAAATACCAATGTAGGTCTGCGCTGTGATCGTGCCACGCAAAACAACAAGGGGTGCAAGCCCTCTTCAGGAAAAACACGACCACACCATAACACCACCATTATCACCTCCGAATTTCACTGTTGGCACTACACACGCTGGCAGATGACGTTCACCGGGCATTCGCCATACCCACACCCTGCCATCGGATCGCCACATTGTGTATACCGTGATTCGCCACTCCACACAACGTTTTGCCACTGTTCAATCGTGTTTGGCATCGCGAGGCGTCGTTTGGCATTTTCCTGCGTGATGTGTGGCTTATGAGCAGCCGCTCGACCATGGAATCCAAGGTTTCTCACCTCACGCCTAACTGTCATAGTACTTGGAATGGATCCTGATGCAGTTTGGAATTCCTGTGTGATGGTCTGGATAGATGTTCTGCCTATTACTCTTTACGACCATCTTCAAATATCGGTGGTCTCTGTCAGTCAACAGACGAGGTCGGCCTGTACGCTTTTGTGCTGTACATGTCCCTTCACGTTTCCACTTCACTATCACATCAGAAACAGTGGACCTAGGGATGTTTAGGAGTGTCGAAATCTCGCGTACAGACTTCTGACACAAGTGATCACCCAATCACCTGACCACGTTCGAAGTCTGTGAGCTCCACGGAGCGTCCCATTCTGCTCTTTCACGATGTCTAATGACTACTGAGTTCGCGGATAATGAGTACCAGACAGTAGGTGGCAGCACAATGCACCTAAGATGAAAAACGTATGTTTGTGTGTGTCCGGATACTTTTGATCACATAGTGTATCTCGAAGGAAGGAATGTGCAACACCTTATTGGAAGTACTAGTTTGCAGAAGTTTGGAACCATATTGTACGAATAAAAATTCATATTATAAAGGGCAAAAAAATATTATTTGAAATGTACGTATCTACTATTAGTTAATATGCACAAATAATTTGAAATTAATTAATTAAAATATTAATAATATCGGAAAATAGTGATGCACACAAATGATAACATTATGCATTTAGGTGTGCTGAAGATTTTGAGGTTATGTAATCATTTGTAATTTTACACCACAGTATTTCGGTCTAATAATTTGTGTTCTTGATTACGAGAATTATTTGAGTATTTCAGGTATGTTATTACAAATTTTCAATTTAGTAAAGGACAGAAATATTAACTATCAAAGGAGGAGATTGTGAAATTACTACCACCTTCAGATTCTGAAAGGAAGTATCTTCTGAGAGCTGTTATAAGGGAAATGGGAGAAGAAACTTTGCTTCCTGGTGAACAAGAAGTACCGCCTGCATTAGAAGTGGAAGAAAATGAAGCTAAAAGGTGGAATAGAAGAGAAAAATCCATGATTTCTATTTTTGGTCCATTTAGTCAACATGTACATGGATAGAGTCGACCTTCTAGATCCTATGGTTGATTGCCCATTGGCCCCATTAGTTCAAAGAAAGAAATGGTACTTGAAAGAGTTTTCCACGTGGTTAGTAGCATGCTAGTAAATGTATAAATACTTTATAGAGATATTAATGGCAATAAACGTTATTTTGTGAAATTCAGATTTATTGTGCTTGATAATGAATATGAAAAGAAGAGAGGACGAGCTTGAAATGATGCTGTTGCCGATCCACCACCTAAGAAACACATAGCTGTTTTAAATACAACAATTGCTAACTTAAGATTCCATGGAAGAGGTTTATTATCTTTTGGAAGGTGACTAAGAAAAGGCAATGCATTGTCCTGATGGCACATGTAAACGAAGAACGTGATGTAAGTGCAAGAAATGTAATACGCCCTGAATGTATTGAGAACTTCCACATGAAGTAACATACATGCTGCTCAAATTTTTCACTTTTGTAAGCTTTTCTGCATGTTTGTATTAGAACCTCAAATGCATAATGTACACATATGATACCACGTTCATAATTTGTTCAAAAAATAATAATATACATTGATGAGCCTGAAATCCTATTATTTAATGTAGATTTGACAATTTTAAAATATTAAACTTTTTTTTCTCATGTTCCTTGATAATTCATGCATGAAGAGGTTAATTATTCCATTTTCACTGTTACATTAAAGATGTACTTGACTTAATCGTAACTGGAAGCCAATGCTTAACACCTATTTGCTTCTATGAATGTTAAATCATTTTCTATTGGTATGAGTGCAGCTAACTGAAGCCAACTACTGAAGAGTTTCTACGACTGATAATAGCCAATATGATGAAGAATGACAGCTAGGAGTGGAAACGAACTCTGGCCTCTCTCCAAAGCATTTAAACGGTGGCGGTAAATTGCGGTATAGCGACAGAGGAATCGATTTTACAACTCCCTCAGACTGCAGATGTCGGGAACATCACAGCACGCAGCACAGTTAATGCAAACTCATGGATTTTCGCATTCAACTTCGTACGATAAATGTTACCTCTCGCTCAAAGGACCCCGTGCTCATTTGAGCGTGATGCCATCCATTTCATTCACCGCCTCTGCTGACCCGAATTCTCAAAAGGTACATTAAACACTTCCAAACAATATAACCAATATGTTGAAGGGTGACGGCCATGAATGGAAACGAATTCTGACCTCTCTCCAAAGCATTTAAACGGTGACAAGTGAGGCAGTATTTTTAACACTTAAATGATATCAGTCTAATTATATAATATAAAATATAATAACAGCCCGCATTAAAGGAATATGTGTATAAATAATATATAAAGTTAATTAACAGTCATTGTATTATGTTTATATTATTATGTACGTGTATAATAATGTTATGTGAATGTATTAAGTAATTTAACAATGTAGGAGCTGTGAGAATAGAAGCTGAAAGTTGCTAACAATGAGGTAACCTTGAGGCAATAATGAATTAGAAAGTTTAATAAAGGCTACTAGTAATTCGTGGAATAATAATGTGATATTTAAAACAGTTTATAAATAGCCAATCAAAAACTAGAAAATGCTTAAGTTAAAAAAAGTATTCTATTGGAGTAAAATTAGCCAATCAGAGACGTGAAATATAGTAAATGTACGAATTTAAGACACTACTAGGCAGCGTTCCCGAGCACTTCGATACGGTATAGGTTAAGTGTGAGACATAAAACTTCATTACGGCGAGAATAAAAATAAAACTTACGTATTAAAAAGTGCAATTAATAAATAATCTCACAGCTCTACAGTATGATATATCAGTGAAGTGTCATCTAATCGTGTGAAAGATTAATAAAACGAAGTTAAATACCATTATAATTTGTGTAAGCCTTCATTCTTTAGCCACACCACCCCCTGCTAAGAGATACGTGTTTCTGCAAATTACTACTGACGCAGCCGAGGCATACAAATATAATATTTAAATAAAAATTCAAATTACAAACTTGATTTTTTAAAAGTGGGGGCGAAGGCCACCGGAAAAGTGAACTTGGGGCGAAGGCCACCAGTTTGTAACGTGCGTGGTCTAAACAACTTCAAGTTTTGGCTCCCCAACAGTGAAACTACAATACACCTTCTT
The DNA here is from genome assembly GCA_030765065.1 of Deroplatys truncata. NCBI lineage: Eukaryota > Metazoa > Arthropoda > Insecta > Mantodea > Mantidae > Deroplatys > Deroplatys truncata. The sequence goes on from CM060990.1 coordinate 636,782,541, forward strand.
CACAAGGTAAAATACGCTGCAGCGACAGAGCAATCGATTTTATAACTCCCCAGACTGCAGATGTCAGGAACATACCATTCAATATCATACAGAGATACCGGGTTTGATTCCCGGCTGGAGGGTGGACATTTTTCTTTAGCCAGGATTATTCCGCATCCTCCCTAGAGTGTGGAAGTGTGAATAAACGTGTGATGAGTGTGTATGTGTGAATTTAATGTAATTATCCAAAGTAATACCAATCAAATCAAACCCATGGCGCGCCAGCCCAGAATCGGCCCAAGGCCTACCGCCCCGACCGCTGCATCCCCCACCTCTGCCCGCTGCAGGCGTCATTGGTGAGGGACAGTACTGGAGGGTGGGACTGGTCAGCGCCCCGGTCCCTCCCAGCCGGTTAAGGCGGTCTTCTCAACCAAGGCCGCTACGTTCCCATCACGTAGCTCCTCAATTGGCCCCTCAGGGACCTAACGAAGCTGAGTGCACTCCGTACCAGACCTCCCAACGGGGGGAAAATTCCCATGCCAGTACCAGGGATCGAACGCGAGTCCCCCGAGCCAGGCGCGCTACCACTGCGCTACGGGGACGGTCCCAAAGTAATACTACCCAACTGCTGAGCAATTACTCGTCGTTTCTAACGCTTCCCATACCTTCGAGGGTTACCTCATTCCACCAAGCGATGACTGGACCTATTTCTGAGGTGGAGGCACAAAGCGAGCGTTGCCTCCGATGATGATGAGGTGGCGATGGAATGAGAGGACCTACAGCTTTTACGGTGGACTCCGAACCACGTTGGAGCTTGGGAATACTTCACATGAGCAAGTCAGAGGTGACTTAAAATCGCCACTCCAGAGCCGGGAATCAAACCCCGGACCCTCAGTACTTGGGCCGGAAACGAAACCACTGATGGATTTTCATTTTAGCCCTTAACCGGTACAGATTTCTACACGTTTCATTGTAAAGTCTTGAGGTAAACATTCGGACATTACCTCACTGTAGCAACAGATCTGTAAAAAACAAACATTCCCAATCTTCTTTTTATTAACCTCAAATGTTTACCACTTATGCAGAATATTTTAAGACATTGCTTTTTTATTTACAATTCATAATTTTTGATAATGCTATAAAATGCACCTTGTACCAAAAGGTTTATTTAATCTGTCATAATTTGTTTTACTTAGAAACCAAAATAAAGAACCTACTCTGAAGGAATTAACTCATTTCTATTAATATTAATTGGTGTCAGGTTTACTAACTTTAGTTATGGAAAATATGTAACTGCAATTGGACTGCCTCAGTATTTTTTCGGTAATTGCAGAACAACTTTTTGGTCCTTATTATCTGAGGCTCTCCTATAACTGTCGAGCATTTACATTAAAAACTATGGTACTCAGAGCACTTTAAGGTGAAAAGGCTGAGGAATACAGTATGGCCACGCAGAATTGTAAAACGTTTAGGGACCGGTTTCACCAACACATGCTAAATTTTAACACAATGTTAAACTGATTTAACACTGAAGTTAACACAAATTGTGTTTCATCAAACAATATAACTTTAACAATGTGTTAAAGTCGGTGTTAAGTCAACAACGCGATACTCCTGTGTTAAGGCGTTTAACAAATGTTAGAAGTTGGAAAATGGCTGCCGCAAACCAAGCTGTTGATGCGAGTTTGCTACAATTGACATTTTTTAATGCCATTCCTAAGAGTAGTCGCACGTCATAGGAATTTGAAACCCTGCAAAAGGAGGAATTTTTAAAGCAATATAGACTGTCCAAGAGTCCATGAGCATGGTTTTATGGGAAATACGAGAGGTTAGAATACTACCAATAGAAGCTTGCCTCTTTCTCCTAAGCTACAAGTGTTAATTAGGTACTTAGATTTTATACTACTATCTTTTTCATTTACTTGATGGGTGATAATGTTGGCATTTCCAAAGCTACCGTTTGTGGTTTATCCGGAGGTTTCCAAAGGAATTGCTTCAAGAAGCAAACAGTATTTTCTTCGGGTCTGCTTGAATACTCGGCGATAACACACTTTCGTCCATTTTAATTTTAATGCAGTGTCCACCACCAGTTTTAAACAGCTTACACGCTCTTTGCACCTAACATTTCTGATGCTGCACTATATGTTAGCATAAAATTGCCGCAGTTGCTTACTGGTCTTAAGAGAAACGGGTTCATTCCAATTAAATTACTCGCGAATTTTGTCCCAGGCTGCAATTTTATCCTTTAATGTAAGACCGTCAGATTTTTCGCAGTTGATAATAATGTATACTTATTAACCAGATGCTAATTAACACGTTTCAAACGGTGAAACATTTATTTCAGTGACATTGCGATTCTAACCTCAAACAATCGGTAACACCATATGGCAATTGCTATGAATGTAAATAGTTGTCTACTATAGACACAGAGAGCGCAGCGAAACGTAGACAAAAGTGCATCGGAGCACGTTCAGAAGCAGTGTAGTTCGGTCACCGCCTTCTCGAAAGTTAGCGTTAGCAGCTGTCTTTGTCGTTAACATTATGTTAGCTAACAATTTGCTGTAAAAGCTTGATGAAACGCTAAAGCTTTAACCTTATCTTAAACTTTGAACACCGTGTTAACAAACAAGATGTTGGAGCATTTTTAACATCTGTTGGTGAAACCGGCCCTAAGAATAGTAAAATAACAAAAAAGTGGAAAATTTTGTTTCTTTTTTCCCAAATGCTACTAATGCATCACATTGCCTTTTTGGATTTTAAGAAATACAAGGACGTGACGTAGTGGGTTTGAGCCCACCCATGTGGGTGCGGATTTCTCTGCTCATGCATTGGACCGGCACGCACTCAGCATCGTCATGCATTGAGGAGCTACGATAGGTAGCGATCTGTAGGTCACGAAAGCCAACGTTCTGGCTGGGGGAAGTATGGTGCTGACCACATCTGCCAGCATCGGCTGGTTTTATTACTCCAAGCCACCGCTTCATGCCGGTTGGTTCAAATTATTCATGTGACATCCGACTTAACGTAATGGGAAGGGAAGGTTTGACATTGCCAAACTCTTATTACGTCGCGTTATGTTAAGTCACGTTACGGTTAAATTTGTATATCTTGCAGTTCTTATCTAAATGTTTTCAAAATTTTTTCACATGCTGTTCTACCACAATTATAAGTGGTGTTTAAATTTCATGTAGATATCTTTAATAGTTTTCAAGAAAAAACTTTACTTTTATTATGCTAACTAGTTAGATGTTGCCCAAGATGCAGAAATCGTAATTTAAAAAAAATAAAAATACTACATTATTTAAATATTAATACACAAAACTGACATATAGAAACTTTTCCACTCATTTGATTGTTTCAGAAAAAAATTTAAATTTTCAAATATAATTTTTGTAAGAATTTATCCAAAAACAATTATGTCATCTTGAGCAATTTAAAAATGAAGCAAAAACCGTACTTCAGCTTTTAAGTTCATTCTCTCAGAGTTTTTGCTGAAAATTTGAACAAGATTGGTTACATTTTTAATGCGTAAAAGTGTAAGAAAAAGTCGAGTAAATAGAATTGAAAACATAAATACAGGCCTTTAGACCGTGTGCTGATGAGCATTTAACTGGTTACCTGTTGAAGCATTAAAGGTCTCTGAAAGCCAAAGTTTTAGTATATAATTGAAGCTAAAGGTTTAAAGTATTTTTGGACATGAATACACTTAATACTATGCGTTAGAGCTTTACGTTACGTCGCGTTGTCACGTTACGTTAACTTCATCGGAATTCCGTCTTTACTGTGTTAGCAAAACTAGCACCACTTACTTGTTTTTGGTGGGTTTGACAGAGTATCAGCTATCGAAGTGTGGCAAAAGTGATCCATTTCCAAACCGCTGCCGCGAGGAGTAAGATTTCACTTGCTCAGTGTTCAACATATTGCTTGATTCAAACACAAAACACGGCAAGAGCGACTTCTGTTGAAACCAGAAGAGCACTGAGAAACACTTTCACCCGGTTTCGACTGCTGGGAAAAGAGGCAGGTAGCCTGCGGTATTGGCTTGTCAAACAAAGGGGACAGAATTCGCTTATTGACCACTCAAATAACAAAAGAACGGCGGGGTGGGAGGTCAAAATAACTTGGGGTGTTTTCTGCGTCACAGAGGAGATGTCTGCACATGTATTTATAGTTGCACTCCTCTACAGGCATATCTCTCAAAAGCGGGTGCATTTTATTCAGCTTCGGCTGAAGAATTAAATCATAGGCAAGGGGTCGTACACTACTTGAATTACATTAATGTAGCTTTTCATCATATACAGCTATAACATTTACTATTGATAAATTGTAGGCCTTTGCAGCTTTTTTTTTTTTTTTTTTTTTTTTTTTTTGTATTTTAGCATGCAGTGACTCCAAGGCTAATTTGTCTAATAAATGAATTACAACTATCCGGGCTTGTAGGCCGTGGTCTAGAAGGCATCGTGGATACCGACGTTTCGCCAAGTACAGCGCTTGGCATCTTCAGGGTGAAGTGATTCAGTGTCTGCGGTGGTCGGAGTCTGCCTTCTAGACCACGGCCTACAAGCCCGGATAGTTGTAATTCATTTATTAGGTATGACGCCGGCCGTGAAAGCCTCAGTATGTACGTTTATTCGTCTCCATTTTTAAAAAAATCTGGGCAACCAAATCAACGAAGAGAAAATTCTCAATCTTAATATGGTGAAATAAAAACGATAATACAGTCTGCGTTTTCTGGGAATTTCCAAATTCTTCTATTTCATTAGTTTTATAATTTTTTTTGAAAATTACAGATTTTTCAACTTCTTCATGTGTGTTGCTTACGAAATGATTTTATATCTATTTAATAGAGCAAACTTTACTTTCTCTACCACGTATTTAGTAGGTAGAAGCAGCATTGCGTTGCACCCAAAAATTCGATATTGATATTTTAGAGGAAATACACGCTTTGAGGCTCCCTGAATTCTAAAAAAATCATTTTTAGAAAAACATTGCTGTGTGTGTGTGAAGCAAAACTCAAAAACGAAATGTTGGATAAATACCAAACTTGTTATTTAAGTTCAGTACCTTCCAAGCATGCCACAGGAAGTTTTCAAGAAAATCCCCCTACCCCAAACCACCCATTACATGGCAAATTTTTCGAAAATTTTGATTTTACCAAAACTGTGTAACGACTTTTATTAAAATATGATATACTTAAGATTTTTACATGACAAATAAAATGTATATGTAAATGTAAATAAATTTGTGAAGTCGTGAGAACTGAGGTATTAATGTAATCGAGTAAAAACGATGATAATTTCTGAATTTAACATATTTTCCTTCGTCAGATTAGAAATCATTTTCCGATTTCACGTATCATACCAAAAATTTGCTCTACTAAACGCATATAAAATAACTCCGTAAATACCATATATGAAAAGGTTGAAAAATAATAAAATGAAAAGCTGGAGGAATACGAGAGTACACAAACTGTAATATATTTTATTCTCTATGCACATTAAAACTGAGAGTTTTGTTTCTGTTAATTTGGCTGTCAGATTTGTTTAAATTTGAGATGAATACCACAGTGATTGTGTGTGTGCAAGTGCGCGCGTATATGTTACAAATTTTATGTAAGAAAAGTTTCTGGTAAATTTCGATTTTTAATAAATAAACAATATTTGTTTATCCTGAAGTGTTTAAAGTACCTTTTAAGAGGAGTATGTGCACTAAAATTGGACAAACAATTAAAACATTGAGTTGTACTCCTTTTTAGTGCTTAAATATTTGCAGAATAGGATTATAGTAAACATTTTTTAGTTATAATCATACATCCTCCTCATATATTATTTATTACACCTTCATGCTTTGATTAGCCTCCCATTTTGGGTTTTGCAACTTTATACTTGGGCAGCGATTTCTCAATAACCACTGAAGTTATTTTAATGAACGTACCCTTTATGAGTTTTTAAGAATTTTCTGATAGTAATCACTGAATTATGGCAGCCTGCAATATTTTGTTTTTAGATATGGCCTGTAATTTGCGAGTATTCAAATTGGTAGGTAAATGTGATAAAGTTTGATGGCATTTTTCTCGTAAGTTCATATTTTGATGATATTGGTGTATTTTTCTCCAAAATTAATACAGTTATGAGGCTGAAATTTTTACAGAAGGTCAGTGTTATTGTTTAGTTTAAAACAGAAAAAACACATTAAAAGTTTTCATAGTGAAATTTTCAGCAAAAATGCCTTGCAACTTTTACTTTTAAAATACAGTGGAATAAAAAAAATCTAAATATTCATAGTCCCTTGTAAACCTAAAACTCGGGTTCACCGAGCTGAGAGTTGCCCAGAATTTAACGTTTGAGTATACAGGAAAAGCTTGTCCAAGCAACTGAACCCAAACTAGTTTAGAACTTGGGTCCTGTGAATTACAATGCGGACACGCTGCCCTACAACATGAAGGTGTAACATAGTGTTAAAATGTTAATGGACCACTTTGCAGCCATAAATAACATTAACGTATTTTGTAGGTGCGCCTGTTACCTTTGAATTCAATAATGGTTCGCCGATAGTTACGAAATTTGGTATATAGGTAATATACATTATATCCTACTTAGAACGCAGGCTGAATGGTATCTTAATCAAAGGGAGTGGGTTCGAATGGGGGCAGAAAATTCGAAATATTAATTTTCGTGAAAAGTATTACATAACAAAGGTTTACAAGCATAATATCTCTGATCAGTTGTGTTATTTATAACATTCTGCTTTGATTTTTAGTGCCATTATTCTTGTACATACGCAGGTACACTATAACTATAGATCTTACATTATTTTCTGGTAACTTGGGTTAAAGTACAGTCCCAATCGCGCAACTAGCCCGAAAAAATGACGTTTTCAAAACATCACAAGACATGTACGTTGCGTAGGTAGAGAGATGGGAGGAAATAATGGGGATTGGAAGAGAGAGGGGATTAAGGGAGAGAGAGAATAAAACTGAAATTAAAGAAATGATGCGAACGGAGTTACGATTTCTGATAGTAAATGAATAAAGGATGCATCTAAAAGCTGTTGTTTAAACTTTTGTGTCTATTTTTCATAAATTTTTGCTATTTTCTGAATTTTTTATAATTATCACTTAAAACAGATTTAACTGATTTATTTATCGTTTTATTTGCAGCAGCATAGTTGAGGATTGGAAATAAACAAGAAGTAGGTTGGACACATCAGCTGAGCTTGCGGAAAAATTGCTACATAATTTTGCCTCACTCCATATGACCCCATTCCCTAAAAATCTGATGTGTTAGATTAGATTAGATTAGATTGGATTGGATTGTATTCTGTGAATTCACTGGCAGCCATAAAGGCTTGTGAACATAGAATATGTCAAGGAAATGTACAAAAATTACATATAAGCATAAATATTACACAGAATATAGAATATTTGAAATAAAATAGACACATACTATATGCGTGTCAAGGAAATGTACAATAAAGTTACATATATACATAAATATTACATAGTATACAGAACATTTAAAATAAAATAGAGACATATTATATACAAAATTAAACAAATCAAGTGTAATTTTGTACAGAGTCGAATACCTCCTTAACGTTATAAGGTTAACATACGTATAGGCAAGAACAGTTATTTTAACATTCACTAGGCTTGTACATTTGTTCGTCTCATCATTTTGTTCTATTTGATTTGTAATGCATTGCATTTACTGTCAGTTCTTAATATACATGCATTTAAATAGCTTCATTAATTCTAGAGCAGGCATAAAATATAACTGGCAATTGTCATTAATATTTACTAATACTACTTACAGAGCTATATACGTATTATCATCAGGACAATTTGTCATTCAGGTAATCTTGTGCAGAATAATATGCTTTTGAGCATAGGTATTCTTTAACAGCAGTTTTAAAGACATTGAAATTGTCAACTTTTCCCTTAAGATCATTAGGAAGAGTATTAAATATTTTTATGGTCTCATAATATACACCTTTCTGGAAGCAAGAAAGCTTTGCACTGGGATGATGGATGAACATTATGTTGCATTCACATAATGTTTTCCACCTATTATTGTTCATGTTTATATAGCTTCTACAAACGATTCTCATGAAAGCTAACTGTTTTTATCTACTTCAGGTTTATCCAGATAAACCTTTGCAGAAATAGTTTCATTACACATTTTGCTGTAGGTATAAGGGGGATTGAGGAAACCGAGTTGATAGTCAGATGTTTAAAAGTGAAATTCCCTACTCTTTCTATGATATCGCGAGAAACAACTGAGTACAGACGGCACATTAAACAAATGAAAAAGTATTGAGCAATCCAAACCAGTAATAACGGATATCTCGGATATTGGCTATGCCACAAAAAGTTGCTTGAAATAAATTGTGTGTTTCAAATAGTTCTTCATTTTTTGTACCTACGTTTTTGTCTATCTCTTAACGTTTATCAGTGATAAAAATTATAAAAAAGTTCCTTCCGATTGAAGATGCCTTCGCAGGCTACTCTCACAAAATTCAAGATACACACTTTACTTGTCATGTAAATATCTTAAATTTATGGTACGAGGGCAGTCCCGAAAGTCCCAGACGTTTTGGCCTACCGTGGCGATGACACCATCTTGGTGTCAGAACATTCCTGCATTCAGTATGCATCCAGCTGTGGTAGCGTGAGGACTGTGTCTTCCTTACTGTGCTCTCTGTGAGCTGTTAAAATGTGCGCTGCAAAAGAAAATCCCGCCACTTGTGAAGAGCGGTCTGTGAATAGGTTTTTGTTGGCTAAAAAGAACAAACCAATTGAAATTATCGTCAACTTGGTGATGTTTACGAGCAGGCAATAACCAGTGAAAGCCGAGTCAGGCAATGGTGCATTGATTTTAAAAATGGCCGTACCAATGTTCACGACGAGAATCGCAGTGGTAGGCCTAACCTTATGACTGATGAACTGTCAATGCAAATCAATGACAAAATTAGTGAAAATCGTCGTTTCACGATTACAGAACTTTCGGAACATTTTCCCCAAATTTCACGGAGTTTGGTGCATCAAATTGATGCTTTGATACTGACGCTGAACTGCATGCCGGTGTAAACAGTGGTTGAAGTCGCAGACGGCAGATTTCTACAGAGAGGGTATTGAAAAACTTGAGCCGCGGTATGATAAATGCCTCAATTTGAATGGCGATTATGTAGAAAAATAGCTTAAGCGTGTACCTTTCAAATGTGATATTTACATTTTGTTAATTGTTTATTTCAAAACGTCTGGGACTTTCTGGATTACCCTCGTATTTTTATCAAAATCGTTAGAGCCATTTTACAGAAAATAAAAAATTCGAAAAAGGGTAAAAGGGTAGTTTAGGATGGGAGGACTTTCTTGAAAATCCTTATATCGCATCTTTTGAATATACTGAATTTAAATACCAAGTTTGGTATTTACCAGAGTTTTCTGCTCAAAGACACACACAGAGACCTCTTTCTAGGCTTGCTTTGGGTTCAGGGGGCTTGAAAACATGTATTTGCGGTGCAATATTGATATCAAAATTTTGGGTAGAATGTAATACCTTCTCTCCTACTAAGTACGCGGTAGAGAAAGTAAAAATATATGCTTTTTTTAAATTTAATATGTTGACATAAATAACATTGCATGCTATGGGTATACGGACTCGTTTTGTAAGAAGTTTCTGGCCCGTGTTGTATATTATACTACAGCGCCTTCTATATCATCATCAAGCGTAACCCTCCCTGCGACGCTTGGGGCGAGAAAATACACGTGAAGTTATCAACGTGTATTTCCTGCTCACACCTGAGCAAACGTGCTACTACATCATTATTTGATACGATCTTCTACCTACACTTACGATGCCATTTACAGAAAATATTGGAATAATGTTCTTCTGTGTATAGCTTTAAGGTTGGCAAGAATCCCACCGTATTTCAGTAATTCAACCATTTTGTCCTTGTGCGTGTTGGTGTTTTCTTTCTTTCTTTTGTTTTATTTTATTTTTGTATCTCTTTGTGACTACTAATGGTGTAACGGCCATGAGATTACGTTCTATTTCAACAACCAGCTAAAATAAATGAAATAGAATGAACATTTGTGCAAACGAGGATTAATTCTCGCCGAAACGATTGTGTCTAAGAATCCTAAATCAGATGTTATGCTGTGCAGTAATGAGCAAAAGGTTTTGTCGATTTGTAACCGAGGTCGTTAAGGCACGGACTCGCGAATGGGAGGTTCAAATTCGGCCAGGATCTCTACGGGGAGATTTACAACGGCGTATGCCGTAATGAAGAAGAGGGAAGGGGCCCTTTCCACACTTGTAGGTATTTCTAAACAGAGATGCCGACCAATCCATTATTCCGAATTTGTTGGGATCCATCATCGCATCAAGACCGAGCACAGCGCATCCTGATGCGTACCGGCCCTGTCCTGGTAAGAGAAAGAATTCACTACATTTAATGGCGAAAGCTCGAGTGACTTTAATAGTGTCACACTGCCGTTAACATTGATCGCCGTGAAAGCTTCAAATCTTACATATTTGTATGATGCTTTTAAGCAAATACCTCAAATCAGAGCAACGTGGAATGCCGGGTGAAAAATCGTTTAATCAATCAAGGGAAACAGTTTATTACATCGGTCGCACAAAGGTAAGGTTCACAGCGTAATACTGTAATATATTGGCGCCCTTTTTGGCTTCATTGTCTATTTTTGCAACTGGTGAGTCGGCTAGTGTTAACACAATTCCTGCTGTATGTGCCTAGGGCCGCGTAAAGGGGGTTCCGACCCCTTCAGCTACCGTGGTGCGGGCGCTGCGGGTCCTGAGTACGCTGGGCCGAACGGGTGTCGTTTGGATTGGGTTGGACTCGGCGGGGCAGTGGTTTCCGATACCCATGGAAGATTGGGCACGTCTGTGTGATTTTCCGTCCAGGCGGGGTTGTGAGACCCCTCAAGGTCTCCGTTACCGCCCAGGAGAGCCGGTAGACAGTATGCTAGGTTGCTGTCGTCCCCACCGAGTTCTCAGTAGTCTTCCCCGTAAGTGGCGTACACACTTCCACTCTATAATGGGGGGCGGATTAATTTTCAGGTGGTGCCGGCCTAGTGGAAAAGCTCTCGGGGGAGGGGGAGTCACTCGGATGTCACCTTTCTCCCAGAGTCGCATGGGGGACCAGTCCCCAAGGTGGTTGTACGTGCCTAGGGATTTGCTTATGGTTTGCGACCTTCACAATACTTCAGTCTTACTGCAGCTGTTGTCGAGAGCTTTGAACAGTCGCCATCGCGCTAAATGTTATTAGTGTAACGCTATAGTTCACATAATGGCGCTATGCACGCGCACATTACCATAAAGAATTTTTATGCAAGATTCTTGAGTGAAAACAGGTGTTTATATAGAAGTTCTATAGCGATTAACAGTCTTCAGGTTTACTTGCTCCACGTAGAAATACTTAGCGAAAACTGCTCTTGATAAAATAAGAAGGGGTCATATGCTAAAGGCTAAACCAATCAAGTTTCCTTGGCAGCATGAGTGGAAAGGGAAACTCCCTTTATATCCTCTCTCTGTAAGGTTGGGCATCTCCGAGCTAGACGAAGTTTTAAAGAACAAACTCCCACACATCACGGAATTGGCAGAAAATAGGCGCGAAAAATGACTTAATTTGGTAAACGAATCGATGCGTGTGAATGACAATGTTTTCTAAATATGTTATTGTAGTGGAAATTGCCAGATATGGTATAACAGGCTGCAGAAGTTATCGATTTGCCTACTGACTCAACTGCCTCCGTGAAAAGAGAAAACTGCAGGAAAGATCCAGCACCTCGTGAAAGTGATTTATCCCAGCGATTTAGACAAACATTTTTAAATTGACGGATAAGGGAATACTCCACTGAAGACGCGAAATTCCTAAATGTCAGTGAATTTAATTGAAATTTATGTCATACCTTTATCTGATATACGAGTATGTACCTATAAAAGGTGTTTAAAGTTCAGGCCGATATTCTTACATCACTTATTAGTAGGTATACACGTACAAATTATTCCTACAAAGGTCTATTTTCCTATCCCTATTTCATTTTAATCGAGATAAACCTTTCCGTATATAGCTGTATTGCACGCTTCGTTATAGTAGACACAAAGGGAATAGCGATAGTCAAATGTTTAAGAACTGTACGCTATACGCTGGCCTTATAATGCTATACTCTTTCCATTTAATCAAAACGGTTTACTGAAATGAAATGCAAAGTTTGGTATTTATCCGACAATTTGTTTTTGAGTTATGCTGTTCACAGACACGCAACACACACACAGACATTTTTCTATAAATAAATTTTTTTATTCAGAGGATTCAAAACATGCATTTCCGGTGAAATATAGATATCGAATTTTTGTAAAATATCTTCTCAATTACTATGTACGTGGTAGGGAAAATAAAGAAAAGGGGGGATCTTGGTAAGGATATACTATCATATGTATTCCTTATAGCTTTAGGAAAATAATGAAGAGTAGGTCATTTTAAACGAAAAATGCAAATACGTTTAAAACAATCCGTAACCAAGGAACAAATTTAAATACGGAAAAAAGCAATCTTAGATTCTTTTGTTGACTTTTCAAAACTTATGCTGAAAGTGCCAAACAAGTGGGTGAAAACTCGCCTGCAACGATAAAAATGTTAAAAAATGTTTTGCCAGAAAAGCGGAATTAAGCTGTAAATGCCTTATCAAGTTAGCAGATACTGGCTAAATCCCTGTGGCGGAGATCGAAAATACAATTATGAATATATCGATTGAGTAATTCCACATAGGCATTTGGATTCTGCTGGTGCCGGAAGTTATACAGCTCTCCCCCTTAAAGACAAACTCCGGAAATATCTCAGAGGCCACTTGTCTCACAGGGTCAAGAGACACACTCTACCACCCTGCACCACAGAATTCTGGCTCATTACTCTCGCTGACATTTTAGCAGAAGAAACACTAGATGCATTTAGTTGGACAGAAGAGAAACTGAACTTTACCTCCGTGTGTTGAATGCACAGCACAGCGTAGCCATTTAGGCAGAATATAGTCTACTGCCCTCTCTGACCATTCCTACATTATTTACTTTCTGGGAGGACTGTACGACCCGAAAAATATTCCTGCTTTGTCAGAAAACAGGTTAAGAATTTGTCTACTGTGATCAACTTTCGCTATGATTTACTGCACACAGATTTCAAATACAGGGTGTAAATACATATGGAAAACCTCTGAGGATGATGGAAGACACCAAAACAAGCAAAAAGCTTAATGAAGACATATGGCCTATAAAACTTAATTTCTGAGCTGTAGTCTTTTTCCCGTGTATTCATCATTATCAATAAAAACTCTATTTCTTGAGCGTGTTAAAATATACCTAACAACATAGATAGTGGAAGACTAATAGATGATGATGATGATGATAATAATAATAATAATAATAATAATAATAATAATAATAATAATAATGAAAATGCACGACCTGTCAGGAATAAGTGCAGACGGGAGGCAAAGGAAGCTCGCCCAGGCCGTATTACGTCGCCATTCCCGGTGCGTAGCATGTACAGGTCTGCAGTAAGGAAATGTAGCAGTTGAATCGTGTTAGTCAGTGGACGGGTTTATGAACAAATAAAATTGCAAACACCGCCACGCAAGTTACACGCTCACAAAGTAGAGATTCAGCCACTTGTGGATTAAGGATGTGTTTTATTAGGTATAAGAGAAACAGTATCTTAAACCTGTTGTGGAACGTTTAGTTTATTCTTATTTGCGTACCTAGCGTTGATGTTTTGATAAAAATTATATTGAGTTTTATTTATGGACGCTCTTTAACTGCTGTGGTCCTTAGCGTCCCATTCTATATTGGCCGTGAAAGACCAGTAATTTTGCTTAGAGGCCTTTTTATCAGACTTGAGGTTCTTTTACGTGTCGTAAATCTAAGACACGGGACCACGGGTTTACTTCCCTTCCGAAAGAAGTCATGTTGAGGATTTTTACGCCAGAAAAAATCCATCGCCCTCTCGCCGGGTTTGAACCCGCGACCTCGGGAACTAGAGGCTAGCATAGATGCTTTGATGATCAGACTGTACGGTACTCTCGTTTGGGCGTCATCTCTCCTGTCTAAACCTATAGTGCATTTCCTTTAAGCTGAAACATGGAAAATAGAAAAAAGATAGCACTATATTCCACACGACAGTTGATAATCCTTAACTGCCTAATATCAAAACCTTTATTATTGAAACTTACTATTTAAAATCTGGGTTGAAAGATTAAATTTCGAGGAGAACAACCAACATCCGCTTGTAACAATGCGATTATAAGAATATAGTTTGTTCTTGACTTCTTATCAATTCTCCCTGGGTTTTCCCACAGATTTAGTTGCCCCAATTAGCAGGAACAATCCTTTGGGTTCCTAATTCAACATCTAACGTTGGCAGTTATGTTTGACTGAACATTCATACATTTTTTAGATCAGTTCGATAAAATCTTATAAACTGATATCCTTATACCCACTAAAGTAACCTCATTATTCTTGAAAATGAATGTAACGCTGGCCCGTTTTATTCTTTTAACTGCCTGTCAACCGCAGTTTTGTGTAGTACCGTTGCCTTCAAAAACATAAACTTATTACCCTTTCAAGCGGAGATTGTAAACGTTATATTGGCAATGCTAAAAATGCCACAAAGTAATTAACGGGCTGGTGAAATTTTACAACATATACCACAATATTTTAGGTTTATATAATACCTTTTAAAGAGAGGATTACTGTAAACACTATACCGGGTGTTCTAAAAGAACAACAGCGCTTATGGTCGCGTGCACCATTCTCGTTAAACAAAGGACCTTCAGCTTACCGCAGTAAGAATTTGACCGGGGTAATCATCACACAGCGGTGCACCAATGTTCACCGCAGTTTAGGTGAGCGTGGTTAGCTGGCAGGCGCTCACGTCGTCTCTTGTTCACTTGTTCTACCTTTTTGCTGAAGTGCATGCATGTACTTGTTAAGTGTGCAATGGAGGAAAGCAAAAGCAGATCCAAGTTTCTCTAATGTTGTTAAATTCAACATGCAATTCTTCAGAAAAGATAGTACAGAGATATAAGCAATAACTTTAAGATGGACACGTGGGAAAAGCTGGCCTTACAGTTGATTAGAAAAATAGGTTGAACTATTATCTTGTTTTTTTCTTTCTTTTCACACTAAGTTCCATTTAGCTTAGTCGACATTCAACATACATTCCCAGACAACATTTGAACTTCGAAACTCTTGAACATGAGGCGCACACGGTACCCTCACACAACGATGATAACCTCAGATTTCGGCACTGACCTCTTTACTGGATTCCTGTATCTGTGCAATTAATTTATCTTAATACTCCTGAAAATTTACTAATTGCACTAAATCCATTTATTGCTCCTCTTATTTCTGCCTTGGAACTATGCTTCAACTAATATAATATGATATGTAACGCCTTGTGTGGATTTTCGCTACTTCTTGGGTCAGGATATTTAAGGCACCTGTCGCACAAAAAGCCTTAAGGCATTAAAAATTACGAAGTACATTAAAGTAACTTTATCAGTATGTATTCATTGGCAAAAATGGAGTGTTTCTTTTAGTTAGGAATTCTAACCTATACCATTTCGCCATTTTGACATTTCAACACAAGGGAGATAATCGAAGAAAGCCGGCCGTTCATGGCCAGTCAGATTTAACCGCGCTAAAGTCCTCGATAAACTTTTACCGTCGTCGATGCACCACAAATGACGATTCATCTCGGTAAAGTCCATATTTTACCATGGCAAAATCTTGATGGAGAATGGTGCACACTCACATTAGAATGCGTATGGGACGGCAAGTTGATAATTTTTTAAAAGGGGACCCATGTTTGGTGAATCATGATTTTGGGCCATCAAAATTTGAAAACGCTTCGGAAACGGTGATGGGCTTGAGTTCCACATTTTGTGAAGACACCAGCCTCTTCTTAACAACAATTAGAGTATTACACCGTACATTGGATTATAAAAAGGTTTAAAATGGTCGACTTTCTGCATCATTACAGAAGTTACATCGGTGGTGCAGAGACCGGCGCACATGTTCAAACACGTCTGGATGTGTGCACAGCATTTCAATAGCAGAAATTCACGTCGATCATCACTGTAGTAACCGTAGTTCCATGACGCTAATGATTACAATGTTTCACAATGGTATCTCGAGTAGTTGACTTTAGCGTGTGTATCCCAAGAGCTCAATGGCGTATTTAAGTCTGGCCAGAAGATTTCTAGTGGGCGTTTCTCTCCATTGGAGCTTGGAAGCACTAAAGCAGGGACGGTTCCAGGGTCTCACAGCACATATATAACGTACTTTCTACGATCAGAATGTTAATTTAGGAATCGATTATTAAAATATTCTAACAATCGCGTTACTGCGAAGTTGGAAGACGGTTAATTTGGAACTGTATGACTAGACCTACTGTTATTTTTGGAGCAATTCTATTCTTCGAACAGTTGAAAATAACGGTTATTTATTCTTTATATACCTCTAGTCTTGACGTCGTACCATTGCCAGCAAACTACAATATGTAGATCGGTGTCAAACAGTTCACCCTCTCTCCCTACAGCCTATCTTGTTACTTTCTCTACTATATATAGTAAGTAGGGGAAGTATTGTATTCGACCCAAAAATTCTATGTCGAAATTGCACCGAAAGTGTGTCTTGAGGCGCCCTGAACCCCCCCAAAAAAGGCATTTTAGAAAAATTTCCGTGTGTGTGAACAGCATAACTCAAAAACGAAAAGGCGGTTAAAAACCAAATTTGGTATTGAAGTTCAGCATCTTTCAAGGATGCGGCTTGAAGGCTTTCAAGAAAGGGCCCCCACCCCAAACTACCCTTTACATGGAACATTTTTCGAAAATTGTTATTTTCTCAAAAACTGCTGCAATGATTTTGATTAAAATACCACATGATTCAGATATTTTCATAACAAATTCAATATTTATCTGTAGTTTTCTGGGAATATGCTCTGAGATCCCGTTCATTCTGAATTACTTTTGCATAACTTGTAAACCGTAAGAGATAGACAAAATCGTACTTCAAAAAGTGTAGATCTTGTTAAAGTACACAATTTACACTCCCTCAAGAAAATATCGTCTGCACTTTAAAAAAATTCTAGCAGCCAAATTAATGGAGGGAAAAATATAATTTTTGGACATAAAGATCAAATGATAATACAGTTTACGTGTTTTGGCGGTTTTCCAAACCGTTCACCTTATCAGCTTTATAAATTTTTGAAAAATTGCAACTTTTTTGTACGTAATGTTTTCAAAATTATCTTTCATGCATTGGGAAGAATATTTTTTTTGTGTATACATCCACACACTTTCATCGACATGTGGCTTCAACTGGTAGAGAAATAAATTCGTGAAGTCGTAACAAGTGAGCCGAAATGAGGAATTAAGGCAAAAACGTTGAAAATTCCCAACTTTAACATTTTATTCTTCCGTCAAATAAAATCCTATTTTCGCTAAAAATCAAGTAATACACAAAAAAGATTGCACTACTCAATGCATGTAAGATAATTTTGAAAACACCACGAATAAGAGTTGCAATTTTGGATATTTTTCAAAAATTTATAAAACTGATAAAATGAAGGATCTGAAAAACCGCCAAAACACCTAAATTGTATTACTATTTGACCTTTATGTAAAAAATAGATTTTTCCCTCAGTTAATTTGGCTGTTACAATGTTTTAAAGTGGACGAATACTTTCTTGAGCGGCGTATGTCAAATACATTTCTTTTGTGTGGATTTAACCATTTCCGGGATATTGCTTGTTAGTGGTTTGAATTTTGAAATACTTGTTTTCTCAAATGCCGTTGTACCTACAAGGAAATATGCAATACGAAACCTCTGCAAATGTTCATCTTGATGTAAATAGAAGAATAAGCGTTTCTAAGAATAGTTTGTACAAGAGTGAGTAGAGAAAGTCATATGAGTGCAACACATAAGAACGTTTTTGTTCTGCGCTCTATACCTTCCGATCAAAGAGCGTTCAGAGGTTGTAAGATACACCGCTGTTTCGATCACATTGCTCGAGGAAGTTATACTTTGCGGGAAACGCAAGAATCGTAACACGATGTTAAATATGTTAGCATATTCTAATGTCTGTTGATGAAACCGGGCCTAAGAGGAGTTAATTTCACGTTATTGGTGGCGTTACCGTTGTCTAAAACAGAAACGTAAGCTCGAGGAAGTTATGTGAGGTAATACTTTGCGGAAAAGCAAAAATCTTAACACGATTTTAAATATGTTAGCATATTCTAATGTCTGTTGATGAAACCGGGCCTAAGAGGAGTTAATTTCACGTTATGGGTGGCGTTACGGTTGTCTAAAACGGAAACGTAAGCTCGAGGAAGTTATGTGAGGTAATACTTTGCGGGAAACGCAAGAGTCGTAACACGATGTTAAATATGTTAGCATATTCTGTTGATGAAAGCGGGCCTAAGAGGAGTTAATTTCACGTTATTGGTGGCGTTACCGTTGTCTAAAACGGAAACGTAAGCACAAATTCCGATAAAGTATCTCGGTTTTGTGATAAATAGAAATTGCTCACGATCGATTTCCATTGAAGCAGACAAATCCCTGAGGCATGTAAGATATTGCTTAGAAGAGAGCGGTACAGATTTATTTTCGTTGCAGTGACAGATACTGAGTTGTACCGTCCAAGTAGATGCGATCTTTTATGTCGAAACGGAGATATTGGCAAACGAACCTTCCGGCTTAAAATGTATTCCAGAGGTAATTCCTTTTCCATTTTATATTTCAGCATTCAAATGGGTCCTTTCAGAGTAGCTCGCTGCAGCAAGTGTTGCAACAAATCTACACTGCAGCATTAGCCGTAATCCTCGGCCGGACTGCGATGTGTGGACAGTCGAGCTCTGGTTCCGGATTATGATATTCAGAGGGTTTTAACCCCATATGAAGTTCTGTGGTATGTAGAGAACAAGTCTAGAACAAGCGGCAATGTATGCATGTATGCGTTTCCTCTCTGATTCCGATTCACAGAGTTATACAGGGTGTATCAAGAAATGCACACAGTAGGGCGTCAAAATGTGTGTCACTGTTAGCGAGATATTAAGTGTCACGATCCGTCAGTAACTTAAATGTACACACGGATATATCATGTGATTTTATGTGTACTCTAGACGCTATAATACTGGTAGATAACATACAAAAAGAGCAAAACGTAAGCCTTAAAACAATAGTTTCTGTTCTGCATGTATTGATTTCAATAAGAAAGATTTGCAAGTTACAGTAGACAATATTCAGTGGTAAATTTTAAAGGTAGTATTCAAAACGTTGATTCAGGGTCTGTACACAATACTGAAGATTGTGCTCCGAATTTTTACGAACGCGCTCAAAGTAACGAACAATTCGCTGTTGCGGTTCAACTGTGTCCGTTTTTAAGGCGACTCTAGACACAAAAATACAAATAATTTATCTTAGGTTATCTTGAAGACCAAGAGACAGGTCCGCTGCGACCAATCCATTGTTGACCGTATATAATTTCGAGGAAGATATTTTTGCATAAGTGCAGAAACAGATGTCGACGAAGCATACTATGTGTACAACCAACCAAGGCAGTAGCAAATCTTAACCATAGATTTGCAATCCACTCGCTAACGGTTCATTTGCGAAGTGCAGTTTAGCAAAAAGTTTTTGCTTCTACTATCGAGTGCACTTCATTTATTTATTTCATGTGATTACTTCAGTTATATCTTGTGTGTGTTGTGGACAGATGTCCATTGGGGTTTACACTGTTGCCATAATTCCAAACAGTTTCTCCGTGGGAAACAGCCTTTTCATTCGGTTTCGATCAACAGCTTTTCGCTGGGAGAAATTAAGGAGATTTTCAATTGAAATTGAATTTTTATTTATGGACACTCTTTAACTGCTGTGGTCCTTAGCGGCCCACTCTAATTGGGCATGAAAGTCCGGTAAATTTTGCTCAGAGGCCTCTTTTATCAGGCTTGAGGTTCTTTTACGTGCCGTAAATCTACGACACGGGGGCACCGGCTTTACTTCCCTTCTGAAGAAAGCCATGCTAAAGATTTTTACACCCGAAAAAATCCACCGCCCTCCGCCGGGTTTGAACCCGCGACCTCGGGAACTAGAGGCTAGCAGGATAACTACTACACCACGGAGGACGACAGATTTTCAATTGATTCAAAATTCTGAAAAAATGTGGAAATAACCCTTTTAGACCAATAACACGCAAGAATGCAGTATAATTGCTTAATTCTTGTGGAATATGCGTGAATATGGAATATTAAATACAGCAGGTATAGCTAAGAGTGACTCGCGATTACATTTTGACCCATGTGAGCTGACTCTCTGATGTGCAACGGAGCACAATCAGAGTTTTACCGCTGCTGCAATGACCATGAAATTTAATAAATAAAATTTAAGAATGGAAAACAAATATAAAAAAACCAGCTTTCAGAAGGAAAACATTTCTTAGTTTATTTTCAAAGTGACGTAAAAGATCAGATACTACGAATATCAACACGAAGTAAACAGGCACGTGATCGTTAAAACACCCCAGTGAAAATTAAACTCAGCTTGCTTGTAAAAATCTAGTTGAATTACAAAAATATGAACATCCAACTTTTAACCTCCGTAGCATATTTTACACTTGCAATCTTTAATAGTCAAGGGATTGAACTATTTATACCTCTTTGTTATATCTATTTTTGTTAATTTATTTTAATTTTGTGATTATACTGTACAAAATCTGTATTTCAATATATGGCTTAAAACATATCATCACAGCTTTTTAAAGATTATTAGTTACCCTCATATTCATTTTCGAAATTAGAGTTACTTATAAACAAATAGGAAAAACCTATTTTAGTGCTTTATATCCAGGAAAGAATAATATTAATAAAGCTATATGACTAAGGTATTATGGACTTAAATTGAAGTACATTTTCCAGTAGTTGTGAAATGTTCAAAACAAATTTTAATTTAAAAATAATATATTAAAATTAATAACTTTAAAGTCATTTGAGTTACAAAAATTAATTTTTTTCAGGATTACTGTTTCCTGAACAAAGTAAATATAGTTAAAACTTTAGTTGAATAGTGTCAACATCTTAAAAGTTGTAAATTTCACCAGGGTTGTCTTTTAATCGATACACAGCAGTAGAGCTGTTCTTTTACTTTTTAGACTTCTCGTGTATGTAAAAGTATTCATGTTTCAAAATTAAATTTGCAGAAAAGGAAAACATTTTAGCCATGTCGCTGGTATCCTTCAGACATAATAGATAAGATATGTTTCAAACCATCCACAGCAATCTAATTACGTATTAAAGATTTGACTAACATGTTGATTCACCTTTGCCTTAAAAAAATCAAAGATAAGTTAGTGTAAAGTGCAACTGAAGTTTTCATAATTTGTCAAGATAGGAATATGGAAAAATACTTGACCATCTGTTCGGAAAGATTAATTTTTATTTATAGTGCTTGTTAAAGCTAAGTAGGATACCTTAAATGATTACAATTTCCCGTTTCAATCTTCCATTTGCTTATGAAAATTAATTTGGCTCCTCTTTTCTATGGCAGTTTCTTCCCTTTTACTTTCTTTACTACGTATAGAGTTAGGGGAAGTACTGTATTCCAACCAAAAATTCGATGTCGATATTTCAGCGGAAATATATGTTTTGAGGTCCCCTGAACCCATAAAAAGCATTTTTAGAAAAAGGTCCGTGTGTGTCTGTGAACAGCATAACTCAAAAACGAAAAGTCGGATAAATGCCAAACTTGCTGGTTAAGTTCAGTATCTTCCAATGATGCGACACGAAGACTTTAAAGCAATTACACTTTACATGGAACACTTTTCGAAGTTTTTTATTTTCTAAAACATGGTTCTAACGATTTTAATTAAAATGCCATGTATTAAAGATAGTCGGCGGCGCCGTGGCCGAGTAGTTAGACCACTCGCCTCCCACCAAGGCGGTCCGGGTTTGACACCAGAGACTCGCATGTGGGATTTGTGGTGGACGAAGCGGCGTCTGGGCGGGTTTTCTCTGGTTTCCCACGCCGTTCATTCCACCTTTTGCTCTATCACCACCTTTCCTTTCATCCACTTCGCCTTCATTTCATATCATCTTCTTCCCTCACTTTCATACCTAGCTACGGGCCGATCCCCCGATTAGTTTTATTCATTCTCTGATTCAATGTTCGTCTGCTACTCGACAGGTCTCTGACCTTAGGCACGGTTGTAGGTCCTAGAGAGTGTAAGCCCTACATTACAAGGAGTGTAAGCCGATTAAGTAAGTAAATATTAAAGATATTTAAATTACAAATAAAATATATATCCTGAATTTTCTAGGAATAGCCTGTGAAGTCCTCTTCAGTCGGAAGGAATTTTGTATAAGCTTGTGTAACTGGTAAACGTTAAGCGATAGACCAAAACGTACCACACAAAAAATGTAGATTTCTTTAAAACACATAATTCATTTCAAATAACTTCTTTTTTAAGCATAAACCATTTCTGAGATATCTGTTATTTATGTACTAGGTCATTCTTTTTAAGTCCTGTCAACATTCAGTTGTTTCTCGCGATTGCATGGAAAAAGAGTGGATATATAAGGCCAACATATACCGTTCACTTCTTAAACATCTGACTGTCGCTGTTCCCTTTGTATCTACAACGAAATGTGTAATGTAGCTATTTCTGCAAAGGTTTATTTGGATTAAGATGAAGTAGATAGGAAGATACGTTTTAGTACGAATAGTTTGTATACCCACTAATAAACATTAGAGGATAGAGAGAGTCATATAGGCAATACAACTTGCTCAGTTGTATTTGGTTTTTAATGTAGAAATTGTGAAAAGGGGAAACAAGATAAGGTTACCTTTATACATATAGTAAATAATAAATTATAACGTAAATAATTTCTCTTTTTTGAGGGGATACCTTTTCTTTCACATTTTCCACTCATTTTTTGGGGGAAGTGATCAGAACTTGATCTGTTCTAACACGGCTACAACTGTCATGTCTTGCGTACATGCTTCCCTCGTTGCTGTTTAAAGAATCCTCTTATTTTTATATGCGCCAGCAACTAGCCACACAGTAAAATTATTGAAATTCCGGTTATACATAAATGTGTGAAGGGCATCTCTGCCCGTTGACAGCAATACAGCCTGTGTTCATTCTCGCAACCTCTCCTGTTTTGGTACGCCGTCTCCGAATCCATTTTATCACTTTTAAAATTAATTAGAGAAATTCATTAATTGGTATTACTGTTTTAACGGGATTAATGTGGGCTTCATTTGTCTCTAAAGGAGCGATAAAAATTCTATCAAATCCAACTTTAGTTTCTAATTTTAAAATTAATTACATAGTCACCTTCGGAAAATGCAACGCTTGAGCGCTTAGAAGAGATCGTTTACCAATCATTGTGCTCATGGAAAATCTGGAAATTTTCACTTGTTCCCTCTATGTGTTTTACTGTTTTTAAAATCCCATAGAACGTTAACAAAACAAAATGGGGAATAACATTTGGGTTATAAAGCGTCTTTACTTCTTCCTTTTTTTTCTTTAACTCTTATAATATACCGTTCCTGCAACAAATCTTGCCGAAGTCATCATACATTGGTGTGCAAAACCTAAGGACGAGATGGGTAAAGTAACATAACAAATGGACTACTTGGTGGAAGTAGATAAAGGTGCGGGAACATGTTGCCAGACGTCTCTCACACGTACACAGAAAGTTGGACGTCACATGGCGTGAGTGTAGCGATCCTATAGAGCCAAATGGGTCTGGTCCCGCAACACGGGGCAGTTGACGAAACAGGACAAGACGGTGTGTGGCAATTAGCGAGCTGTTACGGTGCACTGTAGTGGTGTTCTTCATTGCAACATGGCCCTTAGACACCATTTGGATGACTTCACACGGGGAAGAATCATCGGGAAACTGGAAGAAGGGCGAAGTGTGACGAGTGTTGCTCAGGAGCTTGGAATTGCTCACTGCATTGTTTCACGTGCATGGGAAACCTTCCAAACCACAGGCACTGCTGTCCCAAGGAGAGGTGGTGGTCGACCACGCTCAACTACAGCAGCAGATGACCGCTACATTGTGCAACAGGCAAGAAGGGATCCACGCCAAACAGTGGGTGCAATTGCAACCACATTTAACAGGACACCTAGGCACGCAATCTCACGATACACAGTGGCACGGCGACTACACAAAGGTGGTCTCTTTGCCCGACGGCCAGTACGTTGTGTTACATTGACATCCGCGGCACCGTTTGCGATGGTCCCAAGAGCATCAAATTGGACCAACGAGGAATGGGGTCGCGTGCTCTTCTCGCATGAGAGCAGATTCAGTCTAAGTAGCGATTCTCTACGTACCCTCATCTGGCGAGAGGTGGGAACACGTAATGAACACAGGAACATCCTTGAACATGATCGTTTTGCTGGTCCGGGTGTTATGGTTTGGGGAGGCATAATGTTGCATGGGCGCACCGCTCTCCAAATCTTTGAACACGGTACGTTCACTGGTCAACGTTATTGTGATACTGTAATCCTTCCCCATGTGCGTCTTTTCAGGGGTGCAGTCGGCCCTGACTTCATTTTTATGGATGACAATGCGCGACCGCATCAAACAGTGCAGGTGGAGGATCTCTTGGAACGAGAGGATATTCGGCGAATGGACTGGCCTGCCCGTTCCCCCGATTTAAATCCCATCGAACATATGTGGGATGCTTTGGGGAGACGCACTGCAGCACATCCACATGCACCAACGACCAACCAACAGTTGTCAACAGCGCTGGTGGAGGAATGCAGCGCCCTACCACAAGAACTGCTTACCAACCTTGTAGCCAGCATGGGAGCACGATGCAGAGCATGCATTGCTATCCGTGGTGATCATACACCCTTTTAATCCCCATGTATCCGTTTCTGTAAATCTAGAGAGCCATCATATGTCGTGTTGCCTTTAGTGTAGCTTATGGTCTATGAATAAAAGTGGCATTTCTGTTCGTCTCATTGCATATTTCGTTTAGTTGCCTACTGTAGCATACCGTAGCAGTTCCCTATATGTATGATTCAAGTTTCATCGAGCTATGTTACTTGGCAGTGTCACAGCATGCGAAGATTACTTTCGTCCTTAGGTTTTGCACGCTAGTGTAGTTTTTCCTTCTTAAATTTGTCCGAGTTAGCTTAGTAACTCCTGACCTTGCCCATGTTGAGGTAAATTATAAGAAATACAAGTCACTGGAGTATGAAGAAACGCGCACATTTGCTGCGATTGGAAGTAAACAAGTTTAGCGTAGACTCGCACATCTGGAAATCCAGTACAACGACTGTGGAGCGAAACATGTATTACTTATCCGGTGAACACACGTTACACCTTCTACAGTTCGAAGGGCAGATAATGTTTTCGCCTGAACAAGTGCCTATTTCACATTTCATTTCCAACTGAATGCTGCGCTTCTATACCAGCAATACTTTTTGTATGTAACCGTACATTTCCTCAACAGTTTGTTGCATATGGGACATTCCATGGGAAATCGAACGGCAAAAAAACTCGTAATTTTTGTTTCCGTTGTAATTTTTCCTATTAATAAAGGATGCTAAGGAAAGCATACTTATGAAATATTAGCATCTAAAACCGAACGGTTCCACGTTATTGAATGGTAAATTTATCGTATTAATTCATTTTGTCGCATTTTAAGTGCGCATAGCTCCGGAACCCTTTATTTCAGAATATTGTACCAAATCTCATTTTGCAGATAAAAGTCCGCATTTCATTACAGCATATACTAATTATATTTATAATAGTCACAAAAATCTATATACAGTTTTTACTTATTTTATGCCTCTCCGATTTTTATAAAACTAAAATATTAGATTGAGAATAGACCATAATGTTATTAAGAGAAGTCGGCAATATTGGAAGTGGTAATGTTAGGGTGTTCATAGTTATAACACAAAAAGTGAATAAACGCAGCGATCGTAGTTGATGCACGATGATCACCAAGCGCTCTGTGAATCTGTGAGGAAATACTCAGAACCGCATACTGCCTAGTAAACGTTCTCATTGTTTTAACCATGCACAGCAGCTTGCTTGGCGCATAAAGTAATTTACTTCTTTAATTATTTTAGACAAATCCTTATCAGTCACCATTACAGTAAAATATATGTTTGATTGTGTTTAAATTACGTAATCTTACCATATATAATACAATTATTTTTGTTAATCCATTACCTCCTACACTTGAAAAAATAGATTTTTTTTTCACTTAAATAAAAATAAGAACATGTTTATTTATCAGTATGAAATTAAGGCTTAGAGAATCCAAATAAAGCTCGATTTAAATATTAGCTTTAAAGGTTTCATTGTTATAACAACTTTAAGATGGGAATTTTAGGAAGATACGATATATCTGAACAATTTTAAAAAAACTATAATGTTCTGAATTTTAAGCGTTTGCATAAAGCATTGTATCAGGCTTTTCTCTAAATACAAAAAGTTTCGTTTTGTTTAAAAAATGCAAGGTCGATTTTCCTTTAATTTCGGACGATTTGGAATGGAATGTCTCAATGTAATTGAATGCCATCCTTGAAGGAACATTAAACAGAAATCTGTAGAAAGAATCACAGATGCATAACATTAAAATCTGAAGGCTGTCAATTACGGCGGCGGGGAGGGGGGATCTGTAACCGGATGAGGAACAAAAGTGCATTGCTAACCAGGAAGAAGCATTGCTGACTTTTTTGGCTGAAAATCTTAAAGAAATATTGAATGAATTACAAATTTCATTAAATATCCTGACGGGATATATCACAATTTTTACCAGTTTTCTCCTCAGTAAGTGCATCCAAAAGATCTAAGCAGTTTATCTTAGATCCAAGGTTTACATGTTTACTTTCTCTCAGAACCTATTTATTATCACATTTTCTATAAGTGTTCTATATGGCCTACTGCATTTTTTGTGTATTACTTGATTTTGCGGTAAAAATAGGTTTTATTTGACGGAGGAATAAAAACGTCAAAGTTGTGAATTTTCAACATTTGCCTTAATTCGTTATTTTCGGCTCACTTTTTTACGACTTCACGAATTTATTTCTCCACCAGTTTAAATCACATGCCGATGAAAGTGTGTGGATGTATGAAAATAAAAAGTGCTCTACCCAATGCATGAAAGATAATTTTGCAAACATTACGAACAAAAAGCATATTTTTCAAAAATTTATAAAACTGGCAAAACGAACGATCTGAAAAACCACCAAAACACGTAAGCTGTATTACTATTTGATCTTTATGTTCAAAATATTAGATTTTTCCCTCCTTTAATTTGGCTGATAGAAGTTTTTAAAGTGCAGACGAATACTTTGTTGAGGGAGTGTATACACTTTTTAAAATCTTTTAGTGCTGTAGATTACTACCTTGTCCGTCATTTGTTTCTTTTAGGTGCATTTTTTTTCTAATCAACCCTCATTTATATATGCTGTTTCTTTCACACCAGCCGTCTGTAGGCAATAAGTTTGAAAGTTGAACCAGACTTGAAAAATTCAAATCCCACCTTATGTGCAAAATCTCGAATATCTGAGATCGCATTGAAGATTTATTCGCAAACTTGAATCAGACGTGAACGTTTAACGTACGTGAAGAGGAAATACGTGTGCGAAAGCCTGAAATGCGACTTTCCACTAAATATAAAAATTTTTCGCATTACTGATATTCCATATTGTTTATATGCTTAAACCTTAGCCAGTGTGTAAAAATAAATTCAGTTGCATGAACTTTAAACTTCGTATAATTTTCCATGAAGGATGATCTTAACATGGGGATGGATAAATCTTGCAACTTCATAAATTAATTACGTTATAGCTAACATTTGGGTATGCTTTGTGATGAAATATGTAATTAACTATTTTTTCTGAAAGCAATTCGAATTTGTAGTCGGGAAGCAAGTTCAGTCGCCGCGTTTGACGAGTTTCTTGGCAGAGTTCCCTGAAGAACAATGCCTAGAGGTAGAAGGCGTTTTATAATTAGGCCTCCCCACTACCACCACCCCTTGTAAGCGAGGAGCTTATTACAATGGTTCAAATTGGGTTTCTGTATGCTTCCTCGCACAGCAGTCTCAGAGACCCATTGTGAAATGACTTTACTGTCAAAACCAATATGCTTCCTAATATTCACGATAAAATACATGCAATGCGAATGTTACCACTAAGAGAAACCGGTAGGAGGTTCAAACAGTAACTGTTAATAAAGCAATTAGATGTATCTATAATCGATATCTCAGCATTAAAGCGTTGTAACTCAGAATAATTAAATATCTGTCAAGAACAAAAACAATTAAATTACCACCTGAGTTCTAGACATTGTGTTGCATTCACATAAATTTCTCTAACCACTATCGTTTATTTTGATATAACTTCTACACAGTATTTGTACACCCTAACAGAAACAGTTACATTACACGTTTCGTTATAGGTACAACGGGGGGTAGAAGAAATCGAATCGATAGTCAGATGTTAAAAGCGAGCCGCCATACTCTCTCCATGACATTACGAGAAACAACTGAGTATCGTTAAAATGACAAAAGTAGAACGATTCAAACAAATATTAACGGAGATCTCGAAGATGACCGATGTCACAAAAAAGTTATTTGGAATAGATTGTGTGTTTTAAAGAGTTCTACAATTTTTGTGCAATACTTTTTGTCTATATCTTCAGGTTTACCACTTATATTCCCAGGATATTCAAGATATACGTTTTATTTCCCAAGCAATATCTTATATATTTGGTGTTTTAGTAAAACCCGTTGAGCCATTTTTCAGGAAACAAAAAACTTCACATACGTTCCATGTAATGGATAATTTAGGCTGGGGAATGTTCTTGAAAATCTTCGTGTCACATCCTTTGAAGATATGTTTGACATTTATCCAACATTTAGTTTTTTAATTATGCTATTCACACACACACACAATTTTCTAAAGATGCTTTTTTGGATTCAGGGAGTCTCAAAGCATGTATTTCTGTTGAAATCTCGACATTCCAATTTTCGGCTGGAATACAATACCTCCATCTACTAAAAGTAGATGGCAGAGAAAGTTAAAATTCCATATAAAATATGAGAGATATAAATTTAAGTTTTACATAGATTAAACTATGTAAAGTTACGGCAATACCAAAAGGTTTATTCCTATACGAGCGAAATTTGAACCTTAACGGAGAGAGAAGCGGACTGCAGGCACTAGAAAAGAATTTCTCCGAAATTGGGAGTAACTAGATTACAACCAAAAGTTAGCAGCCTTTTATAAACTGTAGATTAATATAATATTATATATATATATATATGATACGTTACATTACACGACTTTCCCTACCCTCTATCGTTTATTAGTGGGTACACTATTCTTACGAAAGTTTATTTTCCTATCTACTTCATTTTAATCGAGATAAACCCTTCCGGAAATAGCTACATTACACATTTCGTTATAGATACAAAGGGAACAGCGATAGTCAGATATTTAAGAACTGGACGCTATATGCTGGCCTTAAAATTCCTTACTCCTTCCAATGACAACACGAGAAACAACTGAAAAATCGACAGGACTTTAAAAGAATGGCTAAGTATTGAACAATTCGAACCTTTAATAACGGATATCTCGGAAATGGCTGACGCAACAAAAAAAGTTATTTGAAATAATCTGTGTGCTTTAAAGAGATCTACATTTTTTGTTTTTCACATTTTCGTCTATCGCTTAACGTTTATCAGTTATACAAGATTATACAAAACTCCTTCAAATAAAGAGGACTTCAAGGCTATTCCCAGGAAATTCAAGATATACATTTTGTTTGTCGTATAAGTATCTTTAATATACCGTATTTTAATCAAAATCGTTAAAGCCATTTTTTTCCAGAAAATTAAAAGTTTCGAAAAATGTTTCATGTAAAGTGTAGTTGGGGTGGGAGTTTTTATGAAAATATTAGTACCAGAAGTTATGGAACCTCATCCGCACAGTTTCTCATGATAACTGGAAGTTCCGTGATTCGAGTACCGCCATGGCATTGTATTTACCAAAGCTGTTTTAAGTTTCCAACGAATGTTATTATTTCCTTCATACTTCACGTTCTTTAGGATGAAATTTAAAAAATAACACGTCTTTCAAACATTCATGTTATTTATCTTATTACAGCTCAACAAATTGTCATATGATTGCTTCCTATGCTTGGAAAGTTATCTTTTTAAAGACGATTTAAAAAAGCAACAATTGAAAATAGCAAAGCCAGTTGTCCCGACTTTTCGGAATGAAGATGAAACATTTTACGGGAACTGGATGTAAAATCCCTTGTGCGGTGTGTTCTGAAGGAACGAAAAAGCCCCAGAAAAACACTTGCCAAAAGCTCAAATTTTAAAATGAAACAATTTGGTTTCTAAATTGTTTCTTTATTGCATATAAAATTAATTATTCACAATATCAAAAGTATTAAAATTTTAGACAAGTTTTTTTTTTTGAGGTGGAAGACATGCGCAGTCGACATATCATCTTTTCCCGAGATTTTCACCATATTCCAATGGTGCACTTCCTTCAAAGATCCTTTGCTAAATATGCCAAATTCTACGCTTTTCGATGAACTGAATTGAAATTTAGGCTACAGATTTTATTTGATGTATCTACAAATGTCTTAAAACTAAGTTCAATATCACTTTTTAAAAGTTTCGAGGCAGTAATTAAAAAACAGAACACTTTGAAAAGAACTCTCATTATAGAAATTTTGAAAAAATGTGCCACTATACATATAAAAATCGATTTTAATACCACTTCTTCAAAATTAAAGATGGTTTCCTATTTATTACTTAGTTTTCCAGAAAAAATTATAAAGTATGTCTCTCTTTCCACTCTGAAAAACAAAATACAACTACGTTTTTAAAAAATAAAGCCATAACCAAGGGATGATTTGAAGTTCGGAAAAAGCATCCTAAGATTTCCTTGTTGACCTTTTGTTAACTTACGGTTAAAATTTCGAACACAGAGGGTGAAAACTCTATCGCGTGGAGGATTTGAAATCATGAAAAATACTGAAAACTAATTAATTCTATAAACTGTCAGAAGCTATTTGAATCGCCCTGAAGTGCATTTAAATTTGAAGAAAGTACAAACAGATTATGAATCTAAAAGGCTTAGAGATTCTTTTTGGCGAAAAAAGGAGAAATGTGTTGTTTTTGGAGGATTTTGTCAACATTTCTTTGGAGTATAAACCTAAAACAGCAAAGGAGATAAATCTGAAGCATTTCTGCTTGAACGACTTTGCCCCGCAACTTCTGTTTTTCTATTTACCACCCTTGACTGCCCGGGTTAATTTTATTCATCATCCTGGATATAAATGCACCCCCTGGGTCCGTTCTTTCCCTCCTTTGCTATGCAAATCAGGCGCTCGGATTCACGCAGAGCAGTGTTTATATATGAGTTAGGAAGTAGATGTTCAGCTGTTTTATTTAACCATTCGTATACGCAGCATGCGCCATGACTGAGAGTTGTTGAACAGCTGTACTACACTACAAAGTAGGTGCGACATGAAACATAAGACAGGTGGGGTTCCACTGGCGCGGGTGAAGCAATCTGTTTCTTCTCCATTCAGTATAATAATAAAGTAAACATAAAATAGGACGTAGTCCACGATCCAAACACACAAAACAAGGTGCGTGAAGTACTAGATTGTTTCAAATTTCAATAACCAATCAGCGCTCGTAGAAATGATGCAATCAGCTGCCTCGACAAAGAAAAATATTAATTGAATGCATATGTTTGTGTTGTACCGCGTGAAGCATTTAAAATAGGCCACGCGAATAACAGAACGACCAGCTGCTATTCCGCTGTCTCAACTGATGAAACATTGTATAAAGTTCAAGTTTTATAAGGACTATCTTCCTTAAGCTACAAAATGATATGGAACACTAAAGCCTTGTATAATTGTACTGTAAATACCTAACAGTGAAACACGGGTTGTAAACCATTCATTGTAAATAATAATAATAAATAATCTGACGTGTTACACTCACATGGCTTTCTCTACTTTTGTACAAACTATTTTTACAAACGCTTATTTTCCGTCTACTTCACGTTAATCGAGATAAACTTTTGCAGAAACTATCTTATGGCTAATTTTCTTGTAGGTGCAAGGGGAATATGGTAGGCTTTAAGCGATAGTCAAATATTTTAAAAGCTGGTTGCTATGTGTAGCATTCAATTCTCTTTGCATGTCCAGGACATAACAAAACGAATAACGAATTCATATTTGAGAAAAAGTATAAGTATTGGAAAATTCAAATAAATAACAATGAATATCTCGAAAATGGTTCACTCCACAAAAAAAGTATATGGCATAAACTGTGTGTTTCAACGAGATATACATTTTTTGTGTAGTAAAATTTTGTATATCTCTTACGGTTTACCAGTTATCAAAAATTATTCAGAATGAAGAGGATTTTTTGGTACGTTCCCAGAATATTCAAGATATACGTTTAATCTGCATAAAAGTATCTTAAACATATGATATTTTAATCAAAATCGTTAGAGCCATTTTTGAGAAAATAAAAAATTTCGATAAATGTTCCATGTAAAGGGTAGTTTGGGGCGGGGCATTTTCTTGAAAATCTTCGTGCCGCGTCTTTGAAAGATACTGAACCTGAATACCAAGTTTGATATTTATCCGACTTTTCGTTTTTGAGTTATACTGTTCACAGACACACACACACACTGACCTTTTCCTAGAAATGTTTTTTTATTCAGGGGGCCTCAAAACATGTATTTCCGGTGAAATCTTGGTATCAAATTTTTGGGTGAAATGCAATACTTCCCCTACTTACTATATGTAGTAGAGAAAGTAAAAACACGGCCATTTGTAGTAATAGAAGGAAATATTTCAGACAAAAGTTATTTGGGGTGAAGGGGGACATATTTTGGTATAGATAGTTTTGTGGTGAGCACAGGTGTAGGGGGATACGGATACCAATTCGGTATTTATTTAGTACTTCAAAACAAATCAACAAATCAAACTGCGTTATTTTATATATATGTATTAAATGTGTCTATAAAGACATAAGCTTGGGGATAATTTGAAATATAGATTTGCGCGGCTAGAATCATTTGGAATGCTATATTATCAACTACCACCTGTCATGCCCATATGATTACCACTAGCTGCTCATATAAAAACTAGTGATGGGATTATACCACTATATGTCGATACCGATACTCGATATTTACTTTATAAAAGTCTGTAAAGACGATAACTTGTTCACTGAATATGTTTTTATAGGCAGTTATTAGTAGTTTTTTTTGCAAAACCACATGTAACCAATTTTGCATCGCATGGAATTCCAAAATTATTCCGTTTTGACATTCAATTGATCTTGATAATGTCACATGTTATATATCCCCTATTGTTAGTCAAGGCCAATAATAATAATAATAATAATAATAATAATAATAATAATAATAATAATATAGTTGCTCCCCTGTTTATGCAACTATATTTTGTGCTGAAAACTTTCTTTTAAAGGATTTTCTAACCATAGAAAAACAAATACTAGCAATTCTTCTTTATTCTGCAACCTTGAAAATATAAACTTATATATATATATATATATAAGTATATATATTCTACATAAAACTCAAACAACTAAAAATAAACAAATATTTCCATGGGCTGTATTGTCTCACGTCTTAAGTTCTCATTTGTTTCTACTAGATTCACAGATTTTGGTCATCGGAGAAGGTAAATCAAATGGCTGGGAGTGAGTCACCAAGCCAGGTTATTGCAGAAACGTGATTTAGTACGTCGGCTAAATCAGCTTCATTCACAACTCAGTTAACGCTACATGTTACATGAGTACCTCTATATCTTTCCCCATTGTTTTGCATGTTTTCATTTAGACACGAGAGTCTATGGAATGTTGCATTCACCTACAGGAAACGCAGTCAATGCCTATCAAGAACTATAGTCCAGCAACTCTTTGGGTACGCGTGCGAGGCAATAACGCGAAGTCTTGCATTCATTACCTAGCATAAAGTTAAACGCAACAACTTTCAATAATGCAAAACTTAAACATTTGAAAGTATCGAAGGTTTATCTCAAAGTACTTCGATTAGACATACTTCGATACCACCAGTATCGAGAGTATCGAAATCCCATCCTTAGTAAAAACTATTACATTTTTGATAAAGGATGCGACAGTGCTTTTGTTGAACATAGGGTGATTTAAGTTAAATATCTCGCAGATAATACAAGTTAGTGCCCCAGGAAGCATCGAGTATGAAACTAACTTTAAGTTTTACTTTCCCATTCTTCAAGTTCCCAGAGTGCAAGGAATGCAACGATAAAATGACATCCTTGATGCGTGTTATGTAATGTAACGTAACTCAGAGACCATTTACACTGCCTTATCTCTTAAGTGCTCTTATTACTTGTTTGAAGGATAAAATCTCTGCAAAGTGAAGAATATGGTATGAAATCCGGAAGCGGCTGGTACTAGTGTAAAGGCTGTTTTGGCCAACAGTGCGCGTTTATTTCGGAGAAGCTTCGAAGAGCATGAAAACTCTAATAGGAGTGAAATACGAATACTTCCACAAGCAATCCATGGTAAAGTTAAAACCCAACGAACTATGCAATTGTATTCTAATCGATTGATGGTTTCAGAAACAAAGACGTTTCGCTATATTATCAGCGCTAATATACAGAGTAAGCCAAAAGACTCCGAACCGCCTGCGCGGTGTTTTTCCTGTCCGCGTCCTCGGCGCTCTTTGCCGTCTGCCGCTATCATAGAAAGGCGCGGATGAAACCATACATTTTTAAAACTACTTTTAAAGGCTTTACTTACCAACTTTACGAAAGGAGATGCTGAAACTGGCCACCGCCGTTGTCCATACATTTTTGGCACCTCTTTAGGAAACTATCCATCACTCGCCGTAGTTCACGTTGAGAAATTTCCTGGCGGATATTTTGATTTAATTCTTCCAGGGTGTGTGGGTTTGCCTTGTACACTTTATGTTTTAAGTTACCCCAGAGGGGTATTTTATGAACAATATTACCGGCTGCGCGGCGTTTTTCCACTGGGCGTGTGGAAATATAACATGATTCGCGCTGCTGCTATAAACAAAGTCACGCTGTTGTGGTTTTGCTGTGCAGTGTGAAGTAGAGTTGACGGTGATGTGATGTAGTTCAGTTATTACGAGTTATTTATTATTTTGTCCTGTACTTAGTCACACAGTATATTATGGCTCAGTACATGTTTTCTACTGCACAGCGTGTATTTATTTATGATTCTTATGTGTTAACTCGGTCAGCTCGCCAAGTGAAAGTACGATTTGCAGAAAGTTTTCCAGGTGTAAAAGTTCCAGGTCGTACAACAATCCATGAACTTTACAGTAAATTTCAAGCCACAGGAAGTGTTCAGGCTAAGAAATCTAAAAGACGGCGTTCGGTTCTTACCGAAGAAACATTAGACGACATCGGTCATCGTTTGGAAAATTCCCCCCAAAAATTCCATGATGGATAGTTTCCTAAAATTATATCTCGTAATCGTGCATGGAGCGCCAGTAATGCGGGTTGATTTTTTAGGGGCTTCAGGGGTAGTACATATTTTAACCAGCTACGACTTGTGGCTCTGTACTTAAATGTATATTTAAAGTACAGTATGTATTACATATAAAAACCCTGAAGACAGGAGCAGGATTATAACCCGGGACATCTTCGTTAGAAAACCACCACCCTAACCACTAGTACACAAAGCACAGCTGCATACATGTAGGTAGGTCAAAGCAGCTAGCTGGTAATCTTCAGATGTCTGATTCCTGAGGGACGGAATGTATTATTATTATTATTATTATTATTATTATTATTATTATTATTATTTGTTGTTGTTGTAGTACACTGTAATGTATTATGGAATATTACATTATTATTCATATTATGAACATAATACTATACGAAGTATACAATTGATAATACACAAACAGTGTGTCGGTTGGATCGATGTAATAATCAGACTAAATGTTAGTACAACAAATACACTTGCCTCGTACGCTGTGACAGTGCTAGCAATATCAGGACGCTTTTAAATAAAATAACTGAAACAGAAGCAAGTAGTCTCCGTAATGTAATGATAAAGCATTAGAGATATTTGACATTCCTGATGTCGTCATTCGGGTTGCCCATTTGAACAAAGTTGACAGTGATTCGGCAACACCCTGTGTTGTAAAAGTAGTTAAATGAGCTAAAGGGGTTTAAAACTTTGATCGAATTTATGATTAACGCCATCAACATTAAAAAGCTGTGCGTATAAAACATGTTTTTTAAGCCTGCCAAATTTTATGTTTATAACTCTAGCAGTATCTGAGAAAATGGTGGTTAAACTTAGCAATATAGATGATAGTCTCCATTCAGGGTTAGTGTAGTTAGGTAAACATTTTGTTTGGTTTGGAGACACAGGAATTAGAACGCAGGAGCACATGTTCCGTCATGTGTGTGCTTGATGAGTAGAGACGACCAAAATATGAAGAAAAATTTGTCAAAATATTAAATGCGTTTGCCAAAATAGGAAATTATGAAGAAAAAATCCCAAAAGGGTATTATGAAATATATATTTTAAAGCTAAAACCTCTTACATTTTAAGGGTTTGGAGCAGGGTAACTTCAATTTAAAAATAGGCTTCGTAGATGTCCATATTTAATAATAAAGTATCAAATAAAATACCATAAATTACAAGTAGCTTATACAATTTAATGATCGTGAAACCCTTAAACTCAGAAAACAAGAAAAAGAAGTTACTGGTTGCTTTGTTCTTGCTTAATACTAATTAAAATATGCCACTAAGTGCATAGGTTTGCGAAAGTAAAAAACTTCAAGAATAGGGGGCATTCAATTTCGCAAGTGACGTCACGCTACATTTTCTCCTATACCTGACTTGTTGGGAAGAGTGGCTTGAGTTTTCTGAATGTGTTTCATAGAAAACTGCCCAAATAGAAGATTTTGAAAGCCGGGTTCATTGCTAACGGAAATTATTTTAAAAGCAATAAGTCGCAAATCTTACAAAATACGAAGAAATATGTACTTAAAATATGAAGATTTTACCAAATATTATGAAATATGGATTTTTTATACATGCACTGAATTCATAGCACTTGTCCCCATAATGATAGCCAGCATGGTTTAGAATATGGAATTTCATATTCTGTCTGTTTCTAGCGATGAGTTATGAAAGTCTCCATTAATTTTCACAACAAAGGATATGGGAGAATTGATTGTATTGACTAGAGTTGATGGAATTACTAGAGCATAAAGTTTACCAATGCTGGGAGAGTGTACTCATTACTTCTAAATAATACAGGTTGCAGAAGAATTGGAGACAGAAAAAACACAGATAAGGGTGCACATATGTGAAACAGCGCACGAAGTTGGATTCGGGGCTTTGGTAAGACCTTGATGAACTTCTCTGGTCTTGCTGACTACTACATGCCACAGCTAAGGAAGCCAGTCGACACAAGCAGTCCACCCCAATACCTAGCACTACGTATCTGAGCTTTCGCCTTTAGGATAGATTGTCCACATTACACTACAAGCAGTTAAGTTGCCTGCACACTAGGGTTTAAACTGAAAATCACACAACACCTATTACTTTAAGTGGACAGTGCAAGCAACATACGTACACCAGGAGAACTATAACAGTAGTAGACTTCAGATAAAACAGGCTAATACTGCTGAGTAATACCAAAACACAATAATATTTGTTCCATACATTGTTTTACTCGATTATTTTACATTTGTGCAATAACAAAAGAATAAAGCCACGATTGAAATGGAAAGGTACAAAGTGAGCCAAAAGACTCCGAACCGCCTGCGCGGTGTTTATCTGTCCGCGTCCTCGGCGCTTGTTGCCGTCTGCCGCTATCACAGAAAGGCGCGGATGAAACCATACAACATTTTTTATTAAAATACCATATATCAAGGATATTTACATGACAAATAAAATATATATCTTGAATTTTCTGGGAACAGTCTGTGAAGTCCTCTTCATTCGGAAGGAATCTTATATAAACTTGTGTAACTGGTAAACATTAAGCAATAGATGAAAACGCACTACATAATAAATGTAGATCTTTTTAAAACACGCAATTTATTTCAAACAACCTTTTTGTGGCAACAGCCATTTCCGATATATAGGTTATTAATGGTTCATTTTTTTTAATACTTTGTGATTCTTTTGAAGTCCTGTCGATATTCAGTTATCTCTCGCGATTGCATGGAAAGAGCAAGGCCAGCATATAGCATCCAGCTCATAAACATTTGAATGTCGCTATTCTTTTTTTATGCATTACGAAACGTGTAATGTATATAACTATTTGTGCAAAAATAAAATCTATTAAAATGAAGTAGATAGAAAAATAAACTTTCGTAAGAGCAATTTTTATAGCCACTAATAAACGATAGAGGGATAGAGAAAGCCATGCGAATGTAACACAGAAGACTTTTTTTTTATATAACGTGAATTGTGTAGCAAAATTGTGAAGTCAAAAGTGAATAGAAAGGTAAAGGTAAGGTTTCCACTTTCAGGTAACTTTGTGTGTGTGTGTGTGTGTGTGTGTGTGTGTGTGTGTGTGTGTGTGTGTGTGTGTGCCATAAGCCTGCTTGAGCATAGTCTTTAATCCCCTTTGAAAGATGTTTTGTGAGGAATATTTTGCTAGAGTAATGAGCAAAAATAAACATATATAGTTGTCTTAATCCCACAGTTTCCTTTCTAACTTTATTCAGAATTTCCTCCCATTAACCTGTTCGTCATCTTCGTAATGCTATGCACATGAATTCAAGCGAAAAATACCTTTCATGTTCACTCTGTGTGAAAAAAAAAATGTTCTATGTTGTAGACAGGTACATGATCTTTCCAAGCCTTTGAGAGAAAACGGAAGGAAGATTCGAATTGGTGGAAAAGTTTCTTTGTAACTTGGTCGCCAGAGGAAAAGTTACCGAATACACTAACGAGGAAGCAAAGAAAACTTACACAGTTGAGTAATTAGCTCGAGCCGCCACACCATTGTGTTTCTTTCTTTGATTGTTCTGAGGTAAGTCTCAGGAAACAAAATTAACCAGCACAGAAAACAAAAATCACGAAAGTAACAAGAAATGTACGTTTGACACAACTGGATGTAAATAAGCTGTTGAGACCTGGCTCAATTTTAGGCAGAGTAGTCCGGATAAAACCTCTTACATTTATTCAAATAGTTTCGGGAGGCAGGTAAAGAAGAAGGGAAGTAATAACTGAGCATGGCGTTAAAAGAGTTGTAGAACTCACCAGGGCAATTCCAAGTAAACATAGGTCAGTGGGGAACTAACGCAATAGCCTGAGCGACCTTTGTTTTACTCCTTTTGTTTATCAGCGAAGACGATTAGCGGATCGCGCTCAATGAGAGGCAGTTTCCAGGCTTGCTCTAGAGTGTACGGTAAGTGATGATAGACAAGAACAGTGTAAACAGACCGAAAAGGTCGTAGAATGTTTTCCACTTCAGTTACAGAGACTTTATTTTCGAATAAATTAACTAAAATGCCTTTATTTGACCTATCAGTGTCCGCCCATATTTTGTAAATTGAAGGGGCAAGTGGATGAAGGTGTTATGTGACATTTTCACAAAAATTGAGTTAGATGGCTGGATAAAGGTGTTATGTCCCATTCTATCTATTAAAGGCAGTTTTATGTCCTTCATCAACTCGTATATCGCTCATTTATTGATACTCAGCAACAAAACTGCCTTTAATAGATAGAATGGGACAGAACACCTTTATCCAGCTATCTAATTCAATTTTTGTGAAAATGTCATATAACACCTTCATCCGCGCCTGCGGAGAGAAGCGACTCGGTTCAATAAGTAAATTAAATTGCGTTTTATTTATGGACCTCTTTAACTCCTGTGGTTCTTAGCGTTCCATTTTATATTGGGCATGAAAGACCGGTAATTTTGCTCAGAGGCCTCTTTATCAGGCTTGAGGTTCTTGTACGTGCCGTAAATCTAGGACATGGGACCACCGGCTTCACTTTCTTTCTGAAGAAAGCCATGCTAAGGATTTTTATGGCCAAAAAAGTCCATCGCCCTCCGCCGGGTTTGAACTCGCAACCTCAGGAACTAGAGGCTAGTATGGTAACCACTACATCACGGAGGACGATAGAGACTCGGTTTAATTTTCGGTACCAGCATTGGTGTGTCTGGTGAGGGATACACTCAGGTCCTTGGAAAACCACTTTGCAGAAATAGTGGCGGCTGAGGTCCTGGAATCCTCATGTAGTAAACGGAATGTTGACGGCATACTTCCTTATTGACCACGTGCTACTCGTATTACTGCACTCTGCCCAGGATGTCCTAGGCGTAGGTGGACGAGGGAGCAGGAGGGAGAACCCGTAGTACTATTACAACGTTATTCGTAATTGGCAGAAGTGAGCATTTATTTATTGTTACTAGTATTTTTACTACTAGGGATGTGTGCATTTTGCGATAATTGTGATATTCCGGTATCTCAACATTGTGGACCAAAATGCATGATAAATTTAATTTTTCGGCTTTATTTTCAAGCTCTAGCCCGTGCAGACGTCTATTGTCTACGAAGACGAATTTTTGAACAGTATGTGACTGGTTTACGTTACGAAAAGTTGTCGAAGTTCCCTCCTTCAAGTCTCTATTAGCGACAATTGTATTTAGACCTCTATATAGTACAATTCCGTTCAAAAGTCTTTGAAGTTTTATAAAACAAGCATGCAAATGAACTTCCATCTTAGTTTTCCATTATCCCAAACCATAAGCATGTGATAAGAAAACTTTTTCTCGCTTTACTTTAATAACTTTTGTAGAAATGTCACCTACCGCTTAATATGTTGTCAGGTTTTGAGGCTGCTCTAGCAGATATTGGGTAGCCTTGCAGAAAAGCGATTCTGGAGCTGGCAACACCGCTCACAGCTGCTTGAGGACATCCTCAAGACTATGATTGGCTTATACTCACCTGTAAAGAGAAACATAAATGCAATTATACAACCTGTAATCTTTGAAAGCTAATTAGATTCTAGTTAATATTGGCTGTCTTCTCTACTCTAAAGAAACATTCCCCAGGCAAAACGCTCAAGCACAGTGAAAAACGAAGCGCTACCGATGACGTAATTTACAGACCGGCTAAATCAATTAAGAAGGTAGTTGTCTCAGACCCTGCAGAATCGATAACTTGGCATCACTAAGAATCATGAACACAGCCAACGGCTACGCTATTAATTCTTCCTCGAGTATAAACGAGAATAAATTTGAAAAAATCCTTAAAGACGTTAACACCATTATCTGCTTTTTCCTGTAAAACAGTGTTGCTTCAAGTGCAAGTTTTGAACACTATAATGCATTAGGGCTTCACGGATTAGTGCTACTTGATCACAAATGATCCGATAGTCTTAAAGAAACATAGTTACTCGTAGCTCTAGTAAGCGTTGGCATCTCATGTGTATTTCACCAACAGAAACAAATTTACAAAATTAAGGAAATGATTTACACTGTTTCACAAATATTTAAGTTGAGACTGTACAATATCTCCAAAGCTAAGCGTTGTAGAAAGAAATGTCTTGAATAAAAGTTACTTGATATTATGGGAGAAAGTTAATGTCATTAGTCGTGTTTTATTTGAAGGACGTTGTGATGGTAATTTTAGGGTCAATTAACGTTTTTAAATGGGAATCTACATTCTGTATGTTATTTCCTCATTAGAAAATTGTTTATAAAAACTTTAATTTGTGATAATGAATAAGGGAACAAAATAAAAAATGCTGGTTATCAATCACGAAACATAACTTGACCCTTAAATGACCTTCCGTGTATGGTCCAACCATTCAATGCACTCTTTCGTTGTGTAAGAAAAATTGTGAAGTGCTATATACAAATGTTGTTTAGTTTTTTATAGGAGTGAGAAAACAACATAAAAAGTTGACCCTAAAATGACCATCACAACGTCCTCCAAATAAAACACGGCAAATCCCATTTACTTTCCCACTACTTTAAAGCAATTTTTACTCAAGAAATTTCTTTCTACAACTCTTGGTTTTGAAGATGTTGTACAGTCTCAACTTAAATGGTCCACCGTGTATACAAATTATATATATAAAATTCGGAGCTGTACAGGAATTTATGCATTAATCCTGAAAGTATGGACTAATTGTAGCACACCAATCGAAAGTTCTGGGTCTTTGCAATGTCGCAAAATATTAAATTCTAAAATTACTTCGTTCATTGCCAAAATATTTGCAAAATATATGTCGATTTCACACCAATTGGCTTTTGTAAGTTTGTTGCCACCTATATTTGTAGCGATCAAACAGAAGAATACATTGATCAAAGCGTTGGTAAACATGACATCAAATGTTTATCCGCTAAACGAAGACGGTGCCACAAGCATAAAACTAAATATGCACTCAAAACTATATTATTTTGTTATATTGGTTTACATGCTTTATTTTTTAATTTTGAAAGTCCGGACCAGGAATAGGATACCAATCGAAACTGTTCAGTCTCCCTTGTCTTGCTATAATTATAAGATTTATTTTACAATGCGTATTTGTTT
The DNA here is from genome assembly GCA_030765065.1 of Deroplatys truncata. Lineage (NCBI taxonomy): Eukaryota > Metazoa > Arthropoda > Insecta > Mantodea > Mantidae > Deroplatys > Deroplatys truncata. Next base: position 636,825,172 of record CM060990.1, read on the forward strand.
GAATATTATAAGACATGCAATTCTCAGAAATAATTGTATGCATAACGCAAACTTTAATTTGAATCCGTAAGTTCAAGAAATAGGCCCAAGAATTGTGCTAATACGCCTTACCATACAGCACAGTAATTCTGTATGCTAAATTACTCACAGTTTTTCACCTAATTTCAGATATGCAAAATTGATACGTGTCCGTGTGTGAATGTGTGAACAGCATAGCTCGAAAACGAAAAGTCGGAAAATTACCAAACTTGGTGTATAAGTTCAGTTACTTACAACGATGCGACACGAAGATTTAAAAAAATCACCCATCCCCTAAATATCCTTTACATGGAATATTTTTCGAAATTTTTTATTTTCTAAAAAATGGCTGTAACGATTTTGATTAAAATACCATATATTAAATATATTTACATGACAAATAAAATGTATATCCTGAACTTTCTGGGAATAGCCTGTGAAGTCCTCTTCATTTGGAAGGATTGTTTTACGATCTTGTATAACTGGTAAACTTTAAGCGATACGAAAACGTACTACAGGTACATATAGATTTCTTAAAACACAAATTTATTTAAAATAAATTTTGTGGTATCCACCATTTCCGAGATATCCGTTACTATTGGTTCAAATTGTTCAATTCTTTTAAAGTCTTGTCAATTTTCATTTGTTACTCGTGATGTCATGGAAAGAGCATGGAATTTTAAGACCAGCATACAGCGTCCAGTTCTTAAACATCTGGCTGTCGCTATTTCCTTTGTATCTATAACCAAATGTGTAATGCAGCTGTTTCTGCAAAGGTTTATCTCGATTAAAATAAAGTAGATAGGAAAATAAACTTTCGTAAGAATAATTTGTATATCCACTAACAAGCCATAGAGGGTAGAGAAATTCATGTGAATGTAACACATCAGATTCTTTTATTAGTAGTGTTTAACTGCCGTTCTTAGTTCATAAAGCACCACAGGCAGTGGACACTGACGATAATGAAATGAAATAATAATTGATAAGGAAACGTTCCAGACCGAAGTTTAGGGTACCCCCCCCCCGTCATTTGCCAATTATGCGGATTGAGGAAAACCGGCAGAAACCCTGAGTCAGAGAAAACGATCCTGGCGGGGTTTCAATCGCAGACCTCCCTTTCTCGAGTCCATGCCTTAGCGACCTCGGCTATCTGTGTCGGTTTTCAGGAGTTAAATAAAAATAAATTGAGTTTTATTTACGGACACTCTTTAACTGCTGTGGTCTTAAGAGTCCAATACTATATTGGGCGTGAACGACCGGTAATTTTGCTCAGAGGCCTCTTTATCAGGCTTGAGGTTCTTTTACGTGCCGTAAATCTACGACACGGGACCGCCGGCTTTACTTCACTTCCGAAGGAAGCCATACTACGGATTTTTACGCCCGTAAAAATCCATTGCCCTCTTCCGGGTTTGAACCCGCGACTTCGGGAACTAGAGGCTAGTATGGTAAGCACTACACCACGAAGGACGACTTTCAGGGGTTAGCAACTACTGTCGGTGCGTTAGAAAAGGTTTTTATTCCTTTGTTTTATTTTGAACTCAGTTCATAAGTTTAGAAGGAAATGTTTCATGTGTATTTTAAGAATTAAATAATTGTTTATAATGTAGATATTCCGGGTGTTCAAATATTTTGGGATCTAAATTAGGATTTCAAGACTATAGCGAGTTTCATTAGATAATTGTGACGAAAACAATTATACAGTAGCTACTAATGCTATGGAGCAGATGTGCCATTTTAGTTCTATAATCTATCGTTATAAATATTGAAATCAATAAAATAAATGCCAATATAATCAAGCAAGAACTAAGTAACCTAAAATACAGATAAATTTCATCAAGGGCAGGCGATACATAAAGCCAGGGGGGTCTCTTCCCGCACTGTTTTCGCTTGTACTGGTTTCGGTCCGCCTGCTGCATGACGTCATCGAGAGTGAAGTTTTAGCTAGCCAGTATTCTGCACCGTACTTTTCGGCATGAAAGTTCGTATAATATTATCGTTATACGATCTGTTTCGACCCTATACTACTTGAAACAAAATCGCATCTATAACTAGACTTAGTCTTGGAAATAATAAACACAAACCTGTCTTTTTACAGCTAAATACCCAACTGGCGCCCATTTCATATCTCCTTGAAATATTCACTAAAACGCTGTCGATATATGAAATTTGGTCTTGAGGGATGACTTACAGCATACATGTTATTCAAAGAAAGAGAGATATGTAGATATAAAGCAGATATTTGTTATATTAAAGTTGTTCAGAAGCTCTAAGTTGCAAGCTTTAAAACCATTTTCTTAGTTTATGCTATTGCTTGACTTTAATTATATTATGTTAAAGAAAACCAATAACACATTATTCGGCCAATTTTAGCAACGAAAATAAATACGTTATACGCTATCGGGTCTTAAACTTTGATTCGAAATTAAATTGTATTGTTTGTTTATGGATTGTGAAAAACGCAGCTTAATAAGAGAAACTGTATGTTGATCATGCTATTATGTAATATGACTTAAACATAGCAGTTTTAAAAGTCATGATAGCTGAAAACTTGATATATGTGCATGTTTTCCGAGACTTTTTTTTCGCGTCTAGGTAAAAGCATGAATAATCGACATGCATATTTAAAATAATTTTTTTAAAAAGAATTTTATTAATATAACTATTTTGGCAGAAGAGAGTAACTCCACAAAATGAATTAAATTCACATAACATTCGACTACTTGAAGTAGATAATGGACACATGCTGAAAAACAGTTATCTGCACAGCAAGTCTTGCAAATATCCTCCAATTTTCAAATAAACCGAATTTACAGAGTAGTGTACATTCGAATGATGTGTTCAGAATTTGGATATTTTGGCTTCATTATTTAGGCTGAGAATGTGCTTATATAAACCTAGTTTCTTAATTATTACTAGTATAAAGTTGTTTTAATTTTTTAATTAATGAATAATTAATTGTACATAGTTCCCATTTGATCCTTCCTACTTGAAAGAGTAAGAACAAGGATGCGTCTAGCCTTAATATTTTGGAGATACTAATTTTAGAACAACCTTTCCTGTATGCTTTAGTGTACGCTCGCAACCAATACCCTCAAAAGCACACAAATGTAATGCTTTCACCCACGGGAAAGTGGGTGTTGTTAAAAGGAGGTGTATTAGTGTATTGCACTGGCGATCATTGAAACATATTACACTGATCTTTTTAAAAGGAGGTAGATCTAAGGAACTTGCCAATTGTAATTAGGTGCGTATATTATTTAGTATTTATGCAAGGAAAGTGCAATAACTTACTCGTATCTTAGTTTTCGTTATTTTGTATAAAACATGGACACATTTCACGCCAAACTGGCAGGAGAGGCTTTACGAAACAAATCAATATTTTGTGAGCAAATACAGGGGAGATAAACGTAAATACATGAGAGAAAATGTCAGAGCGGTGTTTTATAAGCAGGGCGCGGATTTTGATGACTAATTTTTTTTAAAATGACTACATTTGTTTTAAAATGACTACATTTGTTTTAAAATGACTTTGTAATTACAAAAAATTATCTAAAATGAGATTTATTTGATTTACTAAAATTAGTGTACAGAAAGTTATAAATTAATTTATATATTGATATAACTCCTATACAAGAAGAAAAAATAAGTAAAAGAGCAGTGAAAATGTTCTTGTTCAAAGAATCTGAAAAGAAAAGAAAATTTTCTTACTTTCCTTTTCGGATTCTTCAAACAAGTAAGAACATTATTTTCTTTGCTTTTCAGATTCTCCAAACAAGAACATAGAACAAATATATTTTCAATTAATTTTCTAACTTATTGTGTTTTTAAACAGGTCTTACAAAAGTGTAGCATTAACTCTTTTGAGAACTCAGAATATGCAATGTTTATTGCAAATGAAGAGGATTTCACAGTCCATGTCATACATAAATAAGAGCAATACGCACTTATTAAGCAAAAAAGGGAAAACTGACCTCCTCATCCCTAATTTTGGACATGAATTCATAACAGTAGTTATACCTCTTTTCCCTGACAATAACCATCTCTCCACCCACAAGCAACTCTTTCCAGACCAACCAATAATCTTTATATACTCTATACTTATGCAAGGAAGTTACCAAATAAAGCCGCAAAGGACAAAGAAATTACAAATTAATGATGTAATATCGAAAAAAACATTATCCAAAATAGAAAACTTGAAACTACCAAAATGGCCTAATATATATATATATTTCTTAATATGGGACCCATGATAAGGATTTATGTACACTTAAGCAATACCTTTATTGCAAGAATTAAAAGATGGCATGTTATCAGAATCCGGATCATGCTTATATGATACTTGGTCTTCAAATAGCTTCTGCTCACAATAATATACTGTTTAATACGCATTCCTGAGGAATATAAAGAACTTACTTTTTGGCAGGTAGGCCGACTCATAACATGAAAACAGATGTAATGCGGGCCAAATGTTCCCTGAAAATGGCAAGCTTTTCCAGGTATATAATCCTTTACAGAACCACAGTGAACGGAAAAAGGTTGTTAAACTTTGGCTGTAAGAGCAAACAGCATTTCCGTTGAAATAATTATGCCGCTCAACTGCGTAAAAGGCAACAGATATTAATCTGAGCTTCTCTTCGCTTTAAAAGTCACGTACAATTATCCTATTTTAGCTCGCTATGTTGGCGGAAACTTCACAACTTAACAACAGATGTACGAAAGTACATTGTTCCTTATCACTCAGTCATATACCCCCCCCCCCCCACTTCAACAAATAAGTTGCACACACATATTTAAACTAGAATCTTGAGTATAGATTCAGTTTTCTCTGCTTTGGTGAAGTGTTTAAGTCGGTGTGCAATGAGTAAGAACGTTAAGAGTAGAATGTATTGTGCTGTAGCACAATACCGTAATTACGGTTTTAAAACGGTTGGTGTGAATTATCACACATTTCCAAAAAAAAAAAAAAAGAGCAATTAAAGCGCGTGTGGGTGTCTCGCTGTAAGCGTACTGACAAATTTAACGCTGATAATTCACGTGTATGTTCAGTGCACTTTCTTCCTAGTAACTATAAACGGGATTTGAAGAGTGAACTTTTAGGTTTGCCGGTTAAGAAAATTCTGCTCCCAGATGCAGTTCCGTAGCAGTTCATTCCCGATTGGCATGGATATGCACTTAGTGAAGTTCCAAGTACAAGTGGAATGTTGCAGGTATGTCTTTTTCATTTTTACATAATGCATTCTGGAATTATTGTTTTCATTTCTTACGGTAAAAAAATACACCAGCATATCCATTTAGCGATTCCTTTAGAGTAGTTGTAAATTTTCCTTTAGTACTAAAGTAATGTATGTTTGAATCTCTTGTAGCGCCTACAGTTTACGTTGAAGTCCTGGATGTGTTCCAGTAGTTTTGTTTATACGTAAATATATTACTAATGTAATGCAGTTTCCATTCGTTTTGCTTTATGTTTAGCCCACAATGTTTGTAGAATGCTCTGAAATAGTATACCTTTTAAAAAAAACTGGAAGAAGTGCTAATAATAAACAATTGGGAGTTAATCGGGAGGAATTTAGTGTGTTCACTGCGCTGTGTTTGTATTCCGCGCGCTCGTCTTCACTCTCACTTACGTCACAGGCGGGCAGCCAATGGCAGCTCCCACCCCGGAGTGGCTCACCTTAGTTATCTAGCCACATTGACATAAAGCATTAAGATTAAGAGTCTGTATCACGATCGTCAGATAAATGCAAAGTTTAAATGTAACCTAAACTCTACAAATTTATCTGAAAGTCACATTGTGTAAGCGTACTAAGACTTGTTAAAGCCCCAAGCTCTCGAGACATATCGCAAAAACTCGATTACTCGGATAAACCTCCCCCCCCAAAAAAAATCTTCGGAAGCCTTTGCCACATGAATTACGCTGAACACATTTGCCTCAATAAATCAAGAAATTTCGAATCTCAACTACATTTGTTTTAGTAACAAAAGATACATGAAATGCCAAAAAAACAGTTTAAACGAAATTCTATTAAAACAATCACAGGCCTGATGAATCCACGGATCCTGCGAGCGCCCAAGGGAGTATTTGCTGACTACGAATGATAGACCAAATATATTTGAACATCCAGCATTCCACTTCAGAGTTTATGTGCTTTCCTAGTGTTCATAGTAACTATTAAAATGCAGGCGTACACTCGCTTCCATTTATGCCGCCACTGCAGCTTCAGGCGGCATTCTACTGCCCTTCACAGGTGGAGTATATATAGCAAGGAAGAGGTGTGTGTTTCTGTTTACTTTTCCGGCCATACAGTGGCGTCTGTTTTATGTGCGCAGTTCTAGATTATTCGCATATGAATACCTATACAACTTTGAGAAATAGTCACTTTTAATAACCAGGTTTAAATATATAATTAAATAAAACCCTGTTTTGCACAATATCTCCTCGACATTTTTTTAATGGCAACATAATGTAAAACTGAAATACATTATACTTTTTACTCTCAAAGAGGACACATTATTGGAATCATCTGTAAAATCTAATTGTACAACTAAATAACACAGTTTTGCAGAATTTTTCCATGCTCTGTGGTGTGAGGGTAGTGTGTCTGCCTCACATTCAAGAGGTCCCGAGTTCGAATCTCGATTTGAGTGAGTCACCCGGATAAGGTATTTCCGGGGTTTCCTTTATCCTGAAAACACGAATGTTGGGTAACTTTAAGCTCTGTGGACCCCGGGCTCATTTAGCATCATTTCATTCATCGCCCAATATGACCTAAACAGTTAAAGGACGCTAAACTAAAAATAGTATCCATGAAATACTATTTTAATGACAGTAGTTAAAATGTAAAACTGAAGAGGACACAATTACTACACATTATTTTAATAATCTGTCTATGCGAATACTCATGGAATTGCCCTAGCAATGTCTTCAAATGGCAAATTGACTTCCCACATACCAGAGTTCTTCCACGATGCATCTCCGAAATATTTGTATACATCGCGTGAGCTACAGTTAACTCACACCACTGCTTGGTCGAACAACAAACGCAAAACGCTCCAGACACATGCCTCCTTGCTAAGTACGCGAATGCTGAGAAGGTTGGTAAAAATAGAAAATGGAAGCGAGTGTACTAAGACAACCAGTTGTTATCGGCAACGTTTAAGTAATGACCAGGCTAAGGAATTCTCAAGCAATAGGCTTCAAGTTAGCTACACTCAAACCATCTTCAATACATAGAACGTACACAACAACGAACATGCTTCACTGACGGTAGGTAAAACGCGGTCTCGTGATTGGTCTGCACTGAACAGGGTTGGGGGAAGGGTACTGGTGTTTTGTTATCTACGACGTCACCGCGAAAGTTCGGCAACAGTTCAAACTAATTTTCTTTCGTCCTGGCTTTAATGCTTGGAAGAACCAATATAATATTATGCCTCACTTCACGTTCCGCAGAGAGTTGGTGCACCACTTTGTCTCTGGCAATATCAATTAGTGTTGATTGTTCACAAATATTTAGAAGGTCAAATAAAAGCGCGAACCCTGACATCGTTTGGCTACATTCCTAACGGTTGCTGAATTGAAAACCAATTTCTAGCTACGGTATATTTCGTTTTTATTTTTCCTACCACGTACATAGCAGATATTGCATTCCGCAAAAAAAAATCGGTACCGAGATTTCACCAGAAATACACGTTTTCAGACCTCCTGAATTTAAAAAAAAACACATTTTTAGAAAGGGGTTCGTGTGTGTGTGTGTGTGTGTGTGTGTGTGTGACTGTGACTGTGAACAACTCAAAAACGAAAAGTTGGATCAACTCCAAACTTTGTATTTTAAGTTCAGTACCTTCTAAAGATTCAACACCAAGATTTTCAAGAAAATCTCCCCTCCAAACTACCCATTACATTGATCATTTTTCGGAATTTTTGATATTCTAAAAAATGGCTCTAACGATTTTGATTAACATACCATATATTAAAGATATTTACATGACAAATAAAATGTTTATCTGGAATTTTCTGGAAATAGCCTTTGAAGTCCTCTTCATTTGGAAGGCATTTCGTATAATCTTGCATAACCGGTAAACGTTAAGTAATAGACGAAAACGTACTACACAAGAAACGTAGATATCATTAAAACACACAGTGTATTACAAATACAATTTTTGTGGCATCACCCATTTCCGAGATATCCATTATTAATGATTCGAACTGTTCAATACTTAGCCATTCTTTTAAGTCCTGCCAACATTCAGTTGTTTCTTGCGATTTCATTGAAACAGTATGGAATTTTAAGGCCAACATATAGCGTCTAGCTCTTAAATATTTGAGTATCGCTTTTCCCTTTGTATCTATAACGAAATGTACAATGTAGTTATTTCTGCAAAAGTTTATTTGGATTAAAATGAAGTAAACATAAAAATAAGATTTAGTAAGATTAGTTTGCATACCCACTAATAAAGAATAGAAGGTAGAGAAAGTCATGTGAAAGTATCACATCAGATTTTTACTTTCTCTACTATGTATAGTAAGTAGTAAGTATGTATAGGAAGTATTGCATTCCACCCAAAAATTCGATACCGAGATTTCACATGATACATGTTTTGAGGTGCACTGAATGCATATAAAGCATTTTTGGAAACATGTCCGTCTGTGTGTGTCTGTCTGTCTGTGAACAGCATAACTCAGAAACGAACAGTCGGATAAACACCAAACTTGGTATTTAGGTTCCGTATCTTCCAGAGATGCGACACGAAGGTTTACAAGAAAATCCCCCACCCCAGATTATCCTTTACGTGGAACATTTTTCGAAAATTCTAATTTTCTCAAAAATGGCTCTAACGATTTTGAATAAAATACCATAAGTTTAAGACATTTTTATGGCAAATGAATTGTATATCTCGAATTTTCTGGGAATATCTCCAAAAGTATTCTTCATTGTGAACGACTTTTGCATAACTGGTAAATCATAAGAGATAGACAAAATTCTACTACACAAAAAATGTAGATCGCGTTAAAATACACAATTTATGTCATATACATTTTTTTTGTTAACTGAACCATTTTCGAGATATTGCTTGTTATTCCCTTAAATTTTCCAATACTTATACTTTTTCTCAAATGGGAATTCGTTATTCTTTTTTTTTTTTTTTTTTGTCTTGGTAATGCAAAGAGAATGGAATACTCCACATAGCAGCCAGCTCTTAAAAGATTTGACTATCGCTTAAAGCCTAGCAATTCCCCTTGCATCTACCAGAAAATTAGCAAGAAGATTAACATCTCGATATCTCGATTAATACGAAGCATATGGAGAATAAGCGTTTGTAAAAATAGTTTGTACAAGAGTAGAGAAAGTCATGTGAGTGTAACACATCAGATTTTTTTCCATCAGACTGTAGGTACTTCACATAACTATGTTCTATACTGTTTACCCCTGCACCTTCGCACTTCAATAGTTATGGTTTCGGCTGCTATAAAAGACGGTGTCTTATTTGGGGCTGGCTACTAGTGTAAAAGCCATGGACCAGTGCACATTTCTCTAAAAATCTGACAGAGAAGCGCCAGCTAGTGTTTCTTCTTAAATTCCTTGAAAACCATGGTGATTTGAAAACACAGAAACTTTGCCACAACTCAGTGACAATCGAAGCATGAACGCATCAGCAGTACCAACAATGATATCTACTGGAAATTACAAATGAATATCAGAGTGGTCTGATCCGTCAGTCTCCACAATAGCTTCTTTTTCCACTTCCTCACTGTACTTTGATGAAGCCTTGCAAAAATTGCTATGACCGAACAGGTATTTAAAAACCTTTTAGTTTACTTCACATTCACCTTTAGAAAGCTCCACTGTAACATTTTTGCAAGCTACTTCACTGTTGAGATTTAAATATGATTAGAGAGACAGGAACGCGTTTGTCAAAATGTAAAATAATATACGACTGCAATTTTACAATGAAAAATATCGAAGAATGCTTTAATTCGCATTGCATGAACTCTTTTTGTGCAATGTTGTCACCTCTACTGGCACGTTCTGCCAGATTGAAACGTGTCAGGTACTAATTGACACGGATACGAGCTATCCCCATACCCCTCGACACCCGCACAAGCCCATAAGCTGAAGAACCGTATTCTTCGGCGCATGTCGGAGACGTGCCTCTGTTAGCCATGCACAAATCCATAGAATTGTAATGCACTTTAACTTTTTGGTTAACGTCTTTGAGTAGCTACCATCGTGCATGTCATTGCATTCCTCATTGAGAAATATTGCTGTGTTCTCGTTTTATTGGCATATATGAAATAAAATAGGTTTATTTTAAAATATATATTTGTACACTCGGTCAAATTAAAAGTTCCTTCGACTGAGCGCGCGGTTCACAACCGTCAACTTTTCTATGCTCCGCTTTGGCTAACTATAATACAAGACACAAGGCACATATTTGAACTACCTCCATACAGTGCTTGGCGTGGAGCAGCAGTTAAACTATTTACTGTAATATAATTAAATAATATTGCTTACATTACTTCATTTGCTTACAAATATAATTACAATAATGGTGAAACTTGTGGTTATAACATTAAATCGTTTGAGTATGAAACCGCTCCCGAGGTTAATATCATGGTTGCCATCTACCGGTAGGATGGACTACTAAATAAACGCCATAAAAATTAAGAAAACATTTTATTTTTTTTTACTCATGTATTTAAAATGAAAGGGGAATAAGTTGAGTAGCTCCACGGAGATTTGAACTTGCAACCTCAGGAACAAAAGCTAACTCTCTACCACTGAGCTAACAGTGCTACAGTAGCGTGGCATTGTAACGAACTTTAGTCACAATCCACTTGAGAACCATAAATCAATAAAGCGTGTTTTGGCTAAAAGTATTGTTCCCCTTTATAACTACTACAAGAATATACGCATTCTTGTGAAAAAGCCTGGCTGTCCCAAGCCCTCACGGAAGTACCCGATTCGAGCCCCATCTCAGGCGCCGACCAGTTTTAAACTGACCGAGTGTACATTGTTTTATTTGACTAGTGACTTGGCATTAGGGCACTACCCTTGCAGCCACCCTGCCAAGACTACTGTAAAACATGCCACACCATCAAAGGCTCATTATAATGAGGACAAAGTGGTGTTCTATAATAGCGATGGTTAAAACGACTATTCTACATGACTGTGCATGCAGGCAGCATCTTACAGCAAATAAATGTCTTTGCCTTACTAATTAGAAAAAGTGCCTTGCCGGGGCAGTGTGCTGTGAATCGATATCGACCCTTAGAGCAACGAAACTAAACATTTCCATGGAGTGCTGCTTGGCATCTCCCAGGGGAAGAGCCACTGCCAGCTCCGCCAGTGAAAAAGTCAAATATAACACACGTAAACTGCAGAACGAAGCTTACTGCAGCAGACTTTTCCGACAATGTGCAGCAACTCTTGAAAACATCTGACTATAATTTAAAATATTGTAGCAGCCAGATTAAAACAGCGAAAATCCTAATTTCCCTTATGCAGAAACAAAATAAAAAAAAACAAACACACAATATTGCAGTTTGTGTCTCGACGTTTTCCAGGGCTTTTTTTTTTCAGTTTATTAATTATGATTTCTTTTTTACTTTATTTACCACGTACATTGGTAGGTAGAGAAGGTATTGCATTTCACCCAAAAATTTGATACCGATATTTCACCGTAAATAAATATTTTGAGGACCTCTGAATTCAAAAACGCATTTTTAGAAAAAGGTTCGTGTGTGTATGAACAGTATAACTCAAAAGCGAAAAGTCGAATAAATACCAAACTTGGTATTTAGGTTAAATATCTTCCAAAAATGAAACACTGTAACGATGTTGATTAAAATGCCATATATTAAATTTATTTACATGACAAATAAAATGTGTACCTTGAATTTTCTGAAATAGCCTGTGAAGTCTTATTCATTCGGAAGGAACTTTGTATAATCTTGTATAACTGCTAAACGTTATGCGATAGACGAAAACGCACAACACAAAAAATATAGATATCTTTAAAACACACAATTTTTTTCAAATAACTTTTTTTTGTGGAATCACCCATTTTCGAGATATCAGTAATGGTTTGAATTGCTCAATTCTCTGTCATTCTGTTAAAGTACTCTGAACATCCGGTTGTTTCTCGCGGTTGCATGAAAATCGTATGGAATTTAAAGGTCGGTATATAGCGTGCAGTTCTTAAAACATTTGACTATCGCTATTCTCTTTGCATTTATAACGAAATGTGTAATGTAGCTACTTCTGCAAAGGTTTGTCTCCATTAAAATCAAATAGAAAAACAAGGTTTCGCAAGAATAGCTTTTATACCCAATGTAAATGATAGAGGGTAGAGAAAGTCATGTGAATGTAACACAAGCGATTATTTAAAATTGAACCGATGTTCTCGGCTTTTTCGTTTGTGATGCAAAAGTACTGCAGACTTGTGCAATTTCTTTTGAAAATCTTTGTTTCCAATTTAAAATATTGCAGCAGCAAATTTAACACAGATATGATCTCCTAATGATAATGATAGCCTAATTTTTATTATGAGAAGCAAAAAAACAGTTGCGTTCTGACGTGTTTCAAGAATTTTCAGTTTATCAATTATGATTTTTTTTTAAATTGAACCGATGTTTTCAGATATTTGGTATGCGGTGTTTACAAAATTATTTTAAATGCAATTCTTTCGTTATAGTAGCTGAAATTACGGGGAATATGTGTTTTGATCTGTCGGAGGAAAAAATGTCAAAAGTGAGGCATTGCCAATGCGTTCACTGGACTTTCTCTTTAACGCCTCAGGTTTATAACTTCGCGAATTATTTCTCCACCAGTTTATATAATATGTCAGCGACATTTTTAGGTATTATATAAAAGCAATTAATGCTCTACTAAATGCATAATTAAATAATTTTGTAATTACCACACATGAAAAAAATCTGATGTGTTACATTCACAGGACTTTTCCTACCCATTATCGTTTATTTGTATATAGTTTCTACAAACTATTCATACAAAAGTTTATTTTTCTACCCCTAAAACAAGTTCTCGTTACAGCAGGTGTAGTTTAGTTATGTTTGATTTAATTCAGATCTGCAGTCCTTCTTGGAATGAATGCTAGAGTTCAACTTAGAAAAAACCCTTGGGAGGGTAACTCATTTGCTCATTATTCCCCCTCTCTAACTGCCTCGGGCGGGCATGCCTCTTCTACTCTGCTCTGAGTCGCTGCTTAAGCACCACAATCCATAATTTCGCCTAGCCCGTGTTTTGTTTTATTTTATTCTCACAAAATCGTTTATCACACCACTGTTGTAACTATCCAACTGTAGAGGTAGTACTAAAGACACAAGAGCATTGCAACAAAAATGCTGTGTTTGTAGATTGTTGTAACAGACCACACAAAGAGCAAGGTGCAGCGGGAGTGAAAACAAATGTTTGCATATAACTAGCGATAGCATTTCAAATACATCGGTATTATCATGGGATATCTTCCAAAAGTTAATTCACACTTTTTAGGGCATTTCATAGCCTTCACTCCCCCATCTATTTCAAGGAAAAACGTTTCTCGCTGATTGATTTGCATAATACAAATCATTTCAATTGAAGTTTTACAAAGAAAATTAACGGCTTTAATTTATTTATAGCGAGACCAATCAAACATCATCATCATCATCATCTCGGAACTGTACCCTTTAACACATCTCTTACAGAACAGGAATAAGGATTTTAGTTTTTGAGTTATTACGATGTAAACAAGATCCTATTAAATTTTTCTATACTATAAAATTGCTGTGTTCACAACAGTGATGTGACACTTGTTTCTCGCTTATCAGCCTACTTTCTCTTTAAGACACCTCATTGTATAACTCAGTAGTTAAAGGCAAAAGCCAATTAGAGTGGGGGCGATTTATCTCTCATGAATAATGGCGCACCGTAGACCGAGGGATTTTACTAAGTTGTTATACTATAATAAAATTAGTGTATGATTTTAGAAAGATGAAACACGTAAGCCATTCCAGTGATTATACTAAAAGTACTAACAAATGGTATTCATTCTCACATTGTAATTATCTTACTGAATCTCCCTTTTGTTTATAATTTTTCTTAGGTAATTTAATTGAGCTTTCGAACTCGTTTACCTCAATTAAATTAGTGAAGAAATTCGTATATAACACATATGATGCCAGAGTGAACTGGAACGGTAGGTTATATGTATACGTCTTTTAAAAGTGTGACGAAAACTCTGACATAATCTCGCCAAGGTAGGTTGTTTCCAAGCAAGGTTTTGGTAAGCGGATACCACCGTGTTGTCCTACCAGAATACACAAGGCCGGTTTTGCAGGTCCTCGTTAACCACACGTTCCAGGGTGGAGTGGGGACTGTAAACCTCTTTCAACATAAACAGAGTGAAACAAACAAATCCTTTGATTAAGTCCTGGTTGTCATTCATTATTTACCACTTTATTAAGGTCGGAAATTGCCAAAAAGTGACACTTTTAAGTTTTGTGCAGTCTGATAAATTGGAATTCCGTCTTTAATCTTTTTTAGCAGCCTTTCCTTTGGAATATTTTGCTTACAGACAATAATGTTAACTCGTATTCGTTTATCGTTGGATTTCTGGTAAGCTGGGTCTTATTGATTAGATCACACACATACACACATATAGTCACACTTCCAGACTCTGGGAAGCATAGGGTATATCTTGGTTAGAGAAAAATTCCTATCCCCCAGCCGGTAATCGAACCCAAGTCCCCTCGCACAGCAGGCAGGTGCTCTACCGACTGAGCGACGAGGCCAGTCTTCTTTAATTTTATATACATATACAGAGGGGTCCAAAAAGATAAAACACCGTATCTTCAGTAACTTTGCAATGAATTGAGACACATCAAAAGTGGAAGGTGCACATTCGAGATTGCTGAATACAATGAGGATGACCCAATCAATGAATTAGGTACTTTCAGTGGTACGGATTCGCGCTGAGCACCCACTCTGAGCATGGGGTTTTTCCGTGGTTTTCCCCTGGTACCTAGGTGAATGTCGGGGTGGTGTATTCTACCACGATTTCTCCTTTCTACCACTTCCTCTCATTTCATACCTCCCTTTCATGTTTCAGGTGTATTTTCAGATCCTGCGGTGCTGATGGTGTCGGGAAAATGGCGTGGATGCTTGCGCATTTGAAGGATTTCTCCCCGTGAACGCCAGGATGCGTTGTCCCGCCCGTTAGTGTCGCTTCTTCGCCCTGTCTCGAGATTATTCGTCTCTACTGGTGCGCGGGTGTTCAAACTGGAAATATTAGGGACTTCCGCCTGTCTGCCTGCGGACCTGAGGCCTCCTACGGCTCCTTCACCTCATCCCTGCCTCCCGGGAGGGGTGTAGCCACAATAGATCAAGCTGGTCGCAGTGCCGAGGTGTCCTCCTCCGATAAACACATCCTACTGTCAGTGGTTCGAAAACATGGAGAATGGAGCTTCTGCAGACAAGATTCTCTGGTCGGATGAGGCACAATTCAAACTGAAAGGGACTGTAAACCGACACAATATCATGTACTGGGCCCCACGTGGAGAAAGTCGTCAATTTACTTGGACTTAATGTATGGTGTGAGTTGTCATCTCAGGCCGTTCTGCTTTGAAGGAACAGTTACCTATGCAGTTTTACCACGAAATGCTGAACATCGATTTTACCTTTGATATGAGAGCATTATGGGGACTAGGGTTTTATTCGCAACAAGATTGTCCACCAGCTCACTACCATCAAGACGTCACAGAGTAACTTGATGATACTCTCCCTGGACAATGGGTAGGCTGAAGAGGCGCTGTCGAATATTCAGCATGGCCTCCAGACCTATCATCTCTATTTTTTATCCCTGAGGGGGGGGGGGTCCTAGAGTTGTTATATATTGGATAACGTCAACCCACTGGCTGCATTACGAAAACATCGAACTATGTGTGCAGCTATTATCGGCAGGTTGTTAGTGGCACTATTTGACAGCATCGACTGTGGTAGACTGCTGCTGGTGGTCACTTCGAATACCTCAAGTAATTTCAGTAAGTTGGTATTAAGCTATATATTCACCAAATTGGAGCCTTGTATCTCACTTTATTACAAAGCTATTGATGATCAAACAGCGTATACACCATTGTATTTACTTATTATGAATATAACAGGTAGGCGGCGCCGTGGCCGAGTGATTAGACCGCTCGCCTCTCACCAAGGCGGCCCGGGTTCAATCCCAGGGACCCGCATGTGGGATTTGTGGTGGACAAAGTGGCGTCTGGGCGGGTTATCCGGTTTCCCCCAACTCATTCCACCAACTGCTCCATCATCACCTTTCCTTTCATCCATTTCACCATCATTTCGTTTCATCTACTTTCTTCCTCCGATACCAGGCATCGGGCTGATCACCCATCCTGGATATTCTGTCTGATCCATGAGCCTTTGACGGGCCTTTGACCCCAGGCACCCGCCTGTGAGTCCTGGCGGGGGTGTAAGTCCTGGTGGGGGTGTAAGTCCTACATACGAGGAGGTTAAATAGAGAAAGAAGAAGAAGAATATAACAGGTACGCCCCACTACAATGCTCACTGTAAGATATATCAAATAAAGTGACAGATAAAATGGAAGCTGTGAAGATAAAGAAAATAAGGAATAGGAACAACAAAAGAGAAGATGGCATGGTTTTTAATTGTTAACTCTAGCATTTTTTTAAAACAGAATTTCAGAATGTTGAAAATATCTACATAGAAATAATGGACTTGATTCTATAAATATACTATTCTGTTTAAGGGTGAATTTTTACATTACATTTTTTGGGCTCTTTTAATTTACTTATTTTACTTGGTATATAAAAGGATGTGTTTGCAGTAATACGCATATTATCAATAATCGAATGTAAAACTTTAAACAGGAATATTAAACCTGTAACGTATTTTCTGAAATTTAAAGCTGTACATTTAAATATTTCTAAAATGCTTTCGTAATTTATGTAGAATGCTTTCCGCGTGATTTCTGACAGACATCACGCTTATATTACTAGCCTCGTGCAGTTTCCTGTTTGTTTCGTTCTGCAATCCCAGAAAGTCAGTCAGTTATAGTCACGTTAAATTCAGCAGAGCTAGCATACTAATAATACCCACCAATAAAGTATAGAGGGTAGAGAAAGTCATGCGAGTGTAACCTACAACGAAATGCAACAAGAACTAGACAGAACAATAAGCATTGGTGTGAATAGTTTGTAGAAGAGTGAGTGGAGAAATCATGTGAATGCAACATATTAAGATTTTGTTACTGTGCAATGGTTTTTCATATAGAAGTTGTGGGTGCGTTTCTGCATAGTAATGCATATTTTGTTTATTAACAAATCCCTTTAGATAGAAGTTCACTTCGACTGTCATTACCAGAGAAGTCTGATCCTGGTGTAACATTCTCATTAAAATGGTGCAAAATTGCAACCTACTTTGCTTATCTACTGCCCCCCAGCTCTTGACACACTTGTAATTTGTTTGGGTGGAACTTTGAAACCATCTTAACAATTATTCTGCGCACGGAGGTAAGGGATAATTGCACTATCCTTGCATGTAGACAAAACGATCGCTTCGAACTTTGCTGCACACGCCCTGACTCACTATATATTTTCAGGTGCACGAACTGTTTTTTTGTGGACCAATTTGTTTCATATTGACGATCGAGCCAGCCCTCCTCCATTGATTTACCCACCTGGTTATCGTTTTTCTTTCTGAAACACGAAAATGACGCCATCCCCAAGCTGCAGTACTCCAATAATGCAGTTACTACGAACAAATTCTTCCACAGCACGAATTCTAGACTCCACTGACTAAGGATCCATGACGAACTAAATACAATCACTAGTCAGCCACGATATGAATGCGCTTGTAGGAGGGTGCACGTTTTTTTGCAGGCCTTAGGCCCGCTAGTAAATGCAACTCAGAACTGTGGATGTTTTCTTTACCTGACTGTCCTTTCGATACCTCCCCCCCCTTGTTCCGTAACCGTTAAGTTCCTCTTCCCACTACGCGCACTCATATCGTGGCGACTAGTACTTGTACTTTGTGTCGAGAAAATAAATCAAGCTAAATGCATCGTTGACAGCAGCAGAGCCAATCGTAAATAATACTATTTACCGTAGCCTACCAAATACTTGTACCCATAGCCTAACAGCCATAGTTTAGAGTATGAAATTTCGTATTTTGCCTGTCTCGAGTAATAAATTTTAATTAACAAGCACTAAAATGAGCCTGAGTCCTGAGTAATGTTACACACATTAGTGTGTAATACGCTCTATCTGGCTCTTATAGCTTCAATTATTACTTTATTCACTACATGCAGTAAGTAGGAGAAGTATTATATTCCACCCAAAAATTCGATACCGAGTTTTACCTGAAATACATGTTTTAAGGCCCCCTGAATAAAGGAAAGCATTTTTAGAAAAAGGTTCGCGTATATGTGTGTGTATGTGTGTGTGTGTGTGTGTGTGTGTGTGTGTGTGTGCCTGCCTGTCTGTCTGTCTGTCAACACCATAACTCAAAAACGGAAAGCCGGATAAACACCAAACTTGGTATTTAAGTTCAGTACCTTCCAAAGATCCGACATTAAGATTTTCAAGAAAATTCCCCACCCCCAACTACCCTTTACATGAATCATTTTTCAAAATTTTCGATTTTTGAAAAAGACTAGCGATTTTGATTAAAATACCAAATATTAAAAATATTCACATGACAAGTAAAATGTATATCTTGAATTTTCTAGGAATAAATGCGTGTGAAGTCCTCTTCATTCGGAAGGAATTTTGTAGAATCCTGTATAACAGGTAAACGTTTTAGCGATAGACGAAAACGCACTACACAAAAAATGTAGATCTCTTTAAAACACGCAATTTATTTTTAATAATCTTTTTTGTAGCATAAGCCATTTACGAGATATCCGTCATTCATGGTTTGGATTGTGCAATACTTGGTCATTCTTTTTGTCCTGTCGACATTCAGTTGTTTCTCGCGACTGCATGGAAAGAGTATATAAGACTAGCATATTGCGTCCAGTTCTTAAACATTTGACTATCGCTATTCCCTTTGCATTTATAATGAAAGGTGTAATGTAACTATTGCTGCAATAGTTTATCTGGAATAAAATGAAATAGACAGAAAAATAAGCTTTCGTAAGATAAGTTTTTATATGCATTAATAAATGATACAGGGTAGAAAAAACAATGTGAATGTAGCACATCAGAATTTTGTTTAGATTTGATTTAAAACCCTTCTGTTTGTCGTTAAACGTTTAAAAAAACTAAAGAACTGAAGAAACACACATATTGGCAAACCATTTCATAAAATAATGCATTCTTAATTCCATGTCAAATCGTTAGGGCTAGGCGAAAATGAAATTAAACCTAACGAGAAGGTCAACAGTGACGTTTGACAGCTTTTTGTAAAGCACTTTAAGTTAACATTTTCCTGCTGCTTTCGCTGTCGTCTTCTGCAGTTCTGTTTGGTTCCTTCTGCATGCTCAAGGATGTACTATCTCTCCTTTGATGGCTCTGTCTCCAGCTGTTTTTAGCTTTTATTTTGGATTAGCATAACCCAGAGCTCTGCTCGCGTTATTGTATTAAATGCGGATGTATCTCTCAGTCTTTCACACCCCTCTTTCCCTCTATTTTAACCCTCACTCTCTCACTTTTCTATCTCCCGCTCTGTCTTACTATCCCGCTCTTTCTCCCTCTGTATGCGTCTGTGTGTAACGTACAGTCGAGTGCAAAAAAAACGTGCCGATGCTTTTGGTTACTTTTAGTGTTTTCCATTCTTGAATGTTGACAGAATCCCCTCATCATTTGTGTTCCGCGCCTGCCTTAGGTGAGCCATCCTCTAATTGGCTTTATGGTTTTAGCTGAAGTCGATACGCTAGCATTACCCTATGAAGAAAGGTCAGGTCTAACTGGGCGATGAAAGGAGTGGAAAATCGGTATATGTCACCTGATTGGTTGAGACAATATGCCTCTCAAAGACTGTCCATACTAGTCCCTGAATGAGTCCGGCTCTTATTGGTTCGGCATTCAAGCATTAACTTCTGTAAGCGAATGAGGTATGAAAGGCGCGGCAGCGGCGTGTTAATTATTGATTTCCAGCTTAAACCGCGGTTCCTCATATCGGCAAGTTGTTCTTTTTTTTTGGCAGCTGTACATGACATATATTGTTTTGAAAACCGGCAATAAATTTAATTTTTCTGGGTTGTGAATGCACATTAAAATTCAATTAAGGATTTAACAGAACACAAACTTGTGTTGGTTACTTTTACTTGTATGCTACAGGAACAATGCTGTTCCTGGTAAAATATGGTTTACGTAGACGAACAAAAGTAATGAAACGTGGTATACAGCCTCTTAAATATTCAGTCACCCTCCGTGGTGTAGTGCTTACCATGCTAGCTTCTAGTTCCCGAGGTCGCGAGCTCAAATCCGTCGGAGGGCGATGGATTTTTTTCGGGCGTAAAAATCCTTAGCATGGCTTCCTTCGGAAGGGAGGTAGATTTACGGCACGTAAAAGAACTTCAAGCCTGATAAAGAGGCCTCTGAGCAAAATTACCGGTCTTTCACGCCCAATATAGAAGGGGACGCTAAGCACCACAGTAGATAAAGAGCATCCATAAATAAAACTCAATTTAATTTTTCTTAAATATTCATCCTATTGAAGTTTTAGAAATTACAAATGCTGTGATAAATATGATGCGTATAATTATGAGAAGTTTCTCAAAAACGAAAATCAAGATATTCCGATTTTTAAATTTCGCGTCCCCTTTGAGTGAAGTAAAATTCATAGTCTGTTCCCGAAGAGGTGCCTAAGATATATTATATACCATGTACACATACACACACACTTTTTAAGCATGTGATATTTTGTTTTAGATAGCTCATCACAAATGACAGCATCACTTATTCATATCGAACATTAGTCGAAAAAATTGCTTACAATTTTATTACGTGTACAGGGTTTTGAATTTCGCTATTTACATAATAAATTTCCGGTGGTTATATGTTTTCATACAGGTACTACTTAGATAGCATTTGTATGTCGACATATGCATGCTAACTCATGCTGAATGTTGATATAACACAGACTGGATTTCTGAATCCAATGCAGCGCGGGACAATACGCAATGCATTGCCACTTTGTACTACTCGACAAAGCGAACAGGCGAATCGGAAAATAGCGCAACAGCAACTATGTTTACGCCATTCATACTTCGAGGAAGAGTCTATCAGTTCCAGAACACTCGACTGCACACTCAATAGTGCAACCATGTTAAAATGAAGGCAAAGGATTATTCATGGCCAGGTGCGAGAGATGATATCATAAGAGTTTTGCCACTAAGAAGATTAAAAGAACAGTTGCTGATTGATTATTGGGAAAATATGGATTACTGGAACTAGTAATTGGGAGGTTGATAATTTCTATACCTAGGAATAGATAACGATGATAGTGAAACAGTGAGGAACCTTTCAGCTTAACGGACACTACGGATGAAATGTTTGTTATCATGCTTTTGTCACTTGAGTAAATCCTCTCTTTAGAAATTATTCCAGGTGTACAGATTGCTTGCAACCCAGAAAATTAGTTATACTATCATGCACTACCTATAGCCACAAAAGCTGTTACTTAATAAGAAAAACGTAGTGACTAATGTAATTTCTCTTCTTTCTTTATTTTTTTCCGTTATGGAAATTGCAGAAGGTAATGTTTAGTTTATTACAAGGTTGTTTTTTTCCTATTATGTGCCCGTGTAATTTCAGTTGCACATAATTAGTCATGTAACCTTTCATACCAAGATAAATCCAGCTCCAGAGTGCTCAATGTGTGTTCTATTATTGCATTACGCTGAGTTACTATACCCTTTTCACTATAAGTTGAAACTAGAAGTAAACAAAACTTGAATGTATCACTCCGCCGAGCACATGGCAGCACCACGTGGAGGATGATGGGAACTAAGTACCCGTGAGAGGAAATTGCTTCAGACAAAATGCGAATACAGTATATTGCGCAGCTTGGAGGTCATAGCTTTTAAACATTGTATGTCTTATTCCTATATTTTTTTCTTATATCCTAAACGTCTAACACAACATACTAACAATAGACAAATAAAGTTGTACCTGAACAGTTCGCATCTGTGATTAAAGGTACTGAATTAAACTGTTCTTAACTTCAGGTTTAGAAATCATTGATTTAATGACTAAATTCAGTATACCACTTTTGCGTTAACCTTTGTTGAGTCGACAAGCTAAGAAAATGATTAGCACTATAGGTTAGAAAACTACAGAAAACAAACGCGACCCAAGCAGTTCGAGCAACAATTCTGCATCGCTAACAAAAAAGTTCAATTATTGCTACATAATGGCCAACCATATTCATTGTCGATTAAAGGAGGGTATTTTTCACAGAATTTGTTACGAGAGCAGTCCCAGAAGTACCCGATCTGACGTATATATAGCGGTTGTTTCAAACAAATGACTATGGTAGAAAGTACCACCCTTACAACGCTTAAGTTTGAAGTTTGACGATGTTACATTGTATAGTAATTGTTTGGCAGCCATTAATAGTGAACTCTCTCAGCGAATTTGTAAACATGGATAAAACTGGCCATCTTATGTGATACAATACTTTCATTTCAAAGTTCTTAGTCCAACTAATATTAAAGCTGAGCTAGATTCTACTCTGGGAGAGTCTGCTGCTTCGTTTACAACAGTAAAATATTGGGTGGCAGAGTTTAAGCGAGTCCGTACGAGCTGCCAAGACGAACATCGCAGTGGTCGACCTAATGAGGTGGCCACGCCAGAAATTGTAAAGAAAATCCACAAAATGGTATTAAATGACCGTCGACTGAAAGTGCGCCAGCTAGCAGAAAGTGCTGTACATTGCACACTAACTGAAAATGTAGACATGAGAAAGCTGTGCGGAAGATGGGTGCCGCGTTTACTCACAATGGAACAAAAGCAGCCATGAGGATGCTTCAGTCGAGTGTTTGGCGATGTTTGGCTGCAATAAAGCCGAGTTTTTGCATCGATTCATAACCATGGATGAAACACGGGTCCATCACTTCACACCTGAGACGAAGGAACAATCGAAACAGTGGATTGAAAGGGGAGAATCGGCTCCAAAGAAGGCGAAGTCAGTTCCATCTGCAGGCAAGGTCATGGCGTCAGTTTTTTGGGATGCGCGTGGGATAATTTTCATCGATTATCTTCAAAAAAGGAAAAGCAATCAATGGTGAGTATTATGCAAACTTATTGCAGCGTTTGAATTGTGAAATCAAACAAAAATGGCCGTATTTAGCGAAAAAGAAAGTTCTGTTTCATCAAGACAATGCGCCAGTTCACACATCCATTATTTCCATGGCCAAAATCAACGAGTTAAAGTACGAATTGCTTCCTCATGCACCCTATTCGCCAGACTTAGCCCCTTCTGATTATTTTCTGTTTTCAAAGTTGAAGAAATGGCTTGGTGGTAAAAGATTTGCCAACAATGAAGAGGTGGAGTTTGCAGTTGATGGCTATTTTGCAGAGCTCGACGGTTCTCACTATAAACAGGGTATCGAAGCTATTGAGCATCGCTGGGAAAAGTGTATCGAGCTGAAAGGAGACTACGTAGAGAAATAAAGATGTTTTTTCCCAAAATGTTTGTGTTTTCTTTGTTAGGTCGGGTACTTCCGTGACAGCCCTCGTAAAAGCATTTAACACAATTGTCTATTTTTTTCCCCCGCGTTTGTGTTTTGTCACAGTGGCAGAGGATTCTGGCCACGACGCTCTCGAACGTAATATTTTCTCAACACGTTGCAAAAGTACACTGGCGGCTTAATCGGAAATGAACTGCAGCGCCTGCGCGTAGTCTCTTCAACCGTATGCTATAGCGAGCGATTCATTTAGTTATAGGTGAATCTGAACAAACACACTTTGTCTCATAAATTGAGCTGTTACAATAATGGTTTTTTTAATTTCTCTGCACGAGAGTATCCACAAAATTTAACGATCTGAACCTAACTGTTTTATGTAGAGGAAGAGACGACATGCTAAGCGGGAAAAATTGTAGTTTGCCCACCAGTCAATGAGGTGCTCTCTTGTCGCGTGGTTTTGTTTACAACTCCCGCAAACCACTTTAGTATTTCACTGTTTTAGTTAACAAATACCAAGCCAATGCAGCGCTCTGACGCTCAAGGCCAATACGCCTAGTCAGTTTGTTTTATCGTAGTTAATAGGAGTCATGTCAGCAGAACTAACAAGTAGAAATGTAAACGGAACAAGTAATATAAGCGTGCTGTCTCAAATCGCCGCTAGCAAAGATCGCATTCAGCACGTCGGAGCTTCCGAGTGAGTACCACGTGGTCACTACTGGTTGCGTGAAAGGCTTGTCTCGCTAAGCCAAACCCAAGGAGGACCGTTTAATACAATGTCTATACCAGCGGTGTTCAAATACAAGCAGGAAAGGGGAGGGTGAAATCACCTCCTTCCACCTGCTGCGACAGAATGACGCATTTATCGTGCTTACTGAGTTTCAGTGGCGAACGGCGGTGTCATTCTTGCGTACAGGAAATCAAGATTTGCGTTTTACAAGGTCTTCAATATTTGGTGCAAAAGCTGTAGCGCACAGTCTCAAAAGATAAGCAAGGTGATTGTCATTTATCTCGCTGCGATACTCATTTTCAATGTAGCTCATTTTTTTTAAATGTTTGTTCCAGATAGGCGGCGCCGTGGCCGAGTGGTTAGACCACTCGCCTCCCACCGAGGCGGACCGGGTTCAATCCCAGGGACCTGCATGTGGGATTTGTGGTGGACGAAGCGGCGTCTGGGCGGGTTTTCTCCGGGTTCTCCGGTTTCCCCCGCCATTCATTCCACCAACTGCTCCATCATCACCTCTCCTTTCATCCATTTCACCAACATTTCGTTTCATCTACTTCCTTCATCCCATACCAGGCATCGGGCTGATCACCCATCCTGGATGCTCTGTCTGATCCATGAGTGTCTGCTCCTCGACGGGCCTCTGACCCCAGGCACCCGCCTGTAAGTCCTGGGGGTGTAAGTCCTACATGAGAGGAGGGTAAACAGATAATGAATGAATGAATTGTTCCAGATAAAGTGGAGCCAAAGACTGCCATTAAACTAGGTGCAAACAAACGTAATCTCGAATATTCAGCCCAGGGCAAAGATTTAAACAATTCCCACCCTTCTTTCTCAGGACATTTTACGGTCGTGGAATTCTGCAATGCAAGTAGTTGTATTTGTAGTTCGTGTGAAGGCTCCCTACAAGGAAACATCAAAGCAGTGCAAAATAATTGGATTTTGGTCTCAAATGTTTTAGGTCCTCAAATGGTAAAGAAATGTGTCATACAGTTGTATTTTTCCAGGAGAATAACGTTTATGGTGAACACGGAACGTAAGCAAAGGAAATGGTATAAATCTGCAATTGTGCCATAAATGTGTTGATGGCGTCAACTAAACACACTATGTTTTGATTTGTATCCAAATAATCAAGTAGATCTGTTGAAAATACCAGGTCACACAACTATTCGTCTTGTGTCAATTCAAGAGCTTAATTTCCCTAAAACAATAATACAACACACAGTTATTATTTAAGACTGTCCAAAGAAACTACAAAATTGTATGGACATTACAATTGTTAGCATTTAAATTGGGATGCTTACTTTGTTTTTCATAAATTTTGTAATAGCCTCTTGTTGAAAGAAGCATCTTAACATGGGTCTCATACTACTACACCGTGGCATCCGCCTCCGACTACTAGGTCTGTCTCTCGTTGCCTTGGTCACTGGTGGGGGGAAAATAACATGTGTAGGGGAAGCGAACACGTGCTGCAGGGTTGAGCAACCCTGGTCTATACTTTTATGATTACGTCGCATTATATCACGTCACAATAAGTGAAGCAGCGGAAAAATCTGATCCACGAACTCAACCCAGTCAAGCTTCGATCTGGGGCCCGGTGGCTTGAGAGACCTAAGCGACGTGTAAGACTAAACAGAAGAGATGAAGGTGATGGGGATAAAGACGTTCAGCAAGAGAAGTAAACATGCCGAGTGTAGGTATAAATTGGCAAGGTAGAATCAGACTGTAAAATTCAATTCCATAGTCGGGATTTGAACCACGGATCTTGGCCTTTCCGTGCCGTTGCACTAAACATGGCAACATGCCGGCAGGACATAAAATTCCCCAACTCACACTTTTTCCCCGGTGAACCACAAGGCAAATACATTTTCAGACAACATACCCCGATGGCGACTTACAATATCCTAAGTACTTTAAGTCCGGGCTTCAAAGTTAACCATACATGCCGTATGTAGGCTTAAGATAGAAAGGTAGAATCGGGTTGAAAAATTCCATGCTACAGCCGGGATTTGAACCACGGATCTTCGGCTTTCCGTGCCGAACTGAGCTACCATGACAGTATGCCAGCAGCACATTTAAATTCCCCAATTGACTGATTTTTCTCTCGGAAATCTGGAAGATCTGATTCCACCTTTCCAAGAGAATAAAACCTTCCCCTCAAGTTTTGTAGATTGAGCTGTAACGTGACCTGCTGACCTAGGTGCCATTTCTGTCCGCGGCAGAGGTCAGAGTTATATTGGGAACAGCACTGCTCCACTAAGATTTCTACGAGACTTGCAATACACCTGTAGGATGTAGTTATCGAAGAGGGACATCTCGCCACTGCGACCAGCTTGATCTATTGTGGCTACACCCCCCGGAAGGCAGCGATAAGGTGAAGGAGCCGTAGGAGGCAGACGGCCCACAGAGACGCGCAGAAGTCCCTAATATTTCCAGTTTGAACACTCGCGCACCGAGAGAGGGCGACGAAGCGATCCTAACGGGCGAGACAACGTACCCTGGCGTTCACGGGGAGAAATCTTTACAATGCGCAAGCAACTAAGCCATCTGCCCGACTCGCCAGCACCGCAGGACACGAAGACACACCTGAAACGTGAAAGGGGAGAGGAAATGAGAGGAAATGGGGGAAAGAAGAAAACTACGAAAAACCCCATGGTCATAGTGGGCGGTCGCCGGGAATCGAACACGGGACATCCCGAATGCGGGCCACAGTGCTCGGTCAGTGCACTAGTCTTAAGGATACACTATACGCTGTCATGACTTCCGTTAATGCGGTGATAAACTTAGCCATGTATTAATATCACATTAAGAGGAAGTGGTCAATGTCTTCCAACTTTAGCAGAGAAGTAGCTTCGGCGGAACACTATCTCAACAAGATATTGTTACTCGTGCTGAGAAAAATAGCTAGACGAGAAGGTTTTGTTACTTAGGATAAACTGGTAGTACTGATAACAGAAAACATTGAAAATCAACAGCTGCTGATTAATCTTAGCTTTAAACAATGACTACGTATTTTTCCTGACAATAATTACATTTTAAAAATCACATAAATCAGAAATGCTGAGGTTTCCTCTCATTAAAAGCAAACAAAACAGATTATTTTATTAAATAATTCAAATTTTCAGCAACCTGATTTTAAGCCTGTGTCCTTAGTGATTTACTTTGTGTCAGCCAAGCAAACCCCAAACTAGAGTTTTCTATCCGCGCAGTTAATTCGGCCTGTCGTTAGGCTTTTGTAACACAATAAGTATTTTACAAGAAGAAAACAGTTTGGTATTTGCTATTAGACTGCGAAAATGTACATACCATTTTACTACAAAAAGCAATAGGGGATGATTCTCTAAATAAGCTGTTCTCAACTTGTGGTAAGTGAAAATCATATTAGTAATGACAGAAAAAACAAAAGAGTAAAAAGTGCTTATAGTTTTTTTTTATTTAGAGAAAGAGATAATAGTGTGTATGGAAAAAGCGATGCCTTTGCCACTAGTCCCTTCCACACCAATCAGATTGCACAATTCCACATTGATGTGGCTCCTTCGCTCCGAAGTTTTTGAGACACTTTGCAGCTTTCAATCTGAGAGCTAATTAAACTTTTAAAAACTTAAAGGTTAGTAAAATAACTCACTTAAAAGCACTTCGGGCGTCGTTCAGACAATATTTTTCACATCAGTGTTGTGAGGTAAACTGGATTTGAAATCTTTTTAGCAAAGAACTATTTCAAGGAGACGAAAAATTATTTGTCTCTGAGAAGAGTTGAACTTCCAACTGACTGTTTTTAACGAAATGCATCCAAAAGGAATGTGTCACTTATTTCTGAGAAGCAGTGAAAAGGAAATATAGTGACTGACTTCAGAAAGTTTAGTTCAATGAAGTAACATCGAAGATCTCACTGAAATAAAGAAGTGCCACATTTTGAAGAGTAATTTAATTATCATTCTGCATTATAATGCAAATTAGGGTGGCTTTCAGTGGCATAGCATTAGGAGAAATTAAATTGAGTTTTATTTATGGACGCTCTTTAACTACTATGGTCCTTAGCGTCCCATTCTATATTGGGCGTGAAAGACCGGTAATTTTGCTCAGAGACCTCTTTATCAGGCTTGAGGTTCTTTTACGTGCCGTAAATCTACGACACGGGACCACCGGCTTTACTTCCCTTCCGAAGGAAGCCATGCTAAGGATTTTTACGCCCGAAAAAATCCATCGCCCTCCGCCGGGTTTGAGCCCGCGACCTTGGGAACTAGAGGCTAGCACGGTACCACTAGTCCACGGAGGACGACATAGTTAGCGTCTACCCTAAATTTTGAGACAAACATTGTTTTAACTGTTTTTGGTTTTTAAGCTTCCGTTACACTTAAATATAATATTTATTCTACATAAATAACTTATGTGTACGTATTATATATCTACTAAAAAGACATATTTTGCTTTCTTGCCCAAAGCTGTCACTCTTGGATAAACATTTCCTTATTTCCTAAAGCAAAGCGACAAATTATGTGGTTGCACTTCTGCCTTCATCTGTCTTCCGCAGTCGGCTTCTAGCACCTCTTGGATAGACACTCTCTGACATGTCTACTTCAGCTGTAGAATGCTACTGCGCATGCTTTCTTTAACCCATTCCTGATGGCTCAGACGGTAATGTCTGTGGCCCGCATTCGGGAGGTCGTGGGTTCGATTACGTGGCCGACCTTCCTGATCCATGTTTTTTTCGGGGTTTCCCCGGGTCGCCAGGTGAATGTCAGGGAGGATTATTACATTCCCCAAATATCCTGTCCTTCCATTTAATTTCCATTCTCATTTCACTTCATCTTTAATTTGCTTCGTTTCTTTCAGGGTTGCAAGGTGTCGGCGGGAGGTCCCGACGTGTGCATGGTAGGGGAAAAGGATGCTCTGCCTCCGCCTGTCGTGCCTCCTGGTCCTGCCGCCTTCTGTCACCTCTCACCCTGTCAGGGGCCTAGGCACAAAATATCTGCGTAGGTCGAGGTTTTAAGTCCCACTCCGCTTCTAATCCTATCCTATCCTACTCCACTCCTCATATTCTGTGCCAATCTATGACTGGCCAGGGTAGACATGTCTAGTCCATCACTTCTGTGCAATAATGACATGTTTATATCGCCCACTGACAGATTGTTATCTTTCTTCTGAGTGTTTGTGGTAGATTTGTTAAGGACACTTGGTAGATATCACGCTTTTATGCAATTGAAAGAAAGCCAGTTTCTGTGGAATTACACCATCTAAGACAATGCACATTTTACTGTTTATTAAAGAAGGCCTTTTGAGTATACTGGTATTAAGAATTTAATAACAGTATATTCGCCCGTAAAATAATTTCTAAAAAAAATTTACTTTCATTTATAGGTATACTTTTCTCTGAAAATAAAGATAAGAAATCCGCCAATTTTTATTATGAGTTTTTATAAGTGGTTTAAGATAACCGGTTAACTATTTGTCTCGTTTGAGGTCTAATATAATTTTAAAAAATAGTCACAAGAAAATAATTTTTGGTGCAATTTTTTTCGTGGAAACCATGTAATTTAGGATAAAAATCTTAACTTATTTAAATTCAGATAAATATTCTGTACAACCCCAAAAAATTTCAAACTTCTAAGCCAAATAGGATTTGAGAAAAGCGTACCTGAAATTTAAAAAGTACAATTTACGAGAAATGACAAAAAACAAGGTGGTCGCATTGTTACATACCAACATACTTTAACATCTCTGGACCATAAGAGCCTTTAAAGGTCCAAAACAATTACATAGGTATGCTCCTTTGCTATTTATAATCCATTACAACAAAGAAATCAAATTTTTGAATCCAAATCTCTATCAAGTGTTCTTAAGAGTGACCATTAAAGCTTATTATATTAATGCAATTAAATATGACATGTGAGTGAGTTTAATAAGGACAGTAGAACTTTCAACACCGTTTTGTTTTAATAAAAGGCTAGTTATCAAAATGACCCTTTGAATAAAAAACGCCAAAACCTAAAATATATCGACCGGTCCTAGATCCTCCTCAAAGAAACGGAAAAATGACAAGAATTTTTTCAAAGTAACTGTTACCTAAAGTACTGGCTAACTTAGAGGTTGTAGTCCTAAGCAAATGCTTTGCTGTTATACTGTGGTGAAGAGCTTTGAAGAATCAGTGGAATACTATGAGGCATACCGGAACAGAAGGTCGTATCGCAGATATGCTTTATATATTAGAAAGAAGCAGGATTGATTACTGACCGAAACCTTTTTCAGGCAAGAAATGGCAATGAAAATGTAACGTGTTAGTCGAGAATATTCGTCAGCAGCAGTGCAACTACGAGGATAAGTCATAAATACGCACATAACTTTTTAAATTTATTATAACAATATAAATTTACAATTACCTCATTTTTCAACGCAGTCCCCTTGTTTCTCAATGCACATGGTCCATCGTTCATTCTCTGTTTAACCTCCTCTTATGTAGGGCTTACAGGCGGGTGCCTGGAGTCAGAGGCCCGTCGAGGAGCAGACACTCATGGATCAGACAGAGTATCCAGGATGGGTGATCAGCCCGATGCCTCGTATGGGAGGAAGGAAGTAGATGAAACGAAAGATGATGATGGAACAGTTGGTGGAATGAATGGCGCGGGAAACCGGAGAACCCGGAGAAAACCCGCCCAGACGCCGCTTTGACCACCACAAATCCCACATGCGGATCCCGGGGATTGAACCCGGGCCGCCTCGGTGAGAGGCGAGCGGTCTAACCACTCGGCCACGGCGCCGCCCCCATCGTTATACAAGCTTTCAAATGCCCTCAGAAAAAAAAGTTTTTCGGCTGAGCAGCAAGTATGCACCGCTTCATTCACTTTCTGGTCTGTGGTGAATCGACGGCTCCTTGAGGCATTTTTAACCGGACCATAAAAGGTTTGGTTTGCCACTTCATCGACAGTCAATCTTCGGTTCTCCGAATCATGATACGGACTTGCTCATTGTTGGCGTCACTAGTGGATATGGATGGACGTCCTGCTCTTTCCTCGTCCTTTACAGTTGTCCGACCATTTTTGAACTTCTCAATCCATTCGTACACATTTCGCCGGGGTAAAACATTGCCCCCATATTATACGAAAGTCTTAGATGGATTTCGACTCCTGGTACACCTTCAGACGACAAAAAATGGATAACTGCACGCTGTTCTTCTTTTGTACAAACGATAAGGAGTGCAGCCAGTCTCTAGTTCACGAGGTCGCGGGTTCAAACCCGGCGGAGGGCGTAAAAATCCTTAGCATGGCTTCCTTCGGAAGGGATGTAAAGCCGGTGGTTCTGTGTCGTACATTTACGGCACGTAAAAGAACCTCAAGCCCGATAAAGAGGCCTTTGAGCAAAATCACCGGTCTTTCACGCCCAATATAGAATGCGACGTTAAGGACCACAGCAGTTAAAGAGCGTCCATAAAAAAAACTCAATTTAATTTTATGCTTATTATGCAACAATGCAACACTGAGTGGAGCGATAACAGTCAAACATTCTACAAGCGGAGACAAAAGAACACGTTGACGTGCGCGCACAAACCGATTCAGCCAACCTACAAAAAATTAAAAATGATGTGCGGATACTTATTGACTTGCCGTCGTATTAAGGTATACATGCAGTAATGGAAAATCTCTACCCAAAATACTTTGTTACGCTATGCTACTGGTGCGTTTTGTTATTTTTATGTTTATTATCATCATTCAAATGTCTCAAATTATAAAATAAAAGAGCTTGCGATTTCTTATGACCTGAGTTCTTCAAACTATATTCTGTAGAATATGATAGATGAGACCCAATAAGGAATGAAAAAAATTGGGAAAGAAAATAACGATCTTAAGGTAAAGACAAAACTGCAAATTACAGACACGTTTGTAGAGAGGATATGAGGAAAAGTACTGAATTACAGACCAACTGGGAAGCAGGAAATCGGAAGCAGGAAAATTTAGTGGCAGGAAATATCAAGATTGATTACAATGAAGGATAATCTAAGCAACAATCTAGTATGTGTAAATGCAAGACTTGAATCCGGGTCCTACATTTAAACCAACAACTTCAACAGCTGTTTCGACTCAGTTAACGCGGTCGACAAAGACAATTCAGCTTAGCTGTACCTACGTCATATAGGAGTTAATGGAGCAATAAGAGGTTAATTTACACACTCAAACGTCTGACCGCGGCGGAGATAACTCATCAGCCAAATCTTTAAAACCCTTAACTGTCCAACTTCTGTCTGCTTGGGTTATCCTCTACCAGATAGTGATGTAAAGATCTAACTGAATCCATCCTTTGTATTAGGCAGAAGCATCAAATGAACCCTGCAGAAACGGCAATTTCCTATACTACAGTCTCGTTTGTTATAACTGCTACAACCGATTGTCCAAATAATTACACTAGTCTGCATTTTCAAACTTTTGGCAAATGATTTCTTAAAAGTAGGTGTTCTTGAATCATGTTTTTATGCTGATTCCAGAAATAACTTCCGTTTTTTTCTATCACGTCAGGTTTTACACAAAATAAGTAATTTTTTGACAATTTTACTAATGAACGTAGAAAAGTATTCACATACCATTTCACACAAGGTAAGTTTTTATTCAAGAAACATTTTAAGAATACTCTCAAGAACTCCCCTAATTTATTTCATGACTACATTTTAACAAAACAAGAACCTAAAGTGTTTCATTTAATTTTTTTCAAACTTTCTCTTCTTTGACTTCCTTGCAGATCCTTGAAGATGACTGTCCCTCCTCAACATCCAACAGTAGTCGGCCATCATAGTTTCATTCCATCTCCCCTGGTACCTCCTCTCCATTTCCTTAATATCTTGGTGAAAACGTTCACCCTGCTCCTCACTATAATGTCCCAGATTTTCTGGAAAGTAGTTGATATGTGAATGCAGAAAATGCACCTTTACACTCATGTTACAACCCATCTTCTTGAAATTTTCCAACACTGTTTCGACAATGGCCTTGTAATTAGGATCTTTGTTATTGCCTAAGAAGTTTTCAGTAGCTGATCGGAAGGTGGTCCATGCTTCTATTTCTCTCTCATTCATTGTCTTCTCAAAATTTCATCCTTCACCAATTTCTTTATTTGAGGACCAACAAAAATTCCAGCCTTTAATTTGTCTTGTGTAATGAAGGGAAATTTCTTGGAAAGGTACTTGAAGCAGGGTCCATCCTGATGGTAGAGCCCTTACGAATTGCTTCATCAAGCCCAATTTTATGTGTAGTGGCGGAAGCAATATCTTTATATATCTATCTCTCTATATTTTTGAAGTGAAATTGTGAAAATAACTGTACGCGATAGAAAAAAAACTAAAAGCAATTCTAAAACCAGCATAAAAAGTGAGTCAGAATCATTTATTAGTTTTCAGTCATCCGATATCATGCAGACTAGTATTATTTAACAAATGGTTGTTTATGAGGTGTTTGGAATATTCATATATAACAAGGTATCAAACCACAAAAAAAATTTAAAAAGGCCTCATTTTCTGCTTAATGAATTCAGCTTCAAAGTAAAGCCATTCTCCATAGAAAAATTACATTTCTGATTTGTTACATCGCATGACTTTCTCTACCTACTATCATTTATTTATCTACAAACTGTTCTTATGGGAGGTTATTTTTACTTTCTGTACTACGTATAGTAAGTAGGGGAAGTATTCCATTCCACCCAAAAATTCGATACCGAGATTTAACCAGAAATACATGCCTTGAGGCCTCTGAATCCAAAAAAAAGCATTTTTAGAAAAAGGCCCGCGTGTGTGTCTGTGAACAGCATAACTCAAAAACGAAAAGTCGGATAAATACCAAACTTGTATTTAGGTTCAATATCTTTCAAAGATGCGACACAAAGATTTTCAAGAAAATCCCCCACCCCAGACTACCCTCTACATGGAACATTTTTCGAAAATTTTGATTTTCTCAAAAATGGCTTAAACGATTTTGATTAAAATATCATATATTTAAGATATTTTCATGACAAATGAAATGTATATCTTGAATTTTCTGGGAATGTCCCCAAAAGTCCTCTTCATTGTGAATGGCTTTTGCATAACTGGTAAACCGGAAGAGATAAATAAAATTTTTGTACGCAACAAATGTAGATCTCGTTAAAACACAATTTATGTCATATACATTGTGTTTTTTTTTTTTTTTTTTTTTTGGTGGAGTGAACCATTTCCGAGATATTCCTTGTTATTTGTTTCAATTTTCCAATACTTATAGTTTTTCTCAAATACGAATTCGTTATTCGTTTTTTTATGTCCTGGACATGCAAAGAGAATAGAATGCATAGCAACAAGCTCTTAAAATATCTGACTATCGCTTAAAGCCTACCATTTTCCCCTTGCAGCTACAAGAAAATTAGCAATAAGATTAACATCTCGATATCTCGATTAACATGAAGTACATGGAGAATAAGGGCTTGTAAAAATAGTTTGTACAAGAGTAGAGAAAGTCATGTAAATGCAACACAGATTTTTTTATCTACTAATAGGGATAAACTTTTGCAGAAATAGATTCATTACACATTTCGTTGAACATAGAATGGGGGATACAGGAAACAGATCGATAGACAGATGTTTAAAAACTGTGTCGCTATATGCTAGCCTAGAAATTCCACGTTCTTTCCATGATATCGCGAGAAACAACTGAATAGCGACAGACCTTAAAGGTGACAAAAATTTTGAAAAATTCAAATCAATGACGTTTATCTCGGAAATAGCTAATGCTAGAAAAAAAGCTTTTTGAAATAAATTGGTGTTTTAAGGTGATCTGCATTCAGTATGCAGTACGTTTTTGTCTATATCTCTGTTATAGTTTAGCACTTACACAAAATTATACAAAATTGCTTCCGAATTAACACAACTTCACGGGATATTCCCAGAAAATTCAAGATACACTGTTTATTTGTCATGTAAATTATCTTAAACATATGGTATTTAAATCAAGAGCTATTTTTGAGAAAATAGAACATTTTGAAAATTACTCCATATAAAGGGTAGTGTTTGGTGGGGGATTCCCTTGATAATCGGCGTGTCGAATCTTTGGAAGATACTGAACCTAAGTACAATTTTGGTATTTGTCGGACATTTCGTTTTTGATTATGGTGTTAACAGACTCACACACGAACACACGGACGTTTTTATAAAAATGTTTTTTTTTTATTCGAGGCCCTCAAAACATGTACTTCTGGTAAAATCTCGATATCGAATTTTTAGGTGGAATGCAATATCTTCTGCGCGTACAACGTAGGTGTTGGAGAAAGCAATAACTATGCATGCAATTGTTTGTGCTTGTGTGTTTAACAAGTAGATTTATATTTCTAATGAGTGAAATTAGACGTTCTGAATACATTTTATTTTCGTCTATATACTGGGTGTAACGTGTATAGATGGAGGTACTTCTGCGTACAAAAACGAATGAACGCTATTAAGTCTATTAACGCTTATTTCAGCAGAATGCGCTTTTCGTCGCATAATGTTACACATACGAATGTTATATCAAGCCTTATTGAAGTATATAACTGGATAGCTGTACAATTTTTGTATTTTCTCTTTCTTCCTTAAGTGCCTCGTTTCGTCACAATTTAGCGTTTTTGTTTTGCACAAATCGTAATTTAAGTTCAAGTTACGACGTTGCAACAGCGGTCTGAACAACTATCTACACGCCTCGCAGAACTATGGTATCTCTCGCTTGCCCGCTATCACGGGTTCATATTTTCGGTATCAAAATAGTTACCAATACCGTGCCTCGTTTTTGTTTCCTTTTATTGAAGGGTAGAATAAAACTATAATTTAACAATCTCGTTTATTAAATATTTAAATATATTCAACTGTTGTGTTTTATTGCATTTTCTTTAAATTATTAAATTAAAAAATCAATTTTCGTTGTAGGTTTTTAAACGTACATCTATATATTCACCTGCTTTCTTGAGTATCTCTTTTAAGGTACTATACCTATTTAGTTTCTATATTAAGTGCACATTTAAGTTAAATTTCTGTTTTCTTGTATTATTTCATTCAAAATTAAACACGTGTGTTCCTTTTAATCTATATTTCTTCTGAAAATTCACAAAAGGCGTATCTTGATAATTAAACAACCCTGGCAAAGTTAATATCGTTCCCGTGACGACTCGTAGAGAGATCGGTGACAGTGCGCGCATTCTACTATACGGCGTACTAGGCCTTACCCGTTTAGTATAGTTTTCTCACCCACCTGCAATGGAAAGTGCGCTGTTGTCAAACGTCTCTGTACTTTAAAACTTATCTTTCTTTCTTCCAATAAGTCTATGAAAGATAGAACAAAACTGTGTTCATAAAATGCGCCAATGTCCACATGGAGGGCTACCCCGCATTTACTACCTACTAAATGTACTATTAAATGAATAATGTCGCATGTACTTAGTTTGGAAAGTAGGTTGGTATCGTCGTTCCACAGCCATCAATTGCCTTGGCTTTCAACTTTGTTTTACCCCTCCACCTAAGGGAACACGTTTACGGACCACACTCCTAAGTGCCTTGCGCGATTTAGGTGTATTTTGAACGCAGCTGCTTGGCACACTTCTCAAGGCCATTAAAAACCATTTAAAATGAGTAAAGAAGGAAACTCCACTAACGCAATTAAAGGGGGATTTCGCATTGACACCCTTATGTTTCACTGAAATCATTTTAACAGTTTTTAAATTACCGAAGGTTCTTTTGTTTGAAGAAAAAAGAGGTTTATTTCTTTCAAAATGTATCTAGATCCTGAAAAACTGTATAGTATCTTTGGCACAAATAC
Source organism: Deroplatys truncata (assembly GCA_030765065.1). Lineage (NCBI taxonomy): Eukaryota > Metazoa > Arthropoda > Insecta > Mantodea > Mantidae > Deroplatys > Deroplatys truncata. The sequence goes on from CM060990.1 coordinate 636,862,357, forward strand.
ATTAGAGCCATATTTTAAAATGTTGAGTGCATTAAGTGATCTGAAAAAGAAGATATCTATCCGATAAATTTGAAAATATTATTAATTTTGGATCTGTATGAGGCATTTTATTTTTTAATTCTGAAGATATTTAATTTACCCGAGATAAAATGTGTAGTTTCTTTGATTATAGCTTTCAGAACACACAGTAAAAGCTTGAGGTCCGAGCATGAAAATCCTAGCACCATATAGCATTTGAATGTGAGAAACATAGTAGTAGTAGTAGTAGTAGTAGTAGTAGTAGTAGTAGTAGTAGTAGTGGTGGTGGTATTTATTAAGTATTTAGTATTACATTAATTGCATAACACAGTCACATGGGTCGTAAGACCGTACATGCTCTCCAGAAAAATACCTGGACTGTATACGTGACTTGCAGTATCGACCAGAAAACAACTATTTTTTATAATCACAACACTATATACATATAAAATTGAAAAAACACTCTGAATCACACACTCAAACACACACACACACACAAACACAAACACACACACACACACACACACAGTCGCGCACAAGTACTCAAGCACCACATATGTTTAAAGAAAATTTACATAAACACCTTATCTCTTATTTCATGTACTTCCATTAAGTATGTGCCCAAGCTTGGCCAGTTTTGGCTGTTTAGAATCAAGTCCCAGCATGCTGTCCTCCGTCTGTTGGAAGCCAAACATTCTTCCGGTAATAGTCTTTTCATAATACTGCCACAATATGCGTCCAGTCTTCTTGTTCCCCGCATAATGGGCAAATCCTTCTGCCATCATCATCAACAATCTTGCGAGCTTTCCACCCTCCCAACCTAAGCCATGCTATTCCAGTCCTGTGTTTTATACTCAATTCCAAAATATATGCTTCCTTACCCCACCTAGTTTTTATTTCATTTTGTAGCTCCAATGTTGATCTTTGTCTACATTCAGATTCTATTTTCTGCCTGTTTATATTGCATAGTCGTCTTTTGACTTTTTTCACGGCACTGTGTGTATTTTCATTACACCTTTGCCAGATATCATTTAAGCCAATTTTTGATAATTCGCGTTGCAACCCCGCCGCCCACCATTTTGGATGCTCTATGTTGTTCATTTGATGACGATAACATATTGCTCTCAGAGTTGCTTGATCACCTTTAATTATTCGCAGCCAGTACCTAACTACGTTTAGTTTAGCAAATACAGCATCTTCCCAGCATCCTACCTCACGATGAACTCCGTAGTTTGGAGTACCCCTCCCCAACCCTAGAATAAATAAAAGTGCATAAAATGACGTGTTTAAAGTCGCTTAAGGTGCCCAGTCATTTAAAGAAGAAGTAATTAAGGGAATCTCCAATGTGCCGTAAGGGTCTAGCTTTTGGCCAATCTATAGATCTAAACTTAGAAATTATTGTTCTATAAAAAAGTTTTTAATCAGTAATATTTTCCCCATGACGCTCCATAAAGACCTCTCATAAAGAAAAAACGAGGCCTTCACCACTTAGACTTGTGCCAGTTTACCGCAAAGCAGAGGTAGTACAAAGTTCACTTTGTTAGCACTACTTGCCCTAACAGACACTCGAGCCGTTATCAGAACTGATCGTTTGAGGGCTAGAGTAGCGCAAAAAAGACAGTAAGCCCGATTGTAGATGGCTTCAATTTCCCCTTACATTTTGGCGAATTACCTTTTTATCATCACTGAAAATCAGAAACCTTATTTCAGTAACTCTCTGTATATGGCGGATGAGGCACTGTTTATTTATACTTGGGAAAATTGATCCCTTTTTGGTAGTGTTTAACGCTCGTCCTTACTAAATACGGTACCACAGACGGTGGACACCGATGATACATCAAATTAAAAAATTGATAAAGGAAATTTGGGAAGGAAAACTTCCAGGCTTAAGTTTAGGGTACCCCTTTGGCATTTGCCAGTTATGTGGACTGAGGAAAATCTGTAAAAAAAAAAAAAAACCTCAACTATGGAGGACGGTCCTGACGGGATTTGAAACGCGGACCTCCCCTTCACGAGTCCTTGTCTTAACAACCTCGGCTACCCGTGTCGGTACTTGGATCCTAGAATCAACAAGAACCAAGCTATAAAGCCATTAGAAGCAAGCAGCAACAAGTCTGGTTATTGGCGGGAACGGGAACGACAGTTCAAATACGTTCATTACAATATAAGGGTTCACAATCAACGGGAAGCTTTGCGGAATCCGGGAACGAAAACGGGAGACTTGGTCAAGTTTTAACGGTTCAGTCCCCGTTCCAGGGAACGTATATTGGATTCGTATTTTATCGGTCTTCGTGGTAGAATTTGTTCAAGAAGGCTGTAAACTAAGATTTCCGCCAGAGCCTGGGGAAAAAATTCGGAACAGCCAACCGAAAACAGCATAAGACGTTTATTACATATGTATTAAGATTTGCATTGTTAAAAAATGCAATAATTGTGCATTGTTAACGACGCTGTCAATTGCCAGGATCATATCAAGAGCCGCCGGTGTGCTGGAATGTCGTCCCGCAGGGGCTCTTTTACATGCTAAATCTATTGACATGGGGCTGTCACTTTCAAGCACACTTGAAATCCATCGGTCTGGACCGGGTTTGAACCCGCGAGGTTGGTTAATATGCACATTATTGGCTCAACTGCATTTTTTTTATTAAATTAACTGCAAATTTACAATCTGTTCTTAGCAGAACATACAGTAAATGGGTTAAAAGTAATGTCTGGAACACTCAAAGGTAGCTAAAGCGGAATGGTAAGTCCAAAATGTTACAGCGCTGTAGACGTTCAATCGTGGTACTGTTGTGTAGTAGATTGATGGAAAGAGAGTTCGGATGGTTACTTAAGACCTGCTGATACCGAAGACTACGGGAAGGAATGGACGAAAAAATGTCATTGGTCAGTCGCAAACAAATGACGTCCGACGACTTTCCATGTTGCTATCGATGAGCATTCCCGTTTCCTTTCCCGGTGTATTGTGAATCAATCTTACTGCGTTCCTCTGACGAGAATGTGGCTGTAAGGAATGTGTTGACATCAACAATTCTAGCGCTATCTGAGAAAGATTGCGGCTCTACTTTCAACATAACAAGGTTAAGGCCTCTTAGAAAACAGACGCTCTTGTGTTAGCGATGCTGAATACAATTGAAGATTCACAACGCGAACGAATGAGCAGAGATTACTTTGTACTTCCTTCCTTATTGGGCATTGTAAATAACTTAATAAATCGCTAGAAAACAATTACACGCTTCTCCAAAAGAAACACGCTAGAATACTAACGTTGCGTGATGTTTTTAATGCAGATAGTAGATCCATTTATGACATCATTGTGAGCTGTCACGTGGTACTCCCCCTCACTCCTCCGGAGAGCAGAACACCCCGCAAACGTTTTCTCCTTAGAGGCCTACAGTACAGCTTTCCGTTCTCGTTCGTTCTAGTTCTCGTCCCGGTTTATTGTGAACCAACCGTAAGGTAACAAGCAAAAAAACACAGACTTAAGAGAAACCATATGGAATGGCGTATTGTTGACTCTTGTCTCAAATAATGTTGCTGTTAGTTAATATGTATTTCAGAATGTATGGCAGATGACTTAAGTTGCAACAAGTTAATGATATTTACATTTCTTTGGCTTTTGCTGTTATTTGGTTAAAATAAAGTTTTATTTCAGCTATGGCTTATCTGAGTTAAGTATTAAATCTATGACACTCAATCATAATTCTGACCTTTATAAGTTATAGGCTACAGAGCGGAGGGGCACACCTTGCGCACAGCGACCTACACACATCTTTTGCGGCTACCACCCATCAGGAGGAAGGGATGAAGTGAAGGGACCACAGGAGACTACAAACACGCGAAAGTCCAGGCTCGAAGATCCGTCCCACTGCTGGAGCTGCCTATAGAGGGCGATGAGCGACCCGTCAACCAAGCAGCCCTCTAGTGTCCACGGGGATTACTCTTTCCTTTGAGTAAACATCCGCGCCATCTGTCCGGCACCACCATACGCCACGAAACCTAGAAGCACACCTGAAAGATGAGAAGGAAACGGAATGAAAGGGAAATGATGGAAAGGAAATTGTGATGGATGTGAAACCACTCCAACTTTCACCCGCCGGCCAGGGAAAACCACGAAAAATCCAAGGTCAGAGTGAACGGTCAACGGGAATCGAGCCTGATACCTCCCGATTGCGAGCCACGCACGTCACCGCCCAAGGTCTCGGGTTCAAACCCGGCGGAGGGCGATGGATTTTTTTCGGGCGTAAAAATCCTTAGCATGGTTTCCTTCGGAAGGGAAGTAAAGCCGGTGGTCCCTTATCGTAGATTTACGGTACGTAAAAGAACCTCAAGCCTGATAAAGAGGCCTCTGTGCAAAATTTCTGGTCTTTCACGCCCAATGTATAGAATGGGACGCTAAGAACCCAGTTAAAGAACATCCATAAATAAAACTCAATTTCTCAACTTTCGCACGTTACCGCGGAGCCAACTCGCTCGGTGATCCTGACCTTTATTTGGCATGTTTTATTCGCTCCGAAGACGAAGAAAATACACAGTGGCATGCTGCTGTCTACTCTGTCTATAACATACTGAGGTTGCAAATTGCTTTCCCTACACCCATTAATAATTCGTATACACCAGAAACAAGTTTTTTCCCTTTAGGAACACATTTCAAATTAGAGTTTAAGGTTTTATTTCTTTGGGTCTGACAGCGTTGTGCGATTCTACCGACTGGAAGTCCTCGTATTGTCTTGCATTATACATAAACACGAAGAGATCAATAATTCTGAACCACCGTGCCATCTCTTAAGCTTTCAGGGAAGGTCACGAGCCATTTCTGGCTCGCGAACCATTATATGTTCTTATGTGCATCAAATGACTGCTTACCAGTATAAACTGCGTTTTAAAACCAACGACTATGCTGCAATGGTTCAATTGGCACATGTTACCGTATGCTATAAAATGTTTGGTAAGAGGAATATTAGTAGCTTTCAATGAAACGGCTCACACGGACACTATTAATTCGTTAGACATGCACAGATATCTAGATGTGAAGTACGTTTCACGGTGTCAGTGTTATTTAGAGCCGTTTTCGATAATGAAGTTTTGAGTTGTCGGTCTTGTGGAATTGCTCATCAACGTGCGCCTGTATCTCACTCCGAGATCGATCGATGTCTCTTATTTCCACGTTTCCTCCACCCGAACAAAATCCAATTTCGAACGAATGAAGTTTTCCTTATCAGTGACTTTAGAATTAACTATTTCAATTTCACATTCAAAGCCGGTCGTTGTTTCAATTGGAAGGATCTAGTATACCACTTAAATGGGCTGTGGAGAATATTGCGTTAAACATGGGAGGACTGAAACGCATATTTATGGGTAGCAAAAAAGAATATAAATAGTATAATATAATTTAAAAGAAATCGTTGTATAAGACAACAGGAGGAAGAGCGATGATCCTGTTCAGGAGTGAAAAGGAGTTTAGCTATGATTGTCTTCGTCTTCTTGCTACAGGTATCCGCCGGCATAAAAATAACTACTTAGGGATTAATTACAGAGGGCGTTAAAACGGCTAAGTGATAAAACTCGTCAAAACACGTATACAAAGTCTAGCCTGAAAGATATGCACAAGGTAAATTCCTTTCGTCGTAACACAATTTGTGCAATGAACCGAAAGGGCTGACTTTGTTACCCGTTTTACATCATACCAGGTTTCCAGTAAGAAACGATCAAAGTTTCGACATTGAAACATACAGCTTTTTGGTTTACTATATGGATTTTAAAACATGTTCTTATTTCAGCATTTATTTTAGGGCACGAATTTGAAGTATGTGTTTCCATTAAAAATGTTTGTTTTCAGAGAAATGTTTATTGGGATGATTTTTGTTGTTCTGATGAATCCCCGTAAGGAGGGTGGTGTTCCGACCCCTTCAGCTGGCGTGGTGCCGGCGCTGCGGACCCTGAGCACTCGTGTACTTCTGACGTTACTAGAAGAACGCTGGGTCAAACGTTCGAACCCATCCGTAAGGGTGTCGTTTAGATTGGGTTGGACTCGGCGGGGCAATGGTTCCCGATAGCCATAGGAGATAGGGTATCCATACGTCTGTGCGGTTTTCCGTCCAGGAGGGTTGTAAGACACAAGGGCCTCTGCTACCGCCCTGGAGACCCAGTAGACAGTATGCTAGGTTACTGTCGTCCCTACCAAGGTCTCGGAGTCTTCCCCTTTTTGGAGTTGACGGCCCCTGTAATGGGGGCCGGTTTAATTTTCGGGTGGAAAAGCTCTCGGGGGAGGGAGAGTCACTCAGATGACGCCCTTTTCCCACGGCATAGTCTCCCTGGTGATATGCTCCGATGAGTACTATCACCCCTAAAAATGCTAGACGCATTTTATGCACTTCGTATGCAAAGGAACCAAACACCAAGACAGGTTAAACATTCTAAAGAAAAGGATTACTACATTTCGGGCTTTTTCTGAATAAAGAGGTATTTTAGAAGGAAGTGACGTGCTGTATTTTCTGTATAGAAACATTGTACATTTTCAACATTTCTCATCCAAAGAAGTTCTTTGGTAATATGTTTCCCTTCGAAAGGCTGCTCTCGTCCGCGTTTTTCTGTTTCACTTGACTTATACTGCTTAGTGCCAAGGTCTTATTGACACAGTTGACATTTTATGACAGCCCAAACGTAGAGAGTGCGCCACCTGCTAAGTTACCTGACATTCGACTTTATTGAATAAGGAAAACTGTGGAGCGAAGTAACCGGGGTAAGGGTAGCAAATCTGGAATCCTGACTACAAAAGAGGCACTTCTTGCGAACACTCGATAGTGGCAGTGGCAGAATCAAGAATAAATTTTTTCAGCGAACTGTGTGGTAATCGTTAAACCAACGGGAAATGGAGCTAAGATATGTTGTAGATTACCACACATTCTCGAAGCAATTTTCATGCATTTTTGTCTGCTTATATACTTTAAAGTTGAATTTTTTAATGCTATATATGTACTTTTCGCATTCGGCGACCGTCTGGTAATTAGCTGGTCTAGCATCTCTCCTTCGATTAATGCTGAATGCTTTCCTCGCGATTTGTGACCGTACCTTTAGATTTCTGGTCTCGTTAACAGTGGTCTACCGCCAGTTTTGGTGAATTCTGACGCGGTTCCTATTTGCCTTCGGTGAATGCAGAAAACCGCGCAACAGTAAAAATCCATACAAGCAGGGCCACTTTTCTGTGTAAATACCGAAACCCTAAATCACATCTGTATCCAAAATAAAGACCAAAACGGGAGTCAAGTTGTAAACACAGTTCATTTCAGAATGCAGGCAGAACTTTCCCGAGCAGAGTCTAATCATACCGAGCGGGATGGCCCGGTGGCAACGTCTGTGTCCCGCATTCGGGAGGTCGTTGGTTCGACTCCCGCGGCCGACCTTCCTGACTCATGGATTTTTTCGAAGTTTCCCTGGGTCGTTAGGCCAATGCTGGGAAGGTTCATTGCATCCCCCGAATTTCCTGTCCCTGCATTCTCATTTCACTTCACCTTTCATCTGCTTGGTCTGTTTCAGGGTTGAAAGTGTCGGCGAGAGTTTCGGCATTGCACGGAAGGGGAAAAGGATGCTCTATGTAACACTTTGTGCCCCGGAATGGGGGTGGTTCCATAGTCCCGGGCCTCCCAGTGGGATGTATAAGCCCGCAGAAAGGAAGAGGAGCCGGTTGCGACAGCTGCCATCCGGGGAGTTTCAATCTGTAAAAGGTAGCTCACCCTTCTCTCCCGGGGGCGCCCGTCAGGGGCTTAGGCACAAAAGATCTTCGTAGGTAGAGGTGCTAGTCCCCTTCCGCTTCTATTTCTAGTCCAAGTCCTCCTAGGTGTGATCACAAGGAGAAAAACCAAAGAGAACTGCAGAAGAAGGCCTGAAAGAACACAGCGCACCGACGGATATACCGGGTGGAAAGAGTATATATGGAATTATTTAAACCAGAGAGAGATTTTGATGAGTACAATATTCATGGGCACTCTACTTCTATCTTTCATAGATATTTGGAAACGCACTTTGGAAAGAGGAGATGTCTGGCAACAGCGCGCTTCCACCTTGCAGGTGAGCGAATTCACTTAGAGGGGTAGATCACGTCTGCCTCATAACAGAAGCCGCGGTGAGATTCTAAAAGCGGCTGCGACAGCACTACAAGTATGCTTTTGTTAGTAGTATTTAGCTCTCGAGGCATCTTTTTCGTGCATTTACAGCGAATTAACTAAAGCCGAAATGAAGGAACGAAAGAAAGCAATTGTTTTAACTTAAATACTTACTCGTACGCACTTAGAGCAGAAACGAAATAAAAAAACGTTCACGTGCTTACCTTATAATTCAACAAAAACAAATGAAAGGCAACTGGGTCTTTTATTTCGCAATTAATTATTGTATTTAAACATTTAATAGAAGAGACTAAAATTACCCTAACTGACTTTTATATGAACCTACAGTAAAAGAAAACAACGAGTAATGTATTAGTCACGCCTGCCAAAGAGAGTGATACCACAAGTGTCTGGATCGAGTGCTAGGTAATGGCAGCACGAGGTTTCATTGCGTGGTTGTAACCTATTATCTCTCACGAAAATTACAATTTATACAAAACAAGAACCTAAATTGTGGCGAAATTAGGCTTTTAGGAAAGAAAGTCAATATATAAACAATATAGATCAACTGCTGTTCCGTTATACATCTCAATTAGAATTGACTATAATCGTCCGTAAGGTTTAAGTAGACGTGTCCCTTTTAGACAGAGAACTCTTATTCTCCATCTATTTCATATTAATCGAGATAAACATTTGCAGAAATGATCTTTTGACATGCAAAGAGAATTGCATTTTACACATAGCGACCAGTTCTAAAAATATTTGACTATTGCTTAAGGCGTACTATGTTCCCCTTGCTTTGTATTTGCAAGGGCAGTATAGAAATACAGTAGCCTTTAAGCATAGGCATATCTCTTAATAACTGGTTGCTATGTGCAACACCACTCTCTTTGCTACAGGTTAGTATTCTTTGCATATCCAAGACAAAAAAAATGAATAACAATTCCCCTTTGAGAAAATTATTGAAAAAATTAAGGGAATAACAAGCAATATCTCGAAAATGGTTCACTCAAAAAAAAATGTATACGACATAAATTGTGTATTTTAACGATCTACATTTTTTGTGTAGTAAAATTTAGTCTATGTCTTGTGGTTTACCAGTTATGCGAAAGTCGTTCACAACGAAGAATACTTTTGGAGACATTCCCAGAAAATTCAAGATATAAATTTTATTTGTCATGAAAATATCTTAAACATATGATATTTTAATCAAAATCGTTAGAGCCATTTTGAGAAAATTAAAATTTTCGAAAAATGTTCCATGTAAAGGGTAATCTGGGGTGGCGGATTTTCTTGAAAACCTTCGTGTCGTATCTCTGGGAGATACTGAACCTAAATACCAAGTTTTTGTTTATCCGACAGTTCGTTTCTGGGTTATGCTGTTCACAGACACACACACACACACACGGACATGTTTCCAAAAAAAAGTTTTTGGATTCAGGGTCTCAAAACATATATTTCCGGTGAAATCTCGGTATCGAATTTTTGGGTGGAACACAATACTTCCCCTACTTACTATACGTAGTAGAGAAAGTAAAAATTAGAAGGCCGGTGTATATCTGTGTGTGTGTGTGTGCGCGCGCGCGCGCGTGTGTGTGTGAGTGCGCGCGCGCGGGCGTGCGTATGTGAACAGTAAAACTCAAAAACGAAATAACGAACTTGATATTTAAGTGCAGTACCTTCCAAAGACTGGACACGAAGATTTGTCAGAAAATCCCCCACGCCAAACTATCGTTTACATGGAAAAATGTTCGATGTTTTTTTATATCTTCTGGGAGTAGTCTGTAAAGTACACTTCATTGGGAAGGAAGTTCGTATAATCCTGTATAACTGGTTAAGCTTAAGAGACAGACAAAAACTTCCTACAAAAATGCCAATCTCTATACGCAATATTCGTTAATACACACAGGATTGGATTTTTCAATAATATATCATTTATTTAAGGCTCTGACGCTATTCAGATGTTTCACGCGATGTCCTGGAAAGAGTATGAAATTTCAAAGTCAGTATACAGCGAACCGCTTTTAAACATCTGACTATCGATTCGGTTTCTTCCCCCCCTTACACCTACATTGTAATATGTAATGAAGTTATTTCTGCAGAGGTTTTCTCGATTAACATGAGGTAAGCTTTCGTAAGAATAGTTTAGAAGTTATATAAAATAAACGAAAGTGGGTAGAGAAAGTAATTTGAATGTAACACATGGCATTTTTTCTGCTGAAACAGGAGCTCCAAACTGATACTGTGTTATAATTTTGCTTTATTCTCAGCGCCTATATTCACCTTTTAAGAGAACGAAATTTGGACGCCTTCCAGCCGGTATATGTCCTTAGATAAGCTTAATTATTTTTGGTCAGGTGACCTAGCGGAATATTTGTTAAGTTATTGAGCTAAATATTCACTGGCTCACTAACAAGGCAGTAGACAACCACGCATCTCCCTGGAGACAGCAGCGCAGTCGCAATAAGCATCATTTCGACGATCCCCTTGGCATCATATTAGGGATCCTTATTTAATCCGCTTCCTTTTGACATATACCAACCCCTGTTCGTTTTTCTCTCGCTCCCCTTTGAATAGAAGACCACGTCCCACTCTAGATATTAAATTCTGGATCTATTTCGGTCATGTACTCACAAAATGTAAATCATACGAACAGTAATACCTGTCTCGCAGACAACCTAAAAAACTACACTGGGTATAAAAATGTCGTAATTCGAATAGTAAGCAAAGTGCCTTTTATTGTCAAACCGAGAAGCATACGGGTTTGTCGACATCGAGATATTGCAGTCATAATTTAAATGCACCGAGCCAACATTTCACATTTTCTTTGAAAATACAAATAAAGTGCTTCGTGTGTTATCCTCATTTTTCATGGAAGGCAAATTCGTTCTTTATTGTGCACTACACCACACAGAAACATCTTTATGGTTAAGGGGACAAATTTGTAAAAACTATCGAGAATTTTAATTGTGTAGAGGTAGAGGTAATTCAACACCTCGCGCGCTGGGACCTGCACAGACCTATTGCGGCTACTACCCCCCCCCAGGAGGAAGGAATGGGGTGAAGGAAACACAGAAGGCTACAGGTCACAGAGACTTGTAGTCCATAACATTTACATTCTCGCAGACCCGTCCCGCAGAGACAGAGAGAGAGAGAGAGAGAGAGAGAGAGAGAGAGAGAGAGCAAAGAACGAATTAAATTAAATTGAGTTTTATTTATGGACGCTCTTTAACTGCTGTGTTCCTTAGCGTCCCATTCTATATTGGGCGTGAAAGACTGGTGATTTTGCTCAGAGGCCTCTTTATCAGGCTTGAGGTTCTTTTATGTGCCGTAGATCTACGACACGGGACCACCGGCCTCACTTCCCTTCCGAAGGAAGTCATGCTAAGGATGTATACGCCCGAAAAAAATTCATCGCTCTCCGCCGGGTTTGAACCCGCGACCTCGGTAACTAGAAGCTAGCATGGTAACCACTGCACCACGGAGGACGACCCCCACCCACCAATCAAGCAACCATCTGTTGTTCACGGGCTCTTTCCATTGAGCATGCATCGCCATCTGCCCGGCACCGCCATACACCAAAAAACCTAGCAGCACACCTGAAAGATGAGAAGGAAACTGAATGAAAGAGAAATGATGGAGAGGAAATCGTGGTAGAGAAGAAACTACCCCGATATTTTCCTGCCGACCCGGGGAAACCACGAAAAACCCATGGGTCAGACTGGGCGGTCGCCGGAGATCCAACCCGAATGCGAGTCGCACAGTTTACCGTGGCACCACCTCACTCGGTCTTGGTAAATACATGTTGTTATAACTGTTGCACGTGAATCATGAAACCTTTTACATTTATAAACTTGTGAATATTTTGATATCCTGTTTATAAAAATTAAAGGCGACGTTGCTGAAGTACAAACGGTTAAAATTCAAACCCGCGCTTATCAACTGATGTGTAATTCATTTCTCAACTTCACATTATGCATGCAGTGTCTTCCCTGGTCCGTCAACATTTCACAGGGAAAACATGCTATGAAATACCAAGTTTATAGTTCGTGGAAAACGCAATTCAACTTCAATTGTATTTGAGGAATGCGAGAAAAATGATAAAAGTTTAGTGTTTCCAGAATAAATTCTTAAGGTAATGCATCTGTGAAAGTTGACCAAAAACTGTGAAAAATTAAAAGATTAGTAAAATAATATTAATTCTAAACTTTAATAAAACATATAGTTTTTTTCCATTTGGCGCATTTAAAGTAATAATTAAATGAAAGGTGCATGCTTGTTAATAGGCGCGCCCAACTTTAAACCTTGTTTTCTCGCAAACTTTTTTTCCAGCATTTTCCCGTACTCAAAATACTCCGCACGATGCTAAATTTTACTAATTGGTTTCAAAATATTTGCACGGCCTCTCCAAAGTACATTAAAGAAAACGATTGCCTACTTTTTTTTAAAAAAATATATGCTCCTTTTTGAGAAATAAAAGTCAAGAATTTGAGAGTACAAAACGTAATAATTTTTCTAAAATAATTAGGGGTTCATACAACAGATCTGATATGATATATTATTTTGTAAACTCATATACTATAAAGCCCGAAGTTTTTGTAGGCATGTTTTTTAAAATACATCGCGTGGAGTATTTTAATCATAACAATGAACTTACAAAAATAAAAATCAATATTAAATAACCATACAAGCTAGAATTACTGATATTGTATGTAATAACTGACATAACTTTCAAGATATCGTGCATACTGGGGTTTTTCCAAATTTCACAGATACATTACCTTGAGTCAAAAGTAGTACGCGTTTGAATTTTAGATACCTATACCAGGTGTTCGGAAAAAGGTTTCAATATTACAGAGGAGCTAGTATACAACAAAAGAAGAACAACAGTTCCTATAAACATTGATCGTAAACCTAACATCTTCTGAGTTATGGTCTTATTTTGTACGAAAAATAAGTCTTGATACGATAATGCATTTTGGCCTTATTTGGTCATAGCTTGCACTCTAAGGGCTTTGGCACGAAACGATTGAGAACATGTACGTACAGGTTTGTTTATATGCAACACATCATGTTTGCATATAAGCAAGAACAGAACACAAGAGTAGTCAAACTACAGTATTCCACTGCGTGCTACATACGCATTGCTCTATCAGTCAGATATGTTATTTATACGTCTGAAATTGAAATGAGTTTTATTTATGGACGCTCTTTAACTATTATGGTCCTTAGCGTCCCATTCTATATTGGGCGTGAAAGATCGGTAATTTTGCTCAGAGGCCTCTTTATCAGGCTTGAGGTTCTTTTACGTGCCGTGAATCTACGACACGGGACCACCGGCTTTACTTCCCTTCCGAAGGAAGCCATGCCAAGGATTTTTACGCCCGAAAAAGTCCATTGCCCTCCGCCGGGTTTGAACCCGCGACCTTGGGAACTAGAGGCTAGCACGGTACCACTATTTATACGTCTGGTGTACAGTAGTGCTCAAATGGCGCATCTTTTGTTGTGACACTGCAGTACTGTAATTGTTTTCTGTCCTTCTCTGGACTTACAGCACCAGCCCATTTTCATTATAGGGTTAGGCGACAGCTAACACGAGTCTTTCACGAGCGATGGATTGATCGGAGAGGGCCATTACCTTGGCCTTCACATTCTCCTGACCTAAACCGTTTAGATTTTTGGCTTTGGGACATTTAAAGACCAGTGTATGATATCAAGAATGCGTGATTCCACGAGACGCAGGGAGGAAAGCTACATTGCAATGGATGTCGGCCACATCGAGTAAAGGCATGGTAATCATTGATGGTAGTGTAGTAGACCACAACTCAGCAGATATTAAGTTTTCAACCAATATTATAGGAACTGTTTGTTTTCTTTTGTTGCATACTCCTCCTCTGTAAATAGTGGAACCTTTTTTTCCGGACACCATGTACATATGAGGGATTACGTTTCATAGAGAAATAGTTACCAAAATAAAATTCTTTCGGCCGTTTTAGTAGAAAATTTTCGCCTCAAGAACGTGATGTATTTACACGGCAAACAAGTTCATAAGGAAACACAACTGTGGAAGCAAGCAATAACTAATGTTGTTTGTGATTTGCTTATGTAACGCTTACTGACCACAGCTCATAAGGCTTTCCCGTCCAAATTGCTTGCCAACTCATTATCTCTAATTTACGAGACCTGAAGGTCATATACTAATAGTATGTTCATACACTCCGCTTTTCTTCCTCTTTATTTAAGCAGTTATTTACTACGTTCATAGACTAGAGCGCAATGTAAGGTTGCCAACTTCAGAAACGCATAATCAAATACTCACTGCAATGCAACTTCCAAGTGACGTTACTGAAAAATCTGATGTGTTACATTCACATGACGTTCTCTACCCACTATAGATTATTTTTATACAGCTTCTAAAAAGTATTCTTACGAAAGCTCATTTTTCTATCTGCTCCACGTAAATGGAGATAAACCTCTGCATAAATCGTTTCATAACATATTTCACTGAAGGCACAAGCAGGATATAGGAAACCGTATTAATAGTTAGAAATTTAAAAGCTAGTCCCTATACGCTGGCCTAGAAATTACAAACTCTTTACACAACATCGCGTGAAACAACTGAACAGCGACAGCATTGTAAAAATTTGATGTGTTACATTCATATTATTTTCTATACCCTCTATCGCTTATTAGTGGGTATACAAATTATTCTTACGAAAGTTTATTTCTTTCTGGAAATAGCCACATTACACATTTCATTACAGATACAATAGGAACAGCGATAGTCAAATGTTTTCAAACTGGACGCTATAAAATTCCACCCTCTTTCTGTAACATCGCGAGGAACAACTGAAAATTGACAAGACTTTAAAATAATGCCTAAGTATTGAACAATTCGAACCATTATTAACGTATCTCGGAAATGGCTGATGCCACAAAAAATTTATTTGAAATAAATTGTGTGTTTTAAATAGATCTACGTGTTTCGTGGAGTACGTTTTCGTCTATCGCTTAACGTTTACGAGTTATACAAGATTATGCAAAATTCCTTCCGAATGAAGAGGACCACATAGGCTATTCCCAGAAAGTTCAAGATATACATTTTATTTGTCATGAAAATATCTTAAATATATGGTATTTTAATCAAAATCGTTAGTCATTTTTGAGAAAATCAATTTTTTTTCGAAAAATGTTCCATGTAAAGGGTAGTCTGGGGTGGGAAGATTTTCTTGAAAATCTTTGTGTCGTATCTTTGAAAGATATTGAACTTAAATACGAAGTCTGGTATTTATCCGACTTTTCGTTTTTGAGTTATGCTGTTCTCACACACACACACACACACACACACACACACCAGGACCTTTTTTCTGAAAGTGTTTTTTTTAGATTCAGGGGGCCTCAAAACATGTATTTCTGGTGAAATCTTGCTATCGAATTTTAGGGTGGAATGCAATACTTCCTCTATTTACTGTACGTAGTAGAGAAAGCAAAAATACAGTATTTATACAATATTATCACAACTCAGAAATTCATTAATAATATAATTCCATGTACAGAATTTCTACCTAGAGGGTATGCATTTCTGTGTTAGTAAATATTTCAATATAAAGCTCTTACTTGCGTTGGTTCTTACAGAAAATGTTGCGAGCAAACAGATAAAGGGGAAAATATAAGGATGTAGAGTTAAAAAAATTCAAGCAACCAGAGGAAAACATCAAGTTTAATGTTAAAAAAAAACTATTCGAAGGCAAATGAGAACTTTGCAAGGAGAAAAATCACGCTGGAGCTCAGAGGAAAACATAGAGAAGAAGTGATTACACTAGTCTGCATGATATCGGATGACTGAAAACTAATAAGTGAATCTGACTCACTTTTTTATGCTGATTTCAGAACTGCTTTTAGTTTTTTTTTTCTATCACGTACATTTTTTCACAATTTCACTTCAAAAATATAGAGATATAAAGAAATTGCTTCCGCCACTACACATAAAATTGGGCTTGATGAAGCAATTTGTAGGGCCTCTACCACAGGATGGACCCTGCTTCAAGTACCTTTCCAAGAAATTTCCCTTCATTACACAAGACAAATTAAAAGCTGGAATTTTTGTTGGTCCTCAAATAAAGAAATTGATCAAGGATGAAATTTTGAGAAGACAATGAAACAGAGAGAAGTAGAAGCATGGACCGCCTTCCGATCAGTTACTGAAAACTTCTTAGGCAATAACAAAGATCCTAATTACAAGGCCATTGTCGAAACAACGTTGGAAAATTTCAAGAAGATGGGTTGTAACATGAGTGTAAAGGTGCATTTTCTGCATTCACATATCGACTACTTTCCAGAAAATCTGGGACATTATAGTGAAGAGCAGGGTGAACGTTTTCACCAAGATATTAAGGAAATGGAAAGGAGCTACCAGGGGAGATGGAATGAAACTATGATGGCCGACTACTGTTGGATGTTGAGGAGGGACAGTCATCTTCAAGGATCTGCAAGGAAGTCAAAGAAGAGAAAGTTTGAAAAAATTAAATGAAACACTTTGGCTTCTTGTTTTGTTAAAATGTAGTCATGAAATAAATTAGGGGAGTTCTTGAGAGTATTCTTAAAATTTTTCTTGAATAAAAACTTACCTTGTGTGAAATGGTATTTTAATAGTTTTCTACGCTCATTAGTAAAATTGCCAAAACATTACTTCTTATTTTGTGTAAAAACCTGACGTGATAGAAAAAAACGGATGTTATTTCTGGTATCAGCATAAAAACTTGAACAAGAAACTTGATTAAGAAATCATCTGACAAAAAGTTTGAAAATGCAGACTAGTGTTATCAGCCAGAACAGACCTTAAATACCACAAACGAAAAGCAACATCTAGTATGTCTGGCTGCAACAATGTAAATGCGGCCTTAGCAAAGCAATGGAACGTCACCGGGAATGAAAGAACAAGCTGGTAACGATACCTCAGCAATAATAATAAACAATAATTTATTGTCATTAACCTTATACAGCAATAGACTGCATTAAAACATTCGATACGTTTTATCGCATTTCTTTAACTTGTGAAATAAAAGATGAGAAATTATTTTTCATGTGAAGGGAAGTTTGGGATGGGGGAATTTTGTGAAAATCTCTGTGTTGCAACTGTGAAAGATGGACTTGAATCCCAAGTTTGGTATTCAATAAACTTTTCGCTTTTGAGTTACCTGCTTCCGCGGCACGGATGGCCGAGATCGTTAAGATATGCATTCTTGAGCGTAAGGTTAGAGGTTGAAATATCCTAGGACCATCCTTCCCGGCTGAGGCTTTAGCAGCTTTTCCTCAGTCCTCGTAAATGGCGAATGCAGGGGAGGTACCCTAAATTTAGGCCCAAAACGTATGCTTTCCAAATTTCCTTTACCAGTTATCATTTCACTATCGTTATTTTCCACCACCTGTACTGCAGTATTCTGTAAGAACGGGCGTAGGTAAACGGTAGAGAAAGCAAACATCAATGAACACGTAAACTTTCTGTAGGCATGCGGCTTTAAACCAGAGAAATTAAAATGCACAATCGCGAAAATATTCAAAAGGATGTCAACACATACTTGACTGCGGTTCTTTTCCAAAAGTGTCATCTATTCTCATTGATTTCCTCGATTTCACAAGGAATTCAAATTCATAAGGGATATATTAGAGGCGCTTAGTTTTTGAGATATTCTCTTCAAAGATGCACAGAAACATATGTGAACTTTTTTGTTTTCTTTGTTTAATTCAGAAGTCTTAAAGATTGTACTTGTATTGGAATTTCAATGTTGAACTGTTGTATCAAATGTAATACTGCCTGCATGATAGGTTAAAGAATAGGGATAGTTTAAAAAGGTAATTGAATGAAATAAACTGGTGACAAAGGATTTTGTGAATGTAATAATGTATTCTTCGTTTCACAATTAGAAAACCCTGTCTTTGCCTTGCCTCACTCCACAACCATAGAGTGACAGGAATATCTGGCATAATTCTTTTACTGTAAAACTTTCTTCCTTCCTCTCCCTCTCTCTTTGTTGCTCATTCTTTGAGAAAGCAAAAGACAAAAATTGACAATACTGATTTTTTTTAAGGACCAGTTTGGTCTTTTTTTTGGTTCCTTGCCTAATTGAGATCGCGTGTTAGCTAGATTTAAGGCCTCTTCTTCGGCAAGGTTTGAAACAAAGTTTAAACCCCAAAGCTACTGCATCTAGAAACACAAGAGTTCTGACTTTAAAAGCAAAAGAAAATACATTAAGGCAATGCATCGGAAAATTGGTAATACACGTGAAAATGTTAGATTTTTTTGTTTCTTGCATTTTTATTATGCTTATAACTTGTACTTACTTACTGCGCAATTGCTTTTTTAATATCAACAATTTTATTGGCTATTTAATTGGTCCCTCATCAGTCAGATAAAGCACCGCGTTGAACTTAAAACTCCATCAATTCCTTCTTTTCAACATTTTTCTCTATTCAAAATTCTCCTTGGGTCACAGTTTTTCCCTTATTAGCTTGAAAGTTTCTGAAGAGCTTCAGGAATTACGAATTTAAAAATTGTTGTGCACCAGTTAAAATATCAAATAGTTCAGTTGAAATTAGTCATTTTCCATAAGTCACAAGTCACTCAATTTTTTTCTATTACAATAATTACACTAATAAGAAACGCCTGCACAACAATTCCTTTAAGTTTGTATTCTAAGCTCAAATTAAAAATTTGGGAGCGATACGATAAACCGTAGGGTCCAAGGGGCATTTTATATTACACCAAAAACTTGTTAATTACGAATATAAACTGCATAGCTTAACGTAGGTTTGACAAAGCCCATTAAAACGTGCGCACTGATTGCTTTATGTTCTGAGTGTATAGTTAGAAAAACAAAGCAATCAGAAGAAAAAAAATAGATTTTTGCATTTTCACAGTGCTTGCCTTAAGATGTCAAAATTGCCGAGTAAGGAATCAGGGGAGCCAAAATCATTGCTGCTTCTGAACCGTACATTTCTAATGAAATTTATTCAAAGTAGCAAATCTTTAGAATTCCGAAACATCAAAACACCTTGAGAATATTTAAGTGAGGTGATAAAAGCCTACATTATCACCTCTTTCTTTTCGCAACTTCACACCATGCGCACTTAAACACTATACTAAGCGAAAACCTTGGTGATAAATCAGACTTTACGCCGAGTTTTACGTAACGTATTTACTTGTTTACTAACTGTTGCCTTAAGAACACTTGCTATGCATAAAAACTTTTACACAATGTAGTTCCATAATGATAAACGTGTAACCTTGATCATAACGACCAAGAGTTATCCAAGGAGAATTATTTTCGTGCATTATGCCGATTAGCCAGTAATGGTTTAATGTTAGTACGGAAATGAGGTTACAATTACTGGCACCTTACAAAAGAACACAAAATAAATAAGACACGAGTTCCGGAGCTTGCCAATGCAGACATTTTAATGCTATATATGTTTAATTTGTTAGGAATAGAGCGTAAAATAGCATAAGCAAATAAAAAAAATGTCATTCTGGTTGAATATGAACTGAATTGCTCATGCAGTTGATTTAACAATCGTTTCTTTACATTTGGGCGGCGCCGTGGCCGAGTGGTTAGACCGCTCGCCTCCCATCTAGGCGGCCCGGGTTCAATCCCAGGGACCTGCATGTGGGATTTGTGGTGGACGAAGCGGCGTCTGGGCGGGTTTTCTCCGGGTTCTCCGGTTTCCCCCGCCATTCATTCCACCAACTGCTCCATCATCACCTTTCCTTTCATCCATTTCACCAACATTTCGCTTCATCTACTTCCTTCATCCCATACCAGGCATCGGGCTGATCACCCATCCTGGATGCTCTGTCTGATCCATGAGTATCTGCTCCTCGACGGGCCTCTGACCCCAGGCACCCGCTTGTAAGTCCTGGGGGGTGTAAGTCCTACATCAGAGGAGGGTAAACAGATAATGAATGAATGAATGAATCTTTACATTTGGCTGGAATATCTAGCAATAATAAAATGTTAATTTTGGAAATTAATGATAGGATTTTCTTTCCTTTGAAGTTTTAAAAGTTAATTTTATGAATCATCATTGTTTTAGAACATTAATCTAAACCATCTTACACGACATTGTTTTTTATTTTCACGACTTAACAAATTTGTTTCTCCGTCAGCTTAAATAATGTTTCAATGCCATTTTCAGGCATTACACAATAAGCTCCACTCAATGAGTGCATGTAGGTTAATTTCGAAAATACTGCACATAAAATTTTAAAAACGTCGTGCAGTTTGTAAAAAATTATATAAATCATAAAATGAAAAACATTTAAAGTTGTGTTTATTCTTTTTTAATATTAAAAACTGGAATTTTTCTTGAAGGCTAGGGATAACAGCATAATTTTTTTTGAAAGTTCATATTGAAAAAAAAGATTGTGACCTCGATGTTGGATTAAGATTAGTTTTAAATGTAGATTTTTAAGAACTAGGTCTGTTCGACCTTAAAATTCTTACATGATCTGAGTTTAAATCGGCGTTGGCTTGCAAGTCCTTGGGGGTGTAAGTCTTCAGCAGAGGAGGGTAACCCGTAGTAGTAGTATTTACCAAGAACCCATACATTCTTGAGCCTATTTGTTTACACTTTAATTTCAGTGTAGTTATATCAGGTTGGAAAAATGAAATACTTATATTTTGGAAAATAATGTACAAGCGGCCTTGAAAATGCAACACATAATAATTAATACTTTGCATAATCTGTTCTCAAAGTTTCGCAAAATCTGAATAGCTCTTTCGCGGACACTCAATTGATCATGTAAGACTAATGTATAAGTATAGTTTATTGACCAAAGACTGCAACCTAGAAGGCGAAGAGAAAAAAAATCTGATGTTTTACACTAACATGACTTTCTCTACTCTTGTACAAACTACTTTCACAAACACTTACTCTCCATCTACTTCATGTTAATCGAGATAAAAACTTGCAGAAATTATCGTATTGCTAATTTTCTTATAGGTGCAAGGAGAATATGGTAGCCTTTAAGCGATAGTCAGATCTTTTAAGGGCTGGTTGGTATGTGGAACATTCCACTCTCTTTGCATGTCCAGGAAATTAAAAAGAAAAAAAAACGAATAACGAATTCCCATTTGAGAAAAAGTATCGGAAAATTAAAACAAGGAATATCTTGGAAATGGTTAAAAAAAAGTATGACAAAAATTGTGTGTTTTAACGAGATATACATTTTTTTGTACAGTAACATCTTGTCTGTCTCTTACGGTTTACCAGTTAAGCAAAATTCATTCAGAATGAAGAGGACTTTTGGGGAAATTCCCAAAAAATTCTAGATATACATTTCATTTTCCATTAAAGTATCTTAAACATATATTTTTTAAATTTATTGATTTAGGTTGAAGAGAATATTTTGGAGCACAAAATTTATATTATATTTTAATAAAATTAATGTTATTGAAATAAATATTTATATTAATATTAGTAGGTTTAACTTTAATTATTTTTGTAATAAAAATCTTTAGAGGTATTTTTGAGAAAATCAAAATTTTCGAAAAATGTTCCATATAAAGGGTAGTCTGGGGTGGGGAAATTTTCTTGAAAATCTTCGTGTCGCATCTTTGAAAGATACTGAACCTAATTACCAAGTTTGGTATTTATCCAACTTTTCGTTTTTGAGTTATGCTGTTCACAAACAAACACACACACACACGGACCTTGCTTTTTTGGATTCAGGAGGTCTCAAAACATGTATTTCCGGTGAAATCTCGATATCGAATTTTTGGGTGGAATACAATACTTGCCCTACATGCCGTACGTAGATAGTAGAGAACGTAAAAATGAATTGAGAGAATAAGGTTTGGGAAAACTCGTGACACACTTAAGAATCCCTCCCAGTATTCGCCTAGCGGCCGAGAAAAAACACGAAAAAAACTTAGTATGGTGTGTTAGCTCGAGGTTTGAACAGGATACCTTCCGAAGGCAAGCGCAGATGTTACAGCCCAAGCAATTCCCTCGGTACTAGTGGGAGCCATGCTTTCTTTCTAATGTCCATAAAGGTTTAAAAAGAAACAATCTTTCAGTAATTTCCAGATGACTCTTATTTCCGTATATTTTAATTGTTGGCATTTGTACTTCATATTTTAGGTAGATGTTTCACATGGTAGAGAAATTATCAATATAAAACTATTTTGAATTCCTCCGGTAGTTAATGTATGCTTGTTTAACTTTTTCAGGAGATATCTGAGAAAATCTCAATAGGCACTAAACTTTCGAAGTTGCCCCTCTTCCATCTCAATCCTTCATCCAGCAGAAGTGGTTAAACCGGTTTTGTCAACCCATCAAAAGTTGGCTAGTGGCGCCTGCAATGCAAGTGTAAAGTGTAGATCGTAAAATAGCGGAAGCTCTCTTCGCAAACACTCGATACCCGCTTAGCTTCCTCTGTTACAGTCACATGCTTAGCAGGGAAAAGAAAGAAGTTAACTGGAGGAGTAGAACACTTCACATGTTAATTGTCTAGTAACATGATAATGTTATAACGCAAGTATATAATATATTTTAAATATTAAGTCACGTACATAACCAATGATGGTTGTGAATTGACATTCAGCATTTTGCCAATGCTGCCAGTCAATTGCTTTAAATGTACTGTTTTAATTTTAGAACGTTATTTTGTTATTTATGGCATAATTTCTTAATTGCATCTTTTTAATATTCTGAACGACTTCTAACCTTTTTATTTTTACTTTCTCTACTACGTATAGTAAGTAGGGGAAGTATTGTATTCCACCCAAAAATTCGATACTGAGATCTCATCGGAAATACATGTTTTGAGGTGCACTGAATGCATATAAAGCATTTTTGGAAACATGTCCGTGTGTGTGTGCCTGTGTACAGCATAACTCAGAAACGAACAGTCGGATAAACACCAAACTTGGTATTTAGGTTCAGTATCTTCCAGAGATGCGACACGAAGGTTTTCAAGAAAATTCCCCCACCCCAGATTGCCCTTTACATGAAACATTTTTCGAAAATTTTAATTTTCTCAAAAATGGCTATAACGATTTTGATTAAAATATCATATATTTAAGATACTTTCATGACAAATAAAATGTATATCTTGAATTTTCTGGGAATGTCTCCAAAAGTATTCTTCATTGTGAACGACTTTTGCATAACTGGTAAACCATAAGAGATAGACAAAATTTTACTACACAAAAAATGTAGATCGCGTTAAAATACACAATTTATGTCATGTACATTTTTTTGTTGTTGACCATTTTCGAGATATTGCTTGTTATTCCCTTAAATTTTCCAATACTTATAATTTTTCTTAAATGGAAATTCATTCTTTTTTTTTTGTCCTGGTAATGCAAAGAGAATGGAATACTCCACATAGCAACCAGCTCTTAAAATATTTGACTATCGCTTAAAGCCTACCAATTCCCCTTGCATCTACAAGAAAATTAGCAATAAGATTAACATCTCGATATCTCGATTAACATGAAGTATATGGAGAATAAGCGTTTGTAAAAGTAGTTTTTACAAGAGTAGAGAAAGTCATGTGAGTGTAACACATCAGCTTTTTTTTTATAAAATATCTTAACTTGGTCTTTAATGGAAAACGCTTGAATATTACTATCATTATTTTTAAGTTTTAACGCCCATCAACCTGGTAGGTCATATCAGACCATGAATGAAATATCGTCCTCCGTAGTCTGGGGGTACCATTCTAGCCTCTAGTTCCCGAGGTCGCGGGTTCAAATCCGGTGGAGGGCGATGGATTTTTTCGGGAGTAACGTTCCTTAGCATGGCTTCCTTCGGAAGGGAAGTATAGCCGATGGTCCCTGTCGTAGATTTACGGCACGTAAAAGAACCTCTCAAACCTGATAAAAGAAGGCTCTAAGCAAAATTTCTGGTCTTTCACTCCCAATATAGAATGACACGCTAAGAACCATAACAGTTAAAGGGCGTCCATAACTCAATTTCTGATAAAAGAAATGTGGAAATAATGCTCAAATGAGCCCGGGGTCCATAGAGCTTAAGTTACTCGACATTCGCCTTCTCAGGATAAGGGAAAACCCCGGAAAAAACCTTATCCGAGTAACTCACCCTAACGGAGATTCGAACTCAGGACCTCTCGAATGTGAGGCAGACACCCTACCCCCAAACCACAGAGGCGGGCACCAATATCATTATCACTGCAAGAAGTATAAGTTTATTTATCTCAATATGGCACAAAGACAAATTTAACAATTTCAAATTTGATATTCAGTTAAACATTTATAAGGCGTTTGAGAGTTTTGAATTATTACAGGAGTCACCAAACGTAGTAATTCTTTATATTATGCACTTTCGTCCTTTGTCAAATAATTATAGTCATCTGGATCTTCTCATAAGTCTTTCATTAAATTTACATGCGCGTGTATCTTTCTTCTCAGAAGCTACTTTTAGCATCATTTCGATCGGGAGCGTTTGGTACCCTTTCTTTTCACCAATAAACAGTGCAGTAATGTTTATAACAAAAATAAATCCTCCGGACACATTGTTTTGATCTTGACAACCTCCTCTTTCGATGACTAACTTCATACTGAGGTTTGCGCAAACTTACTTGCAAGGAATGGACGCAGCATGGTGTTCCGTCTTGTTTATGCAAGGTATACCGTACAAGTCGCTACCGTGTGACGACGCTTAAGTGTTACAAAGAAGCTTTTATAACGCGTCAGTGTGAAGTGGGCGTTGAAAGATGGTTGTGCTTCATGCGGCAGTAGGCGACATTTACTACGAAATGTGATAGTTGGTTACGAGCAGTTTATGTACTTTCGCAGTTAAAAACATTCTGATGCGTTACATTCACATGACATTCCCTACCCACTCTTCTACAAACTATTCTCACAAAAGCTTATTGTTCTGTCTGCTATATGTTAATCGATATAAATATAAAAATTGTTTTATTACACATTTCGTTGGGGTAACACTAAGCTTAAGAGATAGATAAATCAATATCAATATCAATTTATTGTCATTAAACAGTTATATAACTGCAATAGACATTGTCAGTATATACAAAAATACAAATTAATAATACAACATAAACCACACCTTGTGCAACTTTTACAGCAAAAAAGTAACAATTAAATATTAATATCAGATGCATTAAAAACAATAAATTCATTAATAGAATAAAATGGATTATCCACAAGCCAACAATGCAATCGCTTACAAAATATTTTATAAGGCAAATCTTTTACAGCTTGAGGTAGCTTGTTAAAAAGTTTAATGCCAATATAGGAGTAACTTTGAGAAGTTTTCTTAAGTCTATGCTGAGGAATATCGATCATTTGACCATTACGGATATTATAATTATGAATATTGGATCTCGTGTCATACATATGTTGATTCTGTTTCATAAAACCCAATACAGTATAAATATACAAATTTATAACAGTCAAAATATTATATCTTTTAAAATAGGGTTTACAGTGTGTTCTAGTAGTTATCTTAGCCATAATTCTTATAGCTTTCTTTTGCACAAGTAATACATCTTGGATATATGAGCTATTACCCCAAAGTAAAATACCATAATTAATAATACTGTGAAAGTATGCAAAATATGAGACACGTATATACTCAAAGGGTACACAATTGACTAAGTTTCTCATCAGGAATAAAACCCTTGACAACTTTCTGCATAAAAATGTAATGTGTGACTCCCAGGTTAAAAATCTATCAATAAAAATGCCTAAAAACATTAGTACAAAGCTTTGGGACAACATTATTTAAAGTAAAAATTATATTTTTAGTTTTAGAATCATTAAGTAAAAACTTATTTGCTTGAAACCATTGTGATATATACATTATATTATTTTGAACCTCAGTTTCAAGATACTGTATATTTGCATTGTTGTGAATAAAAGTTGTGTCATCAGCAAATAATATAGTTTTAGATTCAGTATTGAATGGTAAATCATTAATCATGATTAGGAATAGCAGAGGACCTAGGATAGAGCCCTGAGGAACACCGCACATTACTGAAGCCACATCCGAAACCTTATCATTAATCTGAACAACTTGTTTGCGGTTAGAGAGATAAGAAGAGAGCAATTTATTAGGCGTACCACAAATACCATAATGTGCTAATTTATCTAACAGTATACAGTGATCCACACAATCAAAGGCCTTGCTTAAGTCACAGCATGTGACCCAAGCAAAGCTCTTTGATTCAAAAGTATTCGTTATATTATCAATAAGTAATCGAACTGCATCAATAGTAGATTTACCAGCCCTAAATCCAAATTGATCGATAGAAAAGACCTTGTTTTGTTCAAAATAGGAATACATCTGGTTGTGGATTAATACCTCAAATATTTTAGAAAACACTGGCACCAGAGATATCGGTCGATAATTTTCCAATAATGATTTATTACCTTTTTTATGAACTGGTATTATTTTTGCTAATTTAAGTTTACTTGGAAATATGCCCTCAGTGAAGCATTTATTTATACAGATAGTTAATGGCAACACAATATAACCAATTATTTTCTTTAAAAAATTATTTGAAATATCATAGGTATCTCTGGAATCAGAATTATGCATTTTAGCAACGGCGTTCAACACATCATCACATGACACTTCCTTAAGTTGAAAAGAAACTACAGGCACCTCACAATTTGACAAGTAATCAAGCGCCAGTTTATTAGGCTTTGAAATATTTCTCTTTACCTCTTGTACAGATTCTATAAAAAAACCATTAACCTGATTAGGAGAAAAATGAATAGAGGCAGACTTTTCACCTTTGACCGTTCTATTTATAACATTCCATGCAGCTTTAACTTTGTTATTAGAGATTTCAATAAATTTAGCATTTGCAAGTTTCTTGGCTTGTGACATTAATATTCTATATTCGTTTCTAATCCGCTTAAAAGCATTTTTAGCATCTTCAGTGTGTGTACATTTATATATATTGTAACAGAATAGCAAATATTTCCTCATCTGTTTAAGGTCAGAAGTAAACCAAAATTTGTTTGTAGTTTTACCACGAGCTTCACCATTAAAATATCTAACATTCCTTTTAGGAAAACACAAATTGAATAGCATTAAAAACATAGTTAAAAATTCATCAAAAGTACGCTCAGCATTCAAATTATTACCGAGTCGAATCGTCCTCCATTCAGTTTGAGATAGACAATCGATAAAATAAATAAATTTATCTTCACTGTATGGTCTAATAAAACGAGTTATATATTTCAGTTTAGTCACAGGCTGTAAAAATGATAAAACTAGAGCAGAATGGTCAGATAGCATAGGGTCAATAACCTCAATATTATACCGCTGCGTATCTAAATTGGTTACAATGTTGTCTAAACATGAGTTGATTCTTGTAGGTTCAGAATTGGTACAGAAATGCCCAACAGATCTAAGCAAATTTTTAAACTGATAGTTTAATGAACATTCATCAATCATATTAATATTGAAATCCCCACATAGGACTACATTAAATTTCTCTCTATTGAAATGTATAAGCATTTCCTCAAGATTATTCATAAATATTTCGGGATCACCACTGGGTGAGCGATAAAGACTAATTATAACTATTTTGAGGTGAGTTACATAAATCGCCACTACTTCAATGTGTTTTTCAATACAAAATTTAGTTACATCAATTTCAGAGAAGCTGATTTCTTTAGACACAAAAATACATACCCCACCATTTTTAATTGCCTTACGACAAAAAATAGCTGCCATTGTATAACCTTCAATGTGATACACATTACTTTCACCATCACTTAACCAATGTTCTGCAAAACATAAAACTTTATAGTCTTTTTCACTACATAATATTTCAAGTTCATTAATTTTGTTCCTAATACACTGTATATTAATGAAAAATACATCATGGGTCATGTGAGCTGCTACAGAATTAGTTGCATCTATGTTTTGTCTGGGTTTATTGGCCGAGGAGGATGAAAAAAACGCCTCACACGAGCGTTACTGGGCCACACATTAGGATTTAAAGCAGCTGCTAAGTGCTCTTCATGTATGTCAATTTTAAATGATGAGTATAAATCAGGATTCCGAGCTATGTGATGACTGAAATTCCGTTCTCTTTGCATGGCCATGAGGGAAAAAAAGCGAATAGGGGTTTTGCGGTTTAAAAAGGCATGACGTATTTGAAACTTCAAACCAATAATAAAGAATGTCTCGGAAATGGTTAATGCCACAAAAATTTGACTTAAATTGTGTGTAACGAGATTTGTATTTTTTGGGGTGTAGTATGTTTTTGTCTATTTCTTACAGTTTACAAGTTATACAAAATTGATCTATTCCCAGAAAATTCAAGATATAATTTTATTTTTCTGAGAATATTTTAAACACTTTGGAGCCATTTTTGAGGAAAAAATAGCCGAAAAGTTTCCATAAAAAGGGTAGTTTGGGGGGACTTTCTTGAAATTGTATTGCATCCTTGGAGGACGCTGAACTTAAATACCAAGCTTGGTAGATAACCGACTTTTCGTTTTTGAGATATGCGTCCACAGACAACAGACACGTAGACACAGAGATTTTTCTAAAAATGCCTTTTTTGGATTCAAGGAGCCTCAGAACGTGTATTTCCGCTGAAATTTCGGGTGGAATACAATGCTTCTCTACTGTTTATAGGTAAAGTAATAAAAATAAAGCGGGTCCATCCTCAATACAGCAACGAATAGTCTTCTGTGACTTTCATAAAAGCCCTTAATAGTTAAGCAACAAAATAATATGTCTTTTTACTTAAACATTAATTTGCTTTTATACAGGATGTTCCCGAATCGCTGTCCCTTCTTGAAATTATACGTCGTGAACGCATATGCCGCGCCGGTAAGGTTAGTTGGATGCTACAGGGGGGTTCAAGGGGTATACAAAGGATACTGTACTCAGTTACGAGTTGTGGCTCTTTAAGTGTAGTGGTGTGTGTTCGTCAAAATAGGGTGTATGATTTGTAAAAGGCTAATGAAAAGACTTTCATTGTATTCAATTAATGCAGTACTTAAGACAGTGCAAATGGTTTGCTACGCGATGAAAATTCAAGGCAGGTTTTACAGTAAACTGAAACAGTATGACTCTTTTGACAAAACAAAACTCCTACTTTATTTCCTTAGTACAGCTGATACATGACTGTTAGTCAATTAATAATTATGCATTTGACGTTGCACCCTCCGTCTCCCACTCTGTTTGAATTTGAAATTCAAGAGTACGAGAGAACCAGCGCTTTTATACCCGAAAGGAATATTGTGGAAACGTATTCGTCTAAACTAATAAGACAATCTTTCTATAAAGGTCTAAAAATAGGGGCATAGTATAGGAGTATGTATTACAGACATAAAAATCTACAGACGGGAGTGGGATTCGAACTCGGAACCTCTACATTAGAAACCCACCGCCCTAATCATTTGTACACAAAGTACAGCTGCGGATATGTAGGCTAATGCAGCTACCTAACAGATAGTCTTCAGATTTGTAATTCATAATAGAACGAGACACATTATTATTATTATTATTATTATTATTATTATTATTATTATTATTATACTGTAGGTATTATGGAATATTAAATTAGTATTCAGGATTATAAACATTATACCTTACTACTAAAACAATAATAAATATAGTATGTCGGTTGATCGAAGTAACAACCAAAGCTAAATATTAGTACACCAAATACACTTGCCTCGTACACAGTGACAGGGTTAACAATGTAGGAAAGCTTGTACATAAAAGAACTGAAACGGAAGCAAGTGGGAAATCCTACTTAATGTAATACTACTACAGTAGAGGTCTTTTACCATTCCTCATATGGTCATGTGGGTTCCCTATTCGAACAAAGTGGACGGCGATTCGGGAACACCCCGTATAGTTTTCTTGCAATTTATGGCTAAAATTTGTCAACCTCCCATCGCAGAATATTCGGCGTGCTGTAAGCAGTTTGATCTTTGATTGCTACTACTCCGGTTTGAACACAACAGTTTTTAATATTTGGCGTCAAAATCAAGTGAAAAAGAGTATAAAAGCCAGTTTACCGAAGTCAGTGATAAACACTAAACGGAAAATGACATTTGGCATCCATGGTCGGCCAGTAAGCAAACAGAGGCAGCCAACCCACTAAATTATTGATTCTTTGGGGCTGTTTCGAGATATTTATCGCAGCGACAATCCTGCATTAGCTTCGCTCTGTCAAGTCGGCAGCCAGAGGAAGAGCATTTTGCTGCCTGAAATAGCGTAATCTAATGTCCAAAGCACTGCCTGCCCATCTTCATTTGTACACACTTAAAATAATTCACTTACATTCCACACTCCCAAAAACAATACTTTTACTTTTCGTACAAGTCAGGATGTAAGACAGCGAAAATGTGTACATGTGCTGTCAAGCGGTAGTAGTACCAGTAATAGCAGTCGTAGCAGTAGCAGCAGTAGTAGTATAGTAGTAGCAGTAGTGATGGTAGTAGTAGTAGCAGTCGTAGCAGTAGTAGTAGTAGCAGTAGTAGTGGTAGTAGTGGCAGTAGTAGTATAGTATGAGTAGTAGTAGTAGTAGTAGAGTAGTAGCAGTAGTGATGGTAGTAGTAGTAGCAGTTGCAGCAGTAGCAGTGGTAGTAGTGGCAGTAGTAGTATAGTATGAGTAGTAGTAGTAGTAGTAGTAGTAGCAGCGGTAGTAGTGGCAGTAGTGGCAGTAGTAGTAGTAGCAGTAGTAGAGGTAGTAGTGGCAGTAGTAGTATAGTATGAGTAGTAGTAGTAGTAGTAGAGTAGTAGCAGTAGTGATGGTAGTAGTAGCAGTCGCAGCAGTAGCAGTGGTAGTAGTGGCAGTAGTAGTATAGTATGAGTAGTAGTAGTAGTAGTAGTAGTAGTAGCAGCAGAAGTAGTAGTAGTAGCAGTAGTAGAGGTAGTAGTGGCAGTAGTAGTATAGTATGAGTAGTAGTATAGTATGAGTAGTAGTAGTAGTAGTAGAGTAGTAGCAGTAGTGATGGTAGTAGTAGCAGTCGCAGCAGTAGCAGTGGTAGTAGTGGCAGTAGTAGTATAGTATGAGTAGTAGTAGTAGTAGTAGTAGTAGTAGCAGCAGAAGTAGTAGTAGTAGTAGCAGCAGAAGTAGTAGTGGCAGTAGAAATAATAGAAGTATTAGTAGTAGCAGCAGAAGTAGTAGTAGTAGTAGTAGTAGTAGTAGTAGTAGCAGCAGCGGTAGTAGTGGCAGTAGTAGTATAGTATGAGTAGTAGTAGTAGTAGTAGTAGTAGTAGTAGTAGTAGCAGCAGCAGAAGTAGTAGTAGTAGCAGCAGCGGTAGTAGTGGCAGTAGAAATAATAGAAGTATTAGTAGTAGCAGCAGAAGTAGTAGTAGTAGTAGTAGTAGTAGTAGTAGTAGTAGTAGTAGTAGTAGCAGAAGTAGTAGTAGTAGCAGCAGCGGTAGTAGTGGCAGTAGAAATAATAGAAGTATTAGTAGTAGCAGCAGAAGTAGTAGTAGTAGTAGTAGTAGTAGTAGTAGTAGTAGTAGTAGTAGTAGTAGTAGTAGTAGTAGTAGTAGTAGTAGAAGCAGCAGTAGCAGC
The DNA here is from genome assembly GCA_030765065.1 of Deroplatys truncata. Lineage (NCBI taxonomy): Eukaryota > Metazoa > Arthropoda > Insecta > Mantodea > Mantidae > Deroplatys > Deroplatys truncata. The sequence continues at coordinate 636,894,034 of CM060990.1, forward strand.
AGCGGTAGTAGTGGCAGTAGAAATAATAGAAGTGTTAGTAGTAGCAGCAGAAGTAGTAGTAGTAGTAGTAGTAGTAGTAGTAGTAGTAGTAGTAGTAGTAGCAGCGGAAGTAATAGTAATAGTAGTAGCAGCGGAAGTAATAGTAGTAGTAGTAGTAGTAGTAGTAGTAATAGTAGCAGCAGCAGTAGTAGTAGTAGTAGTAGTAGTAGTAGTAGTAGTAGCAACAGTAGAAGAAGTAGTAGTACTAGTAGTAGTAGTAGTAGCAGCAACAGTAGAAGAAGTAGTAGTACTAGTAGTAGTAGTAGTAGCAGCAACAGTAGAAGAAGTAGTAGTAGTAGTAGTAGTAGTAGTAGCAGCAACAGTAGAAGAAGTAGTAGTACTAGTAGTAGTAGTAGTAGTAGTAGTAGTAGTAGTAGTAGTAGTAGTAGTAGTAGTAGTAGTAGTAGTAGTATTTATTCTGTCCTAAAGCACTATGCAGGTATTTGACAACGTTTGATAAAAAATCTGATGTGTTACATTCACATAACTTTCTCTGCCAGTTCGTCAACAAACTTATTCTTAAAAAGGTTTATTCTTCTATCTATTTCATATTAATCGAGATAAACATTTGCAGAAATAGTTTAATTACATATTTCCTGGTAGGTATAAGGGGATTGCAAGAATGCAGTAGGCTCAAGAGACTGTCAAATCTTTTAGAGGCTTTTAAATTTGATTCTCTTTAATGACCACGAGAAAAAAAAGAAAAAAAGGAATAGCCATTTTCTACTTGAGAAAACTGTTAGTATTTGAAACTTCAAACCAACAGGCAACCAGGACTATCTCGGATATGATTACTGTGGTTGACTCAGGAGAATGGCTTGAACTGCAAGCGTGCAGTGGACTAGGGAGCTTCTTGCCTACTATGCAAACAGTGTAACACCAGCCGTTCAAAATTATTGTCAACAAGTGCAGCTTCACGTGTGTATAATCATAATTATACTGTTTTACGTGTATGCACGTTTTACAGGTTTACTTATTGAAAGTATGATCATAATTGTTTTGTTTGATTTGGTAATATAATGTATTACTGATAATACTTCGCGTAATATTTATTGTTCCAGGAAAGTAAGGATAAGTACCTTTGGAACAGAGCGTAAAGCAATAGAGCTAGGGGGAAGAACAATACCGCGATGGCTCAGGTTCGCTTACGTCAACCATAAGGTCATAGCTAAGCTCCTGAGTCAAACAAAGAAGGTATAGGTTACAAAACGGAAAGGGACACCTCGCACACTGCAAACACATAGATCTATTATGGCTACCATCCTTCAGGAGAAAGGGAAGAAGCGAAAGAATCACAGGAGGCTACAGGCCGCATGCAGGCAGGCCACAGAGACGCGCGAAAGTCCCTAACAGTTTCAGGTTCGAAGACCCGTCCCACTCCCGGAGCTGCCTGGAGAGGACGATGAACAACCCATCGACCTAAGCATTTCTCTAGTGTCCACAGGGAGTACTCTTTCCTTTAAGCAAGCATCCGCGCCATTTGTCGGACACCGCCATACGCCATAAGCACACCTGAAAGATAAGAATGAAACGGAATGAAAGTGAAATGATGGAAAGTAAATGTGATAGATGAGAACCCACACCGGCTTTCGCCTACCGAACAGGGAAAACCGCGAAAAACCCAAGGTCAGAGTGGGTGGTCGACGGGAATTGAACCCAGGACCAGGACCTAGCTCGCTATGTTACCAAATATGAAGCCATTTCTAGGGAAAATGTGTCCATTTCTTTCTGAGATGTCAGTTTGAAACACTCCGCGTGAGTTAGTTACTAAAAAAAATAATAAAACAAAATCAGCAGTTATGTCATTGGGGTTGCGTATATTGTTTATTATAAGCATTTTACCACCTCATATGGACAAATGGAAGAGCTGGCCCACAATTTTCCGGGATATTTGCCTAGCAACACCATAGCCGTGTTTTCACTTTCCCTTTTATTTCCCGCGGGAAATGAGGACCTTCCAGTTGATTTAATTTCCATTTAAGCCTGATTTGTTTTTTCATTACCAGTTCCATTTTGACTAATTCTACCGCTTACACGTGATACAGAAGTACTGCATTCGGATCAAAAATCCAATAACGAGTATTAGGTCCCCAGAATTAAAGGATAAAGAAGAGCCTTTTTAGATAAATATTCTGATATGTTACACTCACATGATTTTCTCTACCATTTATCTTTTACTAGTGGGTATACAAATTATTCTTACGAAAGTTTACTTTTCTATCTACTTAATTTTAATCGAGATGAACACTTGAAGAAATAGCTACATTACACACTTTGTTATGGTACAAAGGAAACAGTGATTGTCAAATGTATAAGAACTTTACACTATACGCTGGCCTTAAAATTTCATACTGTTTCCATGCAATTGCGAGAAACAATTGAATGTTGACGGTCCTTCAAAAGAATGACAAAGGTATTGAACAAATCGAACCATTAATAACGCTTACCTCGGAAATGGCTGATGCCATAAAAAGTTATTTGAAAACAATTGTGTGTTTTAAAGAGAACTACATTTTCTCTATAGTACGTTTTCGTCTACTGCTTAACGTTTACCAGTTGTACTTTATTATACAAAATTCCTTCCGAATGAAGAGGACTTCACAGGCTCCTCCCAGAAAATTCAAGATATGCATTTTATTTGCCATGTAAATATCTTTAATCTATGGTATTTTAATCAAAATCTTTACAGCCATTTTTTAGAAAATCAAAAATTTTGAAAAATGTTCCATGTAAAGGGCAGTTGGGGTGGGGGAATTTTCTTAAAAGTCTTCGTTTCGCATTTTTTGAAGGTCCTGAAACTATATATCAAGTTTGATATTCCTACGACTTTTCGTTTTTGAATTATGCTGTTTATACACACACATGAGCCTTTTTCTAAAAATGTTTTTTTTTTTTTTTGGAGGGGGTTCAAGCTGTCTAAAACATGTATTTCCTGTGAAATGTCGGTATCGAAGTTTTGGGTGGAATGCAATACCCTCTCTATCTACTACGTGGTGTAGAAAGTAACATGTCTTTTAATTCTTCCAGGGTGTGTGGGTTTGTCTTGTATACTTTATGTTTTAAGTTACCCCGGAGGGGTATTTTATGAACAATATTACTGCACGGTGTTTTTCCACTGGGCGTGTGGAAATATGATAAAAACATGATAACGCACTGCTGCTATAAACAAAGTCACGCTGTTGGGTTTTGCTGTGCAGTGTGAAGTGCAGTTTTGAGTAGACGGTGATGTGATGTAACTCAGTTATTACGAGTTATTTATTACCTTGTCCTCTACTTAGTCACAAAGTATATTATGGCTCAGTATATGTTTTCTACTGCACAGCGTAATTTATTTATGATTCGTACGTGTTAACTCGGTCAGCTCGCCAAGTGAAAATACGATTTGCAGAAAGATTTCCAGGTGTAAAAGTTCCAGGCCGTACAACAATCCATGAACTTTACAGTAAATTTCAGGCTAAGAAATTTAAAAGACGGCGTTCGGTTTTCTTACCGAAGAAACATTAGACGACATCGGTCATCGTTTGGAAAATTCCCCCCAAAAATTCCATGATGGATAGATTCCTAAAGAGGTGCCAAAAATGTGTGGACAACGACGGTGGCCAGTTTGAGCATTTCCTTTCATAAAGTTGATAAGTAAAACCTTTAAAAGTAGTTTTAAAAATGTTGAATGCTTTCATCCGCGCCTTTCTATGATAGCGGCAGACGGCAACGAGCGCCGAGGACGCGGACAGGAAAAGCCCGCGCAGAAGAATTTGACCCTAATTGTAAGTTGTCATTTAAAAAAATTAAATTCACCCTAAAATGACTATCATAACGTCCTCCAAACAAAACACGACTATTGGCATTTAATTTCCCCTATAATATCAAGCAACTTTTATTAAAGACATTTCTTTCTACAACGCTTAGTTTTGGAGACATTATACAATCTCAACTTAAATGGTCCACCCTGTAGGTATACTGGCTTTAAAATTCCAGGACATCGCGGGAAACGACTGAATAGCGACAGCACTTGTATTGAAAATTCCAAACCAATAAAAACTGATATCTTTGAAATTGATTGATTGTTTAAAAAAGATCTACGTTTATTTGTGTAGTAGGTTTATTTGTATTTATCAGTTATACAAAATTCCTTCCTAATGAAGAGGACCTCATAGGCTGCTCCTAGAAAATTCAAGATATGCATTTTATTTGTCATGTAAATATCTTAAATCTATGGTATTTTAATCAGAATCGTTGGTGCTATGTTTGGAAAATAAAAACATTTTGAGAAGTTATCCATGTAAAGGATTTTCTTAATCTACGTGTCGCATCTCTGGAAGATACCGAACTTAAATGCCAAGTTTTGGTATTTATTAAACTTTTCGTTTTTGAGTTAATGCTGTCGAAACACACACACATGTACTTTTTTTCTTAAAATGTCTTTTTATTCAGTGGGGCCTACAACGTGAACTTTCGGTGAAATCCCGTTATCGAGCTTTTGGTTGGAATACTATGCTTTCTCCAACTACTAGGTTGGTGGTAGAGAAAGTAACAAGGACTGTCTCTCAGTTAATTTGGCCGTTATAATAATTTTTTTAAAGAGGATACGAACACTGTCACTGTCCATGAAGCTGGCAGCAAAAGGGTGAAAAACAATTGTGCCTATCTCGTCCAAATTTTCCTATACTTGAATGAAGATTCCAGTCACGAAACGGTCACCTGAATGTCAAAGCAAGTATGGCATAATCATGTCGTAGAAACTGGTCCCGCACTGCGCAAAACAATGTTCCGCGGTACTGGTCGTCGTGTTACAAAAAGTTCCTTTCTTCAGTTCTGTGTACCGTAGTTTCCGTCTCAGCTGTCTGCACGAATTTCTACGAATTCACACTTTGCAAAGGCGGGGCACCGGGGTAGCACAGTGGTTTCGTTTCCGACTCTAATACTGAGGGTCCAGGTTCAATTCCCGGCTCTGGGGTGGCGATTTTAAGTCGGCCCTATCCACGCCTTCACTTCTAACTTGCTCATGTCAAGTATCCAACGTGGTTCGGAGTCCAGGGTAAAAGTTGTAGGTCCTTTCATTCCATCGTCATCATCACTCGCTGGGTGCCCCCACTTCAGGAATGGGTCCAGTCATTGCTTGGTGGAATGATATATCCCCCGAAAGATATAGACCATATGGGGAGCGTTAGAAACGATGATATTTTCCAAAAACGAGTCTCAGCAGGTAAGTAGGCGAGTAAGGATTTGCGCTTCTAGATTTGTTAACTGTTACAAATTTATATGTATATAAGAGGTTGAAAATAAAAGCACAATTCTTTTTGTAGTGGTAAGGTCCCTATAACATTCTACAAATCTAATAGGTCACGTGCACAATTTTGTGACCTTTGTGCCCTGATTGCTAAACAGTATATTTTTTGTCTAGGATTAGTTAAATTAAAGATTGGGTTTTATTTATAGACGCTCTTTAACTGCTGTGGTCCTTAACGTCCCATTCTATATTGGGCGTGAAAGACCGGGAATTTAGCTCAGAGGCCTCTTTATCAGACTTGAGGTGCTTTTACGTGCCGTAAATCTACGACACGGGACCACCGGCTTTACTTCCCTTCCGAAGGAAGGATTAGGATTCAACGCGGAGGGGGAGCCTAGCATGTTGACCTACATAGGTCTTCTGTACCTATGCCCCGGACGGGGCGCCCCCGGGAGGGATGAGGCGAGAGGTGACAGAGTGCTGCCGGATCAGGGGGTACAACAGGCAGAGGGCAGGGTCCCTACCATTTATAGATTTAACTCCCCGGATGGGTATTGATGCAGCCGGCTCTCCTCCGCCCTGTGGGCTTACAGCATCCTTTTCCCCTACCATGCACACGCGAGACCTCCCGCTGAGGTACAACCCTGAAAGAAATCAAGGGTATGAAAGGTGAAGTGAAATGAGAATGGAGGTGAAATGGAGGGACAGGGAATTCGGGGGACTTGATTTTTCCCAATATTCGCCTAGCGACCCGGGTAAACCCCCGAAAAGACCCATGGGTCAGGAAGGTCGGTCACAGGAATCGAATCCACGACCTTCCGAATGCGGGCCACAAACGTTACCGCCTGAGCCCCGCTCGGTCATAGGTGTTGAAGGGTGGTTTTTAACAATTTCAGGTATTGTACGAGTTGAGTCGATTTTGGAAGTTGTAAGGTAATGTATGAGTTTTGCCAGGTTCTATGGTACACATAGATGGATTAAACACTGCAGATTTCTATATAAGAGTTGAAAATATGGTAAGGGTATTTTCCGAGATTTTTTTTTTTTTGTGTGTGTTGCGTCCTATAGAATAGGTGTGCAAACTTTTGTTTAGATAGACCAAATAGTGTTGATTTGCATGTTAGGGGTTGAAAATGGGCATTTAAAATTAGGGCAGCGAAAATTCTTCCAAGTTTTGTGGTGGCTTATCGTTTTTGCCAAATATAAAACCCAAGAGTACCAAGTTTAGTTCAGCTCATAGTCCATGAGAAACTTCATTGAAATCGGAGGGAAACTTGGTGATAATAGCCCAATTTTAAAAGATTTTAAGCTTCTCCATTAGTCCATTGGACTGAAAACCAACGTTCATCCGGAAGAACAGTGGTGAAAGAATTATCATAATCGATTAAGTGCTTTACGGGATTAACCTCCACACACACGCACACGCACGCGCACGCGCACGCGCACGCACACACACACCCACACGCACACACATTCTCTTTTTATAATATTGATAGGATAAAAAGCAGTCCTTTATTATTCGCTTCCCCCCCTTCCCTTCCACAGGTGCCTAAGGAAGTAACTCATTCAACCCACAAGTTCGACATCGAGATTTCACCGAAATGCACGTTTTGCTGTCCTCTGAAAATAAAAGGGCATTTTTTTAAAAAAGTTAGTGCTTAAAACGATGTCAGATAAATACCAACCTTCGCATTTAATCCCGATGTCTTCAAGGATGCTTTTCACATAATTCCCCACCCAAAACAAACCTTTGCATGGGAAAAACATTTATGCTTTACTTTCTCAAAAAATGTATATAACAGTGACAGACAAATCCATACTGAGGAAAATGCAGATATCGTTAAACTATACAATTTATATAATGTTTTTTTTTTTTTTTAAACGTTTACGAAATATTCATTGCTGTTCGTTTGAACTTACCAATATTTTAAGCAATACTTTTGGAATAGTACATGATCTTTTTGTATTTCTTCTAAACTCATGTATGGAATATGTAATATCAAGGCAACATTTACAAAACTGACCGTCGTATCGTTTTACGTGCATACTGTTTCGGATAGCTACTGTACAGCAGGATGTGTTGTCTACTCGTCTATACTGCAGGGGCTCTGCATTTTAAGAAATCTTTTGCCACATGCGGAAGAAGGATCCGTTAAACTGCATGTATAGCTGTTACTTACAAAACATAATATACCGAGCTCTGCTGCAAAGGATTTGCATTTTCCATGTCCACTTTTTGAAATAGCGACATATAAAGTTCACCCTGTTTTAACTATTCCCGACTTTTCAAAATTAGCGTTACTTTTGAACCAAACATTTTGTATTTTTTCTAACTATAATGCACAGATAAATACACAAACAAGGTAGTCGCCGCATTCTTTTGACAATGTTTCTATTGCGAATTTTTTTCAACTGGGATACGGACGGAGACCGGGAGATCCTTGGTTCAAATCCCGGCTATGGCATTGAATTTTTCAGTCATCTGATTCTACCGATCCAACCCTGTCCAAAACACGGCTTGTGTGAAAGAACAATTAATTCCATTAATTGACCTAATAGTAGTTGCAACTATAAAGCCCGGGACTTAAAATACTTACAATGAATGTAAGTCGCCATTGGGGTATGACATCTCAATACAATTTGAGATCTCCTTGTGGTTCGCCGGGAAAAATGCGAATCAGTTGGAGAATTTAATGTCGTGTCGGCATGTTGCCATGGTAGCTCAGTGGTTAGAGCAACCGGACGGAGACCGGGAGATCCGTGGTTCAAATTCCAGCTATGGCATTGAATTTTTCAGTCATCTGATTCTACCTTTCCAACCCTGTCCAACACACGGCTTGTGTGAAAGAACAATTAATTCCGTAAGAGATCGTGTTTACCATAGTTTACCTACTGACAACAATGACCTCACGAGTAGAATTCGAGCTGCAAATGCAATTGTTATAAAATATGCGGATAGGGCTAATGAGACTGACTGTATGCACAGCATGATGAACCTTGTTTTGAACATTCTATTTTAATTTCCAGTACACAGCAACTTAAATCCTTGCGTGCCACCAATTCTGCTGCTCGGTATCTACCCAAGACACCCTGTTCAAGAAGTAGATATAAAAACAAGGTTTTCTATACCCAACTTGCCTTCGTAGAAGGCAGAGTAAATCGTTTTATTGTAACACACAAATATTTTCTTCCTCTTGGGCTTAATGTAGACTGCGTCACAATTCCAAAATAAACGGCATCCATAATTCAACATCTTTCTAATAGAAACTGTGATGCAAAATACTTCTGTTTACAATATATATAAAAACGTTCCCGGTTTTATACTTTGTTACACTTTGTTTGTGCAAATGGATTATACAGATATATAAAATTCCACTTCACGCGTACCCATGTATTGACCATTTCAACCTCAAGGAACTGTGTTCCTGCACACACAAGCTTGCTCCAATATTATGGCCATTTGTGAAAGCACATCTGAAACTTCTTCTTTGGAATCGCTTGTAACGCCTGGATCGCATAGGCGTTGATATCTTCAAATGTTGGAAAACCCTGACCACGAAGACTCATTTTCAGTATAGGACAAAGCAAGTCTGCAGGCGCTAAATCGGGCGAGTACGGTGGGTGTTGTACAAGCGCAACGCGTTTCTGCCAAGAATTCTTGCAGTGCCAAAGCTGTGTAATATTGAACATTATTGTGATGCAGCCCCCAGCCAGGAAGCCATTTATTCAGTCATTTTCGTCTCTTTTTCTCTCAAAGGACCCAAAACTTAGACGTAGTAGACCGCGTTCACGGTTGCGTCTAGTGTTACGAATTCGTAATTAACCATTCCTTGGTTATCAAAGCTGTCATCAGCACGCCTTTCACCTTTGTTATCACTGATAGTGACCTTTTGGAAGTGGAGATCCTGAGGCATGCCATTAGGACGACTGCTCTTTTGTTTAGGTCATAAGCGTATACACAATTGTCACCACGGTTGCATCGCAAGTTTCTGTGTGGCAATGGACTGAGCTGATCCATTAGAAACCCCTAACAGATGAGTCGTCCTCCGTGGTGTAGTGGTTACCATGCTAGCATCTAGTTCCCGAGGTCGCGGATTCAAACCCGGCGGAGGGCGATGGATTTTTTCGGGCGTAAAAATCCTTAGCATGGCTTCTTTCGGAAGTGAAGTAGATTTACGGCACGTAAAAGAACCTCAAGTCTGATAAAGAGACCTCTGAGAAAAATTACCGGTCTTTCACGCCTAATATAGAATGGGACGCTAAGGACCACAGCAGTTAAAGAGCGTCCATAAATAAAACTCATTCATTCATTCATTATCTGTTTACCCTCCTCTTATGTAGGACTTACACCCCCCAGGACTTACAGGCGGGTGCCTGGGGTCAGAGGCCCGTCGAGGAGCAGACACTCATGGATCAGACAGAGCATCCAGGATGGGTGATCAACCCGATGCCTGGTATGGGATGAAGGAAGTAGATGAAACGAAATGTTGGTGAAATGGGTGAAAGGAAAGGTGAAGATGGAGCAGTTGGTGGAATGAATGGCGGGGGAACCCGGAGAAAACCCGCCCAGACGCCGCTTCGTCCACCACAAATCCCACATGCAGGTCCCTGGGATTGAAACCGGGCCGCCTCGGTGGGAGGCGAGTGGTCTAACCACTCGGCCACGGCGCCGCCTCATAAATAAAACTCAATTTAATTTATTTCCTAACAGATGTAGTATGATTTTCCTGGCAGCTCGGACAATTCTGCTTGATTTCATCAAGGGTCACAGACGTCTTCGACCGCTTCCTAACCCCACCCCCCTTTGGAATCTACGATAACACTACATTTTTCTTTCAGTGCTTCATCCCCGTAGACCGTTGCAATGTTCTTAATGTCTCTTCGATGTTTCCCCCCCCCCAATCTGGACACGAATTTGATGTTGCATCTTTGTTCATTTGCGCCCATTCCGCCAGACACATTCAACATATACTGAAACGAGTGGTTGAGGTCGTTAAGACTTGGACTCGTGAACGGGAGGCCCGCAGTTGAAATCCGCCAGGACCGTTCTCCTTGGCTGAGGATTTTTCCAGGTTTTCCTCAGTTCTCTTAAGTGGCAGCTGCCGGGGAGGTACCCTAAACTTAGGCCTGGAACATTTCCTTTCCAATTATCATTTCATTACGTGTATCATAAGTGCCCACCGCTTGTGGTACCGTATGTACTAAGAACGGGCGTTAAACACTATTAAAAAAAGTTCAACATACCTGTATCTCTCTTGAACTGAGTCATACCATAATCTCCGTGCCGCAGGATATTAGCTCTCTGCATAATATTACCATCTTATCGAGAACTTCCGGGATCTTTTTGATACTATCTGATATTGGGTAGCTGTTGCAAGAAAATTCTGTAAGATCATTCCATGTCCTACGATATATTTTGTGGAATAAAGTATTGTTATAGACAGCCGCTCTGAAATGCAATAATGAATTTGTAATGATAATTCAGTTTTTACTTTTCTCTACCACGCACGCACGTAATAGGTAGAAAAGGTATTTGTATTCCACCCAAAAATTCGATATCGAAAGCCCTGTAAATACCAAACTTGGTATTTAAGTTCAGTATTCCCCAAAGATGCGACAAGAAGATTTTCAAGAAAATCCTCCCCCCAAACTTCCTTTACATGAAAAAATGTTCAAAATGTTTTATTTCCTCAAAAATGGCTTTAACAATTTTGATTAAAGTATCACCTATTTAAGGTATTTACATGACAAAATGTATTTCTTGAATTCTCTGGAAATAGCCTGCGAAGGACTCTTTTTCCGAAAAGAATTTTCTATAATTCGTATACGATAAAGACAGAAAAAACTTAAAACACTAAAAGTAGACATCTTTAAAGCACACAATTTGTTTCAAATAACTTTTATCTACTATATAATAATTAGTGATACTTTAGTTCGTAGTTACTAGACAACAAAACCTATACTAACAAAACTCAAAGCATGTCATCAAAACATAAAAATAGGTACAAAAAAAAACGTAAAATACACTCTTTAAAATGCGTTTTATTTTCCAAACTTACTGATATCAATATTATCGTTAACCAAAACAGTTGATCTCACCATGGAATATTCACTCCAAAGACTGGAAGCTTTAATACTTTTCGACTTCTCATAAAAATACGTCAACAAGGAATCTTCATTTACGTTTGCTTCATTACCCACACACCAGTCCTTGAAATTCGTATAACTACATAAATAAACGTTCCTTGACTTTTCTGGAAGTATATTAATAGTTGCATCTTGGACTGGTTTTAAAATTTTTCCTGATGAACCGTGAAAATCACCTTCTTCGCCCATTTTTACTTTAAATTCACATATGAAACTAGCATCCAAAATTGCAGAATATAACAAAGAAGTTTGTTGATTTATCGTGTCTTGTTTTTCTCCAAAGCCCGCATTACTCTTTCTCTAAACATACCTATTGTTTCCGCAATAAATATACTTCATTAAATATGCTAAATATACAACATATACTAAAATACTCTGAACATAGATAAAATATTGTAGACAACACGTTACAAATTAGGCCTCTTTATCAGGTTTGAGGTTCTTTTACGTGCCGTAAATCTACGACACGGGACCACCGGCTTTACTTCCCTTCCGAAGGAAGACATGCTAAGGATTTTTAAGCCCGAAAAAAATCCACCTCCGTCGGGTTTAAACCCGCAACCTCGGGAACAAGTTAGGTTTAGTAACTAGTCCTCTAAATAATTATTTTGTGACATCAGCCATCTCATGAGTTATTAATGGATTGACTTTTTCAATATTTTGTCATTTTTTAAACAGTATAGAATTTTAAGACCAATATATAGGGATCCGTTTTTAAACACTTGCCTATCGCTATTCCGTTTGTACCTACAATGAAATGTGTAAAGAAATTATTTATTCAAACGTTTATCTCAAACTTGAAGGAGAATACGCTTTTGCAAGAATAGCTTGTAGAAGCTATAGAAAATCAGCGATGGTGGGTAGAGAAAGTCATGTGATTGTAACAGAACTTTTTTTTTCTAAGCGTGCCTTAACTGGAGTGCTGTTAGTGAGAAGTGTTGCCTTTAATTCACGTATAACTATTAGGTTACGGTTAGATGCTGGGATGATCTTTCAGGAAATATTTTTAAACCACGGTAATCTCATCTCCATTTCTTAGGTCAGTCGCATCATAAGCGCCTTAGAATTCCCCACTAACACCCACGGCGAAAAAAGATATGACTAATGCAACGCAGAAAAAAAGGAATGACGAAATTGCTTGCGTCTAGCTGCAGATCCTCCAAGTTATTTAACGAGCAATGTGTATGTCTCGTCCTTAATTACCGCCTGCTTCATGGAACATAAACTCATATCGTAAGCGGTTAACTTGGCGGACACTCTTCGTACTTTCTTTCGGTACACTCAATCATTCAACTTCTACTAAAGAATTAATGCATAGAGACTAGACAGCGGGATCATTACTATTCATTTCAGTTTATCTGATGGCTAATTTACATAAATAAAGCTTACTGTAATATGTATAAATATAAACCAAGTTACATTGGGGTCTGTTGTGTCAGTTGAACTAAAAAAGAAAATTGAGTTTTATTTATGAACGCTCTTTAACTGCTATGGTTCTTAGCGTCCCATTCTATAGAGTGGACAATTTAAGTTGAGAATGTACAATATCTCCAAAACTAAGCGTTGTAGAAAAAAATGCCTTGAATAAAAGTTGCTTGATATTATGGGGGAAAGTAAATGCTATTAGTCCCGTTTTATTTTGAGGAAGTTATGATGGTCATTTTAAGGTCAATATAATTGGACCCTAATTGTAGGTTCCCATTTAAAAAAAATTAAATTGACCCTAAAACGATATCATTACGTCATCCAAACAGAACACGACTAATGGCATTTACTTTCCCCCATAATATCAAACAACTTTTATTCAAGACATTTATTTCTAAAACGCTTAGTTTTGGAGATATTGTACAGTCTCAACTTAAATGGTCCACCCTGTATATTGGGAGTGAAAGACGGGATATTTTGCTCAGAGGCCTCTTTATCAGGCTTTCCGAAGGAAGCAATACTGACAGCTGGCACAATGGTGATTCTGATTTTAAACAACATAAGTAGGAAAGTAATTATTATTTATATAATCTGTTACGTTTTATTCATGGAATAGTTTTAATAAATCCCATTCGTCCTTCGACTCGCAAATTTATTGATAAACTCGTAACCTATGATAATTTGCTCTAGTAAATACATGTAAAAACAATTTTGCAAACTCTACATAGAAAAAGCTGAAAAATCGTAGAATTTCAAAAAGTTATAAAAATAATAAAATAAAATATCTTGGAAAACAGAACACGTAAACTCAAATATTGTTCGTTCTTTCTGCATATTAAAAATTATAATTTTCTCTCCGTTAATTTCGCAGTTAGAATTGTTTCAAAGTGAAGACAAATACCTTCTGGAGCTAGAATAAATAAGTGGGCTTTGAAATTCACCATACTACACTTAACATTTTTAAGAAAATACTATACAGGTTGTTTTGCTGAAATAATGCAGATAAATGTGAGTACATATTATGTCAACAAATTGTCAATATAAGTTTGATGCTTCATGTACAATTTGTACAAACAATCTTATGTGTTACATTCACACGAGTTTCTCTATTCTCTGTTGTATATTAGGGGTATAAAAATTATTCTTACGAAAGTTCATTTTTCTATCGACTTCATTTTAATCGAGATATACCTTTGCACAAATAGCTATTTTACACATTTCATTACAGATACAAAGGGAATGACGACAGTCAAATGTTTAAGAACTAGACGGTGTATACTGGCCTTAAAATTCCATTCTCTTGCGATGTATGTCATTTTCTCTCGCAATGGGTACCCTCGCAATTGCAAGAAACAACCGAAAATCGACAGGACAAAGTATTGAACAAATCTAACCACTGATAACGGATATCTCAGAAGTGGCTGATGTCACAGAAAAAGTTATTTGAAATAAATTCTGTGTTTTAAAGAGATCTACATCTTTGTGTAATACGTTTTCCTTCATCGCGTAACGTTTACCAGTTATATAAGATTATACAAAATTCCTTCCGAATGAAGAGGACTTTACAGGTTATTCCCAGAAAATTCGAGATATACATTTTATTTGTCATGTAAATATCTTTAATATGTGGTATTTTAATCAAAATCGCCATAGCCCTTTTTAGAAAATAAAAAATTTCGAAAAATTTTAGAGTGCGGTTTTTCTCTAAAATCTTTTGTGTCGCATCTTTGGAAGACACTAAACTGAAAATTTGGTATTTATCCGAGTTTTGCTTTTGAGTTGTGCTGTTCACACGCGCGCGCGCGCTTTTTCTAAAAAGGCTTTATATGGATTCAGGGGACCTCAAAATGTCTATTTCTGGTGAAATCCTTGTATCGAATTTTTGGGTAGAATGCAATACCAACTCTACTATGTACGTGGTAGAGAAAGTGAAAATATTGGTTTGATCTGACAATTTTGAGAACAGAGGGAGGTCAAATGCACGCAAATAACGCTTTTCACTCTTGACAGCCATTCTTTTGGTTTAATAATATTCTCTGATTAAAAATCATTGCGATAATCAACCCTAAAATTCATGCTTCTGTCACACGGAGTAAACATAATTTCCATATGCGGTGGGCGGCGCATTCCTCTTTGCTATGTACTGCAATCGCAGAAAGCTTTCCGAATTTCAGTAGAGCTAGCAGACCTGTCGGCAAACTTAAACGAGTCCACATTACACGGCCGTTGGGTGCGCGAAGTATACAGCAGTGAAAAGGTTCAAAAAGTATATTCTTGTAATGAGGTTAATGATTCTCAGTAAACCTGGCCTATAATTAGGATAACCATAAATGCTCGAAGTTCCCTTTAAATGTTCAGCTCTTGGGTTTAAATACTTAGTATACATATATTTAATTTTATGAATCACCGTATTTGCCAGATATTATGTTAAGACTCATATTCTGCTTAGATATATTTGCTTCAAGAACACCTTAGGGCTGATTTATTATTTCGACCATGATAGATAAATACTGGAGGTGATAGTTCAAATTAAATTAATTTTACCTGCTCGAGAGTGTATATACTCGGCGACAAACGCTCTTCCAGAGAAGTAAACCAGATCAGGATGAAACAAGGACCAGCTGGTTCTCCTCCCCAACAGTTGAACAATGAGTGTTCGCGTATATTGAGAGGGGACACAGTGCAGTTCCCCCTTATAAACTTCTTCGAAATGAAGGCAAGAATATCACACTCTAATGTTTAATAGAGTGGGAGAGGTAACAAGAGTTGAGGGCAATGTGTGACTAGGGGACACTTAATACTTGCGCGGTTGTCGCAATGACCTCTGTGAACAATTGCGGTAGCCCTTATCTATAATTTGCACCTCCGCTCGCGTTATTCCATTAACAACTGTGATTATTCTTCTCCCTTTCATCCTCCCGCTCTCTAGCCCATTCTTTCTCTCCCGCGTTTCCATCTCCATCTCTCTTTGTGCAATGTACATTCTTGTGACGTTTTGAAAACGATAACAAAGTTGCTGCGTTAACAAAAATTAAAATATTCTTAAAAGTATTAAATACACCACACCTCTGCCTGTTCTTTGTGCTTGTTAGGCGAAATGTGCCTTTTCCATGGTAATCAGAAAGCGATAATACAATATCGAGGTTTATATTGCGTTTATAAACTAGCTTATGTACACTATGATAAAGAGACACTGGTGTGGCATCTTAGATATTCGTCCTATCGAAATATTGTAAATAAGAAAATTTGTTAGAAATACCGTGCTTATAAAATTTTATTTGCTTAACAGTATGTATTCCATGTTTGGAATTGTGTTAAATATAGACAAAACCTAATTGCTACCAGAGCAAACAATCGAAGCAGCGTTGCCAACCGAACGATAAATTATCGTGATCTGCGATAATTATGCTACCAGTACGATATACGTTAGTGACCTTACAATAACTGCTCAATCTACGATAATTCTAGATAAAACTTATTTTACAAATATTAGGTTTAGTTTTAGTGCATTTCAGCAAGAGGGTAAAGGTAAAGGTACGTATCACTGAGGGGCCCCCCGGAACCTGGGCAGAGCACCGCACACAGGCCAGTCGGCTCACTGTGCTTCCGACGTGACCCTTAGAAGGGAATGATGACGGGAGAGATCCGAAGGGCGAACAGATCCGGATATCGACGGGCGCAAGCATGGACGGGGTCCGTAGCGTTTCCAGATAGAACGCGTCCGACGCCGCGCGGTCCCTGCCCACAAGCCACTAACCACCAGGGTCCCCCGGAACGGAAATGAGAGGAAGGAGCGTCTAGGTAGAAGATGAACCACCCCAGCATTCGCCTGGCGACCCGGGGAAACCACGAAAAACCCATAGGCCAGAGCGGGAGGTCGCCGGAAAGCGATCCCGGGACCTCCCGAATGCGGGCCACAGACACAACCACCTGAGCCATCCCGGTCGGTTCAGCAAGGAGGTAGAAGACCAGGAAAACAACGAAGCAGAGCTTATAAATCTGGTTTTCGAATACTACAGCGAATTGTTAAAATGTTTTATTATTTTTATTGTTGTTATTGCTTTCTGGTTATTTTAATTAAGGCACAGTTACTTCTATTTTACCTATAATAAGCATTACGATAATTTTGGGGAAAATACGACAATTTTAATCTCTAAACCCGATAATTTTGTGTTTTAAGGTTGGTACCGCTGAATCTATGAACGATCAAAGCTTTAAACACTTCTAGCCACTCCAGGCATATACTTGAAGGATTATGTAATTTTCAGTAGTATTTTAAAGGTTTATTAATGACCTACAATTCCACGTAATGCCAAGGCAGCGTCAGCACAGAAAATTGCACAAACAAGCCTCAAGGGCAGCGAATTTGAAGAAAACTTTCATAGCCATTTCAACACGTGGATGTGTTTAACAAATCGTCACCGATAGCGTTTGTTACTACAAAACAACGCACGGCTGTTCCATGAAACGGGATATCCTCAAAAGCAAGCATGGAATGAACGGGATAATTTCCTGCGAGATAATCTTGTGTAATATTTGGCTCAAGAATCTTATTTATACAGTAAGAATGCCTTGAATACAACCAAAAAACTTTAAAATTAAGCAACACATCTCTGTACACGTCTCATTTTTACTTTCTCTACTACGTATAGTAAGTAGGGGAAGTATTGTATTCCACCCAAAAATTGGATACCGAGATTTCACTGGAAATACATGTTTTGAGACCCCCTGAATAAAAAAAAAGCATTTTTGGAAACATGTCCGTGTGTGTGTCTGTGAACAGCATAACTCAGAAACGAACAGTCGGATAAACACCAAACTTAGTATTAGGTTCAGTATTTTCCAGAGATGCGACACGAAGGTTTTCAAGAAAATCCCCCACCCCAGATTACCCTTTACATGGAACATTTTTCGAAAATTTTAATTTTCTCAAAAATGGCTCTAACGATTTTGATTAAAATATCATATGTTTAAGATATTTTCATGACAAATGAAATGTATATCTCGAATTTTCTGGGAATGTCTCCAAAAGTATTCTTCATTGTGAATTACTTTTGTATAACTGGTAAACCATAAGAGATAGACAACATTTTACTACAGAAAAAATGTAGATCGCTTAAAATACACAATTTATGTCACATACATTTTTGTTGTTGTTGTTGTTGAGTGAACCATTTTCGAGATATTGCTTGTTATTCCCTTAAATTTTCCAATACTTTGTCTCAAATGGAAATTCGTTATTCATTTTTTTATGTACTGGACATGCAAAGAGAATGGAATGCGCCACATAGCAACCATCTCTTAAAAGATTTGACTGTCGCTTAAAGTCTACCATATTCCCCTTGCACCTACAAGAAAATTAGCAATAAGATTAACATCTCGGTATCTCGATTAACATGAGGTAGATGGAGAATAAACGTTTGTAAAAATAGTTTGTACAAGAGTAGAGAAAGTCATGTGAGTGTAACGCATCAGATTTTTTGTTATAGTTCTAAACCTTTCTCTCAGTACTATACGTCTTAAGTTACATCTCGGGAAAAATTAAACACTTTCAGCAGAATAAATAGAAACTTTACCTGTTAAAAAATCTTATGTGTTACATTCACATGACTTTCTCCACCATCTGTCGTTTATTGGAGAGTATGCAAATTATTCTTACGAAAGTTTATGTTTCTAATTCATTTTAATCGAGATAAGCCTTTGCAGAAACTACATACATTACATTTCATTATAGATACAAAAGGAACAGCGATAGTCAAATGTTTAAGAACTGAACGCTATATACCGGCCTTAAAATTTCACTCTCTTTCCATGCAATCGCGAGAAACAACGAAAATCGATAGTATTTTAAACTAATGACACATTGAACATTTCGAACCATTAAAACAGATATCTCTGAAATGGCTGATGCCACAAAAAAAGTTATTTGAAATAAATTGTGTGTTTCAAAGAGATCTACATTTTTTGTGTAGTACGTTTTCGGCTATCGCATGCCGTTTACCAGTTATACAAGATTCTACAAAGTTCCTTCCGAATGAAGAGGATTATCATATTCCCAGAAAATTCAAGATATACATTTTATTTGTCATGTAAATATCTTTAATATACGGTATATTAATCAAAATCGTCATAGCCACTTTTTAGAAAATAAAAACTTTCGAAAAATCTTCCATGTAAAGGGTAGTTTGGGGTAGGGGGATTTTCTTCAAAACCTTTGTGTCGCATCTTTGGAAGGTACTGATCTTAAATATCAAGTTGGGTACTTTTCCGAGATTTAGTTTTTGAGTTATGCTGTTCGCAGATACGACCCTTTTTCTAACAATTCTCTTTTATCAAAGGACCTCAAAATATGCATTTGTGGTGCAATCTCGTTATTGATTTTTTTTGTGGAATGCAATACCTTCTTTATCTACTACGTACGTGGTAGAGAAAGTAATAATGGTGGTGTACAGAGCAACAAAATTTGGTTTTACATACAAGAGACGGACCTGCACCCAACAAATAATTCTCTGTTTTCAAATATAAACATATCTGAAGCTGAAGTATGGTTGTCCCACATAAGAGTTCCATAACTCAAAACACTATAAATTTTATCATAGTAAAGTATAATTCAGAATGTCCATAGTACTTAAGGGCTCAAATCGTACATATTCTTTTATTGAGATGTGTATTCCAACATAGTCTCAAATGAAGATCACTGGTGCAGCCAAATTGGAGTATTTCGGTATATATTCGCCCTGAAACGGCAACTCTAGGCCGAGCCCGAGAAATGTAATTATAGATAATTTGATTTATTAATTTTTATTGATGTTTGAATCATACTATGTACATATCTTTTTCTTTTACTGCTTGTATAGTTTAAGAAGGGTGATTTAACGATATGTATGTATTTAGGTTACTAATATTAGAGGAGTTATAAATTGTTTAATGTAAATAATTTAAGCGCTATGTTAAAATACTGTCCACGACGAAATGTCTTAGCTACAAGAAAAGTGTCTTCGAAGGCAGAAAGTCTAGTTTTATGATGTCTCTCTGGTCGCAGGGGCATTGTTCATACAGCGAGGGTGTAGAGTCTTTGTTCCTTTATACGATAATTCGCCTTGACCAAGTGAGAGAGACAACAAGCTTAACGGTAAATTTAGGAAAAGCCGCGATTTATGTTAAACTTGGACCAATGAGATCCCTGTAAGTTTATATGAAATAGTGAGACGCGTTGAGTGGCGCTAAAAATGGACCAATGGGAAAGGAAGCAGCCCCAGAAGCCTGCGACTATAAATGGGTCTGTTAGGAACAAATTCGAGGCATTTGTGGGTGATTTGTCATTTGGTCGAGGGACATTTTGCTAAACTACAGGTAGGGAGAGATGCTGCAGGATGTTTAAGAGATATCGCGCCAAAAGTGTATTAAGACAGTTTTCGCAACACACATAAGAATCGCTACGCGTAAAGAGATATAATAAACATATATAAACTTCGCGTCATATCCGCACCGTGTTTCAACAGCAGTGGACAGTGTTTTAACGGCGGCAATATCAGTGTTGTGTACTACGAGAAGTAGCAAAATAAAAGAAACAGCAGTGTCGTCTTTTCATAACTAAAGCACGTCTATTTCTCCTTTTACCACCGCCCGAGATCTACGCTTCCTTTACCAAGGATAAGTCCATGCTCCCACATAGTTTAAAGAAAATTACTGCAGCCGAGGATAAAAAAAAATGCAGAGAACCAGCACACTGCGAACATCTGGAGCCAACATGGAGGATGCAGCAAGGTAAGCCGCGAGCAACGGACAGGAGGTGTCTGCCGCAGCCCCAAAATTTCGGGGAAATCTTACTATAAATAATTTCTCATTTTTGTATCAAAGCTTCAAATTCTCCTTTGAAATATACTTATAAACAGAAGCACCATCTTTGACGTAGTTTAAACTCTAGTTCAGATACGTTTCACCGACACGGATAGCCGAGGTCGTTAAGGTAGGAAACCGTAAACGGCAAGACAGCAATTCAAATCCTGCCAGGACTGGGGATTTGTCCATATTTTACTCAGTGCCCAAAACTGGCAAATACCGGGGAGGTACCCTAAACTTAGGCCTGGAACGTTTCTTTCCAAAATTTCCTTTCCTTTCAGTATTTTTTCCCATGGTAATGCAGAGAAATCTACAAGTTTTTCTTATCTCTTATTGCATTAAAGATGTTCCATCGGACACCGCAACAGCTGAGAGATCCTTTTCGTTCTTCACCACATAAAATCCTTAGCAGCACTACTTCGTTTAAGAGAGATGGATTGCTGTCAATCTGCCGGTAAGTAGAGGTTCCTGAAGGAGTGCTTGACATAGAAAGGCTAATTTCCTTCGTGATCTCCTAAAGCAGCAATGTATAGGGTGATCCGTTTGATATTTCAGAAAAGTAAAACGTTATACATAAGAGGATAATGCACACATCTCTGAGCAGTTTGCAATAATATAAGCAGAAAGGATGGAAGTTAACAATGATGATGTTTCAGACTTCATCCGCATGGCATGGCAGCGCTATTGTGCATAGGAGACAAAATGACACAACAGCGCATTCAGTGTGTTATATGGTATGTGAAATGTGTCGTATGAGACGTGTGGGTTCTCGGTTTCCCAAATAATGCAGTTATGCTTGTTGACTCGGCCACTTACATGAAATGTGGCTTTGTCCATGAACATCCATCTATTTACCATTGATGTCCGCTTCCTGCCTCTCACACGTCATGACAGCAAACTAAAAATGAGATTCGCAATTACGGTGTGTAAGGGCATGGATGGAAACATCTTAGGGTACTGTCTAACAATCCTCTTAACACGTTGCGTATGGCGTATTCTGCTCTGTTGATAAGTGGTGGAGTGCCTTCCATGGACTTCCACCATTTTGTCTCCTATGCACGATAGTGCTGTCATGCCATGCAGATGAGGCCTGGAACATCACTCATTCTTAACTTCCATCGTTTCCGCTTATTTTACAACAAACTGCTCAGAGATGTGTGTATTAACTTCTTATATATATAACGTTATGCTTTTCTGACATCTCAAACGGATCACCCTATATACCTATTTTACGTCACATGCCCCTACAATGCTATTGTCAATTATTTTTCAGTAGAAGGTTGTTGAAATATACATTATATTTCCAAGGTTTCACTACAACTCCAAAATTGTATTTATTTAAATATTGCAGAGAATTACATAAATGAATGTAGCACACCAAATGTTTTCTGTGATAATGAATGATTTACTTAAACAACCGGAGGATGTTCTCTGAATATCCGTGTAGATTTAGAGGATGAATAATTATAGTGAATCAAATGTTTGTAACACAAAAATTATGGACATATTATGTGAGCGAAACGTAGATTTGTACATTCTATTTAATTATTTTATATACGCATTGCACACAATAGGGAAAAATTTCGTAAGGATTGAGACAGTATTTTTAACACTTAAATGATTTCAGTCTAATTATATAATATATAAATTCAATAACAGCCCGCCTTAAAGCAATATGTGTATAATATATAAAATGTATGTAACAGTCATAGTATTATGTTTATTTTTATTATTTACATGTATAATAATGTTATGTGAATATATTAAGTAATTTAATAATGTAGAAGCTGTGAGAATAGAGGCCGAAAGTTGCTAACAATGACGTAACAATGAGGTAACCTTGAGGCAATAATGAATTGGAAAGTTTAATAATGCTACTAGTAATTCTTGGAGCAATAATAATGTAATATTTAAAACAGTTTATAAATAGCCAAAAAACAACCAGAAAAAACTTAAGTTAAATAAAAGTATTCTATTGGAGTAGCATTAGCCAATCAGAGACTTGAAATAGAAGAATTTACAAATTTAAGCGGTAAACGGCAGTCGATAGACGGCAGCGTACCTGAGCAGTTCATTTGCTCGGTACGTATCCAGTGTGAGACGAAAATTCATTACGGCGAGAATATTATAAAGTTTACGTCTTTAAAGGTGCAATTAATAAATAATCTCACAGCTCTCTATATAAGTGAAGTGTTATTTAATCGTGTGAATGATTAATAAATGGAGTGAAGTAAAAAATTATAATTTGTGTAAGCCTACATTCTTTACCCCATCACCCTCTGATAAGAGATACATGTTTCTACAAATTAATACTGACGCAGCCGAGGCAAACATAAATATATATATAATATTTAAAGAATATTTAAAGAAACATAAAAATACAAAGTTGATTGCTAAACATTGGGGCGAAGGCCACCGGAAAGTAAACTTGGGGCGAAGGCCACCGGAAACTTTGTATCGCACGTGGTTGCAATTACTTAAAGTTCGGCTCCCCAACAGTAGAACTATAATACAACTTCTTCAAATTGGCTTACCAACAGTGAGACATTCAATTCTCTCAGGATTTGGAAATAAATGCATCCCAACAAAAGTGATAAAACTAATATGGTCGGCAATGGTTGGTACGAAAGGAAAAGTGAAAATAATTAGAAAATTGAGTCAGGACTTCAACTACAACACCGGACTAAGGCTATTTACAAGCCTGTTTAATCTGATTCTGCATACGTCGTTAAATCAGTGAATTCTTAAGGAACCATGCATATTTTTTAACTAATGATATATGTGTCTATGCAGAGAACATCCTCATTGTCTCAAGAGATACATATACGTATAGTGAGGTTTGTAATGAACTAGAAAGAGAATCTAGATAATTGGATTAGAAGTTCATGAACAAAATACTAAATATAGGGAAATAATAGCAGATAAGTCCAAAAGAAAATTCAAAATGAAATTATGGAGGGAAAAGTTTTGAAGGAGTGCCACAACTCAAATATTTAGGTCTTGTGGACAATATTTTAAATTTATGCATAAAGGAAAGAATTGCAAATGCTGCATTTTATGCAACCTTTCAGCTGAATAAAAACAGATTTATTAGTAATATTACATTTAGACTCTATACATCATTTACCAGACCAGCTCAGAACATGAACCATGCAAATGACAGATATATAAATCTTGAGACGATTAAGAAAATCTGAAAAGAATTTATGGTGGATACACTTAGAGACAGAAAGTAAAATATAACCATGAATCAGAAAATAGCGAGATATATAAAGTCATAAAGAATACGATGGCTGGGACCTGTGCAAAGAATGTAGGAAAGCAAGATGCCAAAAACAATTTTAAAAGAAAGGTTATATGAATCCAGAAGGAAGACCAAAGCTCAGATGATTAGATAAAACAAATTTATGGAAAACTGGAAATTAGAGAATTGAAAAATGGGCAGAGGACAGGGTAATGGAGGAATATACTGCAGAAGGCCTAAGCTCAACAAGTGCTGTAGAGCAAAAGAAGATTGTCAAGTTTATTGGTTCCACACCAAGAGGTATGCCAGATAAAGAATAATTGTGTGAGCTCTTTATAGTTTTTAATTATTATGATAGTCCAGGTACTTAATTATTTCCAGGCGAGCAAGTTTCCAAACATTCATCGTGAAAGCAAACGAGAAACACATTAACGAATATAACGAAAAGAACAGGTCCAAGTATAGGACCCTTTAACATCCGAAAGTTCACAGATTTAAATTAAGCCACCTGGCTATTTGTGAAAACATATAGGCTCCTGTCTTTTAAATACGATCTGATAAAGTTGGTGATGTTATTAAAATTATAAACTCAATATTTATATACACAGCATCATGGGAGATGGTGTCGAAAGCTTTAGTGAAGCGGTGAAAAAAAATCACCATAGGTTGACAATACTTTACAGATGCCTCTCACCAAATGTGATTATTACGTGCGAGTGCCTAAAACCATTCTGGTGAAGTAACAGTTTATCGCCTTCGAAAGTCGTCCTCCGTGGTGTAGAGGTTACCATGCTAGCCTCCAGTTCCGGAGCTCGCGGGTTCAAAGCCGGCGGAGGGTAATGGATTTTTTTCGGACATAAAAATCCTTAGCATGGCTTCCTTCGGAAGAGAAGTAAAGCCGGTGGTCCCGTATCGTATATTTAAGGCATGTAAAAGAACCTCAAGCCTGTTACAGAGGCCTCTGAGCAAAATTACCGGTCTTTCACGCCTAATATAGAATGGGACGCTAAGGACCACAACAGTTAAAGAGCGTCCATAAATAAAACCAAATTTAATTTAATCGCCTTCGAAACATTAGGAAATGTAATGTTAACAAAATTTTAAAACCTTCAACATTGAAAATATTATCGACTGGTCTATCATTTGAGCATTCACGTTTACTCCCTTCTAATAAATTGGAATGTGTACCATATTTAAGGTAATGCCCAAATTTGTGCAAATCTTGGTGGAAAGGAAGATTTAGATTGCATGTCCAAAAAGTATTCAGAGGCTATTATTTCATAATTTATTTTCACTTTTGGCACTGTTGATGCTTATTCTTATATATAATAGGGTAAGAATATTGAATAACCTTTTTTATTTTAAAGTTTGAGTTTTTGGAATTCTTTTTTCTCAGCACCTTCACTCATTCAAAATGCTCAAGTGATGGATTTTTCGTCAAATCCCTCTGTCAATTTTCATGTATATTCCGAAAACCCAAACAGTTAAAACTGAAATGCCGATTTTTAGTTTTATGAAGAGTTTTTGAGACATTTATTTTTACATCAAAAAGGGAATGTAAAAAGCATAGAAAATTACAATGATAATCCTTTTAAAACACTTTCTCTTGAACTAAAATTAGCAGAAAAGATTATATGATAATTTTCTGCGCTATGATCAGATAAGATTAACTTTAAAATTTTACCGCATGGAACATTTGGCATAACACAGCACAATTTATTTTTGAAGTTCAGTAGCTTGAAAACAAAAAACGATATCAATGCTGATGTTTACGTAAGCCAAACTTAAGATTAAATTTTCAGAAGTTGATTGAAAACTTTAGAAAATGGGCTTTTCAGTGGTGCATTCGCTTAAAAGCGAAGTAAGGAAATATACATTATTGAACATAGCTCAGTGATGTACCCCCTCCTTGCTAAAGCATTTTTCCGCAAGACTAAATTTTTAAGTAGTAAAAATGTTATAGGTAATGCCTATAGCTTGCCGAAAATGCTCTGAAGATTTCTGTATAGACATCTGATATCTTTATGATATCTAACATTAACAGTCTGACATTTTATGATCAAATTATACTCTACATAATCCCTGCTGATTTACTGTGAATACGGTGTGGAACAACGAGGGTATGCACCCGCAACACATTCCCAGGCTTTACGTCCTGCATTCATAGGTAGTAGGAGTCATGTCAACATTCAGCAGAGGTAGCAAGTTTATCGGCAAATATAAACAAAGCAAGGAATGTACTAAGAACGCGGTCACAAAATCGCTTGGAGCATTCTGCATACAGCAAATAGGCTCAGAGCGGCTTAGTCAGCACCATGTGGTCGATCTAGCAGAGAAAAGGTTAAACCCTGGAGTTTTCTACGGCCCCTTTTTACTTTTAATGCAATGCCTCGCGAATGCCCCCTCCTAAAAAAATACAGTATCTAACTTCCAGAAGAATTCGTTGGTATTCAAAAACGTATCTTAGTGATTAGTGATGTGATTTTGTCATTAGAGGTTTAGTGCTACACTTTTGGAGAAAAAAATGTAATTACCAGCGCCCGGGTATTGATGACTT
The DNA here is from genome assembly GCA_030765065.1 of Deroplatys truncata. NCBI lineage: Eukaryota > Metazoa > Arthropoda > Insecta > Mantodea > Mantidae > Deroplatys > Deroplatys truncata. The sequence continues at coordinate 636,920,515 of CM060990.1, forward strand.
AAAAATGTTTAAATAACGATATATAAAATAATTCTAAAATTCTTAAAAATGACATAATTACAAAATTTAATAGGTTTATTTAATTTATTAAAACTATTGAACAGAAAGTTATAAATTAATTTATACATGGGTATAGCTGCTATAAAAGTAGAAAAAGTAGACATAAGAATGATGAAATAATTTAGAAAACGCCATAAAATGTTCTATATTCGGGTTTGAAGAGTCTGCAAAGAAGTTTTGAGTTTTCAGATTATCAAAATTCATTGCGAATAAAAAGGACTTCCCAATCTATGACATGGCACAATGCCAAGAAAATACAACCTGACAGTACGCATTTATTAGTAGGGATGGGCAGCAAATAACGTAACGGTTATTTTATAACGGTTACCAAAGTAACGAATACAAAGTAACTAGTTATCCAATAATGGTTTAAAAAGCAACTAATTAACCAATAACGGTTACCAAGCAACGAAGGCAACTAGTTATCGCGTTAACGGTTACTGAAGAAACGAGACAGTTACCGAGCCTGGATGACATTCACTGCATTGGTATCGCTTATCGGGGACTAGATACCTCAATATTCGTTTACAACTTGAGTCATCCTCGCACGGAACTGCAAATACATACCTATATGTTTACTACAGCATGTTGCTTGTGGCTTCGAGGGTCATAGGCCACAAATGTCAGGTCAGTCAACACTCAGGCAGCAAAACTGCATACATTGCATTAAGATGGTTATTCGTATACGATTATAGGTGCACGAGGTTTTATACATCACTGGTAGATGCGTATGAATAAACAATTAATGCTGTTTAGTAGCAAAACAAGCGCGGGCCGCTAAGCTCAAACAACCACATCGTTCATATTGAAACGTAGTTATATTTAAACTTTACTGGTAACCGTTAATTTAACTGCGAAGTTAATTACCATGAAAACAAACAACTTAATCGTTACTGGTAACCGTTACATGTAACTTTAACGCACTGTAACTGCGACAGTTATAACAGTTACTCGAAAATAACTGTTTATCATATCCCTACTTATTAGCGCAAAAAAAAAAAGGAAAACCGACCCTTTCCAGACTAACCATTAAATATGAGTGTTATTTTTTCCAAGAATGCGAGAAAAGGATGTAAATTATTGTTCTTTCTCTGTTGAATGGCTCGCTGTAAGTGCAAGAAAATAACAAAATAATATACCCTAAAATAGAATATGGCATAAAACGTTCTAATAAATATGAATATTCTTAAACTGGGACACATAATCAGGGTTTATGTACACGTTAGCAATGCCTATGATGCAGAAATTAAAGGATTACTTGTCATTAGAATCCGGGTCCTGGCAACCACTACGAAGCCAAGTCATGCAGAGCCCGAAACGGCTGCGTATATTGTATTTTAAATTACAGCAATGGAAAAATGGAGCAATGTAATAAATTACTAAAGTTTTGGGTGAGGGGGGGTTATTAAGGCCTGGTCTGGAATAGACCAGAGGTAAAGTTGATAACGTGCCCGGAGGTCGTTGGGAGGACACTATTATTACCCTCGATTAAAACTGCTACAATGGTGTTCAGATTTTCCTTAACCTGTATAAAGCGAACACAGTTAATTTGGAACACTATTTTTATCTGTTATATAGCTTCTATAAGAGACAGTATGTTGATAATAGCACTCACTATTCCATTATCCATTGACAGGTAGAGTATGCCAGACAGGTGGCCCATCAAAGTCGTACTACACTGACAATAACGCTTCTTCGATTACTACACTGACAGTATTTCATCGTAGGCACTTGTTTTTAATTTATAGGAATGCATTGTGTGAGATCGCGTAGGCCGTGATCACAATAATTACAATTCAAGCATGGCGTGCGTTGGTAGTCAAAATATTGCTAATACAAGATCAGCTGTAGACAAGTTAACCCTGAAAATACGAAACTTTTTCGGAATTCTATGCAGAGAGAAATTATAAAATTTACGGCTCGGTTAGTGACGAAGAGTTTACTTCTATTCTACAGGACTGGGTGCCGCTAAACTATGTAAGTTCATAATAAATAAACTTGTCAGTGTTATTATCAACCCGAGTAGCATTTGTGCTTTATTATTATTTATTTATGGACGCTCTTTAACTACTATGGTCCTTAGCGTCCCATTCTATATTGGGCGTGAAAGACCAGTAATTTTGCTCAGAGACCTCTTTATCAGGCATGAGGTTCTTTTACGTGCCGTAAATCTACGACACGGGACCACCGACTTTACTTCCCTTCCGAAGGAAGCCATGCTAAGGATTTTTACGCCCGAAAAAATCCATCGCCCTCCGCTAGCATTTGTGCTACTAGTTTTTTTACGAACATTTAATTTTGGTTTTAAACGCATGCATCTCTTCACGAGATAATTATTTCTCGACTTTCGGTCACGAAATAATTAACATGAAAAGAAGTAGGGATGAGACCTCGATACTGTCGATATCTCGATACTCGGTATCGAAGTATGTGTAATACTTTGAAGTTAACCTTGGATACTTTTAATTTTTTAAGTTTTGCATTTTTAAAAGTTGTTACGTTTAGCTTTATGCTAGAAGGAATGAAAGGAGTCGAGACTTCACGTTATTGTCCCGCACATGTACCCATAGAGTTGCTGGACTATAGTTCTTGATAGACCTTGACTGCGTTTCCTGCGGGTGAATGAATGCAACATTCCATAGACTCTTGTGTCTAAATGAAAACATGCAAAACAATGGCGGAAGGAGTTTAGGTACTCGTGTAACATGCAGCGTTAACAGAGTTATGAATGAAGCTGATTTAGCTGAAGCATTAAATCACGTTTCTGCAATAGCCTGGCTTAGTGACTCACTCTCAGCCATTACATTTACTTACTCCGGTGACCAAAATCTGTTTATGCAGCAGAAACAAATTGGAGCTTAAGACGTGAGATAACACAGTGTATGGAAATATTTGTTATTTCCTTCCATTTGTTAATTTGTTTACGCAGTCAAACTCGGGTCACGAGCGTACCTTACAGGTAAACCGTACGATTAATTTCCATAATACGGATAGAGAATCCTTTAAAAGAAAGTTTTCAGCATAAAACAGTTACATAAAGGGGAAGTAAAGACATTATTATTATTATTATTATTATTATTATTATTATTATTATTATTATTAGCCTTGACTAACAATAGGGGATATATATTCTATGGCATTATCAAGATAAAAATATTGCTATTTGGAGAATGTCAAACAGGAGCAATTTCGGAATTACCATACAATATAAAATTGGTTACACACGTTTGTACACAGAAAACTACTAATAAGGACATAATTAAGTGAACAAGTTATCATCGCCTTTACAGTTTTTTTTATAGTGCGAGTATCGAACATCGAGTATCGAGAAATAGCGGTATCGTCCTAGCATTCAAAAGAAGCATTTATTAATCTCAATCAAATTGTCGGAAACCTATCAGCACTTCTACTACTATTTTTGAAAATAAATCTGTTGCTTTCTCTACTACGTATAGTAAGCAGGGAAAGTATTGTATTTCACGCAAAAATTCGATGTCGAGATTTCCCCGAAAATATGTCTTGTGCTCCCCTAAACACACAAAAAGCATTTTTAGAAAAACGTCGTGTGTAAGTGTGCCGTGAAAGTGGGCCTGTGTGCCGTTTTTGAGTTATGTATACTCAAAAATGCAAACTCAAAAACGAAACGTTAGAAAAATAAAAACTTGGAATTTAAGTTCAAATTTAAATTTATTTAAATTCAATTTAAGTTCATTTATCTTCTAAAGATGCGACACGAGGATTATGAAGAAAATCAGCCACCCTAACTACCCTTTACATGGAGCATTTTTCGAAATTTATTTCCTAAAAAAATGGCTCTTAACGATTTTGATTAAAATACCATATATTAAAGACATTCACATAGCAAATAAAATGTATGTCTTGAACTTTAATCTGTGAAGTGCTCTTCATTCGGAAGAAACATTTTATAATTTTTTAAAACAGGTAAACGTTAAGCGATGGACGAAAATGCACTCCACAAAAAAGTAGATCTTTTTAAAACACACACTTTAATTCAAATAACCTTTTTTGTGGCATCAGCCATTTCTAAGATATCCGTTATTAATGGTTGAAATTTGTTCAATGCTTGTCATTCTTTTAAAGTCCTGTCGACTCTTGGTTGTTTCTCGCGATTTCATGGAAAGAGTATGGAATTTTAAGGTCAGCGTATAGTCTAGTACTAAAACATTTGACTATCACTATTCCCAATGTATCTATAATGAAGTGTGTAATGTAGCTGTTTTTATTTGGATTAAAATGTAGTAGATAGAAAAATAAGCTTTAGTAAGAGTAGTTTGTATACCCGCTAATGAACGATAGAGGGTGAAAAAGTCATGTGAATGTATCGCATCAGAATTTTTATGTTTTATTACTTTCTCTGCCACCTACCCATATTAGTTAAGAGAAAGTATTGCATTCCACCCAAAAACTCGATGTCGAAATTTCAAAATGAAATAGGTCATGTTTTGAGGCATTTTATAAAAAAAATTCGAGCAAAAGGTTTGAGCAAAGTTCGCGCGTATCCATGCATGCGTATGTGTGTGTTTGTGAATAGCACAACACAAAAACGAATACCAAACTTGGTATTTAAGTTCAGTATCTTTCAAAGATGCGACACGAAGATTTTCAAGAAAATCTCCCTCTCCTTTCCTTTACATGGAAAAGTGTTAGAATTTTTTTGTTTTGCTTTTTCAAAAATAGCTCTAACGATTTTGATTAAAATACCAAAAATGTAAGGTATTTACATGACAAATAAAGTGTATATCCAGATTTTTTTGGGGAATAGCCTGTTAATTCCTCTTTGTATGGAGGGAATTTTATATAACTGGTAAACCTTAAGAGACAGACCAAAAACGTACTTCACAAAAAATGTAGAACTCTTTAAAACAAACACTTTATTTCAGGTAACCTTTTTGTGGCATCAGCCACTTCTGAGATAGGTATCCGCTATTATGTGTTTGAATTTTTCAATAGTTTGCCATTGTTTAAAGTGCTGTCGTTATTCAGTTCTTTCTCGTAATGTTATGGAAAGAGTATGGGATTTCAAAGCAATACATAGCGCCCCACTTTTAAACATCTATCGATTCGATTTCCTATATCCCCCTTGTACCAACAACGAATTGTGTAGTGTATCTATTTCTGCAAAGGTTTATCTCTAACAACATTGGAAAAGTAAGGTTTTGTAAGAATAGTGCTATTTATTTAAAAATAAACGAACGTGGGTAGAGAAAGTAATGTGAATCCAACACATCCGATTTTTACACAGGATTTTGTTTTTAACAATTTGAGCGACTGGTTTTAAAAGTTAATATTCACTGAACTGCGTTGAATAGGGACCTATTTAGCTGAGATAATTTAACAGGTTTTCATCATGATTTACAAGAAAGATTTGAGAGTACTTTCGTTTGTATTTCCAGAGTCAATGTGCAAAGCAGAATGTTTTACAAGGAAAGAGTTCCTGATTGAGATTTAAATCGCAATCAGGTACGTGACTTAGTTCATACATTTATGCAAACAGGATCTCTTGGTGATAAAAGACGTGTGTCTTGAAACCTCAATGAAATACTTCAAAATTTATCATAAACTTTGTTTTTCGTCGATATTATGATATTTACCGGAATTACAAGCATTTAAAGACTGCATTTAATGGTCGTAGCATTTAAATGACATTTAGTTCTATAACTTGCTAACCAATTTTCCTTGTGATAATTTTACTGTAAATTTTCCACCCAATTGCATGAGCTAATTCACTTACATGTTTGTTTTGTTTTGAAGCTGCTTTTTTTAATACGTGTATGCTTTTTTTCCAACTTTTTTTGCATAATGGGGAGAGCCTCTGGTTCAAGGACAAAAAAAAACAAATATAGAAAGGAAATCTATTGCTTCAAATAATAGTAATAATGACGTAAAATCTTCTGTTCTTAACCTCCATAGGCCTAGTGCATTTGGTACAAGTTCTGGCTCTCAAGGAAGACTATCGTAATATCTGACCCTGAGTCTCTAAATACTAGTGGTTTATAGGCTAATTTCATATCTGTATTAAATAATGCATTAATTAGTTATGGTTTATGTGTTGAATGCGCTGTTGGGCAATTATTTCTTGAAAAATAGCTGGAGCCTACACATTTTGGACAGTATAGATATGGGCAGTTTTAGAGTATGATTCTGCCCTAAATCACATATATTACTATTTTCTTTAAGGCTTATTTTCTTGACTATTAGTTTTTCTTCACATAAAAGCTTTTTAATTTCAAAATTATTTAACAGAATTGCATGAAATTTTTTCCTAATCTATCTAGATGCATGCATGCTAAATGTCAACCACCAATTTTTACATAATATTCATATACTTTTTGTAAAAAAAATTAAATACCCTAAAATATCCTATATTTTGAATTTTTATAAATAAAAACTTTTAATTTAAAGCCAACTGACCCCACAAAATAATTGATGATTCAGATTAATTCTGAGTGTATTTTTAATGGGTTGTACAAGCATGAAATCCCTAAACGTGGCAGCATTACGTAACTAAAATGCAAATATGTACAATTATAACAAATAATTAATATAGCTGGTAATAGGGAAAAATGTTAAATTTAAACTGTAACTATTTATTTCTGATTAATAGATAGTTCCATATTATGTCAGATAACGTTTATTACACATCATTTCGTTGTGGGCATAAGGATAGGTTAACGCGAGTCAGATGTTTAAAAAGCAGGCCGCTATGTGATATTAAAAAATATAAGATTCGAAAATTCAAACCAATAATAAAGAATATTCGAAAATTATTTAATGACACTAAATGTTTTATTTTATATAAATTGTGTACTTTATAGATATCTACAATTTTTTTATAATACGATTTTGTCTATCTCCTTAAAGATGTGGTATTTTTAAAAACCGTTAGAGCTATCTGTGAGAAAATAAAAAAATTGCGAAACATTTTCCATGTAAAGGGTAGTTTGGGATAAGGAGACTTTCTTGGTTTTTGAGTTATGCTGTTGACAGACCATCTTTACGTATCAATTAATACAGTAATGTAATAAACTTATAACGTTTACACAAAAATATAATTTTATCAAAATAAGGTTTTAATTAAATATTTCTTAAACAAACGCTTCCCTTTTCATGCGTAGAAATAGAATTTGATTCTTCACTAAAATAAAAACAAGTAATGCCATTGCTTTTCCCTCCTCAAACGAAGAAACGTTTCCTCAAACTTTGTTCTCTCAGACGCTTGTGTAGTTGATTTTTTTTAACTATAATATAAATTGTTCGCGATTTTCTGGATTTACCTGCTATATTTATTAAGGAACGAGCTAACCTTCAGAAACTGGAATTGTTTGGTATACAAGTTGATAAATTACGAGATATAAGAATACGTAGTGAAGGCTCGTACAGACATAATGCCCTTGCTGGAATCCAAACGAGGACCTTCAGATAGGAGAGGGCATTATAAAAGATATGCATTTAACCGTATGTTTTATTTGTTGCGTTTAATGCGCGAGTCCATTATTATCTACCCATACGAACTAAAGGCAACGCAGAATCTTATAAAACATTTGTAGCTTTCACTACGAATATACCTCACATTTCACTTTTTAATTGATTATTCTAAAAACACAAACATATTTCTGATAGTGAGTGATACCTTAATATATTCCTAGGGGCAGTGGCATTTTTAAAGTATATTTAACCCTTAAAAATATAAAAATCAGAGTTTTTCAATAATTCACGTTGAGGTATTTCTTGAATTTACGAAAATAAACATCTTGGTGTACGGAAATACTGCAAATTTTAGTTTCCAAACGACGTTTTGTTTTTGAAGATCACAATTTCGAAAAAAGTGACACAATGTACGAAAAAGAACTCAGAAGAGATTATTTTCGTAAACACTGTCTCTCGAAAGTAAGAGCGCTGGTTCTTTCACAACAGTTTTCACCTTCCTTTCTTAGAAATAAAACATAAAACTGCTATAATTCTATTACCCTCACCCCTAAAAACAAATAAAAGTTATATGTCGATCAGGTATTGCTATAAATCTCATTATATGTATTAATTTATTTATAGATATATAGCTACACCGTTGCTATTTAGAAACCACTTTGAATATTGAGATTGCGAATGACATTGTAAAAGTTAACATTAATATATTGTGATACATATTTAAGGTATACGCAGAAAAAAAACTAAATAAAATAAAAATTGTGTTTATTTAAATTAAAAAAAGGTTTGGATGTGTAGAATATGTTGTTTTTTTTCCAGGAGAGAACGTTTTAAAATTGCATACAAAATGACAGTTCTATTCGCCTAAATCATAGCCAACAATGACTGCATGTAGGCTATGTTTCAATAACACTATTTTAAACACGTTAGTGCATATCTAATACACACATACACACGAACCTTTTTCAAAAATGGCTCCTTTTTTATTCAGGGGCCCTCAAAACATGAATTTCCGGTGAAATATCGATATCGAATTTTTGGGTGGAATGTAATACTTACTTCCTAGTAGACACGTGGTAGAACAAGTAAAACTTCTTCCAGTAAAATTAACGGAGAGAAAATTCTCAATATTAATTTGCAGAGAGCAAACAATGTTACGTGTACGTGTTCTGTCATGTTTCCAGATTTATCACTTTATTAGTTTTATATATATATATATATATATATATATATATATATATATATATATATATTTTAATTGCAGCGATTTTTCGACATTTTGATATGTAGTGTTCACAAAATTACTTCATTTGGATTTAGTAGAGCGGTTTTATATAGGTAATACTGACAATGTCCCCGACATATGATTTAAACTGAGGGAGAAATAAATTTATGATGTCGTAAAACTGAGACGTTAACGAGGAAGTTCAGCAAAAACGTTATGGCTTTTACTTTTGGTCTCCAGCAGATCAGTACACATTTTCACGATAATGCCAATTATTATACCAAAACATCTGTCCTAATAAATGCACAAAAGATCATTTTTGAAACACCACACACGAAAAGGTATCCTTTATTCTCCCTGCACATTAATAATAGAGCTTTCTTTCCGTTATTTTGACTGCCAGAACTTTTTTATCACTGTTTCATATATATATATATATATATATATATATATATATAAATGTGCACAAGTGTAACGATAAGCAAGACGATAAGGCTCCACAACAGTTACAATTTTTCAGAACGAGTCAAATAAAATCCGAAATCAGTACTGTGCACGGATGGATTAACGCAGAAGTAAATTTAGGGATTTTTCCATTTCTATTGCGGTTAGTACTAACATTTCACTTTCACAAATTCCCAAAGTAATATTTTCAAAATAATTTCAAGCTTCGAACCAAAATCACCACAACCCTTTTCCATTACTTATCATAAACTTAAGAAGTTATGAAAATGCTGTTTTGTGATATACTTATTCAAAATTCCTGATACTTGAAGACATTTTTATCTTTACAGAATTAACCACAATACTTATTTTGAAATTTTACCTTAATAATAGTAATTTTAGTTTAATGTTTTGGAGACATCGTCTCAATGTTAAAATATTTTAAAAACTTAAATTAATTACATGAAAAAGGTTCCTTAAATGTGCAAGAAAAGCTGTTGTTATTTTAATATTATTTGCTCATCTCAGAGGAAAAAGTATAGCAATTTAATTTGGTGTGTTTTAAATGTTCTTATCCAGTTCATATTTTATATTGGTTAACGTAACAAAGACATATATTCCTTTTTTCTTCGTAAAACACTCAATAATATTTGTAGCAAATGTCAAATGCTCCACTAGTTTTGTATTTATATTATTTTTATGTATACCAAACGTAGTAATTTTAAATGTGAGAAAACACCGAATTAAATAAAATGTGTATTTTTTCCGCACAACAGACATTTAAATTGCCAGCAAAGGACTTTTAAACCGAAAGGACTTTTAAACTGACGTATTTTTAACATTACCTTTAAAAAATATCTCAGCAAGGGCGGGTTTAGAAATTTTGATTTAGTATTTTCACAATTTCTTGGCCTCAAAACGTGCAACACTTCCCTAATAATTTCATGAGAAAAAACATAATTGTTGTAAATATGTAATCATTAACATATGAAATAAAAAATTCCGGCCACATCAGAAGATGTAATACTTTAAGTGCAATGATAGATTTTATCATTTTTACGACTGTATATTAATAATTTTAGATTGTGTTTGGCGCAATTGAGGCCGAAGCAACCTTATAACGACAACAAAATAGGTGTAGTTATGTTTTTGTACAATGCTTCCAACCCCTCCCCTTAAAACGAATGCAGCATAATGCATTAGTGAGGTTAGGTGTTCCCCAACATTGAGAGATCTCTAATAAACAAACAACAGAACGTTCACTCTAAATCATAGTTGTCACCCAGAAATAATTGCTCTACAACGAAATTCGGGTTTGATATTAATAAATGTTGTTCCAGAGTATTGCTTAATATAACAATTAACATTATTTAACATACACAACACTGTTTCAATTAACACAGTAGCATTGCGATCACGCACGATTCTAATCTACTTATACGTCGAATCTGACTTTTTAATACAATAACAGCCTACAATTAAACATTTTCCTGTTATATAGTAGCTTATTTACTAAATTTAGATACTGCACTTTTAAATATATTATGTAGTTACTTCCTATTTCGTTTTATTTTTAAATGGGTAGTTACGTACCAATAAAATGTTTACGTAAATATTTACAACCCATTTACTTCAAATGTTTCAGGTATATCACCTTTTCACTACAATTAGTGATATTTCTAATGGTAAACTATGCGGGTTTGAAAATCTTAAAATGACAAAATAGTCACTCACTTTATCAAATAAACACTTTTATTGATAAATCTAGAATTTAATCTAATGTTACTTAACTCTATAACCAACGACACTCGAGTAACTGAAATAATTTAAAAAATGCATTAAGTACTAAGAAAAAAAGAAAGAAAAAAAAAAAAGAGATTTACGAGACATACAACAAGCAAGCGAAAACAAAAGTACTATTTAAACCAGGCAATAAATGAACTACTTTAAGCATTCATTGTAGATAAAGTAGGAAAATAGGCAAAGGGATAAATAAAACTGCACACGACACACAAGTATACAAAATACATTTAATAATCCAACATAGAGTTCAGTGACTTATACCGTTCACAATTGACGCTTGATCAAGCGGTGAGGGAAAACCAGGTGGTCAAAAACAGCTGAACAATTGCTGGCCTTGCGAACCCACAACACACGTTTACACTCGGACAGAGGGTGATTCTTCTTACAGTTTGTCTTTCTCTAAAACTGCTAACAGACATTCACTATTTCCCAATAAGGGGTGTTTTAGGCTTTTCGTCTGTACCAGATCGAAGGGACACTGGAGAGGACACTTCCGAAATCCCCTCCCCTATCCTCCCCTCCCTCCCCACCTACCGCATGTAGGTATACTGCCTCACGCTGGGATCGACCAATGAATGGCTGTATGAGTCAGATAATAAAACACCATATACTGGGTTGCACATTCAAAGTTCGAAATTGCAATTAAACTGTATTAAATAAAACATAAACACACACACGCACTTTTAATTCTCTTTGTATCAAAACACTTTCCAAGCGGCTAGTTTGCTTCCAAAAGTAGGACGAGGGAGGGTGTTTCAAGTGAGAACCGAAATTAAAAAAAGGGCATCGTTTGTTGTGTGTGAGCGCTAAATTAAAAATAAATAGAAGAGCACTAAAAGTTGATAAACAAAACAGTAACCCTCACTTGCGTAATCGATTGCATGACATTGCACACCCCCCATTACGTCACTTACAAAATAAAAAAAAAGAGGTAGGTTTCACTTTAAGGTGTTTCGTCTTTCCATGATACACTCTGTTTCAAGGTCTTCTCTTGCGTATGAATTAAACCACGCCCTGGAGTTCAAATCCAACAGGCCGCTCGATAAAATTTTGCCTAGTCGTCTACGAACCTGCTGCGCTTATATGTCGAAGGGGTTGACTAACATCAGGGACAACGCACTGTTCTCGAGCTTCGAACACGTACCTGCCAGTAACCAGCCTTGAACTTCACACACGCAACCATCGATATGATTGTGGCTCTCGCATACTGCGTAAGAAACAAAATACACTCGCCAGTAGTACAGCAGTTTAACCACACACAAAGTGTCGTCTGCTACTCGGAATTAGGCACATCGCCAGTCTAGTACAACAACATTCCTAGCTATTTTGAGCGCATGCTATAATGAAAGAAGTGTGCCCTTTCGATATAAAAATATACAAATAGTTTCACCACCGAACAGAACTGAGTAATTTGTTAAATGTTTTCCTTACCCTTTTCACAACCATGGGTCGATAATGCTGCCATTATAGAGACCGACTGCAAAGACCACGGCATGTTGGAATCTACTGCATTGTGACTCCTTCCGCACAAGCTGGGCAGATAGCAGCACTTGCGAGCGCCAAGGTCGACACCAGCGATCACCACACCAAATCTATACACCCCTTTATTTTTACGTTATTTCAAAATACGTCTACGACATTATGTTATCTTGTACGGTTCGCTTACGACTGAAGTGAAGGAACAGCTGTCAAGCGTTGCGGAGAGCAAAGAAAACCTCTCCCTCGGCTAGTATTTGCGCGCCATCTTCTGACAGCGCTGAGAACTACGTCCACAACCCATTGACCTCGTGGCAAATGGGTTGCATAATGCAGAAGGCGCTAACGCTTGAGTAATTGCTTGTTCCTACAAAATTAATATGCGAACTGTTCCATTTCCGATACTTTAACATGTGCAAGAGAAAGTGTTTAAGCGATAAACACTTTAAAAATATCTTGTGCAAAGTTTCCCATTTTTCTGTGATGCTAACCGCCCGGTGGTAATTTTCCAGGACCAGTCGAAATCCGAGCCAAGATGTGGGTAGGATCCGAATATTTTAAAAGTTAATTTTAAACGATATATTTCAAGAAAGTGGAAAGAAATGCACAAGGATTACTCTTTTGGCCTTGAAGAGAAGATGAAAGTGTAAGCTAGGATGTCCTTCTTTTGACTTTGCGGTAATCTCGACAATATCGCACATGCTATTGACCTGGGGGAACTGCAGCAATAAGCCGAACTGATCTTCCCCAATGTAATTCAGTTAGGGCCGTTCATTCCAAATGATTAGGGAATCCCTTTTCAAAACTGAGCGTGCACGGGTTTGATTCTTGGTTGAACTTAGCGGAAACTGGAGCAATAGGCAGAACATTTCCTCACTGTAACTCATTTATGGGCTTCTCATTCCAAGTGATAATTGAATCCCTTTTCAGGGCTGACTGCGCATGGGTTTGACTCTCGGTGGAATTTAACAAACACTGCAGTAATAAGCTGAACTTTCCCAATGTAACTCGGCACCCACTCATACCAAAGTGAAAAGGTATCCCTTTTCAACATTCAGCGCGCATGGGTTTGGCTCTCAGTTGAACTAAGCGATACAGCAGCAGTATTCAGGTTCTTGGACGCACAGAGCCAATTAAATGAATATTTGCCTTCAGCGACATTGTTTTATTTTTAGATTCAATTTTAAGCTCCTGTCTGCAAATAATTATTTCCACTGGTTTTGAAATAAGAACTTTAGTGAATCTTGGTTTACTATCCTGCATGATCTAAGCTCTAAAAGTACTCCTTAGACGTCTCGGACAATGCAGACATTTGTACAAATTTAAATCAGTTTTGTTCAATATTGCAAGTTCATTATGAATATTCTCAAAAGTATAATCAAAACCAGTGAAATAGTAAATGTGATATTAAATATCTGTGTTTTATGATACTTAGTATTATGTTTAAATGCATCTGTACATTTTTTAACTATTATGTACATTTCTAAGAAGGATTTTTAAATCCTGTCGACTGAAACAATGTAAATCACTAATCATTGCTATAGTGAACTTCTAAACTAAAATTACACAACACAGTATGTAAAAACTATATATTTTGGCATTTGGGTGTAGAATATTTGTGCGTTTTGACTTATAAATAGAAAGAAAACTGTTCTGCATAGGATATATGATGTGCCACTGAAATGTTTTGAGAATAATTCGCTTTTTTAGTAGATAACGGTTTTAAATCGAACTTATACTGAGATTAAGCAATAAAAATCATAACTGAAAACTGCAATATTCGCAATATGCCACATGCACATGTTTCACTAACACCATAAAGAAATATAATTCTTTGCAGAATTGAAAATTGTACAATAACAATTCGTAATTTGTGATTACGAGACAAGAATTAATGTATAAATCGGAGTAAATATTGACAATTCAGCGAAATCCAAAATGTATATTTACTCAAGACAAATGCCCATAAATGGGTTAAAGGTCATACACACAATAATTAAGAGGAAGGAGGGAGGGAGGGAGGAAGAGAGAGAGAGACGGAGGGGGAAGTACATCCTATAGGTCACAAGGGAAGAAGATATTAAACTAATTACAGATGGCGACCACGAAACACTGTGCGCCTCGACGGATATATCTATGAGTCATTGTGAAACGGTTTATAATTAAAATATCACATTAATATTGATTTGCATCTGACCCTTACGTTTTGTAATAATTAAATTTTATACTCAATTATGGTAATTAATTTTGTGATTTCCGTTACATAGCCTTCATACAAACACATGCCGCTGAGTATTCATAACCATTTTAATGACCATGCTATTGCATTCGAATAATTTTTAATAATAATTTCCCTTGGATATCATTTTGGAGGGAGAGAAATGCCTGTAGCTATTTTTTGGTCCTGGTGTGCCCGAGAGATTCGGCCGCGACTAACTTCGTACTCGTTCCAAAAAATGCACTTAACGAACTTGTGTCGTAAATAACTATTTAACTGCCTGCGTTGAGAGATGGCTTCCACTATTAGTCTATTTCTAAAACAGACCAACTGCATTAAATGCATGGAAAATTCGTGGAGCAAAAATATCAAATTATGAGGAGCAAGAACGACAGTGTGTGGTCTAAAAGATGCAACACTTGAAAGCGCTACTTTTTTTCTGTCTTATTCTTTTAGTTGCATTAGACTTTAGCTGCTACATTGGTCATATCGGCGGCCTTTCGTTTGGTACTTATTGCCTATTGGCAATGTTAACTCGTATTCTCTTGTCGTTGGGTTCCTTGCACTTTTGGGTCTTAATCATTAAATTACACACACATTCACACTCTCATTCATACTTCCAGACTCTGGGGACGATAGGGAATAATCTTGGCTAGAGAAAAATTCCCACCCCCAGCCGGGAATCGAACCCGAGACCCCTCGCACAGCAGGCAGGTGCTCTACGACTGAGCTACAATCTTCTGCTTTCTGCCTTCTCCGCACTCGTAACAGCTATTTATGTATCAAGTACGCAAAATAAGGTTTTAGCGGAGTAATTCTGTTTTTACGAGCGACGCACAAAACAGGTCTGCCAAAGCTTTAGCGTACACGGTGTATACAATAATAGTACACGCTTTCTAATATATACACGGGGTTCCCGAATCGCCGTCCATTTTGTTCGAATAGGCAACCCAAATAGCATCAAGGAGGATAAAACTTTCCACTGTTGTATCAGCGCATTAGGCAGGACTGCTTGCTTCTATTTCAGTTATTTTATTTAAAAGCGTTCTGGTATTGCTAACACTGTCACAGTTAACATTTAGTCTGATTGTTACATCGATCTAACAGACATACTGTTTGTGTATAACTGTACGCTTCGTGTAGGATTATAGTGTTTATAATATGAATTCCAAGATAATATTCCGTAATACAGACAGAGTCAAAAAACCACGAATCGGCTGCGCGGTGTTTTTTCTGTCCGCGTCCTCGGCGCTCGTTGCCGTCTGCCGCTATCATAGAAAGGCGCGGATGAAACCATACAACATTTTTAAAACTACTTTTAAAGGCTTTACTTACCAACTTTATGAAAGGAGATGCTGAAACTGGCCACCGTCATTGTCCATACATTTTGGCACCTCTTTAGGAAACTATCCATCACTCGCCGTAGTTCACGTTGAGAAATGCTGGTCATTTCCTGACGGATATTTTGTTTTAATTCTTCCAGGGTGTGTGGGTTTGTCTTGTACACTTTGTTTTAAGTTAGCCCAGAGATAGAAATCGCAGGGGGTTAGGTCGTGGGACCGAGGGGGCCACAAATCTCTACTAATAATTCTGTCCTCAAACACACTTTCATAAAGTTGTTAAGTAAAACTTTTAAAAGTAGTCTTAAAAATGTTCTATGGTTTCATCCCACCTTTCTATGATAGCGGCAGACGGCAACGAGCGCCGGGGACGCGGACAGGAAAAACACCGCGCGGCCGGTTCGTAATCTTTTGGCTCTCCCTGTACATTGAAGTATAATAATAAATAAATAAAAAATAATAACAATAATAAGAAGAAGAATAATACGTCCTGTCGTCATGAAGATTACCCGTTTAGGTAGCTGGTTTGACCATTCCTGAAATAGACTTACGTTTGCCAAGAATTAGGAAATACATGTTTAAAAATGCCGTCAGACTATATAATTCCAATTAAACAGTTTATAAAGAACTTCAGGATCATTATTTATCATGAACGTTTGACGAAAAATACTCTGGAAACTTCTGAGAAAACTTTGACGTGGTTTACAGACAGCTCAAAGGAAGAATCCGGAATATATGGCATAAGACCAAGATGCAGAAGCTTTTTTCCCTTCGGTGAACGTGCTACTGTTTTTGAAACAGAAGTTTATACTATTATTCGATGCATACATGAAAACATAAGGAGAGCTTACACTAGTAAGTCATAAGGTAACGTCAGGACTGGCTTTAAACTGCCTAAACATGCTCACAAGCTTGGTAGAACAGAATGAAGTTCAACTCATCTGGGTGCCGGGTCATAGCGGCATAGAGCGTAATGAAAAAACTGATGAACTTGCAAGACAAGGAGAAGCTTCACAATTTATTGGGCTCTAACCGGCTCTAGGAACCTCGATGTTTAGTAAGAGAGCTATTAAAAACTGGTCCAAAGTTGAAAATCATAAAACCTGATTTAAAACTCCAGGAAACAAACATGGTGAGCTACTTTTTTAGAAAAACATGTAAGAAAAGAACTGAAAGCGGATTGTAGAGTGTGCAAGAAAGAAATTGAAACAACCAGCATATTATATGCTCCTGTGAGGCTTTGGCTCACAGGAGATGCATTGCTTTTGGGGAAATGTTTTTAGAACCAGAAGAATTTGAAGCTATATCTGTTATGAGACTGTATTCCTGTAAAGGATGCAGACATAATGCAATGGCTTTAAGGGGACAAGGTACTCTGAAATGGTCAAAAATCACATTTTTTGTTTTAAGCACTAATAAAATCTCTAATATTTCCAGTTTCAGAAAATATATACTTTTGGGGGGTTAAGAGGTTTTTAAGACATTTAAATACCATTTAAATGCTAGTCTGCATTCCTTTAAAGCTGTCATGTAACGCCCCTTTTTAGAACATTTTGTATCTTTCAACAACGAACGACTATATCGTGAGCAGTTAAGCAATTAACAAAAGAGGCCAGGATCAAGAAAAGGCAATCAGAAAAGCTGAAGCAATCCAGGAATGAAGGTGCAGATGATTATGATCCTGGAATGTACTGAAGTGTGTCAGAATTTTAATGTTCAAACTTTAAATTCAGTTTTCTCAAAACAACATTTTTAGATGCTTACGTACCTTTTTCTCAGAATGTATAAAAGGTAGAGAGCTGACATTTTCAGTAAATGTATACATCACATGGTTAAACTTTCTGAACCATAATCATACTTTTATAATGTATATTAGTGATATTAAGAGAGCAACAACATTGCAAATGTTCCACATTTTTACTTTTTTGACTTTGCAAGTAATTTTTTTCCAATTTCTAGTGAAATGATACACATAACTAAATAATTGAGGTTCAGTAGGTAGCTGATTATACTAAGAACAAGCATGCAAAAGTGTGATTCTGTATTGCAAGCAGGATCAGAGAAAAGGGTACATGAATTCACATGTTTTAAGAGTAAATTTTATTATTTTTCTGCTGAATTAAATAATTTTTATGGCCTCAACTACATAAGTTATCAATGCAGACTACCACTTTAAATAATTATCATGGTTTATAGAATAATTCATAATATTTTCAGGAAAAACCGTTGAGAACTTTAAGAGCAGCAGCAATTTAACACACTTAAGGTGTAATTTCCATGTGTTCAGAATACCTGTTCCCCTTAAAACGATAGAGGAAGCCCAAGGCTGAAGCGCGTCCGGAGCAATGACGCAAATCTGTATCGTATAAGTTAAGACAAGCTGCTTTGACCTATACATCCACAGCTGTGCTTTGTATACGGGTGATTGGGGCAGCGGTTTTCTAACGAAGAGGTTCGGAGTTCGAATCCGGAGATTTACATCCGTAACACGCTGTACTTTACGTATACACGCATGTAGAGAGCTACAAATTCTAACTGATAAAATTTATATCTTCAGAAAACCCTGCTACATTATACCTGCCCTCTGTGCACAACTACGAGATGTAAGTTCAAGAAGTGGACAGACATTCGGGAACACTGTGTATGGCCAATTTTAAGTTATATGTTAGATATTCTAAATTCAGTTAAACACATATCTGTCAGTGTATAGCCGCAGTATCTTCATTACATTTATTACCCTATGTTGTGTAATAACAAGTTACTAGCAAAGGAAAACAAACAATAAATAAAGCAAAAAACTGTGTACATAAATGTTAATTATTTTAATGTGCATAACCTGCGTACGAGTATGGATTTGGTTTGTAAACAACGATACGTATAAAGCACTTAATTTATGAAAAGGTTTGTTTAGTTTGTGAAAATAGTGTTATTCCCGAGGAAATTTCAACTCGAGCTAGAAGCATTGAATCG
This sequence comes from Deroplatys truncata, assembly GCA_030765065.1. Lineage (NCBI taxonomy): Eukaryota > Metazoa > Arthropoda > Insecta > Mantodea > Mantidae > Deroplatys > Deroplatys truncata. The sequence continues at coordinate 636,939,497 of CM060990.1, forward strand.
GAACGGCGCTGCGTTGATTTTCTTTTTGTTTACGGCACGTAAAAGAACCTCAAGCCTGATAAAGAGGCCTCTGAGCAAAGTTTCGAGCCTTTCACTCCCAATATAGAATGGCACGCTAAGAACCACAGTAGTTAAAGAGCGTCCATAAATAAAACTCAGTTTAGTTTGTTAATTTTGTTTAAAACGCCGCTAAAGTTTGCCATGACGAATTTAGCAGCTTAGTCGACTAAAGTAACATTTTTGACTTGTTAATAGTCCGACAAGCAACTGTTTTAAAGAGCTTCTACTAAAAAAACTAGTTTTAGTTACCTGAATTTCCTTATTGTATTTATTTCACCGTACTATACATATGTTTAAAGGCGCAACATAATGTTAAACCAAAACTCTCCTGTTTTTTTACTAAACTTTGCGTTTTAAACTAAAAAATTACTAATAAGTCGATATTTTTATTTAGTATGCCCTTTCTACATGGGAGCTATTTTTAAATAGCGCTGCGCTGGAGATCTGGGCATCTAATCAATGGAATATCGGCATGAGATTTTCTAAAACTACGTTTTATAAAATAAAAATGTTTAAGGTGCATTAAATACTCCCCAATATTCACGAAATCTGCCATGTATATCCCTAGTTGAAAAAGGTACAATTTATACAGAGGTGTGAAAATTATTAGACTCAAAGCAAACTTTGGTTATTTACTGTCTGGGGAGGGAAGAAAGTGGGTTATAGCAGAAGTTAAAAACATGGGAGTGTGGTGAATATGGTAAATGATTAGAAATAGTATGATGCTTGATAGTGCAGTGACGTGAGAAATATTTAATACCGTATAAATGATACATAGATTAGTTGATAGTGAAGCGAAGTATATTTATAATTATAAATAAACTAAGTTACCGAATATAATAATAATAATTATAATTATGAACAAATATTGCGATACTAGATTAAACAAACTGAATAGCCAGTTATTGTGGATACTGGCTTCTAGTATAAATAGTAATTCACTAACGTTTTGTGGAATTATAGTTTAATTATAATTTTTTTTATTTTATGTTGTTTTAATTTATTTCACTTTTTGGTTAGTAGTAAGTTAAATTTGTACAAAAATATCGCATAAATTAATAAGAATAAGGGAAATAAATAGAAAATTTGGAATACACGTCCTGGTGTATTAACTAGATACCAAGACGAAGTATTGCAGATTTAATTTTTATCTGAGGTTATGTCTCCTATATATTGAAGCTTTAGTGTGATAAATGCTTACAGAAGCCCCACCAAACAGAATTAAATGAAAAAGTAGAATTAAACTACAGAATCAACATTTCATCTTGTACTGTTGGGCAGGTACAGTCAATTTATCTTCAATAAAATAAGTTTTCCAAAAGTGGATGTTAGATGACTGTTTTCAGTTATTCTCTCCTCGGGTAACATCTGTGAAAATTCAATTAAACAGTAAATATTTGTTCTATTGTGTGTGCCTTTCGTACTGTACACAATTTTGGGTCCGTGGGTTGGACAAATTATGTTTCACCATGAAAAATTACGATTGCAATGGTGTTATTGGAGGAAAATAAATATTCACAATGAAAAATATCTGACAAACATTCACAATAGGCGTTGGTTTGATATTTAGACATTTGTAAGTTATTTGCAAACTCAAAAGTTACAATCGTTTTTACCGGAAAAATGTATTTAAGTCCAAGAATTTCGAGTCCTCTGTAGAAAAAAAAACAGTTTTGATTAGAAATTAATGAGAAATATGTTCTTAAAAACACATACAATTATAATAATAAAAATGCCACTAACATTTAAAAACGAAAAGTCAGATATAAATCAAACTTCGCATTTAAGCGTACTCGTTACTGGATTTTCGGCATTTCAAAAAAAATTACATTTCTGTAAATTTTCTCTAAAAACACTATAGAATCGGAATCCAAATGCGGTTTTGCCCTTGAGGTCAGTTAAATTTCTATAAGTGGTGTTTAAATGAACATAAGAAGTGTATGAAATTTTGAAAACTTTTTCTCTTGAATTTCTGCAATTTTTGTCCAGTTTCTTTCAAATTTTCCGTATATGTTTCTAAAAGCTGGATGAAATATCTAAAGAGCCTTTTCTTTATATCAAGCATAGTTTTGGATTTGGGGTTTAATAATGTATGAGTTTACAAAATATATAATTTTACGAAATTAGAAGTGTTACGTACTCTGTTATTTTATTTCTAATAAAAGTTTTAAAGTTACATAACAGTTTATATTTATTTTGTAAAGAACTGCGTTTGATAAGTAATACTTAAACTTTTTAAATTTTTAACATTTCAATGTTTCATCAGTTGGGGCATTTTGGAAAATTATTTAAGTAGATAGGATCGCAAAAATTACTTTTCTGTTATATGGAATAAGTCTGTGATTTCAAGTAAATTGGTTCAAATTTGTAGAAATTAAGACATTTCAGTACCGAGTATCCTTAATTTGGGCATTGCAAGATGATTTTCACGATATTCCACGCCCCAAACAATCCTTTGCATGTAAAGAATTTTCGTTATTTGTTTCGTTATAAAATTGGCTCTAATGGTTCTGATTGCAACACAATATGCTTGAGATATTGGCGTGACAAATAAGTTTATATATTTTGAATGTTATGTAAATAAAGTGTGAAGTTTTCTGTGTTCTCATTGAATGCGAACTATAAAGATATACAAGAGCTTATCAAACGTAAAAGGAGAAGGCTCTAAAACTTCCACTTCGTGTACAATAGCATTTTTCGTAGCATTAGCCGTTTCCACAGTATTCGTTGTTGCATGCTTAATTTGAAGCTTGGTGTGCTGCAACATGTTTGAAAATGTGCTATTTTTATTCCTGTTTTGTTCATATGACTTCGTTACAAGACAAAATTCTACTTGAGATTCACACAGTTCCCTTGCGTTGCAAGTAACGAATTTCATATTAGTTAATTCGAAACCAGGCAGGCATTTTTATAGTGATTAATGTGACGTGGATAGAAGAATCACTATTACCGACACGAGTAGACAAGGTCGTTAAGACAGGGACTCGCGAACGGGTGGTCCGTGGTTCAAATTCCGCCAGGTCCGTCCTCCCTGACAGACTTTTTTCCAGGTTTTCTTCAGTCACAACTCGCAAATGCCAGGGAGGTACTCTCAATTTAGGCCTGAAATGTTTCCTTCCCAAATGTCATGGGATACACACCAAAAGCTCGAATTAATGGGGTTGCATCACGACAGATGAAACCGTGCCTCATTTTTGGGTTATTTTGAATGAGATCCTGAAACCAACGATAAAGTCAAATTCAAATTCTTTTTGCTTTATCACACTCCTTAAGTAGCTGCACTTGTGTTACTTTATAGGAGTGAAGATGTGGTTTCTTTGCGGCCCTTTGGCATGCTGGGTGTGTGTCCTGATTCCTGCGACAATCGACGTAAACGCTTCTTACGCTAACGTTCCAATCGCCACGCACATTGTTTACAATTCTGTCACCCGGAGGTTCCGGGTTCGGTTCCCGGCCGGGATGGGAATTATCCTTTAATTAGGATTATTCCCTACCCTCCATAGAGTCTGGAAGTGTGGATGTGAGAGTGAATGTGCGTGCGAAAATAAGTTTAAAAACAAACTCTCTCTGGCATCGATGTCTGATGTTTTCCAGGTTCATCCAGAAGGGATCCAGCCCTTCCTAGCTTCCTGGTTAAACCGTATATTGTCGACTTCGATGGGACTTGTTACCCTTCAAACTTTGTCCTGAACTGCCCTTGGGTTGCAAGAAAAGTTTTTGTGATCTAGTGTGCATATCACTAACAAACGTTCTACAAGAAAACATGTCATGAATACCGTATTCCGTGGTGAATACTGTTACAAACTATTCACAACCTATGTAAGGTGAAATTCTATGCATTCATGTTCGAAATGGTTTGAAATGAATCCGTCTTAAGGCTTCTTAACTAGTTTTCTGGATTCGCTTCTGTAAGAATAACTTCTTTTTTTATTCTTAACATATAACATCTTATGTACTACATTCACATTACTATCTCTACCCTCTATCGCTTATTAGTGGGAATACAAATTATCCTTACGAAAGTTTACTTTCCTATCCACTTCAATTTAATCGAGATAAATCTTTCCGGAGATAGCTACATTACGTTATAAATACAAAGGGAATAGCGATAGTCAAATGTTTTAGAACTGGACGCTATACGCTGACCTAAAATTCCATACTCTTTTCACATCACGAGAAACAGCTGAAAAACGACAGGACAATGGAATGGCTAAGTATTGAGCAATTCGAACCATTAATAATGGATATCACGGAAATGGCTGATGCCACAAAAAAGTTATCTGAAATGGGTTGTGTATTTTAAAGAAATGTACATTTCTGTGCAGTACGTTTCCGAGGACTTCACAAGCTATTCCCAGAAAATTCAATATAAACATTTTATTTGTCGTGTAAATATCTTTAATATGCGGCACTTTAATCAAAATCGTTAGAGCCATTTTTAGAAGATAAAAACTTTAGAAAAATGTTCCATGTAAAGGGTGGTTTGAGATGGAGGGATTTTCTTGAAAATCTTTGAGTTGCATCTTTGGAAGGTACTGAACATAAATACCAAGTTTAATATTTATCCGACTTTTCGTTTTTGAGTTATGCTGTTTACAAACACACACATGCACCTTTTTCTAAAAGTAATTTTTTTTCGATTCAAGGTGCCTCAAAGCATGTGTATTTCCGGTGAAATCTTGGTATCGAATTTTTGGATGAAATGCAATACCTTCTCTATATACCTACTATGTACGTGATAGAGTGAGTAACAATGTCTAAAGTTTGGATCAGACTGTTTTAACACTTGACTGTCACCCTTGGAACAATTGAAGACACCAAAGCACTTTTTCGTTCCTTGAAAGTAAAGCCACGCATACATCTACATCCGGCACGTGGACCAGTTACAAATATTTACCATTCATACTTCATTTGTTGTGATTAGTTTTTGTTCCGTTTTGCTATAAGTGGAAGAGATGCGGTGTTGTCACGTTTCAGGCAGATAAGGTTACCTTCGTTTCTCCCCTCTATAAACCCTTCAGTTACAATTTTCCACATCGTTTCTTCCGAATTAGAAGCATTAGTAATGAAAGGGTAACTTTTTCTAATCAACAATTAGTTTATTGGCAGAAACTGCGAACAAGTCTAAAGGGTATGTAAAAAACCATAAACATATACTTACTGAGGAAATGTAATTCGTATGAAAGCACTTTTCAAGGAAATAAAGTCGAATGCGCTTATATAAAAGATGTTTATTTCAATAATGAATTATATTCTTGAAGGTATAGTTTGTCGTAAGAATGATATTCAGTTTCTCGTCCATCAGAACATATTTGCCTAGCAGTATTTCCAACTTCGTATGAATACACTCAACTCGTAAAGTTAATTTTAGTATGCAACGTAACGCAGAATTTAAATTAGATAAAAGCAACATAGTTATTAAATGAGTTAAAGCCACATTAGAATTGCAAATCAAAGAGCTGGACAATACTTGACACGTATATCATTGCTATATACAGTATGTTAAAATTACAAGTAAGGATTGTTGGAAAATGCTATATAGAAATTTAATATTTGCAAAGAATGCTTATATTATGTAAAATCAATTAAAAACATGTATCATGTAAAAATAAAAAAAAATACAATTGAATAAGTAAAAAAGAGAAAATACGTTAACAAGACTGAACGAAAACATTGCAATCGCAATATTTTAAACAAAATAGGAAATGAAAAATGTCAACAAAAGAGAAAACTAAAATAGAAATATATTAAAGAACGAATTTATACTGTAAATGTGTTATTTGTAACAAAATGTGAGTTGTTTAACGTAAAGAATTTGTATATAAGTTATAATTTATTTCGTTACACGTAGCAACCAAGTTAGAAAGTAAACAACGTTCAGTTCTTCGTATTATCTTAACAAAATGTTCGTGTTAAGGCAGACATCTTCAACAAGGCTCAAAGAAAATTATTTAAATTGTAACGCATATTGTACTGTATCATACACAAAAAGAAACTGTATATACAGCTTTGTGAAATACAAAGAATCAGCGAACAAAGGTAGAAAATTGGAGTAAGTGAAATTAACATACAAAAGTAAATATTGTTCTACATTATATTAGTCAGTTACCTGAAAGGAACTAAATCACTCTTCAGTGATTTTCATTATTAATGTTATTCATGATTTTAAATTACTTTACCTTTCCTAAACACGTAATAAAATTCTTGATGAAAGCGGATTGCTCAAGACTAAGCTAAAAGTATTTTAAATCACTTAAAATACACCGGACATACATAGCAAATTAAAATAAAGCTTTCACAACATGCTAGTAGTGTAACGCACGATATTGCAGCTCAACAGTTGCTGAGTGAACTCATATTCCGCCAAGAATCACTTCTGCCACTCCTGGCAGACACGATAATACCAACAGATTTATTGGCGCGGTAACTTAAAATCAGCAATTACAAAGTAGAGTATACGGACGACCAGATCGAGAGGTTCCAGACCCAGAGCCGGAGCAGAGATCAGAACCCCCGACCACCCTAAACCCTTAGCAAACGGAAGACATGAAAAATTAAATTAAGTTTTATTTATGGACGCTCTTTAACTGCTGTGGTCCTTAGCGTCCCATGCTATATTGGGCGTGAAAGACCGGTAATTTTGCCAAGAGACCTCTTTATCAGGCTTGAGGTTCTTTTACGTGTCGTAAATCTACGACAAGGAAACCACCGGCTTTCCTTCCCTTCCAAAGGAAGCCATGGTAAGGATTTTTACGCCCGAAAAAATCCATCGCCCTCCGCCGGGTTTGAACCCGCGAGCTCGGGAAGGAAGACGTGAAGCCTTAATAAGGCGAACCAATATGTGTTGGAGACTCAAAAGACCTACGTGCAGTTACACTAATTTACAGCCAAAATGCTTATGCCTTATGCCGTTTTATTTCCCCTACTGCTTACCTAAGGTACAGGGAGAGCCAAAAGACTACGAACCGGCTGCGCGGTGTTTTTCCTGTCCGCGTCCTCGGCGCTCGTTGCCGTCTATAGAAAGGCGTGGATGAAACAATACATTTTTAAAACTACTTTTAAAGGCTTTACTAACCTTATGAAAGTGTGCTTGAGGACAGAATTATTAGTAGAGATTTGTGGCCCCCTCGGTCCCCCGACCTAACCCGCTGCGATTTCTATCTCTGGGGTAACTTGAAACAAAGTGTACAAGACAAACCCACACACCCTGGAAGAATTAAAACAAAATATTTGCCAGCAAATTGCCAGCATTTCTCAACGTGAACTACGGCGAGTGATGGATAGTTTCCTAAAGAGGTGCCAAAAATGTATGGACAACGACGGTGGCCAGTTTCAGCATCTCCTTTCATAAAGTTAGTATGTAAAGCCTTTAAAAAATGTCGCATTATTTCTTTTTTCAAAAATTGCTCCAATTTGTTTTATTAAACTACCATATGTTTAAAATGTATGACTAATAGGATGTAGATATAGCTTGAATGAATTTTCTTGTGCATAGCCTGAAAAACACTCTTCATTCTATGTGAGTTTTGTATAATTTTGTATAGCTAGGATACCATAGGAAAAATATGGAGTTCATTAAAGCAAGCCATTTTTGTGAAACATTTTTTTCGTAACGTTAGCTATTTTCGAACTATTTCATGTTGCATGCCTGAAATTTAAGAGGCGTCATCTGACGGAAGATACGTTTATTTTGAATTCTTCGTTTTTCTTTTCCTTACAATATACACTTTTCTTTTTTACTTTCTCTACTACGTATAGTAAGTAGGGGAAGTATTGCATTCCACCCAAAAATTCGATACCGAGATTTCACCGGAAATACATATTTTGAGGTGCTCTGAATCCAAATAAAGCATTTTTAGAAAAAGGTCCATGTGTGTGTGCGTGTGTGTGTCTGTGTGTGTGTGTGTGTGTGTGTGTGTGTGTGTGTGTGTGTGTGAACAGCATAACTCAAAAACGAAAAGACGGATAAATACCAAACTTGGTATTTAGGTTCAGTATCTTTCAAAGATGCGACACGAAGATTTTCAAGAAACTTTCCCACCCCAGACTACCCTTTACATGAAACAATCTTCAAAAATTTTTATTTTCTCAAAAATGACTAACGATTTTGATTAAAATATCATATGTTTAAGATACTTTCATGGCAAATGAAACGCATATCTTGAATTTTCTGGGAATGTCCCCAAAAGTCGTCTTCATCCTGAATGAATTTTATATAACTGGTAAACCGTAAGAGATAGACAAACGTTTACTACTCAAAAGATGTGGATCTCGATAAAACACACAGTTTATGTCATATACTTTTTTTCGTTGAGTGAACCATTTCCGAGATATTCCTTGCTATTTGTTTCAGTTTTACAATACTTAAGGCTGGTTCACAACCAACGAGAACGGTAACCAGAATGAGAACGAGAAAGTTGAAATACATGTATTCAAGTGGGAGTGTTCACAATCGACGGAAGCCTTCCCGGACCCCGGGAACGGGAAAGAAGAGTTGCCCAACTTTTAACTTTCTCGTTCTCGTTCCCGGGCACGGCATATTAGATCCCTATTGTGCATATTAGACTCTTCACTTTAGAGGTTGTTTTAGGCGGCTGTGACATGAAGCAGCCACTAGTGCTCTCTATAGTCGCAAGCTGGAAACATGGAATTAGTAGTAAATGTGCTTCCTAACCTCATCCCGACAACCGCAAATCTAATCAGCGTTGGTTCCTCTGGTGAAGGGATCATTTATAGTTTGTTTATATGAAACTCAAAACTGACTATTACCTAAAAACAATGGCAAAAGCTACAAAGAAGAGCTAAAAACCGGTGGAAATAAAAAAGAACAATAAACAATTTTAATGTATGTCATTAAATAAAGGAATGGAAGCTTGGCATAAGTAGAGGGATCGGAAATGTAATGGATATACATTTAGGTAATGTTTACTCTTTCGAACTTTGACGTTGGCTTGGCTAAATTCGAAGTAGGTGAAAAAATGTCAATGGTCAGTTAAAAGCAAATGAAATCCCAATGCGCAAAATCGACGTTCACTTCGTGATCGATATGCATTCGCGTTCTCGTTACCGGGCTGTTGTGAACCAATATCTTGTATGGTGCATTGCTTCCCGTTCTCGTTTACGTTCTGGTTACCGTTCTCGGGCGGTTGTGAACCAGCCTTTATACTTTTCCTCAAATGGGAATTCGTTTTTTTTTAAATGTCCTGGACATACAAAGAGAATGGAATGCTCCACATAGCAACTAACTCTTAAAATATTTGATTATCGCTTAAAGGCTACCATATTTCCCTTGCACCTGCAAGAAAATTAGCAATAAGATTAACATCTGGATATAGCGATTAACATGAAGCATATGGGGAATAAGCGCTTGTAAATATAGCTTGTAGAAGAGTAGAGAAAGTCATGTGCGTGCAACACAAGATTTTTTAAATTAATTTTTTTATTGCTGCATTTATACCACACCTTTTACTGCAATGGTCATATCGGCGGCCTTTGGAACATATTGCTTTATAGGCAATGGTGTTAACTCGTATGCACTTGTCGTTGGATTTTTAGACTTCTTTGTTGTTGTACATTAGATCACTCACACATTCACTCTCATTCATACTTTCAGAGGATAGGGAATAATCTTGACTAGAGAAAAACCCACACACCCCAGCCGGGAATTGAATCCGGGATCCCTCGCACATCAGGCAGGTGCTCTACCGATTGAGCTACGGGGCTAGCCTATTACATAGTGTCAATGACTTCTGAGTTTATTCCTCCATGCTGTAGGTAACTCTTACAGCTTTAATTTGCAATAATGTCTACACATAAAAATACATCTTGAAGACGTAACGTGAATGGAAGATTCGATTTTTAATGAAATACCTGCGAAACTATAATAAACAGAATTATTTATGTTACTGCATCAGATATTTTAATACGATTTTAAATGTTACATAGTGGTTATTGTGTTTCACGTGAACGTAGGCAAAGGGTATGAAATACCATGGTTGGCATATGCATCTAATTTTAAACAGTTATTTGTTATCTCAGCCATTTATTTAATTACAACAAGAGGCATACTACTGTAATTTCATCCAACGAAATTATTTCTGGCTAATATTTAACATAATTGAAAGGAATATATACAAAAATAATAGATTTTGTTAATTTATAGAATAAGAATAGACTACAAGTGTCAGGACACTAGATATTCCAGCCTGTATGTGAAAAATTGCAACATTTATACTTTTTCCTAAACTTTTGCTTTAAAATGTTTGCGTCTACATTACTTTGGACAAGCCATAACCACAATATGCTGATTTGGCCGCGTCAACCTTGTCCTGTGCTAAATTCAGCAGAGTTAACAACGTTCATTCGCAAATGTAAATGGGAGAAGTAATATGCGTATAAAATGTACAGAACTTGATCTTGTAACTAGCAATATTCAAACTCTTGCACATATCCAAAATAAAAGCCTAAAAGGGTCAAAGTCACAATTGCAAATGATTCAGGGGGGAGGCAGTACATTGCAGAGCACACATATTGCTGCTAAGGAAGAAGGCAAACCGAACCGTAGATTATGTTTACAAAGTAAGACAGGTTCCCTCGAACACTAACTCCAGTAGGTATTCGCCTCCATTTTAAAAATTATAGCAGCCAAATTAACGGACAGGATATTCTAATGTTTAATATGGACAAAACCACAACGACATTTGAGTTAAGGTGTACTGGTGTTTTTCAAGAATTTAAGTTTTTGTAAATTATGCCGAAATTATAACTTTACGTTATCTTTACAAAATTATTTTACACGCATTTAGTAAAACTAATTTTTGGTATAATACTTGAAATTGCAGTGAAAATAAGTTTTTATCTGATGGAGAAAGAAAAATAAGCAATTATCAACGTTTTCACTAAACGCCTTAGTTATCACAACTGCGCAAATTTATTTAAATCACACGTCGGTTAAATTTTCAGGTGCTAAACAAAAAAATCCTCCTTAATGCATGTAGAATAATTTGGTACACACAGAATACACAAAATTTAAAAATTCTGTTTCCATAATGATAGCTTGTAAAATCTGTAAAAAAATTTCTGATGTGTTACACTCACATGACTTTCTCTACTCTTGTACAAACTATTTTTACAAATGCTTATTCTCCATATGCTTCATGTTAATCGAGATATCGAGATGTTAATCTTATTGCTAATTTTCTTATAGGTGGAAGGGGAATATGGTAGGCTTTAAGCGATAGTCAAATATTTTAAGAGCTGGTTGCTATGTGGAGTATTCCATTCTCTTTGCATTACCAGGACAAAAATCTGATATGTTACACTCACATGACTTTCTCTACTCTTGTACAAACTATTTTTACAAACGTTTATTCTCCATCTACCTCATGTTAATCGAGATATCGAGATGTTAATCTTATTGCTAATTTTCTTTTAGATGCAAGGGGAATAAGGTAGACTTTAAGCGACAGTCAAATCTTTTAAGAGCTAGTTGCTATGTGGCGCATTCCATTCTCTTTGTATGTCCAGGACATAAAAAAAAGAGTAACGAATTCCCATTTGAGAAAAAGTATTGGAAAATTTAAGGGAATAACAAGTAATATCTCGAAAATGGTTCACTCAACAACAAAAAATTTATATGGCATAAATTGTGTATTTTAACGCGATCTACATTTTTTGTGTAGTAAAATTTTGTCTATCTCTTATGGTTTACTAGTTATGCAAAAGTCGTTCACAATGAAGAATACTTTTGGAGACATTCCTAGAAAATTCAGATATACATTTCATTTGTCATGTAAATATCTTAAACATATGATATTTTAATCAAAATCGTTAAGAGCCATTTTTGAGAAAATTAAAATTTTTGAAAACTGTTCCATGTAAAGGGTAATCTGGGGTGGGGGATTTTCTTGAAAACCTTCGTGTCGCGTCTCTGGAAGATACTGAACCTAAATACCAAGTTTGGTGTTTATCCGACTGTTCGTTTCTGAGTTATGCTTTTCACAGATACACACACACACAGACACACGGACATGTTTCCAAAATGTTTTTTCTGGATTCAGGGGGTCTCAAAACATATATTTCCGGTGAAATCTCGTGTCGCGTCTCTGGAAGATACTGAATCTAAATACCAAGTTTGGTGTTTATCCGACTGTTCGTTTCTGAGTTATGCTTTTCATAGACACACACACATACACAGACACACGGACATGTTCCAAAAATGCTTTTTTTGGATTCAGGGGGTCTCAAAACATATATTTCCGGTGAAATCTCGGTATCGAATTTTTGGGTGGAATACAAATACTTCCCCTACTTACTATACGTAGTAGAGAAAGTAAAAAATTAGAGTATGTAAATTATAATACATTTTGTTCTTTCTCATATTAGAAATGGTAATTTTCCCTCCATTATTTTGGCTGGTAGAGTTTTCTTTAAGTGGAAACTAATGTGTTCTGAGTCAATGTATAACTGTATATCGTCGTTAACAGTACCAGATTTGAGTATGGTCTTATACGAACCTGCAACTGTAGACAACATTTTCACTTTGAAGAAGTATATTTTATTTTTAGAGGCGAATACGACACTTTCATTACTTTCCTCCGGGCATTGCAGTACAGGTCGGGTCCAATGACCGAATCGAGAGGAATTCGGATCGATTACTCTGAAGACTGGACGTCTGCCTCCAACGGTAACTACGGCACGGCACGACACGACATCACGCATGTCCACCACCTGCCGTGACACGGGTGAGATTCTCACAGTTGGCTAACACAACCCCACATAAGTGACCACAGATACACACATAAGCTCCTGGTACCTCATCTCATGTACACATAGGTACTTGGATCGTCTGACGAGGATAGTAACGCTTTCCAGATATAGGGCACATCATCTCGTGTACACACAGGTACCTGGATAGTCTGACAAGGATAGTAGCGCTTTCCAGATATAGGACACTTCATCTCGTGTACACACAGGTACCTGGATAGTCTGACAAGGATAGTAGCTCTTTCAAGATATAGGACACTTCATCTCGTGTACACACAGGCGCCTGGATAGTCTGACAAGGATAGTAGCGCTTTCCAGATATAGGACACTTCATCTCGTGTACACACAGGTACCTGGATAGTCTGACAAGGATAGTAGCGCTTTCCAGATATAGGACACTTCATCTCGTGTACACACAGGTACCTGGATAGTCTGACAAGGATAGTAGCGCTTTCCAGATATAGGACACTTCATCTCGTGTACACACAGGTACCTGGATAGTCTGACAAGGATAGTAGCGCTTTCAAGATATAGGACACTTCATCTCGTGTACACACAGTACCTGGATAGTCTGACAAGGATAGTAGCGCTTTCCAGATATAGGACACTTCATCTCGTGTACACACAGGTACCTGGATAGTCTGACAAGGATAGTAGCGCTTTCCAGATACAGGACACTTCATCTCGTATACACACAGGTACCTGGGTGGTCTGACAAGGATAGTAACGCTTTCCAGATATAGGACACTTCATCTCGTGTACACACAGGTACCTGGATCGTCTGACAAGGATAGTAACGCTTTCCAGATATAGGGCACATCATCTCGTGTACACACAGGTACCTGGATAGTCTGACGAGGATAGTAACGCTTTCCAGATATAGGACACTTCATCTCATGTACACACAGGTACCTGGATCGTCTGACGAGGATAGTAACGCTTTCCAGATATAGGGCACATCATCTCGTGTACACACAGGTACCTGGATAGTCTGACGAGGATAGTAACGCTTTCCAGATATAGGGCACATCATCTCGTGTACACACAGGTACCTGGATCGTCTGACAAGGATAGTAACGCTTTCCAGATATAGGGCACATCATCTCTTGTACACACAGGTACCTGGATAGTCTGACGAGGATAGTAACGCTTTCCAGATATAGGACACTTCATCTCATGTACACACAGGTACCTCGATAGTCTGATGAGGATAGTAGCGCTCACCTTCAGGTACTACATCTCATGTACACACAGGTACCTCGATAGTCTGACGAGGATAGTAGCGTCCACCTTCAGCTTTCCAGATATAGGTACTACATCTCATGTATACACAGGTACCTCGATAGTCTGACGAGGATAGTAGCGTTCACCTTCAGGTACTACATCTCATGTACACACAGGTACCTGGATAGTTTGACGAGGATAGTAGCGTCCACCTTCAGGTACTACATCTCATGTACACACAGGTACCTGGATAGTCTGACGAGTATAGTAGCGTCGACCTTCAGCTTTCCAGATATAGGTACTACATCTCATGTATACACAGGTACCTCGATAGTCTGACGAGGATAGTAGCGTTCACCTTCAGGTACTACATCTCATGTACACACAGGTACCTGGATAGTTTGACGAGGATAGTAGCGTCCACCTTCAGGTACTACATCTCATGTACACACAGGTACCTGGATAGTCTGACGAGTATAGTAGCGTCGACCTTCAGCTTTCCAGATATGGGTACTACATCTCATGTACACACAGGTACCTGGATAGTTTGACGAGTATAGTAGCGTCGACCTTCAGCTTTCCAGATATAGGTACTACATCTCATGTATACACAGGTACCTGGATAGTCTTACGAGGATAGTAGCGTTGACCTTCAGCTATCCGGATATAGGTACTACATCTCATGTACACACAGGTACCTGGATAGTCTGACGAGGATAGTAACGCTTTCCAGATATAGGGCACATCATCTCGTGTACACACAGGTACCTGGATCGTCTGACAAGGATAGTAACGCTTTCCAGATATAGGGCACATCATCTCTTGTACACACAGGTACCTGGATAGTCTGACGAGGATAGTAACGCTTTCCAGATATAGGACACTTCATCTCATGTACACACAGGTACCTGGATCGTCTGACGAGGATAGTAGCGCTTTCCAGGCACATAATCTGTGCACACACAGGTACCTCGATAGTCTGATGAGGATAGTAGCGCTCACCTTCAGGTACTACTTCTC
The DNA here is from genome assembly GCA_030765065.1 of Deroplatys truncata. Classification (NCBI taxonomy): domain Eukaryota; kingdom Metazoa; phylum Arthropoda; class Insecta; order Mantodea; family Mantidae; genus Deroplatys; species Deroplatys truncata. The sequence continues at coordinate 636,954,566 of CM060990.1, forward strand.
ATGTACACACAGGTACCTCGATAGTCTGACGAGGATAGTAGCGTCGACCTTCAGCTTTCCAGATATAGGTACTACATCTCATGTATACACAGGTACCTCGATAGTCTGACGAGGATAGTAGCGTTCACCTTCAGGTACTACATCTCATGTACACACAGGTACCTGGATAGTTTGACGAGGATAGTAGCGTCCACCTTCAGGTACTACATCTCATGTACACACAGGTACCTGGATAGTCTGACGAGTATAGTAGCGTCGACCTTCAGCTTTCCAGATATGGGTACTACATCTCATGTACACACAGGTACCTGGATAGTTTGACGAGTATAGTAGCGTCGACCTTCAGCTTTCCAGATATAGGTACTACATCTCATGTATACACAGGTACCTGGATAGTCTTACGAGGATAGTAGCGTTGACCTTCAGCTATCCGGATATAGGTACTACATCTCATGTACACACAGGTACCTGGATAGTTTGACGAGTATAGTAGCGTCGACCTTCAGCTTTCCAGATATAGGTACTACATCTCATGTACATACAGGTACCTCGATAATTTGAAGGATAGTAGCGTAGACCTTCAGCTTACCAGATATAGGTACTACATCTCATGTACGAACAGGCACCTGGATAGTCTGACGAGGTTAGTAGCGTTCACCTTAAACTTTCCAGATATAGTGCACTTCATCTCATGTACACCCAGGACCTCCTACTCTGAAGGATAGTAGCGTTCTCATTCAGCTTTCCAGATATAGGTACTACGTGTCATGTACACACAGGCACCTGGATAGTCTGACGAGGATAGTAGCGTTCACCCTAAACTTTCCAGGTATAGTGCGCTTCATCTCATGTACACACAGGTACCACGAAAGTCTGACGATGATAGTATCGTCCACCTTCAACTTTCCAGACATAGGGCACTTCATCTATGTGCACACAGGGACCTCGATAGTCTAACGAGGATAGTAGCGTCGACCTCTAGCTTTTCAGATATAGATACTACATCTCATGCACACACAGGACCTCCTAGTCTGAAGGATAGTAGCGTTCTCCTTCAGTTTTCCAGATATAGGGTACTACATCTCGTGTATACACAGCCTCTTACTCTTCAGCCAGGGATGCCCATCTGCGTTGCATATGATGCTGACGTTGGAGGATTCCGAATACGATGTCTAGCCTTGCAGTCAAAACTAGCAGCTAATTTTTTGGATATGACCGTATCTCGCATAGCTTTTCTCACAGGAATTACGAAGTAGGTTTCGGCATGAAGGCTTTGGTACTTCCCTTGTCAGGTGGCCTCGCGTTCCTTAAACCTGAAAGTTGTATGCTACTCGTCTTTAACGAAGAAATTGCCACTACCGATAGTCAAACGGACCCTCCCCCAGGTTGGAAGAGTAGTAATCTCTACATAACCGCTAATGGGAAATTCTGCTACAATACGATACGACACTTGTACATATATTCAATTTCAACGCTTTTGAAAAAGTTGTAAATTTGCAGATATCAGCTTCTCAGGACGGGGTTGTCATAGGAAGGAAGTATGTGCATTAATATCCCAGAAACGAAATTTGGTGCGGAGCAATAATTTTATATTTTCAGTTTGGGAGTTGAAAATGTCTTCATAAGCTTCAAGATGTGGAACTTAGGCGACTTGTGACTAAAGTTTTAGGTCCAAAAGTTTAAGTAATGACTGTGAAAGCTAATCGCGTGTTAATATGCTTAACAGCTGCTGTTGTTCCAAATTTGAACAACATAGGACAAATTATTTTAATTAATTTGTATTAATATAGTCTGTTCAGAGACTTTTGAGACGGTGGAAAGGGGAGATAAGGGGTTCGTGGGGCGGCACGGTAGCAGTAACAAAGAGCCGCCACAAGAACCCGAACTTGCCGCGACTAACCAGTTTTCTACCTGCGCCTACCGCTGTCTCAAAGGAAAGAAAGAAAAAATATATAAAATAAAATTTCATTGCATTATAATTTATCCGACATTTCTGGTAGATACGCTTCTCAAATATACATATGAATAATAGTTATTTTAGATTATATAGATGGTGTCTCAAAAGTAATGTCAGTTTTTAAGCAAAACTTTATTTGGAACGTTTTCTTAAAAGAAATTAAACTACTCTTAAAAGTAGAGGCCATCATATTCTATGGGTTTTAGCCATCTTTCAGCGAGGTTATTATCCCGCGTCGGTACCAGTCTCTGGTTTTTGATACGAATAATTTGATGAGATCCACCTACACAGCTTCAAAGTTTTCCAAAAAAATTTCCACGCAGGAAACGGGTAATGGATCGAAACAGATGGTAATCTGATGGCGCAAGATCAGGACTGTATGCTGGATGTGGTAGCAGTTCATCCCCTACCAATTTCTGAATTTTTGTCATAGTTGTTCGTGCAGTGTGGGGTTGCATTGTCCTGCTGCAAGAGAACACTATTTTGGTTAACCAATGCTGGTTGCCTCCGTCTTAAAATTTCATGAACTCGTACCAGTTGTTGAGAGTAAAAATCCGCATTGACTGCACGCCCGTTTGGAACAAACTCCCAGTGAATCACTCCTTCAAAATTCCACCAGACACACAACATTACTTTGGAGCCGAACTGACAGGTTGACAGGGACTGAGCCGCAGTTTTGAAGCGTCAGGGTTGCGGTATTAGAGCCAGTTTTCGTCACATGTGACAATTATCCTGATAAATCTATCATCCATACCGATAACCTGACGACAGATATCCACTCTACGTTGAACCTGTTGAGGTGTCAATTCATCAGGTACAGATTCACAGCGTCTGTTTGATTTTCCAAGATTCTTAATTTGATGATTTATGGTACCTTTTGATGGACCAAGTTCTTCTGACAGCCTACGAGTATTTTTTCGCGGATTTTCTTCCAAAACTCTGCGTGTATTCTCAATATTCCACAATTTAGGTCTTCCGGAACGTGGTAAATCTTTAGTGTTTTTTTCTCCAGTGTTGAAACTTTGGAACCATCATCGTGCCACATGCTCACTAACTACACCTGCGCCTTCCATTTCACAAATCTTTTGAGCCGCAGCAGCTTTATAATCTTGTTTCCAGTAGTGCTTTGGATGGATGGACTCTAATCTCAAACTTTGTAACTTCCATTTTGTGACTGGGTATTAACTGACGACTGACACATTCTCGCAATATACGCAATACTAGTCTGTAAATAGCATTGGCGAACCAAAGAAAACCAATTCTATGTAACACCAAACTTAAGACGGACATTATTTACGAGACAACCAATAATATCCTTTAATAATTTCTTCCTCAACAAAACTTTCAATTTTATCCGTTTATCAAAAATACATTTACCACTGAATACATCAAAATATATCAACGTAAGTTCATGCAAAAGGATAAGAGTATCTGTTCTTGAACTTCATGTTACACTCTTCAAGGTTTGAAACTGTTTTGGACAAAAATTCTTACTCAAGGAGTATAACTGAAAATTGATTAAGCTATCAAATTTTACTGCATGGAATTTTAAATTGACAAACATGTCACGTAATAAACTTTAATCAGGAAAAGGTGTATGCTTTTAATGCAAAGATATAAAAATTGTAGTTTTTTGGTCCAAATTCTTGAGACAAGAATTTTACGGATGCACTATCTTGAGCAGGCTGTAATTGTTAAACTCATTGGAAGAGTATCCGAGATCTAGCTAGGGTATCAGTTAATGAGGTACAGTGTCATCACATTCATGCATCTCTTACTTGCTTTTACCGCTGTGCTAGCTTTATGCAGGATGGGAACTGCTCGCAATAGAAGCTAGACACACATTTATCTTGCAGACGATCTTTCATTTATGAAAAGGAAATATTAATAAGAGGAAAGAGGTGAGTTCCAGCATTCAGGCCTCTAATTACTATAACGCTTTTTAAACGTTCTTTTAAATTCAAAATGTCACGAAGACTGCGTCTCTTGGAGAGATGAAGGAACTACTTAAAGCTGCAACTTCCTCAAATATACATCACATGTGCCTGGTGTGAATTCTTCCTGTTTCTGCTTTAACGCAACTAAAAGCGTTAAGAGGATGCGATACAGAATTCCTTAACTTTTGCTCAATTAAGTGAACATTTAGCAACTACTGCACATAGAATGCGGTGCTCGTGTTCATAATTTTTAACTGGCAGATACACAAGGTAAAAACAGGTCATTTTTTAAAATGATGGCGTAAAACAGCACATCAGCTCAAGCATAAATAACACAGGAAAACTGGTTTATGTTCGCATGAGTTGAGCCTTAGCGCTGTTAGCTTACAAATACAGTGAAACCTGCCCAAATCGGACAACACTAAATACTCCGTAATCCTATTTATTTCGCGAAAAAGCTTGTTACAGTGGGAATCGTATACTTTATGTGTTTTTTTTTAATAAATACGGCAATTACTCATTGTGGAAGCGGAAATCATCTGCAACTGCTTAAAACGGAAATATGCAGTAAAATGCGTATGCTTTCGGATATACTGTGCTTCCAAGGAAACTGCAAGTGTTTTATATATTTTATATTTGGAGATGCTACACTTCCGAGGAAACTGCAAATGTAGGTCATTAACTTAACACAGATTTCTTTGTAAACATAAGCTCCTACATACCTGAGCGGAGACCGCGTCCAGGACGAGAGAAAGGGGTTGCAGTTACAAATATGTGTTTTTCCTTCGGTATTGTCTGTTGCTTGGAACGATATATGGTAAGAATAGCTGTGCATTTTGTGATAAAGGATATGGGTTAAAATGTGGGGCTTTATTTAAAGGATAAATTGAAAATGATCGAATTAAATGGAAAAGCGAAACGTACTGCTAAAGAACTAATGACACAGTTCAAATGTTGCAAAACGCAAATCTACGAAAATTTAAAAACTAAAGAACGCATAATGAGTGAATCGTTTGTAGGCAACTAAGGTGAGTGCTTTTTAATGAAATGGATGGTATTGAAACTACTGGCATGGTTTTTGCGATTAATCTTAAAACTATACACAGGAAAAAATATGGAATATATGAATAATACGGAAAACGTCGCTAAAGCGGAAAAACTTTTGGATCATACCACTTCCGTCTAGAACAGGTGTCACTGTACTCTGAAGGCAATAAAAAGAAGAAGAAAATGCGCTCACCCTGACGTACCTTTCTTAACTAGATCGAGCTTTTAGAACCAAATTCTGAAAACTTTTACTATTAGACGCTTAGCACCATATTGCTCTCTCCGAGGCCAAGGAAACAGAGTAGATCATGCAACATTGTAACTGAACCGACGTCATAACTTTTGTGATATCTTTACAAATAGGATAGGAGATTTAAAACAGACACCTGGGCCAAAGTCACCCCAGTGGTGTGCGCTAGCAAGAACGGGGCCCCTAACGCTTCCAACATGACACCAACCTTCACGCCGACTAGCCCTGTCTTAGTCACCCGGGGGTCTCGGGAATAGACAAGACATTCCCAGAAAAGAAGGGGTACCAGCAGACCCGCCAAAGGGGTCACCGTCCTGCTGCAACACACCAACCGCCGTAGCCTGGCCCCACAACCATGAAATGAATGAGGTGAAACAGATGAAAGGAAAAGATGGGGACAGGAATTTCGTGGTAGCAGAGGAACCACCCCAGCATTCGCCTACCGACCTTGGGAAACCACGAAAAACCCAAGGTCAGATGGCCGACCCGGTGGGAATCGAACCCGGGGCCTCCCGAATGCGAGTCTCTCATGTTACCACGGTACCATCTCACTCGATATTATGTCAAGAAGAACGGAGTGTTTAATAAAATAGAACGCGTTTTTCCCATCCGGACATAGTTTTATGCTCTCATACAAGGTGTTTGAAAGAATCAGGGGAAAAAAAACCACTATAGCCAGGACCGAAATAGCACGGGATTCTCAAGCTATGAACATTGAACTGCAGACAAACTAGAAACATTGCCGAGTGGTCCGCTTTCTCTGTGCACGGCTGTAAATTCTGGGTGGTGCCATTATTGACCCACGACACCGTAAGTGTTTCTATTTTATGCGTTGTCAAAATGTACTTATCAACGACTTGGTGTGAGGTTTGTGAAATATTGTCTATCACCTCAGATGTGCAGTTTATTTTTCTGCCAATCTTTCGCCATGTATGTTCATATTATAGCATTTTAGTATTGCTCTGTTATTTCTACTCCAATAACACAGTTCGATTTTTTTTTGTATAATTTCACTTCACTGTTGCGCAGGGTTACATAAACTTGTTTTCCTTTTGTGCCTTATTTCGAAATTATTGGCATTAAATTAATGTATATAATAAATATATAATTTATAAATATATTTATATTCATAATTTTGTTATATTTTATAAATTAATACTTTCTAAATTATATAATTAAAAATAATTATAAAATATTATGAATATATATTAAAATTATGAATAGATATTTGTGACGAAAATAAAATAAATTATTTTTCATGGTTAAAACAAATCCTTTTGAACCCCACAAAGTACTTACATCTCCGTTTGAGGGTTAAGACGCACAAAGGATGCTTTTCTTAAGCACCCTCATAGCCGAGAAGGACAGGGATCAGAAAGACAAATAACCGTGCAGCCTTTGCAGGCCAAAGTCGCTATTAGGGAAATTCTGATTGGTTCTAAAAACACCATAGCGAATGAGACATGTGTACTCGAGAGTGTAAGCCCCGATTTGGACAGGGGAACTTCAGTATCCTGATTTAGGCATGAAATAACACGTGCTATAAGAGTATCATTTACCTATGGGCGAAATAGTAATAACTCGCTACTGATAAACACATTTGCAAAATACGGGAATCGTCTCCAAAGTGAGGCAGTATTTTTAAAACAAATGATTTCAGCCTAATTATATAATATATAAATTCAATAACAGCCCACCTTAAAGCAATATGTGTATGTAACAATATATAAAAAGTGTATATTACAGTCATTGTATATGTTTATATTATTGCATACATGTAATAATGTTATGTGAATGTATTACGTAATTTAATAATGTAGGAGCTGTGAGAATAATAGGTTAAAAGTTGCTAACAATGAGGTAACAATGAGGTAACCTTGAGGCAATAGCGAGTAAGAAAGTGTAATAATGCTACTAGTCATTCTTGGAGCAACAATAATGTAATTTTTGTGACAGTTCATAAAATAGCCAATCAACAACCAGAAAAAGCTTTAGTTAAATGAAGGTATTCTATTGGACTAGGATTAGCCAATCAGAAATTGAAATATAGCAAAATTTACAAATCTAGAAGTCAGTTGCTTGTAGACAGTGCTCATAACTGGACGCGTTGGTAGTAGACAGTGTTTCTAACCGGACGCGAGATGTGTCCTCGAGAAATTTAATACGTATTCGTGTGAGACGAAAATAGTTTACGTGTTAAAAAGTGCAAGTAATTAATAAAAGAATCTCACAGCTCTCTTTATATCAGTGAAGTGTTATTTAAATCGTGTCAAGCATTAATAAAAGGAGTGAAGTAAAATTATAATCTGTGTAAGCCTACATTCTTCAGTCACACCACAACCCTGCAAAGAGAAACATGTCTAACAATAATACTGACGCAGCCGAGGCAAACATAAAATATAATATTTAAGGAAACAGTCAAATTATAAAGTTAATAATATTTTTAAACTTGGGGTGAAGGCTACAGGAAACTTTTTACCATAACTACTTCAAATTGGCGCCCAACGTTGGGCAGAAGCAAACCTACCTACTTCAAAAGGCATAATTGCGTTAGGGTAACGAAGAAGGGAATTAGAGGCGATTTTTTAAACAGTGATTTCGCATACGTAGTAATTGTGTATCTACATAAAATCCCATCTGAGAAGAGACTCTTGCCAATTCTTCCTACCCTTCGCTCCTGAACCTTATTAACACACCTGAGCAAGTAGGCGCAAAGAAGGAAATCACCGAGGCCGACAGGGCAACGAACCAAAGACCAGCGAACTCTCCTCAGCCCTCCCACGCTGCAAGCGAGTTACCGCCGCAGCTCTTGGGAAAAAATTGAAGAGTTTTAAATCACAAAAAGAGCCCAGCAAACATTATAAAGACCAAGCTTCCATTAACGACGAAGGAACAGAGAATTCTTATGCATAAAAAAGGAAGGAAAAAGTTTTGCCAAAAATACTTCAACAAGGGACTTTAATGAATAGCAGGTGCTAAAAAAGAAAAACTCTAGTAGTTGGAAGAGCTCTTACAGTTCGCTGAATGTAGTAGGGCAAGAAAATAAAATAAGTGCACAGAAGAAGAAAGATGCCCTAGAACTTCTGAAGTGTGTTCCTTTGTCTGAACAAGCTCAATTATACTAAAGCCAAGCTCTACAAAGCGTTGCCAATGAGGCAGGTGCGCCTGATCATACAGAAATATACTGTGCAGAACAACTATTTCTGTAAGCATGGACCGAAAGCGTTACTGCCTTGTAGTGTTAAAACCACTTTGTTTCTACGTGTTTATTGCCTTCAATTATACGTCTATTCTAATGTTTCAGTTTGATTGTCCCCAATACTAATGCAGCTATAATGTTAAAAAATCTGATGTGTGACACTCACATGACTTTCTCTGCTCTTCTACAAACTACTTTTACAAACGCTTATTCTCCATGTATTTCATATCAATCGAGATAAACATTTGCAGAAAATCTTATTGCTAATTTTCTTGTAGGTGCAAGGGGAATATGGTAGGAATTAAGCGATAGTCAAATCTTTTAAGAGCTGGTTGCTATGTGGCGCATTCCATTCTCTTTGTATATCCAGGACATAAAAAAACGAATAACGAATTCCCATTTGAGAAAAAGTAAAGTATTGGAAAAGTCAAACAAATAACAAGGAATATCTCGGAAATGGTTCACGCCACAAAAAAATGTATCTGACATAACTTGTGTGTTTTAGCGAGATCTACATTTTTTATGTAGAACCATTCTGTCTATTTCTTAAGATTTACCAGTTATGCAAAAGCCATTCAGAATGAAGAGGACTTTTGGAGACATTCCCATAAAATTCAAGATATACCTACATTTCATTTGCCATGAAAGTGTCTTAAACATATCATATTTTAATCAAACTCGTTAGAGCCATTCTTGATAAAATAAAAATTTTCGAAAAGTTTTCCATGTAAAGGGTACTCTGGGGTAGAGGGATTTTTTAAAATCTTCGTGCCGCATCTCTGAAAGATAGTGAACCTAAATACCAAGTTTAGTATTTATCCGACTTTTCGTTTTTGAGTTATGCTGTACACAGACACATACACGGACCTTTTTCTAAACTTTTTTTCATTCAGGGGACCTCAAAACATATGTTTCCGGTGAAATCTCGGTATCGAAATTTTGGGTAGAATGTAATAGTTCCCCTACTTACTATACGTAGTAGAGAAAGTAAAAACGTCTAATGTGTTGCACTCACACGACTTTCTCTACTCTTGAACAAAATATTTTTTACAAACGCTTATTCTCCATATACTTCATGTTAATCGAGATGTTACTCTTATTGCTAATTTTCTTGTAGGTGCAAGGGGAATATGGTAGGCTTTAAGCGATAGTCAAATCTTTTAAGCGCTGGTTGCTATGTGGAGCATTCCATTCTCTTTGCATGTCCAGGATATAAAAAAAGAATAATGAATTCCCATTTGAGAAGAAGTATAAGTATTAGAAAATTCAAACAAATAACAAGGAATCTATCGGAAATGGTTCACTCGACAAAAAAGAAATGTATATGGTATAAATTGTGTGTTTTAGCGAGATCTACATTTTTTCTGTAGAACTAATCTGTCTATCTCTTAGGGTTTAATAGTTATGCAAAAGTCATTCAGAATAAAGAGGTCTTTTGGGGACATTCCCATAAAATTCAGGATAAAAATTTCATTTGTCATAAAAATATCTTAAATAAATTATATTTTAATCAAAGTCGTTACAATCATTTTTGAGAAAATCAAAGTTTTCGCAAAATGTAAAGGATAGTCTGGGGTGGGGGGATTTTCTTGAAAATCTTCGTGTCGCATGTTTGAAAGATATTGAACCTAAATATCAAGTTTGGTATTTATCCGACTTTTCGTTTTTGGGTTATGTTGTTCAGTCACACAGACACACGCACGAACCTATTTCTTAAAATGCTGTTTTTAGGTCCAGGAGGCCTCAAAGCATGTATTTCCGGTGAAATCTCGATATCGAATTTTTGGGTGGAATGTAATACTTCCTCTACTTCCTATACGTAGTAGAGAAAGTAAAAACTGCGAACGTTGAATCAACTAACTGGGCATTTTCTCCATTGCGGTCATTACTTTGCCGACCGGTTCTCAAAGCATCTGCAATGGTCTGTTGTTTCAAATTTCATTTTGAGTTTCCGCAAATGTTGCCGAGTTGGTAACGGTGCATCAGAAAACGCCTTGCACGAAAGTCATCAAGAATTCTGGCAGTCACTTTGTCGTGCTTCCACCACAACTGAAGCATGCAAATGGGTTGTTCATTAGCAAATTTACGTGTCATTGCAAACAATGTTAAACAACACATTAACAATAACCAAAAACGCTGACTGACAAACAAATGAATGTGTATACCGTGTTGCCAAAGATTTTATATTCTCACCGGACCTCAAGATTTACCGACAAAAGAAATAAGCGGAAACATGCGCCATCTTGTATATGCTCAAAATGTTTGGTGCCTTGGAAGCCGAATTTACAATTTCTTTCTTGTTAAAATCGAAAGGGATAAACATAAATTGAAATAAAGTATGTCCCAAGCGATCCTTTTAACATAAAATATTGTACCATAAAGATCGGAATTTTCTTCCAAAACTCGCCTAGCCTGAAAAATTTGTCTAAAACCAGCATAAGGCAACTGTGATACAAACGTAAATATTTTCCAGAAACAGTTTTCTTTCAGAAACACTAGATTATATTACTTTGAAAATGTTAATCATGTGTGATAATTACCTCCATGTTGTACATTTGGGCTAAGCAGAGAATCCATTTCCTAAGATACCTGAAAGGTAGTGGGTTTTGGAAAAACTCTTCTATTTTCGTTGGTTCTTATAGTGTACAAGCTTTGTTGAAGAGGGCAAAGAGCGCCCATTTGTATGTCAGAGTAGCAAAGTTTTTGAAAGTTGTAGGGCAGCTTTAATTTTGATCAGATTACAAAACGCAAGTGTACCAGCGTTTATCAGAAACACAACAATCCTTGATAACAAAGTTTAACGAAATCGGAGGGAAGTTTGGTGCTATGAACACGATATACAGGACGAGGTGTAGGACTAGGTACGGAGGGGGATTTAGCACCTGGACCTACAAGATCTTTTGTACCTAAGCCCCTGACGGGGTACCCCTAGGAGGGAGGGGTGAAGTGAGAGGAGACAGAGGGCGGCCGGACCAGGAGGCACAACTGAGCAGAGGATAGGGTCTCTACGTTTTACAGATTGAAACTCCCCGGATGTCAGCTGGTGTAACGGTTCCCCTCCCCCCTGCGGGTTTAGACATCCCACTGGGGGGCCCCGGGACTCGGAGCCCGCACCCATTCCGGGGAACGAATTGTTACATAGAGCATCCTTTTTCCCTGCCATGCAACGCCGAGACTCCCACCGACACTTTCAACCCTTAAACAGATCAAGCAAATGAAAGGTGAAGTGAAATGAGAATGGAGGTTAAATGGAGGGAAAGGAAATTCGGGGGATATAATGAGCCTTCCCAGCATTCGTCTAGCGACCCAGGGAAATCTCCGAAAAAACCCATGGGTCAGGGAGGCCGGCCGTAGTAATCGAACCCACGACCTCCCGAATACGGGCCACAGACGTTACCGTCCGAGCCATCCCGCTCGGCAACACGATATACAACTCAGTTTTAAAAAACCTCAAGCTTCACTATTTGCCCCCTTGTCCTGTAAGTCATTGCAAAATTTGCATAAGAAAACCTCGGGTTACCAGCCGTGTGATGTTAAAGAAATCGAGCTTTCGTCTCTGTGGACTCCTTCATTAGACGGCTGGTAACCCGAAAAGCTTCTATGAATAATCACCAAGCGAGATGGCTCCACGGTAACGCGTGAGACTCGCATTCGGAAGTCCAGGGTTCGATTCCCGGCCACCGCCTACTCTGACAATAGATTTTTTTGTGGTTTCCGCGGGTGGGTAGGCGAATGCTGGGATGGTTCCTCTTCTACCACGACTTTCGTGTCCCTCAGTTCCAGTGCCCATCGTCTGTTTCAGGGTTGAACGCAGGTGACGGTGTTCGGCGTGTTGCGGTTGGGCTTGAGGGGCGTCAGATGCGTTGGAACTGGAAACGTTAGGGGCCCCGTCCATGCTTGCGCACGTCATCACCCTGATCTGATCTCCCTTCGGATCTCTACCCTCATCCATCCACCCATACCTCCCTCACCCTTCCAAGGGGTCACGGTAGAAGCACAAGAGGCCCATTGGCCTACGTTCGGTGCTCTGCGCAAGTTGCGTGGGCCACCCGTAGTATCTACCTTTACCTTATCAAAGATCGGCTTCGTGAAAGCTTCTAATCTGATAGTCAACGAAACGAGATTCAGATTGGATGACACGATTATGGACACCTCACTTTTTAAGCCCCAGTTTTAATTTTTTGGGGAATTTGTTACTATGTTCGTCTGTAAGAATAGTGCTCTTCAGTGGTGGAATAATTATTAAAATCGTGTAAATGGTTTCCAAGGTTTAAACCCCCACGACACAGGTAGCCTAGGTCGTCGAGGCACGAACTCTTGTACGGGAGGTATGTGGTTTCTTGTCAGGACCATACTTCCTGGCAGATGTTTTCCTAGGTTTCCTTCAGTCATCAGCAGGCAGAGGGGGTTTAGTAAGTAAACAGAGCAATCCTGTTACCGCACGGAGTATAGGTGACGTCAGGTACTGTGATTGACACACTCCTCCCCTCCCCAACAGCCGGTTTCGTTGCGACTGCTTCATTAATTCGCTGCATAAAATACACCAGTGGAGGGTTGTGGCATTATTCCTAAAGCAAAGAAGAGTTATACATTAGCATCATTTATGTCAGAATGTGGCAGGGAACACTTCAGTACAAACGGCGAAACCATCAGATGTAATATAGGGCTCAAAAGACATTTAAATATGTCAAAGAACATTGTAATTCAATGAAACGCAAGGAAGCCTAAGAGAAAGGAATAATGAGGAAAGTGGACCTTCAACCTCCTCGGCCCCAATACACTAATAAGAGCGGATACTGCTTTAAAAAAAAGTACAACTTTTGAAATGCTTGTTTCGTAGCATTCTTAAACTAATTGCACACCATAAATAGCTAAACATGCATTGCTTTCTTTCTTCTAATGCTACTCCTTAATCATAATTTACCTGTTTTCGAAGCAGGGTGTTCATATTTGTTTACAAAGAACACTACAAGGTCACAGTCACTTCCAACTTCCCTCGCCACCAACCTTCGGTGCGTTCCTAACTTGTCGGTTTACTTACTAAAACCCCTCTCTCTGGTCATCAGTGCCGGGGAGGTACCCTAAATTTAAGCCTGGAACGTTTGCTTCCCAGTATTCCTTTCTCAATTATCATTTCATGTGTCATCAGTGTGTTTTCCCACGTAGAAAGAACCGGCGTTAATCACTGCTAAAGAAACATGACACACATTTTTCTGTATAACGTTAGTGTAGATATAGGTAAAAATGTTTTTTGGCTGTTACATTTTTTTAAAATTGCAGAACAATGCCTTCTGGAGTCACTGAATGCATTTCATATTACTTTCTCTACTACGTATACTAAGTAGGGGAAGTATTGTATTCCACCCAAAAATTCGATACCGAGATTTCACTGGAAATATATGTTTTGAGACCCCCTGAATCCAAAAAAAGCATTTTTTGAAACATGTCCGTCTGTGTGTGTGTGACTGTGAATAGCATAACTTAGAAACGAACAGTCGGATAAACGCCAAACTTGGTATTTAGGTTCAGTATCTTCCAGAGATGCGACACGAAGGTTTTCAAGAAAATCCCCCCACCCCAGATTACCCTTTACATGGAACATTTTTTGAAAATTTTAATTTTCTCAAAAATGGCTCTAAAGATTTTGATTAAAATATCATATGTTTAAGATATTTTCATGACAAATGAAATGTATATCTCGAATTTTCTGGGGATGTCTCCAAAATTATTCTTCATTGTGAACGACTTTTGCATAACTGGTAAACCATAAGAGATAAACAAAAGTTTACTACACAAAAAATGCAGATGGCGTTAAAATACACAATTTATGTCATATACATTTCTTTTGTTGAGTGAACCATTTTCGAGATATTGCTTGTTATTCCCTTAAATTTTCCAATACTTATACTTACTCTCAAATGGAAATTCGTTATTCATTTTTTTGTCCTGGTAGTGCAAAGAGAATGGAATACTCCACATAGCAACCAGCTCTTAACATATTCGACTATCGCTTAAAGCCTACCATGTATTCCCCTTGCATTAGCAATAAGATTAACACCTCGATATCTCGATTAACATGAAGCATATGGAGAATAAGCGTTTGTAAAAATAGTTTGTACAAGAGTAGAGAAAGTCATGTGAGTGTAACACATCAGATTTTTCTGTATAACGTTAGTGTAGATATAGGTCAAAATATTTTTTGGCTATTACATTTTTTTAAAATTGCAGAAGAACGCTTTCTGGAGTCACTGCATGCATTTCATATTTTTAAAGTGCGACCTAAGAAAAGAAGTAAATTAGAGCTGAACCAGCTCTCTTGGTGAAGTGTGCCAAGAAAATGGATTACGTCCCGTTTGTGAGTCTTACCACGGCCTCAAGTCACCTGTTCTTAGTCGAGCTTCCCCACTGACACAGATTTCTGTAGACGCTTTAACCGACTTGGGTTTGCCACGGCCAGGAACCGTCCAGAAAAAGCCATTACTCACACCTAAAGGAGGTGACAGCATGGTCCATCAAGCGTTAAACATTAGTACTACGTTTGTAAAGAAATCGCCTTAAAAATGTTGTTCATTTCCAAAAGGTTCCCGTACCTCCTTGCTTAAACGATAACCAAAGTTGGGGAAAATATAATCGATTACCGATTACTTTAGTATACAATATTATAAGATACCCGCTGATGAATATGGTTGCCTTCCCCCCCCCGATACCGAGAGTAAGTAGGGGAAGTATTGCATTCCACCCAAAAATTCTATACCAAGATTTCACCGGAAATACATGTTTTGAGGCCCCTGAATACAAAAAAATAATTTTTAGAACAAGGCCTGTGTGTGTGTCTGTGAACAGCATAACTCATAAACGAAAAGTCGGATATATACCAAACTTGGTATTTAGGTTCAGTAACTTTCAAAGATGCGACACCAAGATTTTCAAGAAAATTCCCCCACCCCAAACTACCTTTTACATGGGACATTTTTAGAAAATTTTGATTTTTTCAAAAATAGCTCTAACGATTTTTTATTAAAATATAACATATTTAAGATATTTTTAAGACAAATTAAATGTATATCATGAATTTTCTGAGAATGTCCCCAAAGTCCTGTTAGTTCTGAATACTTTTCCATAGCCGGAAAACCGTAAGAAATACACAAACAGAAATCTAGATCCGGTTAAAACACACAATTTATGTCATATACATTTTTTTGTGTAGTGAACCATTTCCGAGATATTCCTTGTTATTTGTTTCAATTTTCCAATACTTATACTTTTTCTCAAACGGGAGTTCGTTATTCGTTTTTTATATATCCTGGACATGCAAAGAGAATGGAATGCTCCACATAGCAACCAGCTCTTAAAGGATCTGACTATCGCTTAAAGCCTACCATATTCCCCTAGCACCTACAAGAAAATTAGCCATAAGATTAACATCTAGATATCGCGATTAACATGAAGTAAGTGAAGAATAAGCGTTTGTAAACATAGTTTGTACAGGAGTAGAGAAAGTAATGCGAGTACATCAGATTTTTAGTAAAAGGTCCCCGTGTGTGTGTGTCCATGAACACCATAACTCAAAAACAAAAAGTCGAATAAATAGCAAACTTGTTTAGGTTCAGTACCTTCCAAAGATGAGTTTCGAATATTTTCAAAAAAAAAATCCCTCCACTGCAAACTATCTTTTACACCGAACATTTTTTTGAAATTTTTGATTTTCTATAAAATGGCTAACGATTTTGATTAAAATACCATATAATAAACATATTTACATTACATCCATTCATTCATTATCTGTTTACCCTCCTCTTATGTAGGACTTACACCCCCCAGGACTTACAGGCGGGTGCCTGGGGTCAGAGGCCCGTCGAGGAGCAGACACTCATGGATCAGACAGAACATCCAGGATGGGTGATCAGCCCGATGCCTGGTATGGGATGAAGGAAGTGGATGAAGCGAAATGTTGGTGAAATGGATGAAAGGAAAGGTGATGATGGAGCAGTTGGTGGAATGAATGGCGGGGGAAACCGGAGAACCCGGAGAAAACCCGCCCAGACGCCGCTTCGTCCACCACAAATCCCACATGCAGGTCCCTGGGATTGAACCCGGTCCGCCGCGGTGGGAGGCGAGCGGTCTAACCACTCGGCCACGGCGCCGCCCATATTTACATTACAAATAAAATGTATATCCTGTATATCCTCTGGGAATAGACTATGAAGTCCACTTCATTCGGAAGGAATTTTGTATAGTCTTGTATAACTGGTAAACGATAGACGAAAACCTACTGTAGAAGAAATGTAGGTCTCTTAAAAACAAACAATTTATTTCAAAGAAGTAAGCTATTTCTGAGATATCCATTATGGAAGCTTCGCATTGTTCAGTTCTTGGTCATTAAGTTAAAGTCCTGTCAACAATCAGTTGTTTCTCGCGATTGCTTGGTAACAGTATGGAATTTAAGGCCAGCGTATAGCGTCCATTTGACTGTCAGTGTTCTCTTTGTATCTATAACGAAATGTGTAATGTAACTATTTCTACAAAGGTTTACTTGAATTAAAATGTAGTAGATAGAAAAATAAGCTTTAAAGAATAGTTTGTATACCCACTAATAAACTATAGAGGGTAGAGAAAGTCATGTGATTATATCATATAAGAGTTTTTAGATAATTACATGCGAGGGCCTCTCAGCCAATCTAAGGTCTAATAGATGCCTTAATTACCAATCAGAAACGAAGTTAATCAATGGTTTTAAAGCATGGTGCTCAAAACTAATAACTGATTTTTTTTCTCCTACATTCATTACTTTATTCCTAAAACCCTGCTTCGATTCCACTAGGGAAGTAGGAAGGCTATTCTCGTGCATCTTATAGAGGGTTGTTCGCCATCTATGGTAACAAACTTAAGACCCATCAGTGATGCATCCGATGTCTTAACACGGATGTCGCTGTAAGTTATGGAATGTATTCCCATTTCTCTCTCTATGTTCTCCAACAATTTGTAGGTTGAAACAGACGTGCTTGATGCCTTATGCTGATGCAACCGGACTTTATTTACATCTTCACCATAGAGAGCAGGGATTTCTGTATGCAAAATGGGTATCAGGACGTTAGTCTGATAATATGCCAATATGGTTAATTTGCCATTGTAACTGTACCTTACTATGGAAGTAGATTTCTTGTTGCTACGTATGAAAAGCCGATTTGAAGTAGGTTGTATTGAAGGAGTTGTATCGTATTTCAACTGTTGGGGAGCCGAACTTGTAGTAGTTGCAACAGCACGTATAGTAAACAGTTTCCGGTAGCCATTGCCCCAAGTTTAAAAAATATTAACTTTGTAATTAAACTGTTTCTTTAAGTATTAAATATTTATGTTTGCCTCGGCTGCGTTAGTACTATTGTTAGAGACATGAAAGTCTTGGCAGGGCGTGATGCGACAAGAATGTAAGCTTACACAGATTTTAAGTTTTAATTCACTCCTTTTTATTAATCCTTGACACAAATTAAATAGCACTTCACTGATATCGAGAGCTATGAGATTCTTTTATTTAATACTTGCACTTTTTAACAAGTATCCTATTTTTCGTCTCACACGAATACGTAATTAATTTCTCGAGGACACATCTCGCATCCAGTTACAAACACTGTCCGCAGGCAACTGACTAGATTTCAACCGTCTAAACTTGTAAATTTCTGTATTTTAAGTCTCTGATTGGCTATTTTTATAAACTGTCACTAAAATTACATTAATGCTTCCAAGAATCCCAAATAACATTTAAACTCTCAAACTCATTATTGCCTCAAGGTTACCTCATTGTTAGCAACGTTTAACTTATTATTCTCAGAGCTCCTACATTATTAAATTACGTAATATATTCACATAACATTATTACACATGTATACAATAATATAAGCATATGCAATGACTGTTACATAGATTTTACAAATTATTACATACACATATTGCTTCAAGACGGGCTGTTATTGAATTTACATATTATATAATATGACTAAAATCATTTAAGTGTTAAAAATACTGCCTTACTATTACCATGAAACCATTGGTGAAATTTTCGTTAGTTTCCTTATACCAAATTTCAAGCTTTTTTTCTCCCCTTGATCGGTAGTATACAGCCCAGGGTTTGTTGCAGTCACTAAGGTAAACATATGCCTCATCTAACAAGACAACCAACATCCACTTTTCACCAGCTAGGTATCGTTCAACAACTTATATCCCCGGCTCTTATGGCACTTTTCTAGATTCAAATCCTGGTTGATTATGGTGTTTACAGTAGTAACAAAGATCCCTAATTACAGTACAATGGCCCTACGAGTTGCAGGATTTGTTTCATCTTCAAAATTATCTCCGAGGTGCGACTGGTGGCCGGTCGTGGATTTCCCTGTTTCTTGCACTTTGGAATAAGTCCTGATGTGGCCTTAACTTTTTTGTTGAGTGCACATGAGATTACTTTCTTGGATATGGTAAAACCACGCACTGCTTAATAATCTCGGTATAAAAGTATTTTGCACCGGAAAGGGCAATAACATACCCCTATCAGAATGGTTCCATTTTTAGGCCATTTTATGCAGCAAGAACAAAAGCATACAACTGAGCAAACACGGTGATACTCTCATACTGCTGAACTTTCATTCAGTTCCACATGTTTCAGCGCGGAGCTATTGTGCTCGTCTGATATTGTTACCATAGATTAACCCTCCGTAGAATTAAAAACAAATGAACATTTGAGGTTATAACCTCATAGTAGATGTATTTATTTTAACACGTGGTTCGGCTTGGAATAAAAGTTAATACAATTAGTGTATGTTTTCCGAAATATGAAACAGGTAAACCGCTCCAGTGATCATAATAAAAGTACAAAGAATGGAGTCGTTATCGTATTGTAACTACATTACCGAATCCCCTCTTGTTTATAATTTTCCTTAGATAATTTAATCAAGCTTACAAACTCATGGTTGTTGTCAGATTATTTCTCAACACATTTCTCGAAATAATTACCATGAAAACGAGCATTCGTTAGCCTAAATTAAATTGCCGAAAGAACTATTAGCACTCGTGGTATTACTGAAGATAGATGCGTATCAACAACAATTACGTGTTTAGAATACCCCAATAATTTGTTGTGTGATGCTTTTAATTCGGTACAAATGCCTTTCAAATAACATGACTGAAAAACGTGTGTATTTCTAAAAGCTCGAGCACTTTTGAAAATACAGTTACGAGGGCGATACTGTAAAGTTTTAGAATGCCATGTTTCTAAAAACAAATGAAGTTTTTGTTTTATATTTGACAGCTGCTTTCTAATGTTTTACGAGTTTATTGCCGTGTGGTTTGTTTGGTTTGCTCTAATAGTTTGTTAATTATCAACCTTCAAAGATTTTGTGTTCATCCAAAAATAAATTTGACTAGAAAACATTTCCGGGCTATGAATTTTTACGATTTTAAATCATCATTAACGCCTAAACAATGTGCAAGTAGGTTTAGAAATGTATTTGGCGAAGAAGCCTCATCTAAGGCAATTTGTAATTGGTACAGCGAATTCAAAATATATCGGTTTTTTCTTAGTGATGAATTTCGTGAAGGACGCCCAAGGACTGCTGTTACAATGCTTGAAGAAGTTTGACGGACATCTTATGTATTTATTTGGGCGACATTGGCCATTGGTATGATTCAAATCCAAAACATTTTACATCAACAGTTAGATGTGAGAAAACTTTGTTGTCGATGGGTTTCACATAAACTGACTCTCGATAAAAAACAAAAACACATTTGATTGGTGCAGAAAAATTCTGGAAAAATTCCGAGGCGGCATTTAAAATTTGGTTTGGTATGTCGTTACTGGTGATGAATCTTGGATTTATTCTTATGATTCTGAAAAGAAAAGTCAATTTGCTTAATGGGTCTTTCGAACAAAACCTAAGCCTACAAAAGTCCGACGAATTCGCAGAAGATGGTTGCTAGTTTTCTTTTAACAGGCCATATTGGTACTATAGTGTTAGAAGATAGACGTACATTACTGTAGGTAATTGATACACAAATGTCTGTTTACAGCAAATTTTTGAAAAAGTTCGTGAAGAACCCCAAAAGGGAAAATAACGTTACATCATGACAACGCATCTTCGCATACAGCAAAACTTACAACTGAGTATCTGGATGCCCTAAAGGTCAGCCCCATGGACCCTCCACCATACAGCCCTGACCTAGCACCTTGTGACTTCTTTTTGTTTCCAAATATTAAAAATAAAATGCGTGGAATCACTTTTTCGTCAACAGATGAAGCAGTGGAACATTATAAAAACCTGGTTTCTGAAATGCCTCAGTAAGAGTGGCATCAAGGACTGGTTTCATCGAATGCAAAAATGTATAGATATTAAAGGGGAATATTTTGAAAAACAATAGAATCATTTAAATTTTTTAAAACTAACCCTTGTTTGAGTTTCTAAAAATTTTCAGTGTTGCCCTCGTACACTCTTGGCTGTTCACAAAAGTGTGAGTCATACATATCTTAAGTTCCAGTAAAGCAGCTAAAAGGTATTAACGTAGATTATTTTAAATCTGTTTTATCTTCAATTTCTTCCTTAACGTCTTGTCCCACCACAATTTAGCATCTCTGTTTTCATTCTAGTAGAATTTACGATGTATACAAAGCAAGCATCATGACTAAACGAGGTACTTATGAAAGAAAATGATAAACACATGGTGCAGATGGACGTTAACATAGCTTTTACTTCCTTTACCACATGCCGAGCGGGATGGTTCAGGCGGTTTAGTTTGTGGCCGCATTCAGGAGGTCGTGGGTTCGATTCCCGTGGCCGATCTTCCGGCCCAGGGCTTTTTCGGGGGTTTCCCCGGGTCGCAAAGCGAATGCTAGGGAGTATTCTCACATCCCCCGAATTTTCTGTCCCTCCATTTTATATACATTCTCATTTCACTTCATCTTTCATCCGTTGGTCTCTTTCAGGGTTGGAAGTGTCAGCGATGGTGTTTCGGTGCAGCGTGGCGGGGGAAAAGGATGCTCTTTCAGAGGCTCTCGGTTCTCGGCTGGCTGTCTGGAGTATTCGAACCCCCCTGAGGGGCGTTGGACCCCCTCTGTGCGGAATGGGGCTCTGTTCTATCTGTAAACTTAGGGACCCTGCCATTCATATGCCGTCACTCCTGGTTCCGGCCGCCCGGTGTATCCATTAGTCTCATCCTTCCTCCCTGGGACGCCCCCTTCTGGGGCATAGGTACAACATCCCCTCTGTGGAGCAGTGCCGAGTCCCCTCCTTAGCCAATCCAATCCTCTACACATACCTAATAGAGAAAGTATTGCATTCCACCCAAAAAAATTCGATATCGAGACGTCACAGGAAATGCATGTTTTGAGGTCTCTGAATAAAGAAAAACACTTTTTAGAAAAAGGCCCATGTGACTGTGTGGGTGTCTCCGTACAGCATAACTCAAAATCGAAATATCTTATATACACCAAACTTAATTTTAATTTTTATTAAAATGTAGGTATCTTGCAAAGATGCGATACGAAGATTTTCAAGAAAATGCCCCCACCCTAAACTACCCTTGATATAAAAATGTTTCGAAATGTAATTTTTTCAAAAATGGCTCTAACGATTTTGATTAAGATACCACTTATTTAAGGTGTTTATATGACAAAATGCATATCTTGAATTTTCTGTGAAGTTAGTCCTTTTCATTGCGAAATAATTTTATATAATTTTGTATAACTGATAAACCATACGAGACAGACAGATAGTGACTAAAGAGAATATGCAGATCTCTTTAATACAAAGAATTTATTTCTAACAACTGTTTTGTGCCACCAGCAATTTCCGAAGTATCTGTTATTAGTTTGATTTTTCAATAATTTTTTTAATTACTTCATTTTTTGAAGTGGTCGTCATGGTAAGAGAGTGGAATTTCGTTGCTAGCATATAGGACAGGATAGGATAGAACTAGAAGTGGAGGGGGATTTAACACCTCGACCTACACAGATCTTTTGTAGCTAGACCCCTAATGGGGCGCCCTGGAAGGGAGGGATGACATGAGAGAGCCAGAGGGCGCCCGGACTAAGAGGCATGATAAGCAGAGGGCAGGGTCTCTACCAGTTATAGATCTGAATTCCCCGGATGCTGGCTGGTGCAGCCGGTTCCCTCACCCCTGGGCTTACACATCCCCTGGGGGGCCCAGGACCCAGACACCGCTCGCAGTTTGGGGACCAAGGTTTCCCCAGAGCATACTTTTCCTCTGCCATGCACATGCCGAGACCACCCACCGACACTTGCAACCCTAAAAGAGACCTAGCAGATGAAAGGTGAAGTGAAATAAGAATGGAGGGACAGGAAATATGGGAGATATAATTACCCTTCCCAGCATTCGCCTGGCGAACCGGGGAAACCCCGAAAAAACCCAAGACCTCCCGAATGCGGGCCACAGACGTGACCGCCTTGGACCATTCCGCTCGGTGGGTGACCCCGCTTTAAACATTTGACTATCGCTTTGGTTTCGTGATTCTCCCTTCTAGCTACAACGAATTGTGTAGTGAAACTGTTTCTTCTAACGTTAGGATTAGGACTAGTAGACGGAGGAGATACTCAGCACCTCGACCCGCAAGGAATCTTTTGTAAATATACCCCCGGGAGGAACGGATGAAATGAAGGAACTGCAGGAGACGTTCCCTAATAGTTACTGGCTTGACCACCCGGTCGGAGAGCGCTCGGCGGCGACCCTCCCAAGCCACTGGAGGGCGTCTCACAGGCTCCCCTCCAGCGGAGACCGGAGAAAGTTCGACCCAGCAGTGGAATCTCGAACGATTGCCATCTGATGGTGCCGAGAAGGAGTTCCAAAACGCGAGCCCCTGCGACATATCCCCGCCGCCGACCGACACACAACCCCGGAGTCAATCTGTAACGTGAAAGAGGGAAATGAAATGAGAGAAAACGGGGGAGACAGGAGAGCTGTGGTAAAAGACACGGAAAAACCCTTGGCCAGATTGGGCGGCCACCGCAAATCGAACCCGGGACCTCCCGAATGCGGGGCACAGACGTTGCTGCCGGAGCCATCCCGCTCTGTTTCCAACGTTTATCTCGATTAATATGAATTTCGTAAGAATAGTTTGCAGAAGATATATAGAAATAATGATAGCGGATAGAGAAAGTCATGTGAATAGGTCTTCAATCTTCAAAGGCTTAAATGAAGCTATAAGTGTTCATTCACCAGTGCGCAATTGAATTACCACTTAGATGAAGTCACGTGTACGCCCTCCTACCCGGTGACACACACACAATTTCCGCGTTATGTAAAAAATGAGACAAACGCATGGACATTGCGTACATATAGTGACCGAGGCCTATAGTTGCGTCACAATGCAATAAGTACTTTGAGCACAGGAATCAGGGACCACAAGCATTTCATTGTGATTCTCCATTCATTGGATTTCATCTTGAAATATATTTAAAAACGCAATTTAAAAAGAATCAACATCAAGGTTATCTGCTTAACGTATATTGGAAGATCGCATTTAAACAAAGGATACTACGTGAATATTGCGTCGGTACCCCACCTGGATGGCCACCAAATTTGGTCGGGTGTCGTGTGTGTTAATAATAAAGTTTATTGTAATAAATTTTAAATTTTTTAATTAATTATGACTTTTTTATTTTATTTATTTATTTATGCCTCGGCTGCGTCAGTGATATCTGGTAGAGCAAGTATCTCTAAATAGGGTGGTACCACCCCTATTTATATATATATATATATATATAAACAATTTACTGACGTGTCTAAATATGGAGCTGTGAGATGTTCCTAACTACATTTTTAAAAGGTCAAAAATTTATCTTTTTCGCAGTGTACTAAATTCTCACATCTGCACACTCTGAGCTACAACCACTGAACTGAACTGCTTTGATACGCTACCTCTTAGCGTCCACAGCTTAAAATTTTAAATTTAATCTTCCTAGTTTCTGGTTGGCTAAGCCTACTCAAGCAGAACGCCCTTAGTATGATTTTGATTGGCTTTTTGCACCCACGTAACTATTTACAAACTTTTTGGACGTTACACCAATATTTTTCCATCGACTGATGGTAACCTTCTTAACTTTCTAAGTTATTGCTCTCTCTCTCTCTCTCTCTCTCTCTCTCTCTCTCTCTCAAGGTTACACCTTATTGTTAGCCACCCTTCTTAGCTTTCCACTTTATTACTTTGTTTGCTACTAAAGGCAGTTTGCCTTTACCCTCACAGCTCCTACGTTACTAAACTAAGAAATACATCCGTCTAACAATTTATATATATATATACATACATACATACAATAAATACACATAATAAAATGGTTGTAATATACATTTTATAGTCATTATTGATACTTATAAGCAGGTTATTATTTTTATATTGCACAATTAAAATGATATCAGTTAAACATAAAAAATACTGCATCAATATACAATAATCTCACCATGGAGCTCCACTGCAATGTTCTGATTTTCCCACTTCTCCAAAGTCCCAAAGCAAGTTGTTGGTGTCTGCAAAAGGGCGACGAAGCACAAGTTTTCCGATTATTATATCTACGTTTAGCGCTGCTGAAACATGTACGAGATTCTCTTGAAGGTTGTCGGCAAGCTGGGTTTTTATTTACGACTGTTGAACCTTCTTAACCAGGAGAAGAAATAAAATGAGGATAGTAGCCTTTGTACCCACAACAGTGTTACCCAGTATACTTCCTAGCTTCTCTGTCGTAATGCATTTTGATATCCCCAATTATCCTGCTCACGAAAGTAACATTGCGTTCATTTGCGGATTAATATTGGGTTGAGTTTCAGAAACGAGTTGTTACTTCAGAATAAGCTGAAGAATAATGTCCATGTCAGCCAAGTTTATGTATCTTGGATATTGGAACACAGGTGAAATTCATTCAAGGAAGAAATGGTCTATATCTGACGCCCGCATCTCCCAGTAACCTACTTTCCTCAAGTTAGGTTATGCAGTTACTCCAAAGTCACACAATTACAAATCAGAAACCCGTTCGAAGCTTCCATAGGTCAGTGCTACTTCAAAACATTTCAGTCAAACAAAGATTGCTTTGAAGGTCCAAGAGGCAGGGATGATTTGAGAGGTACCCAAGCCATCAGGTCAAGAGGAAGCCGGTCAGATGAAAGATGAAACGTCCTTAAAGCTTAACGTTTCCAAGGTGTCTAAAAGCTGCGCCATATCCCCTCCCAGTCGTCCTCTGAGGTCTAGGGTTACCATGCTAGCCTCTAATTCCCGAGGACGCCGGTTCAAAACCCGCGGAGGGCGATGGATTTTTTCGGGAGTAAAAATCTTTAGCGTGGCTTCCTTGGAAAGGGAAGTAAAGCCGGTGATCCCGTGTCGTAGATTTATGGCATGTTAAAGAAGCTCAAGCCTGATAAAGAGGCCTCTGAGCAAAATTCCGATCTTTCACGCCAATGGGACGCTGCGGCGGTTCTCGCGCCCCTTGCTTCGAAGACTGCGCCGTTGGTTGTAGTCCCAGGTTCGATGCCCGCGCGGGTTATAATCGACCGCGGTGCAGTGGTAGATACAGGAGAAGTAATGGTAAAATTCACTGTACCTGCTTTATGTCCTCCGTCCGACGTGGCTTCGTCTTCAGCAGGCAAATATCCGTAGAAAGGTGCTTTAAATATACGGTAATTCTCGCTGTTGCCCTGGCTAGTTGCTCTCAGCGGAGACGTACGCATGGACTTTGCCTATTAGGTTACTAATAAGTTCGTTGTCTTCGGTAGTGGTACAAAGGAGCTCTGAGGAGAATTTACTACTCATCACAATGTTTGGGTATCTGCAATTTATTGTCACTCTTCACTCTAAAAACACTACATAATGTTCCTGTTCACTTGTCACTTTATATCGAACTCGGGAATCACAAATACATTGTTAATTAATATGTGATTAGTCACATTTACACTTCTGCACAAAAAGAACATCATTTGCGCGCCAACTTTGTCTTACAAGGTAAGACTTTTTCCCGGGCTTCTCTTGGTAATTTTCCGTTCTGTGTTACATTTCCCTCACTCCATACTTCCCGAGCCGAGACAAATAAAGTCATAAAACCTTACCCTCGAACGTAACACAAAAGATCCCAACTTTCTCTGCACTTGGGAACAGCATGTTTTCTACAAACTGCAGAGTTTAAGACATCCTAAAAACTAGTGAAAAAGCAACATTGCATATAAGACAAATATTACATTATACAAAAATGACTATTTACATGGTATTCACATTATATGCATATATCATTCATATACCAAATTAATCACTAAATATATTAACACATTATAAAATTAATCCCGGTATATTCTGTCTCAACGATAAGGACCACAGCAGCTAGAGAGCGTCCATAAATAAAATCCAATTTAATTCGAGCATCCCCTCCGGCAGGCACCGAAGCGAAATTTGCTTCCTTACATACATACTGCTCGTAAGCTCCTGGCTTGATGATTGTTGGGGAGATGAGATTGAAGAAAATTAAATTACTCAAAGGGACGAGAACCTGATATAATGAAATTTCCATCTCAGCATTCGCTTAAGCTAAAATGGAGAAACAGCCAATAAGGATTTCAACTTGAGACATAAATCAACCCTCCAGCGTTACCGCTATATTAACCTCTTCGTACTTAGTTCCACCAACCTTCGCCAAGGCATTTGAGGATCGTCAAGCTGCTGATCGTTAATTAACACGAAAGTTCCGTTTCCATCTAACATGCCTCATTACTAGGCTTCGGACACGGTTGCTGTTTCATTGCACTTTGACTGGAAAACAGTTACGTACACACGGGGTTTCACTGAGACCTCCCTCTCCCCAAGCACTGCCAGTCATTCACTCTAAGCAAGCGAGTAGTACATATACTGAAGTTACAAAGTCCGGCCGTTGATAACCGACAAAAGAGGGGAAAATATATTTTGTAAAGTATGCCAGATTGAAATCAAAGGGGAGAGAAGGGTTTTTATTGGAAGACAATGTAAGTATAAAAACACTTACAAAATATTACGTTGCTTCCTAGAAATGAGGTGGTGAGGATATATTACACTAGTCTGCATTTTCAAACTTTTTGTCAGATGATTTCTTAAAAGTAGGTGTTCTTGAATCAAATTTTTATAACTTCCGTTTTTTCTATCACCTCAGGTTTTTACACAAAATAAGTTATGTTTTGACAATTTTACTAATGAGCGTAGAAAAGTATTCAAATACGATTTCACACAAGGTAAGTTTTTATTCAAGAAACATTTTAAGAATACTCTCAAGAACTCCCCTAATTTATTTCATGACTACATTTTAATAAAACAAGAAGCGAAAGTGTTTCATTTAATTTTTTTCAAACTTTCTCTTCTTTGACTTCCTTACAGATCCTTGAAGATGACTGTCCCATCCAACATAGTCGGCCAATGTCCCTTCTGGAAAGTGGTTGATATGTGAATGCAGAAAATGCACCTTTACACTCATGTTACAACCCATCTTCTTGAAATTTTCCAACATTGTCTCGACAATGGCCTTGTAATTAGGATCTTTGTTATTGCCTAAGAAGTTTTCAGTAACTGATCGGAAGGCGGTCCATGCTTCTATTTCTCTCTCATTCATTGTCTTCTCAAAATCTTCATCCTTCATCAATTTCTTTATTTGAGGACCAACAAAAATTCCAGCCTTCAATTTGTCTTGTGTAATGAAGGGAAATTTCTTGGAAAGGTACTTGAAGCAGGGTCCATCCTGTGGTAGAGCCCTTACAAATTGCTTCATCAAGCCCAATTTTATGTGTAGTGGCGGAAGCAATATCTTTATATCTATATATCACCATATTTTTGAAGTGAAATTGTGAAAAAAACTGTACGCGATAGAAAAAAAATAAAAGCAGTTCTGAAATCAGCATAAAAAGTGAGTTAGAATCGCTTATTAGTTTTTAGTCATCCGATATCGTGCAGATTATTGTTATCCACATAAGAAACCACGAACTCATGTAGCCAAACCGAAGTTTACAGGGATTCGTCTGATATGATGGTAAGCACAAACATCCCATTTAATAAGCTGCAAAATTTTGCTTTTAAAACGTTTTTGGAGAAATGTACAGCTATGAAATTTCCTTGTGAGTCTACTTTACGCAAATTTTATTTGTCTTTGTCATAGATGGCAATACCAGAGTTCTTGAAACTTGTCGATAATTTGACACATCACTTTACAGAAGCAGGCAAATGTTCTGCTGCTGAAATAGCACAGCAGAAACTGAAGAGTGTTTTAGATAAAAACCCAGGATATGCAATTATGTGCCGCATTAGGCATTAATAATAATACTCTATTATAATGAAATAACGAATAATGCATGCGTTTCCCAGAGGCGTGCGACGTTCGTCAGTTTCGTTTTGCACTAATAACATCATGTGATGTGGAATGGAGCTTTTCAAGAATATAAAGGTTTTTTGAATTTGAGAAGAGGTTGTGCTTTCGATGCATTCAGAAAATATATTGCAATCCATTGTAATAGTTGTCCAGGCATGTAAATCACACATGAAAGTGATTATTTCATTTGCCACAGTTCAGATTTATCATTTTGTTCATCTTATTTATACTTAGTAATAAAAGCTTAAGTTTACTACAGAGTTGTACACTTACTTCTGTGCCCAGCTATACCTATAGCGTACACAGTACTCAGCACAGCACAAACTCGGTAGCGACTCTCTCCTCTCCGCTCGCCATTAAACAAAGTAGCAGTATAATAGAAGTTAACTTAACCTAAAGTCATGTCCGAAGCCTAGTCATCACTTTAACTGGGAAGCTCTCGCTAATATTTGAAGATCCATTTCCTCCCTTCAAAACCATTAATAGCCAATTATTCTTTGTTTATAGTTATGTAGCTACTTTTTCGCTTGTAAAAATTCCTCGCAGCTATTTTCGTTCCTATAGCTGAATAGTGGATATTTCTGACTTTGAAATAAATAATTTCAACCAATTTGTAGAAAATACGGTTTAGAAACGACCGCTTCTACGAAATGGATGCCATGAAGTTGTGACTCGGTGTAAGTTATAAAAACAAGTGTTCAAGATAGAAAACTCAATTAGGATCGATATACCCTGCCTAGAGTAATCGACCACATCTGCAGATACAACACTTTCTACTAAACCTTAGTAGAATGTATTATTTATGTATTATTAATGGTGACTGCAAGAGTTTCAAAATACACGTGTGGAGATACGTGAACAGTCATTCCTTCCTTACGTTCACGCTGTTTTAAGTATCCAGAAGGTTTAACTAAGTAGTGTTTAACTCCCATTCTTACTACATACGACCAGTGATGAGAAATGAGTAAAACCTGAAAAAACAATTCATGGAGAAGAGGTCTTGGCGGGGTTTGAATCGCGGACTTTTCTTTCACGGTCCATGCCTAATTATCTCAACGTATACCTGTGTTCATTGCATCCAGAAGGTGAAGAGGCCACTTCCGTCATTCAGGAAGTTTATGCAACATCAAAGTTGTTTCTGGTGCTGCGGGCATCAACAATGGTACCGACATTCACATCAGTTTATCGCCCGACGGACACAGTGCAGAAAGCCACACTTTTCCCTGAATATCCAGATATTTTATAATGCAAATTTACCAATTAAGAATTTTGTTGCACGGTGGTCAGGTTGTGTTCGACAGTTTTGTATTTGACGACCGACAACTGAAAATGTTGTTCGAGACAGGGAGACATAAATCAGGGAATTGTGCTAGGCCATAATGCTGTCAAATTCGCCTTTTGGATTGGATTAGATTAACTACGGAGGGGTAAAGGTAAAGGTATGTATCACGGAGGGGTCCCCGTAACCGGCGCAGAGCACTGCACGTAGGTCAGTCGGCCCATTGTGCTTCCAACGTGACCTCCGGGAGGGAAGGATGAGTGGAGAGACCCGAAGGGCGACCAGATCCGGATGCCGACGGACGCAAGCATCGAGGGTCCCTAACGCTTCCAGATAGAACGCATCCGACGCCGCACTGTCCCTACCCACAAGCCACCAACCTCCAGGGTCCCCGGAGCAGAGCTCGACGCTGAGGAGAGACCTAACTGAGCGGTACCGCAGCGACGCCAGGGAAGAAACCTTTACAGAGCGCAAGCCACCGCCCAGCCGCAACCCGCCGAACACCGTCACCTGGTCCTACAACCCTGAAACAGATGACAAGGATGATGATGGGTATAGGGAATGAGAGGAAGGAGAGTCTTGTAGAAGATGAACCACCCCAGCATTCGCCTGGCAACTCGGGGAAACAAAAAAACCCATGGTTCAGAGTGGGCAGTCGCCGGGGATCGATCACGGGACTTCCCGAATGCGGGCTACAGACACAACCGCCCGGCGACTACGGAGGGAATTCGGCACTGATCCAGAGTGAATATTGTACCTACGCCCCACCAGGGGGCGTCACCGGGAGCCATTCTCCGTTGTGTAGTGGTTACCATGCTAGTCTCTAGTTCCCGAGGTCACGGGTTCAAACCCGGCGGAGGGCAGGAGTAAAAGACCTTAGCACGGCTTCCTTCGGAAGGGAAGTAAAGCCGGTGGTCCCGTGACGTAGATTTATGGCACGTAAAAGAACCTCAAGCCTGATAAAGAGGTCTCTGAGCAAAATTTGTGGTCTTTCACGCCCAATATAGAATGGGACGCTAAGGACCACAGCAGTTAAAGAACGTCCATAAATAAAACTCAATTAAAACAAGTCCACGGGAGGAAGGATGATGCGAGAGGAGACAGTGGAACCAGGAGGTTCTCTTAAGTTTCCAGACAGACACACCCCGGCGGACGGTCAGGCAGACCGGGGACAAAGGTGTTCGGATACCCCGGCAGCCAGCCGAAAGGCGAGGGATGAAGAGAGTCACAAACAGCATGCTTTTCCCCTGTCACGCAGCACCGAAACACCAATCGCCGACACTTCCGATCCTGAAAGACACCAACGGGATGAAAGATGAATGAAATGAAGAGTGGAACGAAATGGAGAGTCAGGAAATTCGGAGGATGAAGTAAACCACTCCAGCATTTGCCTGACGATCCGAGAAAAAAACCCGAAAAAAGCCATGAGTCAGAGTGGGCGGTCGCCGGGGATCGATCCCGGGACCTCCCAAATGCGGTCCACAGACGTAACCGACTGAATAAATGAAGTGGGGTTTAAGGGCACAAAACCAGAAAGGTCATTAGCGCCCGGTAACCGCCTGAGCCATCCCGCTTGGTAATGTCGCCTTTAATGACATCTTACCAGAACTGTGATTAAGAAAACGAGATAGTGTGACGTGGGTATTAAAACTACCGCGCTTCGCTTCTCTTTTGTTTCCGAAGGGCACATCCGCAAGCATTTCTGTTACCAACGTTCACAACGTTGCGAGGAATCTTCATAGGTTATGCACCGTTGGCTTGACATGATCAGCGCAGACGATGCGGTAAAATTTGACGAAGCGTTAGTTTAACGTCCCTCCAGCTACATTTATCGATGGTCGGAGAAACCGAGCATCAGTCCGTAAATTGTTGTGTTATAGAAGGTGAACTGTGCCCTCATGGATTGAATATTTAATTTTTCCTGCTATATACAATTAATGCCGAGTTATTTGGCCAACCGAACCTGCTGGGCAGTCTTAAACAGAATCGCATTGTGTAATGTATCAATTTGGAACAATAACCACCCTTCGGCACCAAACTAATTTGAATACACGCTTTTAAAATAAAGGCAGAAGAAAACATGTGACGTGTTACATTCGCATGACCTTCTCTATCCTCTGTCCTTTATTAGCGACTATAAAATTACTCTTACGAAAGTTAATTTTTTTACTACTTCATTTTAATCGAGATAAACCTTTGCAGAAATACCTACGTTACACACTTCGTTATACATACAAAATGAATAGCGACTCAAATGCTTAAGAACTAGACTTTATATGCTGGCCTTACTCTTTCCATGCAATAACGAGAAACAACTGAATGACAAGTATGGAACAAATCGAACCATTAATAACGTATATCTCGGAAATGGCTGATGCCTCAAAAAAGGTTATTTAAGATAAGTTGTGTATTTTAAAGGGGTATACAATTTTTATGTAGTGCGTTTTTATCTATCGCTTAACGTTTACCTGTTATAAGAGATTATGTAATATTCTTTCCGAATGAAGTGGGCTTCACAGGCTATTCTCAGAAAATTCAAGATATGCGTTTTATTTGTGATTAAAATATCGTTAATGTATGGTATTTTAATCAAAATCATTACAGCCATTTTTTAGAACATCAAAAATTTCGAAAAATGTTTCATGTAAAGGGTAGTTGGGGTGGGGGGATTTTCTTGGAAATTTTAGTGTTGCATTTTTGGAAGATGCTAAACACAAATACGAAGTTTGTTATTTATCTGACTTTTCGTTTTTGAGATATGGTGTTCACAGAAACACTACAGACAGACACACACGCGGAGTTTTTTCTAAGAATGAATTTTTTGGATTCAGGGGTCCTCAAAACATGTATTTCCGGTGAAATCTCGTTATCGAATGTTTGGGTGAAATGCAATACCTTCTCTACTCACTAGTACGTGGTAAAGAAAGTAAAGAGAGAGATGGTAGTTCACTTTGACTCGCATCGCCAAGCTCGAGTTCACTCAGCACTCCAAATGTGTGCAGATTGCGCGGATGTGCCTAACGCTACCTCTCCGGATCGTTAACACTGGAATGCTCATTAGCACTGTGCCGCTTGGAATATCAATAAACGGTGTGCACCTCAGCTTTAAATTGAACCGGCCCGGGATCGATCTTATGACCTCAGGTCCGCATTGAACCAAAGCCCACTTCCTCGCACATGACCATAAATTTATAACATGTGGTCAATGGTTCACGCTTGAAGAAGTTTGGTATTCAATTTCTCGCATCGTTGAAGGCTTCCTGCTAGAAAGTGTGTTTATGATTTAGCTCCCTTAACACAGGAGCTGCAGCCGTTGGTTTATCTTGCACCGAAGATATTGGAAATATCAAGTATGTTTTCAAACTTACTTTAAAAATCCCCCTGCACTATTACGCTTTCAGTATTTCGTCTTGAAATAATGTGAGGCAGTATTTTTAACACTAAAATGATTTCAGTCTAATTGTATATATATAATTCAATAACAGCCCGCCTTAAAGCAATATGTGTATGTAACAATATATAAAAAGTGTATATTACAGTCATTGTATATGTTTATATTATTGTATCCATGTGTAATAATGTTATGTGAATATATTACGTAATTTAATAATGCAGGAATGTGAGAATAATAGGTTAAAAGTTGCTAACAATGAGGTAACCTTGAGGCAATAATAAGTTTGAGAGTTTAATACTATTGTGATTCTTGGAAGTAATAATGTAATTTTAGTGACAGTTTATAAAAATAGTCAATCAACATCCAGAAAAAGCTTTAGTTAAAAGAAGGTATTCTATTGGATTAGGAATAGCCAATCAGAGACTTGAAATACAGAAATTTACAAGTTTAGGCGGTTGAAATCAATTCAGTTGCCTGCAGACAGCGTTCCTAACCGGACGCGAGACACGTCCTCGAGAAGTATAATACGTATTCGTGCGAGACGAAAATAGTTTACGTATTAAAAAGTGCAAGTATTTAATAAAAACATCTCACATCTCTCTCTCTATATCAGTGAAGTGTTATTTAAATCGTATCAAGCATTAATAAAAGGAGTGAAGTAAAATTATAATCTGTGTAAGCCTACATTCTTGTCGCACCACAACCCTGCCAAGACATCCATGTCTCTAACAATAATACTGACGCAGCCGAGACAAACATTAATATATAATATTTAAAGAAACAGTCAAATTACAAGTTTAATATTTTTTTTTAAACTTGGGGCAAAGGCCACCTGAAAGTACATTTGGGGCGAAGGCTACCGGAAACCGGGTACCATACGTGCGGTTGTAACCAACTTCAAGTTCGGCTCCCAACAGTTGAAAAATAATAATACAACAAAACAACTACTTCAAATTGACGCCCAAAGCGTGAAGCAAATAACGTAAAGATACTATCTTCTTCAAATCGGCTTTCCAAACATAATAATAACAATACAACAAAACAACTACTTCAAATGTTGTAGTAGGTGAGAAGGCGTTCTATGGGTTGATCGCTTCTTCTGCATCTTCCCTTTAATCTTCGTTCATCGCAACAAAACATCTAGTCAGTTGCAGCTGCTACATAAGAGCACAACACGTGAACACCCTAACTTTTGACACCTTGCAGATATATTAGTTATTTTTTCTTTAACGTATCGTATACGGGACATTCCGTGTGAAATCCAAGGATAAAAAACCTTGCATTTTTTGTTTCCTTCGTAGCTATTAATAAGAGGTGCTAAGGAAAGCACATTTACCAAATGTTAGCATCTAAAACCCAACGGTTGTCACGTTATTGAACAGTAAATATATCTATTAATTTATTTTGTAGCATTTTAACTGCGCATAGCTCCGGAAACCTTTATTTCAGAATATTGTACCAAATCCCATTTTTGTCCGCATTTCATTACATCATACACTAATTATTTTTATAACATACACAAACATTTATATACACTTTTTACGTAGTTTAACCTCTCCGGATTTTTATAAAACTAAACTATTAGACTGAGAATAATCTATAGTGTCATTAAGAGAAGCCGGCAATGTTGGTAAGGTGGTTATGTTTGGGTGATCGTAATTATAACACAAAAAGTGAATAAACGCACCGATTTACGTAGTTGATGCACGATGATCAAGTGCTCTGTGAATCTGTGAGGAAATACTCAGGGCCGCATACTGCTTAGTAACGGTTCTCATTAACATGCACAGCAGCTTGCTTGACCTTCAGTTGAAAACAAACGCGCGAGAGCTACCCAGAGCGCGTAAAGTAATTTAGTTCTTTAGTTATTTTAGGCATATGTATGATTGTGTTTAAATTACGGAAATTTACCATATATAATAAAATTATTTTTCTTAATCCGTAACCACCTATATTTGCAAAAATAAAAATTTCTTTACTTAAATAAAAATAAGAAGAACGTGTTTACTTATCAGTATGAAGTTAAAGTTTAGGGAATCAAAATAAAGCTCGATTTAAATAACTAGATGTAAAGGTTTCAGAGTTAGAACAGATTGAAGTTGGAAATGTTAGGAAGATAAGATAAATTTGAACAATTTTAATTGCAAAACTATGATGTTCTAAATTTTAAGAGTTTGCACAAAGCACTGTATCGGACTTGTCTACAAGTACAAAAAGTTTCGTTTCGTTTAAAAAATGCAAGGTCGATTTTCCTTATATTTCGGACGATTTGAAATGTCCCATACGCGGTAATTTAAAATCTACGGCGTTTAAATCTAACGCGCTACTCCTCTAAATTCGATGAGACATGGCAACAGGGTCACCAGCACATCTTGCCTTGGGGACGTTTCATGGAGCGTCTGCTCATGCGCAAATGGTATCACGTAATACCTTATGGGGCCAAATGCACACTTGAAGTGCGCTGGCGGGCGAAATTTTTCTCGCGCTGTATACATACTTTCTCTACAATTTTACATCAATGCCTCTAAAAATTTAAATTGAGTTTTATTTATGGACGCTCTTTAACTACTATGGTTCTTAGCGTCCCATTCTATGTTGGGCGTGAAAGACCGGAAATTTTGCTCAGAGGCCTCTTATCAGGCTTGAGGTTCTTTTACGTGCCGTAAATCTACGACACGGGACCACCGGCTTTACTTCCCTTCCGAAGGAAGCCGTGCTAAGAATTTTTACGCCCGAAAAAAATCCATCGCCCTCCGCCGGGTTTGAACCCGCGACCTCGGGAACCAGAGGCTAGCACGGTACCACTAGTCCACGGAGGACGACATCAGTGTCTCTAGGTGGTAGCACACTACGGCAGAAGTTAAGAGTCACTATAGAAGTAGGTAACGTACACAAGCGCGGAAACTTCTCCCGGTTTCTCCATACCATCCATAATCTCAACTACAATTTAATTTACACATTGCTTTATTCTTGCCCTAGCACGGTTACTTAATCATGTCCACAAAAATAAACATCCACAAAAGAACCTTTCTTTCGTCAGACATATTATTATTATTATTATTATTATTATTATTATTATTATTATTATTATTATTATTATTATTATTGTCGTTGTCCAAACAAAATATCCGTCAGGAAATTGCCAGCATTTCTCAACGTGAACTACGGCAAGTGATGGATAGTTTCCTAAAGAGGTACCAAAAATGTATGGACAACGACGGTGGCCAGTTTCAGCATCTCCTTTCATAAAGTTGGTAAGTAAAGCCTTTAAAAGTAGTTTTAAAAATGTTGTATGGTTTCATCCGCGCCCTTCTATGATAGCGGCAGACGGCAACGAGCGCCGAGGACGCGGACAGGAAAAACATCGCGCAGCGGATTCGTAGTTTTTTTGGATCACTCTGTAATCGAGAATACTTTGATTCCCTGTGTGAGGATAAGATATCCTGATGGAATTGTTGAATTCGTATAGGATTCTGGGCACAAATTCAAGGAGCCTGGGATAGTGTAACTTCTCGTCCATGTTACTACAGGGATTTAATTTCACCTATAACCCGAAAATGAAGGCAGTTATTGGTGCTCAAGGTTCATATACCCGATATTAATTTTGTTTAGTTTTTGTGTGGTTTAGAAGACAATAGTTTATTTGTATTTATATCTTTAGTTATTTAAACCGAGTATTCAAGTATAATTGTATTTTTGTGCGTATACCTATGCCTAAAACTTAAAACCCTTAAGTTATATTAATGCAATATTATATTTTACACATCCAGTCATAAAATTAACAATATAAAAATAATAATAATAATAATAACTAATGCGAGATTTGAACCGAGTTCACTACACCTGCTTATGCACCATGGGGATAAAAATTGGTAATAATGGCGAAGCGGTGTATCAGAATAAAAATCAACAAATAAAGTGGAGAATATGTCTTTAAAAATACAAAATATAATGAAAATATGTCTCTGGGAAGGCTGGCCAACTCTCCTGTAGGGCACCTCTCCCATTTGTGGAGGTGAGATGGCCACAGGCCACAGCAAAACTATGAGAACGTTATAATAATGTAAGCAATGTCAGTAAAACACCCAATACGCACTTACCGTGTGTACAAAGTTTCTAATTTCTGTCCTGAAAGGATGTTGGGTTTTCGCTTACTTCATTCAACAGCAGAAAAATAATTGGCCATATGGAAAGTAACAACAGAAATAAACTGGCGGAATTGCAACCATAAGCAGTGCACGTGAGGCAGTATTTTTAACACATGAATAATTTCAATTAAATTATATAATATGTAATTTCAATAACAGCCCACCTTGAAGCAATATGTATGTAATAATTTTTAAAATGTATGTAACAGTCATTGCATATGCTTATATTATTGTAAACATGTTCAATAATGTTATGTGAATGCATTACGTAATTTAATAATGTAAGAGCTGTGAGAATAATAAGTTTAACGTTGCTAACAATGAGGTAAACTTGAGGCAATAATGAGTTTGAGAGTTTAAATGCTACTAGTCATGATTAGGGCAGCAATAATGTAAATTTTGTGACAGTTTAAAAATAGCCAATCAACAGCCAGAAAAAGCTTTAGTAAAATGCAGGTATTCTATTGGACTAGGATTAGCCAAAAAGAGACTTAAAACACAGAAGTTTACGGGTTGGACGGTTGAAATATGTTCAGTTGCCTGCAGACCTTGGTAGTAACCGGATGGAAGACGTGTTCTCTAAAGAAATATTACGTATTCGTGTGAAACGAAAATTATGTATACGTTAACAAAGTGCAAGTATTAAATTAAAAAATCTCACAGCTCTTGATATCAGTATAGTGCTTTTTAATTTGTGTCAAGGATAGTAGGTATATATAGAGAGAGCGAGGCCACTTTTTTGCGCTTATATGGGAAAGGATAGGGAAAACGAGGCTAGATGCGACGGTTCAAGGAGGAAAATGCGTTTATATGGGCGAGATAGGGAATACGAGGACTGACGCTAGGCTAGACAGTGGTAGGAGGGGGAGTGTGCTTTATATGAGACAGATAGGGAATACGTGGAGAGGTGCTAGGCTAGACAGAGGCTGAGTAAAGTATGGTTTATATGAGCGGTATAGGAAAACGATGAGAGGTGTTAGACTAGACAGGGCTTGAAACGTAGTGCATGGTTTATATGAGAGATATAGGAAAACGAGGAAAGGTGTTAGGCTGGACAGAGGTCGAGGAGTAGAGTATGGTTTATATGAGAAGTATAGGAAAACGAGGAGAGGTATTAGGTTAGGAGAATTGAGTATGTGTTTATAAGGAGAGACGAGAAAACGGAGAGAGATCCTATGCTAGGATAGACAGGTGTTAAAGTTAGGTTAGATAGGAAACCAAGGAGTGATACTCAGCTAGAGGGGGGAGGCAGGAGGGAATGCTCTTTATGAGAGGTAGGAGATCAGGGGAGTGGTGTTAGGCTAGACAGAGGTTGAGTAATGTATGGTTTATATGAGTGGTATAGGAAAACGCGGAGAGGTGTTAGGCTAGACAGAGGTCGAGGAGTAGAGTATGGTTTATATGAGAGGTACAGGGAAACGAGGAGAGGAGTTAGGCTAGGCAGAAGTCGAGGAGTAGAGTATGATTTATATGAGAGGTATAGGAACAGGAGGAGAGGTGTTAGGCTAGACAGGTAGTGTAGCAATAGGAATATGGACTTATATACAGGAGAGATAGGGAATAGGAGGTGCTAGACTTGAAAGCGACTTTAGACGTGAACTTAGTGGAAAACTGTTTGATGTCAATGTTAGACCGCTAATTCTAGACATACCCATCACGTAACCTATTCAGGGAAAAGGTGAGTCGTTCAGGGGAAAAAGGTGACTGCTCAGGGAAAAAGGTGACCCACAAAAGGAAAAAGTCGACCAGTAATGGGAAAAACGTGACCAGCAAAGGGAAAAAGGTGAGCAACAAAGGGAAAAAGGTGACCACCAAAGGGAAAACGGTGAGCCATAAAGGGAAAAAGGTGAGCAACAAAGGGAAAGAGGTGACCACCAAAGGGAAAACGGTGAGCCATAAAGGGAAAAAGGTGACCTGCAACGGGAAAAGCTAACCCACTAACACTAACAGGTAAGTAATTCAGCTAGTTTTGCAAGAGGTTGACTGGATCATAGCAGTGTATGATTTCACAGGTAATTCAGCTAGTATCGTATGTATTTAGGCTAATTCATCTAGTATCACAGGATAGATTCCAGAGGCTAACTGTATCATGGCTCTGCATGATTTCACAGGTAATTCAGCTAGTATCGTAGGTATTTAGGCTAATTCAGCTAGTATCACAAGAGGATAGATTCTAGGGTTGGGTATAGCATAGTTTCATATTTCACAGGTAATTCAGAGGGTATCGTAGGTATTTAGGATAATTCAAGTAACATAGGTGTTTAGAGTAATTAAGCAAGCATTACAGGAGGGTAGGTTACAGGAGTTGGTTATAACCTAGCTTCGTATTTCACAGATAGTTCAGGTAATATCGTAAGTATTTGAGGTAATCGACATAGCTTCACAGATATTATTGATAATTTCGATCAGAGATTTGTATCACAGCTATTTAAGGTAAATGCAGGTGATTCAGGTTGTATCAATGGTATTTGAGTCATTTTAACAGGTAATTAAGATAGTATCACGGGTGCTCGTGCTAATTTAGAGCAGGAATTCGTATCAGAGCTAGTTAAGGTAATTTCACATGTTTCGGGTAGTATCACAGGTATTTAAATCATTTTCACAGCCAATTCAGCTAGTATCTTGAGCATTTAAGCTAATTCAGCTAGTATCACAGGAGGCTAGATTCCAGAGGCTAACTGCATCATAGCTATGCATGAGTTCACAGCTAATTCAGCTAGTATCGTAGGTATTTAGGCTAATTCAGCTAGTATCACAGGGGGTTAGATTCCAGGGTTGGGTATAGCATAGTTTCATATTTCACAGGTAATTCAGAGGGTATCGTAGGTATTTAGGATAATTCAAGTAACATAGGTGTTTAGAGTAATTAAGCAAACATTACAGGAGGGTAGGTTCCAGGGGTTGGTTATAGCCTAGTTTCGTATTTTACAGATAGTTCAGGTAATATCGTAAGTATTTGGGTAATCAGCATAGTTTCACAGATGCTCGTGATAATTTCGATCAGAGATTTGTATCACAGCTATTTAAGGTAAATGCAGGTGATTCAGGTTGTATCAATGGTATTTGTGTCATTTTAACAGGTAATTCAGATAGTGTCTAGGTATTTGGGCGATTCAAGCATCATAGGTGTTTAGAGTAACTCAGCTAGTATCACAGGAGGCTAGATTCAATGATCAGGGTTTCGTATCAGAGCTATTTAATGTAATTTCACTTGATTCGAGTAGTATCACAGGTATTTAAGTCATTTTAACGGGCAATTCAACTAGTATCACAGGTACTCATGGCAATATAGAGAGTAATTAAATTATAAAGCATTTCTCATCCAACGTTACAACAATTTATATACTTTTTTCTAAATCTTACAAACTTATTATATGTTAAACAGTTATTGTACGATGCGGAGAGGGATAAACTGCATATTGGTTCACAAATTGAAAAGCTTTACGTCAACATACCTTTATTTTAGTTCGTTGTAGATGTCTCTCCCCTTTTATCTAGGCTTGAGACTAGCACTAGGATTGCTCCTAATGGCAGGGTTACCACCTTCCCTTCCATCTTCTTCTTTCTTCATCAGGCGTCAGCTATCTGCATATACAGCACACAGATAACCTTCTTTTGTAGACTCACGAGAAAATCTTTATCTTTAACTTACATTCTTTTAAGCACTGTTTGTAATGGCGTAATGTCCATACGCATATGTCGTTACCCGTCCTCAGCAATAATTCTTTTATCATCAAACGGAGTCAATGCAATTTTATTCACTTGCACTGTAGCAAGAGCATGCTTTCGTGATAGGATCAGATTCATAGGTGTTCTGATGATTTCACAGGTTTTAAGACAGTCTGTATAGCT
This sequence comes from Deroplatys truncata, assembly GCA_030765065.1. Lineage (NCBI taxonomy): Eukaryota > Metazoa > Arthropoda > Insecta > Mantodea > Mantidae > Deroplatys > Deroplatys truncata. The sequence goes on from CM060990.1 coordinate 636,995,983, forward strand.
GTCAAACGAAATGTACTGCTTAATAGCGCTACGTTTTATACCTTTAATCTTTTTTATCATTGACCCTTGAATATCTAAGGCATACATCTTAGGACGTAGTCCAACAAAGCGTAGGATGATTTTGCTATTAGCCACATCTTTAAATTTTCCCAATACCTTCTTGTTCTGAGTAGAGTAACATATATGGTTGGCAGGGTAATCAGCTGTATCGAGATGCTCAAGAAAACGTAGCTTGTCCTGGTACACATCTTCAGTTGTTACACGATGAATGAACGAATCAGTGTCCATATACATAAGCTTCAGGTTTTCAGCTCCATAATAAGGCAACAAAACGTCGTAATGATAGTTATACATTAATGTCTTGGAGATGTCCAACACACTCATACCAATGTATATAGGCTTGTTGAATACAATCTGACGAGAGGCCATATGTACAGCAGCTAGATTATCAGCATATATCGTCCTGTCGATAAACGTAGGCTTGGCGATCAGCTTCTCTAGAGTTTTTTCATTGGTCACCAGTCGTATATCCATACGGTTACGCAGGTTCTCCATAGTTTTTCCAAACATAGCGTTGTTAAAGAGCTTGTAGAGATCCTTCTCGAAATCATTTGCAGCTTGTTGTCGTAGCCTGTTGTTAAATTCCACATAAGGTTTCAACCACTGAGACTGTCGGAATTGTAGCACACGATGGATTTTTGTTAGTCGTAGTCCATGACTAAGAGCTTGCTTCAAAGCCATGTAATGCACTACATACTTCTTTCGAGGTCCAAGATGAGGTATCAGTTTCTTTGTAGATGATTCCAATGGTTTCATACACTCTGGCAGGAAAGGTAGATCGTTGTGTAGATCGTGAAGTTCAGCAGGATACTCGATGTCGACTTCTAATATGTACCCATGAGGATCATCTTCTTGTAGTGTTTCTAAGTTGATTTCTTCAGGTGACACCCACTGAAATCCACCAAAAGGAAGAGCGTGACACATTGCCCACCCATATTGGTTATTAGCGTCCTCGTATGTGATAAATTGGGTTGGTCTCGACGGATCAAACTTATCCATATAAGTGTTATTAGCCTCAGCATACCGATGGGAAACTTGGCATAAACCTCCTCTTATACCTGATTCCACCATGAGTAGTTGATCATAATCTTGTAACAGCTCTAACTTAATCCCAGTATACAGTAACATGGCGTCCCATGTAAGACCTGGAGAGGTAAAATAATGGGCCGGATCGACTTTATGTGTTTTGAGGGTTTGCTCTCTGAACGTCTCAAAGACGTCAGCTAGAAGAAGTACATCCGAAGTTAAGTAGAGATCGCTGTACTCTCCCAGGTTTCTCACATTGAACAGCTCCCATACATTTCTAGCATGATCGTAGTCAGTATCAGTAATTTCTTCTTCATTTAATCTATTGTAGAAGGAGTCCTTAGGAGGCAAGCAGGTCTCGTTCAGGGCATCCCATGACGTAACAAAATCATATGGAAATACACCCTTACGGGTCATCAACTTCAATTTGTCTTCTCCAAAGTACTTTAGCGTTTCAGGATACGACGTTAGATTTGTTATCAACTTATCCAAGCTTGTACTGAGGAATCGAAAGCTATCCACAAATCGAAGCTTTATATCTCCTACATACTTGGTGAATGAGATATAGCTTTCTTCAGAGTTAGGAATTACCTCCACACGTTCACTTGTGCACCCAAACTCCTTTACAATGAAATGCGAGTCATATCCGCTAAGGTTATGCATGAAGACTGGTATATATTTAGGTGTTTTACAGGCTAAATTACATTCATTATGAAGACTTCCACGATATTCACCGCTGATGTGATCATGGTCACGTACTTTATAGTTCTCTTCTGTAAAGGGTTTTCCACACAAGTAGCATGCTGAAGAAGACTCAAAATCCTTTTGCTGTTGATCCGTAAGTTTCAGAGGCTTAGCAGATTTGTATATATTACCAATCATTTCTGCAAGAGATGTAAGGTACAGCATAAACTTCTGAGCAGCATCAGCACCACGATACACATAGGGTTGCTTAGGAAGACCAGTTTCGAGATGTTCAACACTGGATGTAGGCTTCACGTAAACACAGAAGCTCATTGGTGTGTGCTCTTGATAAGGGGTTGTATAGGACGTTTCAGGATCGGGTATACACGTATGGCATGGAGTGAGAATACTCTCAAAATCCGCATAGATGACATAAGGTACTTTCAGCATCCTCTCAACATTTTTAAACTGTACAATTGCTTTCTCCTTGGTAGGCATAACTACCCTTGCAACACCATGTTGAATACAGACGGCTGCATGTTCTTGTAGTTTTTCCTGTCCACTTCGTCCGCTCTGGTCATCAAAATGTGTAAAGCAGCGCTTACAAGTATAAACCCGTCCATTATGGTTAGTTTTCTGGCGTCGAACGAGTTTCTCAAAATTCTTTATATACACGTAGTGATGTTTTCCACTGCTGTCATTCAATAGTAGCAGGTCGCGATGTTCAGGTAGTTCAATGTCAACAACCTTTATTGGATACACTTCATGCTTCTCATCCAGCCCGAAAACGTTAATAGATATCTTGTTAAGCTTCTCAAATTTAGGTATTTGAGAAAGTGTTGTAGGATAGGAAACACAGCTGAAGTCGTACTTATCTTGAAGTTGTTTGTATTTGCTGACGCGTTGAGGCTTGATGCTCACGAATTTGGCCAGTATAGAGTACACGAAACATTTCTCGTCGCTAAAGTTCTGGATGTTTATACACGCTTCTTTAGCTCCGACAGATGGTGGTAATGGTATGTAGCTACTTCCTCGCAATGGATTGTACTTGTTGATACGAAGTCGAACTCCTTCCACAGCAAGCAAAGCCCAGCTGCTACCCTTAAGCTGAGACTCCTCCATTTCAGTCACCAATTTCTTGAATTTTGCTTCCAGTGTTGAGTCCAGATCTGTTTCTAGGAAAACAGGATGATTCCTTGTTTTAAATGTTTTGTCACAGGTTTCTCCAATGCTGTTAACAAATCGACACTCAACCAGCAGATTAATTTTAACACTCTTATGAATGCTAAGCTCTTTATGCACAGCATGGATTATACGTTGTTTTGCCTCTTGCAGATACATATTTAGGTCCTTAGCTGATTCGCATCGTATAAAATACGATTTCAATCGTCCTTCGAATGAAGTTTCGTATTCTTTCATATCACAGTCCTCCATTGTTGACAGCAACTGATGTTTAGTTGGCTCCAATCTTCTTTTCTTCTGAGGGCTGCTTATTTCACATATATCTTCGTGTCGCTGTCCCTTATAACCATCTTTGAAGATTACATTACAATGTTTACATTTGAAGAGCTTCTTGCAGCTCATCTCGTGTCTTCTCTTGTCATAACCTCGGAGGAACTTCTTCCCACATTTTCCGCATGCATATCCAGTAGCGCTTGGAATAATATCCTTATACGCTGAGTTATTCATCTTTATTCTTGATGTAATAACGTATTAATCACTGATCAATGAAATGTAGACCTCTTCACCTTGACACCACTTTAGAAAGCTGATTATTCTTGGAGAGAACACGATGTTAACACCTCAAGACTAATTAGCACAATGAAGTCCAATGCCCTAGATCACCATATTTATAGAGGGAGCACGAACCTTTTAGATCAATCATAAACTCGTTTCATAACCAGATGTATATGATCGCTCAACGTGTACTAACCCCCAGCCATATAACCTCAAGTCTAGAGACAGGATGTTTATGACGTCACACCCAGAGACAGAATGTCTGACAGCATCAAACACGTTTAAACTCGTCTAATAACTACCTGCTTACGCTGTCACACCAGCAAGAGAAGCATTCTCCCACGCTCATTCAGACATATATTTCAAATTCAAAGCCTACCACCACCACCACCACCTATTGTACCAAGGTTAATTCCAGCTGTATTATCACAGTACTTAAAGTAAAAGCTTAAAAGGTAACGAGAAGATGTCCCCCTTATTTACTTAATTATCTCATGTTTTCATTCCCTTTTCAATTCTTCCTTTCCATCTCCTCCCAGAAAGCCCATTACATTTAACTACAATCACGAGAAAAGCAATTTTTCCAGAGTTACACAGATTCTAAGCTTCTAAATCGAAACCGGTAATACTTTTAATAAAGGTATTTTAGCTCCCCAATATCAGCATCTACCATTTAATCTTTACTCGAACCTGATATGATCCATAAGCTTGAAGATATATGAAATCACCCCTTCGGGATTCTATCTAAGTACTTTAAAGTAATTTTTATAACGATAACGATATTTAAGAACTAGATACTCTGTTTACGTTTACCTTGACATGTCTATCTAAATTAAATTACGAGTTATTAAATGTTTGCAAGTAAATTTCATTGAATCGGTATTCGAATCCAGAACACCAGGAACAAAATAATTTATAATATTAGTCTGACATGTTAAACAAAGCTGTATGCAGTTACATCATCGATCTAAGTGATATATTCTAGTGTACAGAGGAAAATTAAGGAAGTCATTAAAAAATCGGGAATCGAACCAAGCACAACTGATTGACAATTATATACAGCATTAATCACCCAGTACAGAACCTATCAATCATACTTTGCTGCACTCCTCTACCTCACTTAGTTCCCGAGATAATGAAAATTTGAAAATTAAAGATCGAAACCAGGACGTCAGGTATCTAATTACACATTTACAAGATACTACCTAATAACATAAACGCAATAAAGTATATTTGGCGTCTTTATCTTAATTGGTTTAGGAGTTATTAAATTTATAATTAAATTCCATCGAATCAGTAATCGAACCCAGAACACCAAGAACAAAATAATTTATAATATGAGTTTGGTATGTTTAAAGGTGCTGTATGTAGTACAGCATCAATCTAAGTGATATTTTCTAGAGTATAGAGTAAAATTAAGGAAGTCATTAAAAAATCGGGATTCGAACTAGAGACAACTGATTAAAAATTATATACAGTATTAATTACACATTATAACAGCTATCAAACATGCTTGGGTCCATTCCTCTAGCTTTCTTAGTTTCCGAGATAATGACGTTTTTAAAATTAAGGATCGAACCCAGGACACCAGGTACCTAAATATACATTTACAAGAAACCACCTAATGACATTAATGTAATAAAGTTTATTTGGCGTCTTTATCTTAATTAGTTTTGAGTTATTAGAAGATGAATTTGTAATCACTGGTAGGATTCGAACCCAGTCATCCCGGTCAACTTGGAACAATACCCTGATGACGCGGCGCATTCCAAAGAATTGATTAGTTTTTATCCCAATGTTGTATCTCTTTTCATTCAGGAGATATAAGCGATTAAACAGTAGAAATAGAATGGGCGGAGCTTGCCGGCATAGATCAAAGAACTTTATCAGATGTCGGCATCTCTTTCTGTGCTCAAACCGGCATTCTATTTCTACTGTTTAATCGCTTATATCTCCTGAATGAAAAGAGATACAACATTGGGATAAAAACTAATCAATTCTTTGGAATGCGCCGCGTCATCAGGGTATTGTTCCAAGTTGACCGGGATGACTGGGTTCGAATCCTACCAGTGATTACAAATTCATCTTCTAATAACTCAAAACTAATTAAGATAAAGACGCCAAATAAACTTTATTACATTAATGTCATTAGGTGGTTTCTTGTAAATGTATATTTAGGTACCTGGTGTCCTGGGTTCGATCCTTAATTTTAAAAACGTCATTATCTCGGAAACTAAGAAAGCTAGAGGAATGGACCCAAGCATGTTTGATAGCTGTTATAATGTGTAATTAATACTGTATATAATTTTTAATCAGTTGTCTCTAGTTCGAATCCCGATTTTTTAATGACTTCCTTAATTTTACTCTATACTCTAGAAAATATCACTTAGATTGATGCTGTACTACATACAGCACCTTTAAACATACCAAACTCATATTATAAATTATTTTGTTCTTGGTGTTCTGGGTTCGATTACTGATTCGATGGAATTTAATTATAAATTTAATAACTCCTAAACCAATTAAGATAAAGACGCCAAATATACTTTATTGCGTTTATGTTATTAGGTAGTATCTTGTAAATGTGTAATTAGATACCTGACGTCCTGGTTTCGATCTTTAATTTTCAAATTTTCATTATCTCGGGAACTAAGTGAGGTAGAGGAGTGCAGCAAAGTATGATTGATAGGTTCTGTACTGGGTGATTAATGCTGTATATAATTGTCAATCAGTTGTGCTTGGTTCGATTCCCGATTTTTTAATGACTTCCTTAATTTTCCTCTGTACACTAGAATATATCACTTAGATCGATGATGTAACTGCATACAGCTTTGTTTAACATGTCAGACTAATATTATAAATTATTTTGTTCCTGGTGTTCTGGATTCGAATACCGATTCAATGAAATTTACTTGCAAACATTTAATAACTCGTAATTTAATTTAGATAGACATGTCAAGGTAAACGTAAACAGAGTATCTAGTTCTTAAATATCGTTATCGTTATAAAAATTACTTTAAAGTACTTAGATAGAATCCCGAAGGGGTGATTTCATATATCTTCAAGCTTATGGATCATATCAGGTTCGAGTAAAGATTAAATGGTAGATGCTGATATTGGGGAGCTAAAATACCTTTATTAAAAGTATTACCGGTTTCGATTTAGAAGCTTAGAATCTGTGTAACTCTGGAAAAATTGCTTTTCTCGTGATTGTAGTTAAATGTAATGGGCTTTCTGGGAGGAGATGGAAAGGAAGAATTGAAAAGGGAATGAAAACATGAGATAATTAAGTAAATAAGGGGGACATCTTCTCGTTACCTTTTAAGCTTTTACTTTAAGTACTGTGATAATACAGCTGGAATTAACCTTGGTACAATAGGTGGTGGTGGTGGTGGTAGGCTTTGAATTTGAAATATATGTCTGAATGAGCGTGGGAGAATGCTTCTCTTGCTGGTGTGACAGCGTAAGCAGGTAGTTATTAGACGAGTTTAAACGTGTTTGATGCTGTCAGACATTCTGTCTCTGGGTGTGACGTCATAAACATCCTGTCTCTAGACTTGAGGTTATATGGCTGGGGGTTAGTACACGTTGAGCGATCATATACATCTGGTTATGAAACGAGTTTATGATTGATCTAAAAGGTTCGTGCTCCCTCTATAAATATGGTGATCTAGGGCATTGGACTTCATTGTGCTAATTAGTCTTGAGGTGTTAACATCGTGTTCTCTCCAAGAATAATCAGCTTTCTAAAGTGGTGTCAAGGTGAAGAGGTCTACATTTCATTGATCAGTGATTAATACGTTATTACATCAAGAATAAAGATGAATAACTCAGCGTATAAGGATATTATTCCAAGCGCTACTGGATATGCATGCGGAAAATGTGGGAAGAAGTTCCTCCGAGGTTATGACAAGAGAAGACACGAGATGAGCTGCAAGAAGCTCTTCAAATGTAAACATTGTAATGTAATCTTCAAAGATGGTTATAAGGGACAGCGACACGAAGATATATGTGAAATAAGCAGCCCTCAGAAGAAAAGAAGATTGGAGCCAACTAAACATCAGTTGCTGTCAACAATGGAGGACTGTGATATGAAAGAATACGAAACTTCATTCGAAGGACGATTGAAATCGTATTTTATACGATGCGAATCAGCTAAGGACCTAAATATGTATCTGCAAGAGGCAAAACAACGTATAATCCATGCTGTGCATAAAGAGCTTAGCATTCATAAGAGTGTTAAAATTAATCTGCTGGTTGAGTGTCGATTTGTTAACAGCATTGGAGAAACCTGTGACAAAACATTTAAAACAAGGAATCATCCTGTTTTCCTAGAAACAGATCTGGACTCAACACTGGAAGCAAAATTCAAGAAATTGGTGACTGAAATGGAGGAGTCTCAGCTTAAGGGTAGCAGCTGGGCTTTGCTTGCTGTGGAAGGAGTTCGACTTCGTATCAACAAGTACAATCCATTGCGAGGAAGTAGCTACATACCATTACCACCATCTGTCGGAGCTAAAGAAGCGTGTATAAACATCCAGAACTTTAGCGACGAGAAATGTTTCGTGTACTCTATACTGGCCAAATTCGTGAGCATCAAGCCTCAACGCGTCAGCAAATACAAACAACTTCAAGATAAGTACGACTTCAGCTGTGTTTCCTATCCTACAACACTTTCTCAAATACCTAAATTTGAGAAGCTTAACAAGATATCTATTAACGTTTTCGGGCTGGATGAGAAGCATGAAGTGTATCCAATAAAGGTTGTTGACATTGAACTACCTGAACATCGCGACCTGCTACTATTGAATGACAGCAGTGGAAAACATCACTACGTGTATATAAAGAATTTTGAGAAACTCGTTCGACGCCAGAAAACTAACCATAATGGACGGGTTTATACTTGTAAGCGCTGCTTTACACATTTTGATGACCAGAGCGGACGAAGTGGACAGGAAAAACTACAAGAACATGCAGCCGTCTGTATTCAACATGGTGTTGCAAGGGTAGTTATGCCTACCAAGGAGAAAGCAATTGTACAGTTTAAAAATGTTGAGAGGATGCTGAAAGTACCTTATGTCATCTATGCGGATTTTGAGAGTATTCTCACTCCATGCCATACGTGTATACCCGATCCTGAAACGTCCTATACAACCCCTTATCAAGAGCACACACCAATGAGCTTCTGTGTTTACGTGAAGCCTACATCCAGTGTTGAACATCTCGAAACTGGTCTTCCTAAGCAACCCTATGTGTATCGTGGTGCTGATGCTGCTCAGAAGTTTATGCTGTACCTTACATCTCTTGCAGAAATGATTGGTAATATATACAAATCTGCTAAGCCTCTGAAACTTACGGATCAACAGCAAAAGGATTTTGAGTCTTCTTCAGCATGCTACTTGTGTGGAAAACCCTTTACAGAAGAGAACTATAAAGTACGTGACCATGATCACATCAGCGGTGAATATCGTGGAAGTCTTCATAATGAATGTAATTTAGCCTGTAAAACACCTAAATATATACCAGTCTTCATGCATAACCTTAGCGGATATGACTCGCATTTCATTGTAAAGGAGTTTGGGTGCACAAGTGAACGTGTGGAGGTAATTCCTAACTCTGAAGAAAGCTATATCTCATTCACCAAGTATGTAGGAGATATAAAGCTTCGATTTGTGGATAGCTTTCGATTCCTCAGTACAAGCTTGGATAAGTTGATAACAAATCTAACGTCGTATCCTGAAACGCTAAAGTACTTTGGAGAAGACAAATTGAAGTTGATGACCCGTAAGGGTGTATTTCCATATGATTTTGTTACGTCATGGGATGCCCTGAACGAGACCTGCTTGCCTCCTAAGGACTCCTTCTACAATAGATTAAATGAAGAAGAAATTACTGATACTGACTACGATCATGCTAGAAATGTATGGGAGCTGTTCAATGTGAGAAACCTGGGAGAGTACAGCGATCTCTACTTAACTTCGGATGTACTTCTTCTAGCTGACGTCTTTGAGACGTTCAGAGAGCAAACCCTCAAAACACATAAAGTCGATCCGGCCCATTATTTTACCTCTCCAGGTCTTACATGGGACGCCATGTTACTGTATACTGGGATTAAGTTAGAGCTGTTACAAGATTATGATCAACTACTCATGGTGGAATCAGGTATAAGAGGAGGTTTATGCCAAGTTTCCCATCGGTATGCTGAGGCTAATAACACTTATATGGATAAGTTTGATCCGTCGAGACCAACCCAATTTATCACATACGAGGACGCTAATAACCAATATGGGTGGGCAATGTGTCACGCTCTTCCTTTTGGTGGATTTCAGTGGGTGTCACCTGAAGAAATCAACTTAGAAACACTACAAGAAGATGATCCTCATGGGTACATATTAGAAGTCGACATCGAGTATCCTGCTGAACTTCACGATCTACACAACGATCTACCTTTCCTGCCAGAGTGTATGAAACCATTGGAATCATCTACAAAGAAACTGATACCTCATCTTGGACCTCGAAAGAAGTATGTAGTGCATTACATGGCTTTGAAGCAAGCTCTTAGTCATGGACTACGACTAACAAAAATCCATCGTGTGCTACAATTCCGACAGTCTCAGTGGTTGAAACCTTATGTGGAATTTAACAACAGGCTACGACAACAAGCTGCAAATGATTTCGAGAAGGATCTCTACAAGCTCTTTAACAACGCTATGTTTGGAAAAACTATGGAGAACCTGCGTAACCGTATGGATATACGACTGGTGACCAATGAAAAAACTCTAGAGAAGCTGATCGCCAAGCCTACGTTTATCGACAGGACGATATATGCTGATAATCTAGCTGCTGTACATATGGCCTCTCGTCAGATTGTATTCAACAAGCCTATATACATTGGTATGAGTGTGTTGGACATCTCCAAGACATTAATGTATAACTATCATTACGACGTTTTGTTGCCTTATTATGGAGCTGAAAACCTGAAGCTTATGTATATGGACACTGATTCGTTCATTCATCGTGTAACAACTGAAGATGTGTACCAGGACAAGCTACGTTTTCTTGAGCATCTCGATACAGCTGATTACCCTGCCAACCATATATGTTACTCTACTCAGAACAAGAAGGTATTGGGAAAATTTAAAGATGTGGCTAATAGCAAAATCATCCTACGCTTTGTTGGACTACGTCCTAAGATGTATGCCTTAGATATTCAAGGGTCAATGATAAAAAAGATTAAAGGTATAAAACGTAGCGCTATTAAGCAGTACATTTCGTTTGACAGCTATACAGACTGTCTTAAAACCTGTGAAATCATCAGAACACCTATGAATCTGATCCTATCACGAAAGCATGCTCTTGCTACAGTGCAAGTGAATAAAATTGCATTGACTCCGTTTGATGATAAAAGAATTATTGCTGAGGACGGGATAACGACATATGCGTATGGACATTACGCCATTACAAACAGTGCTTAAAAGAATGTAAGTTAAAGATAAAGATTTTCTCGTGAGTCTACAAAAGAAGGTTATCTGTGTGCTGTATATGCAGATAGCTGACGCCTGATGAAGAAAGAAGAAGATGGAAGGGAAGGTGGTAACCCTGCCATTAGGAGCAATCCTAGTGCTAGTCTCAAGCCTAGATAAAAGGGGAGAGACATCTACAACGAACTAAAATAAAGGTATGTTGACGTAAAGCTTTTCAATTTGTGAACCAATATGCAGTTTATCCCTCTCCGCATCGTACAATAACTGTTTAACATATAATAAGTTTGTAAGATTTAGAAAAAAGTATATAAATTGTTGTAACGTTGGATGAGAAATGCTTTATAATTTAATTACTCTCTATATTGCCATGAGTACCTGTGATACTAGTTGAATTGCCCGTTAAAATGACTTAAATACCTGTGATACTACTCGAATCAAGTGAAATTACATTAAATAGCTCTGATACGAAACCCTGATCATTGAATCTAGCCTCCTGTGATACTAGCTGAGTTACTCTAAACACCTATGATGCTTGAATCGCGATCTCTACTTAACTTCGGATGTACTTCTTCTAGCTGACGTCTTTGAGACGTTCAGAGAGCAAACCCTCAAAACACATAAAGTCGATCCGGCCCATTATTTTACCTCTCCAGGTCTTACATGGGACGCCATGTTACTGTATACTGGGATTAAGTTAGAGCTGTTACAAGATTATGATCAACTACTCATGGTGGAATCAGGTATAAGAGGAGGTTTATGCCAAGTTTCCCATCGGTATGCTGAGGCTAATAACACTTATATGGATAAGTTTGATCCGTCGAGACCAACCCAATTTATCACATACGAGGACGCTAATAACCAATATGGGTGGGCAATGTGTCACGCTCTTCCTTTTGGTGGATTTCAGTGGGTGTCACCTGAAGAAATCAACTTAGAAACACTACAAGAAGATGATCCTCATGGGTACATATTAGAAGTCGACATCGAGTATCCTGCTGAACTTCACGATCTACACAACGATCTACCTTTCCTGCCAGAGTGTATGAAACCATTGGAATCATCTACAAAGAAACTGATACCTCATCTTGGACCTCGAAAGAAGTATGTAGTGCATTACATGGCTTTGAAGCAAGCTCTTAGTCATGGACTACGACTAACAAAAATCCATCGTGTGCTACAATTCCGACAGTCTCAGTGGTTGAAACCTTATGTGGAATTTAACAACAGGCTACGACAACAAGCTGCAAATGATTTCGAGAAGGATCTCTACAAGCTCTTTAACAACGCTATGTTTGGAAAAACTATGGAGAACCTGCGTAACCGTATGGATATACGACTGGTGACCAATGAAAAAACTCTAGAGAAGCTGATCGCCAAGCCTACGTTTATCGACAGGACGATATATGCTGATAATCTAGCTGCTGTACATATGGCCTCTCGTCAGATTGTATTCAACAAGCCTATATACATTGGTATGAGTGTGTTGGACATCTCCAAGACATTAATGTATAACTATCATTACGACGTTTTGTTGCCTTATTATGGAGCTGAAAACCTGAAGCTTATGTATATGGACACTGATTCGTTCATTCATCGTGTAACAACTGAAGATGTGTACCAGGACAAGCTACGTTTTCTTGAGCATCTCGATACAGCTGATTACCCTGCCAACCATATATGTTACTCTACTCAGAACAAGAAGGTATTGGGAAAATTTAAAGATGTGGCTAATAGCAAAATCATCCTACGCTTTGTTGGACTACGTCCTAAGATGTATGCCTTAGATATTCAAGGGTCAATGATAAAAAAGATTAAAGGTATAAAACGTAGCGCTATTAAGCAGTACATTTCGTTTGACAGCTATACAGACTGTCTTAAAACCTGTGAAATCATCAGAACACCTATGAATCTGATCCTATCACGAAAGCATGCTCTTGCTACAGTGCAAGTGAATAAAATTGCATTGACTCCGTTTGATGATAAAAGAATTATTGCTGAGGACGGGATAACGACATATGCGTATGGACATTACGCCATTACAAACAGTGCTTAAAAGAATGTAAGTTAAAGATAAAGATTTTCTCGTGAGTCTACAAAAGAAGGTTATCTGTGTGCTGTATATGCAGATAGCTGACGCCTGATGAAGAAAGAAGAAGATGGAAGGGAAGGTGGTAACCCTGCCATTAGGAGCAATCCTAGTGCTAGTCTCAAGCCTAGATAAAAGGGGAGAGACATCTACAACGAACTAAAATAAAGGTATGTTGACGTAAAGCTTTTCAATTTGTGAACCAATATGCAGTTTATCCCTCTCCGCATCGTACAATAACTGTTTAACATATAATAAGTTTGTAAGATTTAGAAAAAAGTATATAAATTGTTGTAACGTTGGATGAGAAATGCTTTATAATTTAATTACTCTCTATATTGCCATGAGTACCTGTGATACTAGTTGAATTGCCCGTTAAAATGACTTAAATACCTGTGATACTACTCGAATCAAGTGAAATTACATTAAATAGCTCTGATACGAAACCCTGATCATTGAATCTAGCCTCCTGTGATACTAGCTGAGTTACTCTAAACACCTATGATGCTTGAATCGCCCAAATACCTAGACACTATCTGAATTACCTGTTAAAATGACACAAATACCATTGATACAACCTGAATCACCTGCATTTACCTTAAATAGCTGTGATACAAATCTCTGATCGAAATTATCACGAGCATCTGTGAAACTATGCTGATTACCCAAATACTTACGATATTACCTGAACTATCTGTAAAATACGAAACTAGGCTATAACCAACCCCTGGAACCTACCCTCCTGTAATGTTTGCTTAATTACTCTAAACACCTATGTTACTTGAATTATCCTAAATACCTACGATACCCTCTGAATTACCTGTGAAATATGAAACTATGCTATACCCAACCCTGGAATCTAACCTCCTGTGATACTAGCTGAATTAGCCTAAATACCTACGATACTAGCTGAATTAGTTGTGAACTCATGCATAGCTATGATGCAGTTAGCCTCTGGAATCTAGCCTCCTGTGATACTAGCTGAATTAGCTTAAATGCTCAAGATACTAGCTGAATTGGCTGTGAAAATGATTTAAATACCTGTGATACTACCCGAAACATGTGAAATTACCTTAACTAGCTCTGATACGAATTCCTGCTCTAAATTAGCACGAGCACCCGTGATACTATCTTAATTACCTGTTAAAATGACTCAAATACCATTGATACAACCTGAATCACCTGCATTTACCTTAAATAGCTGTGATACAAATCTCTGATCGAAATTATCAATAATATCTGTGAAGCTATGTCGATTACCTCAAATACTTACGATATTACCTGAACTATCTGTGAAATACGAAGCTAGGTTATAACCAACTCCTGTAACCTACCCTCCTGTAATGCTTGCTTAATTACTCTAAACACCTATGTTACTTGAATTATCCTAAATACCTACGATACCCTCTGAATTACCTGTGAAATATGAAACTATGCTATACCCAACCCTAGAATCTATCCTCTTGTGATACTAGCTGAATTAGCCTAAATACCTACGATACTAGCTGAATTACCTGTGAAATCATGCAGAGCCATGATACAGTTAGCCTCTGGAATCTATCCTGTGATACTAGATGAATTAGCCTAAATACATACGATACTAGCTGAATTACCTGTGAAATCATACACTGCTATGATCCAGTCAACCTCTTGCAAAACTAGCTGAATTACTTACCTGTTAGTGTTAGTGGGTTAGCTTTTCCCGTTGCAGGTCACCTTTTTCCCTTTATGGCTCACCGTTTTCCCTTTGGTGGTCACCTCTTTCCCTTTGTTGCTCACCTTTTTCCCTTTATGGCTCACCGTTTTCCCTTTGGTGGTCACCTTTTTCCCTTTGTTGCTCACCTTTTTCCCTTTGCTGGTCACGTTTTTCCCATTACTGGTCGACTTTTTCCTTTTGTGGGTCACCTTTTTCCCTGAGCAGTCACCTTTTTCCCCTGAACGACTCACCTTTTCCCTGAATAGGTTACGTGATGGGTATGTCTAGAATTAGCGGTCTAACATTGACATCAAACAGTTTTCCACTAAGTTCACGTCTAAAGTCGCTTTCAAGTCTAGCACCTCCTATTCCCTATCTCTCCTGTATATAAGTCCATATTCCTATTGCTACACTACCTGTCTAGCCTAACACCTCTCCTCCTGTTCCTATACCTCTCATATAAATCATACTCTACTCCTCGACTTCTGCCTAGCCTAACTCCTCTCCTCGTTTCCCTGTACCTCTCATATAAACCATACTCTACTCCTCGACCTCTGTCTAGCCTAACACCTCTCCGCGTTTTCCTATACCACTCATATAAACCATACATTACTCAACCTCTGTCTAGCCTAACACCACTCCCCTGATCTCCTACCTCTCATAAAGAGCATTCCCTCCTGCCTCCCCCCTCTAGCTGAGTATCACTCCTTGGTTTCCTATCTAACCTAACTTTAACACCTGTCTATCCTAGCATAGGATCTCTCTCCGTTTTCTCGTCTCTCCTTATAAACACATACTCAATTCTCCTAACCTAATACCTCTCCTCGTTTTCCTATACTTCTCATATAAACCATACTCTACTCCTCGACCTCTGTCCAGCCTAACACCTTTCCTCGTTTTCCTATATCTCTCATATAAACCATGCACTACGTTTCAAGCCCTGTCTAGTCTAACACCTCTCATCGTTTTCCTATACCGCTCATATAAACCATACTTTACTCAGCCTCTGTCTAGCCTAGCACCTCTCCACGTATTCCCTATCTGTCTCATATAAAGCACACTCCCCCTCCTACCACTGTCTAGCCTAGCGTCAGTCCTCGTATTCCCTATCTCGCCCATATAAACGCATTTTCCTCCTTGAACCGTCGCATCTAGCCTCGTTTTCCCTATCCTTTCCCATATAAGCGCAAAAAAGTGGCCTCGCTCTCTCTATATATACCTACTAAGGATCAATAAAAAAGAAGTGAATTTAAACTTAAAAACTGTGTAAGCCTATATTCTTGTCGCACCACGCCCTGATTAAGAGAAACGTGTCTCTAAAACAATACTGACGCAGCCGAGGCAAACATAAACATAAATAGTTAAAGAAGCAGTATAATAATAGTTAATATTTTTTAAAAACTTTGAGCGTAACAACAAAAATACATCTTCAAATCGGCTTCTCATACTTAGCAGCATATTACGTAACAAACAATACTTTCTCAAATTGACGCCCATACGTGGTGCAAAAACTCCTAAAGACAATAACTACTTCACACGTGATCAACAGTCGATAACAAGGACTGAAAGCTTGCAGCCAGCCGAATTTCAAAAAATATCACGCCGCAGTTGCGGCAATGAGGGCCAATGGTCATCTCTCTCATATGGCCGTTCTCCCCCGGATTTACCCTATATTATTTCGGAGAAAAAGAGCTCCAAAATTGGATGTGAACCGCCCAGATGCTAATAAACAGATTTACAATGGCTGCTGATGAGGTATTGGAGTGATAAAAGAGATTTAAATTATGGTTATCGTACTTCTAGTTAACCTATGAACAATTTAAAGCCAAATCCCCAAAATATATAATTTGAAACAAATATAAGGTTCATTCAAATGAAACCCGGTCATTTGTGTAAAGTAACGGTAACGATTTTATTAACTCAAAAATAGTCGCCAAAACTGTTGGCACATTCATCCCATTGCGACACTAGTCGGTCGATTCCATCTTTGAAGAAGCTAGTAGGCTGTTGTCGGATCCAGGCCTGGACCCATTCACACACTTCGTCGTCCTTTCTGAATCGATGTCCGCGAATAGCTTGTTTTAGAGGTCCATAAACATGAAAGCCACACGGTGAAAGGTCTGGACTGTACGGTGGATGTTCCAGCGTTTCCCATCGAAACTGCTGCAATGTCGTCTTCACCGCATCGGCAGTGTGTGGGCGGGCATTATCATGCAGGAGAATAACGCCATTGGACAACATGCCTGGGCGTTTCGACTTGATGGCTCGTCTAAGGTTCTGTAAAGTGGCTTGATAACGCTGGGCATTGATGGTGGTTCCCCGTTCCAGGAACTCGACAAGCAGTGGGCCCTTGTGGTAAAAAAAAAAAAGGAATTCATGACCTTACCAGAACTGGTGCGCACGGTCTTTGATTTCTTTGGAGGTGGTGAAGTCGTATGTTTCCACTGCTTGCTCTGACTCACTCCTCGCTTACTCGCCTTCATGTTCAGTAGTGGACGATAACTTGTGTGCCCACCTTCTTTTCGGCGTGAAACCACACTGTCGCTATGCAACGTTAAACGTTGCACACGCTGTAGTCGCTCTACCAATAGATGGTGCCACCATACACGTAGTTACGTGGTGCCACCTTACGTGTAGTGCAAAGTTAGACGCATTGCCCAGGTTTCATTTGAATGCCCCTCATATATGCCGTAGACAGAACCTGCACTCTAACAATTTATGAAACATTAACATTTAAACTTTTTTACTTTCTCTACTGCGTATAGTAAGTAGGGGAAGTATTGCATTCCACCCAAAAATTGATACCAAGATTTCACCGTAAATACATGTTTTGAGGCCCCCTGAATAAAAAAAAGCATTTAGAAACGGTCCGTGTGTGTGTGTGTGTGTGTGTGTGTGTGTGTGTGCCTGTGAACAGCACTCAAAAACGAAAAGTCGGATAAATACCAAACTTGGTATTTAAGTGCAGTATCTTTCAAAGATGCGACACGAAGTTTTTGAAGAAAATCCCCCCACCCCAGACTATCCTTTTGATTTTCTCAAAAATGGCTCTAAGGATTTTGATTAAAACATTATGGAAAATGAAATGTATGTCTTGAATTTTCTGGGAATGTCCCCAAAAGTCCTCTTCATTCTGAATGAATTTTGCATAACTGCTAAACCGCAAGAGATAAACAAAATGTTACTACACAAAAAATGTAGATCTGGTTAAAACACGCAATTTATGTCATATACATTTTTTGTGGAGTGAATCATTTTCCGAGATATTCCTTGTTATTTATTTGACTTTTCCAATACTTATATTTTTTCTCAAATGGGAATTCGTTATTTGTTTTTTTACGTCCTGGACACACAAAGAGAATGGAATGCTCCACATAGCAACCAGCTCTTAAAGGATTTGACTATCGCCTGCCATATTCCCCTTGCACAAGAAACTTAGCAATAAGTTTCTGCAAATGTTTATCTCGATTAACATCAAGCAGATGGAGAATAAGCATTTGTAAAAATAGCTTGTACAAGAGTAGAGAAAGCCATGTGAGTGTAACACATCACATTTTTATACCTGAACTGCATCTATCCTCACCTTGCATTAGAATTAGAGCGTAAGGCCTAAGGTAGCCCATGCTTTTATATTTATTTTATAAAATAGTTTTATAAAATTTTATAAATAATTTATTTTATACTTTATTTAAAGAAGCTAAAAAATGTAAAATTAGAAGCAGATTAATATAAAAAATATTTCTGTCACAAGTGCCAGCTTATTAAGCTGAAAGTGAACAGATGATCCACTTATTTTATCACATATTCTTTTGCCATACCGAAGAAAGGCACAATGGAGTATAAAACTTGGAACGCAGCCCTAGAAAACCACGTGCGAGCTGAAGTAAAAGGCACTTTGTGGAGAGCGTAATAAAATTGAATAATGTCACTGGTGTTTTTAGAACAGACTTTTACTGCACACTAGGACAATTTCCTAAAACAACCCATCTGAGCCATTTAACGACGACTTTCCTTATGTTTTTGCTTTAAGGGGCAAGTTATACTGTAGATAACACAGCAACATTCTCTCCTTAGATCTCGTATCTTGCTCTTTTTTACCCCATTGCCCCTCTTTAGGAGCAAACATATGAAACAGGGAAGAGTGTTGTACAGTTATAAGCTTTAGTATTACGGGTTGGTTGCAGTACTAGAAGAATGCTCTCGCCGCAGCCACGAGTCATCTGGAGGCAGTCAAGTAGTGAAGTCCAAGAGCGAGATACAACACGCATCGAGTTTTGTAATACAGAGTGCCCATAATTACCCGATTCCGGGTACCGGCGTGGGGATTTTCTCCGGCTGGGAGACCTGGCCCGAGGTACACTTTGACCTCGTTAGGTCCTGGTGGGCCAATTGAGGAGCTACTTGATTGAAAAGTAGCGGCTCCAGGTTAAGGAGGCCGTATATACCGGCCGGAAGGGAGGAAGCTGACCACCTCTCACCCTCCAGTACTGCACCCTCCAGTTCCTAAAATTTCCAACTTCAAGTGGTTATAGCTCTGAAACCTTTAAATCTAATTATTTAAATGAGCTTCATTTTGATTCCCTAAGCTTGAATTTCATACTGATCAGTGAACATGTTCTTCTTATTTTTATTTATGTGAAAGAATTTGTATTTTTTCAAGGAAGTGGTTACGGATTAATAAAAATATTTTATTATGTATGGTAAGATTCCGTAACTTAAACACAATCAAACATATATTTTACTGTAATGGTTACTGATAAGGGTTCGTCTAAAATAATTGAAGAAGTAAATTACTTTACTGCTCTGGGTAGCTCTCGCACGTTTGTTTTGAACTGAAGGTCAAGCAAGCTGTTGTGCATGGTTAAACAATGAGAACGCTTAGTAAGATGTATGCTGTTCTGAGTATTTCCTCACAGATTCACAGAGCGCTTGGTGATCATCGTGCATCAACTACGTAAATCCCTGCCTTTATTCACTTTTTGTGTTATAATTACGAACACTCAAACATAACCACTTTACCAACATTGCTGGCATCTCTTAATGACAGTATGGATTATTCTCAGTCTAATATTTTAGTTTTATAAAAATCCGGAGACGCTTAAAATAAGTAAAAACTGTATATATATTTTTGTGAACATTATAAAAATAATTAGCATATGCTGTAATGAAATGCGGACTTTTATCTACAAAATGAGATTTGGCACAATATTCTGAAATAAAGCGTACCGGAGCTATGCGCACTTAAAATGCGACAAAACGAATTAATACGATACATTTATCGTTCAATAACGTGACAACCATTGGGTTTTATATGCTAATATTTGGTAAATATGCTTTCCTTAGCACCCCTTATTAATAGAAAAAAATTACAACGCAAACAGAAAATGCGAGAGTTTTTGCCGTTCGATTTCACATGGAATGTCCTATAAGGGGTTGAAAACATGGGTAGAGGTAGTGGTGAGGTTATCTATATCCTACAAGTTTCACCAAGTCCTATAGCTCAAGTGCAAAAATGTGATTGGCCAGTCAGAATAATTCTGTCTATAAGGGGTTAAAAATAAAGGATAAGGGTAGTTATTAGCATTTTTAGGTAATGTATGCATTTCTAAGATAGCCTATGTGTTTTACAGGTCCTATAGCAGTAAAATGTTTTGATCAGACGAGTTTTACAGTGTAGATTTCTACATAAGGGGTTACAAATATGCTAAAGGTAGTTATGAAAGTTGTCAAGTAGCCTATAATTTTCGTTAGGTCCTATAGTATAAGCGTACTAACTTTTGTCCAGTAGGCTAGGTATGTCAGGAGTTGAAAATAGGGATTGAGAATATGGGTAGCCAACATTTTTTGAAGTGTTTGGGTAGCTTTATAATCCAAGTGGACCTAATTTTGTCAAAAACATATTCCTTGATTAAGTTAGAGGGAAACGTGTTGATATGAACACGATATACAACCCCCAATAAACCAATTTTAAGGGATTTAAGCCATCCCATTTGCCCCTTTTGGCTGGAAGTCATTAAAAATCTGCCATGTTCACATAAAGTACCAAAAAGATGCTCTGATATTCATATTTAACGGAACGGGATTGAAATTGGATGATATGAATATGAAAACATCTTAAGCCTCCAAGTTATAAAACTTTTGAGATATTTTATAGCCTACGTCCACCCAGAAGAACAGTGAAGACATGGTGAAACAGTTATCTAAATCGGCTGAGTGGTTCTCGCGGTTAACGCTCACACCGACACGGGTAGCTCGGGTCGTTAAGGCACGGACTCGTGAACGGCGGGTCTGTGGTTCAAATCCCGGCAGGACCGTCCTCCCTGACATTTTTCAAGGTTTTCCTCGGTGCTTGTAACTGGAAAATGCTGGAGAGTACCCTAAACTTGCCTGGAACGTTTCCTTCCCGAATTTCCTTTCCCAATTATCATTTCATTTCAGGTATCATCAGTACCGAGCGGGGTTGGCTCAGGTGGTAATGGATTCAAGAGGTTGTGGGTTCGAGTCCCGTAGCCAACCTTCTTGACCCATGGGTTCTTTCGGGGGTTTCCCCGGATCGCCAGGCGAATGCTGGGAAGGATCATTACATCACCCAGTCGTCCTCCGTGGTGTAGTGGTTACCATGCTAGCCTCTAGTTCCCGAGGTCGCGGGATAAAACCCGGCGGAGGGCGATGGTTTTTTTTTTTCGGCCGTAAAAATCCTTAACATGGCTTCCTTCGGAAGGGAAGTAAAGTTGGCGGTCCCGTGTCACAGATTTATGGCACGTAAAAGAACCTCAAGCCGGATAAAGAGGCCTCTGAGTAAAATAACCGGTCTTTCACGTCGAATACACAATGGGACGCTAAGGACCACAGCAGTTAAAGAGCGTCCATAAATAAAACTCAATTTAATTTAATTTAATTACATCCCCCAAATTTCCTATCCCACCTTTTCATCTTCATTCTCATTTTACTTCATCTTTTATCTGCTTGGTTTCTTTCAGGGTTGCAAGTGTGGGCGGGAGGTCTTGGCGTGTGCATGGCAGGGGAAAAGGAAGCTCTAAGGAAACCTTCTCTCCCGGACTGCGAGCGGTCTCGTGCCCTCCGGAGGATGTGCGGGAGGGGAGCCACCTGCACCAGCCACCCCCCCCGAGGGCTTCAAATCTGTAAACGGCAGGGACCCTGCCCTCTGCCTGTCATGCCTCCTGGTCCGGCAGCCCTCTGTCTCCTCTCACCTCACCCTCCGCTTCTGGTCCTGTCCTATCATATATCATCAGTGCCCACCTCTGCGGTGCCGTCTGCATCAGTTAAGCTCTATGAAAACGCAGACTATCACTCTATAATATTAATATGGATTTCTTTTCATTTGTTTAATATGATTCAAACTGATGTTATAAAAATCAGGTTAAATGTTTGATTCGGGTACTAAATGACCATACTATCGCGTCTGTAGCTAGTAAGAATGGATAACTTTGCCACTAAATTATTCTGGTATCCACTTTGAATTCATCGTCTGGATGGATAAAATTCTCGCTAAACATTACAAGCAAGATTCCTACCTGCATGTTAAGCCGTTTGTCTACCGCTGCTCTAAGAATTGTGCCAAGGAGGCCTTTGATCTTGAAAACAACAATCGTGGGTGAGGAGTATTTTTGTCCCTTCTAATGATTGATCTGATTTGAGCTTCTGGAACCCTGCGGAAGTGTTGCGGTATTCTGGGAGGCAATCTGTCACTGTATCCAAGTATCCTCATGTGCTTGGCACTACGTAACAATATTCTCAGTATTATTTCTAGTCTAGATAATATACGAGGCGGCCCAGAGATAGAATTTGGCTGTCCGCCAGTCAGTATTGTTACTCACAGGTGGTTCACATATTTCGTTGGTTGCGTGTGTGTGACGTGGATCTGTCGTCATATACCGCCTCTTAATTTTCCCATTTTATCGGCTTCCCTGACGTAATAACACTGGTTAGTTCTTAAGTTTTTATTTATAACAGCCAAGGGAAATTGACGGCATCATACAGCTAAACTCGTAGAGCGATTCCCAACTTTCAAATACAATTAAACAAGAATTGAATTGAATTAATTTATTGCCAAAAAAGAAATACATGGGCATGGCAGTTTCCCATACCAAAATTACACAGACGTAAAAATTCCTAAACGTCATACACTGGCAAGTTAAAAAACATTTTCAATTCAGTTTTAAAATATCTTAAATCTAAGCACTGTTTAGTGAAGCATTGTGCATTATTTTAGAAAATTCAACAAAGCTTCTAAATGTGATTGTGAATTCACACTGTCCTGTTCTTAAACCATGTCTATATCTGGTTGTATGACCATGCACAGAAGCGTTAGTTTCAAACTGATTAATATTGGTTTTAACAAAGTAAACAGCTAAAGATATATAGGGTGGACCATCTAAGTTTAGACTGTACAATATCTCCAAAACTAGGTGCTGTAGATTAGTCGTGTTTTATTTGGTGGACGTTGTAATGGCCATTTTAGGGTCAATTTAAATTGGCCCTAATAGTAGGTTCCCATTTTAAAAAATTAAATTGACCCTAAAATGACCATCACAGCGTCCTCCAACCAAAACACGACAAATGGCATTTACCTCCCCTCATATTATCAAGCATTTGTTTCTACAAAGCTTAGTTTTGGAGATATTGTAAAGTCTCAATTTAAATGGTCCACTCTGTATATTAAAGGTAGAGTTAAATTTTTAAGATTCTTAAGCAAGTTTTGCAATGAGCTCTATTTTTAACATTACAAATTATCCTTATTGCCATTCTCTGAAAAATTAATAGTTTTTTACTTTCTCTACTACGTATAGTGAGTAGGGGAAGTATTGTATCCCACACAAAAATTCGATACCGAGATTTCACCGGAAATACATGTTTTGAGACCCCTGAATCCAAAAAAAATCATTTTTAGAAACATGTCCGTGTGTGCCTGTGAACAGCATAACTCAGAAACGAACAGTCGGATAAACACCAAACTTGGTATTTAGGTTCAGTATCTTCCATAGATGCGACACGAAAGTTTTCAAGAAAATCCCCCCACCCCAGATTACCCTTTACACGGAACATTTGTCGAAAATTTTAATTTTCTCAGAAATAGCTCTAACGATTTTGATTAAAATATCACATGTTTAAGATATTTTCACGACAAATGAAATGTATATCTCGAATTTTCTGGGAATGTCTCCAAAAGTAGTCTTCATTATGAACCACTTTTGCATAACTGGTAAACCATAAGAGATAGACAAAATTTTACTACACAAAAAATGTAGATCGCGTTAAAATACACAATTAATGTCATATACATTTTTTGTTGTTGGGTAAACCATTTTCGAGATGTTGCTTGTTATTCCCTTAAATTTTCCAATACTAATACTTTTTCTCAAATTCGTTATTCATTTTTTTTTCTCCTGGTAATGTGAAAGAGAATGGAATACTCCACACAGCAACCAGCTCTTAAAACATTTGACTATCGCTTAAAGCCTACCAATTCCCCTTGCACCTACAAGAAAATTAGCAATAAGATTAACATCTCGATATCTGGATTAACATGAAGCATATGGAGAATAAGCGTTTGTAAAAATAGTTTGTACAAGAGTAGAGAAAGTCGTGTGAGTGTAACACATCAAATCTTTATATTAGTATCACTACTCCAAGCTATTATTCCATAAGACAGATGGTTGTATATGTTAGCAAAATAAACTGTTCTCAATACCTCAGTACCTACATTCAGCTTCAATCTTCTTAGCACAAACATACCTTTGGATAACTACTTCAACAGCATTTCAACGTGACAATCCCATTTAAGTGTGATTTGAAAATATATTCCCAGAAACTTAACTGATTTGTTACAACTACCTCTACTGTTTAAGCAGATTTCTAAGTTCGCAGTTTTCTCTTTGTTTAAGTAAAGAAAATTCACACCAGTCTTCTATTTTAAGTTTACAGCCACAAATTCTTTATGTGCGGCACTTCTAACAGTAGTTTTCATAAAAATCAAACAAAAGATTATATGGTTAGAAACTCCGGGTTAAAATTGTAAGAAATTAAGATATCTAGTACTGAAAGATTTTCTAGTGTAATGCAAACATTTTTCATATTTGTAAAGATTTGCATAAATCGTAACAAATTAACAGTATTTCTCCTGGACAAAGTTCCTAATATATTTTGCATGTAAATGTATTGACGAGCATGAATTTCCTAGTACACAGCTCCAAACGATATTTCCTAACCATTGTTTTAGAGTTGGTTATATAACCAATTATTTACCAGGCTAATTCATTTTGGTACGTTAAGTTATACCCTCTTCACTATAATTTCGTATTCCAAAATTTTCATAACTTGGATGCTGAAGCATAAATTATTGTTTCATATACAGCAGGGGTAAATGTAGGTACTATAAAGCACGTAGTACTTATTTGAAGTAAAAGAAGAAGTAAAGAAATGAAATACGAGGGCAATAACCAACGTCAATGTTAACTTTATCAAAGGATTAAATAAACTTTTTCACACTCATCCACCAGAATGGAGAAGAAACCGAAACAAAAACTTAGAATCCTGTGTATTTAGGAAAGTTTGGACAATTATCCAGATTCCAAATTCGAAATTTGTAAAGTAACATTTTAGGATAAAGTGTTGTAAGGATCACTTTTATCAGAAAAATATGTTAGTAAATATGTCCGGGATTGCATTAACCCTTGGGTTTATATTTGAGGGGGGGGGAGAAACAAACAATGTACAATTTAGCTACTTTGAGGAATCTCCCACAAATTTTCCTTAAACCTATTTGTTTTCATAATGCTTTAATGTAAAATCTTATAAAGGAAGACTAACTGGCCTATCCCTCCAATGTTAAACTAACCAGCTTCATCACCCATTTATCTCAAAATCTACTTAAGATATCAGAACAAGTTTTACAAGAAACATATCAATGTCTTCTAAGTCCACTGGTCAACTTTTATACAATAATGTGGTTTATTAAGGAAGATGAGATGTTTTTCTAATTGCACAAATTTGTTATTAAAATTTGCCAGAAACTAATTTTTTAAAACATAATAAAGCAAGTTGGAAAGGTAGAATCAGATGACTGAAAAATTCAATGCCATAGCCGAGATTTGAACCACGGATCTCCAGGTCTCCGGCCGGTTGCTCTAACCACTGAGCTACCATGGCAACATACCGATATGACATTAAATTCTCCAACTGATTCGCATTTTTCCCGGTAAACCACAAGGAGATCTCAAATTGTATTGAGATGTCTTACCCTAATGGCGACTTACATTCCATTAATTGACCTAATAGTGGTCGCAACTATGAAGCTCGGGACTTAAAGTACTTACAATGAATGTAAGTCGCCATTGGGGTATGACATCTCAATACAATTTGAGATCTCCTTGTGGTTTACCGGGAAAAATGTATATATTCGTATTAATAATTTAAATAAATATATACTCATTCATAATGTCTAAGCTTTCACGACTTCAAAAAGCCATTTCTCCGTCAGTTTAAATTATAATATGTTGATGACATTACTGGTATTAGATAAAAATCTGCTTGCTGAGGCAAGTTAACTTCGAAAATAATGTAAATTTGTTGAAAAATTGTTCAATTTTATAAAAATCCTAAAACTTATTAAATGCAAAATTATGAAAACCTCACAAGTGAACTGTGCTATTTTTGGTTTTTTATACACCTTACACATTTGCATTTTCTCTCCCTTAATTTGGCTGATAGAATTTTTACTTTCTGTCTTGACTGTACATTTCTACACCTTTCCCCTGTAGATTCAGTAATTGGCTCAGAAATACTTTGGTACTAGTTTCAGTTGCATATTTTTACGTAACATTTAATAATTAGATCATACACATAAACATAATACTCCAAACGATTCCCAAAGATTTTGCCCCATTTCATAAACTGAACCCAAGAAGTTATTGCTGACCTGCTGAATCTTTACCCAGTGATTTAATTACTACACGTTCTGAAGTTACCTGAATCAATTTATAATTATATTTAAAAAGGCATATTTCGATAAAGGTCCACGTGTGTGTATCTGAGAACAAACTAACTCAAAACTTTGTGTTTAAGTTCAGTGTTTTCCAATAATGGGACACAAAGATTTTCAACAAAATTCCCCAACCCTTATCTATCCTCTACATAGAAAATTTTTCGTTATTCTTTATTTTCTCAAAAATAGGACTAAGGGTTTTGATTAAAATACCATTAGATATTCTCAAGACAAATAAAATGCATATATTGCATTTTCTGGGAATATCCTGTGAAGTCCTCTTCATTCAGAATGACTTTTGTATAACAGGTAAACCGCAAGAGATAGACAAAATCTTACTACAGAAAAAAAGGAGATATCGTTAAAGAATATATGTGGAATAAAATGTTTTCTGAGGTTAACTATTCCCGAAATATTCTTTGTTGTTGGTTTGAATTTTAAATACTTTATACTATTTTTCAACTGCAAATCGTTACTCCTTTTTCCTCCTAGCGACCCACTTTTAAAAGATTTGATCATCACTTTAGTTTACAGTATTCTGCTAATACCTACACTACAATGTGTAGTTAGTATTTAACTCTATTAGCAGGAAGTAATTTGAAGAATATGCTTTTGTATGAATAATTTGTAGAAGAATGAGTAGAAAAGGTCATGTAATTGCAACACACAAGATTTGTTTAAATATTGCTATTATGGTCTTTTGAACTATTTTATCTTGAACTATGTAATATTACCTGGTTTACCTCACCTTATGTGAGTGCTTTTTTATTTATTTAATATGACCCTAATGGTAGGTTCCCGATTAAAAAAAAATTAAATTGACCCTAAAATGACTATCACAACGTCCTCCAAACAAAACACGACTTAACATTTACTTTCTCCCATCATATCAAGCAACTTTTATCAAAGACAGTTCTTTCTACAAAGCTTAGTTTTGGAGATATTGTACAGTCTCAGCTTAAATGATTCATCCTGTATACTTATTCATTATGCCTAGGCTTTCACGACCTCAAAAACGCATTTCTCGTCAGTTTAATTTATAATATGTTGACACATTTCTGGTATTAGACAAAAATATGCTGCTAAGACAAGTTAAGTTTGAAAATAATGTAAATATGTTGAAAAATTGTTCAATTTTATAAAAATCCTAAAAAATATTAAATGAAAGATTATGAAAATCTCGCAAGTAACTGTGCTATCTTTTTTTCTTTATACACCTTACACATTTGCATTTCCTCTCCCTTAATTTGGCTGATAGAATTTGTACTTTCTGTCTTGACTGTACATTTCTACACCTTGCTCCTGTAGATTCAGTAATTGGCTCAGAAATACTTTGTCATTAGTTTCAGTTTGCATATTTTGGCGTAACATTTAATAATTATGTCATACACATAAAAAAATACTCCAAATCATTCCCAACAATTTTTCCCCATTTCATAAACTGAACCCAATAAGTTATGGCTGACCTGCTGTATCTTTACCCAGTGGTTTAATGGAAGTAAATTAATTTGTTTGTTAAAATACATGGTAGAGAAAAATACTGCAAATGCCTTATCTATCTCTTCTTTCCAACGGTTATATTGCAAGTTATTTCTACATTGCGGTTTAATTTATAACGTCTTGCTAATAAGCTTCTATGTGCTTCAGCCTATCCTGGAAATATTGAACTCGTTTTTCATGAAAATTTCATTGGTACTCAACATCTTCTCCCTTCAGTTATGTTTTGTGGGATGCAGCTCTGCACACAGGATCTTGCTTTAGTGTTATTTTGATCATTTGTCACATCTGCTTAATTCATTACCCAAGATTGATTTTAGGTACTAAAGGACGTCTAGAAATATTCCAAATATGTTTACAGCAACCAGGTTCCTAATATCACTACATGTGTTAGTCACTTTTGGTTATCCTTCTTCTAGTTTAACACTAATATCATTAATAATACTTTCGTAGGGTACTTTATTATCATATAAATTAAGAAAATGTTACTGTGACATAATTGTGTATTATAGAATACAAAAGTACAATACTAAACAAACAAATACAGACAGTGGTTTCAAATATTACTATAGAACCCTCGCCGATGGCAAATGATATATTTGAATATTAACAAAAGGCACATATGTTAATTATGTTACAATAATAAAAGTGAAATGACAACATTGGTACTAAAACAACATTAAAAATTGCTGTTTTAGGTCACCTCGGAGGACTAATAACACCTTAGGAGAACAGAATTAAAGTTTGAAGTGTTAAAAGTAACATTTAAACGCAGAGAAAACTATTGAAAATGTTCCCTAGAACACACAAAGAGTAAAAACATGGGAACAAGGTACTCTGAAATGGTCAAAAATAACATTTATTGTTTTAGGCACTAATAAAATCTCTATTATTTCCAGTTTCAGAAAATATATACTTTTGGGATTAAGGGGTTTTTAAGAGATTTAAATACCATTTAAATGCTAGTAAAGCTGCCATGCAACGCCCCTTTTAGAACATTTTTGTATATTTCAACAACGAACGACTATATCATGCCCAGTGAACAGTTCAGCAATTAACAAAAAAAGCCAGGAGCAAGAGAAGGCAATCAGAAAAGCTGAAGCAATCCAGGAATGAAGGTGCAAATGATCATGATCCTGGAATGTACTGAAGTTCGTCAGAATTTTATTATTCAAACTTAAAATTCAGTTTTCTCAAATCAACATTTTTAGATACTTATGTACCTTTTTCTCAGAAAGTATGAGAGTTAAGAGAGCTGACATTTTTAGTACATATATACAACACATAGTTAAACTCTCTGAACCACAATCATAATTTTATAATGTCTATTAGTGGTATTAAGAAAGCAACAACATTGCACATTTTCCACATTTTTACTTTTTTGACTTTGCAAGTATTTTTTTTCAAGCTCTAGTTAACTGATATAAGCAAATAAACAATTGAGGTTCAGAAGATAGCTGATTATACTAAGAACAAGCATGCAAAAGTGTGATTCTGTATTGCAAGTAGTATCAGAGAAAAACTTAACGAATTCACATGTTTTAAGAGTAAATTTTGTTATTTTTCTGCTGAATGAAACACTTTTAAACGGACTCAACTACATAAGCTATCAATACAAACCACCACTTTAAATAATGATCATAATGTGTAGAATAATTCATAAAAATTTCAGGAAAAACCATTGAGAACTTTAAAGCAGTGGTAATTTAACACACTTAAGGTGTAATTTACATGTGTGCAGACTACCTAGTCCCCTTAAATGCACAGTAAAGTATTGAAAATGCTGGCTAGAACACACAGAGAGTTAAAACATGCCTTGGAAGCTTTACCTTATAGTAATGACAATATGGATAACATGCGTGACTGTGCGCCTCATATTCTCGAACCGAATTGAGAAGTACCAACAAAAGATTTAAGTATGCAGCTCTAGTGTAGGACTTGAAGCGAGCAGAAGAAATTCTCGTGGTTTGAATCCTACAAGGGTGCTACTTCTTATATTATATTCTTCTTCCGCTTCGTTGAGCCCAGTTGCTCAGTAAGGTTCCCCGTTTTCAGATTTGCTGACGTCAAGACAGAAAATATGTACATTCTTAATTCAAAAGTGGTTTAAGTTTTGCTCAAAATGTCCTGCTTCCTCTGTGCATACACAAGATATATAGTCTAAACTTGTGGTAGTATGTCGATTCTGCGGTACGGGATTTGTAGGAATGTTTGCAAATGGTCCCGGGTTCGGTACTAGCTCAGAGTTCTTTGCCGTTTTAACATTTGATTCCTGCTATTACTTCGATACACAAGCGCGCGCTTTCTTATTTGTTACACTTCATACCATTGCGCCTATCCTCTGTCTTCTAAACCTTTCTCCCAACCATTTCTAAGGAATTACAACGACCAAATGTGTATTCTAAACTTTTCTGACGACCATCTCCCAGGAACTACAACAGCCAAACGTGTATTCTAAAATCTCCCGTTTCTCTATTTCAAACGTTCTATTCTCCCCATTCCACTATCGCCTGATTTCTAGCTTCTTTCATTGGAGGCCTCAGGCTATCTGTCTTTTGGCGAACATTGCCCTTTTCTACACATCTGCGTTCCAGCAACCTAACGGGACACTTAACAATAGAGGGAAAAACCACCCTTTTCCTGCCGCTGAAGGCACTGCCTCTCAACCCTCATTTCCACTTAGAGTACCATTCGCTTTACAGTTTTATTTCAATACTATTCCTAGTGTTATTGATATTTATTTTCCCCATGATCTTAATTTTATTTCACTAATCAAAACATACTGCTTCAAACTCTAGTGTGTTTTTTGTTTGTTTCAGAAACTTAGAGATCCAATTTGTAATGTAAAAAATCTTAATTTGCTAGCCAGTTGAAACGCTTTGGTTTAGATTCTACGGTCATTAATCCTTTCCTTGCTGCATGATTCTATGTTGAATGCTTTCCGCGTGGATTAATACTGCAAGTTTGTCTCATTCGTTGTTAGCTTTGCTGAATGTTGGCATTGCACCTACACACTGTCCTGCGATTGCAGGACAGAAAGACCGAACATGCAGAATAGCTATTTGATCCGCGGTGCACTTCCTGTTTGTCCACCCCACAAACACAGAAAGTCACTAGTGTCATGTGAAAATTCAGCAGAACTAGTTAACCTGCTGTTCGGATTGGGTTGGTCTCGACGGGGCAGTGGTTCCCGATAACCATGGGAGATTGGGTACGTCTGTATGGGTTTCCATGCCGGCGAGGTTGTGAGACGCCTCAATGTCCTCCGGTACCGCCCTGGATAGCCGATAGACGGCTTGCTAGAAAGCTGTCGGCCCTACCGAGGTTATCGGTAGTCGCCCTTTCGGGCTGACGCGCGTAAGTGGCGTATCCACTTCCATCTCCGCGTAAGCGGGGGGCCTTTTTAGGAAACTAGGTGTTGGCATCATGGGGAAACCCCGGTTAGTGAGCCACTCGGATGGCGCTAACCCTGGGCAGAGAAGGGGGACTTTGCTCCGGGTAGACCTTCGCACTGAACTTAACTGTACCTACGGGTTCCGACCCCTTCAGCTGCCGTGGTGCGGGCGCTGCGTACCCTGAGCACTCGTGGTACTCCTAACGTTACTATACTACATTCACTCTTAGGTTGATACGCGCCAAAATAAACCCACGTGACCAATGCACCGTGGTACGACACGGTAGCAATGCGCGCAGGAAAATAGTCCCATGCTAATATCTAAATTTTAGAATAAATTTATTTTAAACGGTATAGTATTCTATAGAAATACCTAAGAGTTTAATTAACACTGATTTATACTGTTCAACCCAGCATGCAATTCGTATGAGTCATCTTATCAGAGTATGCACAGAATATTGTTTTCAGCCTGAAACCAGTAGTTTCTATTTAGTATCATAGAGGACGGTAAATTGCTCTCGCGTCTTTGTCGACTTACATAAAGCATAAGCCGGGCAAACCATAGACTTGTGGCGAAAAAAAATAGTGTTGAGTGTTTATTTATAAGTTATGCGAGAAATATCCAACACTTCCAGTGAAAAAGGTGGTAAAATTAACTTCTGAGCTCACCGGTGTTTCAAGTACAAGTGTAAACAGTGCTCGTAAAGAAAAATCTGAAACAGGAAAAGTGTTATACCCGGGAAAAAAAGAAAGCGTGTGAAATACGCGATGCAAGAACGTAACGATTTTGTGAAGAACGCAATTTATGTAACAATGTACAATTTCGTATTTTAAAAATAAGCCGTCAACAGTTGATAAATTCCAGAGAGAGAATAAATGTAAGTTATCGCATATCTGTTACATTCCTTTTCGCTATTTCTTTCAGAATTAACTATTATTACAATTGCAAACTTTTGTTTTGTTGTAACTGTCAATCTTATCTCCTTTAACCCCTTAAAAAATGCGCTAGTCACCGTATAAGTTGCCGGAATAAGGGCTTTGTTCTTTTTGCATTACGTGGCACGTGTACTCGCCACACTGTCGTGAAAGTAAGACAGTATTTCTGGCGCGAATAGCGGAAGGATACATTATAACGGTGCAGTGGTCACCTGGGTTTTGTTTTGGCGCGGATCAACCTAAGAGTGAATACAGTTTAGAAGTACGTCGGGTGGAATATTCGAGCCCCTCCCGATAGGGAGATGTTCGGATTGGGTTGAACTCGGCGGACAGTGGTTTCCGAGACCCGTGGGAGATTGGGTACGTTTGTATCGGTTTCCGTGCAGGCGGGGTTGTGAGACACCTCAATGTCCTCCGGTATCGCCCTGGGTAGCTAGTAGACGGCATGCTAGATTACTGTCGGTCCTACCGAGGTTACCGGTGGTAGCCCTTTCGGGATGACGCGCGTAAGTGGCGTATCCACTTCCATCCTCGCGTAAGTGGGGGGCCTTTTTAGACTCTAGGTATTGGTCTCATGGGAAACCCCCACAGTTGGAGGGCCACTCGGATGGCGCTAGCCCTGGGCTTAGGAGGGGGCTTGGGCTTCGGCTCGTGCCCTGGCAGACCTTAGCTCCCAATTGTACCTATGGGCATATTTACACGAGTAGGGTAATGCCTATATGAAACATATAAACACGGGCTCTTTATTGTATCAATAACAAAATCCATAACCGTATCCTAAATAAACATAAAAAAACTAGAACCAGCGCCATAAATGTAGACCAATCAGATGATGCACACTACATCCCAGAGCACACAAATGTCCTCATGAGTGTAGAGGTAGACAAGCTTAATCCAGATGATAAGAGCTCCGATGGATATTTACGTCGTAAAGGTTAAAAACCTAACGATTCTAGGTTTTTTATAAAGGAATAAAGAATGATCTAAAAATATGCATTAAAACCAGTCTTAGCAAGATACCATAGTAAGCAGGCTAAAACGGAATTTAACATAACTCTACGTTAAACATTTCCTCTCGTGTAGAGAATGAAAACATGTTATAAGAAAATGGGTATTCTGTTTTGTGTAAAACAATAACCTGTCGTGTAAAACGAAACCACACCGGAATAGTGAGGTTACAAGTAGATACTTCTTACTTCTGGTTAGAGTAATCTTACAAATGGGGTAGGGGTGTGGTGAGGTAATGTGCAGTCGTATTCCAGCTTCAACCAGTGTTGTTTATTCTAACGGTGCTACACTACATACTATGTTATTGCCTCTCTCTTCCTTGCTTTACCACCAGCGAGGCAATAACATTCTCCAGGGATACATCAGCTCATCCGGAATCACTGAGACGGCGAGATAATAGATATACCGGTGTTAACGGGGCTCATTTTCAGATTTCCTTTTCAACACATATGAACGTGGCTTTTTGTTTGTATTCATAATCTAGTGCAACAATATAAGCACAGCTGTAGAAAGCATGTTATTACAAAGTGTTTCTGGACCCATAATCATTCAAAATATGCGGATCGTCTATATGAATTAGGCATTCCCTGAAAGTTCTGACAGATGTATTCCATTCCTTTATTGTGCTCCTTTGTAGAAGATTACAAACTGGGAAAACTATTGTCACTTCCAGGGAGGAGATCAACAGCTATCTAGCTTTGATTAATTAAGAATATCACGTGCACTTCTGCTACATAACACAAATAGATATAGTGGTACTAATGGCATCCAATGGAGTATTCGGTTTAAGGTACACAGGGACAGAGCTTTTGGCCGAAATTTCAAAACATTTGAATTTTAGATTTCCGATATGAATATAACACGTCGTGTGGTTTACTTTTTCATTCCGACATGTTTTATTATGTTGTTTCTAACGCTTCCCATATGGCCTATGACCTGGGGGTTACCTCATTCCACCAAGCGATGAATGGAACCATTTCTGAGGTGGAGGCACCCAGCAAGCAGTATCCGTTACCTCCTATGAAGATGGTGGAGGAATGAGAGGACCTACAGCTTTTACCGTAGCCTCCGAACCACGTTGGGCCTTGGGGATACTCCACATGAGCAAGTCAGAGGTGAAGGCGTGGTTAGGGTCGACATAAAATCCGGACTCTCAGTATGAGAGCTGGAAAAGAAACCAATGCGCTACCCCGGCGCGCTGTTTTAAGATGTGAAACTTTTAAATTGTGTAGGATTTTAAAAAGTTAAACAAGTCAAAGAGAAAGAAGAGTCAGTTTCTAAATACGAAAATGCATGCTTGATAACAATGATAGCTGTAATGATTTCACGCAGTATACTTATGCCGTTTTTATACACTAAGAGATGAAGATAAAGTTCTTGGGTGGCAACAACATTACCTCAACCCCTTCCCTGTTTCCTCCCCTACCTGAGCTCCCTTTCCACTACTCTTCTGCTTACCTATCACATGTGTTTGCGTAAACACGTGGGCTTTACATGTGTACATGTCTATTCAGGCTACTTGCATGCTAATCGTTATGAAAAAATATTGTGCGTTGCTTTCACGTGACTTTTCTACTCACTCTTCTACAAACTATTCTTACCAAAGATTATTACTCTAGCCACTTCTTGTTAATCCAGATAAACCTACAATTCACGTTAAATATTTACATTCACATTTTACACGTTTCGTTGCACAGTAGGCAAAGCGATAGTCAGATTTTTAGAGAGCGTGTAGCAATTGATGGCTTTGAAATTCCATTCTTTTTGCATGGGCACGAGAAAAAAAGAAGAAAACAAAACAAAAACAAATGACTTCCATTTTGAGAAAAGTTAAGTATTTGAAAATTCAGGCGAATAACAAAGAATGTCTTGGAAATAATTAACAAAAAAAAGTGTGCTTTAACGAGGTCTACGTTGTATCTCTCTTACTGTTTACCATTTATCTATGCAAAAATCATTCAAAAGGAAGAAAACTTTAGAAGCTATTTCCAGAAAACGCAATGGATACATTTATTTTCTCATGAAAATATCTTAAACATATGGCATTTTGATCGAAATCATTGCAGCCATTTTTGTGAAAATAAAAATTTTCGAAAAATTTTCCATGTAAAGGGTAAAGGTAAAGAAAGTACGTATCACGGAGGGGCCTCCGGAAGCACGCAGGCCAGTTGGCCCATTGTGCTTCCAACGTGGCCCCTGGGAGGGAAGGATGAGTGGAGAGAGCCGAAGGGCGATCAGATCCGGATGTCGATGAGCGCAAGCATGGACGGGGTCCCTAACGTTTCCAGATAGAACGCATCCAACTCCTCACGGTCCCTGCCCACAAGCCACCAACCTCCAGGGTCCCCGGGAGCGGAGCCCCACGCTGAGGAGAGACCTAACTGAGCGGTACCGTAGCGACGCCAGGGAAGAAACCTTCACAGGGCGCAAGCCGCCGCCCAGCCGCAACCTGCCGAACACCGTCGCCTGGTCCTACAACCCTGAAACAGATAGATGACAAATAGGATGATAGGTACAGGAAATAAGAAGAAGGAGAGTCGTGGTAGAAGGTGAACCACCCCCACATTCGCCTAGCGACAGGGAAACCATCAAAAACCCATGGGGCCGAGTGGTCGGTCGCCGGGGATCGATCCCGGGACCTCCCGAATGTGGGCCACACACGTAACCGCCTGAACAATCCCGCTCGATCCATGTAAAGGGCATTTCGGGGTGGTAGATATTTTTGAAAATCTCTGTGTCGCATCCTTGGAAGATACTGAACTTAAGTAGAAAGTTTGGTATTTAACCAAATTGTCGTTTTTGAGTTACGCTGTTCACGTACGCACACGCGCGCGGACCTTTTTCTAAAAACGCATCTTTTTTTGGATTCAGGAGGTGTATTTCTGCATTTCCGGTGAAATCTCGGTATCTAGTTTTTGGGTGCAATATAAGTAGGAGAGAAAAAAGTCGTCTAACTGCATTTGTTACAACTGAGGACCACATGGAAAGAAAAGGTGAAGTACATTTCTGTCTTTCAGCAGTTTTTATTTTCTCTACCACAAAGCGCTTAGGCAGAGGAAGCATTATACATCAACCAAAACTTCCATACCAAAATTACAACGGAAATATATGTTTTGAGGTCCCCTGCATTCAATAGTATTTCCAGAAAAGGATCCGTGTGTGTGAACGGAATAAATAACATTTATGGCAGTGTGCACCAATCTCGATCAAGATTTTACCATGGTAACTTTACCGCGGTGAACGGTCATTTGTGGTGCATCGTCGACGGTAAAGGTTAATCGAGGACTTTAGCGCGGTTAAATCTGACCGGCCATGAACGGCCGGTTTTCGTCGATTATCTCCCTTGTGTTGAAATGTTAAAATGGCGGAACGGTGTAGGTTAGGATTCCCAACTAAGAGAAACACTTCATTTTTGCCAATGAATACATACTGATAAAGTTACTTTAATGTGATTTGTAATTTGTAATGCCTTAAGGCTTTTTGTGTGACAGGTGCCTTAAATATCCTGACCCAAGATGTAGTGAAAATCCACACAATCACGATGTTACGTATCATAATTATATCAGTTGAAACATAGTTCTAAGAACAAGGCAGAAATAAGGGGAGCAATAAATAGATTTAGTGCAATTAGTACATTTTCAGGAATATTAGGATACATTAATTGCACAGATACAGGAATCCAGTAACATTAAGAGGTCAGTGTCAAAGTCTGAAATATAAAGTTATCTTCGTGATGTGGGGGTATCTTCATATTCAAGAGGTTTCGAGTTCAAATCTTGTCTTGGAATAATATTTTTCTCTTTCTTTTTTCTGCCTCTCTTTCAGTAGGTGAATGTCTACTATGTTAAATGGACCATAGTGTGGAAAGAAAGAAAAAAATCTATAATAGTTCAGCATAGTTTTCTAAAGAATTGTAAGGCCAGCTTTTCCCAAGTGTCCATCTTAAAAGTTATGTCTGTA
Organism: Deroplatys truncata; assembly: GCA_030765065.1. Lineage (NCBI taxonomy): Eukaryota > Metazoa > Arthropoda > Insecta > Mantodea > Mantidae > Deroplatys > Deroplatys truncata. The sequence goes on from CM060990.1 coordinate 637,033,555, forward strand.
CTATCTTTTCTTGAGAACTGCATGTTAAATTTAATAAGAATTAGAGAAACTTGGATCTGCTTTTGCTTTCCTCCATTGCACGCCAACCAAGTACATGCATGCAAAGAGGGAGAACAAGTGAAAAAGAGACAATGTGTTGTACATCCGAAAGGTGCAAGGTGAAAGGTGCGCTCAGCCAAGGTGAGCACCTGCCGGCTAACCACGGTCACCTAACTGCGGTGAACATTGGTGCACCGCTGTGTGATGATTACCCCGGTCAGATTTTTACCGTGGTAAGCTGAAGGTACCTGAAGGGTTTAACGAGAATAGTGCACACGGCCATTAAAGTCGAATAAGGCGCTACACGAAGATTTTCAAGATAGCCTCCCAACGCCAAACAATTCGATATTTATTGGAAAGGTAGAATCGGCGACTGAAAAATTCAATGCCATAGCCGGGGTTTGAACAACGGATCTTCCGGTCTCCGTCCGGTTGCTCTAACCAACCGGGAGATCCGTGGTTCAAACCCCGGCTATGGCATTGAATTTTTCAGTCGCCTGATTCTACCTTTCCAACCCTGTCCACACACGGCTTGTGTGGAAGAACAATTAATTCCATCGATATTTATTATTTTCTTAAAAATGGTTTTAACGATGTCAATGAAAATACCACCACACGTTTAAGATATTTACATAACAAATCAACTGTATATGTAATGTAATATTTACTTCATCATTATTACAATAATACAAATAAAACTTACATCTAAAACTTAAATCTAGTGCTCCAGTTTTCTAGCTCTCCCATATTTAGCCCCTAGGCTGTATATATGGGATAAAGCTACTATACCATCTCTCCACTTTCCAAACTGTGCCCATTCTCCTGTACCTTTCTTAAGCTCCTTATCCGCTTATCCCTTGTGTTGCCTAAAAATGTCCCCATCATTTTAATTGTTTCTACTTTTGTGCTTCCCAACATTCTTAATGCTACTGCTTCTTTATTTAGCTTGTCCGATTTTTTATTCTATATAACCTCTCTCCACCTTTTAACCTTATCACATTCTATTAGCCAATGAAAAGTACTACCCAATTCATCACACATAATACATCTCCCCGAACAATTATATCCATTCCTTTTTAAAAATATTACTCCTGTGCGCATCCACGCAAGACCTATTCTGCCAAATTGATTGCATATACACTACGTGATCAAAAGTATCCGGACATGTGGCTGAAAATGACGTACAAGTTCGTGGTGCCCTCCATCGGTAATGCTGGAAGTCAATATGGTATTGGCCCACCCTTAGCCTTGATGACAGCGTTCACTCTCGCAGGCACACTTTCAACCAGGTGCTGGAAGGTTTCTTGGGAATGGCAGCCCATTCTTCACGGAGTGCGGAACTGAGGAGAGGTATCGATGTAGGTCGGTGAGGCCTGGCACGAAGTCGGCGTTCCAAAACATCCCAAAGGTGTTCTATAGGATTCAAGTCAGGACTCTGTGCAGGCCAGTCCATTACAGGGATGTTATTGTCGTGTAACCACTCCGCCACAGCCCGTGCAGTATGAACAGGTGCTCGATCGTGTTGAAAGATGCAATTGCCATCCCCGAATTGCTCTTCAACAGTGAGAAGCAAGAAGGTGCTTAAAATATCAATGTAGGCCGGCACTGTGATCGTGCCACGCAAAACAACAAGGGATACAAGCCCCTCCAGGAAAAACACGACCACATCATAACACCACCACCTCCGAATTCCACTGTTGGCACTACACACGCTGGCAGATGACGTTCACCGGGAATTCGCCTTATCGACACCCTTCCATCGGATCGCCACATTGTGTACCGTGATTAGTCACTCCAAACAACGTTTTGCCACTGTTCAATCGTGTAATGTTGACGCTCCTTACACCAAGCGAGGCGTCGTTTGGTATTTTCCTGCGTGATGTGTGGCTTATGAGCAGCCGCTCGACCATGAAATCCAAGGTTTCTCACCTCACGCCTGTCATAGTACTTGGAATGGATCCTGATGCAGTTTGGAATTCCTGTGTGATGGTCTGGATAGATGTCTGCCTATTACTCTTTACGACCCTCTTCAAATGTCGGCGGTCTCTGTCAGTCAACAGAGGAGCTCGGCCTGTACACTTTTGTGCTGTACATGTCCCTTCACGTTTCCACTTCACTATCACATCAGAAACAGTGGACCTAGGGATGTTTAGGAGTGTGGAAATATCGCGTACAGACTTCTGACACAAGTGACACACAATCACCTGACCACGTTTGAAGTCCGTGAGTTCCACGGAGCGTCCCGTTCTGCTGTTTCACGATGTCTAATGACTACTGAAGTCGCGGATAATGAGTACCAGGTAGTAGGTGGCAGCACAATGCACCTAAGATGAAAAACGTATGTTTGTGGGGGTGTCCGGATACTTTTGATCACATAGTGTATCTACATACTTCTCCCTTCCCCAATTTCTTTTAACTGATTTATACAAGATCAATGACCTTTTATCCTCAAAACTAGCCCATATCTCTTGTTTCTCGATGTCTTCTACCCTCAATCTCACTTCTTTCCAAAACCCACTGTTATTATATTTATCTAATAGGAAAATTTCTTTTAGCACATTTCCTATTTCCCCATCCAACACTCTTCTCCTAAGACAGCTTTCTGGAACTGTATACATTCTTTTTTATATATTAATATCTTCTAAATTTAAACATCTATACCAATACTTCAAAATTCTTTCCACTATTATACCTTTTCTCCCTATCCTTCCTAGCTCTGCCAGTGCCACGCCCCTTGGAAGAAATCAACTGTATATCTTGAATATTCCAGGAATAGCCCATGAATTCCACTTCATTAATAAGAAATTTCGTATAATCTTGTATAACGGCTAAGCCTTAAGAGATAATACAAAACCTTACTGCACAAAAAATGTAGACCTTTTTAAAGCACACAAGGTTTTTGTGGTATCAGCCATTTCAGGCATATCCCTTATTTTAAGGCTTGGATTTTTTAATACTTTACATCCTTACTCTCTCTAAACACGTACCTAGTAAACAGAGGAAGCAGTGTATTTCACCTAAGCTTTCGACACCGAGAGTTCAATTGAAATGCATGTTTTAAGGTCCCTAGATAAAAAAGCATTTTTTAAAAAGTCTGCGTGTGTGTAAACAGCTTAATTCAAAAACGCAAAGTCGAACAAATACCAAACTTGATATTTAAGCTGTCTTTCAAAGATGTGACACGAAGATTTTCCAGAAAATCCCCGACCCCAAGCTACCCTTTACATGGAAACATTTTCTGGAAATAACTCACTTCAATCGGAAGGAATGTTGTATAATCGGTAATAAGATGTAAGACTAACACTTACAGCACAAAAATTGTAGATATATCCCAGAATTTATTCCAAACAACCCTTTTTTGTAGCATCATCCATTTCCGAGATATCCGTTATTGCTGGTTTGAATTTGTAAATACTTTGCCATATTTTTCCAAGTGCTGTGGCTATCCACTTATTCCTCGTGATGTCATGGAAAGAATATAAGAATATGGACTTTAAAGGCCAGTATATAGCGACCGGCTTTTAAAAATCTGACACTCGTTCGGTCTCCTGTATCCACCATGTACCTACAAAGAAATCTATAATGAAAGTATTTCTGAAAAATATAATAATATATAAACATAAACGACAGTGGGTAGAGAAAGTCATGTAAACGTAACATCAGAATTTTTTAGGTCTCGGGTTCGATTCCCGGCGGAAATAGTCGGGATCCAGCGCTTACCTGACATATCCAGGCATTTTCCGATTCCCCTCCGTACAAGGTGGTTCCCCCACCACGAAGTGGTCCGGAGTGGGGTAGGTCACGTGGTCAGAGGTGCTGGAGGAGTAAGACAGCCATAGTGGAGGGAGAAAACGGAATCTAAATTCCCAAGGATGTGTTGGATTTATCATTGTTCACATTGTTGGACATTTTAACTTTTGTTAAACAATACATTATTTTAAAGGAAAGGGTCAAGGAAAAGAAGTTTGCCCGTAAAAGGAATACATTGTAATTTATTTATTTTAAAGCAACGGGGCAAGGGAAGGATAGTTTGCACGTGGAAGGAACACAGTTTATTTTATTTTAAAGTAATGGAGCGCGGGAAGCATAGTTCGCACGTGGAAGGAATACAGTTTATTTTATTTTAAAGTAATTGGACACGGGAGGGATAGTTCACACTGTAAGGAATACAGTTTATTTTAAAGTAATTGGACACGGGAGGGATAGTTCGCACTGTAAGGAATACAGTTTATTTTATTTTAAAGTAATTGGACACGGGAGGGATAGTTCACACTGTAAGGAATACAGTTTATTTTAAAGTAATTGGACACGGGAGGGATAGTTCGCACTGTAAGGAATACAGTTTATTTTATTTTAAAGTAATTGGACACGGGAGGGATAGTTCACACTGTAAGGAATACAGTTTATTTTAAAGTAATTGGACACGGGAGGGATAGTTCGCACTGGAAGGAATACAGTTTATTTTATTTTAAAGTAATTGGACACGGGAGGGATAGTTCGCACTGGAAGGAATACAGTTTATTTTATTTTAAAGTAATTGGACACGGGAGGGATAGTTCGCACTGTAAGGAATACAGTTTATTTTATTTTAAAGTAATTGGACACGGGAGGGATAGTTCGCACTGTAAGGAATACAGTTTATTTTAAAGTAATTGAACACGGGAGGGATAGTTCGCACTGTAAGGAATACAGTTTATTTTAAAGTAATTGGACACGGGAGGGATAGTTCGCACTGGAAGGAATACAGTTTATTTTAAAGTAATTGGACACGGGAGGGATAGTTCGCACTGGAAGGAATACAGTTTATTTTAAAGTAATTGGACACGGGAGGGATAGTTCGCACTGGAAGGAATACAGTTTATTTTAAAGTAATTGGACACGGGAGGGATAGTTCGCACTGGAAGGAATACAGTTTATTTTAAAGTAATTGGACACGGGAGGGATAGTTCGCACTGGAAGGAATACAGTTTATTTTAAAGTAATTGGACACGGGAGGGATAGTTCGCACTGGAAGGAATACAGTTTATTTTAAAGTAATTGGACACGGGAGGGATAGTTTGCACTGTAAGGAATACAGTTTATTTTAAAGTAATTGGACACGGGAGGGATAGTTTGCACTGTAAGGAATACAGTTTATTTTAAAGTAATTGGACACGGGAGGGATAGTTCGCACTGGAAGGAATACAGTTTATTTTAAAGTAATTGGACACGGGAGGGATAGTTTGCACTGTAAGGAATACAGTTTATTTTAAAGTAATTGGACACGGGAGGGATAGTTCGCACTGGAAGGAATACAGTTTATTTTAAAGTAATTGGACACGGGAGGGATAGTTCGCACTGGAAGGAATACAGTTTATTTTAAAGTAATTGGACACGGGAGGGATAGTTTGCACTGTAAGGAATACAGTTTATTTTAAAGTAATTGGACACGGGAGGGATAGTTTGCACTGTAAGGAATACAGTTTATTTTAAAGTAATTGGACACGGGAAGCATAGTTTGCACGTGGACGGAATACAGTTTATTTTATTTTAAAGTAATTGGACACGGGAAGCATAGTTTGCACGTGGACGGAATACAGTATATTTTATTTTAAAGTAATTGAACACGGGAAGGATAGTTTGCACGTGGACGGAATACAGTTTATTTTATTTTAAAGTAATTGGACACGGGAAGCATAGTTTGCACGTGGACGGAATACAGTTTATTTTATTTTAAAGTAATTGGACACGGGAAGCATAGTTTGCACGTGGACGGAATACAGTATATTTTATTTTAAAGTAATTGAACACGGGAAGGATAGTTTGCACGTGGACGGAATACAGTTTATTTTATTTTAAAGTAATGGGACACGGAAAGGATAGTTTGCACGTGGACGGAATACAGTTTATTTTATTTTAAAGTAATGGGACACGGAAAGGATAGTTTGCACGTGGACGGAATACAGTTTATTTTATTTTATTTTAAAGTAATGGGACACGGGAAGGATAGTTTGCATGTGAAAGGAATATGGTGGAGAAATTAAATAGCGGTGGGGGCAATCACGTGGTTACAAAGCAAAGTATCATGGGTACAGTCACATGGTGAGAGCATTTCTTGTTCCGAAGGTAATCGGAAAACGGCTGGATATGGCGGGTAAGCGCAGGTCCCGACAATTTCAGTATTTCTTTCCCGGATTGAATGTGGGAATTCTTCTTTAGCCAGCTTTATTCCCTATCATCCCTAGAGTCTGGAAATATGAATGAGAGAGTGGATGTGTGCGCGAGTTTAATGTTATCACCAAAAGTAATACCAAACCCAAGTTTAACACCACTGTGACTTAACTTCGTTGATTAAGAGCAGTTGTTCCAAAGGTATAAAGCCGCCGATATGACCTTAGATGTAAAAGGTGGCATATAAATGGAACATAAAAAAAAAGCTTCCATACTTTATTGTCCGAGATATTTAGTGCTTTGGAAAATATTGAATGCCTATTTGTACTTTCTCTACTACGTATAGTAAGTAAGGGAAATATTGCATTCTCCTCAAAACTTCGATACCGAGATTTCACCAGAAATGTATGTTTTGAGGTGCCCTGAATACAAATAAAGCATTTTTGGAAACATGTTCGTGTGTCTGTGAACAGCATAACTCAAAAACGAAAAGTCCGATAAGTACCAAACTTGGTATTTGAGTTTAGTATCTTCTAAGGATGCGGCAAGAGGATTTTCAGGAAAATCCCCCACCCCAGGCTACCCTTTAGATGAAACATTTTTAGAAAAATTTGATTTTCTCAAAAATGGCTAACTATTTTTGTTAAAATATCATATGTTTTAAGATATTTTTATGGCAAATGAAATATATATCTTCAACTTTCTGGGAATGTCCCCAAAAGTCCTCTTCATTCTGAATGACTTTCGTGTAACTGGTAAACCCTAACAGAGAAAATTTTATGCACAAAAATGGAGATCTCGTTAAAACACACGATTTATATACTTTTTTGTGGGGTGATATTCATCGTTATTTGTTTTAATTTTGCAATATTTATACTTTTTGTCAAATGGGAATTTTTTCTTCGTTGTTATTTTGTTTTTATTCTTTTATGTCCTGGACATGCAAAGAGAATGGAATGCTCCACAAAGTAACCAGCTCTTAAAAGATTTGACTATCGCTTAAAGCCTACCATATTCCCCTTGTATCTACAAGAAAATTAGCAATGAGGTAGTTTCTGAAAATGATGTTTATCGATGGAGAATAAGCGTTTGTGAAAGTAGTTTGTACAAGAGTAGAGAAAGTCATGTTGGTTCAACACATCAGATTTTTATGTGAAGTTTACATAAAAGGAAACATTTACATTGAAACATTATACATGTTTTTTTTCCTTTGGTCTATACAACGCTTAGGAAAGTTCTTGTAAATCTGAAAATGGTGTGTCAAGTTAATAATTCTGGATTATAGAATCACTTGTATGTTCAACTGATTACTTGCAAATCTGCACCACTTTACCAATCCCTTTAAATCACAGCGAACATTTTAAATCAGCTCGACTTTCGAAAACTACCCAAATAGTTCAAAGGTGAAATCAGACTGAAAATTGAGTGCCATAACCGGGATTTGAACCACGGATTTTGGGCTTACCGCACAGCGCCACTCTGACTACCACTGCAAAATGCCAGCGCAGTAAATTCTCCAACTGACTCGCATTTCTGACGGTAAACCACAAGACGTTCTCAAATTTATTTTGAGATAATGTACCCCAATGATGACATAAATTCGTAAGTACTTTAAATCCCGGGCTTCATAGTTAACCAATATGAGATCAATCAATATTAATTAATTATTATTCTTTCACACATGCCATATGTAGGCTAAATTTGGAAAAGTAGAACAGGCTTAAAAGAATTCAACGCCATAGCCCGGATTTGAACCACAGATCTTCGATTTTCCGTGCCGCTGCTCTGATCATCTAAGCTACCATGTCAACATGTACGCATAACATCATACCAATATTATTTTCAACCCCCTAATTACAGATACTTCAATTTTTTTTTAACCATACGAATAGAACTTTGCACACTTAGCGGTGTAGAATTAGGCGAAAATTACACGCTAAAAGTTTCCAAAAATCACTTATTTGGTCGACCACACTATAATACCTGATTACATGTGACGTAATTGAACTGTTATGGCAACCATAATACTTCGCGGACCCATTATGACCTTACTCGGTGGCGCGCGCTTCTCGTTCGTCCCTTTTAACACATTCAAAGCAGCAGTCCACTGGGATCCATTCCGCATAAACAATGAAGTATTGTTATACACCGGGGTGAGACCGAAAGGTTTAGCAGCTAAAATATTAAATTTAGTTACCCCGGCATAAACATTGGGGGGTCGTAGCTACAGAGGCCAACAAGAAATACCAGAAACTTGCTGCACAAATCTAAAGCGGGCGTGGGATATTTATAAATAATACATATGATTTCACATTTAACTCTGGTTTACTATAAAGTTACCTTGGTGCTGCTACATAATATCCAAAAGGTTACAGACAAACACTGGGGGAGATGCCCCACACCCACACGGACCACGCATTCCTACATACAACCACACACACTGAAGATATACACTAAACTGACTCTACTGGTGAGGCGACGCTCTCAGACAAAGAGGCTCTTCCCTCAACTTGCCTTCACCCCCTTGACTAGGAATTAGAGGGAAATATGCCGCGCCGGACAAGAATTCAACTCACAAACGAAATAATTAGTTCAACAATATCATTATACACAGCAATAATGTGTCCGACGCGACAATGTATACGCATACGCCACATCATGTGTACTTAAAATAAAAGAAATTCTCTTTATTGTAACTTTAATATTGCCGTCCCTTGTATACGCAATGTAAGATTGAGCTTATTTTTCAGAGTATTCGCATATTTGTCTATTTGGAGGACAGCAAGCCTTCTTAAGGTATGTATCACGGAGGGGCCTCCGGTACCGGAGCAGAACACCTCATGCAGGCCAGCCGGCCCATTGTGCTTCCAACGTGACTCCTGGGAGGAAGGGATGAGGGGAAAGACCCGAAGGGCGACCAGACCCGACGCCCAAGCATGGACGGGATCCCTAACGTTTCTAGATAGAACGCATTCGACGCCGCACGGTTCCTGCCCACAAGCCACCAACCGGAGAGTCCCCCGGAGCGGAACCCCACGCTGAGGAGAGACCTAACTGAGCGGTACCGCAGCGAAGCCAAGGAAGAAACCTTTACAGAGCGCAAGCCACCGCCCAGCCGCAATCCGCCGAACACCGTAGCCTGGTCCAACAACCCCGAAATATATGACAAAGATGATGGTACATAAAATGAGAGGAAGGAGAGTCGTGGTAGAAGATGAATCACCCCAGCATTCGCTTGGCCCGGGGAAACCACGAAAAACCCATGGGCCAGAGTAGACGGTCACCGGAATTGATCCCGGGACCTCCCGATTGCGTGCCACAGACGCAACTGACTGAGCCATCTCGCGCAGTAAATCTTCTTGTACTTAAAATAAAATTTAATTGAATTTTATTTCTGGACGCTCTTTAACTGCTGTGGTCCTTAGCGTCCTATTCTATATTGGGTGTGAAAGACTGGAAATCTAGCTCTGAGGCCTCTTATCAGGCTTGAGGTTCTTCTACGTGCCGTAAATCTACGATACGGGACCACTGGCTTTACTTCCCTTCCGAAGGAAGCCGGCTAAGGATTTTTATGCCCGAAAAAGCCCATTGCCCTCCGCCAGGTTTGAACCCGCGACCTCTGGAACTAGAGACTAGCATGATAACCACTACATTACGGAGGACGACACTACTTGTACTCAACGTCTAAGTAAAATGACTTGCAAGTTCCTTTTACATTAAATTCCTATTAAACTTCGGACAGTAAGGTTGTCTGAAGAAGCTGACAATGGGAACACTGAGTTTATCAAAACTTACAATTAAGAGAGTATTTCGTTTCCAAGCTCAAGGTAAATTCCACGAAGCGAATGCAGTAAAGTTTTCCCGAATATAAATTTACCGCCGGTTGCTGCTAAATATCAATCTAAGCAAGTAGAAAACGATGTTTTTTCAGTCCGTTCGTTCAACTTGTGGTTTTCTTTTTTTTTTTTTAGCAAATGTATTTCTGACATGAGTAAATGTTTATAGCGATACTCCTGTGTTGCCACCATTTATTTCTTATGAGCCTATGGTGGCCATATCTGGTGGATTAATGTAAACAAACGCAAGAGATTTTAAATAACCTTTTCCCATGATGTTTATCGCTTCACAGAAATAGACTTGTTTTAAGTGGGTGAGAGTTACTTGTGGTTCTCGGCGCTCCTGGGAGGCTTCAGAATGTAGCAACGGGTCGAGCTACAACACTTTTTGTCTCTCGTTGGCTTCCATTTGCGAAAGTTACCGACATGGATAGCCGAGGTCGTTAAGGCACTAATTCGTGGTCTACGGTTCAATCCTACTAGAACGGTCCAGGTTTTTCTCAATCCTCATAATTGACAAATGCCGGGGAGGTATAATGGCGTGCATAAAATGTGGCCTATAATGAAACGGAGCTGTCCATGTTGATACTGACAAAATCTAGCCCCACTCCCTACCAGCGTGACCACCTCTGTTTTTCGAGCATAATTCTAGCCACGGGAAATTTTTTTATGGACGCTCTTTAACTGCTGTGGTCCTTAGCGTCACATTCTATATTAGGCGTAAAAGACCGGTAATTTTGCTCAGAGGTCTCTTTATCAGGCTTGAGGTTCTTTTACGTGCCGTAAATCTACGACACGGGACCACCGGTTTTACTTCCCTTCCGAAGGAAGCCATGCTAAGAATTTTTACGCCCGAAAATATTCATCGCCCTCCGCCAGGTTTGAACCCGTAACCTCGGGAACTAGAGGCTAGCAGGTAACCACTACACCACGGAGGACGACAGCCACTGGATTGGGAGAGTAGTTTACCCCCCCCCCCCCCCAAGTATGGCCCAACTGCCGAAGGGTAACATTATAACTTAAACCTTATATTTTCACGCTACACCGTTGATTTCTTACCGTTTAGTAGGGGCAACAACTTATTCTTGCGTCTCCATGTCGCTGTTGAAGGCTCTCATATATGTAAATGTCGTAGCTGTCGTTCAGTTTAACCACACAAGAAAATAATTCTTCACCCCTTCTTCTACAGTACGGAAGGTTTAAGTTGAAACATGAGCATTTTGACGCTACCTTACCGGTCTAGGAGAGGGGGTTGCGCTAATGACGGTCCGAGTGCTGAGAAGCCTTGCCACAGTCACCCTTCACTGCCTAGTCTCTCTTTAGCTGTAGTGTTGTTGGCAGCTGCACTTTTGGCAGTGAAATATGGAAAATATCCTGTCTTCGGCCGTCCTTGTTTCGTTGGCTGTCGTATTGTTACAAGCGGCTTTGGTTGTTCTTTTTTGAATTTCATGTTTCAACCTAACCCGGATTTTAAATAGTAAGTTTGAACAGTAAGGCGTTAGACCGCTCGCCTCTCACCGAGGCGGCCCGGGTTCAATCCTAGGGACCCGCATGTGGGATTTGTGGTGGACAAAGCGGATTTTTCTCCGGGTTCTCCGGTTTCCCCCGCCATTCATTCCACCAACTGCTCCATCATCACCTTTCCTTTCATCCATTTCACCATCATTTCGTTTCATCTACTTCCTTCCTCCCATACCAGGCATCGGGCTGATCACCCATGAGTGTCTGCTCCTCGACGGGCCTCTGACCCCAGGCAACCGCCTGTAAGTCCTGGGGGGTGTAAGTCCTACATACGAGGAGGTTAAATAGAGGAAGAAGTAGTTTCAATAGTAAAGGTTTCGAGTTTAGGCAGTTAAGGATTACCAACTGCCGTGTGGAGTCGAATTATTTGTAATTGTGTACCAATCGTAGCGAAATTCCTTCATAGGAGTGGTATCCAAACCATCTTTTCATTCAACAGATTATAAACAGCGTTTATTGGTTAGTTTTTATGTCCCTTAATTGTTTTTCAGCCAGTCACACAGTGAACTGATACCGGCTGGGTGGAGTCAAAAGTTGGTCACCGGAAGATGGAAACACTATCTGGACCACTTTATTTGCACGACAGTCTACCTGGAACGTTACCTTCCCAAATTTCCTTTCCCAATTATGATTGCATGTATCACTAGCGCCCACAGTCTTATGGTGCCGAATGTAGCAAGAACGGTCGTTAAGCACTACAAAAAAGAAAGAAACAAACAAAAACAAAGGTAGTTTAAGAAAACAGCTGCTTACAATTTGTGGCTATATCTCACAATTCTGCCCAGAATTCGCTCAAAATTCAGTTTTTAAATACACAACCAGAAGTTTAACATGGGCTGTGAACTTCAGACTCCAGTCACATACTCGCCTTCAGCAGTTATGCATCAAAATTCTGTGTATTAGGGGGATTATCCTTAAGACATTTACGCAGCCAGTTTTATATTAATCGATCAATGTAACAAGAAAGTATCGTTAAGCTTACAGTCCGAAATTAAAAACAGAATGGGGTATAGAACAATACATTTTGTACAGCAATAGAGCCAGCAAGCAAGGGCTTGCTTGGCTCAGACTGGGATCATGGCGAGCGATTAAACTCGTTAACAAAGAAGGAATAAGAATCTGTCCCTGGTGTAGAGAGGAAGAAACTTGGATTTATATTTTGCCACATTGTATTAAGATAGAATAGCTAAGGAGAAAGTATCTGCCAGGTTCCTTTGTTAACTCAAGGAGAAGTTTACAAGCTTGTTGGACCTTGCTGGTTGTGAGGGGGGAGGTGGAAGCAATTGGTACATTTTTATCAAAGGTTATGCAGCTCAGAGTGTAAGGAAGAGGGTCAAGGGTGGGAGTTGGAGAATTTAATGTCGTGTCGGCATGTTGCCATGGTAGCTCAGTGGTTAGGGCAACCCGACGGAGACCGGGAGATCCGTGGTTCAAATCCCGGATATGGCATTGAATTTTTCAGTCATCTGATTCTACTTTTCCAACCTTATCAAACACACGGCTTGTGTGAAAGAACAATTAATTCCAGTAATTGACCTAATAGTGGTTGTACTATAAAGCCCGGGCTTAAGTGCTTACAAAGAATGTAAGTCGCCATTGGGGTATGACATCTCAATACAATTTGAGATCTCCTTGTGGTTTACCGGGAGAAATGTGAATCAGTGGGGAATTTAATGTCGTGCCGGCATGTTGCCATGGTAGGCTCAGTGATTAGAGCAACCGGACGGAGACCGGGAGATCCGTGGTTCAAATCCCGGCTGTAGCATTGAATTTTTCAGTCATCTGATTCTACCTTTCCAACCCTGTCCAAAACACGGCTTGTGTGAAAGAACAATTAATTCCATTAATGTTGGCTACATTGCGAGCCATTCATGGCCAGCTTGATACGTAATCACTGCCTTGTTTTCTTGAAACTTGTATAGCAATTTGCATTGTTTTCACAGTCAACTGCTCCTAAACCATTATTAATATTATTGTTATTATTATTACTATTATTATTATTGCTGCTACTTTTGAACTGTTTGCGGTACTGTGAAATAATTATGAATGCTTCCAAGCATGTTCGGATGCAAAATTATGATTTTACAACTACATTATAAGAAATACATGCACAGATGCTGTGACTTGCTGTGATAGGGTAAGGGTATTTGAGTGTATAACCTTACACTTTGTGCAAAGCTGTAACTTGTGCTGTTATTATACCAGTTTACGGTATCTTTCGTTTTCTATGCTCAAAACAGCTAATGCACTTAACCTGGCCTGTCATTGTATTCCTTAAAATAATTTTACAATTCGAGTCTTGAAAACTTATATTTTAACTGGTTTAATTTTAATGCCACTATCAACTTAAGATATATTTGAAGCTATTTTTCTTTTTATATTCCATTCTCGGAATAACGGCTTATCCCCGCATAGAATCACGGAATAACTTATTCCATGATTATTATCTTGATTGGCTCCATTCCGATGTCGTACAACACATTAGCGCCTAACCATGGAATAACGTCTAACAGAGGGTTATTCCGAGTTCGTACAACTGGCCCTTAAATGCATAAAATACATCCAAATAATGCATGTGACGTCAAAGTCGTGAGCAGCGGTAACGTAAAAATTCCTGTGCCTGATGATGACACTGGCTTCATGTAGTTTGCTATGAAGGATACCAATGTCATCACCAGACAGATATCAATGTCATCACCAGAGTTTTTGTAAGTAAACGAGCATTCACGTTACCGTACGTGGTATAGGTGACGTCAGGTACTTTGACTGACACGTACCTCCGCTTCCCTTCTCAGCACCCGGTTTCGTTTCAACTTTTCCATATATTCACTACATACAAACCAGTGGAGAACTGTAGCAATATGCCTATAGCAAAGAAGAATCACGCCAAAACCATCATCACAATTAGTATCGTTTGTGGCGGAATTTGGCAAGGAAAACTTCCGCACGAATGTTGAAACCATCAGATGTAATGCATGTCACATAGAGCTCAAAGGACGTTTAAATATCATTAAACATTATGCCATATTAATACATTAAACATGTCTAGCACATGGTCGTTACCCAGTTACGGAAGAAATTAGAGCCTCTTACCGGATGTTGATACTTTTATAGCCAACGTGAAAGAGATATTTCGCGAGGCATCCTCAAGAATTTAAATATTTAAGGGGCGGAAACTGGAATTCCCTTGACTCCAAAACCAATTGTAACTCGGTGAGGGACATGGCTACAGCTCTAGTATACTATGCTGAATATTACGACAAAGTTGTTAATTAATGTCTTTGACGAGAGAAAAATGCTGCTTTAGTGAAGGAAATAATTTCACCAGCTTTGTTTTAAGATTTTTCATACATTCAGAATCATTTCAGTAACATTGCAACTACAATAACATAAGTATTTGCAATCATAGACACTAAAGATACCAGGAACTGTTGAGGCAACAGAACAGGTTTCAGAAGCACTGAGTGGGTATAAAGCTGGAAGTTTAAAGAAAGGGTGACAAAGAACCTTAAACGTATTCTAGAGAAAAATTCAGGGTACGCAGGAATGTGTGAAACGAGGGGCATAGCAGGCAATCTTAAACAAGTCTGATATTTCTCTTTTTATTTGCTCCTACTACGTCGGGTGATGTGGAACGTAGTTTTTCAAAATATAACAACTGTCTACGAGCCAATCGAATGCGATTTGTGTTCAATGTATTTCGTAAGTGCATTGTTGTACATTGTAAAACCGCGATGTAACAGAAAAGCCAATGTAACTCAGATTTCTGTACATTAATAACTTAATTAAATAATGAAATAACTTTATTGCACGCTACCAATAGCTAGACATATCTATATTGTTTTCTTCCGATACTGCGAAATCCTGATCAAACTGCTTTCGAAAGAGGTTGTAGTGCCTTCAATTGTTCATAATTGTTTACAGCAGCAGCATTTAAAAGTACTTAGTATTACGTTCATTGCATAACACAATTGCTTGGGTAATAAGACCGAAGGTACATGCTCTCTAGAAAAATACCTGGTCTGTAAACTTAACTTCCAAAATCGACCAGAAAACTCCTATGTTATATTCACAACACTATAAACATACACATAAAATGAAAAATACTCTGAACACACACACACTCTAGCACATAAATTCTCAAAGTCCCACATATGTTTAAACGAAATTTCCATACACACCGTATCTTTTAGTACGCGTACTTCCATTGAGTATGTGCCCAAGCTTGGCCAGTTTTGGCTGTTTAGAATCAAGTCCCAGCATACTGTCCTCCGTCTGTTGGAAGCCAAAAATACTTCCAGTAATAACTTTTTCCTAATACCCTCCTACTGCACGCATGCTAACAAAATATGCCTCCAGTCTTCCTGTTCTCCGCATAATGGACAAATCCTCCTGCCAGCATCGTCAACAATTTTGCGAGCTTACCACCCTCCCAACATAAACCATGCTATTCCCGCCCTCTGTTTTACACTCAATTCCAAAATACATGTTTCCTTACCCCACTTAGTTTTTACTTCATTTTGTAGCTCCAATTTGTCTACATTCAGTCTCTATTTCCTGCCTGTTTATATTACATAGTCGTCTTTTGAGTTTTTTTTCACGGCACTGTAATTATTTTCAGAGAACACTGCAAAGTCGCAATCGCTTCCACCTTCCTTCGGAGCTTTCCTAACTTGATGGTTTGCTTACTAAAATCCCTCTGCCTGGCCATCAGAGATTTATAATCTTAACAGTGTATCTGATACGTTCAGGAATTCGGTAGACGATGTTCGAAAATACACTAACGGCTACATTTAATCTCAGTGTTATGATATATCTGTATGAAGTACGCGTATAATAATTGGTGACAAAAGCCTAATGGAACCTCTAGGTGATATATGCCGCAATCAAAGGCACAGCCAAAATGTGTTAGTAATACAATCTGTGAGAAAAAGCAAAGAGAGCGGATGTTTTCGCAGACAGGAATATTAATCATTTCTAAAATACCTTTCACTCTCATTTAATTAATCGTGCAGTGACTTCATTGCTATTTTCGGAGATTTTTGACCGACCTATTTATTGCGTATATGCTTCAAGCTGCGGAACATACTTATTCCAGCCAACTATGCCATGGACATTGCTGGCAGCATCAGAAATATGTATTTTACTTTCTCTAATACGTATAATAAGTAGGGGAAGTATTCCATTCCACCCAAAAATTCGATACCGAGATTTCATCGGAAATAGATGTTTTGAGGTCCCTGAACAAAAAAAAATCATTTTCAAAATTTTGAAAAAAGGTCTATGTGTGACTGTGAACAGCATAACTGAAAACGAAAAGTCGAATAAATACCAAACGTGGTATTTAGGTTCAGTATCTCTCAAAGATGCGACATGAGCTTTTCAAGAAAATCTCCCACCCCAGACTACCCTTTACATGGAACATTTTTCGAAAATGTTGATTTTCTCAAAAATGGCTATAAAGATTTTGATTAAAATATCATATATTTAAGATATTTTCATAACAAATAAAACGTATATCTTGAATTTTCCGGAAATGTCTCCAAAAGTCCTCTTCTTTCTGAATGGTTTTTCCATAACTGGTAAACCGTAAGAGATAGAAACATTTGGAAAGGTGGAATCAGATGACTGAAAAATTCAATGCCATAGCCGGGATTAACCACGGATCTCCCGGTTTCCGTCCGGTTGCTCTAACCACTGAGCTACCATGGCAACATGCCGACACGACATTAAATTCTCCAACTGATTCGCATTTTTCCCGGTAAACCACAAGGAGATCTCAAATTGAATTGAGATGGCATACCCCAATGGCGACTTACATTCATTGCAAATACTTTCCAACCCTGTTCCAACACTTGGCTTGTGTGAAAGAACAATTAATTCCAGTAATTGACCTAATAAAGGTTGCAACTATAAAGCCCGGGACTTAAAGAACTTACAATGAATGTAAGCTCAGTGGTTAGAGCAACTGGACGGAGACGGGAGGTCCGTGGTTCAAATCCCGGCTATGATATTGAATTTTTCAGTCATCTGATTCTACCTTTCCAACCCTGTCCAACACACGGCTTGTGTGAAAGAACAATTAATTCCATAGAAACATTTGTCTACACAAAAAATGTAGATCTCGTTAAAACACACAATTTATGTCACATTTGTTTATCGAGTGAACCGTTTCCGAGATATTCCTTGTTATTTGTTTGAATTTTCCAATACTTATACCTTCCCTCAAATGGGAATTCGTTATTCTTTTTTTCATGTCCTGGACATGCAAAGAGAATGGAATGCTCCACATAGCAACCAGCTCATAAAAGATTTGACTATCGCTTAAAGCCTACCATATTCCCTTGCACCTACAAGAAAATTAGCAATAAGACTAACATCTCGATTAACATGAAGTAGATGGAGAATAAGCGTTTGAAAAATAGTTTGTACTAGAGTAGGGAAAGTCATATGAGTGTAACACATCAGATTTTCTTCGTTAGTTTAGCTCTTGAAAGTTGTTGTTTAGTTTAATTATCCACAAAGTTTAATAAATACCGTGGGACACACTAATATCTGGTTGAAATTTTTTAGAAAACAATTTTAAACGCATCTATACAACCGTGACACCAAAAAGGAAATTTTTCCAGTGATTCTCGAGATTTTCGACGGTCAGACACCTGTGTACGTTCATGTTTGTAATAATACCTATAGACGGATTTATCTGTATGCAGATAACGTCACTGGCATCTCGCCCGATACAAAGTTGACGGCAAAGCTCAAATGCAAGAGCAGAAAGGATGAAATTCGTTTACTATCGATCTACCCCGCTTTAACCCAAGCGTTTAGGTCGACTGGCCCCAGGCTCCACAATCAACGGACTACAGTAGGGATTTTTAATCAAACTGTGAACCGTCAAGGTAAGAATCTATTTGAAGAAAGCGCCCATTATTAACGCTTCATTATAACGCTTCTTACTTTTAACGCAAATGCTTCTGGAATTCTTATCATTCACAAAGGGCTTTTTCGAACATCAATACGAACATTTATATTCTCTTTTGTTTTGTGTACGGGATAGGTCTGCTAGCAATAATAATCACAACGTCCTTAAGAGTGTGTATATAGTCTTTGCGGCTTCCAGTTTGCATATATTACAACCTTAAAATTATAAATCTTTACTACCTTCTCTGCTAGATTACACTGGAAATAAACGTTTCGAGGTCCCCTGAACCCAAATCAAGCATTTTTTACGTTCTCTACTACGTATAGTAAGTAGGGGAAGTATTACATTCCACACAAAAATTCGAGACAGAGATTTCACCGGAAATGCATGTTCTGAGGCCCCATGAATCCAAAAAAAGCATTTTTAGAAAAACGTCCGTCTTTGTGTCTGTGAACAGCATAACTCAAAAACGAAAAGTCGGATAAATACTAAACTTGGTATTTAGGTTCAGTATCTCTCAAAGATGCGACACGAAGATTTTCAAGAAAATCTCCTCACCCCAGACTACCCTTTACATGGAACATTATTAGAAAGTTTCGATTTTCTCAAAAATGAGTAACGATTTTGATTAAAATATCATGTGTTTAAGATATTTTCATAACAAATTAAATGCATTATCTTGAACTTTCTGGGAATGTCCCCAAAAGTCCTCTTCATTCTGAGTGGCTTTTCCATAAATGGTAAACGTAAGAGTTAGACACCATTTTACTACACAAAAAATGTAGATCTCGTTAAAACACACAACTTATGTCATATACATTTTTTTGTCGAGTGAACCATTTTCGAAATATTCCTTGTTATTTGTTTGAATTTTCCAATACCTATACTTTTTCTCAAATGGGAATTCCTTATTCGTTTTTTATGTCCTGGACATGCAAAGAAAATAGAATGCTCCACATAACAACCAGCTCTTAAAAGATTTGACTATCGATTAAAGCCTACCATATTCCCCTTGCACCTACAAGAAAATTAGCAATAAGATTAACATCTCCATATCTCGATTAATATGAAGTAGATGGAGAGTAAGCGTTTGTAAAAGTAGTTTGTACAAGAGTAGAGAAAGTGATGTGATTGTAACACATCAAATTATTTTCTTTCTCTACTATGTACAGTAAGCAGGGGAAGTATTGTATTCCACCCAAAAATGTGTGTGTGTGTGTCAGTGTGTGTCAGTGTGTGTGTCTGTGAAGAGCATAACTCCAAAACGAAAAGTCTGATAGTTAACCAAACTTAGTATTTATATTCAGTACCTTCCAAAAATGCGACACGAAGATTTTCAAGAAAATTCCTCCACCTTCAACTAACCTTTACATGGAAAGGTTTTTCCAAAAATTTGATTTTCTAAAAAATGGCTCAAACGATATAAAATACTATATATTAAAAATATTTACATGACAAATCAAATGTATCTATATCTTGAATTTTCTGGGAGTATCCTATAAAGTCCTCTTTATTCTGAAGGAATTTTGTATAATCTTGTATAACGTTAAGCGATAGAGGAAAACGTACTACGCAAAAAAATGTAGATCTCTTTAAAACACACAATGTATTTAAAATGCGTTTTTGTGGCATAGGCCATTTCTGAGATATCCGTTATTAATGGTTCGAATTGTTCATTTCTTGGTCATTCTTTAAAGCCCTTTCAACTTGCAGTTGTTTCTCGCGGTTGCATAGAAACAGTATGGAATTTTAAGGCCAGCATTGCATCCAGTTGTTAAACATTTGACTATCGCTGTTCCCTTTGTATCATAACGAAATGTGTAATGTACGAGGGGCACTATTTATATTTTGAGCCTTGGCAACCCTGAATGTTGTAGGTGCCATCTGACGTTTTCAATGGAAAGTTTGACATTTTTTACCATAATCTACTTCAAACATTTTGTCAATAGAGCGTCATTTGTTTTGTTTAACTAACTTGAAAATTGTGTGTCAACAAAAACATGGAATTAACTCGTGAAAATGTTCGTGCATGATTTATTACGACATTCGACGTGGATTATCAAGACAAGAGTGAATTGATCAACTAACTTCCACATTTGGCGACGAAGCTCCATCCTTTGCCGCTGTGAAACGCTGGTATAACGAATTTAATCGTGGCCGCCGTTCGCTCAATGATGAAGTTCGTGAAGGTCGTCCAAAATCAGTTGTTGTGCCAGAAAACGATGATGCTGTGCAAAACCTATTAATGAAAGATCGTCATGCGACATATTGTGGGATTGAGGCAACCCTAGGCATTAGTGCCACCAGCATATATAAAATATTGCATGATTATTTAGCCGTGAAAAAGGTTTGCTCCCGTTGGATCCCACATAATTTGATGCAATCTCAAAAAGATGCTCGTGTCGATTGGTGTACAAAAATGCTCAAGAAATACAATGGCGGTGCCTCGAAAGAACGTATATAAGATTGTAACAGGTGACGAATCATGGATCTATGCGTATGAGCCGGAACGTAAACAGCAGTCGACTGTATGGGTGTTTCAAGATGAAGCAAATCCAACAAAAATTGTTCGCACTCGAAGCACTTCGAAGCAAATGGTCGCCTGCTTTTTCAGCAAAACTGGCAACAGTGCCTTTAGAGGAACGTAAAACGGTCAATGCCGAATGGTACACAACCATTCGTTTGCCGGAAGTCTTCGGTGAAGTAAGGAAAACCAACAAGAACCGTAGGATCGTTCTTCATCAAGACAATGCGAGCGCATCAAGACAATCTCCTCTAACAATAGAGCATTTGAAGGCTCAAAAAATAGAATTGATGGGTCATCCGCCATACAGTCGTGATTTGACACCCAATGACTTCCTTTTATTTCCGAACATCAAGAATAAATTGCGTGGATAACGATTTTCGTTGGCAGAAGAAGCCGTTGATGCCTTCAAAAACCATGTTTTGGAGGTGTCTCAAGAAGACTGGAATAAATACTTTGACAAATGGTTCAAACGGATGCAAAAGTGCATTGATCATAAAGGAGAATATTTTTAAAAACAATAAAGCAGTTTTCAATCATAAATTACTTTATTTTAATTATTAGGCTCAAAATATAAATAGTCCCCTCGTAGCTATATCTGCAAAGGTTAATTTGGATAAAATTGTAGTAGATAGAAAAAATAAGCTTTAGTAAGAATAGTTTGTATACCCACTAATAAATACAGAGGGTGGTCAAATTGTTCCCAGATCTTGAGTTAGTTTGGCTGTGTGTGGCCGGGCATTATCACTCATTATTGGTTCCCCATAAACCTCGCACAATTGGCGATGAATGTTTGCTGACGTTAACATTTCTGGCATCCAAAAATCGAATCACTGATCTGACTTCACAGTCGGTGGGTCGTTCGATTGTTTTGAACATTTCGAAACAGGAAAACACAAAGTGACGATCGCTCACAGCTGCTGTGGCTTCCTAACGATTGGAGGAAGTGATAGCACTAGCTCAAAATCGCGACTGCAGCGGCAAAATATTAAAATGGTACTTACTTTAAAAACACCCCCTCAATATTCTGAGAGTAGGCTGTGAGGTCCTCTTCATTCTGAATGACATATAATTGGTAAACCGCACGCAAAAAATGTAAATATCATTAAAGCACACAGTTTATGTGAAATAAAATATTTTCTGGCGTTAACTATTCCCGAGATATTCTTTGTTATTGGTTTGAATTTTCAAATACTTAACACCTTTCAGAAGTGGCAAGTAGCATTTTTTTTCGTGGTCATGCAGAGCATGCAATTTCAAAGCCATCACATAGCGATCAGCTTTTTATACATCTGATTACCGCTTTAGCCTCCTTAAATTAAATTGAGGTATTTATAGACGCTCTTTAACTTTTATGGTTCTTAGCGTCTCATTCTATAATGGGCGTGAAAGAGCAAAAATTTTGCTCAGAGGCCTCTTTATCCGGCATGAGGTTCTTTACGTGCCGTAATTCTACGACACGGGACCACCGACTTTACTTTCCTTCCGAAGCAAGCCATGCTAAGGATTTTTACGCCCGAAAAAATCGATCGCCCTCCGCCGGGTTTGAAACCGCGACCTCGGGAACTAAGCACTCTTAGACCACGGAGAACGACCTTTAGCCTGCTGTATTCTTCTTACACCTTACGGTGAATAACAAAGCATCCAAAATGGTGAGCGGCGGGGCTACAACGGGGATTATCAAAAATTGGCTTAAACAATGTCTGACAAAGGGGCAATGAAAATAGATACAGTGCTGTGAAAAAAGCCAAAAGACGACTATGTGATATAAACAGACAGGAAGTAGAATCTGAATGTAGACAAACATCAGTATTGGAGCTACAAAATGAAATAAAAACTGGGTGGAGTAAGGAAACATATATTTTGGAATTGGGTATAAAACAGAGGATGGGAAGAGAATGGCTTAGATTGGGAGGGTGGGAAGCTCGCAAGATTGTTGACGATGCTGGCAGGAGGATTTGCCCATTATGCGGAGAACAGGAAGACTGGACGCATATTTTGGCATCATGTGTGCAGACGGAGGGTATTAGGAAAAAATTATTACCGGAAGTATTTTTGGCTTTCGACAGATGGAGGACAGCATGCTGGGACTTGATTCTAAACAGCCAAAACTGGCCAAGCTTGGGCACATATTTAATGGAAGTACGTGTACTAAAAGATAAGGTGTGTATGTAATTTTTTTTAAACATATGTGGTACTTTGAGCATTTATGTGCGAGTGTGTATGTTTATAGTGTTGTGAATATAACACAGGAGTTTTGTGGTCCATTCTGGAAGTCAAGTTTACAGGCTAGGTATTCACCACCAATGAAAGTTTATCTCGATTAACAAGAAGTAGATGAAAGAATAAGCGTTTGTAAGAATAGCTTGTAGAAGAACGAGTTGAGAAAGCCATGTCAATGCAACACATCAGATTTGTTCGCACTGGTATTGAATTTCGGACATTCTTTTTATTTCCACCCTATTCATTTGGGAGTTTGCATGGGGTGAGAGGGTCCATTAAATTGCATCTTTGAAGTAGCGGTGCCACATTTTGGATTAAGTTGGAAACCAATAGAGGATTACATTGTGATTACAAAAGCTCATGGAGCTCCACAGATAATTCAACATTTTTTAAAGTCTCCTTTTGGAAAAAGGATTACAGTCCACTATGTTTTGGTAAAACCGAATACAATCAAGCTTTGGATGGTAGAACTGAATGAAACACTGGTTACTAATCAGTAATTTATTATATGATAGAAGCTTCATATTTTAGCAAATAATTATAGGCATTTTAAATTCGTTTGTAGGCATAAAATGCAAGCATTTCAATTCAGTGAGTTACATTTAAAAAAAAATCTTATGTGTATTTGTACATGGCAATACTTCTTACAAGAGTCATTCTTCATTCATTCTCCTGTTCACCATGCGTGTTACTGAAACTGAAAGAAAATAAACAAGTCACTTGTCTCTTAAACAGCAGATACAAAGGTGTTTTTCTAATAAATAAGTACCGAGTCCCCCCAAAAAGACAGCTAAATCCCCTTTAGAAACACGTACATTGTGTAGAAAAATTAAAGTCCTTTAATAATTATTTTGAATAATTTCCGGCGATTAATGAAATAAGGGACGAAATAGGTTCTTCTTATTTCTGTATATGTATTGACGAAACAACATACAGCTGTATGCGAGCAACTGCTAAGGTTGTAATTGGAAAATTAAGTCCGAGGCAGCTATTAAACTTCATTTGATCGCAACAAGCATGTTGGAAGCTACTAACCATTGAAAAGTAGCTCGTGTAGTAAGGAATGATTTGCATTAAGTATCGGTTGTGCCAAATTGACCCTCCCCGGAGAAATCTACTTTAGGCGACTGGGCTGTACTAAAGGAAGGCTGACATGTACGGGAACAGAAGTGAAACGACTATGGTAGTGGTTCTCAAGGAGACGACGACAACAACAACAACAACAAGAAAGGGCGCAGTTATTTTGAGTTACGCAGTACGTCAGGCGATTGTCGTCGTCGACTGCGCAGGCGCCGGATCAGTTCCAGCTTTCTTCAACGTCCTGTCCACAAGGCTGATCGGTCTTTCTTCGACGGCGAGCTAGGACGAGGAAAACAACAGGACAACGTTTAGATAGAAGGCATTCTGGACGGTATTTCTAAATTCGTTTTCTGCTTAACCTATTCAAAATTCTCTTTAGTAATTCTTCACCGGGAAAAGATTGATCGTCTGAACTATAGACTTATTGCTGTTAGTTTTGAAATATATCGGTAAATGTGAGAGCAGGAAGCAATTCTGTAATTATTGTAATTTAATTTAAAGCATTGAAGCCGTAAAGAATGTAAGGAATGGTGAACGAATAAGGGTTTTGTAAATTGTAATTATCTATGTTATTGAAGTGTGAGTTTATTAAATGGAAGAAATTCGGCTTGTTAATTAATTTATGGAATGTATTTTCAAGTAGCAATCTGCCATTATTCCTAATTTAATCCACTTCCTCTTGGGTCAAAAGAGCACGTTTCACGGTTAGTTTTCAAGTTTTTATTTTATTTCTTTCTGGACAGGTGCTCTCTGGCCAGATGAAGTAAATGATAAATCTCTTATTTTCTTAACGGATGGCACTTCATATACGAGGTGGTATCCAAAATATTCGGGACTGGTGTTGCATCGCGACAGTAGTTGCAGTAGAGTTTTGTACCGCTAGGTGGCAACACTAGCACATCTGATGAGTGAGTGTTTAAAGTTTTATGCAGTTGGGTAGATGTGTTGAGATTCTATAGTACTTTACATGATACTCTATGTGTAGTATGTGGCGATTTTACGATGGATCTAAGATTAGAATACAGAGTGTGCATCAAATTCTGTGTAAATCTCGGGAAAAATGCTACGGAGACCCTCGCAATGATTCAACAAGTGTTAGGGGGACAAAGCATAAGCCGTAAACGTGTGTTTGAGTGGCATGCTCGGTTCAGGGCCGGCCGTACAGCTATTGAAGACGATGCTCTCACCGGTAGACCCATCAGCTGCATGCTCCTCGTTTTCTTTGATACCAAGGGGATTGTGCACAAAGAATTCGTCCCACCCAAAAAAAAGTGAATTCCGCGTACTACTGTAACGTTTTACGACGGCCCGTTAGAGCCATTTTTCAGAAAATAAAACATTTCGAAAATTTTTCCATGTAAGGGTAGTTTCAGATAGGATTTTCCTGAAAATCTTTGTGGAAAGTTCCGAACTTAATTGTCAAGTTTGGTGTTGATCTGACTTTCGCTTTTGAGTTATGCTGTTCACAGACAGATAGGAACACACACGGATCTTTTTCTAAAAATGTTTTTTTTATTCAGGGGGCCTCAAAACATGTATTTACAGTGATATCACAGTATCGAATTTTTTGATAGAATGCAATACCTTCTCTACCTACTAGGTACGTGGAGAAAGTAAAAATATCAATAACGATTTCCCATTTGGAAAACAATAAGCATTTGAAAATTCAAACCAATATCAAAGAATATCTCGAAAAATGTTAACTCCACAAAAAAATCTGATATGTTCTCTACCCTTGTACAAACTATTTTTAAAAACGCTTATTCTCATATACTTCATGTTAATCGAGATATCGAGATGTTAATCTTATTGCTAATTTTCTTGTAGGTGCAAGGGGAATATGGTAGGCTTTAAGCGATAGTCAAATCTTTTAAGAGCTGTTTGCTATGTGGAGCATTCCATTCTCTTTGCATGTCCAGGACATTAAAAAAAACTAATAAAAAATTCCCATTTGAGAAAAAGTAGTAGTATTGGAGAATTCAAACAAATAAGGAATATCTCGGAAATGGTTCACTCCGCAAAAAAAAAAAAATGTGTACGACATAAATTGTGTGTTTTAACGATATCAACATTTTTGTGTACAAAAATTTTATCTATCTCTAACGGTTTTCCAGTTGGGCAAAAGCCATTCACAATGAAGAGGACTTTTTCGGAACATTCCCAAAAAAATTCAAGATATACATTTCATTTCTCATGAAAATATCTTAAATACTTAAATATGTGATACTTTAATTAAAATTGTTAGAGGTATTTTTGAGAAAATCAAAGTTTTCGAAAAATGTTCCATGTAAAGAGTAGTGGGATGATTTTCTTGAAAAGCTTCGTGTCGCATCTTTGAAAGATACGGAACCTAAATACCAAGGTTGGTATTTATACGACTTTTCGTTTTTGAGTTACGCTGTTCAGACACACACGGACCTTTTTCTAAAAGTGCTTTTTTTGGATTCAGGGGATCTCAAAACATGTATTTTCAGTGAAATCTCGGTATAGAATTTTTGTGTGGAATGCAATACTTCCCCTACTTACTATACGTAATAGAGAAAGTAAAAAGAAAGAAAAAGAAAACCCCAATAAAAGATAAATTGTGTGATTTATCGAGCTCTACATTTTTGTGCAGTAAGATTTTGTCTATCCCTTACGGTTTACCAGTCATATAAAAGTTATTCCGAAAGAAGAGGACATGCTGTGAAGGTTTGAACGATAAATAAACTGTTTGGTAGCGAATTCTGTGTTATATAGGTTTAATTTAGCCTGGTGAGAATACAATTTAACTTCTGTTTGTTCCTGTTCGGATTCCTTTGAAGTTTGAGGATTGTTGCCAAAAGTTTAATAGGCCCATTTTACCATGTCCGAAAGGTATTGACATTTCGCAGCCGTTGGCGTATTTTCAGCGCAATTTGTCTGCGTTAGTACGGTATGTTTTGTTAGGACTTCAAGCAATCCATGCGTTTGACCCAAAATGTGAAGAATTGTGTCGACTACGGGGAGTGCGGGCAGGTCTCCCTCCTACCAGGCGCATTTAAATCACTTAACGAAGCATGGTACCTTTATACGCCCATTCAACGCCGGAGCAAACCTAATGCGTACTTGGTTTCATTCCATCCTGTAGGCATACTCGTACGTCATCAAACTCATTATTATTTTTTACCAGCAAAATCCGCAACTCTGCTTTCGTTTTCAGCCCTTTCTATCTTTCCCATTTTTTCGCTCTCTCCCCTTTTATCTGTACATCTATGTATGCACATGTCAAGTCATGTTTTGGGAATAGGAAATGAAAGTGCTTTTTTGTGTGCTGTGAGTAAACATTAAAATATAATGAAAGTTTTAATAGTACACATATTACTTATGCTTGTATGGATTACAATTAATCTGTTTCCCATAATAACTAGTTTATATACACAACTTTATTACAAAGAAAAATTGTTGTAGCTTCCTAAATATTTATATCAAAATGTTCTACATGGGTTAAAATTAAATTAAATTGAGTTTTATTTATGGTCGCTCTTTGACTGCTGTGGTCCTTAGCGTCTCGTTCTATACTGGGCGTGAAAGACCGGTTATTTTGCTCAGAGGCCTCTTTATCAGGCATGAGGTTCTTTTACGTGCTGTAAATATACGACACAGGACCACCGGCTTTACTTCCCTTCCGAAGGAATCCAGGCTGAAGATTTTTACGCGAATAAAATCCATCGCCCTCCGCCGGGTTTGAACTCGCGACCTCGGGAACTAGAGGTTAGCATTTCTAAATGGATGGATATAATAAAGAGTTAAATAGAGATAAGCATATTTCCGTACATTTAGGGAGTAGGGTCAGATTTTATTTTGCATGTTTACCTATTTTGGCTTTTGTTGCCTATTTTGAAGTTTAAAGCCATTTTGGATTATTATGGCTTTTTGCTGTGATAATTTACACATTTTAAAAAGCATGTAAGGAATTTCAGTGTGTGAAAGTGAAAAAAATGTTACACAAATAATGAAATGACACATTCACGTCTTAAAAATATTTACTAAAGCTCTTGTTCCCTATAAATGTATTTATATTTTTTTTCAAGCAGTCGAAAACTTAATACCTCAAACGATTCAATTAAGCTCTATAAACAGCAGAGCCTATGAAAGGAATGCAGGAACTTTACATGAAAACGGCAGCTGAAGTCTTCAAAGTTCTCTTCCCGAAAATGTTCTATCTCACATGTATAGCCCTGAGCTGCACAGAATCGCCGAAGAAGTTAGAAGTTTGTATGTTCATGTGGATGAGTTGGTTTCGAACACCAAGAAGGTGTTCCTGAAATCACCCTCCCGAATGCAGGTTTTTAAGGTCGTGACACCAAAGCTCTCTTTACCCACACAAGTTTTCACCTCGATTGGGAACCTACATCTCTGCAGCCATGTATTACAGCAACGATTTGCGCAAGATATGCGAGGTATTTGATGCTCTATCAGAAGACGAAGCTGCTTCAGTTCGCGAGGTTAGGAAGTTGGAAAATGAAGAACTCAGCAACGATTTGGCATATTATAGTGTGCTACTGGAAGTAATCTTGAAGTTGGAGAAAACAAAGTGTCATCCGTGGCGATCTTTGAAGATGCAATAAATCAACTGTGCAAGTACCAGTGTTAGTGAAACGTGTAATAAACGTATTACGAGTGCTAATGTGAACCTGGAAAACTTAAGAACATTTGTACTGTTCTGAAAGGTGAAAGTTCCGTTGGAACTGATGTGAGTGCTTTAGAAACAGTTTATTTTAAATATGCTCCTTATTTCTTTGGAAGCAGAACGCTCTTTTTCCATGATAAACGTTCTCTCTGACAGGTGACTAACTATGAATTTGACACCTTGAAAAAACATCTTGTTGCTTTTAATCAAGTAAAGTAAGAGCAAATACTTTATGTGATAAATAAAATATTATCTTAGATAGCTATTTCCATTAATAAAGATTGGAATACTCCGTTTTCACTTTTAATAAATGCCTATTTTTTATATTCTACCTATTTTCGGTATTTAAGTACCTTTTTGCCTGCTTGTTTTAAACAAAATAAATGCCTGAACTTCCGGGCTTCATTAATCAGAAACAGCATGCTTATAAACTTGTATTTCCAAAAAGTTTAATAATATGCTAGATATTTAGATTTGTTTGGTTTTAGATGAGCTAGTTAGCTCATGATGAAAAAACTCCGCTTCAGCCACAAGTTGTGTAAATAACTATTTGAAAGTTGCACCAAGTTTTTAATGCGGGCATGCGGAATTATTTGATATGCATAATCGCCGACATGCGATTTCAACTGATGGAGAAATAAACACGTGAAGTCATTAAAACTGAGCCGTTAATGAAATTGAAATTGAGTGGATGTTCAGTACAAACGTTGATAATTCCTTACTTAGGCACTTTTCTACCATAAAACAAAACATGTTTTCACCGTAATTTCAGGTATCATACTAAAAGTATTTACACTATTAATATGCAAGTAAATAATTTTATAAACATCACACACGAAATCGGTGCAGCCGATATTTTTAATATAAACCTATTAAAACGAAAAATCTTGGACAAAATCCAGAACACGCATACTGTAATATCATTTCCTCTTACTGCATATCACAAATGAGAATTTTCTCTCCGTTAATTTGTTGCTAGAGCTTCTTTTATTGGGGACAAATACCTTCTAAAATGGGGAGAGAGAACCTGCAGCTCATGTTATTGATTAATCACAAGAATTATTCTCTTTCTCTCGCTCTCTTTCCTCTCTTACTCTATTATCTGAGTGTCTCTATCCGCCGAGACGGATAGCCGAGGACATTAAGGGACGAACACATAAACGGAAGTCTGCTATTAAAATCCCGCCAGAGCTGTCCTACCTGACATGCTTTTTCTCCAGGTTTTCCTCATAACTGGCAAACAACGGAAAGCACTCTAAACTTAGGCCTTGAAGATTCCCTTCACAAATTCCATTTCTCATTATCATTTCATATATTATCAGTTTATCATTGTCCACCTTCTGTAGTGCCGCAAGTAAATACAGTGCGGGCGTTTTAAGGTAAGGCCAACGTTTGCGCATGTGTCGAGTACCAAGATCACTGCAGTAAGGCGTGCTACGCATATAGCCGTTCTGTGGCCTTACCTTAAAACGCCCGCACTGTACACAGAGCGCCAAAGAAACTCTTCGGCGGATTTTGTATCGTTTTATGGGATCTTTCGAGGCGTGTCCTCCACCTTACCTATCGCAGAGCGTGGTGGGAAAAGAGGGAAGGTTGTTTTTTCTGGTGTTATTGAAACCAAAACATGTTTATTATCCCAGAACCAGTCGTGCCGCATACTAGCGAAATTACTCGTGAACATATCGTGGGTATGTGGGAGGCTGGTCGCATTGTTACAGCAATTGCAACGGCAGTGCATAAAAGTGTTTTTATAGTAAATTACTGGATAAAAATATTCCAGGAAAGTAGGGAAGACGGTCTACATACTCGTCAGAAAGTTGACACTCCCCGTAAAACATCCCCAGATGATGATATTCGTTTACTAATGCAAATTACTCTTTTTTATAACTGACTGATCATGTTTAGAAACTAGAGATAAACATGTATATGGTTTACCGAATATTATATACATATTATGGCAATAAAATTGGGTTATATTTTTGTCTATAATCCTCTTGTATTCCTATGATCAGCAACGTGTTAGTAAAGGTATATTAACCAATTATAGTTTGAATTAGTTGCGTTTGCTTCTATGCAAGCATTGATATCACTGTGAGAATGCAGTTCTGTTTATTTTTTGTTATAAAGTGCTGCCTTACTATGTATTTAATGAATACCATTCAAGCTTTAATTTTCACCCCCTGAAATACTTCTCACACTACACATTCTACATTTCGCTAACCTGGGCGCTCAGCAAGTTTTTCCCTTAGCTTTTAACCCTTTCAAAGGCGTGTTCTGTACTAGCCGTTAAGGCATGGGGTACCAATCACGATAAGAGGTCTGTATAACAAACTGAATGCACTCACTCAACCTCTTTCTCTTTTAGCCAATACGATCAAGAGCGTAAACATATATTTCGTTTCTACGCCATTTTGGAACCTTTGTTGTGGTTATTGGTGAAACTATTTAGCAGAAGGACTGGCACATCCTTGCACCGTGCCCTAAAGCAACCAATGAAACGACCATGGCTCACAAGGCCATGACTTCTGGTCAGTGGAGTTCAATTTGAGATGATGTTATAAATCCTTTAATCTACGAATACTGTTTGATGTATTTAAAGACTGTGTTGTCATACAGGGTTCAGTAGCATTGGTTACTGCAATTATAATACGAGACTTAAGCTGCTGGAGCTGGAAGGCTGTGATATTATTGCTTTTTGAAGCGATTTCAGATTTATTTTTCTCGTGATAACAGCCACCTGTTTAGCCCAGCGTGTTTTTGCACACAAATATGACAGTTTTATGTGAAAGCTGTCACGTACAACGATAAATAATGTGACATAAACGTGAGGTGCAGTGAGAGTTTCTTTGGCGCTCTTTGTACAATGGGCATTAAACACTGTTAAAATATTTTACCGCTCTCTCCAAATCTCGCGATCCCTCGTCATCCAACCCTCTCTCTTGCAACGTACATATCATATAAAGGTTTCAAAAGCTGTAATACAATATCTCTGAGGATAGTCTCTGTGTTCTGGTGGTTAGCATGCTAGATTCCAAATCAAGAGCTCGTAGATTCGGTTCCCAGCAAGGAGGATGGTAATTTTTCTTTAGCCAGGATTATTCCCCACCCTCTCTAGAATCTGGAAGTATAAGTGAGAGAGTGAATGTGTGTGTTTATGTGAATTTAAGGTTTATAAAGAAAACCCAAAGATTAAACAACAGTAAAACCAGTGAACTTTAATTGCCGATGAGCAATTATTACAAAGGCAAAAACCGCCGATAAGACCATAGTTGTTAAAGGCGGCATATAAATGGAACAAAAATATTTCTGGGGTGTTAATAAAAAAATTAAATAAAAAATAAAACAAGTATGTAAAAAATTTAAGCAATAGTACAGAAGTTTGTACCTGTTGTTTATTATTGTTATGTGATCAATAGTGTACTGTTTTTCGCCTACATGCATAACGTTTTTTTCTTCGAAAAGAAAACTCTTTAAAACGCTCATGGAAAAATCCTGAGACATTGTAGAAACAGGATCCACTTGCGGTTCTGGACTTGCGTAAATGTGTATAGGTGTGTGTAAATAGCGCATGGAATTTTAAAACTTGATTTTTTGGTTATCTTGTTTTCTTACGGTTTTGCAACGTCAAAATTCTCACCATGACTTTGTTCAATTACCTTCAGGTTTTCAGTGCACATTTTTGGAGAATGATTAGATCTAAATAATCATTTCTTGATATTAAGTATAGTTTTGGACTTAGGGTTTTAACACTCTAATACGTGACTGATTTTCACAGAATAATGTTACTACTATATCATTTTTATAGAAAACGTTTAAATTTTACACAAAAAGTAATCTTTGATTGTGGAGAACTATATGCGAAATTTAATACCCTAAATTTTAAAATTTTTATCACTGGGTCATTTCAGACAAGACTCGATTTTCATTATTTGAAAACTATTTGCCTAATAGGTACGTAGGACCTTGACCGAGCGAGGTGGCGCGGCGGTAACGTGTGCAATTCGCACTCGGGAGGTACCGGGTTCGATCCCCGGTGACCGCCCACTCTGATCAATGGATTTTTCGTGGTTTCCCCGTGTAGGCAGGCGAATGCTGGGGTGGTTCATCTTTTACCACGACTTTCCTACCCCTCATTTCCTGTACCCAACATCTTCCTTGTCATCTGTTTCAGAGTTGTAGGACCAGGCGACGGTATTCGGTGTGTTGCGGCTGGGCGGTGGCTGTGCGCTTTGTAGAGGTTTCTTCCCTGGCGTCGCTATGGATCCGCCTACGAGTGGGCCCCACCAGGGGAAAACGCCCCGGTTGTCTGGAGGCTTGTGGGAGCGGGATGCGTTGGATCTGGAAACGTTAGGAACCCCATTCGTGCGTGCGCCCGTCGTCATCCGGATCTGATTGCCTTTCGGATCTCTCCTCTCATCCCTCCTTTCCAGGAGTCACGGTAGAAGCAAAAAAAAGTGGCCTACTTGCAGCGCTCTGCCCCGGTTTTCGGGGGCCCCTCCGTTCGACCGTACCCTTACCTTTACCTAGAACCTTGAAAATTAATTATTTCCTGCTACAGTTTTATTCAGGAAATCTGTGATAAAAAATTCACCCTAAATTGGTTGAAATTTGTAGAAATTCTCAATTTCAATACCGAGTATCCTTAACAAGCTTCTAGACTGGTGTACTGGTTTCTGTTCCTGGGAGTGGAGATTCGATTCAGCATCAATATTTTACTTCTAATCTGCTTTATTAAGCCTTAAATGGGTTAAAGGTATTTTTAACCATCTGCTGCTTGACCTAAGGACATATTTAAGTTTCTAATTTAAATGTATTGTCATGTATGGAGATATTTTAAAACATCTCAGGTCCATCGGCATGTACTCGAAATGCCATGCTTCCCTGGACACTTCTTAAGATATCTTCACAAACTAGCTTTACAAAAGCGACAATTAAAAGTACATAAAACCTTTGGAATCTCATATATTTACAAAACACCCATGTGGTGGTAAAAAACCCACTCAAGTAGGTAGTCTTGCAAAATGCAAACTACACATTGATGTATTTAAAAACAAAAACTATATAGTTTATGTTATTATTTAACTACGGAGAGAACAAGTGAAAGTGTTAAATAAACCATGTTGACAAAATGCTAAAATATTCATCTATATCATTTGTTTGATTTCGATAGAAATTTAAGAGCAGCTTATATGGGAACTCTGCCAAAAATGTTGGAATTTTAGGATTGTTTCGTAAAATGTATACTAAATACCAGGACGCAATGAAATGTAACGCTATATACCAGGTGGCCCATACAAGTCGTCCTTAGTTGAAGTTAGTTTATACCGAATAGCTCGGATGCCAAAAGGTTTGCCTAAGCAGAACTGCAAAGGGGACTCCATACCGATAGAGAGGAGACCGCTAAATGAAAGTCCAATGTTTGAAAACGAACAGTGCAACTGCTATTACTGGTCGCAGAGTTCATTTGTTAGAGAAACTGGCTGCTGTATGATGTGTTCCGGGTTTGATTCCCGGCTGAGCTCCAGAAAGTTATCCTTAAACAAAAAATTTCACGGTATGCCGAGGGTGCGGTGTTTGAATGTCAGAGTGTGTGCGCGTGTTATCCATTATTTAATAACCAGTTCGCCCATTAACAAGTATTCAGGATTGTCGCTTGACGCAAACCTGAACACACTGTTAAGCCATTTAGTTCCACACTTAGTACAACTATATGGCACCAATTGCTGCCTCAAAGTTAACAAAATAAAACAAAATTCTATTTTTATTATTTTATGTACCTTTAAAGGTAAGTTAGGATTAAAATATTTTCTATTAGTACATTGCTCACAATAAATATGTGCAAAAACATGCCCGCCTTGGTGGACGAATTGATGTATGGGCCTCTCAGGCCCACGTTCTAACTGGAATGATGCATCATTTCTTAATATCATCTCTGTACGTAAAAATTAATTAACTAAAAAATAAATAAAACGTGCGCTGAAGACAGATGCCGCGTCTGAACGTGTTCAGAACACAGCCTTCGAGTATCAGCTGCATTTTGGTGCATCTCCGCACAGATCGTAACCATTTCCGCGTGTTCGTTATTTCTGAACTTTTTGTCGGAATGACCTGGCTCGAACTGCAAACTGCGACGCTTATCAGCACGAAACTACCACGTAAACACCTGCAGACAGCTGCACTACCTCAGCGACCTTTCGCTTTGTACCTGCACTGCCCCTTTAAACATCAGTGATGCGGCAACTTCTTTTACACCTATGGTTACAGGAAATATAAAACTGCAAAGGACGGCTTGTTTGGGGCACCTGGTATATATTTATGTTCTTGTTTGTTTTTATTTTCTGTGCAATACGATTTTGCAATATCCATTTTATATAGGTATTGCGCGGCGCACGTGCTGTTTGTCCCATCCTGTGTTCCCAGAAATCCAAAACGAGTCACATAAATATTGAGTAGAGCTAAGAGACTTATAAAGTAAGAGCTGAAGCTTTCCTGGCGACATAATAACTAAATTTTCCTGGGCTTCTAGCTAGGTAAATTGTTGGTTTGATACCGACGTTTGCCCTCAAACATCTCCGAAACGTTCAGTTTCAAACTAACAATTTACCTGACTAGAAGCCCGAGGAGATGTAAACGAAACAAGTAATCTAAGGGTGCGTTCTGAAATCACGCGGAAGCATAGGTTAAAGGTCTGCGGGGCCTACTCAGTATAGGGGGTCGTTAGCCGCTTGAAGTATGTAGCAGTGAAAGGTTAAATAGCTTTCAAGCTGGCGCGTCTTCAAGGCTGATACCATTCAGAAAATTTACTCAGGAGCAAATTAAGTGTTCATATGATTCTGACATCCATATGCATTTCAACTCGGACCACCAATAAAAAGGTTTCTCGAGGCATCGAGCGGAATGTGCTCTGTTCTTTTGGCTGCTTTGGTGACCTATAACTTACTGGGCAAATTTTCTCATGATTATTCAATCCATGTAACTATTTATGCTATGCTGTTCTCTATCCGCACCAGAGCAAATATATTGTTGGAGTATTTTAACTTAATTCGCCCAAAAAATCCTAAATAGCTATTGGTTCACCTCCAAACTTTTATCTAAAATTAAACAATTTTTTCAAAGCAATATCTGACAACATTGTACATCCTGGGTACACGTGCAGTACTCACCACACCCCCATTCATACGTCTGTTTCTTTTAAGCTTACTACGCGACCACGTTACCCTGATTGGCTAAAGCTGCTCGCGTTATAAGGTGCGCACTTCCTAACACGTGGAGACTGTGGGCTCATCGGACAACATAGTAACGACTGACTCGTAGAAACATGCACTCATACAAAATGAAGTGTCGGAACGACCGCCGTATATTCCGGAGTAAGATAGGATATCTTCTAGGCCCACGAGTATATTCCAGAGCTAACTAATAAAGCCAACATGTAAATTGCGGAGTAGGGGGAAAAGTCTTTTCCAGATTTAGAACTGGTGTATTTATGAATAAATCTGGTTGTGATTACGTTATTTCGAGTAATGACAGTTCCACCCTCAAGATGAACAATTTTGTGCATGGTTTCCATGAACAAACCAAAAACACTCTCCATTTTTTAAATTTTGTTTTTTTTTCCATCTCTATGTATATATTAGGCGCAAGGTTATTGGGAGGTCGCCGCCGGCTAGTCGGAGTAAACAACGATAAGTGCCGCTCACCAGCGTAAACACCGGGTGCGTTACTGGCAGATAAACAGAGGATTTTGGAAGTTTCTTCCCCCCTCCTCCAGAACTGTGTCGAAATAGTTCTAGAATATGACCGTAGGCCTTCACGGCCGGTGTTATTAGTAAACTATGACATCTTTTCCGGGCTTGTAGGTCGTAGTCGAACAATAAAGTTATTAAATCTTGACGTTTCGTCCTCAACTGTGTTCAGAGAAGCCATAGAAATATACATACATCCCAGTAGTTTCGATAGAGAAGAAGGATTTAAGATAAATCAGGCTTGGGTTCCTGCCTTACAGTGCCTTCAGATTGGTGAACACAACAGTCAATCACAACAGAGTAGTCTATAAACAACCCCCCATCAGCAGTATAAATTACCGTCCACTGTCAAATGTACCCTCAATTGTCAGCAGTTCCTGCCACTCTTCTCTTCTGAGGATGTCCTCCACAGTTGAGGACGGAACGTCACGTTTTTAATAACTATATTGTTCGACCACGGCCTACAAGCCCGGGAAAGGTGTCATATTTTACTAGTTCTAGAATGTTCTGTGGAAGATACCACTGCCTATATAAGCGAGCGTTCTCGCAAGAGCAGTTGAGTTGTGTCGGTCAGTCAGAGAGCGAGCGAGTTTCCCGTGCGATTCTCCGAGCGAGTTGGTGACGGCTGCTGTGACGTGCAGCGAGTGTTAGCGGAGGGACAGGTTGTGGAGATCTTGTGTTCGACTCCCAAGTAAAGTGAACCGTCCGGAAAGGAGGCTACGTGACGAAGGAAGTGAAGTGACAGAATTTAACTAGTTCACATTAGTGAAGTGACAGTGTGAACGAAGTGAAGTTTAACTAGATAAGAAAATAGAACGTGACAGTTGAAAAACTGGACGAAGTCGCAATATATAAAACCATCAGGGTCAATATCGGTATCTTTGCCTTTTTCCAAAACCCCTCTCCTAAGTTCCATTGGAAATAATTGCTGTCAACATACACTAAAACCACCAACACAAGTATTAAAGTCAGTGCAGTTATACTCTCCGTGCGATCCTACTAGACGGATGTAAATTAGTGATGGGCACTATGGAATATTTTTGACAATCGAATATACTACGATAGTGAGAAATGACTGTCGAATGTTTTATCATTCGGTTTTAAAAGCTATTTATTTACGCAAAATTAAGTAATAGCATAGACATCTTACTAAAATGTTTCATTACTTCATAATACGCATTTTAGCCCTGGAGGAATACAAATACGGCTGTAGTACACATTATGTTGCAAAATTAAAACAATTACAAAACTGCTTGCAATTGTTCTCTGGTAATTAGAGCGAAAATTAATTCCATTAATATCGGATTGTGAAAGCACACCGTTTCACAATCAGACGAGCACGCATAGCTCTGTATTGAAACTATGCAGTTTTAAATAAAAATTATGAAGAAATATATTCACATTTAAAGGCCATGATTTAATAGTTATTTGAGGTATGCTAGGTAAAGGTACATAAGTATCACGGAGGGCCCCCGGAAACGGAGGAGAGCGCCGCACGCAGGTCAGCTGACTCCTTGTGCTTCCAACTGACCCCTGGGAAATTAAACTGAGTTTTATTTATGGACGCTCTTTAACTGCTGTCGTCCTTAGCGTCCCATTCTATATTGGGCGTGAAAGATCGCGAATTTTGCTCAGAGGCTTCTTAATCAGGCTTGAGGTTCTTCTACGTGCCGTAAATCGGGACCACCGGCTTTACTTCCCCTCCGAAGGAAGCGATGCTAAGGTTTTACGCCCGAAAAAATCCATCGCCCTCCGCCGGGTTTGAGCCCGCGACCTCGGGAACTAGAGGCTAGGATGGTAACCACTATGGAAGACGATGTGACCCCTGGGAGGGATGAGGGAAGAGACCCGAAGGGCGAACCAGATCCGGATGCAGACGGGCGCAAGAATGGATGGGGTACCTAACATTTCCAGATAGAACGCATCTGACGACGCCCGCTCCCAGCCCACAAGCCACCATCCTCCGGGGTCCCAAGGGCGGAGCCCACTCGGAGGAGAGACCTATCTGAGCGGTACCGCACGACTTTTACAGAGCGCAAGCCACCGCCCAGCCGCAACCCGCCGAACACCAACGCCTGGTCCTACAACCCTGAAACATTTGACAATAAGATGATGGGCACGGGAAATGAGAAGGAGAGTCGTGGAAGAAGATGAACCACCCAGCATTCGCCTGACGGCCAGGGGAAACCACGAAAAATGCATGGGCTAGAGTGGGGGGTCGC
Source organism: Deroplatys truncata (assembly GCA_030765065.1). Lineage (NCBI taxonomy): Eukaryota > Metazoa > Arthropoda > Insecta > Mantodea > Mantidae > Deroplatys > Deroplatys truncata. Next base: position 637,072,465 of record CM060990.1, read on the forward strand.
CGGGCATCGATTGTGAAGTCCTCTTCATTCGGAAGGAATGTTGTATAACTGCTAAACGTCAAGCGATAGACGAAAACGTACTGCATAAAAATTGTAGGTCTCTTTAAAACACATAATTTATGTCAAATAACTTTTTGGGAGGCATAAGCCATTTCTGAGATATCCGCTATTAATGGTTCGAATTGTTGAATACGTAGCCATTCTTTTAAAGTCCTGTTGATGTTCACTTATTTCTCGCAATATCATGGAAAGAGTATAGAGTTTTAAAGCCAGCGTATAGCGCCCAGTTCTTAAACAATTGACTATCGCAATTCCCTTTGTATGTATGACGAAATGTGCAAGTAGGTATTTCTGCAAAGGTTTATTTAGATTAAAATGAAGTGGAAAGAGAAGTAAGCTTTAGAAAGATTAGTTTGTATACCCATTAATATACGATAGAGGGTAGAGAAATTCATATGAATGTGTCACATCAGATTTTTTTCATGTTTTGTTTACGCATATCAAATTTCGCCATTTTCACAGTTTGTACCAACAGCCAATAGTGAACAGGGCGATGCAAGAGAATAGACTTTCTAGAGCCCTAGTCGAATCGAAGCAGAGATTCTGGGAATAAAAAATGAATGTAGGAGAAAATAACTATTCTTCTTACATTACAGCAAACTCCTCAGAGATGTGTGTATTATCCTCTTATATAGGTAGTTAAATTATATTCGAACCTACTCGCGGCCACTCTCTACTGTGCGAGACAGCCGGCAGTCGCCGGGGAAATTGTGCCGGTAGAGGCGGACTAAAATCCTTACCTTATAATAGATGCTGGAAATGTTGACCTCCTGCTCTCAAACAGGCAGCATATCTCGTGTAAATATTCTCGCTCACTCTCCGAAGGTCAGCAGCAGGAATTCTTGTGATGAAACGCTTCATTATGATCAGAAAATTGGAGTGTGGTGTGCGATAAGTCCTAGAAGAATAATAGAGTCCATATTCTTTGATGAAACAATGAATGCAGAGCGATATCAGAGGTTAATTCTGAGGCCATTTTGCAATCGCTTGACAGATGTAGAGAAATCGTAGGTTGGTTCCAGCAAGATTCTGCAACAGCACATACGGCTGCCGAATCATTACGTGCAATAAGAGAGGTGTTTGATGACAGAATAATTAGTGTTGATTTATGGCCCCCTCGTTCTCCTGACCTAACGAGTTGTGATTTTTATTTATTTATGGGGTTGTTTAAGTGTATCGTTCCAATCCTCGCACACTACAGGGACTTAGAGAAAACATTGTGCAAGGAATCACAAGAATTCCTGCTGCTGAGCTTCGGAGAGTGAGCGAGAATGTTTACACGAGATATACTGCCTGATTGAGAGCAGAAGGTCAACATTTCCAGCATCTATTATAAGGTAAGGATTTTAGTCCGCCTCTGCCGGCGTAATTTCCCCGGCGACTGCCGGCTGTCACGCGCAGTAGAAAGAGGCTGCGAGTGGGTTCGAATATAATTTAACTATCCTATATATAACGGTTTACTTTTCTGACATCTCAAACGGATCACCCGGTATAATCTCACATTTTTTGTAACAAATTTTTACATTCTAGAACTATTAATTTTTGAGCAGCATGATCCAGTTAAGTTCGATTGGGATTGGTGAATAGGGCATTGGCTGAAATGCCTTCGCGTGTAATTATCTGCGACCTACATAGATCTGTTGTGGCTACCACCGCCCAGGAGGAAAGGGATGGCGTGAAGGAACCACAGTAGGCTATAGGCCGCGGGCAAACAGGTCACAGAGACGCGCGGGATTCTGAAACATTTCCTGCCTCGAAGATCCGTCCCACTGATGAAGTTGCCTAGGCGGTGAACGACCCATCGACCAAGCAGCCCTCTAGTGTCCACGGGGAGTACTCTTTTCTTTGAGTAATGAGTAAACATCCGCCCCATCTGTCCGGCACTGTCATACGCCACGAAACCTAGAAGCTCACCTGAAATATGAGAGGGAAACGGAATAAAAGCGAAATAATGAAAGGAAATCGTGGTAGATGAGAAACAACCCTAAAATCCGAAGGGTAGAATCAGATGACTGAAAATTTCAATTCCATAGCCGGGATTTGAACCACGGATCTGCCAGTCTCCGTCCGGTTGCTCTAACCACTGAGCTGCCATGGCAACATGCCGGTAGGACATTAAATTCTCTAACTGATTTGCATGGTTAGAGCAACCGGACGGAGACCGGGAGATCCGTGGTTTAAATCCCGGCTATGGCATTCAATTTTTCAGTCATCTAATTCTACCTTTCCAACCTTGTCCAACACACGGCTCGTGTAGAAGAACAATTAATTCTAACCTAAAATTCGTCTACCGAGCAGGGAAAGCCACAGAAAACCCAAGGTCAGAATGGGCGGTCAACGGAAATCGAACCCGGGACCTTCCGAATGCGAGCGCCACGCGTTAGCGCGGAGCCATCTCGCTCGATGGGGCAAGGCATTACTGCTCGTATCTACCGCAAACCTTTCCCCACAAACGCCCAGCGTGGTTTAGGTCATGGAAGGGACACATGAAGCGAGCCAGGCTCTAGCGTTGTCAGACGTCGTACATCACGAAAATTATAGTGCATTTGCTGAAAGTAGAAAGAGATAGCACTATATTTCACACGACAGTTGGTAATCCTTAACTGCCTAATGTTAAAACCCTTACTATTGAAACTTGCTATTTAAAATCTGGGTTAGGTTGAAACGTGAAATTCAGAAGAGAACAACCAACACACACTTGTAACAACACGAAAGCCAGCGAAGCAAGGACGGCCGAAGATATCAGGATACTTTCCATATTTCACTGCCAAAAGTGCAACTGCCGGTCAGGTAGCGTCAAAATGGTCATGTTTCAACTTAAACCTTACGTACTATACGATTCTGTCGAAACCTCATCGGTAAGTTGTACGAAACGCGTTGCTTTTACAAAAAAAATCTTATTTGCTACATTCAAATAACTTTCTCTGCCCATTTCTCCACACATTTTGTTACAGGAAAAGGGGGAATACCGGAGCGATAGTCAAATGTTTAAAAGCACGTAATTCATACTCTTGCCATAACATTCCGAGTAACAACTGAATGTTAACAGCACTTCGAAAAATAACAAACATATCGAAAAATTCAAACCAATAACAACGAATATCTCGGAAATGACTGATACCACAAAAAATCTAGTGTGTTTTAAAAAGATCTATATTTTGTGTGGCAAGTATTTTTCTGTCTCTTATGGTTAACCAGCATTACAAAATAATAAAAAAACTATTTCCGAATGCAGAAGACTTCCAGGCTAATTCCTGTAAATTCAAAATATACATTTTATTGTACTGTAAATGTCTTTAATAATATTCAAGACGACTGTGACACTAAACAGTCGGTAGAGCTTTCTTTAGCCGCAAACTGGGAAAATGAAACCAGAAGAAATTCCAGCAAATGTGGGCTCTGTATCTCTCAGACCAGTTGGTCTGTGGCATTGATTCTTCTAGCGAAAGCGTCATCTGTAGTTTATTTATATGCGAACCAAAACCGGCGATTGCCTCAAAAACAAGAGCAAAAACTACGATGAACAGGAAAAAACCGGTAGAAATTAACAAACGACAAACATCTTTAATGTACGCTGTTAATAAAGGAGCGACGCTTGGTATGACTGGATGAATCGGAAATGTTAATGGATCTGCATTTAAAAAGCGTTTACTCAATCAAATTCTGGTGTTGGTTAACCTACATTACATTGCCTGAATTGGAAGAAGGTGAAAAAAAAAGTATTTGGTCAGTTACAAATGACATCCATTACCACAGAAGTTTGACTTGATGTCTGTCAAGCCTCAGGATAAATATTAGATGAATTTTGTTATTATATTGTTGACACATACAAGCGAAGGAAAAGTACTTTTCCACCAGACATGTGGCCTCCTTTGTTGCTCTGGAGAGGTACACCATTATTCATTCGGCCAATCCGCTTCGTGCTTCGAGGGTGGTTCATAATAACCGAGAACGGTAACCACCTTAGGTTTGCATATTTACTTGAAATGGAGGTTTATCATGTTTCACTTTCTCTAACATAGATATGAAAGAGTGGCTATATGGAAAAGTGAAGCACGCATCTCGTTATGTTTTGAACTATACTGTATTCACTCTTAGGTTGATTCGCGTCAAAACAAACCCCAGGTGACCAGTGCACCGTTATAATGTATCCTTCCGCCACTCGCAATAGAAATACTGTCACACTTTCAGACCATGTGCGGTGACTAGCATATTCTGTTTAGGGTTACTGATGATAAGATTGATAGTTGTAACAAAATAAACGTTTGCACTAATAATAATAATAGTTAATTCTAAAATAAATTAGCGAAAAATAAAGTAACAGGTATGCGATAACCTAATTTATTCTCTCTCTGGAAGCGGCACTTTATTAACTGTTGGCGGCTCATTTTAAAAAAGAAATTGTGCACTGTTACGCGAATTGCATTCTTCTCAAAATCACTACATTCTTGCATCGCGTATTTCATATGCTTTCTTTTTCTTGTTTATTCCGGGTGTAACCACTTATCTCGTTTCAGATTTTTCTGCACAAGCACTGTTTATACTTGTACTCGAAACACCAGTGAACTCAGAAGTTAATTTTACCATTTCTTTCGCGGAAAGTGTTGGATATTTCTCACATAACTTATAATAAAGATTCAACACTATTGTTTTTTCACCACTAGTAAATGGTTTGTGCGGCTAATGCTTTACGTAATTCGACGAAAACACAAGAGCAAATTCACCGTCCTCCACGATACTAAACACAACTGCTGGTTTCTGGCTGTAAACAATATTCTTCGCCTACCCGGATGTCAGGTGACTCATACAAATTGCATCATGGGACTTGTAGCTCTGTTTTACGGTATAAATCAGCGTTAAATAAAACCTTAGGTATTTGTATAGAATATTATACTATTTAAGGATAAATTCATTCTAAAATTCAGAGATTCGCATGGGACTACTTTCCTGGGCGCATTGCTACCGTGTTGCACCACGGTGCACTGACCACGTGGGTTTGTTTTGCCACGGATCAACCTAAGAGTGAATATAGTTTAAGTCAGCGTGGGTCATGCGCAGTGTGACATTCTTTGGCCGAGTTATAGTCAACATACTCAAATATTTCGTCTCACACTGTACTTCTGGTTCATTCACACTTCATACTTTATCCAGAATTGCTGGCAGCGTCTATCTCGCATTCGACCATCCATTAGAAATCATCCATGAACGTGGACGATCCTCGCTTGATGTTTGCCATCGGTGCGTGCTCGATATTCCCTGGTCCATAAAGCCTCCTCCTTCCAAACAGCAGCTTATGAGTGGAAGTTTTGGTCAGCAGTCGGACGAGAATGAATCACATTATTAAGGGGGAAGAGGGAGTGAGAGGGTAGGATTTTTATTGATTTCCTTTGTGCTGGAGAATACTAGGGAAAGTTAAACGAGGGGACGAAGTCCCTGCATCACGTAATCTAACAGGAGTGGCATATCACATGCACCAGTCTATTATGGGCCCAGACTCCGTTCCAACTTGAATGGATAGAGGTATAAAGTTGCCGCATCACACACAGGATACGAAAAAAGTTTTCTATGCTGGCGACCGAGAGCTCGTCTAAAGGCAGTGGTAAACCTTTTATATCCATGGGATGTTTGTCTTGGTTAAAACTATGTGGAGCGCTTATTTCGCAGAAACGGCATAAATAAACTTTGCTAAATTATTTCACCATGGTAAAGCACCCATCTTCTCCACAAACATAGGCTATAAGATAACCTTCTGATATCAATTCCTGTATTACTAAAGGCTATGAAACATTTACAAGACCTGCTTACTATAGCTTGTCTCAACTAGGATATCTCTGACTCCATCTAACGCATACAGGTTGCCATTAACTGCATCCTTTTCTACTCAAGCCCTATCGCCAAGTTGCCAATAACATGCTGTAAATATTCAATTGTTACAATTTTTTATCCTATGCAGAACATTCTTCTCTATCAGATTATATCATTTTTAGAGCCTTTATAGATTTCTGTGGGCACAAATTTCTAAAGAAAACACGTTTAAAGTCCGATATTTGCTGTTTCTATGCTGATCACGCAGTAACTAATGAACTAAAGGGTAGAACGCAACAATGTATTTTTTTAGCTAGAGTAAACTAGAGCGCTGATACCTGTCAAGTTTGAACTCTATCCTTAATTAGACTGGCGTTATAATCTTTTAAATTAAATATTTTCGGAAAATTCTATACCTACGCAGTAGAAAAGTTAGTCAGCGAGAAACTTTTTTGTTATTGGGCTCACAACGGGGACCAAGCGAGAGAAAATGTTGAGGAGGGTTGGAAACATTTTTAAAAGAAGCCGGAATCCTGCAACTTCTTGCAATCCTTATATATGACAAACAAAAGTCATCCATCTATTGAGATAACAGGTGGCAGGCGCGAGGCAGAAGGCGCAAAGGTTTCAGTTGTAAGTAAATCTGTGGAACACTGACGTGTTAAGTTGGTTGTTTATTTAACATTTTACGTACCTAATTATTTATAGTTATGGAGGAAGAAGCTAGGAAGAGAGTTGGTAAACTAAATAGAAACGCAAATTAATAATACACGTGTTAAATTATCCAAGTGTTAGTAAGGCAGTGAAAGAAACAGCTAAGGCTACCGGGTGTTCAGAAACAGTTGTGAATAGGATGAAAAGGGACGAATGAAAGGATCCCTAAGGAAACCATCAAAAAGAAAGCAAAAATGGGGGGAGAGGACGACAAAAACACACTAGGTTAACACAGTATGATGGAATAAAGCAAAACGGAGTGCGGCGCATCGCTCTTGATTCTTTGCTGTTTGAAAACATTCCGTGCAGATTGAATGTAATTTTATCAAGGGTAAACAGTGATGATACATATTTGTGTCTGTAAAATCGTATTTCAAAGCACTAAAAATACAAAGAGGGGACGCGGTGCAGGTTGCGTCGGTACCCCTGCATATTGTTTCGACGACTGCGCCGTTGGTGGCAATCTCGGGTTCGATGCCCGCTCAGGTTGGAGTCGAACGCGGTATAGTGGTAGAGATAGAATGAATGTTAAAATTCACTGTATCTTTTTCTCTATTCGACGTGGCTTCGTCTTGTCCTTCTCGCGTTACCCTGGCTAGTTGGTTCTCAGCGGTGATTTTAGCATGGACTCTGCCTATCATGATATTTGATACGCTCGTCGATCTCAGTTGTGGTACTGGGAGCTTAGAGAAGAATTGACTACACACTGTAATGTTTGGTTTATGGCTATTTATTGTCACTTCCTCACTCTATCACTACATAAATGTTAATGTTCACCTATCACCATTTTGCGCGCCAATTGTTGACTGTGAACTGCTTATCAACTTCAACTGTCTTCCACTGTGTACTGTCTACTACTGAACGTCAATTATGAACTGCTTAACATAAAAGTCAACGGTAAACTGCCGTTATATTATATTTGCCTCGCTCCATACTTCAGGAGCGGAAACAAACAGAGTCATAAAACTTTACCCTTCTATTCTTACACAAAAGATCCCGTTTTCGCTGACCATGTGAACATCACGTTTCTACCCTAACTGCAGAGTTCAAGACGTTCTATTCCTAGTTAAACAGGAACATTATGTACACGACAAATATTACATTATACAGAAATTATTATTTACATGGTTTTCACATTGTAAACATATATCATTTATATATTAGATCAAACATAGAATAATTTAGCACATAACAAAATTACCTCGAGTACATTCTGTCTCAAGGTGAAAATTAAATTTCTTACAATTGCCTTAAATAGCAGTGCAGATATTTAAATTTTTGGTGATGTATCATTCACAATATGACATTAAATTGGTAGACGATCGCACTTGGGCACCGAAGTTTCGAGTGGCAACATTGCGCCCCATTTAACCTGTACAGTCTTTTAAGCGTGAGACGCGCTACAGAATACAAACACGTTGGAGTCATAAAAGAACATATTTGCGAAACAGGCTTTGACTTTTCTTTGATAATTCCATGGAATAGAACAAAGTAGCAGAAGCTGTTGTTGTTACTCTCCAATGCATGTAAAATTCCAAGCAATATACCTAGATGGTTAGGGCTTAACAACTAAGAAAACAGAAGACACAGCAAAACCAAATACAATCGGTTCCTGTTTATAATGGGTACGATATTCATATATGAAAGCCACCATACGTTATTCCTGACATGAAATCTCCAGACAATTATAAGCCGAACAATTAATGCACAAATTGAACAGTTGTCGCTTTCCTTGAGTTAAGGACCGAAACGCAAAAATGTATTATGTATATATGTGCTACATTCACATTACTTTTTTACCCACAATTATTTTTATTTCTATATAACTTCTACAAACACAAAAGCCTATTTTGCTATCTACTTTATGTTAATCGAGATAAACTTGTGTAAATACAAAGAGGATAGAGGAAACTAAATCGAATCTGATGCTTAAAGGCAGGCCGCCAAATGCAGGCCTCGAAATTCCATAGTCTTCCCATGACATCGCGAGAAATAAGTAAATAGCGATAACGCTAAAAATGACAAAGTATTGAAAAATCCAAACCAATATAAACGGATATCTCGGAAGTGGCTGATGCCACAAAAAGGTTATTTGAAACAAGTTGTGCACTTTAAAGAGTAATACAGTTTCTGGGTAGTACGTTTTTGTCTATCTCTTAAAGTTTACCAGTTACACAAAATGATACTAAATTCATTTCGAATGAGAAGGCCGTGCGAGGCTATTCCCGGGAACTTCAAGATATACGTTTATTTGTCATGAAACATCTTAAATATATGGTATTTTAAACAAAATCGTTGGAACCATTCTTTATAATATAAAAAATCGAAAAATCTTCCATGAAAAGGATAGTTGGGGTAGGGGATTTTCTTGAAAACCTTCGTGTCACATCTTTAGAAGATGCTGAACTTAAATACCAAGTTTGTATTTATCTGACTTTTCGTTTTTAGTTATACTGTTCACAGGCACGCACACACACGGATATTTTTCTAAAAAGACATTTTTTTTATTCAGGGGGCCCCAAAATATGTATTTCCGGTGAAATCTCCATAATGAATTTTTGGGTGGAATGCAATACCTTTTCTACCTACTATGTAAAGTCGAGTATAAAAAAAAGTACCGATAGGATGAACCGCGGTTTAAGTTGGCTATCAATAATTAACACGCTTCTGTGGCGCCTTCCATCCCTCATTCGGTTACAGAGGTTAATGCTTGAATGCCGAACCAATAAGAACCGGACTCATTCACGGGCTAGTATGGACAGTCTTTGGGAGGCATGTTATATCAACCATGCAGGTGATATATACCAATTCTCCATCCCTTTCATCATCCAGCTAGGCCTGACCTTTCTTCATAGGATAATGCTAGCGTATCGGACTACAGCTAAAATCATAAAACCAATTAGAGGATGGCTACCTAAGGCAGGCGCGGAACCCAAATGAGGAGATCCTGCCAACATTCAAGAATGGAAAACACTAAAAGTAACCAAAAGCATCGGCACGTTCTTTGCACTCGATTGAACGTGATAGAGAAAGTAATAAAGCTACTGGCAACATACGCATTATGATCAACATATTTGTTCTATGCAAAAACAACCCGTATATTGTCTCAAACTAATTTCTGATCATATCCTAAGCCATTTTCCAAGACGTTAGTCTAATGTTTTCTGTGAAACTCAGGATTGGAGCACCCTAATTCTCCGAGGTTGCACATCACATAACACGGAGGAAGTTTTTAATTCAGGAATGACCAAAACGAATTACAGATACTCCTTCCAGAGAATTTTCCTAAAAAGTTAGTGCCAATTAAGTCCAAATCTTTAAGTGAAATGTAGGCAATGCATGGAATTAAGAGGTATTTCAATCAATCACCCAGAATCTCAGGGTTCAATGTACCTACTCACTCAGGATAACAACAACCTAGTAGTAGGATGTAGGATGTGTTTATCGGAGAGGGGGACAATTTGCCAGTGAGACCAGCTTGATCTATTATGACTACACCCTTCGGGAGGCAGGGATGAAGTGAAGGAGCCGCAGGAGGTCGCAGGTTCGCAGGCAGACAGGCCACAGAGACGCGTAGAAGTCCCTAATACTTCCAGGTTGAAACACCCGCTCAGCAGTAGGGGCGAAGAATCCCGACGAAGCGACCCTAGTAGGCGGGACAACGTATCCTGGCGTTCACGGGGAGAAATCTTTGCAATGCGCAAGCAAATACGCCATCTATCCGACATGTCAGCACCGCAGGACCCGAAGACACTCCTGAAACATGAGAGGGAGAGATAAAATGGAAGGAAATGAGGGAAAGGAGAAATCGTGACGACCTGAGGAAAACCACGAAATAAACCATGGTCAAGGTTGCGGTCACCGGGAACACATACAAGTGGTCATTAGGCGCTACAGGGCTGTGTTTCACACAAACCGTCAGCCTAGAAGCTTCCAATGTCTCTTATCAGCTGACAGCTATACGAATACACATGCTAATTATTACAATAATAATTATCCAGCATTTCTCTTCTAACATTAAGGAAAAGCTTATCCAGGCAAACTCATCACAAACTATATTGGAGCTTAGGCAACCCAGATTAGGATTTAAACATGCCGCTCCCACATCTCCTGGGGGGGGGGGAAGAGTCTTTGTGGTTATGTGGTAATAGACATATTTTATGATTCACGGTTGTAATTCTTCTGATTAAAGTTGAAAGTCTATGTGGTAATGCCGCGTAAATCTCTTATGCTGGTTGACACAGCCCAAATATTTCTGCTGCTTGAAAATCAACTAAAAAGGCTGAATTTGGCTTCAGGACGAAAGTTACGTCAATACTACAAAATCGCTACGGAAACAAACTTTGTAGCAATTGCCTGATATAATACGAGGGTAGCTTCGTAAGTAATGGCAGCTTCCGAAAAATCAACGGCATTTGGAATTCTTTAAACCTGAAGGCCCATAGAATGTGCACAACAGTGATTCGACCCAACTAGGCTCGTCCATAGGAGCTAAAGCCAGAGGGGCAATACAAAGATCTGTCAACATAAATTGATGTACTTTTATTAACAAGATGAATACAAAGGTATATTAAAAATAGTTAACAGCCTTCAAAACAGTATCCCAGGTATTCCATGTATCTTTGCCAATTCCATGTGTCTTTGCCAGGAAGGCGTTGAATGTCAAATCGCGATTAAGGGGCAAGGTAGGCGGCATGTGCTTTACACTATCATATACTGTGTAGGCGAAGGCAAGGGAGGCAACGGCCACTGTTAAACTTATCTTGCTTGCAAATCGCTTCCCACATAGCGGTGTGTTCATTCCAGAAAGCAATGGGACTGAAATCGAGGTTATTATAAGACTTCCTACTTTCTCCGCTGTAAAAGCGCTTCACAGGAGCCGAGGTGCTATGTAGGATTATGATTCTGTCCAACGAAGGCGGGTATCTCCTTCAAATTGTACATCGCAGACGGTACTACAGAAATGATTTGCAGTGAGCTCTTCATGAGTAGAATGACATTCGGACCTTAAATACCAAACGTCAAAATGATTATCCTTCTTGAACTTAGTGTTTTTAAATGCGCCGTCATCTAGCCACCGGAACTTTTCAAACATAAATGTTAGCCCTATCGTGCTGCAGTATGTTCAGAACTTTAACACGGTTACCGTGACTTATGAACCGACCCTCCAGTAATCAGTGAGGACGAGTGAAAACACAGTAAAGTTAAGAACAAAGCATACATACGCAGCACTAACAAGCAGACGGTGGATCCAGTGTAAACAGTGTCTCAAGTTGAAAATAGGGTAAGCTCCCCTCTTGTTTAACGCAGCTTAAGAGGTAATACGTCAGCACTATTGTCCTATTATACATCATGAGTGGAAAGGGTTTTCAGATATGAGCCAAACTACTACTGAGATTTGTCATCCAAGAAGGAACGCACTTATTTGTTAAAAGATTATTTTCCCATTGCAACTCTTTCCGAATTCTCTATATGTATTTTAAGCATTTTACGGCATTGTGGAAATTATTACACTTAATGGGTGATAAATCTAGTTCAATCGATACTACACGGGCTACAAGAAAACAGTCGCATAGCTGTGCTCGCCATTGATGAACAATGATTAAAACAAACTATGTCAGCTTTGTATCATTCAATTAGTTGACAGCTCTTCCCACATTTTAATGGCTGAACTGTAATATTTACTTTTGGTCTGCAATCGCAAAATATATCACAAAATTTGAGTTTTTTTATGGACGCTGTTTAACTGTTGTGGTCCTTGGCGCCCCATTGTATATTGGGCGTCAAAGACCGGTAATTTTGCTCAGAGGCCTCTTTTCCGTGGTGTAGTGGTTACCATGCTAACCTCTAGTTCTCGAGGTCGCGGTTTCAAACCCGGCGGAGGGTAATGGATGTTTTCGGGGGCAAAAATCCTTAGCATGGCTTCCTTCGGAAGGGAAGTAAAGCCGGTAGTCCCGTGTCGTATATTTACGGCACGTAAAAGAACCTCAAGTCTGATAAAGAGGCCTCTGAGCAAAATTACCGGTCTTTCACGCCCAATATAGAATGCGACGCTAAGGACCACAGCAGTTAAAGAGCGTCCATAAATAAAACTCAATTTAATTTAATTTTTATCACGCTTGGGGTTCTTGTATGTGCCGCAAATCTACGACACCGGACCACCGGCTTTACTTCCCGTCCGAAGGAAGCCATACTAAGGATTTTTACGCCCGAAAAAAATCCATCGCCTTCCCCCGGATTTGAAACCGCGACCTCGGGAACTAGAGGCTAACATGGCCACTAAACCATGGAGGACGACACAAAATATATAACATGAAGCTGTTACTCATGTTACGAATCATAGTTTATGCCTGACAATTTATGGTGTTTAGCATCAAAATGAGGTGGTAACTTCACACTGTAGGCAGAAAATGATCTGAAGATCAGCTTTGTGCATTAGGGATTTAAAAATAGTTCCCTTCTCAATGCCTCATTTGTCAAATTAATGAATAAAGAAAAGTAGGAAAAGCTTCTTGTCAGAGAAAAAGGTCTTTCCAGGAATATACCGAGTATCTCCAGTAGAACAGAACGAGGTCGCACCGCGGCAACGTATGTGGCCGGGTTCGATACCAGGCGACCACCCATTCTGACCCATGGGTTTTTCGTGGTTTATCGGCAGGCGAATGCTGGGATGTTTTCTTCTCCACCACCATTTCCTTTCCATTATTTTCCTTTCATTCTGTTTTCTTCTCATCTTTCGGTGTGCTTCTAGGCTTCGTGATGTATGGTGGTGCCACAGAAGGCGCGGATGCGTGCTCACTGGAAAGAGTATTCGCCGTGGATACCAGAGGGCTGCTTGATTGGTGGGTCGTTCATTGCCCTCCCTCGGCGGCTCCAGCGGTGGGACGGGTCTGCGAGCTTGGAAATGTTAGGGACTTCCGCGCGTCTCGGATGGCTCAGGTGTTAACATCTGTGGCCCGCATTCGGGAGATCCTGGGTTCGATTACCGTGGCCGATCTTCCTGACCCATGGGTTTCCCCGGGTCGCTAGGCGAATGCTGGGAAGGATCTTTACACACCCCGAATTTCCTGCCTCTCCATTTCACCTCCCTTCTCATTTTACTTCACCTTTCATTTGCTTAGTCGGGTTGCAAGTGTCGGCGGGAGGTCGATGTGTGCATGGCAGGGGAAAAGGATGCTCTGAGTAAAGCTTCGTCCCCCGGAATGGAGGCGGTCTCCGTGTCCCGGGCCTCACCACGGGGGGGGGCGGAGAAATCAGCAATTGTCGAAGTCAGCAACAGTCTGACAACTCAGCCTTCGCCACCTGGGCCCAGAGATCAAGCTTTTCCGTTAGGCTCGCGCGTGTTTTATATAACGTGCCCCCCTGCTTCACAGGAACGGAAGTGGATACGCCACTTACGCTTGTCAACCACAAAATCGGAAGACTATCGAACAACCTCGGTGGGGGCGACAGTATCTAGCCACCGTCTACTAGCTCTCATGGTTGGTGCCGGAGAACATCGGGACGTCTTGGTGAAATTTTCCAATCTCCCATGGGTTTTGGGGACCACTGCCCCGCCGAGTCCAACCCAATCCGGACAGCTCTCTTCCAGGAGGGGCTCGAATGTTCAGCCCGGCGTACTTCTAGTAACGTCAGAAGTACCACGAGTGCTAAGGGTCCGCAGCGACCATACCACGGCAGCTGAAGGGGTCTGAACTCCCCCTTACAGGCATCCCAGTTGGAATCCGGGGAGTTTTAATCTGTAAACGGTAGGGACTCTCTGCCTGTCTTGCTTCCTGGTCCAGCCGCCCTCTGTCTCCTCTCACCTCATCCCTCCCTCTCGGGGGCGCCCCATCAGGGGCCTAGGTACAAAAGATCGGCGTAGGTCGAGGTGTTAACGACCTTGACCTCCGCGCTCATAGTCATATCTTATCCTATCCGCGTATCTCTGTGGCCTGTCCGCCTACGGCCTAGCCTCCTGTGGTTCCTTCACGTCATCCCTTCCTCCTGAGGGGTAGTAGCAGCAATAGATTTGTGCAGGTCTAAACTCGCGAGGTGTGCCCTCCGTTGAATCACCTTCACCTCTACCTCCAGTAGAAATCACACGGCATTGCACTCTCGGCTATATTTTTGAATCAGAGCATTAATATAAACCTTACTATCAGACTGAAGCCAATCAGTATTGTAATTTGCCTACCTTTTTAGGTACACATTGAAGCAGTACGTTTTGAGTGTTTAAATAATATTACAATAATAGGGAGAATAAATATCAATAACAGTAAAGACAGTGTTAAGTAAAACTGGAAAGCGAGTGTGACTGTAAATTTGTCGAAGGGTTGAGAGAGACAAGGCCATCAGCGGCCGGAAACTGGTGGTTTTTCCCTCTATTGTTAAGTGTCCCGTTAGGTTGCTGGAGCGCAGATGTGTAGAAAAGGGTCAACGTTCGCCAAAAGCCAGATAGCCTTAGGCATCCAATGAAAGAAGCTAAAAATCAGGTGATATTGGAATGGGGAGATATAGAATGTTTGAAATAGAGAAACGGGAGATTTTAGAATACACACTTGGCTGTGGTGGCTCATTGGAAATGTTTGTTAGAAAATGTGGAGAGTTTAGAATACACACTTGGCCGTAGTAGTTCCTTGGAGATGTTTGTCAGAAAAGTGTCGGCGGATAGACGCGATGATATGAAGCGCAACAAATAGGAAATGCGCGTGTGTGTGTCGAAGTAATAGCAGGAATCAAATGTTAAAACGGTGACGGGAAATAAACGAGCAGGAAAACAAACAGTCGTACTCACCACTAACCCGAGATCCAGGATCCATGCGAAGAACTCTAAGCTAGTACCGAACCCGGGATCATTCCTACAAATCCCGTACCGCCAAAGAACCCAAATACTACCGCAAATTGTCGCCCAACGTCGGGCTCACAATCAACAACTAGTAATACTACCCCAACATGTACACACTAAAACAAAAATCAGCAACCAGAAAGCAAGTACGATTCGGTAAACTTCGGAAGCAAGCGTTGACTGTTCGCAGCACACAATGCCACCTAATGTTTATTTTCAAGATGTGCGATAAGCAAAAAGTGCATACTTTCATTTTGATATACTCTAAAGCTCCTTGTACACGATCAAATGTTTGTTGAATTCAATACTTCACAAGACTTTTCAACAGTCGTCACAACTTAACAACTTTTCTTGTCAAATGCTTACAATACTTTTAAAGTCTTTGAAAGTCTTGAAAGCAAATAAGGACATGCTCTAAACGGTCAAAGATTTTAATGATTTGATGGCTTTAGCCAGTGAAATGGAGTATTTACAGTGCGTCACGAGATCTGCAACATGGCTAAAAGCGAAAAGTAAACCAAAATGGCTACCCGGTCAAGGTATGACGTATGTGACCTGGTTAGGTTATACATAAGCTGGCCATTTCTGTACGTCGAGGCCTCCGTGGATTATCACAAGATGAGGCAGATGAAGGCGGTTATGAAGAAATAGTTTCCATGCGTTAATTCAACGTTATATAGTGTGTTTAACCTATTAGTTGGTGTTGTTTCCATTGTATTCCATAGTCGTAATGTGATTTCATTGGATATAATACGTGAAAGTGCTACCCTAGTATTAGTAAAGAACAATATTTCATTGCAAATTGTTATACCGTGACGCAGATAGTAAATTGCTTTGCGTGTAATAAATCATCAATGTGTTCTGAAGGGATTTAGTTTGGCAAATACACATTTATGACATTATTAAGTCTTACCAGCCCTTGTCAAGTCCTGTCCAAACTTGTCACATATTGGAAAATATATGACAAGTTTTCTTGTAAACTCTTGAATTGAAAAAAATGTTTGAATCGTGTACAAGGGCCTTAAGGCAGCCCTATCTAACCAGCCACCGCAGGTCCCATGTCGCACGCGATACCTTTTATGATGACCTTCGCAATTAGTTTTCAAATAAAATTTTAATTAATATTTAAAGAACCCTTTTTTAAATACACTACGCGATGAAACATATCTGGACACCTGGGTGAAAATGACGTAGAAGTTCGTGGCGCCCTCCATCAGTAATTCTGGAAGTCAATATGGCGTTGGCCCACCCTTAGCCTTGATGACAGCGTTCACTCTCGCAGGCATACTTTCAATCAGGTGCTGGAAGGTTTCTTGGGGAATGGCAGCCCATTCTTCACGGAGTGCGGAACTGAGGAGAGGTATCGATGTAGGTCGGTGAGGCCTGGCACGAAGTCGGCGTTCCAAAACATCCCAAAGGTATTCTATAGGATTCAAGTCAGGACTCTGTGCAGGCCAGTCCATTACAGGGATGTTATTGTCGTGTAACCACTCCGCCACAGCCCGTGCAGTATAAACAGGTGCTTGGTCGTGTTGAAAGATGCAATCGCCATCCCCGAATTGCTCTTCAACAGTGAGAAGCAAGAAGGTGCTTAAAATATTAATGTAGGTCTGCGCCGTGATCATGCCACGCAAAACAACAAGGGATGCAAGCCCCCGCCAGGAAAAACACGACCACACCATAACACCACCACCTCCGAATTTCACTTTTGGCACTACACACGCTGGCAGATGACGTTCACCGGACATTCGCCATACCCACAACGTGCCATCGGATCGCCACATTCTGTACCGTGATTCGTCACTCCACACAACGCTTTGCCACTGTTTAATCGTGTAATGTTGACGCCCCTTACACCAAGCGAGGCGTCGTTTAGCATTTTCCTGCATGATGTGTGGCTTATGAGCAGCCGCTCGACCATGGAATCCAAGGTTTCTCACCTCACGCCTAACTGTCATAGTACTTGTAGTGGATCCTGATGCAGTTTGGAATTCCTGTGTGATGGTCTAGATAGATGTCTGCCTATTACTCTTTACGACCCTCTTGAAATGTCGGCAGTCTCTGTCAGTCAACAGACGAGGTCGGCCTGTACGCTTTTGTGCTGTACATGTCCCTTCACGTTTCCACTTCACTATCACATCAGAAACAGTGGACCTAGGTATGTTTAGGAGTGTGGAAATATCGCGTACAGACTTCTGACACAAGTGACACCCAATCACCTGACCACGTTCGAAGTACGTGAG
The DNA here is from genome assembly GCA_030765065.1 of Deroplatys truncata. Taxonomy (NCBI): domain Eukaryota; kingdom Metazoa; phylum Arthropoda; class Insecta; order Mantodea; family Mantidae; genus Deroplatys; species Deroplatys truncata. The sequence continues at coordinate 637,090,114 of CM060990.1, forward strand.
TTCCACGGAACATCCCATTCTGCTGTTTCACGATGTGTAATGACTACTGAGGTAGCGGATAATGAGTACCAGGCAGTAGGTGGCAGCACAATGCACCTAATATGAAAAACGTATGTTTTGGGGATGTCCGGATACTTTTGATCACATAGTGTACATGTTTAAGTTTAGAGTTATAAATTACAATGGTTTTTCACAGCATTTCCCTTGTTTGCAGCTCCTTTCATTTGTAAGGTCGACTTTACTTTTCGTCTTAAACTGTCCTCGAGCTCCGAACGCTTATGGGGGCATTTTTATCCTGCAAAACAGGCCTGGTTCCTTGTGGTTCACTTATTGCAGTACTATAAACTACGTACCATAACAGAGTTTCACCAAAATGACAATGAGACCCCCAATTTGACTTCAAAGTGTTTTTAATCCCAACAAAGCTGGGATTATGAACGAACGACTTATAACAGTCTTACAATAGGAATGGAAAACATTTCATTTTCAAGTTGCTTGCTTTCAGACAACATTCAGTATTACTTGTTAGCTTGTGAAATAGGTTTTGAGTACCTTGTGTTTTGATAATTGTACATTCAACACGTTTTAAATGCTTTTTCATAATTATTCAGTTAATAATCAGTTATATTTTAAGTATCACTCTTCTTAATGTGACTAAAAATCAAAGAAATTGCAGATTTAACAGTGAATGGAGTATTCATTTCATAAAAACAAAGGAAAACCTGTGTGTTGACTGTGTCTGTTCCTGTTCCTAAAAGAAGTAATGTAGAGCGACATCTTGTGATTAATCAGAATAAGTCAATTTCCTGTGAATTCCTAACTAGTAAAACACAAAATGAGGGAACGAAATCTAAATTAGCACTGCAAAACGCATGTGTTCACCGAGCAGGTTGGCTCTGCGGTAACGTGCGAAATTCGCATTCGGGAGTTCCTGGGGCCGGTCACTCTGACCGTAGTTTTTCGTGGTTTGCCCTGGTTGGCAAGGCGAATGCTGGGGTGGTTTCTCTTCTACTACGAATTTCCTTTCCCTTTCATGTTTCAGGTAGGCTTAGGGGGCTGTGCAGTGTCGTTCGGCGTCGGATAGATGGTCTTGGAAAGTAGTTCTCGACCCTGCCAGATAGCAGCCTTCTCTGATCCGCCTCAGGTGGGTCGAGTTCTCCCCGGTTCCGTCAGAAGGAAGTCTTTTCTGAACAGCCCAACAGTGTGACCGGGTCATCAAGCTTGAAACCGTTAGATACCTCTGCGCGTCTCTGTCGTTCATCTTGCCTGCAGCCTATAGCCTCCTGTTGTCCATCACCTCCTCTGTTCCTCCTAGGGGTGGTAAGCACAAAGATCCGACGGTGCGATATGTCCTCTCCGTTCCTTGGTCATTCATTCATTCATTCATTCATTCATTCATTCATTCATTCATTCATTGGTGTTTACCAGGTCATTTAAGCAAACGCGTAATGCGTAAATAGCTTCTTACAAAGTTTCTTACTTCCTTGCTAAATGCAGAAAAGCTTTCAGTAATGGGGAAAAAGTCAAAGAAGCAATGTTAAATTCCGCTGAATGTCTATTCGATTCTCAAAAAGATAATCTTGCATATCAAAGGACTTCAATTGTCTCGCCAAACTGTTGCCAGGCTGGTTGAGCAGATTTCTAATAATATGGAATCTCAATTGCATCCGGAGTTGCAATCGCGTGAGTGATGTTTTACTCCAGTTTGATGAAAGCGTTGATATGTCTGACAATGCTGAGTTGTATGTATTTGTTAGAATGACTTTTAATAGGAATGGGACCTTGATACGGTCGATACCTCGATACTCGGTGGTATCGAAGTATGTCTAATACTTTGCGATAAACCTTCGATACTTTTAAGTTTTGCATTATTAAAACTCTTTGCGTTTAACTCTATGTTGGATAAGGAATTAAAGGAGTCGAGATTTCACGTGTCCCCAAAGAGTTGCTGGACTATAGTTCTTGATAGACCTTGACTGCGTTTCCATAGACTCCTGTGGAAAAATGAAAGCATGTAAAATAATGCTGGAAAGGAGTAGAGGTACTCAGGTAACATGCTGTGTTGACTGAGTTGTGAATGGACGCACTAAATCACGTTTCTGCAATAGCATGGCTTGGTGGCTCACTCTTAGCCATTGTTACCCACTCTGTAAATTCTTCTTTCTCTGTTTAACCTCCACTTATGTAGGACTTACAGGCGGGTGCCTGGGGTCAGAGGCCCGTCGAGGTGCAGACACTCGTGGATCAGACAGAATATGGTATGGGAGGAAGGAAGTAGATGAAACGAAATGATGGTGAAATGGATGAAAGGAAAGGTGATGATGGAGCAGTTGGTGGAATGAATGGCGGGGGAAACCGGAGAACCCGTAGAAAACCCGCCCAGATCCCACAAATCCCACATGCGGGTCCCTGGGATTGAACCCGGGCTACCTCGGTGAGAGGCGAGCGGTCTAACCACTCGGCCACGGCGCCACCACGCTGTAGATTCAACAGAAATAAATCAAAACTTAAGACGTGAGATGATACAGATGATACTATTTGTTCTTTCCCTCCATCTGTTAGTTTGTGTTAACGTACTCGGGTCACGAGTATAGCTTACAGATAAGCTCTACGGCTAATTTCCATAATATGGATAGAAAATCCTTTAAAAGAAAGTTTTCAGAATAAAATGTAGTTACATAACAAGTGAAGCAAAAATATTACCATCATCATAATCATCCTTGACTAACAAAAGAGGATATATAACCTGTGGCATTATCAAGATTAAAGAAATTGCTGCCAACTGAATAATGTCAAACAAGACAATTTCGGAATTAGCATACAATACAAAATTGGTTGCATGTGTTTATGAATAGAAAACTACTAATGAACATAATTCAGTGAACAAGCTATCGCATTTAAAAATTTTTATGAAGCGAGTATCGATGCTCAAAAATCAGTATCGGTATCGAGTATCGAGAAACAGCGCTATCATCCCATCACTGGTTTTTAATGACTTTACAGTAAAGGAAGAGTTCGTCAAGCTATTACCACTTCATGATCATACTAGGGAAGAACACACATTTATTAAGTTGCTTAAATTTTCTAAAGATAGTAACGTATACCTTTCAAAGCTTATTGTTTTAACAACAAATGGAAGAAATAATAGATTTCCTTCTGCTAGAGCTAAGGATGAATGTCTTTCTTATTATATAATCCACCAAGAAGCTTTACGCTCAAAGTTTTTAAAGTTACATCGTATCATGAAAATTGTGCCTCATGTGAATGAGTTCTACAAGATCGTCTTCAACAGTTAGTTCAGATTCTGAGTAGAGACGTAATTCTACATGCAGACATAAGTTGGCTTAGTAGGGGAAAAGCATTAAGAGCGGTTCTGCTGTCTGTTGGACGAGAATAAACTTAATGGAATTATCTCCCGGGAAATATTATCACGAACTTGATGATATATCATGTTTAATAGATTTAGCTTTCTTTGCAGATATCACCTCAAAATGAAATAAGTTAAATCTGGAATTTCAAGGAAAAGATCATAATTATTTCTACCAAAACAAGAGTACATTTTCAGAGCAACACTCCGGACAGTTGAGTGTTTTTTACTGTCGATGACAGTCCAAACAATTACCACATTTGCGTAGAAAAGTTACAAGTTTCAAAGAAAGGCCTGACTGAAGGCTTTAAACTTCCTTTTTTAATTCTTCAAGATTATAATTTTGGTAGATTTCCAGATCCTACCTATGTCTGCCCCTCTCTCTCTCTCTCTCTCTCTCTCTCTCTCATACACACACGGACCTTTTTCTAAAAATACACTTTTTGCATTCAGAGGTCCCAAAACATGTATTTCCGGTGAAATCTTGTATCGAATTTTTGGGTGGAATTCAACACCTTTTCTACCTACAAGGTCCTACACCCGTGCCCCCCCAAAAAAGAGTAATCCTCAGGATCTATGTGACAATCGGAGGGCTTCGTGTACTCTCGTAACAGCCCTTCGCAACGCACATGGTTTGATCCCACCCAGGGGGTATAGGACCGGTGCCCACTGAGCATCGTGAGGAAAGTGAGGAGCTGCGATAGGCAGCGATCCTAGCTACGGAGGCCAACATTCTGGATGGGAGATGCGTGATGCTGGTCACATCATCTCCCCGTATCGGTTGGATGATCGCCCACCTTTGCCGTGCGTACGTGGACGTGAGGCCGGTAGTCGGGTTGGCAGGTCTATGCGCTTCATGGACTGTAGCGCCACGGGGAAAACATACACTGGTGTGCAAAACCTAAGGACGAGATGGGTAAAGTAACATAACAAATGAACTACTTGGTGGAAGTAGATGAAGGTGCAGGAGCATGTTGTTGCCAGAGGTCTCTCACACGTACACAGAAAGCTGGACGTCACATGACGTGAGAGTAGCGAGCCTATAGCGCAAAATGGGTCTGGTCCAGCAAACACGAGGCAGTTGACGAAACAGGACAAGACGGTGTGTGGCAATTTAGCGAGCTGTTACGGTGCACTGTAGTGCTTTTCTTCATTGCAACATGGCCCGTAGACACCATTTGGATGACTTCACACGGGGAAGAATTATCGGGAAACTGGAAGAAGTGCGAAGTGTGACGAGTGTTGCTCAGGAGTTTGGAATTGCTCACAGCTTTGTTTCACGTGCATGGGGAACCTTCCAAACCACAGGCACTGCTGTCCCAAGGAGAGGTGGTGGTCGACCACGCTCAACTACAGCAGCAGATGACCGCTACATTGGGCAACGGGCAAGAAGGGATCCACGCCAAACAGCGGGTGCAATTGCAACCACATTTAACAGGACAGCTAGGCACGCAATCTCACGATACACAGTGGCACGGCGACTACACAGAGGTGGTCTCTTTGCCCGACGGCCAGTAGGTTGTGTTCCATTGACATCCGTGGCACCGTTTAAGATGGTCCCAAGAGCTTCAAAATTGGACCAACGAGGAATGGGGTAGCGTGCTCTTCTTGGATGAGAGCAGATTCAGTCTAAGTAGTGATTCTCGACGTACCCTCATCTAGTGAGAGGTGGGAACACGTAATGAACCCAGGAACATCCTTGAACATGGTCGTTTTGGTGGTCTGGGTGTTATGGTTTGGGGAGGCATAATATTGCATGGGCGCATCGACCTCCAAATCTTTTAACACGGTACGCTCACTGGTCAACGTTATTGTGATACTGTACTCCTTCCCCATGTGCGTCTTTTCAAGGGTGCAGTAGGCCCTGACTTCATTTTAATGGATGACAATGCGCGACCGCATCGTGGAGGACCTCTTGGAACGAGAGGATATTCGGCGAAAGGACTGGCCTGCCCGTTCCCCCGATTTATATCCCATCGAACACGTGTGGGATGCTTTGGGGAGACGCATTGCAACATGCACCAACGATCATCCAACAGTTGTCGACAGCGCTGGTGGAGGAATGGAACGCCCTACCACAAGAACTGCTTACCAACCTTGTGGTCAGCATGGGAGCACGATGCAGAGCATGCATTGCTGTCCGTGGTGATCATACACCCTTTTAACCACCATGTATCTGTTTCTGTAAATCTAGAGAGCCATCATATGTCGTATTGGCTTTAGTGTGGCTTATGGTCTATGAATAAAAGTGGCATTTCTGTTCGTCTCATTGCACATTTCGTTTAGTTGCCTACTGTAGCATATCGTAGCAGTTCCCTCTATGTATGACTCAAGTTTCATCGAGCTATGTTACTTGGTAGTGTCACAGCATGCGAAGATTACTTTCGTCCTTAGGTTTTGCACACCAGTGTATATCAACGAAGAAGCTTTTGCATGAATAGTTTGTAGAAGAGTAGAGAAAGCCTGCGAATGCCACCATCAGGTTTTATGATTGTTTCCTAATATGAGACAAAATGTGGCGAACGCACCTCAAGTGTAATGCTGTGTGTACATTTACGATCTTGTTCTTCTATGCATGTATTCACCTCGCATACAAACTAACTGGTCAGCGACGTTCTTTAGCATATTTACTCTAATTTAGAACAGCAGGGTTACAAAACAAAATGCAGAATTATGAAGGTACTTCAGAATAAATATAACCTTGATTCGTAAAGCCAGGTTGAACGCCTTTTATCCCTTAAAACCGTAGACGTTGGCAGACGTTGGGTAGCGTGCATTGCTTCTTTTAATGTCATCTTCGTAGCAACTCTAATTCTTGACAAGTTTTATAGACACGAACGTAACCGACTGCATTTTATTTCACTGCGGCTCCGAGTCTTTGCCAGGTAACAGGCGCCTAAGCGCGGGCGTGTTTCCTGACTGGTTCCGTTGCAAGTGTTGTTTAAGTCCCCTTTATGTTCTTTGGCAATATCTCAGTATTCTTATATCAGCAAGAATACTTCTGTTGCGTGCATTTCAACTGTAGAGGGCCGGAAGTGACATTCTAATGCTAGTTTATCAATATTTGAGTCGTTTCTACCAAATATTATTTGCTGTTTTACACGAGGTAAGCAGATCCCTGCAAACAACTTAATTTACCGAGTTAATACACGAGACCAGAAGGAAAATATAAATATACTATGTGGTTGTTTGTTCTTTCCTGTATTTACAGAAATCCAACGGCTTTCCTGCCAGCATTTATAAAGGCTAGCAGATGTAAACGTGACAATTAATATTCTGGTTCAGTTTCGTCGACAGTGTCGAGAAGACTTCATATTCGTTACCATTGACGCTAGCGGGACTCCACTAGCCTCGGTCGGGTGATGCTTATTTAGTGTGATATTTCGTACTTTAATTTTGGCACCGCGCGCTCGTACACACACACACACAGAGAACCTCAAAAAAATTATACGGGGTGATATCTAGATATTGAACTTTGAGGTGAAAAGCAATATTAACCCTGCTTTAGTACCTAAGTGGCGGAAAAACTAAAAATACACAGGTTCTTTAGGAGTACATTGCGAAAAAAATATTTCAGCAAGAATTATATTAATTCCATAAGTCTCTGTCAGTGGCATTTACAAACGGATGCAATTGTTTTACTTACATCAATGATTTAATACCTTCATAACATTTATTTCATTCCATTTATTCTTTTATGGTCTATGAGCGCACAAAATCAGCAGTTAATTTCAATTCAGTACACAAAAGTTTGATACTTCCATATTAATGTACATTAGGACATCGGATACCCACTATAACTTTTACGAAATCGCATCTACATATATATGGAAGGAATCAAGCACTTATCAATTTTGAGTAGGTATAGCTTTTGATAATATTTTAATCTGCTTTTAAAGCCCTATAGTGGCAGCTTACGGCTATACTGAATATTTTTCAAATAGTGGAAGCCCTTTATAAATCATTTTTCATCTGGTTGATATACTTACATCACAGCAGGATTCTTGCTGCCCGAATGGTATTTAGTTTTGACTTACTGAATGTTAACACGGTTGCTATAAAAAGGAATATAGTCTTTAATATATAGGGTGTACCATTATCTTAGGTGCACACTAGCATATGTTAATGCGTCTAAAACATATTTGCATTTACATTACAATCTGATAAAAATTTATCTGTTGGCAATTATACAGAGCGTTCCAAATCTTCGAAGTGAAACAAAGATTTGTATATTAAATGGAACACACTATACTTCAACCGTAAATTTGTTGCTCTTTTCATCCTGATTACAATTATATAAACATGTAGAATTATACGTTTACATTCAAGTCAGGTACAAAGAAACAAATTAAATATCATACGTAGACTACACTACACTATTATAAAATCTTGCTTCTTCTAACCATAACATATTTAACAGAAACTGCCATCATAAAATATTTTAACCATTGTGCCAAAAGCAAACTTTAAACGTTTCTTATTACTCGATATTTAATGCTAGTCATTGTAATCAGTATGGAAAGTGTAAAAGATTTATGGAATGGAATACAGGGTGTTACATTAAAATTACACATATTTCAGTTACTATGCATTTTTAAGCATTTAGTATGACCTTCAAACACACTAAACTGTAGGATTTGATCAGCACTACGTAAATACAAAAATATTTTAGGCACACTAAAATATGTTAGTAATGGGAACGTCCCAAAGGTCAATAGACACTCTGTATAACCATTTGTTTTATAACACATTTTTCCGCTCTCACATTGGTTTTCACTGAATGGACGCCTAACTTATTTTTCTAAGAATATAAATTTCTATTATGAGGCCAACCTGCTCCAAGAAAATCGCAGCAAAAGCAAGGTCAAGTCAATTAATGCTGTTGATTTCAGCTTCGTGAACGTTTTGCTAAATACATACTCATGTACTATGTTGTACTTAACAAGCTCGACAATTCCTGTGCTGAAGTTTTAAAGATAGAAATATTGTCTACATAGTCTACAATTAACTTACAACCTTCTGATGCCGTTGCCTTTTCTTGGCAAGGTTCAAGATTTATGTGTGTGCACGATAACTTGCTACCACGGCCAGGTTCTACGTTCGCGAGTCTAATTCTTCAAAGTCCAACTCAGCAGCGGAAAAGGAATTTTAATCCACTTGTGCCGTTTCAAGATCAATTGGAATATCGAGCGAGTATTTAATTCTTGAACGGGGCGATTGTTAGGTGAAGTTCAAGCATAACATTACCTGTATCGTGTCGCTTTTTATGTTGTGCATTACATCAAGAGATGAGGTTACAAAGGTTTAACTTGAATGTATTTCTCTTTTAACGTCTAAAGCTGCTTGTAAAGCTCTCAGATATAAAGAGACAATGATGCAACTGTGATTACAAGATAGCGCATGTTAACTATAATCAAATTACATGAGACCATAATTCAATAACAAACGACCGTCTGGAGAGAGAGAGAGAGAGAGAGAGAGAGAGAGAGAGAGAGAGAGAATGTTTGTACATGCGTGCGCCACTGCTGTTACAACCTTGCGTTAGTGCGTAACTCATTCTCCTGCCAACAGAGGTGGCTACAGTGTAATTTCGTACAAATCTAGTTTATTGTTATCAAAGATTTTCTGTATCTGATATTATAATTAAACACACTTACTTATTAGTTATTACGTTATAAAATAAAGAAACTCTGTTTTGATAAACGCCGTAAATTGGTCTTACTGTTTGATACACTACGTGATCAAAAGTATCCGGACACCTGGCTGAAAATGACGTACAAGTTCGTGGCGCCCTCCATCGGTAATGCTGGAAGTCAATATGGTGTTGGCCCACCCTTAGCCTTGATGGCAGCGTTCACTCTCGCAGGCATACTTTCAATCAGGTGCTGAAAGGTTTCTTGGGGAATGGCAGCCCATTCTTCACGGAGTGCGGAATTGAGGAGAGGTATCGATGTAGGTCGGTGAGGCCTGGCACGAAGTCGGCGTTCCAAAACATACCAAAGGTGTTCTATAGGATTCAAGTCAGGCCTCTGTGCAGGCCAGTCCTTTACAGGGATGTTATTGTCGTGTAACCACTCCGCCACAGCCCGTGCAGTATGAACAGTTGCTCGATCGTGTTGAAAGATGCAATCGCCATCCCCGAATTGCTCTTCAACAGTGGGAAGCAAGAAGGAGCTTAAAGTATCAATGTAGGTCTGCGCTGTGATCGTACCACGCAAAACAACAAGGGGTGCAAGCCCCCTCCAGGAAAAACACGCCACCACCTCCGAATTTCACTGTTGGCACTACACACGCTGGCAGATGACGTTCACCGGGCATTCGTCATACCCACACCCTGCCATCTGATCGCCACATTGTGTACCGTGATTCGTCACTCCACACAACGTTTTGCCACTGTTCAATCGTGTAATGTTGACAGCGAGGCGTCGTTTGGCATTTTCCTGCATGTGTGGCTTATGAGCAACCGCTCGACCATGGAGTCCAGGGTTTCTCACCTCACGCCTAACTGCCATAGTACTTGGAGTGAATCCTGATGCAGTTTGGAATTCCTGTGTGATGGTCTGGATAGATGTCTGCATATTACTCTTTACGACCCTCTTCAAACGTCGGCGGTCTCTTTTAGTCAACAGACGAGGTCGGCCTGTACGCTTTTGTGCTGTACATGTCCCTTCACGTTTCCACTTCACTATCACATCAGAAACAGTGGACCTAGGAATGTTTAGGAGTGTGGAAATCTCGCGTACAAACTTCTGACACAAGTGACAACCAATCACCTGACCACGTTCGAAGTCCGTGAGTTCCACGGAGCGTTCCATTCTGCTGTTTCACGATGTGTAATACTGATTACACACACTGCGCATGCCCGAGAATTGGGGCTCACTCACTGTCCAGATAACCAGTGCGCATCCAGGCTTCACTGGCACAGAACCATCATCCCTTCTGTACAGTGTCAGGCCCATAGCGTTAATATTAATTACAGTGAACCATTGTTCTCAAACTTATAAACACTGAAACTGAATTATATAATTGAATACACATCCATAATTTGAAGCATTTTCATAGGAAGATATGTGTACGATTATTTACTTATGTCAATAAACATTCGGTCAAACGACCGTTTTACGCTTTTTATAAAGCGAAAAGTGAGTATCGAGAATCGGTGCTCAAAAATCAGTATCGAGTATCGAGAAATAGTGGTATCGTCCCATCACTAACAAAAATAAAAGGTAATGGATAGCGAAAGTCGTGTGAATGTGACACATGGGACTTCATATTATTCGTAATAAATAGTTGTCAGAAATTATTGCAGTACACATTTTATTGTAGGTATAGCAGCATAAGAAGGCTAAGACGACAGTCAGCTGTTTAAAAAGTAGGTCAATATATGGGAGGTATGATACTACATACTCTTTGCATGAGCCCGTGAGAATGAGATCGAAAATACACGCATTGCGTTTCACTCCAAGGACATTCGAAAAATTTTAGTTCTGGTATTCTATTTATACATTTTGGGAAACAGTCAAAAAATCCTAGTTGTTGAATGCGCTCCTAAAACTGTACAAATTTGAAATGCATAAATAATCCTTTAACGTTGAGAAAGGAGTATTTTAGAAGGAGTTGTATCGTATTTCAACTGTTGGGGAGCCGAACTTGTAGTAGTTGCAACCGCACGTATGGTAGATAGTTTCCGGTAGCCTTCGCCCCAAAGGTACTTTCAGGTGGCCTTTGCCTTAAGTTTAAAAAAGTATTAACTTTGCAATTAAACTGTTTCTTTAAATATTTAATATTTATGTTTGCCTAGGCTGCGTCAGTATTTATTTTAGAGACATGGATATCTTGGCAGGGTTATGATGCGACAAGAATGTAGGCTTACACAGATTATAATTTTACTTCACTCCTTTTATTAATGCTTGAAACGATTTAAATAACACTTCACTGATATAGAGAGCTGTGAGATACTTTTTATTAATTATTTGCACTTTTAACTATTTTTTCGTCTCACACGAATACGTATAATACTTCTCGAGGACGTATCATGCGTCCGATTAGGAACACGGTCTATTAGTAACTGACTTCTGAATTTATAAATGTTTCTCCTTTTCAGTTTCTGATTGGCAAATCCTACTCCAATACAATACCTTCATTTAACTAAAGCTTTTTCTGGTTGTTGATTGCCTAATTTTTTATAAGCTATCACTAAAATTATATTATTGCTTCCAAGAATCACAAGTAGTATTGTTAAACTCTCAAACTCATTATTGCCTCAAGGTTACCTCATTGTTAGCAACTTTTGAGTTATTATTCTCACAGCTCCTATATTATTAAATTACGTAATATATTCACATAACATTATTACACATGGATACAATAATATAAGCATATGCAATAACTGTTAGATACATTTTACAAATTATTACATACACATATTGCTTCAAGGCGGGCTGTTATTGAATTTACATATTATATAATTAGACTGAAAACCTTTAAGTGTTAAAAATACTGCCCCAACTTTATGCGTGAAATTCCAGCCTAGTTGCTGACAAACATTATAGTATATAATCAAATATATTTAGTTCACTTTCAAGTAATTCACTAACATTTTTCTACATAAATAATCACCGAATTCTTAGAAGTTACATACAAGATTATACAGGAAGGAAAGGAGGCAGCTGGGTAACAAATCTCGCATAGTTACGTAATACATAATGCCCTGAGAACAAGCTATGTACGTATTACATCAATGAACAATGGTGTAACGTTTGTTAATGTTTTATCACCATTGCTTTTATTTTCTTCTATCAGTTAAAGAAAGCATAACCGACACCTTTAAACACAAGAGTTCAGTTGTTTTATATGTAAATTACCTGCATTTCCAGCACCATATACAATAGCCGAAACTACAGTAACAATACACCTAAAATAATCTGAATACGCTGTTGTTTTCTAATGTGCTGCATTTGGCAACAAAATCATTAGCAGTCTTGCTCTCCAGTACTTTGCTGTTAAATTGAGTTTTTTTATTTATGGACGCTCTTTAACCGCTATGGTTCTTACCGTCCCATTCTATATTGGGCGTGAAAGACCGGTAATTTTGCTCATAGGCCTCTTTATTAGGCTTGAAGTTCTTTTACGTGCTGTAAATCTACGACACGGGACCACCGGCTTTACCTCCCTTCCGAAGGAAACCATGCTAAGGATTTTTACGCCCGAAAAAAATCCATCGCCCTCCGCCGGGTTTGAACCCGCGACCACGGGAACTAGAAGCTAGCATGGTAACCACTACACCACGGAGGACGACAGTACTTTGCTGTGCTGCAATCTTCACTCTGTAATGCAATGCAATTGTCCAGATGGTGTTCGTCCATATCCTCTTATTGTTGCATAAGATGCATTTAGGAGATGTGAAGATGTTGATCCTGTTTGGCAAGGCAGTCATGTCCTGTCATTAGTCTGATTGGTACGACTGCTGTTTTCCGTGGCAGATGTGGTATGCTTTCTGGATTTTGTAACAGGCATTCCCACTTTTTGTTTTCTGCTGCTGCTCGGCGTTCAGTGTTGTTCGCGGCTGTGACTGCTTCTTTTATGGGAAGTTTTACTGAAGTGTACGATTTGGGTACAGATGCTGGTAATTGAAAGATTCTTTCTACGCCAGGAAATTGCTGCTTCATTGTCAGGGGTTCCACAGTGGGAGGGTATCCACTGGAGTGTAAGAAGTATGCTGGAATTGACGAGTGGCATTCTTTTGTGTCAGAGGATTTTGGGCTACAGGCTGCTTGTACAGTTGCTCTGGAGCCTGATAAGGTCACTATTTTGTGGAGTATGTCTTTCCTTCCTATAGATTTTGGAGGGAAATCTTTGACATGTATTTCACCATCAAAATTTTTTGTACCCTTTCCTGCATGCTGGTAAAACAAAACACGGGACATGGTCCACCTGCAACGGCAACCGTCTTGGGGTCTGTGAGTGAGTCGTCTGTATGTACACGAAGTCAGTTTTCTGAAGGGTACAGTGAGCGGATAGTTTCTAATGTTATTGACTTTAGATAATTTATATCATTTTCAGACTTTTTGCCTATTTTTTCTATTAAATCAAATTATTGGGGATATTTATGAGAGTTAGGGAATTTTCTCTAGCAGTAATAATTTCCCTGTTCGTTGGTACTTGTAGTGCTGTTTCTAACTCTTGGGTTTTCTCCAAAAAAGTAGTTTGAGTGTTTAGTTTTCTGTTTAGTGTAGGTTTATTCCTCCATGTATCTTCAGGGAGTGTTGTTAATTTCTCATACTGTAGAACTGCTTTTTGTTGTAGAGTGAGATTAATGGGGTAATTGTGTGTTAGCATTCTCAGAGATTCTTTTGAGTGGCTTTAATTGCTCCGGTTATTATTAGCAAGGCATATCTTTGTACTATTTCTAACTTTTTTCAAAATTCTGGGTGCTGTAATAAGAATTTCACTTAATACTGTAGTGTAGGTTTTATATATAAGTTAAGTTAAGAATTGTTCTGGAACTGCCCCACTTGGTACCAGTTAATCTTTTGAGGATGCTGAGTCTCTTCTTGGCCTTTCACACACTCTTTCTACGTGGTCTTCCCATGACAGTTTACAATTCAAGGTAACTTCTAGATATGTGGTGGAATTGGCCTAAGTAAGAGGTGTTCCGTTGTAGTTTAGATCCATTTTTCTCTCTTTCCATCCCAATGAAAAGATTTGGAAGACTGTCTTCTCGACGTTGATACACATTAAATTATCATCGTTCCATTTATGAAGTTCTGTTAGGCTAGCATCTTTGTTTTACAGGTTTTTGTAATGTTTGTGCTCATCTGATGACCAGACAATAATGTCACAGCAAATAATGCTGTCTCCAGTATTCCAGGTAAATCATTTACATATATATTAAATAAAATTGTGCTAAGGACTATACCTTGTGGTAAGCCACGATTTGTTTGTTTGTAGTTTGATAGCGTAGCATGATACCTTTTAGCGCAGAATCTTTGTGACACAAACTGGGAGAGCCAGTTAGCATATTTGCGCTAACACCAAAGACTTGGAGCTTTTCGAGCAGTTTACATCTCCACACTGAGTCATTTGACGAGTGAATGCTTCCTTCATGTCCTGACTAATTGTTAAAACCTGTTTACCTGTCTATCGAGTGGTTTTCTCTAAAAACACAGCATGTTTAGGTGTTATTAGATTATGAGATTCCAAATAGCAGGTTAATCTTGCAGACACCATGCGTTCCATGACTTAAGTGATGACATTGATGAGAGAAATTGGGCTATAGTTGTTAACACTATTTGCTTCTTTATTTTTCTGTAGAATTGGAATTATGATTGCCTTTTTCTATTCTGTCGGAACTGAAGTGGTCCACGAGAGGTTACATATCTATAGGAGAATCTTCCTACCATTTTCTCCCAGATGTTTTATGAACTCTGGGTGGATTTTATCTGGTCCAGGAGATTTTTTGCTCTTCAGTGCCAATAATGCTGTATTAAGACATCCGCTGTGTAGGGGTCAGTGAATATGGGCAGGAGGTTAGTCGTATCTTTATTAACAATTTTAACGTTTTTATATAAAATCTCTGTAGTTTCTTTTTATCCTTTGGTATTTGATATTTGGTAGTGTAGAATGTGTTGAAAGTCGCTGCAATACCTTTATCACAAGTTAAGGTTTTTCCATTGCGTACAATTGGATCTTTATTTACATTCATATTGGGGTTGAGTTTGTCGATATATTTGTGAACCTTTTTGGGGTGTAAACTTCCGTCTGGTTTATCCAGAAGTTGCACCCTAGATAACGCAAAATAGTCTACCTATACGTGGAGATGAATCTTGTAAATAATCTGAATATAAACTGCTACTACAAACCAGTTCACTAGTCCAAATAACGATTTTGAGTGTATTTACATTAAATTTAATGCTTAATAGCATATTCAACGGCCCAAATTAATTTCAGATATACTTGTTCATGAAAACACATTATCCATTTGTTTTTCACATACTACTGAGTACTGCAACGCGTGTTGCATATTTGGTGACTCGCGGAAGGAAGAAATTTTCGCCAACCCTGGCTTACAGAAATACAGTACAGTGTAAAAAGTCTATAAATTGATAACATGTACTAACTTTTCAATTAAATTAGACCTGAATCTCATATCATCAAGAGTTCCGGAAGTCTTGTCAGCCTTTTTTTTCCTTCCCCAAGACAGAACACATTTTTATCTGGAACACATTTGTCCGCTGGTGGGCGGATATATCCAGACGCCGTGTTTTTTGCACATTTGGTTTCTTGTTGCGGTGTTGGTTCCAATAACAGCTTTCAATATTAAAAGTTAATACACATTATGCATTACTGCATTGCAGAAGATATTTTAAGTTGTAATACTAATATGTTAACGGATTTCCCTTCTGTTGCTTTTCTCCATCTAAAGTTATTACCGTGCTACACAGTTAAGGATCTAAATATTTTTATTTTCCAAATAATAGTTGAACTTTGCAAGACTTTCATCAACTAAATAACTTGAAACGTACACTTTTTGTTAAATACCTATTTAAGCTTATTTTCTTTCCCTAAATCATGTACAGAAAAATACAAGTTTGTCAATGTTTGCAATACTGAGTTCAATAACAATCAAAATATTGCAGTTTGTAGTCTTTTGCTTCTGATGTTACTTATTACAGTTGTTAGTACAGCTGCCACGTGATATCTCAGAATTCTTGGATCTCTCTCGCTCTGGGGACCAGGTAAAATGTTATACGACTTCCAAGGCAAACAAACACAAATAAAGAACGTGGCACAAATGAAAACAAGATGTTCTACTTATAACCGATCTCTTAAGTTTGCCAAGTACACGACAAGCAAAGCCATTGTGAGAAAACGGTATCACGTTTTCGTCGCATACAAGCCATGATATTAATTTGAAATTGAACAGTGTCGTTAGACTCCAAGGCCCTTTGTACCAACATCATTACAATCCATCCGGCCGACCAGGGGAGGTTTCCAATATAAATAAAAGCGAAGATATTCCCTTCATGAAAATAAATCGCCAAAACTGTAATATAATGCAAATGAAGAGAACCTGGTGTCCAGACAACTAAGTTTGTGATTTGTTTTCATCCAATGAGTTTGTTTATTAAGGAAACCAAGATTTTCCCCTCAAATATACTACCTTTTGATCAAAAGTTTGCTATTTTTTTTAAATAACCAGCCAACTTATTAACACCAAGGTATATACACAGTAGCACATATTACCTGCTTTTATCAAAAGTTATCTTATTAGCGTTTTTATTTTATCAATAAATCTAAATTGAAGTAGTATTGTTTACGTAAATTTATTAGCCTCACGCTTGGGAAGCGCACTTGAAGTAGTTGTTTGTTTATGTAATATATTATTATTATTAATTTATTATTTAAGCTTCATGCATTGGAAGCTAACTTGAAGTATTGTTCTTGGAGTTTACTTTGTTTAAGAAGTATGCAACACGCGTTGGGCGTCGGTTTGAAGTTGTTGATTACCGTAATAGTTACTGTTGTTACGCAATATGCTGCTACGTACGAGAAGCTGATTTTTAAGATGTAATTCTGTTGTTACACTCCCAAGTTTTACACTATAATATTGATGCAGTAATTTGTATCACAAATTACTTAAATGTAAATAATGATTGTAATATGAATATGCATTTTTATGTGACATTGATTTCAGATGTTCATTGATTGTAAATATTGTTGGGAAATAAGTTTATACGGCCTTACTGAAACTGTCAATAATAGCGCAATAATGCAGCGAGGGGGGGTGAGCTGTTTATCATTATTGGAAACGAGGAAGTTACGTAATGTTGGCGCGTTTTTCCGTTGAGAACCTTCTGGAATGTTTCCCTAGAGCATATGTATTCATAATTTTCATTGGATATTAAAATAGACGCTAATGTTGGCGCGTTTTATTAGCCAATAGTAACTCAGTTATAATCTTTAGGCATATCGGGGAGTGGGTGTATAAAAAGCCAAGTCAGAGGTAGATCGCGGCCAGTTCATCGAAAATCTCAATACATTACACGTCGCCTTCAGTTGCTCAGTTCATCAAAATTCTTTGTGCACTACACGTCGTCTTCAGTTCGTCAGTTCGTCAAAATATTTGTATGAGATACGTCGGCTATAGATTCACAAGTTACGAAAATCTAAAGTATTATAAAGTTAATTATACACAAAGTTGAAGTACGTGAATTAAGAGTGATTAGTAATGAAGTTATTAAAACAGTTTCAGTTTGGCGAGTGTTAAGATCAATGTATAAATGTGATAGTTAACGTGTTTGACAATAAATGTGTAAAACAAATTTCTTCATCAGTGTTATCTTTGGATAAAAGATTCCTTTCCGTTTACACACTCTGATCAAGAGACATGTTCGACTGAGAAATAATAGCTAGCCGGAGGACAGTAAACAAAACTTAAAATTCTTTCAAACACTAATACTACCACAAATTGCTAACACTAGATGGAGCTACAAACCGAACAAATGAATGACGTCACAAGATGGCTTCAACACTGATGTAAACAAACATTATAAGTGATACCGTTACAAATTGGCTACCACAACGTGAGGCTACAATAATGTTAAATAATATAACATTGATACCGTTATAAATTGGCACCCAGAACGTGGAGCAGAGTGACCAGGAAGGAGCAGAGTGACCAGGAAGGAGCAGAGTGACCAGGAAGGGGCAGAGTGACCAGGAAGTAGCAGAGTGACCAGGAAAGGAACCAGGACGTGGAACGAATGCAGCAGTGAAATGATCTACAAGACGCAGATTCCAGAAACAACAGGGACGACAGACTACGCGGATGATTGGACATCGTAATTCCGAGATTACAAGGCAACAGGGAAATTCAAACTACAGGACAACAAAACGACGTAGACTCATCATAACACAACGCAGAAGCGACATACAAATCTAGGAGAGAGGGGCAGGAAGCTGGACATCAAAGAAACAGCAACAGACAGCATTACAAAGGTCAGAGTATCGTAATTTTTTTTTTTTAGAAAACAAAATTGTAACAATCAAATGTATTTTAGGAGCGGTAGGATAAAGAAAACAATGGCTACTAATAATACAGAAGAAATAATTATGGAGGGAGATAATGTAACAGTTAGCTATAATTCAATACAGGTTACAGAAAATAGTTCAAACAATGTAGAATTTGAGGGAGGAAATGTTAGTGAAGAAAGTCAGAATAAAATAGCAGGAAATGTTCATTTTGATGCTAGTATGATGATGGAAATGATGAGAAATTTTTGTGAAACAGTAAACAAGAATATTGAGAAATTAGAGCAAAAATCAGATCAATTAAAGGAAGATATTGATACGAGTTTAGAACAAAAACTAGATCAGAATAAGAAAGAATTGAGGGAAGATATTGGTAAGAGTATTACAGATCAATTAAGGGAAGAAATTGGTAAGAGTAATGAGAAATTAGAAAAGAAAATAGATCAAATCAATGAAGATATGAAAAGAAGGAATAGGGAAATAATGGGAGATATAGAAAATAGAAATAGGAAAATAATAGAAGGATTTGAAAAGAAAGTTATGAAGCTAGATAGTAGTATGCCAAAAATGAGAGATGAAAATCAGGAAGTAATAGCAAGTGAGACGGGAGAAATTTCAAAGAAAATGGTAGACATGAGCAGGGAAATAGGTAACAAAGAAAGTGAGGTTAATACTAAAAGTGAACATGTTGATGTAGAATGTACAGAGTCAGGTAGTAGAATGAGTAGTATTTCAAGTGAGATAAGAGAGATGAAAGAGGTTATGAATGTAGATGTGAATCAGGCGCAAGTTAATTTTAGAGGGGAAATATCAGAAATACAGAAGGAGTCAGTAATGCAAAGAAATAAATTGTCCGAAGAAGTTGAAGTTTTGCCTGTAAATAATCAAAAGCGAACTTCTGAAATTAATAAGTACCAAGCTGTTCAGAATGAAAACTCCAATCCAGTACAATTTATGACAGATTTGTCAGAGTACTCTCAAATTAAAAAGATAGCAGATGAATTGAAAATGAAAGTTGTTAAAAGATGTGTAATTCAGAAAGCTTTAGATTGTTTTCAAATGTTATCAGGGAACGAAATATCATATGAATACAAGAGGTTATCCATGAACAAATTTTTGAAGGTTAGGATACGGCTACGAGTAATGTTTAGCCACACACAATTTGATCCAGGAGGGTAAATAGCAATGAGATGTAAAGTAAAAGCTGGATAGTTAAAGATGACTTGCAGAGAAATGTATTGGAACGTAAGAGGGTTAATTATTTATATGTCATTTGAAAAGAGAAATAAATTAAAAAAAAAGAGAAATGTTTAAAAAAAATTTAAATTTTTAGTAACTGTAACAACATTTGAAAATTAAGAATGCAAAGATTGAAACTTAATATGATATTAAATTAAAAGTACGTAAATACAATTCCAAGAGTATTGTTAAAATAAAGTACAAAATAACAAAAATGGGTAAAATAATTAAAAACAAATACTTATGTAGCAAACAGAACATGTGAAACAGTGCCTAGATTTAAGAGATGTAAATATATTTGTGTAGAGGGTAAATATTTTAGTAAAAATGTATAGTAATTACAAAAATTCTTAAATGTATAACTTTTTGTCAACAACTTAAAGAAAGTAAACAATTTTGTAACAGTAATTAAATACTTCAGGGTACAGTATTTGCTATAAAATTTTTTTTTTTTTTGTAATGTCAGATTAATGTCAAAACACATTAAACCAGAGCCAGTAAGTAGTGGCGAGATAAAAAAAAACATATGTCGTGTGTTAAACGCGTGTGAAGTGTTAAGTGAAAGTGATAGCGTGTGTTCCAAGATTTAGGAGACTAAAAACCCAATTATAAAATTTCCAAACAAGTTGTAAATATTTATAATTATGTTTCTAGTGGGGCATATGATGCAGTAATTTGTATCACAAATTACTTAAATGTAAATAATGATTGTAATATGAATATGCATTTTTATGTGACATTGATTTCAGATGTTTATTGATTGTAAATATTGTTGGGAAATAAGTTTATACGGCCTTACTGAAACTGTCAATAATAGCGCAATAATGCAGCGAGGGGGGGGTGAGCTGTTTATCATTATTGGAAACGAGGAAGTTACGTAATGTTGGCGCGTTTTTCCGTTGAGAACCTTCTGGAATGTTTCCCTAGAGCATATGTATTCATAATTTTCATTGGATATTAAAATAGACGCTAATGTTGGCGCGTTTTATTAGCCAATAGTAACTCAGTTATAATCTTTAGGCATATCGGGGAGTGGGTGTATAAAAAGCCAAGTCAGAGGTAGATCGCGGCCAGTTCATCGAAAATCTCAATACATTACACGTCGCCTTCAGTTGCTCAGTTCATCAAAATTCTTTGTGCACTACACGTCGTCTTCAGTTCGTCAGTTCGTCAAAATATTTGTATGAGATACGTCGGCTATAGATTCACAAGTTACGAAAATCTAAAGTATTATAAAGTTAATTATACACAAAGTTGAAGTACGCGAATTAAGAGTGATTAGTAATGAAGTTATTAAAACAGTTTCAGTTTGGCGAGTGTTAAGATCAATGTATAAATGTGATAGTTAACGTGTTTGACAATAAATGTGTAAAACAAATTTCTTCATCAGTGTTATCTTTGGATAAAAGATTCCTTTCCGTTTACACACTCTGATCAAGAGACATGTTCGACTGAGAAATAATAGCTAGCCGGAGGACAGTAAACAAAACTTAAAATTCTTTCAAACACTAATACTACCACAAATTGCTAACACTAGATGGAGCTACAAACCGAACAAATGAATGACGTCACAAGATGGCTTCAACACTGATGTAAACAAACATTATAAGTAATACCGTTACAAATTGGCTACCACAACGTGGGGCTACAATAAACAAATACAAATAACAATAATGTTACTACAATATTTAAGTTTGTTATTAAAAGCTGCTTCTATATATTATTTATGTTTGAATTTACCTCGGCTGCGTCAGTAATGTTTGTAGAGTCATGTATCTCTTAGGCAAGGTGCGGTACGACAATAATTGTAGACATACACAGAATTTAAGTTTTAAAATTCACTTCTTTTATTAATCCTTGCACATTTTAATAAAACACTACACTTTTTAAGGGCTGTGAGATTCTTTAATACTTTCATTTAGCTAACGCATAGACATATTTTACGATTCACACGTAATATTTCTGTAGAGAACACATCTTCCATCTGGTCACTACCAAGGTTTACCAGCAACTGAACATAATTTCAACCGTTAAACCTGTAAGCTTCGGTATTTCAAGTCTCTTATACTGCAAATTCTAGTCCAAATTTTATTTGCTATTGATTGGCTAATTTTAAACTGTTACTGAATTTACATTATCGTTGCTCTAATCATGACTAGTAACATTCAAACTCTCTAACTCATTATTGCCTCATTGTTAGCAATTAAAACGTATTATTCTCACAGTTCTTGCATTATTAAAGTATGTAATGTATTCACATAACATTATTAAACATGTTTTACAATAAAAATAAGCATATGCGATGACTGTTACATACATTTAAAATTAATTATTACATACATATTGTTTCAAGGCGGGCTGTTATTGAATTTACTTATTATAAAAATACAATTGAAATTATTCAGGTATTAAAATACAGCCTCAAAATCTACGATTAAAGGTAAGTATATATAGATTCCAAGAAATAAATACAATAACATATTAATTAACTTACTAAATTATAGGGATGGGACCTCGATATCGTCGATACCTCGATAATACTCGCGGTGGTATCAAAGTATGTCTAATTGAGATAAACCTTCGATATGTTTCGATACTTTTAAATTTTTAAGTTTTGCATTACTGAAAGTTGTTGCGTTTAGCTTTATGCTAGATAAGGAATGAAAGGAGTCGAGACTCTATGTTATTGCCTTGCACATGTTCCCTAAGAGTTGCTGAACTATAGTTCTTGATAGACCTGGACTGTGTTTCCTGTGGATGAATCAATGCAACATTCCATAGACTCTTGTTGTCTAAATGAAAACATGCAAAACAATGGGGGAAGAGTAGGGGTAGTCGTGTAACATGCAGCGTTAACTGAGTTGTGAATGAAACTGATTTAGCTGAAGCACCTTTATGAATACCTTGGCTTGGTAAGTCACTCACAGCCATTACATTTACTTACTCCGGTGACCAAAATCTGTGAACCCATCAGAAACAAATCAGAACTTAGGATGTGAGATAATACAGCGCATGGAAATGTTTGTTCTTTCCTCCCATCTGTTAAGTTTGTGTTTACGCAGTCAAACTCGGGTCACGAGCATAGCTTACAGGTATACCGTAGGACCAATTTCGATAATATGGATAGAAAATCCTTTAAAAGAAAGTTTTCAGCATAAAATACAGGGTGAATCACCTAAAACTTGCACCGCAAATATTTCGGAAATCGAAAGTGCTATTGATGTGCAGTTTTCACAACATTGATTGGTAGTCAGGGGCTCGTACATTTAGCCTATAAACAGATTTTAATAATACTGAGAAAGTGTATTCTTTGAGCAAACATACAATTTTTTAAACGGAACAATGCCTAGTTACATCAACAGAATAAAGGTAAATTAGAATGTCAGTGGCGTTTGTTGCAAGATTCTAGTGCAAGTGGTTTACGAGAAATCTTATTTTGAAACTTTGACGCACCGACACTTGTACAACCTGTGGTAGCACAAACTAAAGAAAAACAAAAGGGAATTATAATACTTCTGTGGATTCTTACAAGCAAACAGAACATAGCCCTTCAAAGGCTGTGTTCAAAATGACCACCGGCAGTTTCAATACACGCTTCCAGTCTGCTATGGAAAGACTGCTGCACACGTTCTAGCATTTCAGTGGAAATTTCAAAGCAGGCAGCAGTAATACATCGTTTCATATCATATGGTGTAGTTGGTACATCCTTGTAGACAGTGTCTTTCAGCCTTCCACACAGAAAAAAGTCAAGGGGTCAGATACGGTGAACGGGCCGGCCAAGGTACAGGTCCTCTTCGTCCAATCCAACGCTTTGGAAACAATCCGTTAAGACAAGCTGTAGTACTTCGTGCACTATGGGCTGGACAGCCATCATGTTGGTGCCACAGGTTCCTCCTAGTCAGCAAAGGAACGTCTTCTAGCATCTGTGGCAGATGGTCTGTCAGGAGGCTGCGATACTTGTGCGAGTTCATTGTTCCTTCTATGAACAAAGGAACTATGAGCTGATGGATCACTATCCCACACCACACGTTTAAACTCCATGGACGCTGACGTTCCACCTGACGAAGCCACCGGGGATTGTCAACAGACCAATAGTGCATGTTTCTGCGGTTTACCTGGCCATGGTTAGTAAATTTTGCCTCATCACAAGATACATGAATCTGGAGTACCATGTCTTAATGTCCATGTACAAAAGTTAACAAAATAATTGCCGAGATGGTTGACGTCTATTGGGATACGTTTCCGCATACACCGTACAGGAACGAACTGCATTCTTCCTACACTCTCCATACATAATGAGCATGTCGGCTTTATCTGCATTAGTAAACCCCATCTTTCACTCACGACTTACTGCTTGAACTGTCACAAACTAACTGACCAGAAAGTCGCAATGCAATCAATGAACAGAAAACCCAATGCAAACAAACATAACAACACTGTACCTAGTAACTAAGCAGGATGAATGGGACAAACAATTGTTGGGGTGGAAACTTTTCAAAATACGATTTCTCGTAAACCACTTGCATTAGAATCCTGCAACAAAGGCCATTGCCATTCTAATTTACCCTACCTTTATTCTGGTGATGTAACTAGGCATTGTTCCATTTAAAAAAATTGTATGCTTGCTCAAAGAATACACTTTCTCAGTATTATTAAAATCTGTTTATAGGCTAAATGTACGAGCCCCTGACTACCAATCAATGCTGTGAAAACTGCACATCAATAGCACTTTCCATTTCCGAAATATTTGCGGTGCAAGTTTTAGGTGATTCACCCTGTATAGTTACATAAATGGTAAGCAAAGAAATTATTATTACTATTATCCATAACTAACAATAGGGGATCATCATCTGTGGCATCATCAAGACAAAAACAATTAGTTCCAATTGGAGAATGTCAAACAGGAACAATTTGGGAATTAGCATACAATACAAAATTGTTTACAGGCGTTTATACACAGAAAACTACTAATAAGAACGTAATTCAGTGAACAAGCTATCGCCTTTACAGTTTTTTTTATAAAGTAAGTATCGGTATCGAGCAATAGTAGTATCGTCCCATCACTATCTACTTTTATATTTAATCCTTAAAATGCATACTTTCCTTGTAGCTTTACGTTGATTTGAGATTTCAAATTTTGTCTACCTCATTACTTTATCTATCCATTTGTTCTGCGATGGTTCAATTGAAATTGCCGAATTACACAGGATTATGGAATATGTATTAATTAGTTAATTTAAATAGAATTTAAGTGAATTATTAAAAGTTGAAATGTTGACAATATTTGAGATCTCAAATTTACGTAAAGCTACAAGAAAGGTTATGTATTTTAAATGCTAGATGTATGCATTCTGATTTAGCTCTCTCAATTTTTTACTACTATTTTTTGTTTAGATGAACGAGGTGCCATAGGAAATAGTATAACAGCGATACATATCCTGCCGCTATGCATACTTTAGGATTTTTTAAATGAATTATTTTAGGTCGCTTTAACAATGAAGCACTACCACGACCGTAACAATTTAAGACCACCATACAAAATTAAATTTACTATTTAAAATACAATGCAGTGTATTATAAGCAGGCAGAGGTGTTTTAGTGAGTAAACCATCAAGCTAGGAACGCACCGAGAGTTGGCGGCGAGGGAAGATGGAAGCGCTTGTGACCTTGCAGTGTTCTCTGTAAACAAATGTGCTGTACAGTTTGAAGGCAGCACATCCTGTTTCGATAGCAGGTAGACCAAAATTATGGAGTATTAGAAAGAAGTAAAGCAATGCACGTTAAGCTGCTGATAGTGTACAATAAAGTTCTCATGAGTGATAGCGCTGGGTAAGTAGATCGTTGATTTTGGCTTCTTGTTTCCATGACAGTTCAGTAGGAGATGCTTTACAGTATGTGATAACCTGAAGCTGGCACAGAGCAAGGGTGTATCATGGGTAAAGAGATAGGCATGAATTACTTTACAATGACCAGTTCTAAGCCGAGGAAGAATCACATGGTTTCTTTGTCGGAGTGCCCAGATAGTGTAGATACTTGTGCCGCAGCCGACATCATGTAGTTTACTGTTAAATGCCAGCCATTCTTTCTTCCATTTCTCAGTAACACGTCGTTTGATAAATGTTATAACATCTTGATGTGGTGATGCTATTATGAGGTCGCTAGGGGATGTCGAGTGGCTCTTGCCTTAGCAGCGTCATCTGCTTTTTCATTTTCTTTTATGCCAACATGTGACGGGACCCATATTAAGATGACATACTCTCCGGAAACGCTGATTTTGGTATACAGAGAAACAATATACACCCTTATAATTGTATCTTTTAAATAGAAGCATATCACAACATAGATATTAATGGAGTGTCTACATGGAGAAATGAAGGGCATATTCTTGTTATTTTGTGAACCAAGCGTTAGATTAGGAGCATACATTATTTGACTTAGGGCCGGTTTCACCAACAAATGCTAAATGTTAACACAATGTTAAACTGATTTAACACTGAAGTTAACACAAATTCTGTTTCATCAAACAATGTTAACTTTAACAATGTGTTAAAGACGGTGTTAAGTTAACAACCCCATACCCCTGTGTTAAGGCTTTTAACAAATGTTAGAAATTGGAAAATGGCTGCCGCAAACCAAGATGTTGATGCGAGTTTGCTACAATTGGAGTTTTTGAATGACATTCCTAATAGAGTAGTCGTACGTCATAATCAATTTGAAATCCTACAAAAGGAGGAATTTTTAAAGCAATATAGACTGTCCAAGAGTCCATGAGCATGGTTTTATGGGAAATACGAGAGGTTAGAATACTACCAATAGAAGCTTGCCTCTTTTTCCTAAGTTTTAATTAGCTACTTAGATTTTATGCTACTAAGATTTTTCATTTACTTGTGATAATGTTGGTATTTCCAAAACTACCGTTTGTGAGTTTATCCAGAAGGTTTCCAAAGCAATTGCTTCAAGAAGTAAACTATTCTTTTTGGGGTCTGTTTGATTAATCAGCGATAACACGTTTTCGTCACTTTAGTTTCAATGCAGTGTCCACCACCAGTTTTAAACCGTCATAAACGCTCTTCGCACCTAACGTTTCTGATGCAGCACTTTATATTAGCATAAAATTGCCATGGTTGCTTACTGGATTTAGAGAAACGCGTTCATTCCAATTAAATTACTCGTAGATTTTGTCCCAGGCTGCAATCTTATGCTTAAATGTAAGACCGTCGTCCTTTTCGCACTTGACAATACGTCTATACTTATTAACCAGATTTTAATTAACGCGTTTCAAACGTGAAACAGTTATTTCAGTTGACATCGTGATTCTAACCTCAAACAACCGGGAAAATCACATGACCATTGCCATGAATGTAAATAGTTGTTGGCTACTGACACAGAGATCGCGGCGATACGTAGACAAAAGTGCATCGGAGTACGTTCAGAAGCAGTGTAGTTCGGCCACCGCCTTCTCGAAAGCTAGCGTTCGCAGTTGTCTTTGACGTTAGCAAAATGTTAGCTAACAATTTGCTGTGAAAGCTTGATGAAACGCAAAAGTTTTAACCTCGTGTTAAACTTTGAACAAACAAGATGTTAGAGTATTTTTAACATCGGTTGGTGAAACCGGCCCTTAGAATAAGTCAGCGGCTCTAGTATTCTGTCACCCACTGTACACATGGGAGCAGAAAAATTGGCCACTTCCCCTAGATCCCAATAGTATTTTTCCTTCCACATTATTCCAACCAACTCTCCAGCCCTTGTCACGTCTTTCTGTGGCTGGCTTAAAGTAAATCCTATCAAATAAAGAGCGATGTTGCACCCTATGTTAAAGAAAGGAGGCGCCAGAAATAGCCTCCCTTAATGAATTCTACTCTGGATGGTTCAAACAGGACGGTCAATTATAATAGAGTAGCGACTCGACCACTTAGAGGGATGGGTGTGTGAGAAACGAGTTACCTTTATATTTATGCCATACGTTTCTGAAGTAGAGATGGAAAAGAAGTCTAAAATTGTGGCCGCCGAAATTATTATTTCAATATATTTGTGAATTTGAATCATTGTTTTCGTCCATAAACATTTAGTTACCATTATTATTATTAATAATAAGATTAATATTATTATTATTATTATATAGGGAGGGGCATAAGTAGGTATACAGTTGTATGTTTGCTACAATTGATGGATAGAAATGAGTATTTTTTATTTTTATGGTTACTTATTTCATTATTAAGTTTCCCAGCCTTGCTCAGTTTGTCTTTTGTTTATACACAGTTTTCAGTCTCTTGTGTCGCCATGGCTGGGAAGTTAACTAAAAGATCAACGAATCTGGATTTTGGAAGATATGTACTTCTTTTTGGGGGTGTTGTTAAATAGATATTTGCAAGAAGACCCCATATTGTTAATGAAATGATTCAGTACATTAGAGAGGCGTTATAAGAAATATAAAGAATTGTGTAGAAAAGCATGTTTGAATGTAATATGTAGACTACAAGAGTGTGTAAATGCTGAAGGCCAACAATTTGAACACTTACATTAATGCTAGTGGTCTTCAATGTAATTTAGTGAAATTAAAGTAGATTTTTCTCTGCTTATACAATGTATTATTAATGTATACCTATTTATGCCTCTCCCTGTACAATGACACTGGTGATTAGAAGCCTAAAAGTGTCGTTAAATATATGGACCATTGTCGTCAGCCTTATTAATATTATCCTAATTATGATTAACTTTTCACTACTGAACTTGCAAGAATATAGCTCTGCCCATATTTTGGGATGCCGTAAGCAACCTATCAATTTAGTGTTTAGAATTGTGCAAGAGGGAAGGTAGGAGAGGGCGGGGCTACACAGTTTAGCACCAACAAAGTCCCTCGTTCCTATACGGCAGTGGTGGCGAAAACGGGACTCGCGAGGCAGTGTGACTCGCAGGCGCCACTCCTTTTCTACCTGTCTATTCGTTTGTTTTCCATATGCTGCTGAGTGCTGTAGTGAGTGTTGCATATTTGATGACTCGAGGGAGAAAGACATTTTCGCCACCCTTGCTATACGGGACAGTTTTTGTGCTCCCAGTGTACGTTGCTCAGAGGTAGGTGTGACATAGGGCAATGAGGGGAAATAAAGAGAACGGGGTTAGAGTGAGGGAGAGGGTGAAGTGTGAGACAAAATAGGAGAAATAGAGGGGGGAACACAGTGACAGAAAAAAATCCTTGCAGTAAACGCAACAATATGAATGGAACTGCGGGTTCTGCTAACAAAAGCACAACCGAGCGGGTTGGCTCAGGCGGTAATGTCTGTGGCCCGCATCGGGAAGTCTGGGGTCGATTCCTGTAGCCGACGTTCCTGACCCATGGGTTTTTTCGGGGCTTTCCTAGGTCGCTAAGCAAATGCTGGGAAGGTTCATTACATCCCCCGAATTTCCTGTTCCTCCATTCTCATTTCACTTCACCTCTCATCAGCTTGGTTGAGTATTTTTTTATTTATGGACGCTCTTTCACTGCTGGGGTCCTTAGCGTCCCATTCTATATTGGGCGTGAAAGACCGAAAATTTTGCTCAGAGGCCTCTTTATCAGGCTTGAGGTTCTTTTACGTGCCGCAAATCTACGACACGGGACCACCGGTTTTACTTCCCTTACGAAGGAAGCCATGCTAAGGATTTTTACGTTCGAAAAAAATCCATCGTCCTCCGCCATGTTTGAACCCGCGACTTTGGGAACCAGAGCTAGCATGGTATCTCTAGACCACGGAAGACGACATATCTGCTTGGTTGTTTCAGGATTGAAAGTGTCGGCGGAAGTCTCGGCGTTGCATAGCAGGGGAAAAGGATGCTCTATGTATACTTTCGTCCTCCGGAATGGCGATCTCCGTGTCCCCCAGGGGATGTATAAGCCCCAAAGGGGTAGGGGAGCCGGTTGCACCAGCTGCCATCCGGGGAGTTTCAATCTGTAAATAGGTAGGGACCCCGCCCTGTGCCCTGTCGTGCTTCCTGGTCCGGCCGCCCTCTGTCTCCTCACACCTCACCCCTCCCACCCGGGGGCATCCTGTCAGAGGCTTCAGGCACAAAATATCTTCTAGATCGAGGTACCAAGTCCCCCTCTGCAGTTGGCTCTAGTCCTAGTCGTAATAAAAGCATAAATAAATAAATGACAATCATAAAACACACAATATATTTGTTTCTTTTGTAAATAAAGATGGCCAATACAAAAATCTGTACTTTTATGCAGAGAAAGCGTGTAATATTTTGTAAATAAACAGCTGGTAATTTAGCTTGTGATAAACTTGGCATGTTAATATTCTTGAAGAGACGAAAAATACGACAGGCGTTAAGAAGAATGTTATATTAATTTAGTCTTGCACTATTAAAAACTGTAGAATTATGCAATGTTATCTATCAGTGTCAAAATTGCATGCCCAATAAGACGCTGAGGGGGTAAAGCTTAGAGGAAATTGAATCACTGTTCTGACAAATTTAAATCTTTCCCAAGTTCTTCTCGAGAACTGCTTGCAAATAGCGAAGTTGAGACAGAACAGCTGATTCTGTGACCTTGCTGGTTAACCTCGGCATGTGTTCCACTGAGAAGGCCGATAAGTGGTCGTGTTCCTGGTACGCCGGCTAAATAAAACGCCAGCCTTTATAAATGTGGAAGTCGGGTGTAACCGCGGGAAGCAGATTATCTCCACGAGATGCTCTACGTCCCTACCAGATCGCACTTCACGAAAACAAGCCTGGAGGGGAGAAAAAATATATTCTCGTCCTTAGAAGCTACAACTGGGCAGTGTTGCCACCAGTAGTGGAATTTGAACCTTCAGGAGACACTGCAGCGAAAAACGAAAAAGTGAGAAAATGTAGCAACCTTTATAAATTTTAAAAAAATATATGACAGCAAAGTATTTCTCAAGTAATTAGTAATATAATTTATTTACATTTTACTAAAAAATGTACAATGATAAAACTTATTTTAACTTAATTATTCACTTAAATCATAAGATACTATCATTGTCACTAAAATAAGCCTAAATTATAAATGGAAGGAAGGAGAAGCGGGGGGATGCGGCACTTATCCAGGGAGTCCGGGCATTGTAAGGGAGGGCGCCCTAGGGAGTAAGGGATGAGGTGGAGGGAGACACCGGGCGGCCGGAACCAAGAGTGACGGCACAGCAATGACAGGGCCCCTAAAGTTTTCAGATATAAACGCCCCGCAGACGGACACACAGACCGGGAACCCCGCCCCACATGGAGCTCAACGTCCCCCTGGGGGAGGTTCTTATACCCCGGCAACCAGCCGAAGTCCAAAGAACGGAGAAGGTTCACAGAGAGCATCCTTTCTCCCTGCCACGCTACACCGAACTTCCATCGCCGAACTTCCAAACAGACCAAATGGGGCGAAGGATGAATGAAATGATTAATGGAATGAAATGGACAGGGGATGTAAGGATCCTTCCCAGCATTCGCCTGGCGACCCGGGAAAACCCCCGATAAAACCCATGGGTCAGGAAGGTCGGCCACAAAAAATTGAGTTTTACTTATGAACGCCCTTTAACTGCTGTGGTCCTTAGCGTCCCTATTGGGCGTCAAAGACCGGCAATTTTACTCAGAGTCCTCTATCAGGCTTGAGGTTCTTTTACGTGCCGTAAATCTACGGCTAAGGATTTTTACACCCGAAAAACTCTATCGCCCTCCGCCGGGTTTGAACCCGCGACCTCGAGAACTAGAATCTAGCATGGTAACCACTACACCACGGAAGACGACAAGGTCGGTCACGGGAATCGAACCCACGACCTCCCGAATGCGGGCTACAGACGTAACTGCCTGATCCATCCCGTTCGGCAAGTCACGTGAATGTAATATGTCAGATTTTTTTTCTCCATGAAATTACAGGAGTACATATGCAAAAGATGGGAAAACATTGCTCACTGCACACACATAGGTTTATAAATACGCAGAATTTACTGGAGTCACTATTTACATGTAATACTGCTCGTGGCTGAAGTTTCCAAGCAGGCAGCACTTTCACCCGACCTCTATCGTCCTCATAATTTTGGCCATTAAACATTTCACTAACATGCGCGCATTAGTGCTATTTCGTATCAAAAGAAGTACCTGCGTGAACGGCGGTTGGCAGCCGTATAAGCAGCAGGGCTATATGCGACGTAATTTATGGGGTTGTGGTGGATAATGTTCTTGTTGAATACACGTGTTTAATGGCTATGTTCAAGACGAATACAGCTAACCAATGCCAGTGTAATTCTGGAGCAAAGAAAAATTATTGCGAGGTTCCGTGCGTCAGTTATGAAGTTACCGTAATATCTTGGGCTGTTTTTGGATCTTTGTTCTCTCGCACATTTGGTTTATTACTTTCTCTACTACGTATAGTAAGTAGGGGAAGTATTGCATTCCACCCAAAAATTCGATACCGAGATTTCACCGGAAATATATGTTTTGAGACCCACTGAATCCAAAAAAAGCATTTTTGGAAACATGTCCGTGTGTGTGTCTGTGTGTGTGTGTGTGTCTGTGAACAGCATAACTCAAAAACGAACAGTCGGATAAACACCAAACTTGGTATTTAGGTTCAGTATCTTCCAGAGATGCGACACGAAGGTTTTCAAGAAAATCCCCCCACCCCAGACTACCCTTTACATGGAACATTTTTCGAAAATTTTAATTTTCTCAAAAATGGCTCTAACGATTTTGATGAAAATATCATATGTTTAAGATAATGTCATGAGAAATGAAATGTATATCTCGAATTTTCTGGGAATGTCTCCAAAAGTATTCTTCATTCTGAACGACTTTTGCATAACTGGTAAACCGTAAGAGATAGACAGAATTTTACTACACAAAAATGTAGATCGCGTTAAAATACACAATTTATGTCATATACATTTCTTTTGTTGAGTGAACCGTTTTGGAGATATTGCTTGTTATTTCCTTAAATATTTCAATACTTATACTTTTTCTCAAATTCGTTATTCATTTTTTTATGTCCTGGACATGCAAAGAGAATGGAACCTTATAACCTACCATATTTCCCTTGCATCTACAAGAAAATTACCAATAAGATTGACATCTCGATATCTCGATTAACATGAAGCATATGGAGAATAGGCGTTTGTAAAAATAGATTGTACAAGAGTAGAGAAAGTCATGTGAGTGTAACGCATCAGATTTTTTTTCCTATTGCTGTCTACTAGTTTGGGGTAAGAAAGACTTGTTTGTTTGAGCACCTGGGGAAACTGTGTAATTTTATTTAGGTATGAGCTCTGCTCGCATTATTGCGTTAAATACCAAGGTTCTTCTCTCTCGCTCTCTCACCGTCTCTCCCTCTCTTTCCCCCGTTTCTCTCCCTTCTCAATTTCTCTGCCACTCTCTCCCCACCAACGCCCTCATTCCCTTTGCTACTCTCTGTGAAACTTACACGTAATATAGAGTTTTGAAAACCGGCAATAAAACTGCTTTTTTTAGATGTTAAGTGCATCTGAAACTGATTTTGGCAACTTTTT
Source organism: Deroplatys truncata (assembly GCA_030765065.1). NCBI lineage: Eukaryota > Metazoa > Arthropoda > Insecta > Mantodea > Mantidae > Deroplatys > Deroplatys truncata. The sequence continues at coordinate 637,123,240 of CM060990.1, forward strand.
AAAAAAATCACTTAAATTTTTGGAGAAAGAATTCAAATACTATAGATGAGCATTAAATTGTAGTTTAGCATTTATGGCCATTTAAATGTCCAAATGTGTGCACAAAGACCGTGTAAAGTTTAAACATGATTTTCTCGTAATCTTGTTTTCTTAATTTTTGCAAATGTTAAATTTGTTCAATTTCTTTAAAATTTTCGGTATACGTTTCCCAAAAACGAAATTAAGTTTTATTTATGGACGCTCTTTAACTACTGTGGCTCTTAGCGTCCCATTGTATATTGGGTGTGAAAGATCGGTAATTTTGCTCAGAGACCTCTTTATCAGGCTTGAGGTTCTTTTACGTGACGTAAACCTACGACACGAGACCACCGGCTTTAAAGGTAAAGACATATCAGAGATGGGCCCCGGAACCGAGACAGAGCACCGCACGTAGGCCAGTCGCCCCATTGTGCTTCCAACGTCACTCCTGGGAGGGAAGAATGAGAGGAGAGACCCGAAGGGCGACCAGATCCGGATGCCGAAGGGGGCAAGCATGAATGGGGTCCCTAACTTTTCCAGATAGAACGCATCCGACGCCACGCGGTTCCTGCCCACAAGTCGTTAACCTCTAGGGTCCCCGCGAGCAGCGCTCCACGCTGAAGAGAGACCTAGCTGAGAGGTACCGCAGCGACGACAGGGAAGAAATCTTTACGAAGCGCAAGCCACCGCCCAGCCGCAACCCGCCGATCACCGTCGCGTGGTCCTTCAACCCTAAAACAGATGACAAGGAAGATGAGTACAAGACATGACAGGAAGGAGAGTTATGGTAGAAGATGAAACACTCCGGCATTCGCCTGGCAATCACGAAAAGCCCATGGGCCAGTGTGAACGGTCGCCGTGGATCGATCCCAGGACCTCTGGAATGCGGGCCACAGACTTAACCGCCTGAGACATCCCGCGGCGGTGACCAGCGGCTTTACTTCCCTTCCGAAGGAAGCCATGCTAAGGAGTTTTACACCCGAAAAAATCCATCGCCTTCCGCCGGGTTTGAATTCGCTACCTCGGGAACCAAAGGTTAGCATGGTACACACGTTTTTCAAGGTGAACGAAGAGATCTAAATAGCTTTTTCTTGATATCATAATTTTGGATTTAAGACTCGTAGATGTCCTGTACCTTCAGATACTATCTCCGTTTTCTTAGCGCTTTTGAAAGTTTATTATATGATCAGCAAACGGTTCAAAACTAACTTTGCGAACACGTCGTTATTGTTAATGTATAATTTTAATTGTGTAACTTACATTTAAAAATTTACAAAAGCTCTTTTTTTATGTGTAGCCACGTGCACGGACACAGATAAACAAGCACACGTTTGTTACTTTTTGTTAGAGCAAATCACATTTTGGTAAATTTTAACAAATATGAAATTCCTTGTCAATCATTTAATACGTAGTATCTTTTTATTTCAATCAATTATAAGGCCTCATGGACTGGTCCTTCGGTCAAGCATCAGCATCTCCATTACTTTTAAACAGTGGAATTTCATCATGAATTAATCACATTACTTTTTTAATTACTTGATTTTTTTTAAAATAAGTAAAACCTGCCAGATCAATGTTAAGAGCTCTCGTCGGAAAATTATTAAGAGGAAATAAGCCGAAAATAATGAAGCTGGTATGCTTACGTTTTTCGCTATACATTGGTTAGAAAGAAATAATAGGAGCATACTGTTTTTCCCCACATAGTTGCATAATTTTTAATCTGTTAGAAAGCTCCATCTCTCAATATAGTCCCACCGAATAATATATCTACTCTTATGTCACATATGTAGCACCCTCACAGCTCCTCGTAGAATCACTTTTCAGAATGTGTTCTACCTACTGCTGGACAGGATTTAAAGCTCAACAGGTGATTCTCCAAAGCTCCGAAAAGGCAATAATCAGATGGTTTCAAGTTGGGAGGGTGTGGCGTTTGGCAATAGTTAAAACCGTTACGTCCATTTCACTCGCCTCCGGAAATTGGTCTTCTTCTCTGTTATTGTGCGGTTTTCTCACCTTCCACCAAGTTGTAAAACTGTGCGCTTTTTTCTGTGATTGTTAAAGCTGCTCAAACATTATCAACATCACCTGTGAAGCTCTGTAGTGTTCATACATCTTTCCAGAGAACCCCTGCTTTTAATTATCCTCTGCGGTCTCTGCCCATACATCGAAAGCCCTTGAAGGATTGTGCTATAATGTAACTCAGATCGTAACCTTTTGTCCTGGTCTTTCACCAGGAGCTAGACTACAGCACTAGTTATCACGATTGTCACTGACGAACATAGGAGAATATTACAGATGGCGACAAGTTATAGATTTTTAATCGCTACAGAACGCCCTTAATAAAAGCTACATAAAATATATATATATATATATATAAAATACGAAATAAGCATACCACTATATGATTAGTATGAAATTACTTTGGAAACGATACGCGGTGTGTCTAGTAGATGTGTCCTTGAAGCTCAGGTAGCACATAAATACACATAGGTACTGATACTGAATTTAGGAGGTGTGAAAAGTAAATGATGATTTTGCAAGCACACTTCCCCTTTGTGGCTAGCTTTCTGTATAGCGTCACACTAGTGCGAGGACAAACTAAAGCCCGAACTTGTTATTAATACTTATTTTCCATCAATTCAGGGCCTGTGGGAGAGAATATTGATGCATGCTCTCACTCCTCTCCTCAAAAGAAACACTCTGTATAACCTCTTCAGTTATCTTTCACTCTTACTAGACCAGTACCTAAACTTCAAAGTCAGGATGTTTATTTTGGTAGTTGATGTCACAATATGTCCAGTTTATTTTATTACTGGACCTAGCAATTACTAGGAGTTACGAGTAAGTACATTTTATATGAAATATTTACATACATTTGTGCTTCAAAAGAAATGTACTAAGACATGACCGAATATATTTTACATATTTTAAGAGCTTTTCCCATTTCCTCTCGTATTTAGAAGTTATCCAATTTGTTTAAGTGAGAAAGACAGTTAATGTAGGTACGGTCAAAGAATCTTAGACTCGTGTTAATTGCATATGTGCCATTTTTAGCAACAGAATGTGTTTGTGTTAAACGTCAGTCATTGTACTCTCATTCTGTTGTTTGTTTCACGGGAGATGGTTAACGATCCTCAAGAAGTTTTCTAAGAAATAGTTTCACTAGCTTGCCAGACAGGTAGCTGGCAGTTCTAATTATCTTTGGATCGATGGGTTTTCGGAAACACTCCCGCTTTTGCTTGGCTGCGAGGTACAGAAGAAGCAATACTGATCAAAATTTTAATACAATTAATTTATTGCTGAATGAGTTCTGCACAAATAGAATGTCATGTAATGCACGTAGAAATATACTTTCAACAAATATAAGTAACTAATGTTTTGTTATTCGCAGATACATGGATCCTTAAATCTATACTACATGCCTGCGAGTCCTCCAGCGGCTGCCGTCTGCAACTTGCCTTCTACCTGCTAGTGGAGACCTTCCAGCCGTCTGTAAACGTTCACTAAAGCTGTAAACTATTTGGCCTTTTTTTCCTCTATCTCTTGGTCCATTATTCTTATTATAATGTAAATTTCAATAAATTTATATTTTGAAACTACGATAAGCATTTCATCATCGTTTACATTTCACAGTAGTTTACTTCTAAGCTTTAATACATACTCAAAGCTGTAAAATGTTTAACTTTAGCGATATTTAACGGAAGCTTTTTAAGGTGTTTAGTGTATAGTTTCATGCATGAATTGCAAATTTTTAATAAGTACAAATCCTTGTTCTATTAAGTATGTTAAAAATGCATTATTCGACGTCCAACCCCAAGTAAAATTCAATCAGGTGTTAAATAAGTAGACATAAATATTTAACTGATTATTCTAGGTTTTGATATTCAGACTCCACAATTTTATTCGGGATATTTTCTCCGTTCTCTCAGTAAGTGATTTATAACAGAGTGCACGCAAACATGTCCTTATTTGGTCCTAGCAATTGACTTGATGATAATATGTGGCACGACAGCCCTTGTAGACCTAGGCCTACCAACCCGGCTGCAGACCTCACGCCCAAGCACGCAAGCACAGATGGACGATCATTCAACTATTACGGGGATATGCGGTCAGCAGCATGCTTCCCCCAGCCGGAATATTGGATTCGTGGATACCTATCGTTCCCGAGGTCGCGGGTTCAAACCCGGCGGGGGGCGATGGATTTTTTTCGGCGTAAAACTCATTAGTATGGCTTCCTTCGGAACGGAGGTAAAGCCGGTGGTCCCGTGTCGTAGATTTACGGCACGTAAAAGAACCTCAAGTCTAATAAAGAGGCCTCTGAGCAAAATAACCGGTCTTTCACGCCCAATGTAGAATGGAACGCTTAAGGACCACAGCAATTAAAACTCAATTTGATTTAATTTTTGCTACCTATCGTAGCTTCTCAAACGCATCACGATGCTGAATTGGCACCGGTCTTGTATATGGGCCGAAAAATCCACTCTTCCACGGGTGGGCTCGAACCAAGCACATTTCGTGCCTGGGAACCGAAACACTAAACTCCAACGTACTACACCACACCACAGGGTAGAAGGAAACAATTTCATATCAACTATTGACGTCAAGATACCTAAATGGTCGAGTTATACGTTCTTATAGGCAGATAAACATTAATTAGTATTCAGTATTAATAATACATCCTCGCATATGTGCCACATGGTTTCCAGAAAATGGATGTACATGATGTATCAATTAATAGTGCAAACTGAAACGCTGAAAGTATACGATAGTAGAAGCAAAAACGTTCCAGTAAACATGGGTCCCAAACGAGCCGTATGTGATATTTATTACTGTGAATGTGTGGTTATGAGCCGCCACTGACGTGAATTGCTTGAAGATGTTACCCCAGAACAATGTCGAGTATGCGATACATGTATGATGGAACACCGGCACATTTTGCTACAACTGTAAGAAGACATCTAACGTGGAGATATGGTCCAAGATGGATGGGTCGAGGAAGGCATGTACCTTGGCCTCCACGATCCTTTGGATTTTTCTGTATGTCGTCACCTCAAAAGTGTAGTGTACATCACCCCCGTTGAAATACTGGAGCAGAGAATTGTACGACTTGTCAAGAATTTCGGGATGATCCGGGGGTGTTTGAAAGAATCCGAAACTCGCTAAGAGACGAGTACTGCATCCAGATGCAAGGGCGACACTTTGAACATCCTTTAACAGGGAAGGATGTACAGTATTAATACCATGTAACATACTAAAGTAGAATTGTATACCTTGTTAAGTTAAGCTTTAAGTGAGTTTTGAGGCAACTTAGAATGGCAATTATTAAACGAAAAGTCTACTTTTAAAATTCATTTTCACTAATTAGGACGATTTTGCTTAATGAAGTCAGTGGCGGCTTTTAATCACACATTTGCAATTATCTCGCACATGGTTCGCTTGCGGACCCATGTTTATTGGAACGTTATTGCTTCTACTATCGTATACTTTCAACCGTTCCTGTATATACCTAATTCAATTTCATCCATATAGCTTCATGAGATGCTTACCTTTGTTTCATTTTGGAGTGGGGCCTAAACTAATAAAGTATGAGGTTTTAAATATAACTGCACTTCTTTGGGACAGTTGTATTGCTTTGTAAAGCTGTAAATACGAGCTTAAATTACAGAAAAATATTATAAGAAAACTCAGGTGCCTATTAAGAGTTGTTATGGAATACAGAAATACAACTATAAGGTATTCCGTTTTAAGGATATTATTCACGGCAAAAAAGTGTTCTTATTTTAATATCAGTAATTTAAATTGCTTTATAATTGAAAAAGTATACATAAGAAATTTTAATTTATTTGAACTGCAACAGAAAGTACTGTGAAATTAAAGTTAATATAGCAATAATGGTAGTGGTGATAATCACAAACTCAAAAGCCTTTGGTAACGCTTATGCCACATGTTTTCCAAGTGTAATTCCGTAAGCGCATCCAGTAGTACTTCTTCTTCTTCTTCTTCTTCTTCTGTAACTGATTACCTCCTCATTGTAGGACTTACCCCACAAGGACTTGGAAGTCAATGCCTTGGGTCAGTAGCCTGTCGAGGAACAAGCAAACTCTGGATCATAGCATATCCAGGATAGGTGATCAGCCCAATGCCTTGGGTCAGTAGCCTGTCGAGGAACAAGCAAACTCTGGATCATAGCATATCCAGGATAGGTGATCAGCCCAATGCCTTGGGTCAATTGCCTGTCAAGGAGCAAGCAAACTCTGGATCATAGCATATCCAGGATGGGTGATCAGCCCAATGCCTTGGGTCAGTAGCCTGTGGAGGAGTAAGCAAACTCTGAATTATAGCATATCCAGGATGGGTGATCAGCCTTGGGTCAGTTGCCTGTCGAGGAGCAAGCAAACTCTGGATCGTTGCATATCCAGGATGGGTGATCATCCCAATGCCTTGGGTCAGTAGCCTGTCGATGAACAAGCAAACTCTGGATCATAGCATATCCAGGATGGGTGATCAGCCCAATGCCTTGGGTCAGTAGCCTGTCGAGGAGCAAGCAAACTCTGGACCATAGCACATCCAGGATGGGTGATCAGCCCAATGTCTTGGGTCAGTAGCCTGTCGAGGAGCAAGCAAACTCTGGATCATAGCATATCCAGGAAGGGTGACCAGCCCAATGCCTTGGGTCAGTAGCCTGTCAAGGAACAAGCAAACTCTGGATCATAGCATATCCAGGATGGGTGATCAGCCCAATGCCTTGGGTCAGTTGCCGGTCGAGGAGCAAGCAAACTCTGGATCATAGCATATCCAGGATAGGTGATCAGCCCAGTGTCTTGGGTCAGTAGCCTGTCGAGGAACAAGCAAACTCTGGATCATAGCATATCCAGGATGGGTGATCAGCCCAGTGTCTTGGGTCAGTAGCCTGTCGAGGAACGAGCAAACTCTGGATCATAGCATATCCAGGATGGGTGATCAGCCCAGTGTCTTGGGTCAGTAGCCTGTCGAGGAACAAGCAAACTCTGGATCATAGCATATCCAGGATAGGTGATCAGCCCAATGCCTTGGGTCAATTGCCTGTCAAGGAGCAAGCAAACTCTGGATCATAGCATATCCAGGATGGGTGATCAGCCCAATGCCTTGGGTCAGTAGCCTGTGGAGGAGTAAGCAAACTCTGAATTATAGCATATCCAGGATGGGTGATCAGCCTTGGGTCAGTTGCCTGTCGAGGAGCAAGCAAACTCTGGATCGTTGCATATCCAGGATGGGTGATCATCCCAATGCCTTGGGTCAGTAGCCTGTCGATGAACAAGCAAACTCTGGATCATAGCATATCCAGGATGGGTGATCAGCCCAATGCCTTGGGTCAGTAGCCTGTCGAGGAGCAAGCAAACTCTGGACCATAGCACATCCAGGATGGGTGATCAGCCCAATGTCTTGGGTCAGTAGCCTGTCGAGGAGCAAGCAAACTCTGGATCATAGCATATCCAGGAAGGGTGACCAGCCCAATGCCTTGGGTCAGTAGCCTGTCAAGGAACAAGCAAACTCTGGATCATAGCATATCCAGGATGGGTGATCAGCCCAATGCCTTGGGTCAGTTGCCGGTCGAGGAGCAAGCAAACTCTGGATCATAGCATATCCAGGATGGGTGATCAGCCAAATGCCTTGGGTCAGTTGCCTGTCAAGGAACAAGCAAACTCTGGATCATAGCATATCCAGGATGGGTGATCAGCCCAATGCCTTGGGTCAGTTGCCGGTCGAGGAGCAAGCAAACTCTGGATCATAGCATATCCAGGATAGGTGATCAGCCAAATGCCTTGGGTCAGTTGCCTGTCAAGGAGCAAGCAAACTCTGGATCATAGCATATCCAGGATGGGTGATCAGCCCAATGCCTTGGGTCAGTAGTCTGTCGATGAACAAGCAAACTCTGGATCATAGCATATCCAGGATGGGTGATCAGCCAAATGCCTTGGGTCAGTTGCCTGTCAAGGAGCAAGCAAACCCTGGATCATAGCATATCCAGGATGGGTGACCAGCCCAATGCCTTGGATCAGTAGCCTGTCGAGGAGTAAGCAAACCCTGGATCATAGCATATCCAGGATGGGTGATCAGCCCAATGCCTGGTATGGCGGTGAAGAAGGGAATGAAATGTAGTGATGAAAGGGACCATAGGTAAATTCGCGGATCAAATTAATCAACCCAGCATTCGCATAACGACCAAGGAAAACCGCGAAAAAAACCTTTCGGCCAAATTGGTCGGCCTCGGGGGTTTGAACCCGGGATCTCCCGAATGCGGGCCACAGACGTTACCGCCTGAGACATCCCGCGCTGTCCAATAGTAGTTCATAAGTTAAAAGTTAGGAGATGTGTACATTATTTTGTTAAGCAGGCCTTGCAGCCCTGTAACCTTTTTCAATAAGAGCAATTACTTTGGGTTCGCTGTGTTCACTTCTTAAAATGACATATTACTATGCAGGACAGTTTTTAAGCAGCAGTCACTCAAAAATTTTTTCCTCCTCTTTTTATTTCTTTCCTAGAAATGACCTTTGTTCGAAAGTTAATTTCTGCGTCTAAACTTTATGTCATACAAATATACGAGTGATTTTTAAGGGGCTGGTGTGAAAACCAAACGATGAGGTTCCACAAAAATCAGATAATGGAAAACAGTATAGGAAGCAAGATGCATCGGCACGTTTCTGTGCACTCAAGTTTACAGAAGTTACGCACATGCACCTTCTTTCCCGCCTATAGAAAAATACAACACTTCCACTTCCTGCCTCCCTCCCTCGGTGCTTCTTATGGGCTTAAGAAATCTCTCTCGAGAAAGATATTAAAATAGTAAACGCATCCAAAATTATTCTTTTGGACCAGCAACTTTAATTCGCCGTGAACTGAAAATTTTGAAACATTATATGGTGTATTTTGTGTTCTTCTTCTTTCTCTGTTTACCCTCCCCGTTGTTAGGGCTTACACCCCCAGGACTTATGAGCGGGTGCCTGGATCAGGCGCCTGTCAGGGAGCACAGACTACGGATCAGAGAGAACAGTCAGGATGGGTTATGACCCCGAAGGCTAGTATGAGAGCGAGGGAGGAAATGATATAAAATGACGGTGAGTTGAATGAAAGGAAAGGTGATGATGTTGCAATTCGTGGAATGAATGGCGGGGGAAAGGATCGTCCTCCGTGCTAGTTCCAGAGGTCACGGTTTCAAACCGGGATTTTTTCGGGCGTAAAATTCCTTAGTATGGCTTCCTTCGGAAGAGAAGTAAAGCCGGTGGTCCCGTGTCGTAGATTTACGGCACGTAAAAGAACCTCAAGTCTGATAAAGAGGCCTCTGAGCAAAATTACCAGTCTTTCACGCCCAATATAGAATGGGACGCTAAGGACCACAGCAGTTAAAGAGCGTCCATAAATAAAACTCAATTTAATTTAATTTTGGAGAAAACCCGCCCAGAGGCCGCTTTGTCCACCACAAATCCTACATACGGTTCCCTGCGATTGAACCTGGGCTGCCTTGGTGAGAGACGAGCGGTCATACCACTCGGCCACGGCGCCGCCATGTGGCTTGTATTACTACGAATCTATGAAATGGAAAGACGTTCAGAGCCTATGATTCGTTTATTAATCTTTTTGAGCTTATTTTCCCAGTTGCATGCAGTAGTAACTTGTTTCATTTTAGGAGCAACACATTTAGTTGTATTATAAACTTACGAATAAAGGTTATTGTTTTGCAGAAGAGACGTACGCCATTTATACACAGAGCTAAGTCTGTATACACAGAGTAAAGCTGTGCCTTGAATTGAGAAATCACAAAATACGACAAAGTTAATACAGAGTAACAACGTGACAAGCAACGGTGTAGGAGAACAAATTGTATACGTACAGCTGTAGCGTTTTGCCCGCTACTTCGTCGTGGGTATCTCACCTGCGTCGTTCTCGTCTCTGCGTCGTTGTATGGGTAGTCTTCAGGACTCGAAATCGCCGATATCAGTCAGGAAGCACTTCTCGTCGATCTCAGGGTCAACTGTCGGCGAATCGGTCTGAACTTCCCTACAGTTGTTGTCAGAGTAGGATTGCGGGAGTGGTGACACTGGGATATTATTCTTGAAGAAAACACGTTTTCACTTTTCTCACTCTCTATACTAGAAATCCTGCAAGATTCGTTGGCATTCCCTAACACGTGTGATTCTTTTAGCACTGTCTTGCCACTATTGTCTCATGGAACACTAAAGTTTGCTCCGGCTAGTTATTTAATATCTCGGTGTTCTATCACCGTTCTTTAGATTCGCGCGAACTCGATGTAGTCACTTCACTAACATTAACTCGTTTATGAGCTTGGATATAATTATATCGAAGAATACCGTTAGCACATTATATAAATTTTTCTACCTACATCACTTTATAATTGCGCGGTACTTATCAAATTTCGGAACTTAGCGTCCTTTTCTGACCCGGAGTGCGACGTGTTACCTTAACGAAGAATCATGACAAACTTTCCTAAATCCACGCTCGCGTTCACATATATCAGTCACTGCTCGCCTCCAAATTTTGTACATGTCACTGCGTCTTCCTATCTTTCCATTGGTTCTATTACTTATCCTCTAAGTTTATTGATTCCCTGGTTGAAAATTCAAAGCCTAACTGTAAGAAATGCCCGTTGTCTCATAGCGTCTGTTTACTCCTAAAACTTGCTTGGTCCCCACGAAGTATAAAAGAAGCTTTCGAATTTTATGGCCCCCGCTCGGAAAATATAATGAACAATCTGAACGATGCTACTCTTATTTTACCTAAATCTTTGAGTTTTTCTTAAGCAATTACTCCTTTATTTATTTGACAATATTATTGAGGCTTGGGGAGGTATCTGTGAAAATTGCTAAAATCCATAGTTTTGGTCATAATGATGTGAAAGTTTGTATGTATTTGTGCCAAAGGGTATCTAGTAGGTATACTAAATTTCACTTTTCCATCTAAGATAGTTTTGCAAAAAAATTATTTACTGTTTTTTTGCCACAGTTTTAGTGTAGTATAACAAATGCTCCATGCATAACATTATTAGTTGTAAATAAAATAAACTCTGGCTGTATGTTTCTTTTGATTATATCTACAAAACTTGGTATTTTTTTTTAGATGTGTCAAATAGTTTTGGAGAAAAAAATTATTGAATACATAGATTACCTTTTTTTTCCAAAGTATAATTTTCAAAATAAAAATTCAATAACAATTAAACTGCTCCATATAGATCATTTAAAATACCAAGTTTTATGTATCAGTTATCTAAGAACATGTGTGCAAAATTTCAAAGAAATCCATTAAAAACTGCATTGCAAGGAGCATTTTGAACATTAAAAAATGTAGAAAAACAGAAAGCGAAGAAAAATGACTTTAAAGTTTTAAATGTATAACAACACATATTTACTGCTTTAGAATTCCCCTGAACCATATGAAGGTCCTTGAGATAACTGTTTATCCTCCTCTTCTCTAAGTTTTAACACTTTTAACTGTTTCTTTGCTGATTTGAATGTATTTAATGTACTTAGTGCACTCTGCTTTAATTGTCGCCTATCCCTGACACTACTAATTCTTTTGCTGACTGGACTTGCTTTACTAGCTGTGACCCTATCCTTTGCATACAGTACTCTCACAACCCATATTGAATTCACTGATAGTTGAAGTCACAGCAATTTGTATTCTTTCTAGAAACAAAAACTTCTTTGGGACATTTACTCCATATTAAACTATGTAAACTCTCATTTGCATTTTGAGTTTTTCCTTTTGTACACCTCTAATAAATTAGTATTGGTTAATCTTTTTTGTACTGGCATAATTGCACTGACTACTTTGGATGACACAAATGTTCTCTTCCCTTCAGGTTTAGGGATTTCCTCACTTTTAATAACAGACAATTATAAAAGTACCAAAATGATTCACCTCCAGGACATTTAAAGTGCTATGGCTTCTCATCAGTTGACATGCAGTGATAGAGAGTTGCAAATATTGCAGATTTTATCTGATTTACATTTGGAAGATTGTTTCTAATTGCATATCTATAATAATTTTGAAGCCTTACAATGGTTTCAGCTTTCAAACTGCTTGGTGAAATGCATCAACCATTTTGCTATTTACATCAAAATGTGCTCATTGGTAACTCTAGGACTAGTGTATGTATCCACATAACTTTAATGACAAGAAGAGGATTGTACAGTTACTTTACTGGCAAATCCTTTTGTACCACTAAATTTTGCTTCTAAACCTTGCAATCCACAATCTGTGCATGTTAAATTGCTAAATATTTTACTCCAAACTTCACTGAGCACAAGTACATAATCTGGATTTGGTAGTTCCACATTCATTTCATTTCATCATCCTTGAAGAAATGTTGAAATTTTTTACCACCTGAACTTGGTTCTTCAAGATCTACTGCAGGCCTAACTTTGTTTGTTTCCCCCTCAGATTTGCCATCTGGACATTATATTTTATCTTGCTGCAAGAGATTTCTTTGTCTGTCTTCTCTTACTAGGCCTATCAATTTTGTAATAATGTTATACCAATTAATAACAAGAAATGTATGGAAAGTTAGTCCACCTAACATACAATTTTTACAACCTTATAGTAGATTCTGACAGTGAAAAGAGAATTAGGTGCTTGCATGTTTACAAACAACAAACCAGATTTTCTCTTACAATAAGACACTTATTTGATATTCCCTGCCATATTTTCTACTATATTATACATATTCTTATTCTAAATTGTACTTATCTATTTGTAGGTCACTAGGACTTCTCTCTTGTAGAAGGTGTATATCATGTCTACATTTTTAAAAAAACATGAGCACGTGTTCACTCACTGACAATAAACAAATGAACTGAAGACATGCCTTCCCGGGGTGAATGTTTGCAGAAAATCCCAGAAGATGTCTCTGCTATCATTTACCAGCACTGAATGTGACCGCCTGATTTAAACTTCAAAATTGTACGCGATTTTGCTTGTACGGAGTAATGAGTGAATTTCAGGAGCCACGCCCACCCGCACATGGGCATTTAAATCATGACGTAACGGCCTTTTAAATGGCGATGCGGCGTAAACTACAATAGATTCTGAAAGTACAAAGTATAAACATAATTTTAAGGCAAAAAACGAAAAATTGGATTTTTCATCATTTTTGCCCGAATTTCACCGATGCCTCCCCTTAAAACAAATTAACAGCTTCAGAACGGCTTTCGATTGATACAGTTTTGATTCAAATTGCTTTAAAATTATAGAAAATTATTGCATTAAAAATTAATTAATTATCAATAATTCCTAAATTATAATTATTACAGAGTTCCCTTCTGTATATGCTTAATCAGGCTGGAATATCGCTACACAGCGAAAGTCGCGGCTAAAAGAATCACTATTTTCTCTCTAAAGCAGACAATAAAATAAATGATACTTGGTCGATTTCAACACAATGGCCATACAACATCCTTGAAGTTGTATAATGTTGTTCTTCAAACCATAGAGATTTGAATAGATATGTTGAAAACGTTTATAATGTAGTTTAATATTTTATAAATTTGTAGAAAAACGCTTTAAAACGTAGAGAAGTTTGACAACAGCGCACTTTTTCTTATAGGTGGATGATTTTGTTTTCTCTGGAGGGACAAGTGAGAGAAGGTAGGAAAGGAAAAGGAAGGAATAACAAGGAAGTGTCGAGGATTTGGGGAGTACCGCTTATACTCCTCCGTTATTGACGTCTGCCGCCTACAGCACAAAGCTCTAACTATAGCCTAGAGCATGGCGTGTCTTAGGGAAGGAAATGTTGAGGAGAAGAGTAGGATAAGGAAAGAACAACTTTATTGAAAAATAACAACTTAAATTGGGCATTCAGTCGCGGTAGTTGCGGTATCTATACCGAGCAGGCTGAGGCTGCGGTAACGTGTGAGACTTGCATTCGGGAGAGCTCTGATCCGTGTGTTTTTCGTGGTTTCCCCAAGTCGGCATGCGAATGCTGCAGTGTTTCATCTTCTAATACGACTTTCATGCCCCTCATTTCTTATATCCATCATCTTCGTTTCTGGGTTATAGGACCAGGTGGCGGGTTGCGGCTGGGCGGTGGCTGTGCGTTCTGTGCAGGTTTTCTCCTGACGTCCCTGCGGAGCTGCTCAGTTAGTACCCGCCTCCGGGTGCTTCCGGCAGGGCGCCCCTTCGGGAGACTCACGGAGGTTAGGGGGTTTGTGGGTGGCCTAGGCATGCGTTCGATCTGAAAACGTTAGGGACCCCGTCCATGCTTGCGCCCGTCCGTATCCGGATCTGGTGGCCATTCGGCCTCATTCCTCCCTCCCAGGGGTTACGGTAGAAGCAAAAAGGGCAGTTGTGGCCTATATGCGGTGCTCTTCCCCGGTTTTGGGGCTTCTCCGTTCGTCCGTACCCTAACCTTTCCCTTTTACGGTGTCTATTCTTAGATTCCATTGTCAGGATGTGTTGCTCGAAGTTCGTGATATGGGTGTGACCGTCATCGAGCTTGTGGTAATTGTCTTGTAGATGCCATGCGAGAGGTGATGTTCGTGTACGGTAAGCTCAAGCCCGCCGCGGAGTAGAACGCGCGCTCTCTTTCCGATGGAACTATAACATTTTACTATATTGCAGGAACTATGTTATCTTTACTACTAGCGTTCAGTTTCTAAGACAGTTCTTTCGTGTATTTTCAGCGAAATGTTTAACGAAGCAGCTAAAATCGAATCGCACTTGTTTAATTTGGAATGAAACAATAAAAGAAAACCAATATTTTAACCTAATTCTTATGCACTTAATGTAAGAGGAGCGATTTAGGCTCTCGGATACAAAGGTCATCGACGTATAATGTGAAAATAAAGTAAAATTGGGTTTTATTTAAGGGAATGCAACAAAACAAAATGTAAAACTTTAATAAACGAGACTAACATCTAAATTAACTTAGTTTTGTTTAAACATTGAATAATAAAGCAAAATAAAGAACATGTAGAATGTGGGGAATCCCCTTTATACGAAGACACGAACGAACGATATCAAGCGAGATACCGCAACAATCTGAGGCGTGTCTGCGATCAGTTATCATGCCTCTGTTGCAACCTCGTAACTCCACCTTAAATTATGGTTTGTACAAAAAACCACTGCTAAATTATGGCAAAACGATGCCCTTAAGGAAAAAAATTCTGATGTGTTACATTCACATGACTTTCTCTGCCCTCTATTATTTATTAGTGAGTACACAAACTATTCCCACGAAAGTTAATTTTTCTATCTACTTCATTTTAATTGAGATAAACCTTTGCAGATGTAGTACATTACACATTTCGTTATAGATACAAAGGGATAGTGATGTTTAAGAACTGCACGCTATATGCTGCTTTAAATTCTACTCTCTTTCCATGCAATCGCGAGAAACAACCGAAAATTGACAAGACTTGAAAAGAAAAAGTATTGAACAATTCGAAGCATTACTAGCGGATACCTCGAAAACTGTTTACGGCACAAAACGGTTATTTTAAATAAATTGTGTATTTTAAACAGACCTGCATTTTTTGTGTAGTACGTTTTCGTCTTTCTTTACCAGTTACACAGATTATACAACATTCCTTCCTAATGAAGACGACTTTACAGGCTATTCCGAGAGAATTCAAGATATACTTTTTATTTTTCGTGTAAAGATCTTTAATATATGGTGTTTTAATCAAAATCATTAGAGCCGTTTTTTAGACAATAAAAAATATCGAAAAATGTTCCATGTGAAAGGTAGTTGAGGGTGGGGGATTTTCTTGAAAATCTTCATGTCACATCTTTAGAAGATACCGAACTTAAATACCAAGTTTGGTATTTATCCGACTTTTCGTTTTTGAGTTATGCTGTTGAAACATACACACACACACACACGCGCGCGCGCGCGCGCGCGCCTGCGGATCTTTTCTCTAAAAATACTGTTTTTCTGACTCATGGGATCTCAAAACTATTTAGGTTGAAATCTCGGTATACGTTTTTTGGGTGGAGAGTACCTTCTCTACTTACTACAGAGTGAGCCAAAAAACTCCGAACCGCCTGCACTGCGTTTTTCCTGTCCGCGTCCTCGGCGCTCGTTGCCGCCTGCCCCTATCATAGAAAGGCGCGGATGAAACCATACAACATTTTTAAAACTACTTTTAAAGGCTTTACTTACCAACTTTACGAAAGGAGATGCTGAAACTGGCCACCGTCGTTGTCCATACATTTTTGGCACCTCTTTAGGAAACTATCCATCACTCGCCGTAGTTCACGTTGAGAAATTTCCTGGCGGATATTTTGTTTTAATTCTTCCAGGGTGTGTGGATTTGCCTTGTACACTTTATGTTTTAAGTTACCCCGGAGGGGTATTTTATGAACAATATTACCAGCTGCGCGGTGTTTTTCCACTGGGCGTGTGGAAATATGATAAAAACACGATAACGCACTGCTGCTATAAACAAAGTCACGCTGTTGTGGTTTTGCTGTGCAGTGTGAAGTGCAGTTTTGAGTTGACGGTGATGTGATGTGGTTCAGTTATTACGAGTTATTTATCATTTTGTCCTGTACTTAGTCACAAAGTATATTATGGCTCAGTATATGTTTTGTACTGCACAGCGTGTATTTATTTATGATTCGCATGTGTTAACTCGGTCAGCTCGTCAAGTGAAAGTACGATTTGCAGAAAGATTTCCAAGTGTAAAAGTTCCAGGCCGTACAACAATCCATGAACTTACAGTAAATTTCAGGTCCAAGAAGTGTGCAGGCTAAGAAATGTAAAAGACGGCGTTCGGTTCTTACAAAAGACACATTAGACGACATCGGTCATCGTTTGGAAAATCCCCCCCCCCAAAATTCCATGATAGATAGTTACCTAAAGGGGTGCCAAAAATGTGTGGACAACGACGGTGGCCAGTTTTAGCATTTCCTTTCTTAAAATTGGTAAGTAAAACCTTTAAAAGTAGTTCTAAAAATTTTGTATGGTTTCATTCGCGCCTTCTACGATAGCAGCAGACGGCAACAAGCGCCGAGGACGCGGACAGGAAAAGCACCGCGCAGGCGGTTCGGAGTCTTTTGACTCACTCTGTATGCACGTGGTAGAGAAAATAAAAAGTAAAGAAAACAGAAAATGTAGCTTAATTACTTAAGACTTGCCCTAATCTTTTGTGTGAATTATAACGCCAAAAGAATTGTGTAAAATTTATTTTCCTGCTGAAATAAAGGTTCAGTGTGGCATAAATTTTCACTCTACTCTGCACACAAAATCATCCTACGAGGATGACATTCCCCTTGGACCCAGTACTCAGAAAGGAGTGCTCTTTGTGGCCAGTGACAAAAACGTTCTTTAAAATAAAAGTCCTATAAAACCCATAAGCAAGTCTCTAAAAACATCTGCGTGTACATTACATGTGCTTGTTTATGCACAAACGCATCGAAAAGCAGAAATTTGTGGAATTAACCGAAACACTAGATTGTTGTGCTCGTGAAAAGGCTGCAATGCATCGGAGCCAAATTGTCTGGTAAAGAAATACCACCGTATTATGAGGAAGAGTCCTGATTGCAAGACCTACTTCTCAACAGAAGTAAACAGAAACCTCGTTTATTTATACTGTCAAACGGAAAAAAAAGTTGCTAATAAGTCTGTGTAGAAGTAAACTCTTCGTCCTAAATCTCTCGCTGCTCACGTGCTTTGTGCTCTACTTTTTCGCGAGGTTCACTCCACACTAAAAGTACACACATTCCGAGTGCTGACGTAAACAGTACACGTTCCGGGATGCGAACAGAAAGCGTCTCTGAATGTGTACGCTAGAGGAAAACAAGTCAGTCAAAATGTGCAGAAATGAACACTCATACACGCCTCACATGTGGAACCTGGTTTGCCGTGACGTGTAAACTAAATAAGATCCGCAGTTACTGACTGACATTATAAACGTATTTCAAAGAAGGATCACAGCAATTGTTTGACGTTGAAGAAACGCGTTGTTTGTGTGTGTTTTGAGTGCGTTGGCCTCTAGTATATCTAAATCCGTCCCCAAGAGTTCGGTCAGTCTTTTGGACCGTCGACCGCCACCTAGGTTTGCTGCACTCTATGGCATGCTTTTCCCAGCTGTTGCTAGTCAGCTCCTGCCAAGCTTCCCACTTAGGCAAAGTAACTCCCGTCTTTGTAAAGCCATCACCACACATCTGCCAAATATTGTACACTATTTTGCTTAGACATTCTACTATTTGGAGTCAATAAGATGGAGGGAAAAACTTGGCTGTCTTTCACTATCAATTTGTCGTTTTGGTTGTATCACACTTCTGCTTACGTTTTGTAAAACTTTCAGAAGCCTAGATATCTAGAGTCTTTCAACAAGAGTGTCCTATCTTTGAACTTAAATAAAACACATTCTATAAATGATAGAGGTTTATTTCTTTTTTTTATTTTGGAACATAATTAATGTAATTACGTGTGGAAGAGAACATCAGTTAAGTGACCGCCGCGACTTCCTTGGGTTGCGCGTATACGGTTGACCCAATTTTCAGTGACAGAAGAAGTAAATTAGGTCCAGCTTCACGAGTAACGCAAGTGATGTTATTCATAAGATCATTTACTGTTTCTGGCTTGTTGACATAAACTCGAGATTTAACATAACCCCACAAGAAGTAATCCAACGACGTTAAATCACATGACCTCGGGAGCCAGTTAACATCATCATCACCACCACGGGAAATGATGAAACCTCCGAACTTCTTTAAAACATCGATTGTTTCGAGAGCAGTATGGCATGTGGCACCATCTTGCTGGAACCAGATGTTTCTGAGATCTATACCATCCAATTGAGGCCAAAAATAGTCCCTTATAAGAGCCCGGTATCTTTCACCATTGACAGTTAGAATTTCTCCATCTTCAACTTGGAAAAAATATGGACCAACGATTCCACCATACCAAAATCCACACCACATAGTAACCTTTTGAGGATGAAGTGGTCGTTCTTGAATCTGCATTTGGATTGTGATTGTTCCAATAGCGGCAATTTTGTTTGTTAACACAACCATCCAACCAAAAGTGGGCTTCGTCGCTGAAGATGATTTTTCGACCAAAATCCGGGTCAGCTTCCAAATTGCTCCATAGCCCAGTCAGCGAATACACGGCGCAACCTATGGTCGTTGGGCTTTAGTTCTTGAGTTAACATAATTTAGTAAGCGTGAAACTTCAAGTCCAGATGCAGAATTCGCCAAGTTGTGGTCGGTGAAAACCCCAGTTCTTGCGCTCGACGAGCATTTGATTTGTTTCCGTTCTCGCGTACACTCTCACGAACGGCGGCTATGTTTTCGTTGGAGCGCTTACGTCGATTACGTACAGGCGTTCTTTGATCGCTGTCAGAACCACTTCTTTCAAACGCCGAATCGTTCTCTCGCAGGAACGATTATGCACACTGTAAACTTCACGCACTACACGGAAGGTTTAGCGAACAGATGACCCATTTTGATAATAAATATTCACAATTTCTACGCGTTGCTGAATGCTGTAACCTTCCATGGGTATTTTTCAAAACTGTAACCACATGAAGAAAATGACTGCTGTAACTCAATAACAACGGCAGCTATCACATGTTAAAGATAGGACACTTTTGTTGAAAGACCCAATACTTAGCAGTTTTTCGGTAGACAGTGCTGATTTATACATAAAGGTTCAAAATACGATAGGGGTAGTTTTGGAGTGTTGTAAGCTGGCCCATCATTTTCCTTGGTTCCTATAGTATAAGAGTACAAAGTCTTATCTAGACAGACCAAAGAGTGATTTGTATGTTGGGGGTTGAAAATAGAGATTGAAAATCAGGGTAAGAGGAAGTTTTTTATATTTCAGAGTAGCTTAGCATTTTTTCCAGATTTCAAAACCCAATATACTAAGTATTGTCAAAACCAAGAGTATTTACCAAAAATACTCTTTGGTAACAAAGTTCAAAGAAACCAGAAGGAAATTTGGCAAGACGAACGCGATATTCACCTATGCTCCCAGTAACTCAATTTTAAAACATTTACGCCCCCCCATCTATTCCTTTGGGCTGGAAGTCATTAAATGCTTCCATATGTGCCAAAAACATCCTGTGTTATGCATACTCAATAAAATCGTACTGAAATTGGTTGATACGAATATAAAAATCCCCATATCCCCCAGTTTTAACATTTTGGGGATATGTTATAGGCTATGCCCGACGGGGATAACAGTGTTTTTCAATGGTGAAAGAATTATTAAAATCGTTCGAGGGGTTTTCGAGATAGTATGATTACTTCTGATTCTTATTCAGCGACAGGAAAAGTAACATTTACTTGACTTGGATTAGTTATTCGGGAACCTAGTTCCCTCCAGAGTAACTTCGACTACAGTCATTGCAAAACATGTTTCAGCGCACTGTAATAACAGTTTCGTTTGGCTGTTCAGTTATTTTTAGCGCAGTTTTATCTATAATTTGTCGATAAGTCAAATGTCGATCTCACCGGCAGTTATGGACACAAGGTTTAATTAAAACCCTGCATGATCGACATAGTTACATCGCATATATAAATAATCATGTTATGGCTACTGTAGGATATCGTGACTTCAGTTCATTAGTCCGGTTCGTTAGCTGAAGTTTACATTGCTACGGCACCAATAAGAATCATAAGTTTGTGCACACTGCATTGGCAGGAGAAGAGTGTCACTTCGAGCTCACAGTTTTGATTCCAAATTTGCACATCGGCATAAATTAACAATGCCGACGCTACAAGTTCACTCGACCATGCAACTAATCATAAGTTGCTACTGTCCATTCCAAACAAGAGTTCCCTCTGATGTAAACAGAAGCACGTGCTTCTGCTTGTCTCGAACCAAAGAACACACTCTTACACCAACGTAAATAGTTCCTTAATACATGTATTATATTATGAAATATTAGAGCAGGAAAGGTATAGAACTGCACATTTTACTGCGGTTATCATAAGAACTCATTGTTAAAGGTAATGGATATATACTAGCTGTTAAGAGATTACAAAATATGATTTTCGTCTGCTATTGCGCTAACGCCGAGAGCATCTTCCTTGTTAATACCAACCGTATGCATGACTTCCACTCTCTTACATATACAAGAAATGCAGCAATGAATTCCCAGAGATGCTATCTGAGTACCCAATAAACACTTTGCGTAACACAGGATATATGATAAGCGAACTGTCATTCATAATACACTATTACACGTATGCTCAGCTCAGGTCAAATCATGTGATTTAGTCAGTTGGTATTAGAGTTCTCATGGCAGAGGAAGATGCGTGTGGTGCGAACAAACTGTTCAAACACAAAAGCGGGAAAAAGTTAAAAAGTAGTAAAAACAAAAAATACTTCATATATTCAACTCACTATTAGAAAAATACCGGAAACTTACATTAGTGCATATTACGAAACTAATATCGGATTTTACAGGCGTTTCAGTGAGAAGTGTAACCAAAGCGAGCAGGGAATATAGACAGACATAATATAACATAGAAGAGGATAAAATGTGGGAACTTGTTTTAAGTGCGACAATGCTGTGGAATTGTGGGTAAGCTTGTCATTATTTTGGAGAGTAGTTCTGACTGCAATATGGCAGCTGAGTCATCTTCGGGGGATTCGGATTTGAGTGTTGCACTTTTGCTCGAGGATTGTGATGAACGTAAGTAAAATATTCATTTCCGCATATTTATAAAATCGATTGTTACCTCAAGTTGCATTTTGCACTATGATTCTCACACAGGGCGCGTTTTTATAGATTTAAACAGTGTTCAACAAGCACGTGGGAGGGGCGGAGATTGCGAACTACTTTCGCGCGGATAACGCAAGGAGTTTGTTTTCAGTGAAAGGCATTCTGGTTTGGAATGGACAATAGATATGAAATATGTTTGTGTTTCTAAATGTAGATAACTAACACGGAACGAGAATGATTCCGTAGTGAGTTTTTCGGCAAAAGGTGCTGCAAGTTTTTAATGGGCTGGTACTGCATTAAGGGAACGATATTCACCTTTGTTAGTGATATTTAGTTCTCATGTTCTGCGCCGTGGCGCAGTGGGCCGGAGCGTGGTGCTCTGGTTCCCGGCCTCGGAATGCGCCCGGGCTCATCCCACCCATGGGGGTGCTGATTTTAAGTCCCGGGTATAGGACAGGTGCCCACTCAGCAACGTGAGGAAAGTGAGGAGCTGCGATTTGTAGCGGTCCTGACCTCGTGTGCCAACTTTCCGGCTGGGGGATGCAAGATACTGACCACATCACCTCCCTGAATCGGTAGGATACCGCCCACTTCTGCGCATTTGGGCGTGAGGCCGACAGTCGGGTCGGCAGGCCCAGATCCTTCGCGGGCTGTAGCGCCACAGGATTATTTATTTAGTTCTCATTGAAGTTCTTCAGTTCTTATTGTGAACAAGAGAGAGAGAGTAGAGTCCAAACGCTTGCTTATATTTGCAAGGAAAAAAGCAAATAAATGATTTAACTTAAACAGTATTACCTTATACTAAGTTTTAAAAGTTAGAAAAATCTTGTGTTACATTCACACGAGTTTCTCTAGCCACTATCGTTTACTTTTTAATAACTTGTACAAACTATTCTTGCAAAAATATTTTCTTTTTCTATTTAATATTAATCTAGATAAATGTTTACAGAAATGGTTTCATTACTTATTTCGTTGTAGATGCAAAGGGAATGCAGTAGACTGAGGCGGGTGGCTATAATGTGCTGGTTTTGAAAATCTATACTCTTTCTATGACATCGTAAGCACTCCAAAAACTGACAAAGTATTGAAAATTTCAAACCAATAATGATGGATATCTTGGAAACAGCTGATGCCCCCAAAATAATCGAAGTACGAGGGCTGTCCCAGAAGTACCCGACCTAACAAAGAGAAAACAAAAATGTTGGGAAAAACATCTTTATTTCTCTACATAGCCTCCTTTCAGCTCGATACACTTTTCCCAGCGATGTTCAATAGCTTCGATACCCTGTTAGTAGTGAGTACCGTCGAGTTCTGCAAAATAGCCATCAACTGCAAACTCCATCTCTTCATTCTTGGCAAATCTTTTACCACCAAGCCTTTTCTTCAACTTTGGAAACAGAAAATAATCAGAGGGTCCTAAGTCTGCGAATAGGGTGCATGAGGAAGCAATTCGAAGTTTAACTCATTGATTTTGGCCATGGCAATAATGGTTGTGTGAGAACTGGGGCATTGTCTTGATGAAACAGAACTTTATTTTTCACTAAATGCGGCCTTTTTGCTTGATTTCATCATTCATACGCTGCAATAAGTTTGTATAATACTCGACATTGATTGCTTTTCCTTTTTGAAGATAATCAATGAAAATTATCCCACGCGCATCCCAAAAAACAGACGCCATGACCTTGCCTGCACATGGAACTGTCTTCGCCTTCTTTGAGGCCGATTCTCCCCTTTCAATCCACTGTTTTGACAGTTCCTTCGTCTCAGGTGTGAAGTAATGGACCCATGCTCCATCCATGGTTATGAATCGAAGCAAAAACTCGGCTTTATTGCAGCGAAACATCGCCAAACACTCGACTGAAACATCCTCACGACGCTGCTTTTGTTCCATTGTGAGTGAACGCGGCACCCCATCTTGTGCACAGCTTTCTCACGTTCTAAATTTTCAGTCACTATGCCATGTACAGCACTTTTTAAAATGCTTAGGATGTCTGCTACCTCGCACACATTCAGTCTACAGTCATCCAATACCAATTTGTGGATTTTCTTCACAATTTCTGGCGTGGTCACCTCATTTGGTTGACCACTGCGATGTTCGTCTTGGCAGCTCGTACGGCCTCGCTTAAACTCTGCCACCCAATATTTTACTGTTGTAAACAAGGAGCAGACTCCCACAGAGTAGAATCTAGCTCAGCTTTAATATTAGTTGGACTAAGACCTTTCAAATGAAAGTATTGTATCACATAACGATGGCCAGTTTTACCCAGGTTTACAAATTCGCTGAGAGTTTTCTCTATTAATGGCTGCCAAACAATTACTAAACAACGTAGCATCGTCAAACTTCAAACTTAAACTTTATAAGCCTGGTACTTTCTACCAAGGTGATTTGTTTGAAACAACCACTATTAATACATCAGGTCGGATACGTCAGGGACTGCCCTCGTAAATTATGTGTTTTAACAGATCTAGCTTATTTGTAAGTTTTTGTGTATCTCTTATGTTTATCAGTTATACAAAATTATACAAAATTCTGTCGTCCTACGGTGTGGTGGTTACCATGCTAACCTCTAGTTTCCGAGGTCGCAGGTTCAAGCCCGGCGAAGGGCGATGGATTTTTTCGGGCATAGAAATCCTTAGCATGGCTTCCTTCGGAAGGGAAGTAAAACCAGTGGTCCCATGTCGTAGATTTACGGACGAAAAAGAACCTCAAGCCTGATAGAGAGGCCTCTGAGCGAATTTTCCGGTCTTTCATGCCCAATATAAAATGCGACGCTAAGGACCACAGCAGTTAAAGAACGTCCATAAATAAATAAAAACAAAAACAAAACGGGGTTATTTGTCGCGCGGACTATAACATTGCTGTTTTACTTTCTCTATCAAATACCTAGTAGGTAGAGACGGTATTGCATTCCACCCAAAAACGCTATACCGAGATTTCATCGAAAATACATGTTTTGAGGTCCCCTAAATCCAAAACTCATTTTTAGAAAAAGGCCCGTGTGTGCATGTGCGCGCGTGTGGGGGGCTATGACCAGCGTAACTCTAAAAATTTCTGATATGTTACATTAACATGACATTCTCAACCTTCTATCTCTCGTTAGTGGGTACACTATTTTTACTAAAACTTATTTTTCTATCTACTTCATTTTAATCCAAATAAACCTTTATAGAAATAGCTACATTACACATTTCAATATAGATGAAAAGGGAACAGCGGTAGTCAAATGTTTTAGAATTGAACGCTATATGCTGGCCTTAAAATTCATAACTGTTTCCATGCAATCGAGGGAAACAACTGAATGTTGAAACGACTTTAAAGAATGACCAAGTAATGAACAATTAGAACCATTAATAGCGGATATCTCGGAAATGGTTTATACCACAAAAAAATTATTTTAAATAAATTGTGTATTTTAAAGAGATCTAGATTTCTTGTGTGCTACATTTTCGTCTATCGCTTAACGTTTACTAGATATACAGGATTATACAACATTCCTTCCGAATAAAAAGGCTATTACCAAAAAATTCAAGATATATATTTTATTTGTCATGTAAATATCATTAATATATGGTATTTTAAACAAAATCGTTAGTCACTTTTTAGAAAATAAAAAATTTCGAACAATCTTCCATGTAAAGGCTAGCTTAGGTGGTTGATTTTCTTGAAAATCTTTGTGTCGCATCTTTGGAAGGTATTGAACCTAAATTCCAAGTTTGATGTTTATCTGAATTTTTGTTTTAAGTTATGCTGTTCACAGACACGCGCACACACGCGCGTGCGGACATTTTTTTACAAAAAAGCCTTTTTTTTGGATCCAGGGGCCTCAAAACACGTATTTCCGATGAAATATCGGTATGGAAATTTTGAATGGACCTACTATGTACGTGGTAGCGAAATTAATGAAAATTCGAATAAATACCAAAACTTGGTATTTAGGTTCAGTACCTTCCAAAGATGCAAGACGAAGATTTTCAAGAAAATCCCCATCCCCAAATATCCTTTACATCGAAAGTATTTTGAAATGTTTTATTTTCTAAAAAGTGGCTCTAACGATTTTGTTTAAAATACCAAATATTAAAGGCATTTATACGACAAATAAAATGTGTATCTTGAATTTTCTGGAAATAGCTTGAGAAGTCCTTTTTATTCGGAAGGATTTTTATAACATTGCGTAACTGGTAAACGTTAAGATATTGATGAAAATGTAATACACAAAAAAATTCTATTTCCAAGATATCCATTATTAATTGCTACAATTGTTCAATACTTAGTCATTCTTGTCGCTTTTCAGTTGTTTCTCGCGATGTCATGGAAGAGTATGGAATTCTAAGGCCAGCGTATAGCGTCCAGTTCTAAAACATTTGACTATCGCTATTCCCTTAGTGTCTATGAGGAATGTGTAATGCAAGAAAGGTTTTTCTCGATTAAAATGAAGCAGATAGGAAAATAAACTTTCGTAAGAATAGTTTGTATACCCACTAATAAGCAATAAAGGGTAGAGAAAGTCATGTGAATGTAACACATCGGATTTTTTCCTTTATTACGTAGAATTATATCGCATTCTTACATTGCTAGTTAATTTCCACGCGACGTGCGCTCACTGACATGGTACATGACACTACTACGTGTCACAGATGTTTAAATACAAAGGTGTATGAAGAAACAAGGTGGCTGAAAAGGCATTGCAAACGCCGGGAAAGGTTTGCGCCTTGCATCACCCACTAACCTAGATACTAAGACCCGCATTTCCATGTACGGTGTCGGTTTACATTTATGACGAAATAGGGAGGTAGTTCTGGACTGTTTCGTTTCAATACATTCCGTAAGCGTAACGTAAACGTTTTTTATACCGAAGTGTCAATGCTTAGCCGAAATTGAACTTGGAGCTGAGCTAAGGAATAAAACAAGCTTTTCAATAGAACTACTAGATTCTCCCTCTAGGAAAGAAAAAAGAGAATCTGATGTGTCACATTCATATGACTTTCTCTACCCACTGTCGTTTATTTTGCTATAGCTTATAAAAAGATGTACATCACATACTGTTTGAATGCAGGGAAACTTAGATTTGCAGACAGCAAACTGCTTGGTTAAGAATGAATAGAAACATTAATATAAATCAAATTTTAGACAAAAACTGTAGGAAAGTAGGGCAATATTTAGAAAAAGTAAAACATAAATGGAAATGGACTGTTAATAATAATAATAATAATAATAATAATAATAATACCGTGGCGCTACAGCCCAAGAATGGTCTCAACCTGGCAACCCGGCTGTCGGCCTCACGCTCACGTAGGCACGGCAGAGGTGGGCGATCATCCATCGATCCTGGGAGGTGATGCGACCAGCATCACGCATCCCCCAGTCGGAATGTTGGCCTCCGTAAAAGGGATCGCTGCCTATCGCAGCTCCTCACTTTCCTCATGATGCTGAGTGGGCACCGGTCCATGAGTGGGATCGAACCCGGGCGCATTCCGTGGCCGAGAACCAAAGCACCACGCAAATTGAGTGTTAACGGAGGAAATTAACAATAATAAAGGTTATAAGTACATAAATAAAAACTAAAGTAGTAATGTAGGTATAATGTGGTTTGTACTAAAGATGGGTTGTCCACCTGAACAGTGGTTAGGGCCAAATTCAGTGTACAGTTCAATGCATGTAATGTTTTAATTTATTATTATTATTATTATATAGTTTCTACAAACTATTCTTACGAAAGCTTATTTTTCTACCTCCTTCATGTTAATCGAGATAAGCCTTTGCGCAAATAGTGACATTACTCATTTCGTTGTAGACACAAGAGCGATGGAGAAACCGAATTAACAGTCAGATGTTTAAAAATGGAACCATATACGAGTATGCTGGCCTTATAGTTTTTCCAGGGCATCGCGAGGAACAACTGAATAGCGTCAGCACTTTAAAAGTGACAAAAGTTCTGAACATTCAAACCAACAATGGATATCCCGGAAATGGCTGATGCCACCAAAATGTGTGTTTTAAAGAGCTCTACATTTTTTATAGTAAATTTTTGTCTGTCTCTTAATGTTTACCAGTTATACGAAAGTGTATAAAATTTCTTCCGAATGAAGAGGACTTCACAGGCTATTCCAAGAAAAATTCAAGATATAGGTGCTTTTTATTTGTCATGTAAATATCTTAAACATACTGTAGGATGTGTTTGCCGGAGGGGGATACCTAGAGCACTGCGACCAACTTGATTTATTGCGGCTTCACCCCCCGAGAGGCAGGGATGAGGTGAAGGAGCCGTAGGAGGTCCCAGGTCCGTAGGCAGACAGGCCTACAGAAACGCGCAGAAATCCCTAATATTTCCAGTTTGAACACTCGCGCACCAGTAGAGGCGGATCCCACGAGGGTGAAGAAGCGACCCTAATGAGCGTGACAACGCACCCTGGCGTTCACGGGGAGAAAGTTTTTCAATGCGCAAGCATCCACGCCATCTGCCAGACACTGCCAGCACCGCAGGGCCCGAAAACACACCTGAAACGTGAAAGGGAGAAAGAAAATGAAAGGAAATGGGGGAAAGGAGAAATCCTGGTAGCCTACACCACCCCGGCATTCGCCTAGGCGACCAGGGGAAAACCACAAAAAAAAAACATGGTTAGAGTGGGTGGATGACGGGAATCGAACCCGAGACCTCCCACAGGCGTTGCCACCTGAGCCATCTCGTTCAGTTTAAATATATAGCACTGTAATCAAAATCGTTAGAGCAATTTTTGAGAAAATCAAAAGTTTCGACAACTTTTCTATGTGAAGGGTAATATGGGGCGGAGCGTTTTCTTGAGTATCTTCGTGTCGCCTCTTTTGAAGATAGTGAGCTCATATATCAAGTTTGTTATTTATCGAACGTTTCGTTTTAGTGTTACGCTGTTCACAGACACACACGCATACTTACGGATGCTTTTTGGATTCA
Organism: Deroplatys truncata; assembly: GCA_030765065.1. NCBI lineage: Eukaryota > Metazoa > Arthropoda > Insecta > Mantodea > Mantidae > Deroplatys > Deroplatys truncata. The sequence continues at coordinate 637,151,861 of CM060990.1, forward strand.
GGAGGCTTCAAAACATGTATTTCCGGTAAAACCTAGACATGAAATTTTTTAGTTAAGTATAACCCTTAACACATCACTGCAAGTCATCATTACTTTTCCCGAAATAATTTTACATTAAAATTCTCCTATATTTGCTAAAACTTAACCCTTAGTTACACTCACCCTACGACTGCTTGAATTTTCACCCACTAAAAAGTTTGTTTGTATGTTTTATATATTGTTTTACATAGAGGATGATGCTATTTTCAAAATGTTAGCATATTCTTCTATTCACAATTTAAAAAATTGCTTCGGATTTCAGTTATGTTCGAAACGTTGTGTGTGTTGCATCTGGTATTTTAGACATTCTAAGAAACAATTTTAAAAATCGTATATTTTTAGCAGACCTCTTTAATTCCTATCGATTTCAAACTACATTCATAAATATTTGTTTGGCAGTTATTAACATTATTTATTTAACGTCTTCAATTGTTTTGATTAATCAGTGCACAATTTACATTTTGCAAGCCTGACCATATGAATGGGTATTTATTGTGTGATAGGGTATTTTGTAAATCTATGACATTCACCAAGGTTTTATTACTTTAAAAGGTAGCCATTTTACTATTTTAATTTATGAAGATATGTTAAGGGACGCACAGGCAAAGCTTGCATTTCAGGGTGCATACCGATGGACTCGAGATGTTTTAAAAAGCTTCAATTTGTGACGTTAGGTTTTAAACGAAAGGTGTAGTTATGCCCTTCAGCCGAGTTACAGGTAATTAAAAATACGTTTAAGGTATAATAAGCTAAACTTAAATATTAATATTTGGTGTGGGATCGAACCATATTGTCGTCCTATGTGGTCTAGGGGTACCACGTTAGCCCCTGGTTATCGAGGTCTCGGGTTCAAACCCGGCCGAGGGCGGTGGATTTTTTCGGGCATAAAAATCTTTAGCATGGCTTCTTTCGGAAGGGAAGTAAACCTGGTGATCTCGTGTAGTAGATTTACGGCACGTAAAAGAACCTTAAGCCTGTGAGCAAAATTACCGGTCTTTCACGCCCAATATAGAATGGGACGCTAAGAACCATAGTAGTTAAAGAGCGTCCATAAATAAAACTCAATATATTCTCGAACCACATTGTCCGCATACCACACGGTATAGGTATACAACGGAGGGGGGTACACCTCGTGCACTGTGACCTACGTGAAATCTATTGCGGCTACCACCTCCTAGGTGGAAGGGATGAACTGAAGGAACCACAGGAGGCTACAGGATGCAGCTCCCACTACTGGAGCTCCCCAGAGAGGGCGATGAACGACCTGTTCAAACAAGCGGCCCTCTAATGTCCACGGGAAATGCTAATTCCCTTGAGCAAGCATCCGCGTGATCCGTCCGGCACCACCCTACACCACGAAACTCAGAAGCACCCCGAAACAATCGAAATGAAAAGGAAATGATAGGGAACCGCGAGAAGCTAGCACAGATTTCCCCTTCCGACCACGGAAAACCACGAAAAACCTAAGGTCAGAGCGGGAGGTCAAAGGAATCGTACCCGGCATCTCCAGAATGCTCGGTCAGCACACAGTAACTGTTTGAAATAAGAGTCTATAAACACGTTAACGGCGTTTCGGACACTGCCCTAGATTCCATTATGGCCGCGTGTATTTATTTCCTCCCGCCGTTTGCAAGCAGTTGCATAGGTGCATATATTTCACTGTAGTATTTCTTTTAGCTAGTAGATTTTCGAAGCCTTCATCTACAGCCTCGATTCGAAGTCTCTTCATCGTAACTAACCTTAATTTTGTACCGATTCCAAGCAAATTTGACGTGTGTCCATAAACTTTGTTCAAACTCCTGTGTATAAGATTGTCAACACCATACGTGCAATGCAAGTGGATCGTCTAAAAACTGAAATTGTGTAGGAGTCTCTCCATCTAGGCTACCTTAATTCTGTACTGGTTTCAAAACAAATATAATGTGTGTCGACAGATTTGCTACGAAACTCCGTACCTGCAGCGGATGCCGAGTTGCTTCATTCGTAAACAAAACTGAAAAACGCTACTAAATGTATGTAAAATAACTTTATAAACACCACATGAAAAAGTTAGACCACCGGTGCAATTTTCAAAAATCTAAAATGATACATTCACGTGACTTACTCGACCCTCTTATCATTTATCAGTAGGTACACAAACTAGTCTTACTAAAGCTTATTTTTATATCTACTTCATTTGAATCCAAATAACTTACACAGAAATAGCTATATCACACATTTCGTTATACATACAAAGGGAACAGCGATAGTCAAATGTTTAGACTAGACGCTATACGTTGGCCTTAAAATTCCATATTGTTCCCATGCAATCGCGAGAAACAACTGAATGTTGACAGGACTTTAAAAGAAGGGCTAAGTATTGAACAATTCGAACCATTAATAACGAATACCTCGGAAATGGTTCATGTCAAAAAAGGTTATGTGAAATAAATTATTTGTTTAAAAAGATATACATTTTTGTATAGTAAGTTTTCGTCTATCGCTTAACGTTTTCCAGTTATACAAGATTATGCAAAACTCCTTCCGAAAAAAGAGGACTATAGAGGCTACTCCCGGAGCATTCAAGATAAACGTTTTATTTCTCGTGTAAATATCTTAAATATATGGTATTTCAATCAAAATCGTTAGAGCGTTTTTTTAGAAAACCAAACATTTCGAAAAATGCTTCATGTAAAGGGTAGTTTGGGGTTGGGGAATTTTCTTAAAGTCTTCGTGTCGCATCTTTGGAAGGTACTGAACTTAAATACCAAGTTTGGGGTTGATCAAAATTTTCGTTTTGTTGACCGAGTGTACATAACCTCTTCTGTAGGTGGTCGCTTTACATACCGCCATATTAGCTCAACTGTTTCACGCTCTCTATCCCTGTTTATTTTTCTGTTTGTCGTTGTGAATGACATCTGGCGTTAAGTTTATGCTTTACGTCGTTATGTTTGTGCTTAGTGGTTATGAATGAACACTTCTTACAGGCGGGTTTTCCTAGCAACGCACATTCTACGCCGCGTGCAACATAACACGTCGAGGGCAATACGCAGCAGACACAAACAATGAAAGATAATTGAAATGTTTTCCTATCTACGCAGTTCGTTTTGCGCCGGACGTGACAGACCTACTGCATCGAGAGGAGTCTGGTGCGTTGTGCGCTGTGTGCTAGACTTGTCTGTGGAGTTGTATATGATACGCATCGTGCATGCTACAAAATGACACCTCCTATTGTTCGATTTTCAACTGAAGAAGACGAACAGCTGGTTGCTGGACATTTCATTTTGTGGAATATAACAGATGCAGGCTTCAAAAACACTTTATAGAAGGATTTAATATGGAAGGAGATTGAAAAAATGGGGAACAAAAAAGGTACGTTTATTTTATTAATCAGATGTATGTTATCTTCTATCAATGTCATCTTATGACAGTTGATACAATTTTTAAGTAGGGCAATAATTTACAATACGAAGCGACAACAAAATGATTAATAAAGTTAATTAATCAGTTTTTAATTACATTCTTAACCAATTTAAAAAAATGCAACTTTCCTTCCTAATACATAACCCAGAGCTAGGACAAAATTTTTCTGCTGGTGAAATGCGCATTTTCACTCGATTGCATGGTTTTGTATACAACTCATCTTGAATTAGGTTAACCAGAAAATTAAACTCCCCTCGGGTGAATCTGAAGTATGCTTTAAATTTCACATCGTCTTCTAATAGTTGTTTCTCAATAAGTATTTTAAGCATTCCCTCTTCTTTTCTATAAGAAAACACTTCACTAAAAGACTTCCTAATGCAATAATGCTACGTAATAAATTTCGTCTTCTATATCTTCACAGTCTTCCAACTGCCACAATAAGCACAGTTTTTTTTTCTGTTTTGACACATAAATCATTTTTTAACCCGTTCATAACTGGAGAGTTACTGCGACAATCCACGTTTCATCCGTTTGCAGGAAAACACAATACGCAGCGCATTACGTGATGCGTTCAGGGTCGGCGTTTTAAGTTACACGCGACATAATAAGTGCGCCGCTAAGGAAAACCCGCCTTAAGAGTTCTCCGACGTAGCAGTGAAAGTGTTCTATGCAGTCATACACTCATATGGATAAACACGTAACCGGTTAAATTCCAAGAGACAACGGAGTAATTAGGTGCTAGCCATTCTGCGAACTCCCACGAAATTTGTTGTCTGGGTGAATCTGCTGGAATTGATACAAAGTTCAGACCTGTCGGGCGTTAATGCAGTGGAAAATCCGCTGGCATCACAGCACGGTTTGTGTCCTTAACTCGATTTCACCTACATTCCTCGTTCCCGAAAAATCCCCAAAGGTATTTGTGTTACGAGAAGCACTTGTGTGCGGGACATTGGACCGAAGTTTTGTTTCCCTTGTTTATAGCAGGATGAGATTTGCCGCACTCTGCACATCGTTATCTGTAGTTTGTTGGTTTGAGGATTTGCTCTGTTGGCTGCAGAATATCGGGTTTCTAATGCTCTGAAGTTCATACCACTTGGAAAAGGAATGAGAGCAAGTTTTAATGCTCGGAAAATGAGAGAGCGCTTTTATGATATACTGGAAGTTTAAATTAAAAACCACAGGAGAAAACGGAGGTAAGTACATGAACTATAACAGGAATAATGATTTATACTTATAAACTAAGGCAATATCGATAGCGCAAGCCATTATTTCCAGAAGTCTTTTTTTCACTCGTTTAATTTGCATAGCTCCCTTTAACTTCTGTAGTCGTTATCTCGCTGCACACTGGCATTCCCTGATATTCATTCTCTCAGTCTGCGTGGGATAGGGAATGTTCCTAAGAGGAGCAAATTCCCCTGCCCCAGCCGGGAATATCACCCGAGACCTCATTGTTTGAACGCCAGAATGATGACCATTAGACCACTGACGCATTCTCTAACTGCTTTATAACCAGAGTAAGTGCCTAATCGACCACAGTATTTACCGACACGAGTAGCCGATGTCATTAAGGCACGGATTCGCCAACGGGAGGTGTTTTTTCAGGTTTTTCTCAGTCCTCATAACTGGCAAATTCCCTAAACTTAGGACTGGAATGTTTTCTTGCCAAATGTGCCGTAGGGCAGGGGTTCCGACACCTTCACTCGTGTTGCTTTGACTTAACTAGAAGTACGTTGAGCCGAACGTCTGAACCCCTCCCGGAAGGGAGTTGTTCGGATTGGGTTGGACTCGACGGGGCAGTAGTTCCCGATACCCATGGGAGATTGGGTGATGCGCAGGGGGGGGGGGACTCTGAGGCGCCTCAATGTCCTCCGGCACCAACCTTGAGAGCTGGTAGAAGGCGTGCTAGATCGCTGTCAGTCCTACCGAGGTTATCGGTAGTCTTCCCTTCGAGGTTGACGCGCGTAAGTGGCGTATAGAGTTCCGTCCCTGCGCAAACGGGGGAAGGGGAACTTTTTCAGTCTCAAGGTATTGGCCTAATGCAGAGTGAGCCAAAAGACTCCGAACCGCCTGCGCGGTGTGTTTCCTGTCCACGTCCTCGGCGCTCGTTGCCGTCTGCCGCTATCATAGAAAGGCGCGGATGAAACCCTACAACATTTTTAAAACTACTTTTAAAGGCTTTACTTACCAACTTTACGAAAGGAGATGCTGAAACTGGCCACCATCGTTGTCCATACATTTTTGGCACCTGTTTACGAAACTATCCATCACTCGCCGTAGTTCACGTTGAGAAATTTCCTGGCGGATATTTTGTTTTAATTCTTCCAGGGTGTTTGGGTTTGTCTTGTACACTTTATGTTTTAAGTTACCCCCGAGGGGTATTTTATGAACAATATTACCGGCTGCGTGGTGCTTTTCCACTGGGCGTGTGGAAATATGATAAAAACATGATAACCACTGCTGCTAAAAACAAAGTCACGCCGTTGTGGTTTTACTGTATAGTGTGAAGTGTAGTATTGAGTTGACGGTGACGTGATATAGTTCAGTTATTACGAGTTATTTATTATTTAGACACAAAGTATATTATGGCTCAGTATATGTTTTCTACTGCACAGCGTGTATTTATGATTCGTATGTGTTAACTCGGTCAGCTCGCCAAGTGAAACTAGGATTTGCAAAAAGATTTCCAGCACGCACAACAATCAATGAACTTTACAGTAAATTTCAAGCCACAGGAAGTGTTCAGGTAAGAAATCTAAAAGACGGCGTTCGGTTCTTACCGAAGAAACATTAGACGGCATCGTTTGGAAAATTCCCCCCAAAAATTCCATGATGGATAGTATCCTAAATAGGTGCCAAAAATGTATGGACAACGACGGTGGCCAGTTTCAGCATTTCCTTTCATAAAGTTGGTAAGTAAAGCCTTTAAAAGTAGTTTTAAAAATGTTGTATGGTTTCATCCGCGCCTTTCTATGGTAGCAGCAGACGCACAAACACCGAGGACCCGGAAAGGAAAAACACCGCGAGGGCGGTTCGGAGTCTTTTGGCTCAACCTGTAGAAATACCCATGGGAGGGTCTTCCCCTGGTTGACCGAAGGGAGTATTGGCTCCGGGTAGACCTCGCTCAACATTACCATTTCATTGTATGTATCACCAGCGTCACCGCCTGTGGTGCCATATGTAGCAAGAACGGGCGTTAAAACATTATTCAAAAACAAAAATTAATAGGAAGGCAGTAAGTATAATTTATTACCTATAAGATCGTAGTATATTGTTAATTAAAGTATTAACCTATTTTAACTGTTGTGGACACATGCTCCTCTTCAGTTTCCTTATTTAACCTCTTCATTACCGAGCGGGACAGCTCAGGGGAGAGCGTATGATGCTCGCATTTGGGAGGTCCGGGGTTCGATTCATGCTGCACCGATCAACCTCAGCTTGGGTTGTTCGTATTTTTGGCAAATGCACGGGTGGATTAAATAATGCCACGAATTTTCCTGTCCCTCATTTCCTTTACTTTCATCCTTAAGAGTTGCAGGGCCAGGCGCGATGCACGGTGGTGTGCGGCGTATGCAGTGGATGTACCTTGAGATGAGAACCGTTTCTTCCCTGGTGCGGAATCTTCTGTCGAAACCTGTAAGAATAGGGAAGAAATCGAAGGGTTATCCGGGGATGCGCAATCTGGAAACGTTACGAACTCCGCCTGCCGCCATCGGATCTGTCCGCCCTTCGTACTCTCTCGCCTCCCGAGGTTTATAGGCGCAATAGGCCTAGCCTTGGCCTCAGTGCTGAAACTCTCCTCCGCTTGTAATTCCATCTCCTAAACCTTTCTTTGCTAACGGTGTATATATCCGCCGCACCGCTGTTTCATGGTCGTCATCTGTGATTAAGTTTGGTTTCTTCTCTCGTGGCGACATCTTCGTACTTGGGTTGAAAAAGAGTGATCCATATAAGAACGAGGATATTTAGGTAGGATATTAAATAATAACAATAATAATATTATAATAATTATTATTATTTCTAGGGATGGGATCTCGATACCACCGATATCTCGATAGTCTCGATACTCAGTGGTATCGAAGTATGTCTAATACTTTGAAATAAACCTTCGATACTTTTAATATTTCAAGTTTTGCATTACTGAAGTTGTTGCGTTTAACTTTCTGCTATGTAAGGAATGAAAAGATTCGAGACTTCTTCACGTTACTGCCTCGCAACTGTCCCCAAAGAGTTGCTGGACTGTAGTTCTTGATAGACCTTGACTGCTTGCATGCAACATTCCATAGACTCTTGCGTCTAAATGAAAACATGCAAAATAATAGGGAAAGGAGTAGAGGTACTCATGTAACATGCAGCGTTGAGAATGAAGCTGATTTAGCTGACGCACTAAATCACACTTCTGCAATAGCCTGGCTTGGTGACTCACTCTCAGCCATTACATTTACTTACTCCGGTGACCAAAATCTGTGAATCCAGCAGAAACAAATCAGAACTTAAGACGTGAGATAATACAGCGCATGGAAATATTTGTTCTTTCCTACCATCTGTTAGTTTGTGTTTACGCAAGTCAAACTCGGGTCACGAGCATAGCTTACAGGTATATCTACTGTACGACTAATTTCCATAATATGGATAGAATATTTTTAAAATAATGTTTTCAGCACAAAATATAGTTGCATAAAAAGGGAAGCAAAGAAATTATTATTGTTATCATTATTATTACTATTATTAGCCTTGACTAACGAAAGGGGATATATTATGAGGCATTAACAAGAAAAAAAATTGCTTTCAATTAGAGAATGTCGAACAGGAACAATTCCGGAATTAGCATACAATACAAAATTGGTTACATGCGTTTATACACAGAAAACTACTAATAAGAACATAATTCAGTGAACAAGCTATCGCCTTTACAGTTTTTTATTAAGCGAATATTGAATATCGAGTATCGGTGCTCAAAAATCAATATCGGTATCGAGAAGTAGTGTTATCGTCCCACAAATACTTATGGACCAAAATCGTTACTGTAATTGACATATACATCGAAATAATAGCCTCTTTCATGATTATTTTCCACCAATAGGATTTGGTTCTTCCAGGTATGTCACACACTTAAAGCAGGTTTTGCCTTGGACTAACGTTACGTGACGTGACGTGACGACTTGACGCGACGTAACGTAAAGGTCTAAACCATGAAATTAAATGGAGCTATTTAGTCTTGAGTTGTACAACTCAATCTTTCCCTTTCCGCTACCGTAAGTTCCAGTGTCATGTAACTGATTCAAACCAATTGGCGTGGAGCAAAGGTTTTTTTGTATTACTGGATGAAATTATTCGCATTTTACACTGTTGGCCCGCAGGAAACGGAAGAGATTCTGGTCTAACCTAATGTAAAAATGGACGTTAGGTTTTGAACTGAAGCTGTTAGAACCAGGTAGGGAATATCAGCCAACGTTAGAACTACCAATCATAAGTAACTACGTATATAAGTGCTTTCTAAATAGACCTTAAGTTTAGCGACATTTCTTTACTTCATATTACGTCGCGTCACGTACTTATCACGTTACGTTAAGTTCGTTCTAATTCGGACTTATGTAGCACTTGAGCGCCGGGATATTTAGAAATACGAGACAAAAAGGAATTCAGTGATGTACATCGATTCCACATAGAGTTGATATGTAATTGTTAGCTGTACGCGATTCATTGTTATCTAAGGGAAGAATTTCTTCTTTATCTTTAAAACTTAACCCCCAAGAAAATACAGGCCAGTGCATTGAGTCTGGTACCTGTGGAGCACCTATAGGCTGTGGATCACGGAAGCCCTTGTATGGGCGATCATCCCAAAAGCGGGAGCAGTGTGATGAAGGAAATGAAATGAAGAAATGGGCAGGTGCTCGCGGAAATAAATCAAGCAACCCAGCATTCGCCAAGCAACCGCCGGCCCCAACACGGCAGTGCTAGCCACAAGCATAAGGCCATTCACAATCAAACTTAGAGTTAAGTTTAACCTAAGCATATAAGCTGTAGCGTTTTGTCAGCGCGCTACTTCGTTGTGTTACTCTTACCTCGCAGCCGTTCTCATCTCTGCGTCGTCTTCAGGGTTCGTAATCGCCGATATCAGCACTTCTCGTCGCATCTCAGGGTCAACTGTCGGCGAATCGGTCTGAAATTCCCTACAGTTGTTGTCAGGGTAGGATTGCAGGAGTGGTGACACCAGGATATTGCCTTGAAAGAAACACTGTTTTCATTTTTCTCACTTTTTTGCTAGAAATCCTGCAAGATTCATTGATATTCTGTAACACGCGTGATTCTTTTTAGCACTGTGGGAACACTATTGTCTCTTAGAACACCAAAGTTTGCTCCGGCTAGTTATTTCATCTCGGTGCTCTATCACCGTTCTTTAGATTCACGCATAGTCACTTGACTAACATTAACTCGTTTATGAGCTTGGATATAATTATATCGAAGAATACAGTTAGCACATTATATAAATTGTTCTACCTACATCACTTTATAATTGCATAATTGCGCGGTACTTATCAAATTTCGGAACTTAGCGTCCTTTTCTGATCCGGAGTGCTACGTGTTATCTCAACGAAGAATGATGACAATCTGTCCTAAAACCACGCTCGTATTCACATATAACGACTGCTCGCCTCCAAATTTTATACATGTCACTGCATCTCCCTATGGTTCTCGCACTTATTCTCTACGTTTATTGGTTCCCTGGTTGAAAATTCAAAGCCTAACTGTAAGAAATGTCCGTTGCCTCATAGCGTCTGTTTACCCTTAAAACTTGCCTCAAATCCATGAAGTACAAAAGAAGGTTTAGATTTTTATGGCCCCACGCTCGGAAAACATAATGGACACTAAAACGAAGCTACTTTTATTTTTGCCTAAATCTTGCAGTTTTTCTTATGCAATTACGCCTTTCTTTATTTAACAATATTATTGAAGCTTAAAACATACTTACAGCTTTTGAAGGGCTTTCGATTGATACGGTTTTTAATCCTATGGCTTTAAAATTATGGAAATTTATCAAATTGAATGTTAATTAATTATTAATAATTCCTAAACTATAATTATTACAGAGGTCCTTTTTATGTATTCTTAATCAAGCGGAAATGTCGCTACAAAGCTTGCTTCAAGTTATTTTAATGCACGCATTCACATTCTCTGATATTGACATAAACATGCCCATAAACTTCTAAAATAACATAGACATTTGCAAGCTCCAAACGTTCATATTTAGTCTACATAAAATTTAAGAAACTAGCCACTCAGAGAGCGATTCTCAACACGAGATCATTCTCAACACGTGATCATTCTGCTCACATAAGATTCACCGTCGCCATGTGTTGACTTGCTAACTGCCTTTCTATGCAACATTATGGGACAGGAATCATTGCGATGTTTATAAAAATCACAGCATAAGAAATTGTGATGCAGATGATGCTTTTTTTGAGAGTTTATTCTCCTTTAACCAGGTCTTGTTCATTTTTATACATGTACATAACCTCCTTTGTCGGCGGTCGCTTCACAGGCCGTCATAGTAGCTCAGCTGTTTCAGCTCTCGTGCGATTGGCTGCTATTTTTGTTTTCGTTTGCCATTGTGCATGGCAACATATCGTGTCACGTTAATGCTTAATTTTCACTGTGAATGGCCACTATTCCTGGGATAGTGAAGAATTTCATGGCAAGCAAATTATCTAATTGACCCAAGATGTACAAGATAAGCGAAGTCATGCCTTAACCTGGCGATAATGGTTGGTTTACAACACTCCTCATATGGGCAGTGACCTCCGGGAAACCTCGTTCCACTAAGCGATTTGTGGATCCCATTTAGGCATCCAGAGGGCGGATCGGTTGCCTCCGATGAGGGGGTGATAATGGTAAATGACTATGGAACGGGATGAATTTGCGACGGACCTCTCGGCTGCTCGTCGTCTTCCTGGTGTGGGTGTGTTGATGTGCTGTAATAGAATGCTCCTACAACACTTCTGTGTTGGCCTATACTCTTTAACTTTTCTCTAGGGCGTGGTAGAGGAGACGAAACAAAAGTTTAGGTTCACTTCAACTGTAATGTATTCACACTTGTTCGCAGCTAGTCGCGACTTCTATCCCACAATTATATTACTGGGTTATGGGGTCTATCTGCCTATTTTAAAGCGCTAAGGTGATTTGCTGATCATCATAGCGTCGTATGAGAACATTTGCTCTCCTATCTCTCCTTGTGACGTGTCTAGGCTTTCCATTTGTGTCTCAACCTCTCGCTATCTCTTTTAACCTATATCTATCTCTCTCCTTCCAGCTTCTCTGCTGGGTATGTTCAGCCTAGGTCCTGTCCTTGTGCTATCCCAGAGATGTCTCCGCCTGGTTCCGTTTGGCGTCATGTACCAGACTTTCACCTTCACGGCTAGCTAGCTTCCATTATATTTAACATATCACGTATTTACACTTCATAGAATTATTTAGGTACATTACTATCGATATTTACACTGATGTACCATTGTTTCTGCTACAACCTACACATTTTACCGTGGACTCCGAACCGCATTGGATCTTGGGCATGCTTCACATGAACTAGTCAGAAGTGAAGGCTTGGATAGGGCCGACTTAAAATCGCCACCCCATAGCCGGGAATTGAACCACGAACCCTCAGCACGAGAGCTACCCTAGCACCCTCTATCTGGCGATAATCAAAAGGGACAAAATACCAAGACACATGTGCCGTGGTAAAGCTTCTGTTCTCATCACTTCACTGTGGTCAAGATTCGCACTTGAGAGAAGCAGTGGACCATTTGCCGTTACATACACAGATATACATATATGTGTTGACCTGTGAACTGCTAAAGTTTTATGTTGCATTGATATATAAGTGAAGGCATTTCTGATTTCTCCTACAGAAACATTTCTTCACTACACTACTTGGCTATGTTTCGGTTCATTCTCTCTTATTTATATGCACTTTCGAGAAGTTTGGATCATACAAAACACAAAAGATTATTTGAGCGTGGCCCTTGTCAGTGTATCGGGAACCTGGAGCTCAAGGATCATACAAAAAGTGGCCATCACAAAAAGCAGGCAATTTGTGGAAAGATCCTCTCTTTGGAACACTGCCAAACCGCTGTAAGATGTGCTTCGCTTGATAAGTAGGAGACACAATAGTCCCTTCCCCTTCAGAGTTAATCCAAACTTCGAAGTCAGAATCTAGGTCTGAATCTCGCAGTGAGGAAAGCTTGTAACATTTTCTATGACTTTAATTAAAGACCAAACAAACAGAGCTGATGCCACGCTTGATGTATATTACTTTAGAAATACCAGTACTGATTTTTGATCACCGATATTCGATACTCGCTTTATAAAACAAATGTAAGGGCGATAGCTTGTTCACTGAATTATGTTCTAATTCGTAGTTTTCTGCATATGTGACCAATTTTATATTGTAAGCTAATTCCAAAATTGTTCCTGTTTGACATTCTCCAATTGGCAGCAAATTTTTTATAATGTCACAGCTTATATATCCCCTATTATTAGTCAGGGCTAGTGATGATGATGATGATAATAATAATAATAATAATAATAATAATAATAATAATAATAATAATAATAATAATAATAATAATAATAATTTATTTCCTTCCCTTTTTATGTAACTATATTTTGTGCTGAAAACTCTCTTTTAAAGGATATCCCATCCATAGAAAAACAAGTACTAGCAGTTCTTATTTATTCTGCAATCTTGAAAATATAAACTAATATATATTTTACATGAAACTCAAACGGCTAAAAATAATTTGTGTGTTATACCTACCATTCTATTACTATTCACAACTACCACATAACATATGTATTTTTTTCATCCGGCAATACTTAATTAGCCATATAACACTCGGAAATGTAGGAGGTTTGTGGAGTAAGTCTCTCTACTACCCACCCTCATACATTAACATATACAGAGCGGTCCCTCAGCCATCTGGCCGGTAGTCGCGATGCATGTTCCGCGCGCGATCCCTCAGCTATCTGGCCGGTAATCGCGATGCGTGTTCCGCGCGCTATATTCAATGTATATGTTTATTATTCTCATTATTGATACTGATACCATATTACTACTGATTTTATGATGATTATTACGATATACTGATTACCTATTGAACAAACATAATTACTTTTTATTTTATCACTACTAACCTTTTCACAGTCGGTGTTGAAACTAGTTTCCTTTGGCAGATAAACATTCTTGGCACTTTCCGATGAAATTACCATTCACACGCATAAGTTCTTGTTGCGTAATTTCCCTAATTTCTGTTCTTATATTGTTTTTAAGATCGTCTATGGTGCGAGGATTATTACTATAGACTATTTTTGAGAGTTCCCCACACATAAAAGTCACACACAGTAATTTCAACCTGTGTGCTGAGGTTTTTGAAACACTGACTTGTGCTACACGTCGTAAAGACTTATTCGGATACCGTTCAAATGCTTCGTCAATTTCATCATGTTTTTCTTCCGTTAGAACCCTTCGTTTCTTTTTACAACTTACAACATTAAATGATCCCGTTCTCTCCACTTTATTCACTAGATATCTAACTGCTTCTCTACTCGGAACTGGAACACCAGGAAATTTATCGTGAAATTGCCTACACACCTGTCTACATGAGTCGGTTTTCACATACGTATGATACATAAAAAGTCTTTGTTCAAGCGAAAATTTGAGTACCATTCCTGGGTTGTAATAATCCGATAATTCAATCGCACACAAATACACACACGTCTCGCGTCTATACGCAAGAAGCAATAACAGCTGACTGAAGCCCGCTGCCACATGTCCGATAAGTGGAAGAGCCCGTGGCCTTGAGTTCATTAAGACGTGTCACACAAGACTGCCGTGCAATTCCCGGCCAGAGCGCTGAGGGACCGCTCTGTATATGTCTAATACAAAAACGTATTAGACACAATTAAAAATCTGAAGACAAAATCAAGTCAGTATTATACGAAATGCAGAGATATAAAGAAATCAAAGATTTTTGTATAACACCAGCATTCATGAAAGAACAAATACTCCCATATTGTGTATTATCTCACGTCTTAAGTTCTGATTTGTTACTGCTGGATTCACAGATTTTGTTCACCGGAGTAGGTAAATGTAATGGCTGAGAGTGAGTCACCAAGCCAGGCTATTGCAGAAACATGATCTAGTGCGTCAGCTTCATTCACAACTCAGTTAACGCTGCATGTTACACGAGTACCTCTACACCCCTCCCCCACTGTTTTGCATGTTTTTATTTTACACACAAGAGTCTACGAAAAGTTGCGTTCATTCGCCCGCAGTCAAGCTCTATCAGAACTATAGTCCAGCAACTCTTTGGGGACACGTACGAGGCAATAACGTGAAGTCTGGACTTCTTTAATTCCTTATCTAGCATAAAATTAAACGCAACAACTTTCAAAAATGCAAAAATTTAAAAATATTGAAGGTTTATCTCAAAGTATTAGACACACTTCGATACCAATGGGTATCGAGAGTATCGAAGTCCAGTTCCAGAATGTGTACTTGGCCTTAGGCTGGCGTAAACCATTAACTCGAAAGAATGACAATTTTGCGTTTTAAAGTGAACAAACCATTCAAGAGATGCCTCAGGAATCTCCAAATATTAAATTAGCTTTCAGGAGCAGAAAAAGACGAAAGGAGTTCTGTATAAGCACTAAATGCTTTTTAAAAAGCATAAAGTCAGAAACAGTGTTATTTTAGCGTTATAATTTTTATATTCTTTTCTCGCATTTTTATTTATCACCACATTCTCATTTTCAAGTTTTTTAACACGAAGTAATTCGGTATACTCTCTTATTACTTTTATTAGCGGAGGGGACTCGGCACGCATCCAGGGAGGATATTGTACCTATGACCCACAGGGTGGCGCCCCCGAGAGGGAGGAGCTGAGAGGAGACACCGAGCCGCTGGAACTTTTTGGTATGTTTTGGTATATTGAAACTTTGAACAGCTCCTTAGGATAAAAATAACGAGAAAAATGATTGCAAGCATACTTAATTGTGATGTTATTAAACAATAATATTCACGTTGTGTGAATTTAAGCAAAAGCAGTGAAGTCGCATATTTGGCATTTATTTTCTTCCAAATTAGTAGGATAATTAAAAATTCATCTCTACAATTTAATAATATAGACACTATTAAAGAATTTAATTGTGAAATATTTATTTATTCATTATAATTATTTATAACATTAATGCGAGGCGTGCTTTAAAGTAAAAACATAACAGAACATTATTTTCCAAATACTTTATCATCATTCATTACCTTACACTACTTCTCCACATAGTCACCGTCGCTATTCAGGCACTTGTAACGGCAAACCAGTTTTGTATGCTTCGTCAAAGAATGATGCCGCCTGTGATGAAAGCCAAGTCTGCACTTCTTGTTATACAACACCTTCGTCACTGAAATTTGCTTCCACAAAGGAATTTCTTCAGATGAAGAAACAGATGAAAATCGTTTGGTACCAAATCCGGACTGTAGGGAGGGTGGTTGTATTGTTCCCAAACAAATGATGCGATCAGGTCTTGAGTTTGTTTGGCTGCGTGTGGCCGGGCATTGTCACTCATCTTGTTTCCCCATAAATCTCACCAATTGGCGATGAATGTTTGCTGGCGTAACATTTCTCGCAATCAAAAGACGAATCACCGATCTGACTTCACAGTCGGCGGGTCATTCGATTGCTTTGAACATTTCGAAACACTCTAGCAACAGGAAAACACAGAGTGACGATCGCTCACAGCTGCGTTTGGCTTTCTAATAAATGGAGGAAGTGATCGCGCATGCTCAAGCAGCGCTGCAGCGGCAAAATATTAAAATGATTCATTCATTCATTATCTGTTTACCCTCCTCTTATGTAGGACTTACACCCCCTCAGGACTTACAGGCGGGTGCCTGGGGTCAGAGGCCCGTCGAGGAGCAGACACTCATGGATCAGACAGAACATCCAGAATGGGTGATCAGCCCGATGCCTGGTATGGGACGAAGGAAGTAGATGAAACGAAATGTCGGTGAAATGGGTGAAAGGAAAGGTGATGATGGAGCAGTTGGTGGAATGAATGGCGGGGGAAACCGGAGAACCCGAAGAAAACCCGCCCAGACGCCGCTTCGTCCAGCACAAATCCCACATGCAGGTCCCTGGGATTGAACCCGGGCCGCCTCGGTGGGAGGCGAGCGGTCTAACCACTCGGCCACAGCGCCGCCCTATTAAAATGATACCTACTTTAAAAACACTCCTCCTATACCTGAAAATAATATTAAAATATGCATAGAATTAGGTGTACATATTAAACATTAAACCCTGATTGCTGCATAAAAATTTCAAATGAATGAAACTGAAATTGTGGATTTTAAAAGTTTTACAAATGGGTATTCCTAACAGAAATACACTGGTGTGCAAAACCTAAGGACGAGATGGGTAAAGTAACACAACAAATTAACTACTTGGTGGAAGTAGATGAAGGTGTGGGAGCATGTTGCCAGAGATCTCTCACACGTACACAGAAAGCTGAACGACGCATGGCGTGAGTGTAGCGAGCCTATAGTGCCAACACGGGGCAGTTGACGAAACAGGACAAGACGGTGTGTGGCAATTAGTGAGCTCTTACCGTGCACTGTAGTGGTGTTCTTCATTGCAACATGGCCCGTAGACACCATTTGGATGACTTCACACCGGGAAGAATCTTCGGGAAACTGGAAGAAGGGCGAAGTGTGACGAGTGTTGCTCAGGAGTTTGGAATTGCTCACAGCCTCGTTTCACGTGCATGGGGAACCTTGCAAACCACAGGCACTGCTGCCCAAGGAGAGGGTGGTCGACACGCTCAACTACAGCAGCAGATCACTGCTACATTGGACAACAGGCAAGAAGGTATCCACACCAAACAGTGGATGCAATTGCAACCACATTTAACGGGACAGCTAGGGACGCAATCTCACGATACACAGTGTCACGGCGACTACACAGAGGTGGTCTCTTTGCCCGACGGCCAGTATGTTGTGTTCCATTGACATCCGCACATCGGCGGCACCGTTTCCGATGGTCCTAAGAGCATCAAAATTAAACCAACGAGGAATGGTGTCGCGTGCTCTTCTCGGATGAGAGCAGATTCAGTCTAAGTAGTGATTCTCGACGTACCCTCATCTGGCGAGAGGTGGGAACACGTAATGAACCCAGGAACATCCTTGAACATGATCGTTTTGGTGGTCCGGGTGTTATGGTTTGGGGAGGTATAATGTTGCATGGGCGCACCGACCTCCAAATCTTTGAACACGGTACGCTCACTGGTCAACGTTATTGTGATACTGTACTCCTTTCCCATGTGCGTCTTTTCAGGGGTGCAGTCGGCCCTGACTTCATTTTTATGGATGACAATGCGCGACCGCATCGAACAGCGCAGGTGGAGGATCTCTTGGAACGAGAGGATATTCGGCGAATGGACTGGCCTGCCCGTTCCCCCGATTTAAATCCCATCGAACACGTGTGGGATGCTTTGGGGAGATGCATTGCACCACATCACATGCACCAACGACCATCCAACAGTTGTTAACAGCGCTGGTGGAGGAATGGAACGCCCTACCACAAGAACTGCTTACCAACCTTGTGGCCAGCATGGGAGTAGGATGCAGAGCAGGCATTGCTGTCCGTGGCGATCAAACACCCTTTTAAGCACCATGTATCTGTTTCTGTAAATCTAGAGAGCCATCATATGTCGTATTGACTTTAGTGTAGCTTATGGTCTATGAATAAAAGTGGCATTTCTGTTCGTCTCATTGCATATTTCGTTTAGTTGCCTACTGTAGCATACCGTAGCAGTTCCCTCTATGTATGATTCAAGTTTCATCGAGCTATGTTACTTGGCAGTGTCACAGCATGCGAAGATTACTTTCGTCCTTAGATTTTGCACACTAGTGTATTTATTCAATAGCCTGGATGCCTCAGAAAATGGAAGTCCTTCGGTAAATACTTTAGTCAGTTTTGTTATATGCTGGGTTTGCTTACCTACACAATGTCCTCTATGCTGCAAAGCAAGCCTTTTAACAATAATTAATTATCAGCACATTTTGAGTTAGTGATGATTAAACAATGATAAAACAGGAAGAGAAAACAAAACAAACAATATTACAACACCGTGATAGAATAGATCTGCCCATCCAACTCAACGTGGTATTTCATAAATTAAATGTCCCTTAATAAGGTACAATTTTAAAGTCTCACATTTATACACTTCAGTATCGCTATCTATTTCTACAAAACGGCCAGCACATTATGTCTGGTATCTGTTAAACCACAAATGTGCAGAAACGTTTCGCAAACTAACTCTGACCTCTGCGGTATAAGCAAAGAAAGCGATACATACATAGTGCGCAGTAAGTTGTGTTGCCTAATGTAGTAGGTTGAAAACTGCGGTTTTAGTTCTAAACACATTTTCAAGTAACTTCACAGCTTTTGGTGCTGATCGGGGCGGTCTATTTCAAAATAAAAGTCTGCAGACACACAACCCTTAGTACTAACTGCAGAAGGGGTGATTTGTCCATTGATGGCGTAGAATATTTAGCTACACAACAAAGCAGAGAGTTGTAGATACAATTATTTATACTGAGGAATAATTGCTATTAACAACACCCCTTCCACCATAGGCAACCCAACTTACTGCTCTGCGTGTATATGCAGCCTGCTTGTAAGCCAGGAACTATTCGTCGACTTGCAGTTTCCTTTATGTCTGTAGCATTAAGATTCCTGCCCATCTGTGCTTTATACTAAATCGTTATGTTACTTATAATTTATAACTTGACAATACTTCCAAAAGAAAAGAAAAAAAAAGTATAGGTCTATCACAGTGAAAACAAAGTTGAAGGCAGAAGTCACCGTAGTTAGCCTACCCTCTGCAGTCTCAGCGCCTCTTCTGTCCTCGCTCGGAGAGGGAAAAGTTCTCCGTCTTTATTGGCACGCATGCGCGGTACGCGGAGGGAAGTGTTCACCCTCTTTTTCGCCACACATGAGCATATCAACTGTTTTATAGAGTGGCACATCTGTAGCAACGTGCACTAAAATTAAATTAAATTGAGTTTTATTTATAGAAACTCTTTAACTGCTGTGGTACTTAGCGCCCCATTCTATATTGAGCGCGAGAGACCGCGAACTTTGCTCAGAGACCTGCTTATCAGACTTGAGGTTCTTTCACGTGCCGTAAATCTACGACACGTGACCACCGGCTTCACTTCGCTTCCGAAGGAAGCCATGCTAAGATTTTTACGCCCGAAAAAATCCATCGCCCTCCGCGGTGTTTGAACCCGCGACCTCGGGAACCTAGCATGCCTAGGCTAGCGTGGTAACCACTACGCCACGGAGGACGACTGCAACATGCACTGATATTGGCAGTCATTTATATAAAAAGCATCATTCTAGTTCCTAGTTTTTCTACCAATTTCTGAAATCGGTCCCTACGCACCTTTAGTTATGAAAAGAGTATGAATATTTCTAAGTTTAGAGGTGTGTCCCTAAGGTTGGCAACGCTGTTTCGCTGCGAGACTATTACAGTATATTTTCGGTACAGATTGGGTTTTTGCCAGAAACAGATAAACTTGTGTTAAAGGAACTGGGAGCAAATGCCTATTCCATCATTTTATAAAAGTTTAAATAGTAACAGGAACTAATGGAAAAAGAGGACGGATAAAAGTAAAAATCACAGAAAATATTTACTTGTTTGTATTTCGTGCAAAGCGGACTTTGCTTAAAAATATCCTCATATCATATTTGGGTTTCGTCAAACACAGTTTACTAATTTTAGACACTGAGGTGCCTGTCGCAAGTGATTTGCTTTTTCTAAACGCTTAGATATTTACCTAAGGCAGAGGAAGTATTACCGTCAACCTAAAAATTCTCTAACAAGGTTTCACTAGAAATAACCGTCATGAGGTTTACTGAATCCAAAACAGGACTTTTAGAAAAAGGTATGTGCGTGCATGTCTGAGTGTCTAAATAGTCAAAACTGAAGAAAGAAAAGAAGTATAAGACGAGGATTTTCAAGAAATTTTCCCCATCCGAAATAACCTTTAACATGCAAAACATTTCATAATTTTTTAACTTCCTCAAAAATTGCTACAATCGTTTTAATTAAAAATATAGTTTATTTTAGATATAAGGATAAGTATGAGGCGTATTTTTAATTTAAGTACCGATAATTTTTTAAAGAATAACAGAACATTATTTTCCAAATACTTTAATATCATTCATTACCTTGCACTACTTCTCCACATAGTCACCGCCGCTTTTCAGGCACTTGTAACGGGAAACCAGTTTTTGCATGCCGCCACCTGTGATGAAAGCCAATTCTGCACTTCTTGTTTCACACCATCGTCGTTGAAATGTTTTGTACCAAGGAATTTCTTCAAATGAAGAAGCAGATGAAAATCGCTTGTTGCCAAATCTGGACTCTAGGGAGGTAGATCGAACTGTTCCCAACCAAATGATGCGATCAGATCTTGTCAGATCTCATTATTGTTTCCCCATAAACCTCACACAATTGGCGATGAATGTTTGCTGGCGTAACATTTCTCGCAATCAAAAAACGTATCACTCATCTGTCTTCACAGTCAGGAGGTCATTCGGTTGTTTTGAACATTTCGAAACGCTCTAACAATAGGAAAACACAGTGACGATGGCTCACAGTTGCATCTGGCTTACTAATGAATGGAGGAAGTGATAGCGCATCATCAAAATCGCGACTGCAGCGGCAAAATATTAAAACGGTACTTACTTTAAAAACAGGCTTCGTAATACGTACGTAATCTTAAAGTTTCTTTAACTGACTTTAGAAGCATTCTTCATTCTCATTGAATTTTATATAAAGCGATACATTAAGAGATGCACAAAATAATGCCCTTCAAACATGTAGTCTTCTTTAAGACATACACTCTAGGTCTAAGAACGTTGTAGCATTAGCAGTTTTATAAGTATGGTGTTTTTCATTTGAATTTTTCAGCTTTTTGAAGAATAGAATATACGCAACGAAGGGGACACTTCACGACCATGCAGTTATATTGCGGCTACCATTCTCCCCAGGAGGAATAGATGAAGCGAAGGAACCACAGGCCACAGAGTCGCGCAGAAGTAGCTAATATTTCTTCACTTGAAGATTCGACCCATTACACAACCAGAGTGGACGATGAACGACCCATACAACCTAGGCAGCCTCTGGTGTCCAAGGGAAACACTCTTTCCTTGGATCAAGCATCTGTGCTATCTGTCCGTCACTATCTCACACTGCGGAACCTGAAAGTACACATGAAACATTCCGGAGATCGCGGGTTAGAAAACAGCTGAGGGCGTATAAATCCTTAGCATGACTTCCTTCGTAAGAGAAGTAAAGCCGGTGGTCCCGTGTCGTAGATTTACGGTACGTATAAGAACCTCAAGCCTGATAAAGAGGATTCTGAGCAAAATTACCGGTCTTTCACGCCCAATACAGAACCGTAGTAGTTAAAGAGTGTCCATAAATAAAACTCAGTTTAATTTCTCACAGATGAAACATGAGAAGGAAACGGGATGAAAGGTAATGCGGGAGATAAAGTTGTGGCAGAGGGAAATCACCCCAGCCTTCACCCACCTACCAGGGAAAACCGCAAAAAACTCAAGTAAAATTTGGGCAGTCAGCGAGAATTGAACTCGGGACCTCAAATGTTACCGCGGAGCCGATTCAATGGGTTTTCAGAGTTTTAAGCAGTGCAGTTCGAAATGTTAAGGGCTATTCTTTTGTGTTTGATGGGCTCTGCAAAGAGCGCTAAATACATGGCTGGTATACATTATATTGATCAGCCTGCTTCATAAACAGCTGGGTCACCTAAGCCTATTAAATGCAAACTCGAGCATTTTTAAGCTGCGGGGCGTGTTTTTAGAGTAACTACCGTTTTGATATTTTGCCGCTGCAGCGCTGCATTCGGATTTTGAGCATGCGCGATCACTTCATTCGTTAGGAAACCAGATGCAGCTGTGAGCGATCGTCAATATGTGTTTTCCTGTTAAAGCGTTTCGAAATGTTCAAAATAATCCAACGACCTACCGATTGTGAAGTAGATCAGCGATTCGAGAAATGTTACGCCAGCAAACATTCATCCCAATTGTGCGAGGTTTATGGGGAAAAATGATGAGTGACAATGCCCGGCCACACACAGCCAAACAAACTCATGATCTGACCTCATCATTTGGTTGGGAACAAATCGACCACCCTCTCTACAGTCCGGATTTGGCACCAAGCAATTTTCACGTGGAAAACATCTCAACGACGATGATGTGAAACAAGAAGTGCAGGCTTGGCTTTCATCACAGGCGGCATCATTCTTTGACGAAGGTATACAAAAACTGGTTTCCCGTTACGACAGTGCCTGAATACCGGCAGTGACTATGTGGAGAAGTAGTGTAAAGCAATGAATGATAATAAAGTATTTGGAAAATAATTATGTTATTTTTTAAAAATTGTCGATACTTACTTAAAAAACACGCGTCGTACATATTAAGTCTTGTTTAATACGAAAGGTATTTAGAATTAAAATACTTTGATGCTTCACCAGACATATTATCAGCAAAGATGATAACGTTTGGTCCAAGGAGCGCTTTTAATACTGTATAATCTCTAGAAAGGCGTCACTCCAGAAGCTGCCAATCTTTGATGTATATTTCAGTCTAAAGACACACGTGCAAGTAATCTTTATTTAATAAATCTTTAGGTGGTTCTACTTTTTGGCAGCGTTGCTGACTGTGAGCAACAAACGGGGCGATAATAAAACATTTTAGAGGCAGCAATCAAGAGAAGCTTTTTCTTTTATCTGAGGTGTTTGCACTCTGGGACCACTTCACTTGTTGATTTCGGCTTAATGCGTTGACCCGTCGCCTTCTGCTTCAATATAAACAGCACACCCAGCGTAGATAAACCACTTTTATAACAGGAGATTTCTAAAACTTTTACTTTGGTTTAAGCTTTTACTGATCTGTTGACCACACTGTGTTGAACTGGAAAAAAATTAATAATTAATTTATTTACAGTTAGCTGCAATTGACTTCTTTGTATATTTCCAATGTAGACAACGAGCTGAAAAGCTTTTAGCAGAATCAGCCTTAGCCCGAAAAATCGAAAAAGGGTTTTATTTGTTTTGATATGTTCCTCTCTAAAGGACACGAATGTCTTCACTACAGAATATCTAATTCTTCCATATACTCACTTATTTACTCATTTGTGTAATTTAAGCCTTCTTAGGTTACTATTGTGTCCTTTAGTTTTATGGTTTACAGTTGCCGACACACACTGCGCGGTGCGAATCCTGTTGTCCCGCCCTGCTTTCACAGAAAACCAATGGGGTACATAACATTTTAGCAGAGCAAGCGGTCTTTTTGGCATATGTGGACCAGGCACGTGAAACCTATACGAAATGCATCTAAACTTGTACACTTTATTTCTATAAATGATGAAAACAAAACAAAATGTTACCTAAAATCAAAATAAAGTAAAAATAGGGCCCAGAGTTAAAAAAAACACATTTCTTTCAAAGAGCAGGCTGTACACCTACGTACGAGGGTGGTCTGAAAAGTTTCCGACCTAATAAAGATACAAGAAAGTTTTTCAGATTTTTTTTTTTTTTTTATTTTTCAACATAGTCTCCTTGTAAATCTACACACTTCTCCCAGCGATGCTCCCATCACTGTAACCCGTCCAAATAGTACTCGGCATTTTTCTCTGTAAAATAATTGTTCACGAAGGTGATTGTCTCTTCATTTGACGAAAATCTGTCCTCCGAGCGCAATTTTCAGATGAGGGAACAAAAAGAAGTCGCTTGGGGCTAGATCTGGTGAATAAGGCGGATGGTCAAGCAGTTCAAACCGTAATTCGTGGATTTTCGCCATTGCAACCGCTGAGGTGTGAGACGGTGCGTTGTCTTGGTGAAACAGGATTTTCTTTTTCTGAAAATGTGGCCGTTTTTCCGCAAGTTCTGCCTTCAGCTTGTCAAGTAATGATGCGTAGTATGCTCCTGTAATGGTTTCTCCTTTTTGAGGATAATCGATTAAAATAACTCCATGACTATCCCAAAAAACAGTCGCCATCACTTTCACAGCCGAAAAAACAGTTTTTGCTTTTTTTTGGAGCCGGTTCCCCCTTTGCAGTCCACTGTTTGGACTGTATTTTTGTTTCGGGCGTATAATGGTGTATCCAAGTTTCATCTACAGTAATTAATCGGCGCCAAAACTCGGATTTATTGCGCCTAAACTGCGCCAACAGAGCGTTGGAAATGTTCATTCGAACACGTTTTTGGTCAAACGTGAGCAAACGCGGCACCCAATGCGCGGACAGCTTTCTCATGTCTAAATGTTGATTTACTATGTGACAAACACGTTCTTTTGACATGTTCATAGCCTCTGCTATCTCTCTCACTTTAATTCGGCGGTCGTCTAGCACCATTTGGTGAACTTTGGCGATGTTTTCGTCGGTAGTTGCAAGTTTTGGACGTCCCGAACGTTCATCGTCTCCCGAGCTCTTACGGCCACGTTTAAATTCAGCTGCCCAAAATTTCTCTGTGGTAAATGATGGTGCACAGTCCCCACACACAGAATCCAACTCATCTTTGATTTGAGTGGGCATATTGCCTTTCAAAAACAA
This sequence comes from Deroplatys truncata, assembly GCA_030765065.1. Taxonomy (NCBI): domain Eukaryota; kingdom Metazoa; phylum Arthropoda; class Insecta; order Mantodea; family Mantidae; genus Deroplatys; species Deroplatys truncata. The sequence continues at coordinate 637,176,995 of CM060990.1, forward strand.
ATATTTATTGACAGCTCGATACTCTATTTTGTCCGTTTTCATAAAAACACTCACCTCACCTCACTCCTCGTATATCACACGCATGTTTTGTAAATTGTTAGTTGAGTTTGTTTCCGTGTATTCTTTCGGAAATTTCTCATTTATAACTCCACGTATTTGTTAACAATTATATTATTTTCCGCATCGTATCTTTGTCAAAAAACTTTTGAATCCACTAAAGTAATTTGAACTCGCAAATTCTTCTACGTATTTATTTTCAGATCGTGCTTTTAGACTATGGTGCATTATCCCCAATATAAAATTAATTCTTTTTTTCTTTGTACAACTTTTAAAAGTATACTCCTTTCCTGTCTGATATGCTTAATCGAAATTGGTGCTCAACCATATACTAGATGCACTTTTTTTTATTTATTGCTTCACCATCTGCACAGTAAATATCACACAACATTTTCACCCTGATAACATTTTAAATGTTTTGGCATACACAAAAAAAGACAATTATAAATCAATTTACATGAAGAGAATATCCAACGCAGATAATGTACGTGTTTTGAATTAAGTAATTTTCTAGACATAACGTTGAAATTTTCTTAAATTCAATACAATTATACAGAGCTTTCATTTGGAAGCGTGGTCGTATTACTTGGAATTACTTGCCCTGCACTGCGCTGTTTCTAACCGGTTCCATTCACCCTCCACTTTCCCTCCTCTCCGTGTGCCGGCTAATCAGTTCAAACTAAGTTTTTCTACAGAGCCTTCATGCATAATTCCTATGTGATAAACTTTTGCAGAGAAGTGAGACAGATTCCCTGCTGTTCGTGCGCCTCACAGAGAAACGGCTCGTAATCTCGTGAATAGATTTAGGGAAATGGGATCTATTCTTGATAAGAACCAAAAGTTAATCGCTATGTTCTTAAGAGATAAACCTCGATGACACCGAAGGAAAGTTCAAACGAAGTCCAAAGAAATCTCTGAGAAAGCTTGCACAGGAATCAAGAATTTCGCAAATCTTGGCTTGGAATGCCACTAAACTTTTAAAATTAAAACCCTATAAGATAACTGTAGTTTAGGAATTATTTCAATTACGCAATAATGTGAGAGTGAATTTCTGTAACTGGGTGTTGAATAACATTAATGATAGCTGCATTGATACAATTCTTATTATGGACGAAGCGTGGTTTTGTTTGCAGGTCATGAGGGGTTGATGAACGATAACGCAAAGTTTATTAAAATGTGTGAAAGATGTATGGCGGCACAAAGACATAATTTCCAACATCTCATATGATAAAGTTACGTGGTCATTGTAGTCATCATATGCATGAAAAAGCTATGTGCTTGAATTTAAGGGAATATGAGTAGCCGACTCCCGCCGGCAAACAGCGTGCTTCCCGGTGCCAAGGAAGTTCCCGTTAAGCCGGCCACGAGTCCTAAAGAAGGATCTGTATTTTACTATTGACGTTGCACGTATTGAAGAGGTAAAATTGTAATTGTGTGATCTAATTTATCACAGCAGAAGTTTCAGAAGTGGTGTTCAAAGAGATGGCAAACACTTCTGTGCTCTTTCCAATGCTGATTGACACATTTCTAGTGTTACTGCAGCTTATGCAGCGGTGATGCGGTCTTGCATGTTTTTTACTGAGTTTAATCATCAGAAAGTAGACATGAGTTACATCAGACATTTACAATATTAACTCTTCACCGTGATATTCAAACCGCCAGTGAAATATTCAGTTGTTTCCAGGTACAGCGAACTCTATATTTGCAATACGAATCATAGCAGGTTTCCAAATTTTCAACAGCATATGTGCAAAATTGCACCATTTGACTTTTCCGGCAAAACAGAGCAGTTACACGTTAACAGAGTGAAAATTGTAGGGCAGTAATGACTTTCAAAACCCACCCCAATATTTATTTTCATTCCTTTACTTACAGAATGCATCCGTGCAACGCCTGTGCAGTGCCTGTACAGGCATTCCACGTATACTTGCAAAATATTCTGTATGATACCTCTTTGAAAACCCAGCATCCTACACATTAGGAGAACGATATACTGCCCTAACTGCTTAACCACAACACGACATAAAACTGCACACATGGCAGCATCTCTTACGTGCTACTTCAGAAGGTTTATGGTATGTACAACAGTCATGAAAACATAATAAGAGCTTTAATGAAGTAGACTGCAGGAACTAGTTGCATGCAAGCAGAGCCAAGCACGGTCAGATACGAAGGCTGGCTTGTACAAGACCACGTCACGCTATCTGTGTGAATCATTCACACACCCTTCGTCTTCTTCACAATGTAATGCTTATTTTATGGTTAGATTACTGGTGGCCCAAGAAACTGAACCACATTATATGACCCAAAATCGCCCCTGCCTGACGTCGAATATTTCTCCAGTGATGAATAGTCGAGAAAATGGAAGAAATTTCAGGACTCATCCAGCTATAAAGTTACTTTTCGTTTTTCAGGCTCGGAAAAGGTTTGGAAAACATTAATTTTCCGATGACTAAACCACAACCCTGTTTCTGATTTTATTTAAAACTACAGTGCGGGAGTTTTAAAGTAAGGCCACGGATCGTGCGTATGCCGAGTACCGAGGTCACTGGAGTACGGCGTGCTACGCATATAGCCGGTCTGTGGCCCCACATTAAAACGCCCGCACTGTAGCTGTCATACCGATATTACGATCAACTTAACGTAACGTGACTTAACTTAACGCATACCAAACTTTTCCTTCGCGTTACGTAAAGCTTGACGTTACTGGTAATTAGAACCAATCAGCGTGAAGCAGTGGCATGAAGTAATAAAACCAACTACCAATCAATAGTAACTCTTGTTACGTTAAGTTAACCGAGCGGGATGGCTCAGGCGGTTACGTCTGTGGCCCGCATTTGGGAGGTACCGGGATCAATCACAAGCGACCGCCCACTCTGGTCCATGGATTTTTCGTGGTCGCCAGGCGAATACTGGGGTGGTTCGTCTTCTACACGACTCTCTTTCCTCTCATTTCCTGCACACATCATCTTTCTTGTGAACCGTTTCAGGGTTGTAGGCCCAGGCGACGATGTTAGGAGGGTTGCGGCTGGGCGGTGGCCTGCGCTCTGTAAACGTTTCTTCCCTGGCGTCGCTACGGTACAATCAGTTCAGTCTCTCCTACGCTTGGGGCTCCGCTCCGAGGGACCTTGGAGGTTAGTGACTTGTGGGCAGGGACCGTGCGGTGCCGGATGCGTTCTATCTGGAAACTTAGGAACCCCGTCCATGTTGCCCCCGTCGGTATCCGGATCTGATTGCCCTTAGGGTCTCTCCACTCATTCTTCCCTGCCAGGGGTCACGTTGGAAGCAAAATGGGCCGACTGGCCTGCGTGCGGTGCTCTGCCCCGTTTCCGGTGGCCTCTCTGTGATACGTATTTTTGCCTTTACGTCAAGTTAAGTGCATCCTAATTAGACCTTTAGTTCAGTAGCACTTCATAACTTAACGTTACTTCCCGTTTTGTTAAGTTCATCGTAACCCCGGCATGACCCAGCAAGACACATAAGCAGGCTAAGGACCCGGGACAAGTTAGCAACCAAAGTATGTGCAACCTTACTATACAGAATGTATCTTTATTAGTGTCATATATTTGGGAGACGTGTTCCTGAAATCAAAACAGTAAAAAAAGATCATATGAACATGGGTCTGAAAATCATTTATTTTAGAGTTACAACACAAAATCGAAAGTTACAAAAATTGCTCGAAGTGGCTTCCTCTTGCTTCGATGCACACAGTAAGCCTGCGTTCCATGCTCTGGCGTACTCTGTCGAAACTTCCTGGTGCGTTTCGTATTTGGTCAAATCCAGTTTGGATGTCAGCATCAGGTACAGGAGTCGCATAAACCAAGGACTTCAAATGTCCCCAAACGAAGAAATCCATTGGATTCGAATCACGCGATCGAGCAGGCCATGCAATGGATCCCCCTCGACCAATCCATCTTTGCGGAAATCGATCATTCAAAAGCTTACGAACTATCATACTGAAATGAGTTGGAGCACCATCGTGTAAAAACCACATTCGTTGGATAATGTCCAGAGGCACATTATCAGTTAAGTGATGCAACTCATTTCTGAGAAACTGGAGATAGGTTTGTCCATTCAGACGTGGAGGGAAGAAGTAGGGACCAATAAGGTGATCATGAATGATTCCACCCCAAACGTTGAGAGAACCTCTGTTGATGGTTGTCCTGTCGTACTTCGTTAGGATTTTCAAATGCCCAGTTATGAAAATTGAAGATGCCGTCGCCTCATCCGTGAATAAGATACAGGCTAGGAAATTGATGCACACAGCGCACTGCTGTAGCATTCGTTGACAAACATGTCTTCTAGGCTCAAACTCCGCTTCATTTAATCCTTGCACACGTTGAAGGTGATACGGGTACAAAAGATTTTCAAGCAGAATTCTCCAGATAGTCATGTGACTAACTCTTTCCCTTATAGCCACACGTCTTGTGCTTTGTTATGGGTCTGCATCCACAGCACGAAGAACAGGCACTACCACCAGCCTGGATCCAGCTAATTGTCCACTTTTTCAACAGCTTACTACTCCTAGCTCACTTTCCTAAGGCTTGGAAACATGCCAAAATTGTCATGCTACACAAACCAGGAAAAAACCCACACCATCGCAGCAGCTACAGGCCCATCAGTCTACTTTCAGCCATTAGTAAGCTATATGAGAAGGTGGTACAACACCGACTACAGGACATGCTTGACAGCAACAACATACTCCGCCCAGAGCAATTTGGATTTCGAAGGAAGCACCAGCTCCTTCGCCTCGTGGAGAGGTCATACGTGGTTTCAATAACAAACACTATGTTGCAGCCCTATTCCTAGACATCTCGCGAGCCTTCGATTCAGTCTGGCACGCTCCTAAATCGGCTAATACAGTACGACATCCCGCCATACCTAATACACCACCTTCATAACTACCTCAAAAACCGCTCCTTTGTCGTCACCAGAAACGCAATCCATTCTCAACCCTTCGCCATCAATGCAGGGCTACCCCAAGGCAGCGTCCTGGGCCCCTGCTTTTCCTCACCTACATCAACACTCTCCCAACCCTACGGGGCTGCAATCTGTACCTCGTTGCCGACGACACTGCGGTCGCCACCGCTTCATCACATCACGCACTCCATCGCCTACAATATGCGAACATGCTGTCTGCGTGGTTCGCTACATGGAGAGTGACGTTAAACGCTACAAAATCACAAGCAGTCACCTTCAGCAGACGCCTACTACAGGATACACCCAATCTCCGCCTGGTCGGAGAAGATATACAATGGTCTACAGAGGCACGCTACCTCAGAGTAACCCTCGACATGCGCCTCACTTGGAAGGCGCACCTCACATCTCTAGCATCAACAATCTTTAGAAGAATGGTTATGCTGTATCCTCTTTACAACAGGAAATCTACGATGTCACTAAACAATAAACTACTACTCTATAAACAAGTACTCGGGCCTGCCATTACGTACGCATGTCAAGTCTGGGGAGCTGCTGCTAAAAGTAACATCTACAAACTCCAAATCCTACAAAACCGATACCTTCGGACTTCATTGGCCGCCGATTGGTATATCCCAAACCTCAATATTCATTCAGATCTAACCTTCCCTACCCTAAACGACTACATTCTTCGCCTCTCCCAAAGCTTTTACGCCAAATTACCCTCCAGCTTCAACCAGCTCATCCGCGGCCTTGGGGAGTATGACATAGACCCCGGTGCTAAATACAAGCGACCTAGACTTGCACTTGGACCTCCATAACCTACATTCCTACACTACCTAAAATTCTATAAAAAAATCCCCAAATCATACGCCACCCTTAACCCACCATCCTTTCTCAAACCACCATCCCAATGCCAGTAAGGAATTTAATCCCGGTATGGCAAAAGTCGAAAGCCCTCCCCAAACAGGAGAGGCTTCACCTTCACCGACTCCACTCTGCCGTCGTTCTTCAAGCTCAATGCCTCGTATCGCTCTTGTTCTCCCCCAACATCCCTAGTATTCCTCTCAAATGCGCCGTTCTCTCTCAAGCGTTAGTGAATTCGTGCGAATGTTCTTGCACACGGTAACTGCCTGTCAGGGTACCTTTCTGCATAAAGTTCACGTGCTCGTGATGCATTGCCGTCTGCACGGCCATAGGTGTAGTGCATATCCGTCTGTTCACTTATGGAATACATCTTCTTTGACCTATAACAACGAAACGGTTGATTTTCAGACCCATGTACATATGAACTTTTTTTACTGTTTTGATGTCAGCAACACGTCCCCCAAATATATGAAACCAATAAAGATACACCCTGTAGAGTTCCGTTAACACAGCACTGTTTATGTGAACAAAAGCGCCAATGCGCTGCCTTATTCTCTACTGCAAAAAGTACAGTCTAGTGATGGTTTAAAATGAAGTGGGACACATACATCGGAATGAGAGACAGAAATGTATTGTACCAGTCACGAAGAGGATTGTGCACGGTCTCACAGGTAAACAACACCCCAATGCACCACCTCACTCCACCCTACTCGGGGCACAATAAACTTTGCTTCACTTTAATATCTCTCGGAACCTTAGATTGTACACCAGCATTCTGTAACTAAGGAGTTGAAAAAAGGTTAGGGAAGAGCTTTTGAGTAGCCCATAATTTTCACTCATGCATAAAGCATAAGTGTCCAAAGTTTTATGCAGATTGGTCAAATAGCACGGCGATGTAGTTAAGAGGTTTAACACATGAGCATGGGAGAGTTTTTTACTTTCTCTACTACGTACAGTAAGTAGGATAAGTATTGCATTCCATTTGATACCGAGATCTCACCGGAAATACATGTTTTGATGCCCCCCTGAACCCAAAAAAACGCACTTTTAGAAAACAAAAACCGCGCACGTGCATGTGTGTGTCTGGGAACAGCTTAACTCAAAAAGGAAAAGTCGGATAAAAACCAAACTTAGTATTTAGGTTCAGTATCTTTCATAGATGCGACACAAAGATTTTCAAAAAAATCCCCCCACCCCAGACTACACTTTACATGGAACATTTTTTCGAAAATTGTGATTTTCTGAAAAATAGCTAACGATTTCGATTAAATTATCATATATTCAAGATATTTTCATGAAAATAAATATCTTAAATTTTCTGGGAATGTCCCTAAAAGTCCACTTCTTTCTGAATGGCTTTTGCATAATTGGTAAACCGTAAGAGATACACAAAATTTTTCTACACAAAAAATGTAGAGCTTATTAAAACAAAAAAATTGTGTCACATACATTATTTTGTGGAGTGAGCCATTTCCGAGATATTCCGTCTTAATTGTTTGTATTTATCAAATACTTTTACTTTTTCTCAAATGGGGGTTCGTTATCTTTTTTTTTTATGTCTTGGACATGCAAAGAGAATGAAATGCTCCACATAGAACCAGCTCTTGAAAGATTTGACTACCCCTTAAAGCCTACCATATTGCTTGTACCTACAAGAAAATTACCAATAAGATAGTTTCTGCAAATGTTTATCTCGATTAACATGAAGTAGACGGAGAATACGCGTTTGTAAAAATAATTTGTACAAGAGTACAGAAAATCATGTGAATGTAGCACAACAGATTTTTTTAAATTGTATTTTATACAAATTCTATAGCTCAAGTGCATAAAATTGTGGCCTGTTGACCAAGCACTATAGTTTTGTCTAAAGGGGGTTGAAAGTAGCAAGGATAGCTTTTAAAACCTTCGAGGTACTTTATGCAAGAAAACAAGGTTTGAGGATTATTGGAAGTTTTAAGGTAGACTCATCTTTTTGCCAGGTCCTGTAGTAAAATTTAACATTTTGAACAGATGAGTTAAATATTGGCACTTTCTACATTTATATCTTCGAAAATAATAAATTATATTGCAACTCTCAGAAACTGTCCCTACAACACGTTGAAAATATGGTAGGGGTAGTTTCTGAGAGTTGTAAAGTGGTTTATGAGCTTCGTTGGATCCTGTAACATAAGTGTACAAAATTTTGTCTTGTTAGGCCAAAGAGTGTTGATTTGTGTGCCAGAGGTTGAAAATAAAGGATTAAAAATACGGGTAATAAAGCTTTCGAAATTTGTGAGGTAGTTTATAATTTTTGTCAGATGATAAAACCCATGTGTACCAGCATCTTACCAGAAATACTCCTTGATAACAAAGTAAGGAGAAATTAGAGGAAAATTTGTGATATGAACACGATATGCAATCTCTCAAACAATTCAAGCCTCCACACTTACCCCTTTGAGCTTTAAGTCATAAAAAATCTATCGTATTTGCAATAAAGTAACAAAGATAGACTGATATTATATTCATATAAACAGATGTGTAATTGGATGTAACACATTCTTGGAAATATTTTATAGCCTATCTCCGTCCGGAAAAAATGATGAAAGTATTACCAAAACCGCTTGAGTAGAAGTTTCCAAGATTACCGCCCCCATACACAGCCTCTCTACCATAGTGTTAGTATAGATTTGTGCCTGGGTGCGTTCTGGGTAACCGAATAGCACTGCAACGATTTTGATAAATCTTTCATTGAAAAAAAAATAAAATGAGTTTTATTTATGGTCGCTCTTTAACTGCTGTGGTCCTTAGCGTCTCATTCTAAATTGGAAGTGAAAGACCGGTAATTTTGCTCAGAGGTCTCTTTATCAGGCTTGACGTACTTTTACGTGCCGCAAATCTATGACACGGGAGCACCGGCTTGGCTTTGCTTCCCTTCCGAAGGAAACCATGCTAAGGAATTTTATGGCGAAAAAATCCATCGCCCTCAGCAGGGTTTGAACCCGCGACCTCGGGAACTAGAGGCTAGCATGGTAACCACCACACCACGGAAGACAACTCTCTTTCATTGAAGAGCACATGTGTGAGCATAGGCTGCTTAAGGTCAAGATTACATATTTATTTGGATAGGGAGGGGCGAGTGATATGTTCATATCATATAAATGCCCCTCCCAGGTTTCGTGCAATATTACGAAATACACTCGTGTGCAAAACCTAAGGACGAGATGGGTAAAGTAACATAACAAATTAACTACTTGGTGGAAGTTGATGAAGGTGCGGGAGCATGTTGTCAGAGGTCTCTCACACGTACACAGAAAGTTGGACGTCACATGGCGCGAGTGTAGCGAGCCTATAGTGCCAAATGTGTCTGGTCCCGCAACGCGGGGCAGTTGACGAAACAGGACAAGGCGGTGTGCGGCAATTAGCGAGCTGTTACGGTGCACTGTAGTCGTGTTCTTCATTTCATCATGGCCCGTAGACACCATTTGGATGCCTTCACACGGGGAAGAATCATCAGGAAGAAGGGCGAAGTGTGACGAGTGTTGCTCAGGAGTTTGGAATTGCTCATAGCATTGTTTCACGTGCATGGGGAACGTTCCAAACCACAGGCACTGCTGTCCCAAGGAGAGGGGTGGTCGACCACGCTCAACTACAGCAGCAGATGACCGCTACATTGTGCAACAGGCAAGAACGGATCCACGCTAAACAGAGGGTGCAATTCAGCTACATTTAACAGGACATTTAGGCACGCAATCTCAAAATACACAGTAGCACAGCGACTACACAGAGGTGGTCTCTTTGCCCGGCGGTCAATACGTTGTGTTCCATTGACATCCGCACATCGGCGACACCGATTGCGATGGTCCCAAGAGCATCAAAATTGGACCAACGAGGAATGGGGTCGCGTGCTCTTCTCGGATGAGAGCAGATTCAGTTAAGTAGTGATTCTCGACGTACCCTCATCTGGCGAGAGGTGGGAACACGTAATGAACCCAGAAACATCCTTGAACATGATTGTTTTGGTGGTCCGGGTGTTACGGTTAGGGGAGACATAATGTTGTATAGGCGCACCGACCTCCAAATATTTGAACACGGTACGCTCACTGGTCAACGTTATTGTGATACTGTACACCTTCCCCATGTGCGTTTTTTTCAGGTGTGCAGTCGGCCCTGTCTTCATTTTTATGGATGACAATGCGCGACCGCATCGAACAGCGCAGGTGGAGGATCTCTTGGAACGAGACGATATTCGGCGAATGGACTGGCCTGCCCGTTCTCCCGATTTAAATTCCATCGAACACGTGTGGGATGCTTTGGGGAGACGCATTCCAACATGCACCAACGACCATCCAACAGTTGTCTTCAGCGCTGGTGGAGGAATGGAACGCCCTACCACAAGAACTGCTTATCAACCTTGTGGCCAGCATGGGAGCACGATGCAGAGCATGCATTGCTGTCCGTGGTGATCATACACCCTTTTAACCACCATGTATCTGTTTCTGTAAATCTAGAGAGCCATCATATGTCGTATTGACTTTAGTGTGGCTTATGGTCTATGAATAAAAGTGGCATTTCTGTTCGTCTCATTGCATATTTCGTTTAGTTACTTACTGTAGCATACCGTAGCAGTCCCCTCTATGTATGATTCAAGTTTCATCGAGCTATGTTACTTGGCAGTGTCACAGCATGCGAAGATTACTTTCGTCCTTAGGTTTTACACACCAGTGTATTAGGAAACACTCTCCCTGTGATACAAAGAGAGCCTTGGACATCTGTGTTTTTAAGAAGTCACGAAAATTAAATCGTGCCTTGCAGAATTCAACAAATACCCCTTCTAGTTTTCAACTCCTTACGAACAAGCATGCAGCTTTTGACCCATTTGAAATAAAGGTTTTGCACTTGCTTACAACACCGACAGGGTTCTCGAGAGCTTTCTGGATTTCCAACTTAGCGGGTGCTATAGATAGTTCTTTGTTTCCAGCTTGTAATTTTTGTCTACAACAAGATACACGCGCCACAATATCAGCGCGTGCTTTGTTCTGCGTGGGAAGTTCTGGCTGTAGATCAAGTAACGAAGTGATTCTGTTGTTTTATGTTCCGCATAAATTTCGTGCTTGATATACACAAGGTTCCTGAACGTTATGCAACCGTCACTACATCTGCTCCTGCTATGAGTATAAGATATGCAGTCTTCTTATAACTTGTGAGATAAGAATTAGATGGGGGATCTGAGAGCCTGGATCTATCCAAATAGTGAAAGTTATTTCTCGAGTTTGCCTCAATTATGCTCGTAGTTTCTCCACGTCGTTAGGAGATAATCTCATGGAGCAATTCAAAATCTTCAGTAAACTCATATTAAAGCTTTAGTCTTGTGTTCTTTCCTAAGGTGTTAAACTTTCATGAGGCAATTCGGAAATATTATTGTTGGAAGAGACAGTAAGTTTTCATATTCTGCGTCCGTTTAAGATTGTGAAGTTCCTAAATAAAACTCCTCAACAATAAAGAATCACAATGTAGAAAAGGGACATCAGTAAATTAATCATCACAAGTAGTATCATAGCAGGGCTGAAATTGCAGACAAATTCACAAACGCCGATAATGAACTTCTATGGAAAGCTCAGGCCCTTGAGTTATATTTATTAGAACTATTTAACAAATACAATAAAAATTTAAATGCGATTACCCTAAACTCGCCTTATAAAGTAATAATTGTATATTTGTATTACGAATACTTAAACTTTTCAAGCCCTCTTGCAACAAACGAATATCGATTCAAGACAAGTGCACGCCGCGGCGGCAAAGGAAGTTGGTAATTTCACTGCGATATCCCGCTGTGATTGGTCAAAATTCAACATGTACTTTCATACTCTTGGTCTGCTTTCTGATGTCATCTAAGCTAAATTAATAAATGAAAAATCAAACACTTGCTAGGTCATTTGGGAAATTTAGGTTTTGTTCGCGTCCAGGAATGAATCTCCACTACATAATCTCCCTGAATAAATAAACCAAAGTTGGAGAGGCCCGCTTGTAAACTGCCCAAAAGCCAAAAGCTCATACCCTCAAATGATACGTATAGCGGAACATTGAAAAACTATGAAACAATCATCTACATTGCTATTTGACAAAGTTTATCATGCTGTACGAGTCGTTTACCGTAATGGATTGAATTATTGAGGAATCCATGAAGAGAAATTAAATGCAAGAACTGATGGCATCATTATTCTTACTCTTGAGAATGTTAAAGTGACATTTGACATTGTGTATGGGAATCTCCAAGACCAGTTATTGGACTTGGAATCTCCAAGAGTAGTTTAATATCATGATTATTGACAGGAATGTATAAATAATTGAATAAAAAATGATAGTAAAATAAAGAAATAATTGCAAGAAATAATTTCTGTATATTAAATCAATGTATAATGTAATAAATCCGAGTTGAAATGTTTTTTCCGGAGAAAAAAGCTCATTAGTCAGTTTAATGAACATTAGTAACAGCCGAGTAGCGAACGCATTAGCGTAAAGATTCCTGGAATGCAGTTAGAGTTGAGTTCAGTACGTTTGCAAAGTCACGTAGGCAGGAATTCTGTAAGTTATAAAGGGAATGAAATTCCGAGATTCGAGCAAGGCACCGCATAGTAACAGTGTCGGATACGCATACGTAGAGTTTTAAGATTGGACCGCGTGAGCAGGAACGTTATTAAGGGTAGCGATAGGTAGGCGGAGCTTAAGTTAAGAAAAGAGCGTCCATTATAAATCAGACCCACTGACTTAATACTAAATGGTATTACTCGTGTGGCATTTAGTTTCATTTTAAGCTGATAGCGCCCAGTGATGCGCTTGAATTAGAAATATTTAGCGGCTATTGTGAGGAATCTTTCTGAGTAACATTTTTGCGACTTACGGCACAATTATTATTTTATAAATAAATTATTTAATTTAACAGTCGGCGACCCTTTTCAAACAGCATATTTGAGTCAACAGTAAAATTTAGGTATCAGCTAACTAAACTAGTGTTATCCTTTCATACTACACTCACGCATACCCTGAGACAAAGAACTCATAGCTATACCACTGTAGCAGCCGGCAGACTAGACAACGCAGAACGAGCTAGGAGATGACGACATCGTAGAACTCAACAACAAAGCAGGTAACATTAAACGTTATATAAATGGATGCAACTTCGAGATAGCAGCATCAACATTTGAAGCAAAGAGTATGCCTAACGGCTTCAAGCTCTTGGACTTAGAACTTCGAGCCCAAGGATAATAGAGAGCACGATCTTCTCGGATTCCTCCCCGCGTCTGGAATGTGTTCTCAGGCCCTCACAACATTATAATGCAGTAATTCTCAAATCTCGGCAATACAACTGTTGATGTACAAGCGATCGCAGTTTTATGGCATAATTCCTGTTCGAAAGCTATGATTATCAAGAAAATTAATATTAAGAACTAAAGGCTGGTTCACAACCACCCGGTAACGGTAACCAGAACGGAAACGAGAACGGGAAGCAAGAAATTTTGATTCACAACAGCCCGGTAACGAGAACGGGAATGCATATCGATTACAAAGTGAAAGTCGATTTTGCGCATTGGGATTTCATTTGCTTTTAACTGACCAATGACATTTTTTCACCTACTTCCAATTTAGCCAAGCCAACGTCAAAATTCGATAGAGTAAACATTATTTAAATGAATATTCATTACATTTCCGATCCCTCTACTTATGCCAAACCTTCATTCCTTTATTTAATGGCGTACATTAAAATTGTTTATTGTTCTTTTTCCATTTCCACCAGTTTTAGCTGTTCTATGTAGCTTTTGCCATTGTTTTTTTAGGTAACAGCCAGTTTTGAGTTGCATATAAACAAACTACAAATGATCCCTTCACCAGAGGAACCAACGCTGATTAGATTTGCGGGTGTCGGGATGAGGTTACGAAGCACATTTACTACTAATTCCTTCCAGTTTCATGTTTCCAGCTTGCGACTATAGAGAGCACTAGTGACTGTTTCATGCCATGGCCGCTTAGAATAACCTCTATAGTGAAGAGTCGAATATGCACAATAGGGATCTAATATGCCGTGCCCGAGAATGAGAAAGTTAAATGTTGGGCAACTCTTCTTTCCCGTTCCCGGGGGCCGGGAAGGCTTCCCGTCGGTTGTGAACATTCCCATTTGAATACATGTATTTCAACTTTCTCGTTCTCGTTCTGGTTACCGTTCTCGTTGGTTGTTAACCAGCCTTTACATGGTTTTGCATAGGACCGTGGTGCGAAGTCAGTGGTTACAGTTTATCGTTGAGAACACGTAACATTAGTGTTGGATATTAGCTGGATTCGAATCTTAGAAGTACGAGAGATTTGAAACAACCGTGAGAACTGTAAAACATCAGCAGAAACTATGTTGGTATTTACTTGTTGAAATCCAGTGGCTGGTAGAAGAAACAAAGTGTATTGATTGCTCCTTTCTCCAGTACCACCTTTGTTGCTTTCTCCATTACGTATAGTAAGTAAGGGAAGTATTGCATTCCACCCAAAAATTCGATGTCGATGTTTCACCGGAGGTCCCCTGGGTCAACCCGAGCCCAAAAAAAAAGCATTTTTATATAAAAAAATCTGATGTGTTACACTCACATGACTTTCTCTACTCTTGTACAATCTATTTTTACAAACGCCTATTCTCCATATGCTTCATGTTAATCGAGATGTCAACCTTAATGGTAATTTTCTTGTAGGTGCAAGGGGAATATGGTAGCTTTTAAGCGATAATCAAATATTTTAGCGCTGGTTGCTATGTGGCGCATTCCATTCTCTTTGCATGTCCAGGACATAAAAAAAATGAACGAATTTGAGAAAAAGTATAAGTATTGCAAATTTTAAGGAAATAACAAGCAATATCTCGAAAACGGTTCACTCAACAAAAGAAATGTATATGACATAAGTTGTGTATTTTAACGCAATCTACATTTTTTGTGTAGTAAAATGTTGTCTATCTCTTATGGTTTACCAGTTATTCAAAAGTCGTTCACAATGAATAATACTTTTGGGGACATTCCCAGAAAATTCGAGATATACATTTCATTTCTCATGACATTATCTTAAACATATGATATTTTCATCAAAATCGTTAGAGCCATTTTTGAGAAAATTAAAATTTTCGAAAAATCTTCCATGTAAAGGGTACTCTGGGGTGGGGGAATTTTCTTGAAAACCTTCGTGTCGCATCTCTGGAAGATACTGAACCTAAATACCAAGTTTGGTGTTTATCCGACTGTTCGTTTTTGAGTTATGCTGTTCACAGACACACAGACACACACACACACACACACACACACACACAGACACACACACGGACATGTTTCCAAAAATGCTTTTTTTGGATTCAGGAGGTCTCAAAACATGTATTTCCGGTGAAATCTCGGTATCGAATTTTTGGGTGGAATGCAATACTTCCCCTACTTACTATACGTAGTAGAGAAAGTAAAAAAGGGACCGTGTGAGGGTCTGTGTACAGCATAACACAAAAACTTGGTATTTAAGTTGAATATCTTCCAAAGATGTGATACGAAGATTTTCAAGAAAATCCCCCACCACAACTAAACTTTGCATGAAACATTTTTCGAAGTTGTTGATTTTCTAAAAAAATGGCTCCAACGATTTTGATTAAAATACCATATTTAAATATATTTACATGAAAAATAAAATGTATATCTTGAATTTTCTGGGAATAGCCTGTGAAGTCCTCATCATTCGGAGGGAATTTTGTATAAACTTGTATAACTGGTAAACATTAAGCGAGAGACGAAAACGTACTACACAAAAATGTAGATCTCTTTAAAACACACAATTTATTTCAAATCATTTTTTGTGGCATCAGCCATTTCCGAAATATCCGCTATTAATAGTTCGACTTGTTCAATACTTAGCCATTCCCTTAAAGTTCTGTCGACTTTCAGTTGTTCCTCGCAATGTCATGGAAAGAGTATGGAATCTAAAAGCCAGTATAACGTCCGTTATAAAACATTTGACTATCGCTATTCGCTTTGTATTTATAGCGAAATGTGTGATGCAGCTTTTTCGGAAATGTTTATCCCGATTAAAATGAAGTAGATAGAAAAATAAACTTTCGTAAGAATAACTCGCAAATACACTAATACGCGATTGAGGGTAGAGAAAGTCATGTGAATGTAACACATCAGCTTTAATAGTGTTTAACGCCCGTTATAGGGTAACACATCCTTTGACACTGGTGATACGTAAAATGAAATGATAATTGGAAAAGGAAATTTGGGGTACCTCCCTGCTTTTACGAGGCATCAGGATGATGATGATGATGATATGGGGGTTAAGGGCGCTATACATCTGAGGCATGAGGAACCACAGATCTCCTGTTCACGGGTTCGTGTCTTAATGACCTCGGCTACACACCTCGGTTATCACCCCTGCATCAGAATATGGATCTTACATAAATGAACTGCAAAACTTCATTTTTGATGCACACAGACAGTTAACTTTTCATACCCCAGCCATCGTGACAGCTCCAGTTAGAAATAGTAGATTGTGACTAAATATTGAAACATCATTTCAAACTACATGTGAACCTTGTTTCATCCATTTGGACACAAATGGGTGTTAACTTGTCACAGGGCATTAACTCGGTTGATGGATATCATTAAGAATCTAAAAGAATGGATTCCATTTCCCACGCAAAGACATGAACATTCCTGTATGGCATAAGGATAAAACCGAAAATGCACTTTTTTCACCCTGAATCAGGCGATGAAACTATAGGGAACCAGTCAACTAAGTGTACATAAGGAGAATTAAACAAAATATTCTAGGATACAAAGGTTATAAAGCTAATGAAAATATCAAAGTATGTTAGAATTTTGCTATTCTTTAAAAACCTACAATGTGGTTGAAGATAAAAAGGAATGAAAACTGATGTAACAATGTTTATGCTGTGTCTGAAAATATGTAATCAACATAAAAACAGCATTTACAAAATGGACCATAATGCATTACATCACGTTTGGGTCATTTACTTCTGGGTCATTTCCAATGTACTGCTTTGGCTTTGAGCAGATACAGGCAAGGAGCAACGAAACCCAAATAGCATCTCAGTAAATCAAACCTTAGCCCCGTACCCCAACATTTTAACAAGCAGAGTTTTAATGTGAATAGGTTAGTAACGCACGTATCTGCTGGTACAAAAATAAGTACACGAAAGAATTATTACCTTCGCCCCTTCCATAAACTTGAATTACCCTTGAGTTTATGGAACACTGCCAAGCGCGGGTTGTTATTCATTTGAAATTTACAAATATTAAACATTAAATCTGAGGTTTTCAGGTTAATGAAGTTTCGTTCATTATTCGAACCTTTATGCCCGATAAATCTTAAAGATATACTGATAGGAAATTGGATATCACTGCCGATGAATAGTCTCCCAGTTTTTCCACGGGATAGTTTGAACAACTACATTTGGAACCGGTCTGTTTGTATTTGCAGTTAGGTATAGCAGCTTTTACGTAAGCTTTCCATAATTGCGGTCGCTACATAGGATTACTATTCTAGAAAAATAAAAATATACACTTTACAACAATAGTTTTTTAAGAGTTTTTTTTAAGGACATGCACCTAAGTATTAATATCTTCTTGCTACATCTGATAGTTTATTGTTGATAAATAACATTTATTCAGTAGAGTTCTTCAAAATATGAATAATTTAAGAACATGATCGACACTTGAGCTACCATTTTTGACTTCCCAGTTCCAAAATATCAATAATACTCTCTTTCAAATAAGAGAAAAAATACTCTATTTAGCTAATCCTACTTTCTTTGATCGTTGTGTTTCTTGTTAAAATAGGGGTCTAACATGTTAAGAATGTGCAAAAATATGTCTGGAAACCTCACGTATGATAAGTTATTTATTTGGAGAGTGAAATACAAATAGAAAATCTGTGAAGAAATCTTGGATATTGCCTCACTCAGGGGAATAGCTGTAAGGAGAAGAGAAGAACGTGCGCCAATAAGAACTCCATTGCCTTAACGTTTTCGATTTTCTGAAATTTATATATTTATCATTTCCTTCCAACTATTCCTTGGGGAGACACTTCGCCATCTCTCAACACTTCGTCTTCTGATCCTTCATAAATCGAGGGCTCGTTCCACAAAGAGCGTACATATTCAAACTATTGTGGATATTAGGCTCATGGAGTCTGAGGGCTAACATCTGGTACAAAAATATCAGAGATTAATTTCCAACGATATACGAGGGCAGTCGCAGAAGTACCCGACCTGACGTATATATAGTGGTTGTTTCAAACAAATGAGTATGGTAGAAAGCACCACCCTTATAAAGCTTAAGTTTGAAGTTTGACGATGCTACGTTGTTTAGTAATTGTTTGGCAGCCATTAATAGTGAGCTCTCTCAGCGAATTTGTAAACATGGATAAAACTGGCCATCGTTATGTGATACAATACTTTCATTTGAAAGGTCCTAGTCCAACTAATATTAAAGCTGAGCTAGATTCTACTCTGGGGGAGTCTGCTCTTTCGTTACAACAGTAAAATATTGGGTGGCAGAGTTTAAGCGAGACCGTAGGAGCTGCCAAGACGAACATCGCAGTGGTCGACCAATGAGGTGACCACGCCAGAAATTGTGAGGAAAATCCACAAAATGGTATTGGATGACCATCGACTGAAGTGTGCGAGCTAGCAGACACCGTAGGCATTTAAAAAAGTGCTGTACATCGCACACTAACTGAAAATTTAGACATGAGAAAGCTGTGCGCAAGATGGGTGCCACGTTTACTCACAATGAAACAAAAGCAGGTTATGAGGATGTTTCAGTCGAGTGTTTGGCGATGTTTCGCTGCAATAAAGCCGAGTTTTGCGTCGATTCATAACCATGGATGAAACATGGGTCCATCACTTCACATCTGAGACGAAGGAACAGTCGAAACAGTGGATTGAAAGGGGAGAATCGGCTCCAAAGAAGGCGAAGACAGTTCCATCTGCAGGTAAGGTCATGGCGTCAGTTTTTTGGGATGCGCGTGGGATAATTTTCATTGATTATCTTCAAAACGGAAAAGCAATCAATGGCGAGTATTATGCAAATTTATTGCAGCGTTTGAATGATGAAATCAAGCAAAAACGGCCACATTTAGCGAAAAAGAAAGTTCTGTTTCATCAAGACAATGCATTATCACACATCCATTATCACCATGGCCAAAATCAATGAGTCAAAGTTCGAATTGCTTCCTCATGCACCCTATTCGCCAGATTTAGCCTCCTCTGGTTACTTTCTGTTTCCAAAGTTGAAAAAATGCCTTGCTGGTAAAAGATTTGCCAACAATGAAGAGGTGGAGTTTGCAGTTGATGGCTATTTTGCAGAACTCGACGGTTCTCACTATAAACATGGTATCGAAGCTATTGAACATCGTTGGGAAAAGTGTATCGAGCTGAAAGGAGACTATGTAGAGAAATAAAGATGTTTTTTTTCCCAAACTTTTGGGTTTTCTTTGTTAGGTCGGGTACTTCTGGTGCAGCCCTCGTAAGTGAACAAAAAAAAAGCTTTTGTTTACTAATTGCAGTACCAGATGTCTCCTAACTAGGAAATTGCTAAAAAGAACTACTGACTAGTAACGTTCATTTATAACTGTTACAGAAGTAAAGGGGTGGTAACTAGTTGCTCAGTAACGGTTACAAATGCAATGGGAAGAGTAACTAGCCACCGATATGTTGTATCGTGTTGCTCCTCAATATAGCGTGGCACTATCGTTCTATTATATAGAATGCGTACACTGTAGCACGCAATGTAAGTATTTCGAATCCCTCGTACCTCTTCTTCCGCCTCCTTTGCAATCCAACGCATAAGTTTGGACAAGGATTCTGAAATAAATTATATATTTACAAGTGGAGTTATTTCATATGTGTAGATAATGATTAAAAGAAAAGTGAACCTACGGAATAAATACGAAAACCTTTGGAATGGATAATAGTTTTTCTCTGATAGTTCATCATTTTAATTGTTCAAGTTGAATAATTGTGCATAACTTATCTCACGGTCATAATCCATATCTGCTACACAGTAACAAATGTGTTAGTATTTTATTTTAAAGACGCTTCAAATCACAACATACTGTTGTGTCCAGTTGCCAACTAGAATACATGAATAACGGTCCAAACATCCCCACCACGACTCCCTCTGGGATCGATCCTGAAACACTCTTGGCACTTTGTTGCTCTAATCAAGTAGGTCATATTCTTGGTATGTTGCATTCTAAACATCTCAACGCAGTTTTCTGGAAACTGAAAAAGGCGTTATTTGCTTCGGTTCACTTGGCTAGAAAAAAATCAGGGAGATATTAAAACACGGTGTGATTTGGAACCACGACAAGAGGGCATGACGTCAAAGCAGAAAATCCACAGCGAGGCCAGACATAAGGGGGTGCGAATTATCAAAAGCGGTGACAGCTATTACATGTCCTTCAGGACTTTTAACGCTCTACGTTTCAAAGTTTCTGTGAAAATACTGCTTTGATTTCAAGTTAGCTTAGGACTGCGTCACACTCCTGAGACCAGAACCGACAGTATATACAGATTCACGATTCCTGGATATCGAGTAGAAAAGTATTTTCGAGCTCGTTATAAACTTAACAAGTATAGAATATTAACGACATACTTCCATACGAACCTTCCCTGATTAGTTTGTAGTTCGGCCAGTAGTGGGCGTTTTCTGGCTATCGTAATTCATGGAATTCATCCTGAAGGGCCGCCAATATTTGAGGAAACAATACCGAGAGAAATAAATGTCATAGAACGAGTATTAGGCGTGCGTAGACCGTCAGGCCGTAGCGAGCCGCAGTGAAACCACAAGAGTCCTGTGGTTTCGAGATTTACCCGAGGTTAGCTTAAAATTAGTATGTGTATATGGACTGGATTCAAATTCTGGGTATAACATCAGTAACTGGGCATTTACCACCTCTATCATCGCTATTTTTCAGATTACGCTAATATGGTTGTGTTGGCAGTTCCCTCCGCGCTGCGCAGTATTAACAAAGTGGAGTAATTTATTGACATATCGCGATGTATTTTCTACTTAACAGTGTCTTAAAATGGGCGGGTGGGTATGTAGCGCTTTCTTAGGTATTCGCATCTCGTCTTAAAGCCACTATTACGAGGCGCGTGTTTGAAGTACCGATAATGTTTTAAAAAATAACAGAACATTCTTTTCCAATACCTTATTATCATTCACTACCCTTACACCAATTCTCAAAATAGTCGCCGCCGTTATTCAGAAACTTATAACGGGAAACCGATTTTTGTATGCCCTCGTCAAAGAATGATGCCGCCTGTGATGAAAGCCAAGTCTGCACTTCTTGTTTCACATCATCATCGTCGTTGAAATGTTTTTCACTAAGGAATTTCTTCAGATTAAGAAATAGATGAAAATCTCTTGGTGCCAAATCCGGACTGTAGGAAAGGTGGTCAAATTGTTCCCAAACAAATGATGCGATCAGATCTTGAGTTTGTTTGGCTGTGTGTGGCCGGGCATTGTCACTCATTATTGTTTCCTTATAAACTTTGGCGATGGATGTTTCCTGGCGTAACATTTCTCGCATTTAACAAACGAATCACTGATCTGACTTTACAGTCGGCGGGTCGTTCGATTGTTTTGAACATTTCGAAACGCTCTAACAGGAAAACACAAAGTTACGATCGCGCACAGCTGCGTCTGGCTTCCTAGGAGGAAGTGATCGCGCATGCTTAAAATCGCGAACTGCAACGGCAAAATATTAAAACGGTACTTACTTTAAAAATACGCCTCGTGCATTTTCCTTCCCTAAGTTACGATTTGTTACCAAATTAACCAGAAGCTAAGTGTAGAAGTATTACAGACATTAAGTACTCTCAGAGCCTACGGATTAAAACTGCTTGGAAACCACGTAGGACTTATCATATTTAAAAACCTGTTCTTTTACATCCGGACAATTGAGGCAACAGCAAAAAATGCTTCAGTTCCAAACTATTTAAAACAAAATTTGATGTTTTTAATTAAAATACAGTCTTACCCGGCAATGTACGCATTTACTCTAAAGTAAGGTATTGAAAATAAGCATGATAGCCTGAATAGCTAGCAATATTCGTTGTAGTGTTGAAAGTTCCTTGCAGATTGCTCAGATTGTGCAAATTTGTACATAAAGGATTGGGCATATTAGTAGGAGCATATTATTCTATAATTTTCGACAAGTTCTATAGCTCAGGTGCACAAATTAGTATCCTTATTGGCCAAACAGTAAAGTTTTATGTATAAGGGCTTGGAAATAAAGAATAAGGGTAGTTTTTAGAAACTTACAGGCACTGCATAATAGAAAATAAAGAACTGCATAGTTTTTTGGAGATTGTAAAGTAAAGTATTAACTAAACATGTCCTATAGTAACCGTTTAGTGCTTCGACCAGAGTAGTGCAGATTCCCATATGAGAGATTTAAAATGTGGTGGGGTAGTTTATTTTTTTTAAGAGTTCTAAGGTATCCTGTAACGTTCGTTGCGTCCTATAGTATAAGTGTACAAAGTTTTGTCTACAGGTCAATGTTGATTTGTATGATAGGGATTGGAAATAAAGGTAGTGGAAGCTTTCGAAAGTTGTAGTGTAGTTGTTTACCCAATTTTACTATGTATTGTCAAAATCATAACATAAATGCTTCTTGATGTTCAAAAAAATCAGAGGGAAATTTACGGTGATATGAACAAGATATGCAACTCCAACCGCCAATAACTCAATTTTTAAATATTTTAAGCTCCCCATTTACCCCTTTGGGCTGGCAAACATTAAAACTGTCGTGTATGCAATAAATTGCTAAAAAGTCCTCTGGCAATCATGTTCACGAAACGGGATTTAGAACGGATGGCATGATTATGAAACACACTAACACCTCTAACCCAATTTAATTGTTTTTTTAAATACTTTATAGTCTATGTCCGTCCGGAAGAATACTGCTTTTCAGTGATGAAAGAATTATCCAAATCAGCTGAATGTTGTACAAGGTTGCCCCGCCTACACACACACACACACACACACACACACACACACACACACACACACACAAATTTTCTCTTTCTAATATTAGCACAGATTGTATGCTAGTCGTTTTAATTGGTAACTGGTTACTGTTACTGGATATAAATTAAATTGCAACAAAAATATTTGAATCGTCTTTAATTTCAAAAACATGAGAGGCGTGCTATACTATTTACCATTTGATTTTACCTACCTAATTACATAATTTACAACCTGAGTGAAAAGGTTCACTCTGTCAACATAGGAAATTGGATTCCTTTTATAGGTGTATTCATTGAAATCCCCATTGAATAGAAATATTTACTTAAGGCGTCTTGATAGCTATTTACTGCATTCAGCATTTCCAGTGTAACTTGGAGACAGGGACACAAAGTCGCTCAGGAGAGCAGTTTTTTCCCAGTAGCCTCTCACTTAGTTATTCGGCTATTTATTACAGAAAATATTTCCGTTTTGGAAGCCACATTTATTTTAATCCGAAATGTATGAAATTCCTTCGGTAGTCTTTTTATTTTCCAAACCACGTAACTAGTTGGTAGAGAAGTTATTGCATTCCACCCAGAAATTCAATACAGAGATTTCACCCGAAATACGTTTTGAGGTATCCTGAATACAGAAATAGCATTTTTAGAAAAAGGTCCTTGTGTGTGTCTGTGAACAGTATAAGTCAAAAACGAAGTCGAATAAATACTAAACTTGGCATTTAGTTTCAGTACCTTTCAAAGATGCGACACGAAGATTTTCAAGAAAATCCCCCCACCCCAGACTATCCTTTACATGGAATATTTTTAGAAAATTTGGATTTTCTAAAAATGGCTCCAACGAATTTGATTAAAATATTATATGTTTAAGATACTTTTATGGCAAATGAAATGTATATTTTGAATTTTCTGGGAATATCCCCAAAGGTCCACTTCATTCTGAATGAATTTTGCACAATTGGTAAACTGTAAGAGATATACAAAGTGTTACTACACAAAAAATGTAGATCTCGCTAAAACACACAATTTATGTCATAAGCATGTTTTTCCAAGATATTCCTTGTTATTTGTTTGAATTTTCCAATACTTATACTTTTCCTCAAAAGAGAATACTTTATTGGTTTTTTTTTTTTTTTTTTTTTTTTGCCCTCGACATGCAAAGAGAATGGAATGCTCCGGCTCTTAAAAGATTTGACTATCAGATTTTTAGAAAAAGATCCTTGTGTGTGTCTGTGAACACCATAACGCAAAAACGAAAAGTTGGATCAAACCAAACTTGGTATTTAAGTTCAGTACCTTCCAAAAAATGGGACACAAAGATTTTATGGAAATACCCCTACCCCAAACTACCCTTCATATGGAAAATTTTTCAGTTTTTTTTATTTTCAATTCTGATTAAAATACCATATATTATAGACATTTACATCTCAAATAAAATGTATATCTTGAATTCTCTGGGAATATACTTTGAAGTCTTCTTCATTCTGAAGGAATTTTGTATAATCTTGTATAACCGGTAAAGGTTAAGCGATAGACGAAAACGTACTACATAAGAAATGTAGATCTCCTTAAAACACACAATTTATTTCAAATAAATTTTGTTGTGACATCAGCCATTTCCGAGATATCCGTTATTAATGGTTCGAATTGTTCATTACTTGGTTAGTCCTGTCAACGTTCAGTTGTTTCTCGCGATTCCTTTGAAACAGTATGGAATGTTAAGGCCAGCATATAACGTCTAGTTCTTAAACATTTGACTATCGCTGTTCCCTTTGTATCTATAACGAAAGTGCAATGTAGCTATTTCTGAAAACGTTTATTTGGATTAAAATGAAGTAGATATAAAAATAAGCGTTAATAAGACCAGTTTGTACACCCAGTAATAAACCATAGAGGGTAGAGAAAGCCATGTGAATGTATCACGGTTTTGTTTTAAACAGGCAGCTCTCCGTTATTATGTTACTTAGGTCACGGTGTTTTATATCACTACAAACTCCAATTTTTATATAGTGTTTAGCGGCTGTTCTGACTACATAGGGCACAAAAGACGGTGAAAAACTCCCCGGCAGTTACCAGTTATAAGGACTGAGAAAAACCTGGAGAAAATCTCAGTCAAGCAGGGATAGGTCCTGACAGGATTTGAACCGCAGAGCTTCCGTTCACAAATCCATACCTTAACGACCTCAGCTACCCATGTCAGTACACGGTACACGGTAAGATTAACTTAAAGAGCGCATTGTAACAATTTGGAAATTGGGACCTGACAACTCCGAGGTAGAAATGTATAATTTAATTTTAGATGCCTGTTGTGCACTCATTAGCTTATAGATTCGATTAAATTTCCACATAAAAGTTTTGTCCTACAGACTGAAGCGAGTTTTCTTCATCCTGAAAATTCCTAGTAGGTCAAGGATAACATAAACGCTGACCGCAGCACTAGGATCTTACGGATCATTTATTTTTGGCGGCGTTTCCCTCGATCTTTAACTTTCCCACAGTCCAAGCGTTTCAGTGCAGATAATTTATTGGCATTTTTATGATGCTCTGCGTCCAAGTGCGAATTACTAACAGCGCTTTAAGAGATTACATTTTGCTCTTTGAAGAGGTATGTAATAATTTTGACCTCTTCAATTAAAGCAACAGCCATGTTCACAACAATTTCCATGAATTTCAGGAGTTTTCAAACATATGGCTAAACTACGTGAAATCTTTTTTCCAAATTTCTTTTCCTGAATCACTTTTCCATAACATTACTTCTCAATTGGTTCCAGAGAAGCTAAGCTCTTTTAGACCTTTGTTTATCTCAGGAATTACCGCAGCTGCTGGGGTTTGCAACGGAATGGAATTTTATACTATACGCCGATTTCCTTCCTGTGTTTTGGCAGGTAGAAGCAAATAACACAATTTACGTGTGTCAAGCTATGTAACCTGATTGTCAAATTCAGATAGAGGAGCTGTAATTGTAGATCATGCTACAGACGGGAACTACCGAGTCTAACTAAATCCTAACGCTCCTAGTATCACACGGTGCTGAGTACATACTGTTCGAAAAATAAGGAAACTAGTGGCAATACAGGGTATTGTTTCCCGTTCAGATATGCTTCAAAGGAACTCTCTGTTTAACACTACACTGAAACTTGTTCATAATTGCATTCAAAAGCAAACGGGGATGGGTTCGAATGTGAACGCGTACAAATGTTCCATTTTCTGAAGAGTTTTATCGCGTTTAAGAAAAGCTGATGGTAACACTCACAGCATTTTTCCTGTCCATTCAGTTTATTGTCACATACCTATCAAAGAACGCCTTTTTTTACTTTCTCTACTACGTAGGGTAAGTAGGGGAAGTATTGCATTTCATCCAAAGATTCGATACCGAGATTTCACCGAAAATACACGTTTTGAGGTCCCTGTATTAAAAAAGCATGTTTACAAAACGTCCGTGGGCGTGTGTCTGTCTGCCTGTGTGTCAATGTGTCTGTGAACAGCATAACACAAAATCGAAAAGTCGGATAAATACCACACTTGGTATTTAGGTTCACTATCTTTAAAAGATGCTGCACGAAGATTTTCAAGAGAATCGCCCCACCCCAACTACCCTTTAGATGGGACATTTTTCGAAAATTTGGATTTTCTAAAAAATGCCTCTAACGCTTTTGATTAAAATACCGTAAGTTAAATACATTTACATGGCAAATACAATTTATATCTTGAATTTTCTAGGAGTAACCTGTGAAGTCCTCTTCATTCGGAAGGAATACTGTATAATCTTGTGTGACTGGTAAACGTTAAGCGATAGACGAAAACGTACTACACAAAATATGTAGATCTCTTTAAAACACGCAATTTATTTTCAGTAAGGTTTTTTTTGTGGCATAAGCCATTTCTGAGATATCCGTTATTAATGGTTCGAATTGTTAATTTCTTGGTCATACTTTAAAGTCCTTTCACCATTCAGTTGTTTCTCGCGATTGCGTTGAAACAATATATGGAATTTTAAGGCCAGCATATAGCGTCCAGTTTTTAAACATCTGACTATCGCTGTTGTCTTTGTATCCTAACAAAGTATGTAATGTAGCTATTTCTGCAAAGGTTTATTTGGATAAAAATGTAGTCGATATAAAATAACCTTTAGTAAGAATAGTTTGTATATCCACTAATAAGCGATAGAGAGTAGAGAAAGTCATGTGCGTGTATCACATCAGATTTTTTTTTCATCTATTTGCTGTTTAATAATGATAATTATTGAACATTCTTTACATTTGGTAAGACTAAGGTGATATAAATTTTAAGGCTGAGGCAACGCTTAACTGTCAATCCATATAGTCATTACCTTACATACGCTTTGCTTGAGCTAGTGAGAAATAAAATTCGGCTACTTAACATTTGAAGGTGAAATGATAAAATCTCGTAAACTTAAAACAAAATAATTAATATTTCGGAAATGTATAATGCCACAGTAGTTCTATTCCATATAAATTATAGTGTCTCAGGGTAACAGAAAACAAGCTACAGTTGTCCACGCTACAAAAGAACAAGAAAACCAACATAGTTATAGCATAGCGTATAGAAGGAGAAGTGTGACCTCTCCGAAGGATGCGGTGGTCGTGGGAAGTAGTGGCAGCAAATTCGCTTCGACCGCGGGTATGCTGGTTTGGCCATTATTAGTAAGCTTGTTGATTGCTTTATAATGTGCAACCAGAGGCGTAGCCAGGGGATGGGTGTTGGAGCATCCCCTTTGCTGAAAACAATGTAAAAATAATTTTGTTTTTCGAGTGGAGGAGAAAATGATTTAATCACTTACCCCAGCCCCGATGGGAGTCGAGACTGAGAGTGTGGGACTCACCAATAGTCGGCATACCCACTAAAAACTCCTCCACCGGACGGAAAATGGAAGAAGGAAAAAGAAGGAAGTAAGGTGTGAAACTGTGGCTGTACCGCATATTGCACCAGCGCAGTCAAAGGTACGGATATGTTGGCCGGCCACTAGGGCCTAAGCCAGGTGAAGGTATGGTGCCAGGACGCAAGCATGACCGAGGCCCTACTTGCGCCCTTGGGAATTCAGGGCGAGTGGTAAAGGAAAGTAAGGAGAGATAGTGTGCTGGCTGGCAAGTTCCCAGGATGCCGCCGCTGTAGTTGAGTGCGATGCTGTTTAGTACCGTCTGGGGTGCCTAACGCGACCTCTGGGAGATGCGTCAGGCCAGTCCGGTGGGTCGGCGTCTGCTTGCTGAAGCTTCCTAAAGAAGCGGAGTTCATTCACGATAAGTAAAAATAACAAAAGTAGCTTCACTAATATAATAGCATCTTTCTAGGTTGGTGGGAGCGAGGTACTTCCTAATCGTATCACTGGTAGCGCCAGGATCCCAGTACATAACCTCCCTTTAATATTTTTCTGGTTACGCTGCTATGTGCAACCGAGTAAACATTTTACAAAAGGTTATGCAGCTCAGATCGGAGTGTAAGGAAGAGGGTCAAGGGTGGGAGGGGGAGGGTTAGTGGCTTATGGTCGGGTATTTGTTTGTTTTGTAAACAATAGCGTGTGCTTGTGGACAAGCTTTTTCTCTTCTTCTGTTTTGTTTGTATGATTTTTGTTGTTGTTTATCTTTTTTTTCCTTTCTTTTCATTTCGTGTAAATATTATTAACGTTAAAGCTCAGTGTGATGAATATAGCCTAAAAAATATGAAGTACAGTGTATTATAGAAGCGTGTACGATCTGACCTGTGCGTGTAGGAGTTTGAACATATAAAATGTTTAAGACCAATAAGTACATCACTCTACCCTACTCTATTACGTTTGTGACAAACATCAGTCAGCTTACAGTCTTTAGATTGTGTCTCTGTTTACTCAGTACAGCATCTGTATAACTATTACTTGTGTGAATGCAATGCATAAAGAATTGCAAGTTGCCCATGTGTTTCACGCCCGGCTGCAGGTCTCGCTATATGATCGATCTTCTACAGACACGAGACATATTTTAGATAACCCAAGGACAGTAGTAATTTCTTAAAATGGAAAAGGTCATCCCTAGGTAGGAGAGGTAACTTACTCATCACTGTGATAGTGTGTTTCATTCATTTGTCCCTAACTGTTTAATAAAAGTTGATGCCTGTGCACTGAACGCAGAAACGGTATAAATAAATACAAAGACGAATATGGAAAACTAAAGCCATATGCAGTTCCGCAGTTGTTTTCTTATCTACCCAAGTACTTTTCAAAGGCAATATTAAAAATGTGTGTTACACTCGCATGACCTTCTCTACTCTTGTACAAACTATTTTTACAAACGCTTATTCTCCATATGCAAGGGGAATTGCTAGGCTTTAAGCGATAGTCCAATATTTTAAGAGCTGGTTGCTATGTGGAGTATTCCACTCTCTTTGCATTACCAGGACAAAAAAAATGAATAACGAATTCCCATTTAAGAAAAAGTATATAAGTATTGGATAATTAAGGGAATAACAAGCAATATCTTGAAGATGGTTCACTCAACAAAAAAAATGTATATGACATAAATTGTGTATTTTAACGCGATCTACATTTTTTGTGTGGTAAAAGTTTGTCTATCTCTTATGGTTTACCAGTTATGCAAACGTCGTTCACAACGAAGAACACTTTTGGAGACATTCCCAGAAAATTCAAGATATACGTTTTATTTGTCATGAAAATATCTTAAACATATGATATTTTAATCAAAATCCTTATAGCCATTTTTGAGAAAATTAAAATTTTCGAAAAATGTTCCATGTAAAGGGTAATCTGGGGTGAGGGGATTTTCTCGAAAACCTTCGTGTCGCATCTCTGGAAGATACTGAACCTAAATACCAAGTTTGGCGTTTATCCGACTGTTCGTTTCTGAGTTATGCTGTTCACAGACACACACAGATATGTTTCCAAAAATGCTTTTTTTGGATTCAGGGGTCTCAAAACATATATTTCCGGTGAAATCTCGGTATCGAATTTTTGGGTGGAATACAATACTTCCCCTACTTACTATACGTAGTAGTGAAAGTAAAAATTGCTGGTGGATAAAATTGCGTTTAACAATATTCCCTGTACAATTGCAGTCATCAGTAAACCTGCTTATAGCAGTTCATCGAACTTGAGAACTGAAAAACATGCCATGGAGACGATCGCTGTGTCGAATTAAAGAACCTTTTGATATGCCACATTATACCATACAGTATGAATTGTACTTGGCATTACTTTTTGGGGGATAATGCACATTTAAATTAACAATCCTAAAGATACAAACTTGGTTAACAATTACAGTACTCGATTAAAAATTGTAATAAATGTCTTTATGTTAATTTACTTCAATATTTTTGTATTCAACATTTTTAATACCCCACGTGGGCGGCGCTGAGTTACACCCGCTAATGCATGGATGAAGGAAATAATAACTAATAACCTTTCGCAGAGAGCATGAATTCTACTTTGGGTTTACATGAATGGCTACAAATGAAAAATAATGACTGAAATGTCCACCTACTTTTAGGACACACTCATTAACACTTTAAATAAAACTATAGACTGTGTACCAAACTGTAATGAAACAAAAGTTGAGAATAATCCCATAGTAGTCGGATGGCTATTAATTTAAATTAAAGGTTTAATACATCTTTGGTCCATTTCGTAAAGAATTTTTGGGAATGTGTTTAAAATGTCAAAGAAATAAGCTTTGTACGTAACAGTAAACTCCTTTTGAGGAACGTCTTTTATACATGATCAAAACAATGTAGGTACCTATGCATGTTTGCAGCAGTAGATTTAATATTAGCCTCGCCGGTGTGTTGATTTTTCACACATTGGAATTGTTGTTTCCTTTTTTATTGCCATTGGCCATACTACAGTACAGATTGAATCGTCGGTATGGTATTGAATTACAAATTATAAAATGATTTATTAAATTTATGTCACTGTTCAATCAGATGGCGTTTCACCTTCGTTTAAAAGTCTCAAGATTGTGATATTAAGTAAATTACGAGATAAATTGTTTATAATATAGCTTATTGAACAAGTTGGTGACTTTTGATCTACCTGACAATTGGTCTACCCTGTGACAACCATCACGTTACGATATATCGTGCGTTTTATCCTAAGTTTATATATGTTGAGATAACAAGGTCTAATTTATAACATAGAATTAAGATTTTCTGCGTATTGTGCAACCAGGTTAGGTTACTTGTAGGGCTAGGCTTTCATTTAATTATAATATAATTATATAAAATGGAATAAAATAACAGAAATAAGGTTAAAATACTAACCAAGAACAGTCCATTGGATAAGCAAACTGCAGCCAAGAGCCACTTTTGGAGCTGGTGAATTTTAGCTGGATAACAGATCAGAAAGTTGACAAAATATTCTGATATATCTTTAACCTCAGTTTTCTCAGTTTCCATATTTTCTACATTTTCCTAACTTCAAAATGTCCCACAATATACAAATTTCTATCAATCTGTAGGAAATTTTGAACACAATTTTAATAGTAACTGAAAATTAAGTGTACCTATTTACATTTGTTGAACTTTTGTTATTTGGTCTGAAAAAATAATGATTATCTAAAAAAAATAGGAAAATAGCAATTGTTAAAGATTATCTTTTTCCGTAACACTAGGACGCCCAGCCTTTCCCTGCACTCTCTAACGGCCACAAGGGTCACTTTGACCCCTAGCATTATTATTTCAAAATTGTATTTGTATTCAATTATTATATTTTAATGTGTTTATGTGTTTATGTGCCAGTTAAGCTACAGAATGGTAAATAAATATGCAACAAAATACAAATACATGAATTATTAAAAAATAAAAATTTTCACTGAAACCCGTAAAACCCAAATAAGAGTAAGCAAATGAGGGAGTTTGCTTAGTTTTAAATGCATAGAAAAATTGAATTATTCAGGTTTATAGTAATTTTATCTAGTTGACACATTTGTATTCAGTTTTCTTTGTGCATTTTCCACAAAGCATCTTCTTACAAACAGTGCACTTGGAAGCAGTTGTATTACACTCGCAGAATTTAAGAACTTGACATTTACGACGTTTCTGTGCTATTTCGCCTTCACTTTCATCTCCATTCTTTTCGTAATCGTCCGTGTTCCTACGAAGTGAGCGACTCTTCACATAGTCAGATATGTACAGTCAGTCTTCTGCAAGTTTCTGAGAATCAGTATCATTACTATTAGATGATTCATCTTCTCTAATAGTCTACGGCAAGGGTGGCGAAAACGCCTTCCTTCCGCGAGTCACCAAATATGCAACACGCACTGCATCACTCAGCAGCATGTGAAAAACAAAGGGACGGTGGCAGAGAGGGAACGTCGACTACGAGTCAAAATGACTCGCGAGTCCCGTTTGCACCACCTCTGGTCTACGGTTCTGAGTCGCCAGAAAAAAAGTTCACTATATCTGAATCATTCTCCAGAATTCTTTGTGACTCTGAGAAAATTAAATCAAATTTAGTTTTATTTATGGACGATCTGTTCTCCTTAGCGTTCCATTCTATATTGGGCGTGAAAGATCAGGCTTCAGGTCCTTTTACGTGCCGTAAATCTACGACACGGGAGCACCGGGTTTATTTCCCTTCCGAAGGGTGCCATGCTAAAAAATTTTACACACGAAAAAATCCATCGCCCTAGACCGGGTTTGAACCCGCGACCTTGGGAACTAGATGTTAGCATAGTAACCACTACATCACGGAGGATGACTGACTCTCAAAGCAGCTCATCTTCACGTAAATAACGTTTCCGATACATTTCAACCTTCACCTCACTATCACCTTTGTAACATTGATTCTTGCCAGGGAATGACAAGCAAAAGTGCGGCGTATAGTGAGCATTGTTGTTAGTTCATACCACAATAATATGAATAAAAGTTAATTATTACATCAAAAAGTAAAATGGCTTCGATAAAATAAAATGCATGAAATAAACTGATCTTTGAAAGGGAGTGACAAAGGTAAATCTTATTGAGTCCATTTTTGTCCATGTATGCCGTAATAATATGAACAAAAGCTAATTATAGCGGAGCGCATGAAATAAACCCTCGACAAATCAATAAACAAAATTGCAGTATTATCTTAAAGGGGTCAATATGACCACTCTGACGTTAAACGTAAAACCTGCAAAAGATCATCACGAGTTGTGAGAAATGCGCTATTTTTCAGTATAATGAAAACACATTCCAAATGAGTAAAACTCATAAAAGGAAACATACCTATCATTTAAAACCAAAAAAGGCTCTGGGCGTTCAAGTATTAATGTGGTAAAGATAAGAAGTTTACATGGGCACAAGTCATTAATAGATTCAAATGAGTGCAAAAACTTATGTCCCACACATTAATCTTTAAAATTACTACGTATGGGGGTTTTTAAAAATCGCTTGCGTTTGAGATATAAAACATAAATTCTGCTTGAAGTATTAGAGCTAAAAATCTAAAACTTTGCAGTTTTCCATTCTGATCATAACAAATAAATGGTATAAATTTGAAACAAATACTTTAGATTTTTTAATTTTCACAGACGTTACCCCTTAAAACCAGCTGTTAAATATTACTTCCAAGTTCCCAGCAACCACCATGAGGGATACGTAAACACCTAACAGTAACTTTGCTGTTAATTCTGCCTTTTATGCAGTATGAAGAAATTAAAATTGTTTTCGTAATCTGCATTATTCTGTATCTGCTGTCCTATACCTTGTAACAATCTTCAGAATAAGCCTACTAACATTTTATCCCGCAGACTTGGGGTTCAGAAGTGTAAATAAAATGAAATGGAATCGATATATATCACTGCTTTATTTATTAAGATTCCCAACATATTCCACTTTAAAATGAAATAAAAAGCCGCTCCGAGAGTTTATGAGCATGTTTAAGTTAATTTCCAAGTACCTAATATAAAACAATTTACTGCCCATAGCCTTTAACACGCAGTAAAACAATATTTTAAGGAGTATCTGTAAACAACAGTGTTATTACTTCCTTTACGGCAAATGGCAATGCAATTTATTCATGTGATTACATATATATAGAATGAAACACGGATAAAATGTGATAATACGTCATAGTACATCCAAGCCATTTAATAAGGATCACTTGTTAAAGGCAAATTATACATTACAATATGGACAATAGATACAAGCATTAGTGAAGTGAAAGTCGTTCGACCGTAGTAATGCCTTGACACAAAGTATGTAACATTACATACAACAAATTACTTGATATAGCATTCTCCTTTAAACCGATATCACTCCTAAGATGGTGGATTTTATTGTTGTTTGTGGATTTCAACTTGAAAATGAATCATTGAAAATGCAAGTAATTATGCGCGTCTTCGAGAACGCTGGTTTTAAATTTTATACAATGGCCTTTGTTCCAAATCCTCAGCAACATCAAATACACCTAAAACGAATTTAAAATTATTGTTCGACTTACAGCGTTTCTCTAAACAAAACACGTTCATTGATGTAATACTAACACATTGAAAATATTTTTGGTAATAAAGTAGTAAAGGTTGAAATTAGCTTGTAGCCACCTCTGTTGGCAGCAGTATGAATCATACTCAGCAATGCATCTGTGGCACAGCCTTCTTTATAAAGGAGGCGATGATCTGTGGTTATATATGATTATAGTCAAAGTTTAATTATATACTTATAAAAATGCAAGAATATCCATCACAAATTCTCACCAACTAGATAACGTTTATTTGATGCACTTACAGCTCAGTTAAATGTCATACAAGAAACTACGCATTTCAAGGTCTGCTTGCGGAGTGCAAGATTGCCTGGAACCGTTGCCCGAATTTTCATGTGAATTTTAACGACACATTTAGCCTTACAGAGCATAATGTTATTTCTTAAATGTGAAATACTTGTATTAAGAGTACAGTTCTCGCAATTTTTCTTTTGGAGTAGTAATACCCAATAGCTTAACAAAAGCAATATGTACCAGACAGTCTCTGCCCCTAAATTCCATGGTCTCTATAAAATCCAAACAGTCCTCTAGCATTACAAAATTATTACCCACCACATGGTATACCTCCGAGTCTGCAAACAAACCGTTGCTTCGTTACGAATGCCGGCGGAGAGAGCCGAATCATGTCGACTGGCGATGCCCATTAATCTGCGTCATACGCATTTTTTCCAATCATACTGACAACGCGCTATGATGTAAAAATGATGCCACATTACGTCGGTACCCTATTATAATTGTTCATTGTTGGCGTTCAGCATGCCACGTTTCTGTTTGTTCTCATTAAAGCACACAATTTATTTAAAATAATTTTTTTGTGACTTCAGCAATTTCCGAGACATCCACTAATATTGGTTTGAACTAATTAATGATTCGTAATTTTTTTAAAGTGCTGCCGCAATTCACTTGTTTCTGGCGATGCCATGGAAGCGAAATCAAGACTTTCAACACAATCTAACGATTTTGATTGAAATACCATATGTTAAATATATTTACATGGCAAATAAAATGTATATTTTGAATTTTCTGGCAATAGCCTGTGAAGTCCTCTATTCAGAAGGAATTTTGTATAATGTTGTATAACTGGTAAACGTTAACCGATAGACGAAAACGTACTACACAAAAAACTTAGATCTCTTTAAAACATGTAATTTGTTACAACTTACTTTTTTTATAGCATCAGCCATTTCCAAGATATCCGTTATTAACAGTTCGATTTGTTAATACTTTGTCATTCTCTTTAAGTCCCATCGATTTTCAGTTGTTTCCCGCGATGTCATGGAAATAGTATGGAATTTTAAGGCCAGCGTATAGCGTCCAGTTCTTAAACATTTGACTATCGCTGTTCCCTTTGTGTACTAACGAAATGTATAATGTAGGTATTTCTGCAAAGGTTTATCTGGATTAAAATTAAGTAGAAAGAAAAATGAACTTTCGTAAGAATAATTTGTATACCCACTAATAATAAAAGGGACCGTTATGTGAATTTAACACAGATTTGTTATTCCTATAATCTCTGCTTGGATTCGATTTGGAATTAATGGAGTCTATTCTCATGCATTTTCCTGTTCACTACTGGTGGTTGGTATAGTAAAAATGGCGAGATTTAATGATCTGCAAATTGAAAAAATAAAAGAAGCTGTGCAAGATCTAGTGCAGCATAATACGAGATGAAACAGGTAAGCCACTTCAGTGATTATATTAAACGTACAAAAATTCTTACGTTATACATTCACATGACTTTCCCTTCCCCCTATCGTTTATTAGTGGGTATACAAACTGGTCTTACTAAAACTTATTACTTTCTCTACTACGTATAGTAAGTAGGGGAAGTATTGCATTCCACCCAAAAATTCGATATAGAGGTGTCACCGGAAATACATGATTTGAGGCCCCATGATTCCAAAAACAGCGGTTTTAGAAAAAGGTCCGCGTGTGTGTAAACAGCATAACTCAAAAACGAAAAGTCGGATAAATACCAAACTTGGTATTTAGGTTCAGTATCTTTTAAAGAAGCGACACGAAGATTTTCAAGAAAATTCCCCACCCCAGACTAACCTTTACATGGAACATTTCTAAAATTTTGATTTTCTAAAAAATAACTAACGATTTTGATTAAAATATCATATGTTTAAGACATTTTCATGGCAAATGAAATGTATATCTTGAATTTTCTGAGAATGTCTCCAAAAGTCCTCTTCATTCCGAAAGACTTTTTATAACTGGTAAACCGTAAGAGATAAAGAAACGTTTACTACACATACAATGTAGATCTAGTTAAAACACACAATTTTTGTCATACATTTTTTTTGTAGAGTGAACCATTTCCGAGATATTCCTTGTTATTTGTTTGAATATTCCAATACTTATAATTTTCTCAAATGAGAATTCCTTATTCTTTTTTTTTAATGTCCTGGACTTACAAAGGGACATAGCTCCACATAGCGACCAGCTCTTAAAAGATTTGACTATCGCTTAAAACCTATCACATTCCCCTTGCATCTACAAAAATTAGCAATAACAAGTAGATGGAGAATAAACGTTTGTGAAATAGTTTGTACAAGAGTAGAGAAAGCCATGTGACTGCAACACATCAGATTTTTATATATCCACTTCATTTTAATCAAAATAAGCTTTTGCAGAAATAGCTATATTACACATTTCGTTATAAATACAAAGGGAACAGCGATAGTCAAATGTTTAAAAACTGGACGCTATACTCCGCCCTTCAAATTCCATACTGTTTCAATGGAATCACGAGAAACATCTGAATGTTGACAGGACGTTGACTTAAGTATTGAACAATTCGAACCATTAATAACGGATATCTCGGAAATGGCTGATGCCACAACAAAAGTTATTTCAAATAAATTGTGTGTTTTAAAGAGATATACCTTTCTTGTGTGGTACGTTTTCGTCTATCGCTTAACGTTTACTGGTTATACAAGATTTACAAAATTCCTTCCGAACAAAGAGGACGTCAAAGGTTATTTCTAGAAAATTCAAGATATACACTTTATTTATTATGTAAATATCTTTCATATATGGTATTTTAATCAAAATCATTATAGCCATTGTTTAGAAAATCAAAAATTTTGAAAAATGCTCCATGTAAAGGGTAGTTTGGTTTAGGGGGATTTTGTATAAAATTTACGTGTCGCAACTTTAGAAGGTAGTGAAGTTGAATACCAAGTTTGGTGTTGATCCGACTTTTCGTTTTTGAGTTAAGCTGCTCACAGTCACAGTCACACACACACACACACACACACACACACACACACACACACACTCACTCACGGACGGTTTTCTAAAAATAATTTGATTTTTTGGGGGATTCGGGGGGGCTAACACAATGTATTTCCGGTGAAATATCGGTATCGAATTCTTGGGTGGAATGCAATACCTTCTCTACCTACTATGTACGGGTAGAGAAGGTAAAAATGGCACCTTTATCGCATTGTAATTCTCTTAGCGAATCCTCCCTCTCACTTTTAATTTTTGTGAGACAGTTTGAGCTTTCAAACTCCTGCTAGTTGTCATTAGATAATTATGCCATAACCGCAATTAAATTACCGAAAAACTATAAGCACTGGTGGTATTACTGAAGACTGTTCACTTAATTCTGATGAAAAAGATAGGTTTCAGTAATTTTATTTTGGAGAACCAACACAGATATTAAGTGTCAGGTACAGATGTTTGATAAATACAAGAATAAATTAAATAGCTCTCTTAATTAACTACCAGAAAGCTGGCAAATGAAACACAATTTATTTCTTTGTTGGTCAGTACAAGGACAATAGCAGAAAAGCCCAGTCTATATTTATCTTGCAGAGGCTCAAGCCCAAACTAACAGGTGGCTGCTGGCAGAACCCTCTGATTGCAAAGAAAAGATTAGTCTTATCAAGAATGTCTATTCAAACCAGTTTTCTTATACTGTCAACATCGGTGAAAGCCATTTCGGTCCCATTTTCTACTTTCGAATCCTAACTCGGTTCCATCTTACAAAGTATAAACATCCTAACCCGGTCCTGTAAGACATTAATCTCAATCCATTTAATTTTAAAAGGCTTGGGACTCTCAGCAGACACCTATAGTGGCTGCAAAACAATATTGCAGTTTCATGTTTCACCAAAACCGATTTTAACCACAAAATCAGATGTTACATAAAAAAAACCTCTCTACTAAATGCATGTAACAATTTTGTAAACTCCACACGCAAAATAGTTGAAAAATCGGTGTATTATTAAAAAAATTATAATTGTAATCAAATGAAAGATTTTGAAAAACGCCAGAATATGTAATCTGTAATAATGTTTGTTCTTTTGTGAAGTGCTACCAGTAATATCGTGGTCACAACCAACTACTTCTACTCAGTGACACTATCAGTTTTTCGTAACAGGCATGCCACAGCACTTTACACTTCACTATGCTCAGAGTATTAATATGCTTTCGTATTATATGCTGCGGGACTGAGTTGGCTTGTTGACATTTTACTCACGAAGATAACGGGACCGAGTTAGGATGCTTCGTCGACATTGAACTCAAAGCTGTAAGATAACACAGGATGTGTCTGCAATATTCAATTTGAGGCAGTGTTTTTAACACTTAAATGATTTTAGTCAAATTATATAATATGTAAATTCAATAACAGCCCGCCTTGAAGCAATATGTGTAAGAATAATAAGTTAAAAGTTGCTAACAATGAGGTAACCTTGAGTCAATAATGAGTAAGAAAGTTTAACAGTGATTCTTGTAGTAACAATAATGTAATTTTAGTGACAGTTTATAAAATAGCCAATCAACACCAGAAAAAGCGTTAGTTAAATGAAGGTATTCTATTGGAGTAGGATTAGCCAATCAGAAACTGAAATATAGCAAAATTTACAAATCTAGAAGTCAGTTGCCTGCAGACAGAGTTACTAACCATATGCAAAAAGTGTCCTCAAGAAATATAATATGTATTCGTGTGAGACGAAAAATAAGTTTAGTGTTAAAAAAGTGTAATTAATTAATTAAAGAATCTCACAGCTCTCTATATCAGTGAAGTGTTATTTAAAATCGTATCAAGTATTAATAAAAGGAGTGAAGTAAAATTATAATCTGTGTAAGCCTACATTCTTAGTCGCATTACAACCCTGCCAAGATATCCATGCCTCTAAAATAAATACTAACGCAGCCGAGGCAAACATAAATGTTTAATTCTTAAAGAAACAGTCAAATTACAAAGTTAATATTTTTAAACTTGTGGCAAAGGCCACCTGAAAGTACATTTGGGGCGAAGGCTACCGGAAACCGGGTACCATACGTGCGGTTGCAACTACTTCAAGTTTTCGGCTCCTATAGCGGGAACTATGATATAGAGGGAACACAAATGTAATAGGAATAAGTTAAGATTGTAACATATATGTAAAATGTGAAGCTAGCTATCCGTGAGAAGAGAAACAGGCAGGTACAAAAGAGTTTAGAGCTGGCAACACAGCTAAACAGTCACAGGTACGGAGAGAGATAGCAATAAGATGGAAAGAGAGGGAGAGAGATTTTGACACCTTTGAAATCCCAAACTTGTCAAGACTGCAGATTTGGAGGCAAATGTTCTCATAGCACGCTTAGGGGAGAACCAATAACAGAATAGATTAGAAAAGAGCTAGGCGAACTTAGCGTCCCCCCAAGCGGGTATAAAAGCACACACGTGCAGAGCCCACTCGTCTATTCGTTTTGCATCTGGTCCCGAAGAAGAGATAACGCTTCACGCCATATTTGTGGCGATGCGTGTGAAGTTAGATATAGGAGACATAGCTAGCTTGGGGAGGTAAATTGTTGAAGATAGGCCCCTTTGCAGTACATACAGGTTTTAAAACACGGCTAGCGTCGACACAAAACAGTATCATTACAATGCAATAAATTAAAGTTCGAGTCATATGGAGTTTCATTTCGTCTACCGTCACCACACCCTGAAAAGAGTCTAGAAATAGGGCAACACACAAGTGTGCTAGGCTTAAAATTACAGGAACCAGCCATCCACAGCTCCAAGAAGGAAGGAAGACGACGCCACGAGGAGGTCCGTCGCACTCCCCAACAGTTGAAATACAATACAACTCCTCCTAAAATAAATCTTTCTCAAATTGGCGACCAACGTGGGGTAATAAATACTTTCTCAAATTTCTGAAGTTAGATTCACATTTCTAAAAACTATCCATTGCATCACCTCGAAATGTTTACACACTCAATATAAGCAGTTAATTGCACAACGAACCAATTTTATGTATGCAGTTAAAGATTTTCTCAAACCATCTTATAACTTTCTCTACCACGTACCTAGAAGGTAGAGGAGGTATTGCATTCCACCCAAATATTCGATATCGAAATTTCACCTGAAATGCATGTTCTGGGGCATCCTGAATCCAAAGAAAAAAGCATTTTTAGAAAAAGGTCTACGTGTGTGCCTGTGAACAGCAGAACAGCATAGCTCAAAAACGAAAAGTAGGATAAATACCAAACTTAGGTTCGGTAGCTTCCAAAGATGTGACACGAAGGTTTTCAATAAAATCCTCCAAATCAAAACTACCCTTTATATGAAACGTTTTCGAAATTTTTGATTTTCTAAAAAATGCCTGTAACGATTCTGATTTAAATGTCATATTTAAGATATTTATTTTAAAAATAAAATGTATATTTTGAATTTTCTGGGAATAGTCTATGAAGTACACTTCATTCCGAAGAAATGTTGTATAATCTTGTATAACTGGCAAACTAAGCGACAGACGAAAACGTATAGTATGATTTTTTCCTCCTGGCCTTACTCAGCTGGGTGCGCAGTAGTTGGACGAGTCCATTATCTCCCGGGAGGGGCTTTGGGTTAGTTGTAGGAGAACGGCCATGTACCTTAGGCACTCCTGTTGCACCGCGCTAGGGGAATAACTGCCGGTCTTCTCTCCCCTTCCCTCTCCAAACATCAGGTTTGCGTTTCTGCAGGATCAGGTCGAAAAAATCGTACTATACTACACAAAAAATGTAATTCTATTTAAAATACACAATTTATTTAAAATAATCTTTTTGTGGCATAAGCCATTTCCGAGATATTCGTAATTAACTGTTCAATACTTTTGTCATTCTTTTCAAGTCCTTTCGATGTTCAGTTGTTTCTCGCGTTTGTACGCAAAGAACATGGCATTTTAAAGCCCAGTATACAGCGTCCAGTTGTTAAACATTTGACTATCGCTATTCCGTTTATATCTATTATAACGAAATGTGTAATGTAGTTATTTCCCGAAGGTTTTATCTCGATTAAAATTAAGAGATAGGAAAATACACTTTCGTAAGAATAATTTATATACGTACACACTAAGAAGAGAAAATCATGTAAATTGAAGTGTGGTATGTTTGTTATTAGTTTGAAGATGCTTCATGTTTATATGCCCCATGTATGGAAGCCAATTTGTCGCAGTCACTTCGTGTTATCTTATTGCTGGGCGCTTGTTATTCTTTTATTATTTTACATTTTGGGTTCACTGTGCTCCGGCTAGCTATTATTATTATTATTCAGTCGAGCAAATCTCTTAAACAGGGTGTGTAAGCGGAAAGGATTTTGTTACTCAAAGATAACACTGATAAAAGAATTTGTTTTTACACTTTTATTACCGTCACAATTAAGTTCACATATTGATTCGTGATACACGCCAAACTGAAACTGTTATATTTTCTAATATCATTATAATCACTTATTTACTGCACATTATTAATTCGCGTTTCACATTTATAACAAACTTTAAGACGCGAGAGATTCTGTAGAATTGCGACGTGTACTTTAGGTATGCTTTCGTTGAACTACGCGACGTGTAACCCGCGAACGATTCTGATGAACTAACTGTGCGACGTATAACGCGTGAATGCTTCTGTTGGACTGAGCGACGTGTAATGCACAAATGTTTGTTGGACTGACGAAATCTGCCTCTGACTTTAGCTTTTTATACTCCCACACCCCGATATGCCTAAAGATTATAACCGAGCTGTTATTGGTTAATAAAACGCGCCAACATTAGCGTCTATTTTTATATCCAATCAAAAATTACGAAAACATATGCTCTAGGGAAAATATTCCCGCTATTTCTAAGAAAAACGCGCCAATCTGACGTCATTTGTTTGTCTCTTCTAATTAATATTCAACTCACCCCCTCGCACATTGTTATCCGCTCCTATTGTCAGTTTCAGTGAGGCCGTGTAAACTTATTTCCTAACAATGCTTATAATTAACAAACATCTCAAATCAATGTCATAAAATAATGCTTATTTACACTACAATCACTCTGGCATTTACATTATTGTGATACAAATTACTGCCACAAAATGTAAAAACATTTTTAGAAAAAGATCCGTGCATGTGTGTGTGTGTGTGTGTGTGTGTGTGTGTGTGTGTGTGTGTGTGTACAGCATATCTCAAAAACGAAAAGTCGGATAAACACCAATGTCCTGCCGATTTTCAGTTGTTTCTAGCGATTACATGGAAACAGTATTGAATTTTAAGGCCAGCTCATAGCGTCCAGTTTTTAAACATTTGACTGTCGCTGTTTATTTTGTATCGGTTAGCCGACCTCCTTCGGGCCCGTAGCGTTAATATTAATTCCAGTGAACCGTTGTTCTCAAACTTATAAGGCTGAAACTGAATGTATACACCTGAATTTACATCCATAATTTGAAGCTCATAGCTTGTGTCAATAAATGGCTGCGGTAAACTTTAATTTTGTAAATAATCTAATTCAAGCGAGCAACTGCACTTGCAGTACCTGAAATTGAACGTTTAACTAAAATTATGGATGTATATTCAGTTATATACATTTTCACCCTCTGTAAGTTTGAGAACAATGGTGCACTGAAATTAATATTATTTACAAATATAAACATACACATATTCCTCTCTAAACTCATAATTTTGCTCTTGATTTGATAATTATTCACAACTAGTTGCTTCTCTCTCTCTCTTTGCAGCAAAGAAACGGCGATGTTCCGAGCTCCCGCTACATCTGGTGTTGCAAGAAGAATGCGATGGGAATTTCTCTTCTTTTTGGTAGAAAAAAGTCTTCACTGAGGCAATTTTTATTTTCCCGGTTTTGGGCATGAGTAAGTACTTGTTCATTTTGGTTGCTAACTGCTGATAAAGTCAGTTTCTTTGCTGCAAGAGAGAGATGGGGATGTATATGTAGCGGGTATCAAATCAAGAGCAAACTTATGAATTTAGAGAGGAATGTTTTGCTTTTATTTTTGTAAATAATATTAATTTGAATGAACCATGGTCTACCCGTCTATTCAGTTTAACAGTCACTCTCAAGTATTAAGTGCAACTGTTCCCTTAAATTAGACTATTTACAAACTTTAAGCTTGCACTGCCACTTTCTGCCGCTTCTCTCTCTAGCAGCCATTTATTGACACAAGTAAATAATCTTACACATATCTTCCTATGAGCTTTAAATTATGGATGTATATTGATTTATATACATTCAGTTTCAATGTTCATAAGCTTGAGAACAATGGTTCACTGGAATTAAACGCTACGGGCCTGATACTGTACATCGTAACCATTCCGATTTCTTCGGAGAGCCGAAGCCATAGAACGGTGGCAGCTTGTAACGTCAAGTTAAAATCTTATACTGAGGATAAAAACCCTGTCCAACACACGGCTTGTGTGAAAGAACAATAAATTCCTTTGCATAATTATATATTTTAATAAACCAAACACACAAATCAATTTTAAATCGTACTGATGTAATTTGTTCGGTACCCTCTGAAATCACATCATTAGATTTAAAATTTAATTGTGTATTAGATTCCCAAATTCCAATGGTTTCGGTTCTCCGAGAAGAAGTATTAAACTCCGCTTACAATTGTCTACAACATCAGGTACATCTAAGCAATTCAAACACTACAGATGAGATTACGGCGTTTATCAAAGCAATGTTTCTTTATTTTATAACGTAGTAACTAATAAGTAAGTGTGTTTAATTATAATATCAAATACAGAAAATGTCTGATAACAATAAACTATATTTGCACGAAATGACACTGTAGCCACCTCTGTTGGCAGGA
This sequence comes from Deroplatys truncata, assembly GCA_030765065.1. Taxonomy (NCBI): domain Eukaryota; kingdom Metazoa; phylum Arthropoda; class Insecta; order Mantodea; family Mantidae; genus Deroplatys; species Deroplatys truncata. Next base: position 637,221,415 of record CM060990.1, read on the forward strand.
GAATGAGTTACGCACTAACGCAAGATTGTAACAGTAGTGGCGCATACACATACGCACATGAAAGCATGAGCATTCTCTAAAAACTGTCTGGTTTAAAGCGAACTACATTTTTGTGTCTCTCTCGTGGTTTACCTGTGTTAAAATTATTTAGAATTCTTTCTGAAAAGATAGAACTTTACAGGTGTTTCAAGAGAATTCAACATGTAAATTCTATTTGCCAAGCAAATATCTTGAACATAAAGTATTTTAATCGAAAACGTTATAGCCATTTTTGAGAAAACCGATCATTTCTACAAATCTTCCATTAAAGTGTAGTTGGGGGGGGGGGAGGTTCTCTTAAAAATCTTCATTTCACAACTTTGAAAGATGCTGAACCACGATACTAAGTTTAGTGTTTATCTGACTTTTTGTTTCTGAGCTATTCTGCTCTCTCTCTCGCTCTCTCTCTCTCACACACACACACACGCGCGCGCGCACGAACATATTTCTAAAAAGCTTTCTTTTGGATTCAGAGAGCCTAAAAACGTGTATTTCTGGTGAAATCTCCTAATTTTTAGATGGAATGCAAAACTTCTCTATTTAATATAGGCAAGTGGTGGAGAAAGTAAACAAACCTGACGTGTTACATTCACATGATCTTGTCTACTGACGCTTCTACAATCGTTCTTACAAAAGCTTGTTGTTCTATCAGCTTCCTGCTAATTCACATGTGTCTCGTTGCAGGATACAGGAGGTAGGGCGACAGTCAGATTCTTAAAAAGCGTGTCACTATGTCATGGGTTTGAAATTCTATGCTCTTCGTATGGCCATTACAGAAAATAAATAAATTAATTAATTAAACACAATAAAACTGAATACCACTTACTATTTCATAAATGTTTAAGTATTAGAAATTCAAAAAATAACAATTAACATCTCAGAATTGGTTAACAATCGCAGAAAGCTTTCACATTTTTCATAATCCTCAATCAAGCTACAGGGCAAGAGGAATACAATGGAGAGTGGGGCTCATTTTTTGTAAAATCTGAAATCATGACGTCACACTTGCTAAATTTCCAGTGCCCTACATGCAGAACGAATGCTTTATAATTTTCTGCGTAATTCAAAATATGGAAAGCTGGTGTCTAGACCTATTGTATGCACATGCATTTCATAACGTCTTATTACTTTCATTGCAGTAGTTGGTAGCGAATTATTATAGCAATAATAACATCCAATAATAAAATAATTTCTCAGAAATTTCACAACTGTCCGGATTTGGCACCAGACGATTTTCATCTGTTTCTTCATGTGAAGAAATTTCCTGGTGGAAAACATTTCAACGACGACGATGATGTGAAACAAGAAGTGCAGGCTTGGCTTTCATCACAGGCGGCATCATTCTTTGACGCAGGTATACAAAAAACTGGTTTCCCGTTACGACAGTGCCTGAATAATTGCGGTGGCTAAGTGGGGAAGTAGTTTAAGGTAATGAATTTTGATCAAGTACTTGGAAAATAATGTTCTGTTATTTTTTAAAAAAATATCGATACTTTAAAAATTCTATGTGATACATTCACACTACTTTCTCTACCCTCTATTGATTATTAGAGAGTATACAAACCATTTTTACTAAAGCCTATTTTTCTATCTACTACATTTTTATCCAAATAAACCTTTGCAGAAATAGCCACATTACACATTTCGTTAGGATACAAAGAGAACAGCGATAGTCAAATGTTTAAGAACTGGCCTTAAAATTCCACACTGTTTCCATGCAACCGCGAAACAATTGAAAATCGATGGAACTTAAAAAAAGAGTGAAAGTATTAAACAAATCGAACCATTAATAACGGGTATCTTGGAAAAGCTGATGCTACAAAGAAAGTTAATTGAAATGAAGTGTGTGTTTAAAGAGACCTACATTTTTTTGTAAGATACATTTACGTCTGTCACTTAACGTTTACCATTACACAAGATTCTACAAAATTCCTTCCAAATGAAGAGGACGTCACATGGTATTCCCAGAAAATTCAAAATCTACGTTTTATTTTTCACATAAATATCTTTAATATACGGTATTTTATTGTTAGAGCCAATTTTTAGAAAATAAAAAATTTCGAAAAACTACCATGTAAAGGGTAGTTTGGGGTGGGGGATTTTCTTGAAAATCTTTGTGTCGCATCTTTTGAAGCTATTGAACCTAAATAAGAAGTTTTGTACTTATCAAACTTTTCTTTTTTGAGTTATGCGTTCAGACACACACACCTTTTTCTAAAAATGCTCTCTTGGATTCAGGTGTCTTCAAAACATGTATTTCCGGTGAAATCTCGATATGGAATTTTTGGGTGGAATGCAATACCTTCTCTACCTACTGTGTATGTTGCAGACAACATAATAACAAGGAAAAAAAAACAAAACAAAACAGCAATCTCTACATTGCAAAGCAGAAAACTGTTTCTTATATTCTTGTTCCTAAATGAGGCATTAAAATTCCTCTGTGATAAAAAGGGAATCTTAGTTACACAGATATGTTTTCTTAATGGAATGTAAAGGAAATTTTATATAATTCAAAATGTCTTTTAAACTGTCATTTCAGTCACGTTTCTTGTTAGCGTACTTCCTTGATACTTCCGTTTTTCTTGCGCCAAGTTCGTTACACCATCCCACATACATAATGCTCGAACCCCTACAAAGTATGTCCCCTGAACTTGGAAGCAGCAGGTTCTGTTTTACAGCCTTCCTACCAGATGGGCTGGCAGAAGAAACAAACAACGCTTTTCTATGTAATAGTTTCTTTTTTGTGGTTATTGGGAAACTGCTCCGACTCTGGGGGATTTGTTAAAGCTGATGCAAACTCTTTCTGAGAAAGTGTGGTATAGCTGGAACACAGGATGATTTTCCTGGTCTGGTGATCTGTTGTGCGTTAAATGGTCAGTTTTAACTTTCACAGAATTCCAGCGTTTGTTATGATACATTAAGCTTCGAAAAGCGATTTTCGAAGAATTGATATACTTCGTTAAATTCTCTGACTACATTTTCTGAGATGACATGGAGGCAACCGTATACGTGCTGGCGTAAGCTACTTCTACACTTTTTCACGGGACCTCAAAACATGAATGTCCAGTAAAATGTCTATTACTAACTTTGTGGCAGTAATTTGTATCACAATAATGTAAATGCCAGAGTGATTGTAGTGTAAATAAGCATTATTGTATGACATTGATTTGAGATGTTTGTTAATTATAAGCATTGTTAGGAAATAAGTTTACACGGCCTCACTGAAACTGACAATAGGAGCGGATAACAATGAGCGAGGGGGTGAGTTGAATATTAATTAGAAGAGACAAACAAATGACGTCAGATTGGCGCGCTTTTCTGTAGAAATGGCGGGAATATTTTCCCTAGAGCATCTGTTTTCGTAATTTTTGATTGGATATAAAAATAGACGCTAATGTTGGCGCGTTTTATTAACCAATAGCAGCTCGGTTATAATCTTTAGGCATATCGGGGTGTGGGAGTATAAAAAGCTGAAGTCAGAGGCAGATTTCGTCAGTCCAACAGAAGCATTCGCGTGTAATACGTCGATCAGTTCAACATAAGTATTCGTGAGTTATACGTCGCGTAGTTCAACGGAAGCATACATAAAGTACACGTTACGCAATTCTACAGAATCTCCCGCGTCTTAAAGTTTGTTATAAATGTGAAACACGCGAATTAATAATGTGCAGTAAATAAGTGATTATAGTGATATTAGAAAATATAACAGTTTCAGTCTGGCGTGTATCAAGAGTCAATATGTGAACTTAATTAATTGTGACGGTAATAAAAGTGTAAAAACAAATTCTTTTATCAGTGTTATCTTTGAGTAACAAATCCTTTCCGTTTACACACCCTGTTTAAGAGATATGCTTGACCGAGAAATAATAGCTAGCTGGAGGACAATGAACCCAACATTCAAAGTAGTAATGCAATAACAGGCGCCCAGCAAAAGATAACACGAAGTGACCGCGACAAATTGGCTCCCATACGTTGTGCAGATAAACATGAAGCATCTTCCAACTACCAAAAAAATATTCTACTTCAAATTGGCTCCCAAACGTGGGGCTAACAAATATTATCCACTTCAAATTGGCGCACAACGTGGGGCTAACAATCCATCTACTTCAACTTTCGGCCATATGCAATATTTCCTCTACAGCTGAGAGCATTAATTTATTACCTAATAATCTACCTGGTAGGTAGAGAAGGTATTTCACACAAAAATTCAATACCGAGATTATACCGGAAATACATGTTTTAAGGCTCCCTGAAAAAATTAGAAAAATGTCAGTGTGTGTGCCTGTGAACAGCATAGCTCAAAAACGAAAAGTCGGATCAACACCAAACTTGGTATTTAAGTTCAGTACCTTCCAAAGATGCAAAACAAAATTTTTCAAGAAAATCCTCCCCATACTACCCTTTGCTTGGAACATCTTTCGAAGTTTTTTATTTTCTAAAAAATGGCTCTAACGATTATGATTAATACACCATATATTGGGTAGTTAAATTATATTCGAACCCACTCGCGGCCTTTCCCTACTGCGCGAGACAGCCAGCAGTCGCAGGAAAATTACGCCGGCAAAGGCGGACTCAAACCTTTACCTTTTATTAGATGCTGGAAATGTTGACCTTCTGCTCTCAAACAGCAGCATATCTCGTGTAAATATTCTCGCTCACTCTCCGAAGCTCAGCAACAGGAATTCTTGTGATGAAACGCCTCATTATGATAGAAAATTGAAGTGTGGTGTGCGATAAGTGCTAGAAGAATAATAGGGCCCATATTCTTTGATGAAACAATAAATGCAGAGCGATATAAGAGGTTAATTCTGAGGCCATTTTGCAATCGCTTGACAGAAGAAGAGAAATCGTATGGCTGGTTCCAGCAAGATTCTGCAACAGCAAATACAGCTGCCGAATCATTGCATGCAATAAGAGAGGTGTTTGATGACAGAATAATTAGTGTTGATTTGTGGTCCCTTCGTTCTCCTGACCTAACGAGTTGTGATTTTCATTTATGGGGTTCTTTAAAAGACAAAGTGTATCGTTCAAATCCTCGCACACTAAAGGAACTTACAGAAAACATTGTGCAAGAAATTACAAGAATTCCTGCTGATGAGCTTCGGAGAGTGAGCGAGAATATTTACACGAGATATGCTGCCTATTTAAGAGCAGAAGGTCAATATTTCCAGCATCTATTATAAAATAAGGATTTTAGTCCGCCTCTGCCGGCGTAATTACCCCGGCGACTGCCGGCTGTCTCGTGCAGTAGAGAGAGGCCGCGAGTGGGTTCAAATATAATTTAACTACCCTTTATTAAAGATATTTACATGACAAATAAAATGTATATCTTGAATTTTCTGGGAATAGCCTTTGAAGTCCTCTTCATTCGGAAGGAATATTGTATAACTGTTAAATATTAAAGCAAGCGATAGACGAGAACGTACTACACAAAAAATGTAGATCTTTGAGACACCCAATTTATTTCAAATAACTTTTTTTTGCGAGATATCCGTTATTAATGGTTCGAATTGTCCAATACTTAGCATTCTTTTAAAGTCCTGTTGATATTCAGTTGTTTCTCGTGATTGCATGCAAATAGTATGGGATTTTAAGGCCAGCATATAGCGTCCACTTCTTAAACATTTGACTATCGCTGTTCCCTTTGTATGTACCAGAACTATAACGAAATGTGTAATGCAGCTACTTCTGCAAAAATTTATTTGAATTAAAATGAAGTAAATATAAAAATAAGCTTTAGTAAGACTGGTGCGTATACCCACTAATAAATGATATAGAATAGAAAATGTCATATGAATGTAACACATCAGATGTTTTTAACCCTCTCACCAATGACACTTTCATGATTTAGCAGAACCCTACCCCCATGTCACACATCGCGCTTGCGGCATTTTTTCTTTCTGATTAGTTTCTGGTTAAAGTCCGTTTTCCGTAATCACTAATTACTACACTGAGGCAGTATTGTATTCCACCCAAAAATTAATAGTGAGATTTCACCAAAAGAGCACGTTTTAAGATCACTCAACCCACAAAAGTATTTTATTTTGGAAAACTGTCCCCGGGTGCGTGTGTGAGAAGCATAACTTATAAAGGAATATTTCATCAGGTACAGCTTAAGCATGCCAGGTAAAGACTTTTTTTTAGTTCCATTTATACCTCGCCTTTAACTACATTGGTCTTACTGGTGGCCTTTTCTTTGGAACATATTGCCTAAGGCAATGGTGTTAACTCGTATTAGCTTGTTGGGTTTTTTAATCATTAGAGCACACATACACATTCACACTCTCATTTATACTTCCAGACTCTGGTGAGGATAGGGAATAAATAATCCTGGCTGGAGAAAAATTCCCCCGGCAGCCGAGAATCGAATCCGGGACTCCTCGCACAACAGGCAGGCGCTCTACCGACTGAGCTAGGGGGCCAGTCCGGTAGACTCAAAAGAAAATCTCTCACACTAAGTTTCCATTCACTTGGAAAAGTTCGCTGTGTTTCATTTTCTCAAAAATGGCTAACAACATTTCAGATAATTGTATGCCTAATAGGCGGCGCCGTGGCCGAGTGGTTAGACCTCACCGAGGTGGCGCGGGTTCAATCCCAGGTACCCGCATGTGGGATTTGTGGTGGACAAAGCGACGTCTGGGCGGGTTTTCTCCGGGTTCTCCGGTTTCCCCCGCCATTCATTCCACCAACTTCTCCAGCATCACCTTTCCTTTCATCCATTTCGCCATCATTTCGTTTCATCTACTTCCTTCATCCCATACCAGGCATCGGGCTGATCACCCATCCTGGATATTCTGTCTGATCCATGAGTGTCTGCTCCTCGACGGGCCTCTGACCCCAGGCGCCCGCCTGTAAGTCCTGGGGGGTGTAAGTCCTATATAAGATGAGGCTAAACAGTGAATGAATGTATGCCTAATCATAATAAGATACATACATACCTGGAATTATCTCTTAAGAGCATGTGAAGTACTTTTCATTCTGAATAACTTTAATTTCTACAAGTTCCTATAACTGGCCAACCATAAGAGATAAACAAAGACGTGCTGCAGACAAACAGTGTCGGACTCGTTGAAATAAACATTCTATGCCAAAAACATTTTGTATAGTATTAGCCGGTTTGGGAGTTGTCGTTATTACATATTTAATTTTTCCCAGCTCGAACTGTCATATCACACCTATTAAATACGTGATAATCAATAGACTTTCTCTATCACATACATAACTGTTAGAAAAGGTACTGCATTCCACCGGAAATACATGTTTTAAGGCACCCTGAATCCAAAAAAGTCATTTTTAGAAAAATGTCGGGGTGTGTGTGTGTGTGTGTGTGTGCGCGCGTGTGTGTGTGTACAGAGTAACTCAGAAACAAATTGTCGGGTGAATACCAAACTTGGTATTTAAATTCAGTACCTTCCAAAGATGCAACACGAAGATTTTCAACAAAATCCCCTTACCACAAACTCCTTTTACGTGGACCATTTTTCGAAATGTTTTGTTTTCTGAAATGTGGCTCTAACGAATTTTATTAAAATACCACATATTGAAGATATTTACATGACAAATAAAATGTATATATTGAATTTTCCGGGAATAGCCTGCGAAATTCTGTTCGTTTAGAAGGAAATTTATATAATCTTGCATATCTGGTAAAGGTTCAAAGAGAGACGAAAGTGTACTGCAGAGAAAGTGCAGATCTCTTTAAAACACAATTTATTTCAATGACCTTTTTGGCGTTGTCAGCTATTTCCGATATATACCTACGTTACTAATGGTTCGAATTGTTAAATACTTAAGTCATTCTCTTAAAGTCCTGTCGATTTTCAGTTGTTTCTCGCGATGTCATGAGAAGAGCATGATGGAATTTTAAGGCCAGCGCAGAGAGTCCAGTTCTTTAACATTTGACTATGGCTATTCCCTTTGTATGTATAGCTAAATATTTAATGAAGCTATTTCCGTAAATTTCTCGATTAAAATAAAGTAGATAAAAGATTAACTTTCGTTAGAATAATTTGTATACTTACCCACTAATAAGGGATAGAAGGTAGAGAGAGTCATGTAAATGTAACATATCAAGCTTTTTCAGCATGGGTTTCTTAGTAACAAAAACTGACATAAAACACACAAACAGCTGTGTTTTGTTTTCAGTATTATACCTAACCAAGCTGCTTAATCTGAGATTCCTTTTATTCAAACATTTATCGTAAGCAACGTAACGAATGCTATAGTGTGTAATGGGTTATTGAGGTTAAAATTAAATTGAGTTTTATTTATGGGCGCTCTTTAATTGCTGTGGTCCTTAGCGTCCCATTCTATATTGGGCGTGAAAGACCGGTAATTTTGCTCAGAGGCCTCTTTATCAGGCTTAAGTTCTTTTACGTGCCGTAAATCTACGACGCGGGACCACAGCTTTATTTCCCTTCCGAAGGAAGCCATGCTAAAGATGTTTACGGGTAACCCTACACCACGGAGGAAGACCTTGAGGTTATAAGGGTAAAGTCATGCAAGTGTGATGCAAAAAAATTACGAACTTAACATTTTGATTCAATAAATTGAAGTCCACGTGCATATTTCAATTCAGGTTAAGATAGGGAATCACTATTGGATATTGTAACTTAAAATTACAATCAAACTAGACAGTCAGCTAATCCTGGCACTTAACAATGATGTCATTTTAGTCGCTTTTGTTGCGTTTAATTTCCTTGGTTGTTAGTGAAGAAAACGAAACCATAGCCGCAATTTCAGAGTCGTCCATAAAGTGACTATTTTCCAAATTCCAGCCAAAAATTGATTAGAGCAGTGGACAAAGTGAACAAGTGAAACACGATAATGGATACTTTGATGTAAATAACACGCTGGCAATGTAATAACCATGTGCCACTGGTTATTCATGGTGCATACCATTACGTTAAAAGCTATTAGAATGGAAAGGCAAATGCCACTGGATTTCTCATTTACTAATTGAAATAAAGCCTCGTGTAAAAACTGGGAGGTGTTCGATGATTCTGCGGAAGAGCGCGTTCGTAAGGATATTAGTAATATTCCATATAGCTATGGATTAAGCAGTAGACTGGGAAATCCTGTATGACTGCTAGCAACGGCGTCAAGTTGCTATTGGAGTGAAAGGGGATATACTATATATATATATATATATATATATATATATATATATATATATATATATATATTCACATAGACATATAAATCAATATTAAACAAGAATTGTACATAATAATATAATTGAATAAGAGATATGTTAGAATATTTAACAACCAAGAATTGTACAAAAGCAGATTGTAACTTAGATAAGTAAGGAACAGGCGAGCTAGCTAATTCCAGGTAAAAGATAATTCTAGGTAGAGCCCACCTTTCACCAAGCTAATGAGCAGGGAACTGGTAGCAGTAAGAAGAAATAGAAAGAGACAGATATAGAAAGGAAAGAGACAGATATTGAATCTGCTTCCTGGCGCGTCACGGGAACGCGTATGCTAAATGTATTGGAGCAGAATATTTTCATACATAATAAAGTAACGCGGTCTGAGGACCAATTAGAAACGTCGTTACATTTTGAGGCGCGGAGGTAAGCGTCGCTAGGCTTAGGTATAAAAAGGGGAAGAAAGCCCCAGATTTTCACTCTCTTATAGAATCTCATCGACACAATGTGTTACTCTCTGGACGACAAATGCACGTGTATGCATATGGGTGGGAAGACGTGTGCAGCTAGACTGGGCTCCTAATTTATTATAATGGTGGGAATTGTTATAATGGGAAAAGCTAGCTGCCTATAAATATTTATTGGATAATAAACCACATTTTTAAGGGAAATGCAGTGTATTTTAATTTGCCTCACCGACGAAAACCCTGAGACCCGTGAAATTAACTAGATAGGTAATGATTAGGAATGGAGAATACAGCAGCCAACGAGCAGCAGTAGCCGGAGACAAGAACACTGCAGCAGAGGGCATCAACAGAGGAACAACGTTTTCCAGCTACAAATGATGCACAACGATTTCCCGCTACAGGAGCCAACAATGAGCTTTAATCAGTTTGAAAGTTAACCCTCCTACTGTTATGCGAGGTCCAGCTGACCCCAGTGTTATTATTTTAATTTTAAATATGATTAATAATTAAGCTAGAAATTTTGGATTTTTGTAATGTGTGTCATATTTAATACTCTTTAGTAAATTTCCTGAAACAATTCATTACATAACTGTAAAAAAATAAAATAATATCTGGGGTATACTTGGACCCCGCATAGCAGTTTGTGTCATGTTCTTACTTCAAAGATTTTTTAGGTTTTATGTTGATTGCCTTTTACTTTCTGGTTGTTCTAGCCTGAAACGTTATGTTCTGAAAATACATTGTTGAAGCTGTTGGGAACTCGAGCCAGTGTACTGGTGTGAAGTGCAGACATGTCAAAGCAGAAACGCGAAATATATTATTTGAATAACCTTTAAGATTTATATACGATGGGATAGTTAAGATGAAACTGAAATAAACTTTCAATAAGATTCGAATTCAGAGAAGTAGAAGAGGAAATTTCTGATGTACAGAAATGTGAAAATCTAACTATGACATCAGCTGCAGAAATATCTGCAGAGGATAATAGTAACAATGAATAAAATTCTGGAGAATGGAATGCAAAAAATCCAAATAAAAAGAATGACATACAGCAAATATTGTTGAAATATATGCCTTTTTAGACAGTCTTATCATCATGGCCTTGAAGGCTAAACAGAGAAAATATTGTATTTGTAAAAAAATTAAAAATAATGTATTTCCAATTTTTGCTCTAAAATTGTGTCAAGTTCTAAATAAAATAAGTTCAAGGTAAACAGTAATAAAGGAAGTGCTATTAAAATTTTTGTATGGGGTCCGCACAGACCCTGCACAGTGGTTTAAGGAGGTTATAAAGCACAGCAATAGGAAGGTTAAACGTCGGCCATGCGCAGGCTTTACCGTGGGCTTACCTGCGCAAACCCCTGTGCGTGTGGACCGCAAGACGGTAGCTCGCATAAACCAGTAAGCGCGGCCTGCGTGAACTTTCCAGTGCTGAAGATCTGGTTTGCGCAAACTCTTAAGCGTGTGCACGTACTCAGGGTTCTTTTTTAGTTCTATTTATACCCCGCCTTTAACGGCAATGGTCTTATCGGCGCCCTTGCCATTGGCAATGGTGTTGACTCGTGTAACTCTTGTCGTTGTGTTTCTTGCACTTTGGTTTTAAATCATTAGATCATACACACATTCACACTAGCAGACTCTGGGGAGGATAAGGAAGAATCTTGGCTAGAGAAAAATTCCCAACCCCCAACCGGGAATCGAACCCGGTGCTCTACCGACTAAGCTACGGGCCAGGCACGTGGACAGTGTGCAAGCTGGAAGAGAAGTTTAATGCAAGATGTGTCATATACGCACCCATTCTAAGGAACTTTCGCCGAATTTAGCGAATTATATAAATCGTTTCCATGCTTTTGGAAGATAAACCCTAAGGAATATTCCGATAGGAATAACAAGATTGTGTCTTACCAAAAGATGATACAGAAATGAAATCTTAAATCTCTGTATGATCTCCCAGTAGCTAAAAACCTTAAAGTACAACTCATTCTTTCATGAGATAAAGGGTCTTTCAACAAGAGTGTCCTATCTTTAACATGTGATAGCTGCCGTTGTAATTGAGTTACAGCAGTCATTTTTTTCAAGTGGTTACAGTTGTTATTGATAAATAGCCATGGCACGTTACAGCATTCAGCAACGCGTAGAAATTTTTAAACTTTATTATCAAAATTGATCATCTGTTCGCCAAACCTTCCGTGTATTGCGTGAAGTTTACGGTGTGCATAATCGTCCCTGCGAGAGAACGATTCGGCTTTTGATCGATAAATTTGAAAGAAGTGGTTCCGTCAGCGATCAAAGAACGCCTGTACCTAATCGACGTAAGCGCTCCAACGAAAACATAGGCGCCGTTCGTGAGAGTGTACGCGAGAACGGAAACAAATAATTTACTCGTCGAGCGCAAGAATTGGGGCTTTCGCCGACCACAACTTGGCGAATTCTGCATCTGGACTTGAAGTTTCGCGCTTACAAAATGGTGTTAACTCAAGAACTAAAGCCCAACGACCATAGGTTGCGCCGTGTATTCGCTGATCGTGTGCATTTTGGTATGGTGGAATCATTGGTCCATGTTTTTTCCAAGATGAAGATGGAGAAGCTCTAACTGTCAATGGAGAAAGATACCGGGCTCTTATAAGGGACTATTTTTGGCCTCAATTGGATGGTATGAATCTCAGAAACATCTGGTTACAGCAAGATGATGCCACATGTCATACTGCTCTCGAAACAATCGATCTTTTGAAGGAGAAGTTCAGAGGTTTCATCATTTCCCGTGGTGGTGATGTTAACTGGCCTCCGAGGTCATGTGATTTAACGCCATTGGATTACTTCTTGTGGGGTTATGTTAAATCTCGCGTTTATGTCGACAAGCCAGAAACAGTAAATGATCTTATGAATAACATCACTCGTGTTATTAGTGAAGTTGGACCTAATTTATGTTCTTCTGTCATTGAAAATTGGGTCAACCGTATACGCGCAACCCAACGAAGTCGCGGCGGTCACTTAACTGATGTTCCACACGTAATGACATTAATTATGTTCCAAAATAAAAAAAAAGAAATAAACCTCTATCATTTATAGAACGTGTTTTATTTAAGTTCAAAGATAGTACACTCTTGTTGAAAGACCCTAGATTCGTGCATCAGTGTTCTGTCGTTCAATTATAGAAGTCGCCAAACATGGTAATTCTTTATATTATGCATTTTCGTCCATTGTCAAATAATTACGGGCATCTGGATCTTATCTTAAGTCTTTCATTAAATGCATATGCGAGTGTATTTTTCTTCTCAGAAGCTACTTTTTGCATCATTTCGATCGGGAGCGTTTGGTACCCCTTCTTTTCGCCAATAAATAGTGCAGAAATGGTTATACCGAAAACAAATCTTCGGGGCACATTGTTTTGATCTCGACAACTTCCTCTTTCAAGGACCAACTTCATACTGAGGTTTGCGCAAACTATTTGCAACTGTGGACGCATCACAGTGATCGTCTTGTTTGTGCAAACTATACCATGCAAGTCGCTGCCGTGTGACCGACATTTAGCTGATATTCAAGATGTATTTATGTTTATTTAATATTGTAGGTTTGAGGTGATGAAATTCCCTGTTAAGAAGTTTTCCGCACCATGATAAAATAATGAACATGATTTTCTAATATATAAACTCATAAAATACCACTAAGTCTACCAAGCGAGATGGCGCCGCGGTAAAGTGCGACCTGCATTCGGGAGGTCCTGAGTTCGAACTCCGCCACTGCTCACCCTGAACCTGACTCATGGGTTTTTCGTGGTTTCCCCGGGTCGGCAGGCGAATGCTGAGGTGGTTCATCTTCTACCACGACTCTCCTGCCCCTCATTTCCTGTGCATATCCTCTTCCTTGTCATCTTTTCCGGGTTAGAAAACCAGAGCGACGGTGTCAGGCGCGTTGCGGCTGGACGGTGGCTATGCGCTCTGAGGAGAAACCTTCTTGAGGAACCACTAGGTTGGATACCCACCTCTGGATGCTTTTGGGGTTGGCGTTCCTTCTGGGATCCCTCAGATGCTCGGGGTCCAATGGGTGGGCTCGGGCTGCTTTGGAGGCGTTCAATCTGGAAACATTAGGGACCCCGTCCGTGGTTATCCAGACCTGGTCGCCCTTCGGGTCTCTCTCCTCATTCCTCCCACACAGGGGTTACGGTAGAAGCACAGGGGGCTGGATGGCCTGCGTGCAGGTTTCTGTCTCGGTTTCAGGGGCCCCTCCGTTCATCATTATCTTTACTTTAACACTCCATCTGGTCTCATTTATTAGAAAATAAAACGGATGATAGTTGGGCGTCCGGACAACAGTATTGTGATTTTGCAACTCATTATTAGGCGTATTTAATAAAAATGTGTTTTGAACACTCATACGGGTATCCCTACCACGACAAATCCACATAATTATATGCGTTATATATTACAGTATCAATTAAAGGTTTATTCTTCTATACCCGTTGCATTATTCACGACATATTTTAGCCTAGGAATGATTACACATTAAGCAATAAGTGCCTAGATACATACAACATACTGAGACAGAGTGTGCCCGGATTAATTTTATAATGTGTTAATTTATTTATGATTAATTTGATATATGAATGATATATGTGTATAATGTGAACACCGTATAAATAGCCATTCTTGTGTAATGTAATATTTGTCTTATATATATATATATATATATATATATATATATATATAATGTTCCTGTTTCACTAGTTTTAGGATGTGTTAAACTCTGCAGTGTGGTAGAAAATATGCTGTTCGCATGTGCAGAGAAAGCTAGGATCGTTTGTTAGTATCAAGGGTAAGGTTTTATGCCCTTATTTGTCTCCGCCCGGGAAGTATGGAGTGAGGGAAATGTAACACAGAACGGAAAATTACCAAGAGAAGCCTGGAAAAGTCACGTGATATATACAAACTAGCCAATAAGAATATATATATATAAATGAAATAATATTTAGCCACGCTGAGAGAACCACGAAAATTCCTCCAATGAGAAATTAGATACCAGAATTTTAAGTGGGGGATCGTGGCCTATAAATAATCGAGATTTACCCCAAAATTGAGGAGTTAACTTGCAGATACAGACGAGGAATCCACGCTACTCCATAAGACAAAGTTGGCGCGCAAATGTGTCCTTTTTGTGCGGAAGTGTAAATGTGACTAATCGCATATTAATTAACAACGTTTCGGTGATTTCCGAGTTCGATATAAAGTGATAAGTAAACAGAACATTATGTAGTGTTTTTAGAGTGAAGAAGTGACAATAAATAGCGATAAATCAAACATTATGATGAATAGTGATTCGCCTCTGAGCTCCTTTGTACCACTACCGAGATTAACGAGCTTATAAAAATCCCGATAGGCAAAGTCCATGCTTATATCTTCGCCGAGAGCAACTAGCCAGGGCAACAAGACGAAGCCACGTCGGACGGAGAAGATAAAGCAGGTACAGTGAATTTTACCATTATTTCTTCTGTATCTACCACTACACTGCGTTCGACTCCAACCCGCGCGGGCATCGAACCCGGACTGCAACTGAAGGTGCAGTCTTCGAAGCAAGAGGCGCGAGGACCGACGGAATACGGAAACAACACTCAACTGTGTAGCCATGGTAACGAGCTCTTGCGATGCTAGGATCAGGAAGAACCGCAAACTTTCAAGCATGTCGTCAGATGCGCTTACCTGGGAAGGTGTAAATTGTGCAACATTAAATATTTTGGAAACGTCTAACGCTGCGGAAAAACAATCTTGTCGCAAATTGCGTATTTTAGGGAGTTCTAAGTTTTTCTGCCTTGCGTTTTTTTCAGTTATACAAAATTATACAGCAATCAAACAATATGAAAAGGACTTCACCGGCTATTCACAGAAAATTCAAGATAAAGCTATATTTAATGTGTTACATTAATGCCTCAAGTGTACGGTTTCAAAAGTCGTTAGAACCACTTTTGAGAAAATGAAAAATATCGAAAAATTTTCCATGTAAGGTTTAGTTACTGTTTGGGTTGGAGAATTTTCTTGAGAAATCTTCCGACGAGCATGCTTCAACAGTATCTGACCGAAGTATGAAATCTGGAATTTATCTGATATAGATCTGATTTTTGAGAGATGCTATTCACAGATACACATGCTTTTTATTGGACCGCAAAACGCGTATTTTTGGTGAACTTTCTACATCGATTTTCGGAGTGGAATGCAATACTTACTATGCCTGCTACACGGAAGTGCTAGAGAAAGTAAAAATTACAGTTTTGATACAGTTTGTATAATAAAAGTTTCAGACAAGTTTGAAATATATTGTTTTTGATCAGTAGTAACGCCGCTGTCATAAGCTAGATCTTCTGAATTAAGCCAACCAAAGCTAAATATGCATAACATTAAGTTATTTAAAAACTGCTGTTCATATAACTAACATACGGGGCTCTTGTAAATGAATGACTAGCATACGCGTACGGCAGGACTAAACGAGTAGGAGGCGAGCATAACCTGTCAGGAGGTAGCGAGGCGCAGTGAAACCGCAGGGTTCTCTGGTTTGAAATTGAACCCCAGGTTAAGGCTGGCGTGGGTATATGAAGTGGATTCAAACCATCGCGGCATGTAAATTACGCGACATGGCCATTAGACTACGCGAATGCTGACCAGGTACAACAGCTCCATTCTTACCAATATGCTTTCGATTCTGTAAAAAGGAAGAAAAACGTGATATCACATTGGCGTTGACCCCCCTGAGTAGTAATAGTCCCGGATGAGCCAATTGGTTTAACGATAATCCTGCCGCTAGGGGCGCTCGTGTTGCTAGTGTCGCTGCGTGCGACGGCGGCGGCGGTAAGTTTGAAAAGCGCCCTGAGCGGTAGGATTATCGTTATTGCAATTGGCTCATCCGGGACTGTTTTCTTTATTTATAATTTGAATACAGTACATTGGATAAAGATATGTATACATAGTTTTGATTAACATGATGTATTATTTGCTTAACATATGAATACATAGTTTGAGAATAACATAATGGATTATTTGATTACAGGAGATTAACATATGAATACAATAAATGGACAATATAAGAAATATTAGGAGAAAAAAAAGCACATTAAAATTCATAGTTTGTTGAGGCACTAGGACACACAGATTTCGCGCACAACAATGATTTTAAAGTACGTGGTGCACTTTGAGTCCTCGTCATCGCTGCTGCTGCTATCGGCGGTAAATTGGTGGATAGGTTTGGTGATGCAGGTGACGAGCAGGTGAGAGAAACTTTCGTTGACGAACTCGGTGAAGGTTGGTATATAGATGGGGATGGTAAATTCGTTGTAATGGCTGGTTGAGAAGCATCCTGTGGATGTGACTTTGTTGGTTAGAGCAGGAATGTTGCTGTTGCCGAGGTATATGATGCATAGTGCGTCTTGTTTATGCTGGTGCACTTTGGTAGGTACGCATTTGACGTGGATGGCGTGAGCCCCTTGGACGTCGAGTGTGATGGTGACAACTCTGCTGTTGCGGAAATAGGAGTTGGAGATGCAGAGGATACGGATAGGTGAAGCTGCGTTGAGAATGAGTTGTAGGTTAAGATTGTTCCCCACGGGGACGGGATAGGTTTCGTCGGACATTATTTAGGGTTATATGGGGAGAACGTGACGATGTGACGTTTGAAACCGCTGCGTAGTTTTTCCTCGCCTGCGTATATGATGCAGAATGAGGTAGAGTTGAGTTTGTTGATGAGTTCTGGAGAGGCTTTTGCAAATCTTGTTGGTAGGAAAACTTCTGTGTCGTTGTCGAGTTTGGCGACGAGCTTTGTACCGTGAACGGTGTCGATTGTTTTGACGCCGACGACACGATATGGTACGTGCTGTTGAAGCGTAGATACGCTGAGAGTGTGGGCGCTGCTGGAAAGTTCTTCTAGCTCTTTAAGGACGTCCTGTGACATGACGGCACAGATGGCAGTTTTTGATAAACGGGGGAGGACCGTCTATATGAGTGGTTTGATGAGGAAGGTTGTAGTGTTGTTTACACCTGCGATAAGGTGCGCAAACTACCTGTGCGTCTGTGGGAAGTTGGTTCCACACAAGGTCGACGTCGCTTGGGGGATAACGTTCGAAGATGTATATGCCGTTCTGCAGCAGCACTTGGCGTTCCCTGGGCAGTAGCAGGTGGATTCTTCGTCCGTTATCGAGATACCGAAAGAGCACGATGAAGCAGTTCATGTGGTGTTTCTAGCGGAGTACCTTCGAAGGAATTGTTGAATTTGCTTGTTGAGATGATCGAGGTCTTCGTAGAAACCGAGTTGACACTGCGTGCACAGGCGGGTGAGACGGTGCTTAAGTTCGCAGCTGCACGTTTGGTGAAAGCAAAACCAGCAGTGGAAGTCTTTACACGACGGTCCTGGCATTCCCCACGGCTGGCTAGCACCGAATGAAGGGGAAAAGAATGCGCGTGCATAAATATAACCCAACTGCCGGAAGCAGCAAATCACTGGTGGGGGAAAAGTTCGTTGGAGAAACACCACATCAGGGGAAGCAGTGGTGGGGGAAAAGTTCGTTGGAGAAACACCACATCAGGGGAAGCAGTGGTGGGGGAAACGTTCGTTGGAGGTTGACTACATACGCCGGAAGCGCTTAGCGATTATTGCACAACATCCGCAGGAAAAACACTGTGTCCGTTGATTTAACGGTTTTCGTCTTGGAGGAGAACTCTGTTTTGAACGGTGCTGAACATGCAAACGACCACATCAGGGGGAAGCACTGGTGGGGGAAAAGTTGGTTGGAGAATTACCACATCAGGGAAGCACTGGTGGGGAAACGTTCGTTGGAGGTTCACTACATCCGCCGGAAGCGCTTAGCGATTATTGCACAACATCCGCAGGAAAAACACTGTGTCCGTTGATTTAACGGTTTTCGACTTGGAGGAGAACTCTGTTTTGAACGGTGCTGAACATGCAAACGCCGTGAATGTGATCGGGTATGATATAGGATGCTTCGCGACCCAAATGCGCCGCTAAGCACGTGCCGTAGCACATGGGGTTTTCGTTTAACATTTGCTACATTTTGTCTGTGGAAATGTATTGCTGTTCGTAGAAAACGATGTATAAACCTCTTGCGGGCACAAATTGGAACCACTGATGTTGTACGTCTTCTTTATCTGCTTTGAACTGGATATCGTTGAAGCACATGTTAGATAGCACAAAATGAATTTTGGTTTCGCAGCTGTGAACTCTGGCGGAGACGGATTTTCCGTCATAGGTGCTGTCGACGAAGCGAAGTGCATAAGGTGTATTTTTATAGGGGTGACCGTCCACCTCGTAGTTTTTAAACATCTTACTGTCATGGTAGTACACCGACAGGTAATTTCTGTAACCCATGATGCGGGAGCGAAGGGCGCGAGATGTTTGGGTGAGGTGCGGTTGGAACGCTGGTAGAAATACATGCGCACTAAGGACTATTATGTGAGATGCGCAGTGCGAAATGGGTGTTGAGGAAATGATGAACCTCGAGGAATGTTCTAAAATTGGCGCACCGTATGTACTTGGTGAACTGCGTGAAATTCATGTCATGTAAGGGAACGTTGGAGGCATGGTTGTGAAGCATGTACTTGTGGTATGCCATGATTTGATTTTGCACGTCCGTCTCTTCCTTCTTTTTGTGATACATGATGTCGGTAATGATGCGCTGCAGGGTATGCAACACGTGCCATTCTTGTTGGTTGAGCGTAACGGATGCACCTTGCGGTTCTTTGAAAACGAGCTTTAGCTTTCCGAACACAAACTTAAACACGATGGTGACGCTGTAGCTGAACTGAAATTGCTGTAGACGTCCCTGTGGGTCATTCAAGCGTTTGTGAATGATGGGGATGGCTTCGACGAGTTTGTGCCACTGCGAGGAACTCATGACGACTGCGTTGTGCTGTCCACATTTGGCAATGGTGACGACGAGATGGTGCGGCGGCTGGGGGGAGAATCCCACACTGACGAATTTAGTTTGTTGCGGGTTGAGGAAGTAGATATCCGCCAGAGGACCCACAACTGCACTGTGTTGGAACTGTGCTGGCGGAGCAGGGCTGTCGGGATGCTGTTGGAGGTCGAAGATGGGTAGTTTCCTTTTTTCCCCGGGTTTTGAGGTGGTCGGGGTTTGACATCCGGTTATACTGGAACACACAAAACAATAATAATAATGTGAGGGATAGAGAGATAAACGGGATAGAAAAAAGTAAGCTAATACATAAGTGCGGACCTACCTGGTCGGCGTGCTGCATGGTACACTCTGAATGAGGCGAGCGGCACCGTGACGTTGCTTTTTATGAGCAGGAGCGTCTTCTGAAAGCACGTGCAAGACGATGGATTAGCTTAGATGTGCTGAATAGTGACACACACACACACACACACACGTACTCACCTTCAAGGGTTGACAAGTTTGCTGAGCGTCAGAGCACTTTGCGCGGCATGCGTTTTTGAACGTTTTGCGAATGACGACATCATTATGCGCGTGATTGCTGACGTGAAATTTTGAGAAGAATGTATGCTTAGGTAAGCCGGAGCAGCGGTGGGTGAGGTAGGCGATGACGTAATGACCGCAAGTGGTGCTGTCGAAACCTTGCAGCCTTCTGGCGTTGGTGGACCAACGCGTCCCGCAGACCGAATTTAAGAACCGGAGAAAATGGGGCGAAAGCGGTCCTATGCCGTAACTGTCAAAATATTCTGCATGCGAGTTGTTGTCCACAAAGATGCAAACCCAGTGTTGCCCGGATTTGGTGCTGGGGTCGGTGTTAGCCACTAGCGCCAAGGGAGGCGTTCGAATGCCGTGAAGTACGGGTAGTTTATCGCAGGGGTAGACGCCTAAAAAGTGAGAGCGCGTAGAGGGGCATGTCGATAGAAA
Organism: Deroplatys truncata; assembly: GCA_030765065.1. NCBI lineage: Eukaryota > Metazoa > Arthropoda > Insecta > Mantodea > Mantidae > Deroplatys > Deroplatys truncata. The sequence continues at coordinate 637,241,942 of CM060990.1, forward strand.
CCGTTGAATTTGAAAGGTGTTCATGATACCAAAATGGATCGGTTGGCGTCGATTTCGACCGTGCGATGTATTTCCGCTAGCAGCAGAAGTATGACCGGTACTGTCAATTTATCGGCAAAACCGATGCTTATAGAGACGGTTCCGTGGCGCTGACCCGAGATGTGAGACTCGTTAGCGCTCATGTCTGCAGTGAGATCGAAAACCATTATCGTATACCCTTGCGGGTAGGTTTCTATGGAGATGGAGTGTCCCTCGTCCTTGAAATGAATGCCTAGGCCGTCCTGCAGGGTTTGAAAGCATTGCAAATAGTGTCCCTTTGTAAAGTCGGGTTGCAGAGGTTGGGAGGGAACGGGTTGCCCGTTCACGTAGAGCTGAAAGAAGTTCATTTTAAAATGTTTCAAGTTGTACGGATTTGAGTTAAAATGGCCGGAATAGGCCTTGTCGGTGACCATGGCTACTACCACTCTCCTTGGAACTTGCCCTACGCACACGTCGCTAAACGTCATTGCCCTGGACTCCTTTGGGATGCTGAGAGCGTGAAAGCTGACGTCTTTGAGATGGTACTTTGCGTTCCCCTTTGCGAGCACGGCCTGGTGCGCGAGCTTTATGGTCGGCGAGGGCCGCACCGATTTTAAGCGCAGCGTGGCAGACACGATGCCGGCGTACCCCTTAAAGGTATCTACGTCGGAAAACAGATAAAACTGGGGAGAGGCGGGAGTGAGCTTGACGGTCATGCTAACGTTGTTCAAAAGCAGCTTCTCCTGTCTAAAAAGAGCGTTGGACAGAGGACCGATGAGCTGTACGACGTTGCTCCCTTTGGTAAACCCCTGACGCCACTGAAAACCCGCATTGGCGATAAAAGTGTCCATGATGCCTGCCGTGTCCTTTCTCCAGAGGGTAGATTCTATTTTGGTGTTCATGGCATCTTCGGAGTAATTGAGAAGCGTCTCGAGGTAGGTTCTATAGGGGTATCCGGCTTGCGGCATGGAGACGATGACGTTATTGAGGGTTACCTCCATCTGTTGAAACAGGGAATTTAAGGCGTTGTTGACCAGAGTGGCGTTAGCGTCAGCGTTTAAGGCCTCTCCTTTGTCATCTACAATGCGCACCATGAGTTCGAGTACGACGTAGGTCAAGTCTAGGTAATCGTCCGCATTTCCGGAATAATGAAATGTGATGGGGGCATTTTTCATTAAAGTGTTTTGAGGGTTTAGGTATAGGAACCGTGACTCCTCGATGCTCATCTGAACCGGCACCTCTGTAAAGAGGTCCAGTTCGGAACTCATGTGGACGGTCGCGTCTGCCATTACGAAAATACGTCTTGCACCTTACGCCTACCGCGTTTCAGCTTGGACTGCTTGCTCTTTTTGGATTTGCTCGGTTTTATTCTCTTGAGACGCCTGGCGCCGGAACCGAGCATGGCATCGAGCTTTTCGTCGGCTTTTCGCTTTAAATTGTATCCGGACTCCTTGAGCCTCTGCTGGAGCGCTTGCTTCGGCGCTGCTCCCGCCACAGTCACATCGGACAGAACGTGAGCGCCCGCCTTTAAGGCCTCCTTTCCGACTGCTTTCGCTCCGCTCTTTAAAAACGGTAGCAACCTTCTGAAGAGTCCTCCGAGGGCTGAAAAGAGACCGCTGCCTCTTTGGTAGCGCTTGCCCCTGTAGAGAGTGAAATCGCGATGGTGGAACGCGCCGCCGGTCTGATTGAGGTAGTACCGCGTTACGGCGTGCACGTCCATTACGCCTGTTTCGGACGAAAAGCGAGAACTATAGTAGAGGAAAATCCGTCGGCGAATGGCAAGAGATCGCCGTAACCGTTCCTTAAATCTATGTTGACCGTCTTGAAGTCTTGCTGAATCAAGGGTACCCAATTTTGGGGAAAAAACGTCTTTTCGTCGCTCATGTAAGTGTTGTTGCTTCTTTCGTATTCCACGGCCGCGCTCTCTATGACTTGGACGAAGGTGTCGCCCACGACTTGCGGGGACACTAGATTACAATAGATGAACATTTCGTAAGGAAACCCCATATAAGGATCTACGGGGTGTTTAGCAGCTTTTTCGAGAATGACGTTGACGTAGGGCTCGAAACCCAACATTTTTGCCATAGCGGGCGTTAAGAGCAAACTGTGGATGCGGTGTAGAGGTCCCGGAGGGTCCTCCGATTTTGAAACGTCTCGTTTGGGTCTGACGGAACGAGCCGCCGCGGGTTTCTGCTGCCCCGAAGCCCGGGGCTTCGGTTTCGGTTTCGGCTTGGGTCTCTGGTGGGGCGCATCGTTGAGAGCTTCGTATTCGCCGACCGCGTACTGTACGACCGTGCGCGCGACATTTTCCACAAACCCGTCGAACGGAATGTCGGGTAGTGGTTCGGGATGGGCGACGGCGGCATTCACGCCCACCGTCTGCTTGCGCTCGTCGAAGAGGAAGAAGTTTTCCACGTGCAAGTGTTCGAGTAGAACGGCGTTGACGAGGTTCACCAAGTCTTTGGGATTGTGCACGATGCCTTGCGGCATTTGCAAACTGAATTTGGAATGCGTGGGGAGGAGCGTCATGGTGTACTTGGTGCCCGCCAGACGGGCATCGTCTGGCGAAAGGTTATAAAATTTCACCGGATACCTGACCTTTTGCAGGGCGACCTCCCATTCTCCCTGCAGAACGATTCTCTTGGGCAAGATGTTAGAAAATCTGGCCGTGGTGTTGTCGGTAAAGTGTTCCATGGAAGCGTTGCTCACGAGAGTGATGGAGAGGGGCTCGGTCTTAATCATGTCGAATCGATGGTCGAAGCCAGAACCCACGAGTTAAACTTTGCCGGATACCCCTTCCACGTTACCAAGACCTGCTTGTGGCGCCCTCGGCCCTTGGTCTGTAAAACGCGTTCGATCTTAAACGTCCGAGGTAGCGCGACCTTTTGTAGCTCCTGGGTGTAAAATGTGCCGTCTATGGCTTCTCCGGCCAGATCCTTCAACTTATATACCACCGGCCGACCGCGCACCACCTCGGCTATCCGAAATATTTCGTCCGTTCAATTCTGCTCGTAGCCCTTGTCGAATTTCATTTTTTCTTTAGAGATGCGCACGTGATCGCCGACGGAAAATGTGGGTTTCCCTGCGCGAGGTAGGGTCCTATTTCCGTAGAGATTGCGGTACACTCGTAAAATGTTAGATTCGTTCACGTCCTTCGGAGCCATTTTTATGGACCTGTGATGCGAGCTATTGTACGACTCGAGTAAGGCCGGAAGGACTTCCAGGTATCTGTAACTGTTTTTGTGCGTGAAATACCTCCACATCTTGGTTTTTAAGGTGCGGTTGAAGCGCTCCACGACGCTGGCTTTAACGTTATTTTTGGTTGTGTAATGTTTCACGTCGTGTTTCTTCAGAAAGTCGCGAAAAGTCTTGTTGGTAAACTCGGTTCCCTTGTCCGTTTGGAGGACCCTGGGGACGCGTTGGGAGAATATGGAGCGAAACGCTTGCGCATACTCGGTACCCAGCTTCGATTTCAGGGGTACGGCCCAAGCATATTTGGAAAATACGTCGATAACGGTCAGAATGTACACGTAAGGTTTGTTATGTTCCCTCACGCTGTTCATGACGTTTAGATCGGCCTCCCAAAGATCGTCCATATTCGTCACGTGATAACATCTGGTGGGGAACCGCTTTCTGACCGGTTTAAGCAGAGTGTAACTGTCCCGGGTTTGAAGGAAGGACTCGATGTTCGCCTTAGACGCACCCGTGGCCTTTCGAAGGGGCTTGACCGTACCCAAACCGGCATAGTGTTCCGGTTTGGCACAGTCGCCTTAGCGCCTTCCATTCCTTCATGCTTTACTTGTACAGGGGTTGCCAGACGCGTTTGCGAAAATGGTACGACGCGGAAGGCGATTTCGATTTCTTTTTCGGAGTGGCAGGGTTTGCCGTCTTCTTTTTGCGAGGCGAGAGGAGGTTGACCTTTATGGTTCGGGTTTCGACCTCCTGCTTCACCGGCACGTGTTCGTGCACGTCTTCGTAATCGTCGTCGTCGTCGTCGTCGCCGAGGAAGGGCTTTCTGACTTGTGCCACGAGATCGAGGTAGTTTCCAATTTATGTTGTACGAGCCGCCACTTTTCGTCGGCAGAGAGCTTGCAGGTTCTGAATTTCTTTAGCCAATCTGGATATGGTGCGGTTTACAGCGTGAAGCTTATCGACGGTCTTCGGTTGCGGTGCAACGAGGATCTGCTTGCCGTACTTCATCCTGTTAATTTCGACACTAGCGCGCCGCCGAGCAAAGCCAAGACGGGTAGGAGAAATGCCGGCAAAAAACCTCCTTTTTGAACCAAGATGTTCTTCTTCTTCAGAGGAACCCGTTTATTAGTCAACTTCCTCCACTTCTTTAGGCGACCCAAGCACTTTGCGGGAAGTTGCACGTGACCTCTGCACACGTTGAGCATGCATTCGCTAATGGCCTTGATCAGATCGCCATCGGCATTTTTTAACAACTTTTTGCGCTGAGGGGCCTTCGCCTTGGCCAGAGCCGCCAAATTACCGTGCTGTCTCGCTATGCGAGGACTGGTCAGCGTCGCAAGCCTTAACCTACCTCTAGCCATGCTTGCGCGATAATGACGTTCGCTCCGAAAGCGGTACTTTTTATTTAGACTCGACGGCCTCAGTTGGGTAAGACCCTGCCGGGATAATATAAAACGAAACGAACCCGAATCCTCTCGGCGGTCTCAGTTGGGTACGAAATAAGAGAGGTTTTCCCCCGGCAGCACGCCGGTTCGATACCTGTATCGGGCGGGCGTGTACTGAGTGCAGTCCAACACGAGATACCCGTGAGGGCGTTCGGTGGCCTTCTCGAAGGACTCCAAGAGAAACCTAGAGTTCCTGGGTTCGATCTGCTGGCACAGTCTCTCGATCTGCATCTTGTCCCGGTTGTTCTTGAAGACCACGACGTAGTTTGCATTCAGAGAGATGTTGCGATATTTCTGACCCTGCGGAAACACGTTCTGCAGGATGTAGACGATGCCGAAGCGCTTGTGATGGGAGTCTCTGGTGAAAAAATTGGACACGTCCTTCCCGCCACCCTCCAGCATCAGATCGTCGAGGACGACGAGGTCGTTCTCGCCCACCGAAGCAAGTTCGGGTATGCCCGCGTGGGTCTCGCAACGCAGAGCCGAGGGTTCGAGTCTCGGCGAATACTCCGGAGGGTGGCACCACAGCACCCTCCTGGGGCGCACGTCGAACATCCGGTGCGCGTGGCGTAAAAGGTTTTTCACGAAGGTCGACTTGCCGCAGCGCGACGGCCCCGCCACGAGCATCGTGCTGGGAAACTCGAATCGCCCCAGGTCTCGGGGACCGGGCATCGTCTCCTCAGGGCACCCGGTTCGAAATGACTTTGGCGCGGCTGTGGACGTCTCATTTATGCGTTCCTCTTGAACCCGTAGGGATAGGAATCGTGATCGCCGGCGAGCACGCGCTTGTTGACCACCATCCTAAACGTCTTCGAGCTGGGTTCGGTGACGACCGTCCAAGACGGTTTCCGCGAAATCTGCCTGCCCGTCAGCTTCACCGCGTGGTCGTTGTCCCTGAGCACCACGTCGCGAATCACCTCCGCGTTTACCAGCTCCAGGTTGCCCGAATTGAGCGTGATCCCCTTCACCTTGCACACCGAGAAGGTCTTGCCCGTCTCGGGGTAAACGATCTCCATGCAGTAGCTCTTGGGCCCCGTGGAAGCGAACCGGGAGATGTAAGAGCCCCTCCCGTACTTCTCCAGCTTTTCCGTCATGTCCCCCAGGAGGCGTCCGACGGACGGCGTCCAGTCGTCCGGAGGGGCGGCGACGACGACGGAATCGGTGTCGAAGTAGCAGACCCGTTCTCCCAGCCTCTTGAGGTAGGAGTAGAGCACCAGGCGCGCGTGAGCCGTGGTGTAGGCCGCCAGGATGGCGTTGGCGGCGGTGTTGACCTTGCGGCACTGCTCGCGGTACCTCCACACCGCGTACACGATCCGGTCGGTGACGGGCACGTAGGTCTGCACTTCCACGCCCGGGTCGTTGAGCAGCTCCAGGAGGCGGTCGTACCGGTCCACCAGCTCGCACGTGGGGAGGTTTTCCCTCTGCCCCAGTTTGCCCCAGAAGCTGTTGAGCATCAGCTTGGCCAGCTCCCGCCTGCCGGGGTTGGCGGCGACGGCCTGGGGATCCAGGGCGACGCCTTCGTGTTCGAAGAATTGCTCCACGTACTGCTGCTTTGCGGCGGGGTCGTCGCAATCCGAGGGCCATCCGGAGGCTTCGGTCTTGATCTTCAGGAACTGATTCACGTAGTCCTCGAAGAGACCCTTGGCTCCAGTGGTCGGATCGTGCCGCACCACGTCGTACTCCCAGATCTCGTGGACCCTGAGGAGGCGGTACCCCTCCTCCAAGGCGACCTTCATCTCGTCGACCACCCAGGTACCCGACAACGCCCTCTCGCGCTCTCCGTGGTGGCACTCGTCTTGGTTCTCCGCCTCCGCGCAAGCGCGGCATAGCGGGAACATGAGCTTGCCGCCGATGCGCGCCGGTAGCACCGGGTGGTACAGGTGTTGCGGCGGTAGAACCTCGCACTTCACCAACCCGCCCCCCACGTCTTCCAAGCGCGGGAATCGATCCACGTGGATCTTGGGATGGCCCGCGGGGTAGGGTTTCGTCTTGTTCACGTACGGGTACAGGCTGCACACGTCGTAGTAGTAGATCTTGCTATCCCCCTTCGCCTCGCAGTACGTCTTGGTGCAGTTGGTGCGACCTCCGTAGAAGGCGTCTCTGGGGTTCAGGGGTTCGGGTACCGGAAAGTCCCTTGCGTGGCGCGCGAGGTCCTGGTCGGCCTTCGTCGCGGCGTCGAACTCGCACTCCCACATTTCCACCACGGCGTAGCCGGCGGCCTTGATCTTGGCCGTGACCTTCTCGGTGCTCTCTAACCTGGAGGCCATGGTTTCGTGTCCCGAGTTGTATATCGCCGCATGGCGATTGTGAAAGCACCGCCTGCAGCCGTGGTAAAAGCAGCCGTGGAAAAAGTACGCGGTTTTTTCGGCCTCTCTGTACCCGTCCACCTTGTGCCCCGCGATTTTGACTTCGCGTCCTCGCATGGCGTGCTGGATGACGATGCTGTTTTGCGTCTCTAGCCAGGTTAGCCATATGCACGCGGCGCGAGACTGCCGGTCCGCTAGTCGATACCCGCCCGCTGGCAAGAGGGCAATTTTTTTAAGCGGCATGAAGCGCTTTCTATACACGCACATGCACGCCTGCGCGATGGTGACGCATTCTCTGAACGGGTCTATTCCGTTCTCGTCCAAGAATTCCCTTCTGAATTTGGAAACTCCCTGACTGAGTAGAAATACGTCCATCTTGCAATACGCCACCATTTCCGCCCTCATGTCGAAGACGTGCTCGGAGGACGCCTTTTCTTCGTGCCACTGCTCGAAGGCTTTCCGACCCTCCGCCGACATGCCCTCAGGGCAGTAATGCCTTTTGTCGGGAATCGAACCCACGTACCGCTCGTTTTCCTTCGTGTTAAACAGGTACGGGAAATAACCTTTGCATTCCTTCAATCCGAAGGTCTTGGAAAAGCGGGAGAGTGGCATGGGTATGAAGTTGAGCGAGTCTAGAAATGTGACGTCACCGTACCTCATCCTGTAGATCTTGCTCCCGTTCATGATGAGCTCCGGCATCCAGTCTAAGTGCGCCACCATGTACTTTAATAGAAACTGCCCGTCGTAAGCTCTGAGGTTATGCGCCACGACGTAGACGTCCCAGGCTTCGAATCTCGCCTGCGCGATGTGCTCGAAAAGCTGCTTCACGGGTTCGTCCGTGAACACCCATTCTTTGCAACCGCATTCGATGCAGTATGCCGTCTTGCGGCGTTCGTCGATGCAGTGCGGGCAGGCTTGGTACAACACGCACAAGTTAGGTACATGCTCGTATGTGTCCTTTTTGCCGGTATATGGAATGTTTTGCGTGCATTCGAAGTCGATGAACATAAACACGTACCGGTTTCTTTTGTTCTTTGCGGCGTACGGCTGCATGTAGCACATGTGGCTAGAATTCACGTGTGTCTTGCAATGATAGCAGTACTTTTCCCCGCACTCGTGCGCGGTTTTTCTGTACCTCGCATTCACGAGCTTGTTGCAAGACGTGCACACCTTTTCTACGTCGCACACCGACAGCGCCTTTGGGTAAAAAACGCCTTTCTTTGCGTGGTTTGCAAAGCATGTCGGTCCCTTAAAATCTCTGTTGCACCCGGCGCAGCGTATGTAGGCGTCGAATCGCGCGTCGCACTGCTGATGGCATTTAGCGCACCCGGCGTCGCACCTGTGAAATTCTTTTTTGTGTGCCGAGGGATGATGACACCGGCGGCAATACCATTTGCATTTAAAGCACTTGTGAAGGTTCACGATGGCGTTAAAGTGCCCGGCGTGGAGCATGACGTCGATGTATTTATCGCATTTCTTATCCGACGCGTACAGCACGTGCTTCCCCGTATGATCGCCAAACACCGTCACAGCGTAGCCCTTTAACGCAGCGTCAAAGCGTCTGACGTCATCTATGGTGCAGCCGTCGTGGCCTTGACCGATGCTCGCGCACAAGGCTACGGCCTTCGATTTTTGCAGATAGTCGGAACGCGTCATCGTTCTGTAGTTGACGTCGCGATCCACTTTGGCCTTGCCTACAACGATGGCTCTTGCTAAACACAAGTTGTCTTTGTTGGCTATTTCGACAATGCCTTTATTGCCCCTACAGGCATCGCAAGGTTGGTGGCACGAACCCGAGACCTCCCTGGTCCACACAAACGTCACGCGAAGAGGCCCGCTTAGCAAGAATTGTTGGTTACTTTGCATTACTTTTTCGATGCTTCCGACAATGACATCCGCATTCAATTGGTCTACGCGCCTAACGCTCATGTTGAAGGCTTTGGACGTCTCCTTTTCGTCTGTTATGGATATGCCTAAATATCCGGGTTCGTTTTCTAACAGGTTCTCTTTCGCAAAGTTTAGAATATCGTTAAACAGATGCGATACCCATTGCTCGGGGTTGACATCTCTGGGGACCGGGTTTACGGTAATTTGAGACTCTGTAAAGCCGGAAAAAGCTTTGGCAGCGTTCTCTGCTTGTGCCCTATAATTTCGAACGTAGGCTGCAAGGTGTCATCGCGACTTCCCCCGGATTGCATCTCCATCTTATCGTCCGAATGCGCCGATCGCTCTTTCCCCTGCAAAGTGCTGCTGCTATTTTGTTTTTTTATTTTAAACTATTTTTCGTCAAATAGAACGATTTTGTAGAAAAACCCCCCGCTATCGCACCGTTTCACTACGGGCGTTTGCTCTTGGCACAGGGTTTTTATAAGCTCGCTTATCAAAACAGCTGTTTCATTATGCGCGTCGAGTTAAATGCCTCGTTTCGCAACAAAATTGTTACGTTTGTAAAAAAAACGCTGTCATTCTGCCCGCGATCCACCACTGCACGACCGCCACTGCAATAAGGCTGCATAAACGCTGACGAGTTTCCTTTTCTCACGATCGTTTTACGCACGTCGGCATACTTCCTTGTGCAGTGCTGCGCATGGGAAATGACAGGCAAGCAAGCAAGCAGCGTTTTAACGTTTATGTACACTCGCGTCAGTACAATTTTTAAAACTAACAGCGCCGTGTGTGGTGTTTTTTTTTGTGTTGTGCAGTGCATACGTGTTATGTAAAATGCGAGAAATAAAAAGAAGCAGCAGATACTTCCTTTCTAAGGAGTAACACCAACTGTTGAATGAAAATTCTCAAGTGTTAACGTTCGTATCACCTCTAACCTCTGTCTCTTATAGGTGAGTACGAAAGTTTATTTTCATATCCACTTATTTTTAATCCGGATAAACTTTTCGGGGAATGGCTGCATCCGAAGGGACGCTATACACAGGCCTTAAAATTCTAAATTCTTTCCATCAACATGGCGGGGCAAGAACTGAAAAGCGACATGCTTTTAAAAAGAATGGCTAAGCATTGTACAATTCGAACCATTTATAACAAATATCTCGGAAATGGCTGACGTCACAAAAACGTTATTTCAAATAAAATTGTGTGTGTTTTTAAAAGAGATCTAAATTTTTTGTATTGTATGTTTTTTCTCAAACCTTGGCAGTTATACAAGATCGTAGAAAATTTCTTCCGAATCAAGAGGACTTCGCAGGCTATTTCCGCAAAATTCGAGATATACATTTTATTTTTCATATAAATGACTTTAATATATGGTGTTGTAATTAAAATCGTCAGAGGCAGTTTTAGAAAATAAAACATTTCGGAAAATAGTTCATGTAAAGGGTAGTTTTGGGTGGAGGGACTTTCTTGTAAATCTCTGTGTCGTAACTTTTTGGAAGGTACTCAACCTAAATACCAAGTTTTAGTATTTATCCGACTTTTCATTTTTGAGTTATGCTGCTCTGACACATACACACAGAATTTTCTAAAAATGTTTTTTATTCAGGGGACCTCGAAACAAGTATTTAGTTTTTCCGGTGAAATCTCGATATTGAATATTTGGATGCAATGCATACCTCCTCTACCTACTATTTTACGTGGTAGAGAAAGCCCCTAAATCAATATTATTCCATGCAGTTGTGAAATGTGTTTCACTGGGGTGAATAATAATTAGTTTTGTTGGTATCGTTATCACAGTACTGTTTCACTTGTGAAATTCCGTTCTCTTTGTATGAAAATGAAAAAAAGAAAAGTTAAAAGAATGACGAGTTTTAGTGAGAAAGGTCTAAAGCTTTTAAACATTAAAATCAACATGGAAACTTTGTAAATAGACAACGCCTCAAAGTGATACTAATACACATAGATTGTGTGCTTTAACGTTCTTGTAAATAAGGCTTCGTTTCCTACGGTTTAACACTTTGTACAAAAGACATTCACAATGAGACTACTTCACAGCTATTCCCAGAAAATTGAAGTTATACATTTTATTTGTCGTGCAGATATCTTAAACATACCGCACCGTAATCAAAAGGGGGGTTAGAGCCGTTTTTAAGACAATAAAAATAACGAACTTTCTCCCGCTAAACGGGTAGTTTGCGGTGTGGGAATTTTCTTGAAAATCTACGGTTTGTTAAATTTTTACTTTCTCTACTACGTATAGTAAGTAGGGGAAGTATTGCATTCCACCCGAAAATTCGATACCGAGATTTCACCGGAAATACGTGTTTTGAGACCTCCTGAATCCAAAAAAAGCATTTTTGGAAACATGTCCGTGTGTGTGTCTGTGAACAGCATAACTCAAAAACGAACAGTCGGATAAGCACCAAACTTGGTATTTAGGTTCAGTATCTTCCAGAGATGCGACACGAAGGTTTTCAAGAAAATCCCCCCACCCCAGACTACCCTTTACATGGAAGATTTTTCGAAAATTTTAATTTTCTCAAAAATGGCTCTAACGATTTTGATTAAAATATCGCATGTTTAAGATAATGTTATGAGAAATGAAATGTATATCTCGAATTTTCTGGGAATGTCTCCAAAAGTATTCTTCATTGTGAACGACTTTTGCATAACTGGTAAACCATAAGAGATAGACAAAATTTTACTACGCATAAAATGTAGATTGCGTTAAAATACAAAATTTATGTCATATACATTTTTTTAGTTGAGTGAACCATTTTCGAGATATTGCTTGTTATTTCCTTAAATTTTCCAATACTTATACTTTTTCTCAAATGCGTTATTCATTTTTACTTTCTCTACTACGTATAGTAAGTAGGGGAAGTATTGCATTCCACCCAAAAATTCGATACCGAGATTTCACTGGAAATACATGCTTTGAGAATCACTGAATCCAAAAAAAAAAAAAAGCATTTTTGGAAACATGTCCGTGTGTGTGTCTGTCTGTGTGTCTGTGTGTCTGTGTGTCTGTCTGTCTGTGTGTCTGTGTGTCTGTGAACAGCATAACTCAAAAACGAACAGTCGGATAAACACCAAACTTGGTATTTAGGTTCAGTATGCATAACTGGTAAACCATAAGAGATAGCCAAAATTTTACTACACAAAAAATGTAGATCGCGTTAAAATACACGATTTATGTCGTATACATTTTTTAGTTGAGTGAACCATTTTCGAGATATTGCTTGTTATTTCCTTAAATTTTCCAATACTTATACTTTTTCTCAAATGCGTTATTCATTTTTACTTTCTCTACTACGTATAGTAAGTAGGGGAAGTATTGCATTCCACCCAAAAATTCGATACCGAGATTTCACTGGAAATACATGTTTTGAGAATCACTGAATCCAAAAAAAAAGCATTTTTGGAAACATGTCCGTGTGTGTGTCTGTCTGTGTGTCTGTGTGTCTGTGTGTCTGTGAACAGCATAACTCAAAAACGAACAGTCGGATAAACACCAAACTTGGTATTTAGGTTCAGTATCTTCCAGAGATGCGACACGAAGGTTTTCAAGAAAATCCCCCCACCCCAGACTACCCTTTACATGGAACATTTTTCGAAAATTTTAATTTTCTCAAAAACGGCTCTAACGATTTTGATTAAAATATCATATGTTTAAGATATTGTCATGACAAATAAAATGTATATCTCGAATTTTCTGGGAATGTCTCCAAAAATATTCTTCATTGTGAACGACTTTTGCATAACTGGTAAACCATAAGAGATAGACAAAATTTTACTACACAAAAAATGTAGATCGCGTTAAAATACACAACTTATGTCATATACGTTTCTTTTGTTGAGTGAACCGTTTTCGAGATATTGCTTGTTATTTCCTTAAATTTTCCAATACTTATACTTTTTCTCAAATTCGTTTATTCATTTTTTTTATGTCCTGAACATGCAAAGAGAATGGAATTCGCCACATAGCAACCAGCGTTAAAATATTTGACTATCGCTTAAAAGCTACCAATTAGATTGTACAAGAGTAGAGAAAGTCATGTGAGTGTAACACATCAGTTTTTTTTATACGCTACTATTTTAGTGTGTGTGTGTGTGCGCGCGCGCGCGCGAGTACGTGCCTAGTATCCGTGCGCCACAAGTCAAAACGACGACGTTATAGAAAAACTTTATCATTTGCCTACCGGCCAGGGACAACCGCTAAAAAACCTGAAAAAAGCTCTAAGAGTATTCTAACGCTTACCGATCTGTAAAACCCTTGAAAACAAGATAGTACACTTTTGAGATATTGCTTGTTATTTCCTTAAATTTTTCAATACTTTTTTTCTTTCTCTACTACGTATAGTGAGTAGGGGAAGTATTGCATTCCGCCCAAAAATTCGATACCGAGATTTCACCGGAAATACACGTTTTGAGACCTCCTGAATCAAAAAAAAAAAAAAAGCATTTTTGGAAACATGTCCGTGTGTGTGCCTGTCTGTGTGTCTGTCTGTCTCTCTCTGTGTGTGTGTGTGTGTGTGTGCGCGCGCGAGTACGTGCCTAGTATCCGTGCGCCGACAAGGTAAAACTTCATCATTTGCCTACCGGGCAGGGACAACCGCTAAAAAACCTGAGAAAACCTCGAAAATTAGAAACGCCTTCGTCAACCAGTACAGAAAACGCCTACCAACCAGGGAAAACCTATGAAAAAGCAGAAAGAGCTTGCATTTGTTTACCATCCGCAGAAAACTCCCAAAAAAAAACTAGTTATTTTTAAAAGAAAAAGGAAAAAGACGAATAATATAAGTATGGTAGAAACAGCTTGCATTCGTCTACCAACCAGAGAAAACCCCCGAAACACTAGTTATTTAAAATTGCTGATGAGTTCTGGATAGGCTTTTGCAAATGTTGTTGGTAGCAAAACTTGCCTTTTCCATCACCTCCAACATACCCCACTCCCACACCTTTTTTTCTTTCCACCAATCATAATCTCTCTTATTCTCGCCAATCAGCAACTTTCATTTGTTCCTTTCCACCAATAACATCACTTCTTATTCCCACCAATGACAACTTCACACGTCACTTTCTGTTATACTTTTTATCCCTCGTTCGCCATCTTTCCCCCCTCTTTCAGACCCCAACCGCCGCACAGTCAACACCTCGCCGCTCCTTAACCTCAACTTCGTGCCTCCGCCATCTTATTTAGTTCACATTTTTACCACCGCGCCTCTCATCTCTCAACCAGATTGCCTGCAAGAACAGATCTCGTTCATTCGCACCTCGACGGTTGCCTCGGCAGCAGCTACTGCGAACACCTACGTCGTACACGTTTTTGACCGCTTTCGACCGGCTATGAGAACCCTGCTCCTACGTACGCTAGCGACCATCACGATGGTCCAGTACCAGGTTTTTGGTATAGTTAAATTACGCCTCTGCAAAGGGTGTCTGTACCGCTTTAAAAACCTAGGTATATCAGTGCGTAGTGATGTTGGTTGATCTTAAAGCTGGTTAAGCATTTTCAAAAACAGTTTGCTTTTATTTTTCCGTCTCGCGTGCCGCGCTTTTGGTGACGCATCCACACCGGTAACAGGTAAGTAACACACGCATAATTATTTTTCGGACCTGCTTGGCGTAGGAATATATCCTTTCGTGTTTTGGTACTGTAACCTCAAACCTCCTTACCCACCTCTTGCGTCCGCCATCTTGTTTAGTTCTCACCGCATCTCCTTGTCGCAGACCCTCCGCCATTTTTAGTTCCCACTATTTTAACCTCAAAATCTACTCTTCTAAAACTCTTGCTACCCCCATCTTCTTTTAGTTCCCATTCTCACCACTGCGTCTCCTTACCCCCACCTCTTGCGACCACCGTGTTCACCACTAACCTCCAAATTTCCTCGTCCTTAAACCTCTTGTCTCAACAACCTTGTCTAGTTCCCATTTTCGCCACCGCATATCATATCGCCCCCATCTCTCTATCCACTCAAGAAAACTACCATCCGACGTTCAAAAATTGCTGATCAGTTCACGACAGGCTTTTGCAAATCTTGCTGCTAGCAAAACTCACCTTTCCCATCACCTCCAACATACCCCACTCCCACACCTTTTTCTTTTCCTCCAATCATAATCTCTCTTATTCCTACCAATCAACAACTCTCATTTGCTCCTTTCCACCAATAAAATCACTTCTTATTCCCACCAATCACAACTTCACACGTCACTTTCTGTTACACTTTTTATCCCTCGCTCCCCATCTTTTCCCCCATTTCAGTACCGACCTCCGCACAGACAACACCTCGCCACCCAGCTCCTCTCCATCACGCGACCTCCATACTCCTCCATCTCCCTTCCTCCATCTTCCACCCCAAATTAACGAACCAATCAAAACACTCCACGTCACTTCCTCAATTCTTTCAACTCGTCCCGGATGAGCCAACCGATTTAACGATAATCCTAACGCTCAGGGCGCTTTTCAAACTTACCGCCGCCGCCGTCGCACGCAGCGACACTAGCGACACCAGCGCCCCTAGCGGCAGGATTATCGTTAAAACAATTGGCTCATCCGGGACTATTACTACTCCCCTGCTCCCCCAATGTGGCTGTTACACTGAGACAGTTTCTCTCAAAACTGCAACACGCTTTAAAAACCAACAAAGGAAAATCTGATGTGTTACATTCACATGACTTTCTTTGTCCTCTTATGGCTTTTAGTGGGTATACAAATTATTCTTACGAAAGTTAATTTTCCTATTTACTTCATTTTAATCGAAATCAAACTTTCCGGAAATAGCTGAATTACACATTTCATTCTAAATATAAAAGGAATAGCGATAGTCAAATTTTTAAGAACTGGATACTAGTACTGGCCTTAAAACTCCGTGCTCTTTGCGTGCAATTGCGAGAAACTGAATATCGAAATGAAAAAAAAAATGACTGAAGTATTGAACAATTCGAACCATTAATAACGGATATCTCGGAAATGGCTGATGCCACAAAAAAGGTATTTGAAATAAATTGTATGTTTTAAAGAGATCTACATTTTTGTGTAGTACGTTTTCGTCTATCACTTAACGTTTACAGCATAAATCTTGTATAATACAAGATTATACAAACTTTTTTCCGAAAGAAGTGGAATTTACAGGCTATTTCCAGAAAATTCAAGATATACATTTTATATGTAATGTAAATATATTTAATATGTGGCATTTTAATCAAATCTTTATGGTCCTGAAAATAAATAAAATCGAAAAATGTTCCATGTAAAGGGTAGTTTATGGTGAGCGGATTTTTTTTGAAAATTTTCGTGTCGCATTTTTAGAAGATACTGAACCCAAATACCAAGTTTGATATTTATCCTACTTTTCGTTTTTGAGTTATGCTGTTCACACACACACACTCACCACGGACCTTTTTATAAAAAAAATTTTTTTTATTCAGGCGGCCTCACAACATGCATTTCCGGTGAAATCTTGGTATCGATTTTTTTTATAGAACGCAGTGCCTTCTCTATTTACTATGTACGTGGCACAGAAAATAAAATTTCGCTTCATTTGGAGGGTTTACAATACGACAAAATGCTTTAAGGTTTATAGTTTGGCGTGAATGGTAGCAAACTGCCCACGCAATAACGCATCAAAATAAAACAGTTACACATTTTTACAAAGTTTAAAGCTCTTAATATTGTGTCACCAAAATCTTAATTATTATATCATGTCTCATGTTTCTTTGCGAAATTTTACTGAAGCGTCACTGCAATATCAACTGATTATGTCCATAGAGGTATAAAATATGTAAGTTCCTAAATACATATTTAAGAACATGGATAAGGTTCAGCAGTTTTGACAAAAAACAAAATTATTCTGTAACTTGAGTTGAAGCCTGGCATTTGTCGTTTCCGAGATATTAAAAGCTCCGAAAAGGACACCCAGGTAATGTGGCCAAATTGGACCCGGGCCCATTAATGTAGAAACAGACGCTTTGTCATCTGATTCACGTGTATGCATATAACATCCTGTGTAACATGAAAGGTAGCGCAAAGACAACTGTAAAGAATTTATCAAGTTTAACACATTTTTAGTTCCTTTTGAAATAATTAAGGCTTCTTTCTGTCGTATGTGCTTGTGAATTTGTACGAATTAAAAAAAAATAAGTAAAAAAGTAGTGGATTTTCGACCTTGTCCTCTCGCTAAGAGGCTGTCTTATTTCGCGGTCGCAAACTGCAGTTTGATTTGGCTTTCTCCCTTGCTGTGTACTCTGGAATGTGCTAATGACTTAAGACCAGTTTTTTTTTCTTTCATGTTGGATATGAATGCAATTCTATATTTTACTGTTGATGTTAAGTTTATACAGTTTAAATATGCCTGCAGCTTTGCACCGTGCACGTCTTGCTTGTCCCTCCCTGCATTCACAGAAAGCCAATAGGAGCCACGTAGCAGTCGATCTACCACGAAAACGAGACAAACACTATCAGCTTAGGTGTGAAATCGTGTTCTCGAGCGGAGAGCTTTCTACACAGTGAAAGCAAGTTGACTCGACCTTGTCAGCATAAGGTGGTCACTGATTATATGGAATACGAGGAGCACATTTTGCTGATTAACATTTTTCCCAACCTTCCAAAATATTCTTGTCAATGACAGTAACTGGTAATTAATACCGTGATCTAGCTCGTAGTGATCGAATAGGGCAGAGAGTTGCTGTCTGAATACATCATAGTTCATTCCAACTCATTTCCAAGAGCTGTCACTGCATGGGTACACACTACAGAGGATGACAGATGATCAGTGACTGTTTGGGCATCACAAAAAAAGCGTGGACAACTGGTAAGAGGTGGGAAAAACCTCGCACAACTACGCGGGAGAAGGCGAATTCCCGGAGGAGAGTGACGCAGACGCTGCTAAGATGGCTTTAGTGCTGCCAAACCCTTACACTCGCAACTTGACCCCATCTCTATAATCTTCTTGGAGCTCTGAAGAAATGTTTGCAAGAACTTCATTTCTCCGTTTGAACACTTGAAAGTAGTGGACACGATATTGATGGTGCAAGTGGACATATTGTGTGATTTAAACATTTCTATACAGCGTGTCATAGTCCTATTTGGTAACAAACAGCATGAACTAAACCTCGCTAGAGAAAACACCCAAGCCGGCTTACCGACGTTGCACGAGTGGCTTTTTAAATCTCAAACGACAATTAATTACTCCACTCATATTCTCTATGAAACATGTTTTTATGCTGAATTCTCCCCCTTACAACTTTAATCTCGTAAAGCCCCACACGTTCTCAATAATGTACACGGAATACCCCGATATTCATGCAAATGGGCATGAGATATTGAGGAACGTTGCATTCATGACCTCCTTAATCTCCCCATAATTTTGCCAATTCTGGTAATATTTTAAAAGTTAAAAAATTAACCGAATGGCTGAATAATACTTAAACACAGAAATTTAAAATGTTTGTACTTGGATTGAATTGTTAAGCGGAGGGGATTCGGTACCGATTCAGTGAATGCGGATATAATACCGACACCCCACCAGGGGTAGCCCCCGGAAGGGAGGGATGAGGTGAAGGGAGACACCGGGCGGCCGGAACCAGGAATGACGGCTCAGCAATGACAGGGTCCCAACAGTTTCCAGATATAGACGCCCCGGTAGTCGGATAGGCAGACCAGGGAGCCTGCTCCACACAGGGTCTAAGCCCACCCCCAAAGAGCGGTCCTTATATCCCGGCCTCCAGCCGAAGGCCGAGGGACGCAAAAAGTGCACACCTTTTTGCTATCCACGCTGCACTGAAACACCTTCGCCGACACTTTCAATCTGAAATAGAGCAAACGGGGTGAAGGATGAATGAAGTGATTAATGGAACGAAATGGAGGGACGGGAAATTCAAGGAATGAAAGAAACCACACCAACATTCGCTTGACGACCCAGGAAAACCCCGAAAGAAACGCATGGGTTAGAGTGGCGGTCGCTGGGGATCGAACCTGGGACCTCCCGAAGTTACCACCTGAGCCATCCGCTCAGTATGTTTGTAAGCCCTTCGGTTTTGTGTTTATTTAATAACGCAAACGCTCTTGTTTATTCACATTAAAGGAATACTTCATTCCGTAACATGCATATTCAGTGAGATAGTGACGACACCGGTGGAAATGAACATCACCTATTCCCAAGCCACTAACTTAAAAATGTTGTACGTGATATACAGGGTTGGACCATTTAAGTTGAGACTGTACAGTACCTCCAAAACTAAGCCTTGTAGAAAGAAATGTCTAATAAAAGCTGCTTGATATTATGGGGGAAAGTAAATGCCATTAGTCGTCTTTTGTTTGGAGGACGTTATGATAGTTATTTTAGGGTCAATTTAATTTTTTTTAAATGGGAACCTACAATTAGGGTCAATTTAAATTCACCCTAAAATGATCATCACATCGTCCTCCAAATAAAACATGACTAATGGCATTTACTTTCCTCCATATCAAGCAACTTTTATTCAAGATGTTTCTTTCTACAACGCTTAGGTTTGGAGATATTGTACAGTCTCAACAATGGTCCACCCTGTATCCTCTGTAACCTTCAGGTGTTCATTTGAGTAGTTTCCGATGTTACAATGAAAAAAAAAAACGTTCTCTCTCTTTGTGTATATCGATTTAATATACATTGGTAATGAAGTTGGTCACAGCCTAAAGAGAAAACACGGCACAACTTAATTACGTAAAGGTTACTAAAAGATTTTGGAATCCAGGAACAACATAGAACAAAGGTCGAATTGTTACGTCATTATGACAATCTATGCATATTTTTTTTTTTTGCAGGTATTCCTCATAGAGTAAAAACTAAAGGTCAGAATAAACCTTAGAAAGCATATTCTACTACAAATTCAAAAATATTCCTATACTTGTTTTCAACTCCTTACTTACAGAACGTATCCGAGTAAGGCAGCTTCAATAAAACTTGCCTAAATCGTTGCTATTTTAATTAGGGTGCCACAAATAGTGCCAAATAATTTTTTTCTGGTGAAATAATTGCTCAAAACTCAAGAGTTGCTATAATGTTTCATTCATCCATAAGAGTAAAAGTTTTAATTAGTATGCCACAAATTCTGCTAAAATTAATTTTGCAGTTAAGCAACTGCTCAAGTACTAACATGGTACTATAATTTTTCATTCATCTCTAAACGTAGAATCTCGTCCTAAGGGGTATATCGTGTTTAACGCCCGCTTTTACTACGGCACCACAGGCGGTGACACTGCTTATACACGTATTGAAATAGTCCTCCGCTGTGGTCTAGTGGTACCATGCTAACCTCTAGTTCCCGAGGTCGCGGGTTCAACCCGGCGGAGGGCGATGGATGTTTTTCGGGCGTAAAAATTCTTAGAATGGCTTCCCTCGGAAGGGAAGTAAAGCCAGGGTCCCGTGTCATAGATTTACAGCACGTAAAAGGACCTCAAGCCTGGTAGAGGCCTCTGAGCAACATTTCCGGTTTTTCACGCCCAGTAGAGAATGGGACGCTAAGAATCATAGCAGTTAAAGAGAGTCTATAAATAAAACTCAACCCACGTTTTGAAATGATTATTGCAAAAGGAAATTCGGAAGGAAATGTTCCAGGGAATCTCCCCGGTATTTTCCAGTACTGGCGAGATTTGAAGCGCGGACTTCCCACTCACAAGTCCGTGCTTTAACGAACTCGGCCACTCGTGTAGGCGCCTCCTAAGAGAATAACATCTACAGCACTTCCAGCGGTATATACATAAGCAACAAATGGAGAGAGGAAACAAAATAATAAAATGTAACATTGGAGACATGTAGGATAGAGAACGTCCTTAAATAAGTAATATTAAGAAATAATGATCGAACGATACCACTTATTTCTAGATACAGGATCTTCACTTTATAAAAAGCTAAAGGCGATAGCTTGTTCACTGAATTATGTTCTTATTAGTAGTTTTCTGTATATAACGCATGTAACTAGTTACTTTCTCTACTACGTATAGTAGGTAAGTAGGGGAAGTATTGTATTCCACCCAAAAATTCGATACCGAGATTTCACCGGAAATACATGTTTTGAGATCCCCTGAATTCAAAAAAAGCATTTTTGGAAACATGTCCGTGTGTGTGTCTGTCTGTCTGTGTCTCTGTCTGTCTGTCTGTGAACAGCATAACTCAGAAACGAACAGTCGGATAAACACCAAACTTGGTATTTAGGTTCAGTATCTTCCAAGGTTGCGACACAAAGGTTTTCGAGAAAATCCCTTCACCCCAGATTACCCTTTACATGGAAGATTTTTCGAAAATTTTAATTTTCTCAAAAATGGTTCTAACGATTTTGATTAAAATATCATATGTTTAAGATATTTTCATGACAAATAAAATGTATATCTTGAATTTTCTGGGAATGTCTCCAAAAGTATTCTTCATTGTGAACGACTTTTCCATAACTGGTAAACCATAAGAGATAGACAAAATTTTACTGCACAAAAAATGTAGATCGCGTTAAAATACACAACTTATGTCATATACATTTTTTTTGTTGAGTGAACCATTTTCGAGATATTGCTTATTATTCCCTTAAATTTTTCAATACTTATTTTCTCAAATGGGAATTCGTTATTCATTTTTGTCTTGGATATGCAAAGAGTATTAATCTGTGGGAAAGGGAATGGTGCTGCACCTAGCAACCAGCTATTAAGAGATATGTATGTGCTTAAAGGCTACTGTATTTCCAAATTGCCCTTGTAAATATATTATCCCCTTACATCTACAAGAAACTTAGCAATAAGATAGAGTCTGCAAATGTTTATCTCGATTAACATGAAGTAGATGGAGAATAAGCGTTTGTAAAAATAGTTTGTACAAGAGTAGAGAAAGTCATGTGAGTGTAACATCAGATTTTTTTATTGTATGCTAATTGTAATTCCGAAACTCTTCCTGTATTTTGTACCGAAAACTCTCATTTAAAGAATTTTCTATCCATATTATGGAAATTAGGCGTGCGGTATACCTGTAAGCTACGCTTTGTAACCCGAGGTTGACTTGCGTAAATCCAAACTAACAGATGGAAGGAAAAAACAATTATTTCCATGCGCTGCATTATCTCACGTCTTAAGTTGTTTCTTCTGGATGCATCGCAGATTCTGGTCACCGGAGTAGGAAAATGTAATGGCTGAGAGTGAGTCACCAAACCAGGTTATTGCAGAAACGTGATTTAGTGCGTCAATTAAATTAGCTTCATTCACAACTCAGTTAACGCTACGTGTTACGCGTTGTTTTGCACGTTTTCATTTAGACACAACAGTCTATGGAATGTTGTACTGATTCACACACAGAAAACGCAGTCCAGATCTATCAAGAACTATAGTTTCAATACTTTGCGGACACGTGCGAGACAAACTGAAGTCTCAACTTGAGGCAGTATTTTTAACACTGAAATAATTTCAGTCTAATTATATAATATATAATTCAATAACAGCCCGCCTTAAAGCAATATGTATATGCAACAATATATAAAAAGTGTATATTACAGTCATTGTATATGTTTATATTATTGTATACAAGTAATAATGTTATCTGAATGTATTACGTAATTTAATAATGTAGGAGCTGTGAGAATAATAGGTTAAAAGTTGCTAACAATGAGGTAACCTTGAGTCAATAATGAGTAAGAAAGTTTAACAATACTACTTGTGATTCTTGGAGTAACAATAATGTAATTTTTGTGACAGTTTATAAAATAGCCAATCAACAACCAGAAAAAGCTTTAGCTAAATAAAAGTATTCTATTGGATTAGGAATAGCCAATCAGAAACTGAAATATAGCAAAATTTACAAATCTATAGGTCAGTTGCTTGTAGATAGTGCTCATAACTGGACGCGTTGGTTGAAGACAGTGTTCCTGACGCGAGATGTGTCCTCAAGAAATTTAATATGTATTTTGTGTGAGACAAAAATAGCTTACGTGTTAAAAAGTGCAAGTAATTAATAAAAAAAGAATCTCACAGCTCTCTATATCAGTGAAGTGTTATTTAAATCGCTCCAAGCATTAATAAAAGGAGTGAAGTAAAATTATAATCTGTGTAAGCCTACATTCTTCAGTCGCACCACAACCCTGCAAAGAGAAACATGTCTAACAATAATACTGACGCAGCCGAGGCAAACATAAATATAATATTTAAAGAAACATTCAAATTACAAAGTTCATATTTTTAATCATTTGGGGCAAAGGCCACCGGAAAGTGCATTTGGGGCGAAGGCTACCGGAAAGCGGGTACCATACTGGGGTTGCAACTGCTTCAAGTTCGGCTCCTCAACATAAGAACTATAAATACAACTCCTTCAATACAAACCATCTTCTCAAACTCCTTTCATTCGTTATCTAGCATAGTTAAACGCAAAACGTTCAATAATGCAAAACTTAAAAATTTAAAAGTATCGAAGGTTTATCTCGAAGTATTAGACATACTTGAGTATCGAGGTATTGCGGTCCCATCCCTATTAAAAAACAAATTTCAATTTTCGGATAAGCCAAGCGGTTTGCTCTGTAACAAACTGAGAAAGCCAAAGAAAAAGTGGCACCAAAGCACATTGGAGACCGTCTCGAGCATCGGCACTTTTGGAGACTTCTTTTCTTTTACTCCAAGAAGGTGCTTCAAGCCATCGAAAATAATCCTGCCGACAGTACTTGAAATCCGAGAGAAATCGATAACCTAGAGAAGCAGTGAGTACACTCACAGTCTCGCGTATTTGGCACACTTCCAATTTAACACTGTACAAATAAACATATTCGTCAATAAAACTACAACTATTAATAAAATATATCCAGTGTTGACTCTTTTATACGTGTAATTTTGAGGTACAGTATACCACTTACAAATTGACACTACTGGAAGGTCCCTAATGGTTTATTTTATTTTCCAGGAAGGGCCAACAATATTCCCGCCTTTGACATTGTTCTGAACCAATAGATGGAATATACTGTGTGCATGCATTAGAGACCCTAACTGCATTTCTAGTGGTTTTAGAAGTCATTTTACTTGAGCAAATGTACTCTGGTGCACTAAACGCATTGTTTTGAATTACAGGTCGGCTGTCATACTCGCTAAGGCGTTTCGTACTGGTGTTTCACGGTTCGAGGGATTACGTGTTCGACTCCCACTTAGGACATGGGTATACCGAGCGGGATGGCTCAGGCGGAAACGTCTGTAGCTCGCATTCGGGAGGTCGTTGATACGATTCCCTGGCCGACCTTCCTGACCCATGCGTTTTTTTCGGCGGGGGGGGGTTCCCCGGCCCAGTAGGTGAATGCTGGGAATGATCATTAAGTCGCCCGAATTTCCTTCCATTTCCTTCCATTTCACCTTTCATCCGCTTGATCTCTTTCAGTTCTGTGTCGGCGGGAGGTCTCGGCGTGTGCATGGAAGGGGAAAAGGATGCTCTGTGGAAACCTTCGTCCCTCGGAATGTGGACGGTTTTCGGGTTCCGGGCCCCCCAGGGGATGTATAAGCCCACAGAGGGGAGGAGAGCCGGCTGCACCAGTGCCCTTCCGGGGAGTTTAAATCTGTAAATGGTAGGAACCTGTCCATTGCCTGTCGTGTCTCCTGATCCGGCCGCCCTTTGTCTCCTGTCACCTCAACCTGCCAAGTCCCCCTCCGCGTTGAATCCGAATCCTAGGACATAGGTATTGATAAATGTGTCAGTGTGCCTGTGGGAAGTAACAAAAGGTCTAAAAGAAATTGGTTTGCACTAAAGCGTGTTCTAAAAGTAAATACATTACCGAAAATTATTTGAAGCATACTAAATATTATTTTGTTTTAATTTTAAAATGGTGAGTATTTTTTATTACTTTTCCTTATTTTAGCGTTGTTTATTTTGTTACAATATAACAGGATATATACTTGAAGTCGTCCTCCGTGATCTAGGTTTACCATGCTAGCCTCCAGTTCCTGAAGTCGCGGGTTCAAATCCAGCAGAGGGCGATGGATTTTTTTCGGGTGTAAAACTGCTTAACATGGTTTCCTTCGTAAGGGAAGTAAAGCCGGTGGTCCCGTGCCATAGATTTACGGTACGTAAAAGAACCTCAAGTCTGATAAAGAGGCCTCTGAGCAAAATTTCCAGTCTTTCGCGCTTACAGAATGGAACGCTAAGAACCGTAGTAGTTAAAGAGCGTCCATAAATAAAAAGTCACACAAGAGCAAAATCAGAGAAAAGGCGAAACTGTTTACATGTTTAAATGATATATGACAAAAGCTTGGAAGCATAATGTTTCTATCAAGGGACTTTATTCCGCATCCACCCCTGAAAATTCAGTTCGAGCTTTGGTCGGTAGCAGACACGTCTGTGCTGTTCATACGGGAGACCCGCCAATATCTGAACAAAAAATACAGCGAGCCTTATGCGAATGACTGATTTAGGACCCTAAGCAGCAGCGTGTAGTCCAGGGTTGAGGTCCCTAAGCCGCAAGCGTAGCTGAGGAATGTTTTTTATAAGTAGAGGAGTGGAGCAATTTCGGCTGCGAAACGATGACAGGGCGTAACCGCAGGATCTGTGAGGCTAAATCCCAATGAAGAATATTTAGTGGGATAGATACGGTACTAACGAGTGTGTTTGGAAGAAGAACTAAAATATCGCTATTTTAGCGGATTTCGCTAGTACTCGTGGGTTGGTGCTTTCTTCCGCGCATGCGCAGTAGTAACAAAATGGAGTACTTTGTTGAAATTTAGCGATGTATTTCTTATAGGTATAAGAAGGCGTCTTAAAAAGAGTGGGTGGGTTCAGAGGCTTTCCAATTGTTCACATCAGCTTTAAAAGTGTGTAATATATTTCATTCTCTAAATTACCTTTTCAATTAAGCGGTATTTAAGGAACAGTTCCCCTAACAAGCTTTGTTATTTATAAAATTTCTATAAGAAGAATAATATTTACTACGATATAACACTATTTCGTTACTGTTATTCGGGCACGTAAACCGCTTACTATAAGAAACAGTATAGTTCGCTTTACAAGCGTAAGGAAGAGTGTACCTTTGTGTACCTTTAAGCCTTTAAGTGTTTATTTGTATTAACATCTCAGAAAAATCAGTTTTATTACCTGTGTTCGAAACTTCCTTAGCATTAAGCTGCACAAAGAAGAGAGAGGGTGAGGGGGGAGCGGTGCGGGAGTTGGAGTGGGTGCGAGTGGAAAGAGAAAGACGAGAGTGAAAGAGGAACTGGGAGATGTAGGCAGAGTAACAGAGAGGGAGAAATCGGTAGAGACAAAGATAAATCTCCACATTTAACGCAATAACGCGACTGTTTATGCTAGCAGTAAATAAATGTACTCGTATATCTTAAATATGACATAATTAGGGCAACTGTAAGTGCCTAGTTGTACACTGAGATGCGTGGTATTTTTAATACGTAAAGCCATAAACGCAAATTGGTAACGGTTCCACATATACCTTCCGATTTAAATGCGGAAGAAAGATGATTTAAAGTAGGAAAATGAGTATAATACACAGTTTAAAGGAGATGTGAACAGTTGGAAGGTCTGTAACCCAACCACCGTCCCCTTTTGAGACTCTTTTTACGGAATAAATCGCTAAATGTCAACAAAATACTCCATTTGTTAGTATCGAACTTTGGAAGAAAGTGCCAAACCTTGAGTACTAGCGATATCCGCGAAAATAGCGATATTTTTAATTTTTCCAAACACGCTAGTTATATACCGTATCTATCCCACCAAAAAAGCGTCATAATTCTTCTTTGGGGTTTAGCCTCCCAGATACTACGGTACGCTCTGTCGTTCCGGGCCTGCTTCACTCTTCTACTTATACAAAAAAAGCATCCTTCTGCTACGCTTTGCGGCTTAGGGCTCTAAATCAGTTATTCGCGTAAGGATGTTTTTTGTTTTTTTATTTATGGACGCTCTTTATCTGCTGTGGTCCTTAGCGTCCCATTCTATATTGGGCGTGAAAGACCGGTAAGTTTGCTCAGGAGCCTCTTTATCAGGCTAGAGGTTCTTTTACGTGCCATAAATCTACGACACGGGACCACCGGCTTTACTTCCCTTCCGAAGGAAGCCATGCTAAGGATTTTTACGCCCGAAAAAATCCATCGCCCTCCGCCGGGTTTGAACCCACGACCTTGGGAACTAGAGGCTAGCACGGTACCATTAGTCCACGGAGGACGACACGAGTAAGGATGGTGGTGTTTGTTAGGCATATATTGGAAGCTTTGTAGTTGGAATTGCATAAACTCCCTCACTGTAATTTTCGTTCAGATGCTGGCCGCTCATCCAAATGAACAGCACAGCCACAAAGTGTCTGCTACCGGCCACAGCGTGAACTATTCTGGAAGGTAGACTTGGAACAAAGCCCGGCAAATTTTAATCAGAATTGGGAAAAAAACTCTCTCTTCCCCAATAAGTAGAGTGGACGAATAGTGTTATAAATATTAACTTTTTTGTATCTGTCAAAGCTATATGCAACGAAATGTTTGCTTTTCCCATTATTTCTTTTCCTATTTGTTTTACTTCTCTTTTCAGTGATCCAGGGGCGCTCCAGAACTTTCGCAACTGCATTAACCCGCCCCTACACACAACTATTGTAGAACTTTATTTGTTAACAACTGCACTATACTGGAATGCTGATATCTTTAGTGCTGTGTGTTTCTATAAGCATTTTGGGAGGCGGCGGTAAACAAGAGAGCAAATGTTTCGAGTGTTTAATGCCACGCCTCCGACAGTCAAATTGGGAACATCGCTTCTTTCAATTCTGTGTGTAGCAATTCAAATGGGCGGGCAAAAATGTGTTTGGTGCTTTTCTCTTTCATGAGTAAATAACAAATTGGCAATTCTTTGTTTTCGCGTCAACACTCAACTTCACAGAGAGGGGAGGGAAAGCTGAAAATGTATTACTCCAAGCCAAATATTCGAGGCGTAAAATATATTGAGGTAAATAGAAAATAACGGGCAAATTTTGATTATATAATTGCTCGTTTACATTTGGCGATAAGTATTTTAGCTCTGCTGAGTGTTGACATGGCTGCGTTTAACTTTCTATAAATACTCATGATTTTTATATAGTCGGAAGAACACTTTAAAAAATTCCAGCAATTGAATACATAGAGAAAATTATCATTTGAATATGTAAAACACAAACAAACAATAATACAGTATATAATATATTGAGGTAAATAGAAAATAACGGGCAAATTTTGATTATATAATTGCTCGTTTACATTTGGCGATAAGTATTTTAGCTCTGCTGAGTGTTGACATGGCTGCGTTTAACTTTCTATAAATACTCATGATTTTTATATAGTCGGAAGAACACTTTAAAAAATTCCAGCAATTGAATACATAGAGAAAATTATCATTTGAATATGTAAAACACAAACAAACAATAATACAGTTTACATGTTTTGGCGATTTTCAGTACGTGTTTTATTACTTTCTCTGCTACGCATGGTAATTAGGGGAGGTATTGCATTCCACTCAAAAATTTTATACCAGGATTTATCTGAAATACATGTTTTGAGGCCCCTGAATCCAAAAAAGTATTTTTAGAAAAAGGTCCGTGTGTGTCTGTGAACAGCATAGCACAAAAACGAAAAGTCGGATAAATACCAAACTTGGTA